>JANXHW010000003.1:26910000-28167500 GCA_026170595.1 Plestiodon gilberti rubricaudatus | reverse complement strand
TTAGGTAGCACATAGGTATTACTATTAGATGATGGGTGAAATCCTGAATAAAGATC
The DNA here is from genome assembly GCA_026170595.1 of Plestiodon gilberti rubricaudatus. NCBI lineage: Eukaryota > Metazoa > Chordata > Lepidosauria > Squamata > Scincidae > Plestiodon > Plestiodon gilberti. The sequence continues at coordinate 28,167,444 of JANXHW010000003.1, read as the reverse complement.
CGGCCTGCGGCCCAGGCACTTGCTCCGGCGCCAGAAAGTTAGTGTGGAACTGGCTGATCCATAAGATTTGGAGCACCAGAGATTTTTGAGATAAAGGTCAGTATTCATATATGTTTTTCAAAGGAAGTGGTTAGATAACTCTGAAGGAGTCTGGAGATTTTATATGATGTTTAAATATCACCAAACGGAACCAAAAATGTATCCCATCTAGTGCCTGATGCACATGTTAAATAACATTTTATTACACTGCATTATGAGAATTATATGCTATAAGACACTAAGGAAATATATTCCAACTGGAAGTATATTTATTGTGTATAATGTCTGTAATATATATTCCCTTTTAAATATGTCTCCATATATCACTGCTGTGTGTTTATGGAAGTTTTGAAATATGTTCCTCGAACTTAAGGGTTCACACTCCCAGAAATTACAACCTCACAAAGCTTTCAACATCCCTCTTTAAAAACCTGCACATAATAATATTATTAATAATAATTTACAGCCTGGTTCCAGCGATGAATTCTGCTTCTTTCTGAACTCTCCACAATGTTGGCAGCAGCTGGTCTTCTGACTTACGGGCAGCCTAATCCGCAATAAACTCCCGCGTGGCAATGAAGCAGAGCCAGCATGGGAGATGCTGCATCCTGTGGTGGAGTTTTTCATGCTGGTGGTCTCCTTGGGTAAGGGGACATTTGTCCCCTTGCCCCAGAGTAAGCCCCAGAAGTTGCTATGGGTCAACTTGGACCTGTGCCAGCTCTATAGCCCTATAGATGGCGCAAGTCCGCGTTGATCCGTGTCAGCGGATCAGGCCTGGGAAGGGGGATAGGATATGGCATGCGCCGGTGCCGCAAATTTCTCCCCTCCCAGACCCAATCCACACACCCCTGCCTGTGTTGCCGCCCTCCCCCGCCCCGTTTGACCCCTCCCCATCCTCCCCCTGCCCCATTCTGCCCCCTGTGCAGACTTACCTTCTCCAGTAGGTGTCCGTGCGGCTGCAGGTGCCAGGGGGAAGGCTTTGGCCTTCCCACCATCTTCCCAGCAAGGCTCTGGGCTACTGGAAAGTGATTTACGACACTTTTACAACAGCACACACCAGTGGAACTAGCATTCTGCTGGTGTAGTGATAGCATAGGATAGCATAGCAGTCACACAGATCCTACTGTTCAATTTCTACACATGTGTAACACAATGGGATCATAAGCTTATCCTCCACCTTTACTGGCAATTTGATAGGGAAAAAATACCTCTTGGAGGTTGGAGAATTTGAACCTTTACAAGGCTAAAAGAGTCAGGGAGGGCCTCAAGGCCTTTTTACATTATTTTCGGGTACCCTAGAGGATACTCTTTTGTTAACACAGAGGTACCAGCTGGTGAAGTAATCATAATAGCAGATTTCCACACCAGCCTTGAGTCTGTAAATGCAGGCAGACACCATTTGTTCTCCCCCCAAAGACTGTAGCAGGAGCTGCAGTAGTTTATTTTCACTGAAAAATTCTCAAAGGCCCTATCAGTTTACACCACCCCCACCATTAGTCTTCTCAAATGGGTCTGACTCTTGGCAAAAACACCCAATTAAACTCAAAAGCTGTACCATATGCAAACCCATCAAGCCAATTTGAACCTAACTTTTAACTTGCCATCTTTCGATGCATGTCTAATCTTGATGCTTCTTTATATTTGAGATAGAGCAGCCATTGTACAGTATTGTGGGGGGTGGGTAGAATACCTTTTTGTTTGCCTTTGGGACAATGACCACAGAAGAGCTATAGTTTCCCTTTGTAAAAATATATATCTAAGCATGGCCATACTAATGGAAGCAAGGGATAGGAGCCGATAAGATCTATTCCCTGCTTTTTGCCCCTGGTTCTTGTGATAGTCATGGCCAATATTTCTTTTCTGTTTTGTACAAGATGAAGGCCTTCCTCAAAAATTTTATATCCTGTTGACAGTAGGAGGTGAGTTCTTTCTGTAGATCCAAAAGTGATATTTTGATTTTTCCGAAGCCGTAAAAACAAATTCCTTTCTCCCACTCAGCAGTTGTCTAACAATAAAATAACTGTCATGCAGCCCCTTGGCATTACGGGCTGTGAAAGCGTAGCCCTTGTATTTCTTGTCAATAAACCTTTTAACAAAGTTTGAAATGCAGCCTTCCCCTTTGAACTCCCAAGGACCACTCTTGTGTAACCCCATTGCAAAGAATGTAATTGGGGAAGTGAATACCTGTCTCCTTCAAGCATTCAAAGTAATAAAAGATATATAGGTCTGGTATTTCTGTTTCTTTAAAAGGGGTCCTGAAGACAGCTTAAAACGCCAACAGGTCCCTGCAGTGCGTCACCTGGCATTTCTGTTTCCTTGTGGCTATGGACACTACTTGTCTCACACATGATTTTTATATTTGCAGTTGACCTGCTTCTTGGCTGCTGAAACATTGTGCTTGTCTAAGAAGGTCCTGGAGTTGCAAAATAATTTACAACTTGACACCCTTCCTCCATACCCGATTCACACGGAGTTCCACACATAAACAACAATACTGACAATTGTGATTGCGGCTATAAACATTGGTCACATTGGTTACAGGACGTTTTGCTGCCAAAGAATGCTTTGGCATCTGGAAGCCCATGGTAATGATGCCCAGTCACAGAGTGCTTGATCATCATCACAGGAGGAGGAGGTTCCAGCAGAATTAGGCTTTAGGGATGTTCTGTCCTGAAATAATGAGAATGAAAGAAACAATAATACAAATCTATTTTTTTCCACACAGTACAGGCAGTTTTGAAAATGAACCCTACAATATTTACCAGCAGGGCTCCTGCAGTCTAGAAAAAAGGCACCTGAGGGGGGACATCATTGAGACATATAAAATTATGCATGGGATGGAGAGAGTGGATAGAGGGAAATTCTTCTCCCGCTCGCACAACACCAGAACCAGGGGACATGCACTAAAATTGAGTGGAGGGAGAGTTAGAATGGACAAAAGAAAATATTTCTTTACCCAGCGTGTAATTCATTTGTGGAACTCCTTGCCACAGGATGTGATGATGGCACCTCACCTAGATGTCTTTAAAAGGGGTTTAGATAGATTTAATGGAGGTAAAGACCATCACAGGTTACAAGCCAAAAGCAGGTTACAAGCTTCCTGGTTTTAGAAGTAGGTTTCCTCTGTGCCAGGTGCAAGGGAGGGGCAACAGGAAACAGGTTATCTTGTTAGCTGTGTGCTCTTGGAGGCATCTGGTGGGGCCACTGTGGGATACAGGAAGCTGGACTAGATGGGCCTTTGGCCTGATCCAGCAGGGCTCTTCTTACGTTCTTATGAGGTTTTTCTTGCAATGTCAGAGGGTTTCTGTTACATGAGAGCTTGTTATTTGTGAGTGCTGTATCATTCTTAACACGTTCTGTATTGCCCATATGGAAGCACCACACATGTTATTTCGTTAGGTGTTTGCATATCTTTACATAAGCACATTTTCTTTTAAGCCTCCTTATGGAGACCCCTTCTAGGGCCAGCCCATCCATGAGACTAACTGAAGCAGTTGTCTCAGGCAGCAGACTATCAGGGAGTAATTTTGGTCATGACTAGCAGGGCATTACCGGAGTAATTTTTGGTCAAACAGGGTTATTTTGACAGAAGGCACGGTCTAAAAGTACTACAATGCAGTATCTTACTTCAAATCTTTTCATTTTAACAATAACCTGCTCAAAACAATGATACCTTCAGTATATAACTAGTAACGTCTCTCCTTTGCACATTATGAGCAGTCTTTGCTCTCATGATTCCACAAGAGCCTAACTGAATTTTCTGAATGTCAGTCTTTCTTTCTCAGACAGTGGCTTCTTTGGTGTCTTGCACTCTTCTTATTGCATCTTCCCATTTTCCAAGAAATGGGAAGATGCAATGTGCCTATGTGCCTTTTTTTTCTCCCGTGCAGTCACTCAGCTCATGATGTTCCCATCCCTTTGCATTCTCTAAGTACAGCTATCTTAAGAACAATTCAAATGTTAAACTCCTGAAGCAGGCTTTTTCTGAAGCTGGATTTTTCTCTTTTTGCTTATGAAATTGTATGAAATGCCATTCATATTGATGGCACTGTCTAAATGTTAATCATCAACATAAATGGAGGAGATCAAGTGATGTCTCATCAAGTCATACAAGTAGCACCACTCATCTATGTTTGTGTTTGCTTATGGTTACTGCATGCAAGTGATAACAAAGATTCGGTCCATGACAGTTCATTTATGATAGCCATTCTACAAAACCAAACTATCAAGCAATATAATGTACTAGTTTGTCTTTGCCGTTTTACAGCATGATTTAATCGACTCACCTAAAACTAAGTTCTACTGAGTCCAGGGTAATTGGCTTCCAAATAGATGCAATTATGATATGGATGAGGATGAAATGACGTTGGGCTTAGTTTTCAGAACGTGATATGTGACATGTAAGAAGCCCGCGGTGTTGCCTTCTGGCTTCTTTAAGAGGCAAGTCCGGAAGACCTCAGGATGAAATGGAACTTGTGAGAAACTGGAGGAAATGGTTTCACTTTTGCAGCAGAGACCTGTGTCTGTATGATCTCTTCATGGTCCTGAATAGGCCTAGGCCCAGATGGACCAGTATCCAGAGACGTTCTTCAGATAAGTTGTTCTTGTTATTACAGCAACGTTTTTGCGTTAGACATTTCCAGGGAGTTGTAAGCAATGCACAAGCTGAGTTATTAGAACTGTCTCCAATAGCCAGAAGAACCAGAATGTTCTGGTTGATAGGTCCTTTGCATATTTTAACATGTGTACTTTGAGCATGCCTCCAGAAATCAGTTCTCCAGCTTCCTTGGAGAGCTGACTATTCTGCTCCCTAACGGGATATATGTTTCACTGAGCCTAAGACACACTCAGCCTTGGCCGACTGTTGTCTATCTCATGCTTGCTGGTTACATAAATAATTGCAGCTTTAGGTGAGATGCAATGAAACACCTGCCGCCCGATACAGATGCTGTTTGAAGCAGTTTTAGCGCTGCAGCTCATTAGGGACTCTGCTAAGCCCTAACACAGTGCCTGCGCTATCGAAGAGCTTAGCTTCACTCCAGAATACTCTTGAGGCGAGCCTTCCTTAAGTCTGATCGTATTCCAGCAGTACCAGCCATTGTTAATGGATCTTAAGGGTGATGGCATTCTTTGGCTCCCAGGCGCAAAACACAAATCACGCTGGAAGCAATTACAGTTTCAACTCACTGTTTGCCGTCTCCCCACCCCGCTGATTAGTTTCCCGAATTCTCGCCATCCTGTGTTCATTCATATACAACTGAAAAGAAAATAACAGTTTACCTCCACTGCTACTCCACTCAGCCTTGGGTGATTTTCTCTTACGGTATTACTATTAGTCCTTCACTTTCTTTTCCTGCATTAAAGTATTTGAAATTGTAAGTCTTTTGAACGTAGCTGTAACTTTAACTTTTCCAGCATCTGGTTTCCCCTAACTACGCTTTGCTTACATAACTGAAACAATATGCAGTACACTAAAGCAATGTGGCACATCCAATATGAAACCCTTCTCTCTGTCCGAAAGGAGGATCCTGTTTTAGTGAAGCAGCTTGTTATGTCTGACAAAAGCTGTTACCTTCTGGATTCTGACAGCTAACTGACTGGTTTTAAAATGTTGACAATTTACTGCTAATCAGATTGGGTTTTTTTTTTAAGCCCAGAGGGCTTTTATAATCTGATTTGCACTATTTAAATGCAACTGCTATTCAAATTATCAATTTTTCCCCTGGGTTTTCAATACAGCTATCACCCAGATTTGTGTATAGTAAAAAAAATGTGTGCATTTTTGTGTGCCTGTGCTGCCCCCAACCTGGAATTTTCTCCATCCGTTTTCTATCTATTTTCCCCTACCCTTTACCCTGATCCTTCATGCCTACCTAGGACTAAAGTGCCTTTAGAGGAATCATTAGATTGTATTCAGGGGGCAGCTTTCGCATGGCTGAATTCACACTGTAACACTAAACTAGAAGGAGGGGTAAGGTTGAAGACATAGCTGAGTGGGACCTCAGAAACCTTGGGTGTAGGAAGCCCTGTGTCTCCCCATAGGGTATAAACATGTTATTTTCTGTCTAAAGCCCTGGAGAGTCACCTCAGTCAGTACACTGGCCTCAATGATTTACCAGTATTTTGCTATGTAATCTTTTTTAGATTGTGAGCCCTTTTGGGACAGGGAGCCATTTAATCATTTGATTTTGTCTGTAAACTGCTTTGTGAACTTTTTGTTGAAAAGCGGTATATAAATACTGTTGTTAACAACAACAACAACAACAACTACTACTACTACTACTACTACTACTACTACTACTACTACTACTACTACTACTACTACTACTACTACTTTTTGTTGAAAAGAGGGATGTAAATATTCTTACTACCACCACCACCAACACCAACACCACCACTAAGAGTCCAATGATCTGACTTAATATAATCCAGCTCTATATGTTCATGTGCTATCTGGAAAACAATATCCCAAGTAGATGAGATTGCTCTGATGCACTCCCTTTTTGATTTTACCACTGACACTCAATCTGATAGTCCATTTATAGTCCATTTTCCAGGGCAGACCCATGGTGAGCTTCATCCTCAGTCTTTATCCATCACAGATGACTCTGAAAGCCTGCCTACTTGATCCCTGATATTACATTTCCATTGCTGATCGCAGCAGCTGATAACAGACAGACTCTGGTGTACCCCCGCCTGATGGTCCGCATACCCCTAAGGATACGCGTACTACTGGTTGGGAATGCCTGATGTAAACCATAAATAAATACAGTATTCCAAGGCTGTGCTGCCTGTTATTTTTATATATATATATATATATATATATATATATATATATATATATATATATATATATATATATATATATATATATATATATATATATATATATATATATATATATATATATATTATTTGGGAACTAAATCAATCGATAAAATGGTAGCATTTTCAGTAAACAATGAGCTGGTAATGACTCTCCTGTAGGGCTCCATTATAGCATATCCACAAGAGAAGAAGGGGAAAAACACACACCCAATAAATAATTTGTTGCCAAAGACTATTATTTAGTGGAACTATCTCACAGACTGAGAACACTTTTGTTCAATCACTGAGAGTCAAATTAGGCAGCTTGTTAGTGAAGTCTAATAATCCATTAGCAATTTAAATTTCTGCAAGGGACTAAATATTTCAGCATTTGGCTGCTTAGATAGCAACAGTTAAGGCTTTTGTTTGTATGTAATTGTCTATAGGAAATGGTGTCTTCCTTTGTGAAACTCTTTCATAAAGTGCAAAGAATTTCCTAGATCTCCATTTAATTTTGGATATATCCAAGAACGTTGAACCTTGATTTGCACTCCACCTCACCCCAACCCAAAATCTTTTTCTCCTCCACAACTACTGAATCCTGAAAAATCCACAAGGCGGGGGAGAACTTTAAGTATGTATGGGGGCGGGACAGCAGCGATCACGGGGATTGCCACCGCTGGGAAAGAAAATGTAATTTTTACTTTTACACTCTTGGATCCCTCTGGACAGTGCAGGGAGGCCTGCTGCCCCCTCCGTGGGCCTCACCGAGTTTTAGATCACCGCTCCACAATGATTACGACCACTTCCGGATGAAAACCGGAAGTGGCCGTAATCACCACAGAGCAGCAAAATAAAGTTCGGGAAGGCCCACAGAGGGGGGCACAGGCCTCCCTGCACTGTCCAGAGGGATCCAGAACCCCCAGTAAGTGTAAAAATTATATTTTTAACTTTTTTTCCTGGTGTCGGCCATCCCTGGTATTGCCAATGTTGCCATGCTTTCCCCGCCCCTTAAGGTGTCAGGGGACACCATTCGTTTCTCCTGGTGGGCTGCGACCCACCAGTTTGAGAACCACTGCTCTAGACAAGTGCTTTTCAACCTTTTGCTCCTGATGTACCATTTTCATATTCTAATTGTCTTAAGCACCACCAAAACCTAAAATTCCAAAGGCTATATCGGCCATCTTCCCCAGATCCGGAGGAGCACCCGCCGCGGAAGGTGAGTTCCCTACCGGGCAGTGGAGAAACAAGGAGAGTACAGAATGGGGGTGTTCCGGGAGGGGGAGGTTGTTCAGCTGGGCCTGGGAAGGAATCTGCAGTGGTGGCTATCCTGAGATCCTATTCCCCTTCTCAGGTCCACCCAACTACACTGCCTGTTCAAATAGCAAAATAGCTGGCACACATTCGAGTAGACCCATCGGGGTGGCTGGGGCTCTACTTGGGATAAGGGGATGAACTTCCCTTTACCCCAAGGAGACCTCCAGCTGCACTGGTGCTGGGTTCTATCTGGCTAGGATACAGTGCGGGCTCTACACCTGCGCTTCAGCCAAGCTAGACAGGATTGGGCTGCTAGAGTGACATTTGGGGTCCTGCCTCAAGCAAATGTATCTAGGGAATTTTGAGCTTGGGTAACACTAGTGCACAAGACATTTCTTGTGCATGTACCTGTGTGTATGTGTGTGCAAGCATCTCTCCATGAAGCTACTCAGCATCTCCATACATGTGAAATACCTTCAGTTGTACTCAAATGAAACTTGCATGACTGTCATAACTGATTATTCATTAGCATTAGCATTACAGTAATTAACTCACCTGCAGCATTCCTATGTGTAGCCCACATGCTCATTTCCCCCAAGTCCTTTCTGCTTTGTCTAACTCTTTCCACTATAATCAAACACAGAGAGAACTGAGCTAGAACTAATGTGACTAATATGCTTTTGTTCACCTGTAACTATAAAGGAACAATGAAAGCAAAGATGGAGTGGTCCTGGTGACATAGGTCTTTTGCCCTTACCATCACAACAAAATAAATAAAAGTACTGAAGGTTTCGATATTAGGAAAATTTATGTTTTCAGACCTTGGAAGTTTCAAGGACTTTCACAGCTCATTTACTGCAGAGGTCAAATTTGATTCAAGTAATCTCCTTCATTCAACAGCACACACACCTCCCTAATATGAGTAGAGAACATATGAAATACTGGTAAGTCATCTTATCTTTGCCCATCTGAAGAAGATGGATCACCCCTGGGTGTAATGTAATGAAGGCAAGCACTGTGCAGAAGTTGACAGACAGGGAAGCATCGTGGACGCATTATGGACGGCTGCAAAGGCCATTTCAATATTTTAACCCAAACCAAGGAGGATATACAAGGCAATGCTTCACTTTGTGCCACAGACAATTTCAAACTTTGTCTAAAGTCAGCTGAAACACATAACAATGCTTGAAATAATGCTCTCTTTCTCAGATATTAGCAGTCCATAGCTTCACTCTGTGTGTGTCATACCAATCCACCGTGACTCCCCATGCGGCAATGCAGCCACTGGCGTTGCTAGAGGAGCCATGTGCGTTGCCTTTGTCGCTCAGACTGGTTCCGACAGTGAGTGGGCGGGGCCACCATGGAACGGAGCAGTTACCGCTGTGCAAGACTTACCGTTCCGCCCCACCTCTAACAACGCCAGTGGATGCAGCGTCAGCTATATTCCACAGAGTACTGGCATGCTGAGGCCTCCTTGGGGTAAAGGACCATTTGCCCTGGGGAAAGCCCATGCTAGCCCAACACGTCTGCGCCAGTGATATCGCTGGCACAAGTCTGCATTGACCTGTGAAGGCAGATCTGGCCCAGGATTTGGTGGGCTCTGCTGCTGCTGAACTTAACCCTTCCCGGGCCATATCTGCCCTCCTCCCTGCCCCCATTGCCACCCTGTTCAACCCCCTGTCCCCTTCCCCCCTCCTCGCTGCCTCCCTCTTGGCCCTTGCACAGCTTTACCTGAGGCAGTGGGCCTCCGCTCTCCATCGTTGTGCAGACCTGGCTCAGTGGCGTCGCTCTAGGTGGGGCAGAGCTCTAAGTTCCGCTGCACTCTGACCCACTGTTACGCACGTTGCCTTCGCCACCCTGAAAGGCTCCAAAGGCGAGCGAGGGGGCGGGGCCACCTCGTGCGGGTGTGTAATGGTGGGTCGGAGTGCAGCGGAAATTAGAGCTCCGCCCCACCTAGAACGACGCCACTGACCTGGCTGCTTACCACATCTGGCAGTGGATTGGCTGTGCTCTCCAGCAAAGACGCATTTGCAACAGCTGGAAAGCATGCTATGCCGATGTAATGCATGTTCCACTGGCATAGTGCATAGTTAGGACTGAGTCCCCCCCCCCCTTCTCTCTCTCTAGGAAAGAGGTGGAGCCAGTTGTGCCTAGAAGATGAGCCCAGGGATAAAGGGGCAGAGCTTGTTGCCCCTCAAAGCAAAGGCAGGGATGGAAACTGAAGTGCCTGGCGGCAAAGCCATTGGCAAAAGGTAGAAGCTGCACCACCAAGTGTAGAGTTTAGCAGAGAAAAGGCATATCTCAGCAGTAAAGGATGAAGTCTGCTTTCATCTAGGCTCTGCTATTGCAGGCTACTACATTCATTTATGCTGTACATCAATCCATTGTGCTTACAAAGCCTCTGCCATCAAGCAATCCCATCCACACATGATACCACAGATCAACCTAGCACAATTCAAGCACAGAATAAAAGCTAGAAGAGTTCACCCACAAACTGCAACTCAAAGCGCATGTATAACACAAAATATCCACCATTTCATTACGACATTAACCTGCTCCTCTGGGTTAGGTATTCCTTCCCTGCCATCTTGCCCTGCATCCTCTCTCCCATCCTTCCCCCGCCACTCATTCCTTCTCCAGACCCACAGACCCAAGCTAGCTTGCCAGTGCGGCTGTCTTCCTCATCACCAGTCAACTTGCCACTATGACCACCACCATGACTGAAGGGTCACTCAAAAATGTTGCTGCCTCATTGAGCAATAATGAGAGGCTGCCCCTCCTAACGGTTGCTGCCCAGAGCATCTATTTGAGATTTTGCAGCTAGTGCTGCATGTGCGCCTTCCCACTTCCTTCTGCTACAGCTCTGATTCAGTATGCATTCCTGTGCAAAACAAAGAAAGTGCATATTTTAAAAACAAATACATGGTTCTCAAGAATTGGCCAGAGGTATGACGACCCTTTCTCCTTGCACATTCCCAGGTGGTGACACCAACATGTTGAAACCAGCTGGGCTGGTAGTTTCCTGTCTTGTTGGCAACAGTAGTCAGGGAAGCACAATCGATGGTGAAACCAATCTGTCCTCTTAACAAATAGTCCTTAGTATTATTGATTATTGCTACCTGTGGGAAATGGCTATCAGCTAGTAGCCAAGACAAGGAGCTTGCCAAGGGACACATGAAGAGTGTACTGGAAATGGCAAATAAGCCGAACTCTTGTTTCTGATGAACTCTTTTTTCTATTCTTAGTAAGCTGGAGTTTGATTGATCGATTGTATGTCACATGTTTATTTCAATCAAGTCAATAAAATGTAGACCATGCTTTACTGGTGCATGCTGATCATGAAAATAAGTTTGCATGGGGTGACGGCGGGATAACAAATGATCAATATTTGGGTCCCTTCGGGGAGAAAGGCGGGGTAAAAATATTGTAAATAAATAAATATTTAAATAAAAATGTGACATTGTAGGAAGCATATCATATTCCTGCAGTTTCAGAGGGCATTCAAGGTGTTGACAAAGGACTGTCTGTAGTTGTGCAAAAGTTGAGAAGCTTCAGCTGTTTCATGATTTTAAGAGAAAACATCCCTGGATTCAGACCCAACCCTTTATCAAAAGAATCCATCTCCACTCAATTTTTCTCTGAGGACATAATGGATTATCACATATTTACCTACAGAAATCTCCCATCAGTGTTTTGTCCCTTTAAGTGCCTCTCTCATTTTGTAGAAGAGATTGGGGGTTAGTCTTATGCCACCATCATCTTGTTTGTCAAGCTAGAGAATCTATTTTACTCAGGTCAATCTATTTAAAAAGCTATATTATAAATCACTCCACTAAGAACTTCATTAAAATATTCAAGCAGCATTAAGGACAGCGATGAGGACTGTTCAAACAGAAAAGTAATCTGACTTCATCTATAGCACAGATTTTTGTATTCGGGATTTCTGGCTCATTTGGATGCTATCTTTTTTCTTGCCTGTGTGGTGAAAGCAGGGGTGGCCCCAGAGGCATCGTTATGGTGGGGGCGGTTGGGGCAGTGAGCCCCAAGCGGCAGATTGTGGGGGGTTACCTTCCCGTGCTCCCTCTGCCGCTGGTCTGTCTTTGTGCAGCCGTTGTTGGCTGCACGTTTTGCCCTCCCGCTCTCCCAGGTGCCGTTTGGCTCCAAAACGGAGTCGAAAAGCGCAGGGGGTGTTTCCGCGCCACCACCACCATGCGCGTTGATGACGCCATGTCCCCCAGGAGCAGGGCATATTGCATCTCATGAGGGGTTGTCGCGCCGGCGGCCCCCTCCCACGGGGGGTGTAGGGCCGTTACCGGGTGGCCCATCCCTCGCCAAGTAGGTTGCATCAGCTGCAGATTGAGGAGGGGCTAAAGGGAAATGGATTCAGGGGGGCCTTCACCCCGAGTCTGCCACTGCCACCACCTCCCTCCAGCCTGCCACAGATGCAACCCGCATTGATCCACTTTCCACCTGCTAAAAGTGTGGTTTCTTCAAACGTGGATGTGCAGGATTGCTGGTTTGATTCACATGAAAGGTCTTTCGTGCAGGCCCTTTAAATCAAACCAGAAGTCCTACACTTTTGCAATTGAAGAACCTGCTCACGGAGCACAGTAAATGGCTGCTTTTTTCATAATTGGACCTAAGATGGCATCAAGTGGCATTCTGGGTCGTGCTCCCCCTGGGTGACAGCTGTTCATAGGAAACAATTGAGAAATCTGGAACTATAGCAGGGGTGGCCAAACTATAAGAGCCACATACAATAAACTTCAGATGTTTGAGAGCCGCAATATTTAAGAAGCATTTAAATTCTGAAATACATTTGCTCACCATGAACATTAAACTTATGTTTTAATCCAGTGGACTATCAGTTTATACTTGGTAAATAATATAAAGCTTGAAAAATTCTTATTTACCTTTTATGTTAATTGTGATGCAAATAGGAGCTCAGCCAGCATATTTCCAAGAACCGCGCACGTTATACGTCAAAGAGCCACATGTGGCTCAGGAGCCACAGTTTGTCCACCCCAGAACTATAGTGTAGTTGTGACTCTTTTAAAACTGTACATGCTCCTTGTAAATCATATTGTATTTCACATGGAAAAATAAGATTTTTAAAGGTTTTTAAAACAATCAAGAACCAGTTTTTAAAAGGCAAATACAATTTGTACAGTACTGCCTATAGGAAGAATTGAGGAGGGGTTTGGTTATGCGATTTTGTCTGTAGGCTCCCTTCCCCAGAAATGAGGACAGAGATTGGGGGTGGGGGGGGGAGGTTGGTTAATGCATTGACTTGCACAGTCCTATTTAACATGCTTTTTCTTTATTGTCAATGTAGGCCCATAGCCCAGAACAGAAACATCACTGCTGGTGTGCATGGAGACCCCATGCCATGTATATTTGATGTGCTGGGTGGCATACAAACTCACTCTGCCATTTGTTAGGAGCTGTCCAGTCAGGGGGCCTTGAATATCTCTGTGGAGCAACCAGTCTTCCAAGCTGTAAACAAATGGGGCTCAAAGGGCCACAGCAGACACTGGGCAATGGTGGTCTGACGTTGCCCTAGCCCCCAGGAGTCACTGAAACCCCAGCCAACAGGCAGCAGCTAAGTGAGGGACTGCGGCTCACTGTCAGAAAAGGAAGGAGGCCGGAAAGCAAACAAGGGAACTGATCTGAGCCAGCGGCTCAGTTTGCGGCCTTACAAGGCTCCAGAGGAAGAGCTGTCTCCCCAAAGATGCTGGTCTAATGGATCGAGGAATGCCCTGAAAGGTTCAAAATTGAGTTGTCTGGACATTTTATAAAACAAAGATGAGGAAGAGGTGAAGACTTCCTTTTCCCCTATGCAGTGCATCAGAGGGCAGCTTTAAAACCCCACTGGAGGGCTATGCTGACTGAGGTCCACATCCTAAAAACCTCTGACACATCATATTAACAGTCCAATTCTATCCATTTCCCCGCAATAGCATGCAGATGTGCCTAAAAGGGCTGCACTGCATGCTATGGGGTGTGGGGGGGAGGAGGGGGGAGATTGGGGAAGGTAAGGCAAAATATATTCCCTTATCTCCCTGTAAGCCTCTAGATCACCAATGGGTTTCCTCAGACCTGTGCTAGCCCTTTGGCTGACACAGGTCTGAGGAGAGAAAGAGGGTATGTCAGGAGGCAAGGAAGGAGATATCATTCTGGCACAGGTTGTGCACACCAGGGCACTCCCCCTCTGGCTCATGCACACCCCGTTCCACCCACTCCGCCTACCTCACCAGCTTACCTGCAGTCCTGTGGAGCCAGCCGCGGGAGTGGGCCACTGCCGTTGCCACCATTTTGGATGGCAGATCCAAATGGCTGCTGTTGGCCCACTCTTTGCAATGTAGCATTACCACATCGCAACTGGCCATATAGGATTGGGCCATAAGAGGATCAATGGCCAAATAACAGGTTCATAATTTTCCCAGTATGCATGTTCCTTTTTTCTCCATCTACTAAGAATTCTCTCACTGTATTTTTAATGACGAAGAAAAATTCTGATATTTGACTCGAGAAAATGTTTCATCAATAATAACTAAACACAAAAAATCAAAATTGAAGGAAAATAATTTTGGTGGGGTGTTTAAAAATTATGTTTAAGCTTGAGCCAACTTCAAGACCCACTCCACAAACAGAAATGATCTAAAGGTCAGATATAAAATGCATCAGTTCATAAATGCCAATTAGTACTTTTCCCATGATTGCAGGGTAACATTTGCTGATGCATAATTGAATACTGGAGACTTAAAAACAGAGGATGTGGGAAGATTTAATAATTCATTCCTCCTACACTAATCAAGGGTTTTGACTATTTCAGCTAACAGCGACAATGAAGTATCTTTCCTTTCTTGTTGTTTTCCTTCCTTTGTGACTGGCTTACAGGAAGAAATGACTATAATCAGAAAGTTCTTAAATGCAACGTAAAATGAATATTGTTGCACATGTTTATACCTTTTTGCTTCGTTATTTTGTATCACAGAGTGTCCTTGTTTTAGATGGCACCTACATCATTAGAGACAATCATTTTTCTGAGGTTCTCTTTTGATGTGTGATGCTACTACGCACTGGGGGCTAGGAAAATGATCTGCAGATCGGAAAGCAGGGAAGAATCCTGGAATATTTCCTTGTATATATTTGTAAATATATTTTATACGATGCTTTTAGATTCCATCATACTATCCCAGTGCAGATGCACAGTGCAATCCTAGTAGGCATGTCTACTCAGAAAGGTAGTAGTAGGCATGTCTACTCAAACTCCTAGGAAAGTGTGCATTGGATTGCAGCCGCAACCTGCCAATCTGATAAAGCTCTCTTTTTCTCATCTCTGATGCAAATTTCCCTTGCCAATCCTTTTCCTTTTCTCCTTAAGGCTCAATGCTGATCTGGGCCTTACCCACCAGAAAGAGCATTCTGGCAGCATAAAGCTCAAAATGTGACACATCAGTCCATGTGGTCTGGATGATAGTTCAGCTGCTGGCTTCTCTTCACGTACACAATGTCATTTCCTGGCATGATGGGATTTTTTCACTAAATGGGGGGGGGGGGGTCATCCAAACTGCTATCTAGCCTTGCTGCTCTTTTTAAACTGTACTGTTGGCACTATGATTTTTTTTGGGGGGGGGGGAGTCAGAGAACCACCACCACCCCTACAATTAAGGTGAAAAGTCCCAGTATGCTAAGAAGTGAGGGAAGCACGCATATCACCAATGAACCAAGAGGGACCAGTTGGTATGTATTAGCCCCCCCTGAATTAGCCCTTTGGTAAATATTTTGTAGGTTCTGTTCAAACGTTTGTTTTAAAACCTTAACAGGAGAACTCTAGTTAGCATTAGCCATGGTTAACTATGGTTCAGAAAACAAGAGGACAGAAGGAAGTATATTGGAGAGGAGAATGGGGGAGCACAAAGGCCCATTCCCAAACTCTGCCCAATCCTATCTCCCCCCCCCCCCGCCGATGCAGCCGTGCCAAAAATGAGCACACTGTATCCAGTGGAGGGGAGGCTTTGGAGGGGGGAAGGGAATTTACCCCTCCATAAGCCTCCCACTCTGCAATGGGTCTCCTCGGACCTGTGCCAGCTCTGTAGCTGGTGCAAGTCCAAGGAGCCAAAGGGAGAGGGGAGGCTTGCAAAACAGGGGATAGGATCCAGCAGGTGTTTATATGGAAGAAAGGAAAGGGCTGCTTGAGGATCCTTTCAGATGAAGACAAGGGGTAATCTAGATTTCATTGACTCTGCAGGGGACGCAAAGATGTAACAGGTCTCGGTGCACAAAAGTTCTTTTGCACTTTGCAGTATAGAGACCACATTCCACTAGCCATCACAATGTTGGGCATTTTATATGTATTTTAATGTTTTTATTGTAAGCCGCCTTGAGTGCCCTTGCTGGGAGAAAGGCGGGGTATAAATTCTTTAAATAAAAAAAAATAAATAAATTTTGCTAGTTTTACTTCAGCATTTATTTCTTAAGCACTGGAGTCAAACCTATACCGCTGGGTCTGTTCACTCCATCCTTCATGCTGCTGAAAGAAGCAAGTGCAGAAAAGCACAGGGGGGCTTCTTGTAACTCTCTTCTAACATAAGGGTGCCTTATTCATAGTGCCTTATTAGATGCCCCATGGGATCTCCAGTCTCTGACATGAAACTCGGGGACAGGAATATTTTGTAGGACTGCCACGCTTGAAACCTGCAGTGCACGTCACACATTCTCCCCCTACCTTCCAAATTATACCAACCCCACCCACTTATATACACTGTCTACTTGTGATAAAGGTAAATTTGAGGCTCTTAAGAAAGGCAGAAATAAATGTACAATCCTACACATATAGTGTAGCCAAGATAGTGTAGTGGTTTGGGAGTCGGACTTAGACCTGGAAGATCCAGGTTCAAATCCCTGCTCAGCCACGAAGCTTCCTGGGTGACCTTGGGCCAGTCACTATCTCTCAGCCCCACCTACCTCACAGGTTTGTTGTGAGGACAAAAAGGAGGGGAGGAAATATGTATACCACTCTGAGCTCTTTGGAGGAAGGGCGGTATAAAAATGTGAAAAATAAATAAATAAACAAACAAACATATCGTAGGAGGTATTTTGAAAGCACTGGACTCCCAAGGAATGGCCATCAAATGTGCAATACCTGGATATTTCCACTCATCGCTTTGCTAAACAGTGACAACATATACCACATACTTGTCTTTTTAGCAAATACTACACATGCAACTACGTGTTAAGGAACAGATCAGCATTTTTCAACTTTTTTCATCTCACGGCACACTGAGAAGATGCTAAAATTGACAAGGCACACCACTGTTGGCAGGGGGCTCACATCCCCCAATGGACCTAGTAGTAAATGACCCTCCCACAAACTCCCATGGCACACCTGCAGACCATTTGTGGCACACCAATGTGTCGTGGTACAGTGGTTGAACATTGCTGGAATAGACAGTGCATTTTCTTACCCTGGTGGCTAGTTCTGCCCTTTACCACTTTCCCATTAGGACACTACTGTACAGCAAAACCATATGCCTTTATTTGGAACCTTTAAATCCTCTATGCCTCCTAGAATACAGGTCTGCTTTAAATGAGGAGGCATGCAACTATCTGATAAGAAAAAGCACCATGTCCCACTTTTATAGCCATCAGCTAATAAAGATCTAATCATTCTCAAGCTTTAGTTATTTCCTGAGAATATCTGATGTATAAACTATTTTTGTTCCTTCCCGGGAAGCAAGGCAAGGGAAAGAGAAGTCTCTATTACTGGTAGGAGAATGTTTTAGATTCAGATAATGATGTCCTGTAGACTCTGCTCTCGACATTTATAGTCATCTCCATTGGCCTTCAGCTCAATTTTGAAAGTTCTATAGGTTCATGCTGTTGGAAGGGAGGAGGGGAAAGCAGAGTTATCAGTGAAAGCATCCCCTTTCTATGACAAAATATCCCAGCACCTGGGCTGGTTGCCATCAATAAACATACACAGGAGTCAAAGCTTGGTTAAGGTTTCATAAGAAATACTTTACTCACCGTTCATAGTTGCTTACATACATCTTCTGAAGTATCAGAGGCTCCTACTACTTTGGAACAGAGAACCCAAGAGGGGATGTGGTCTGCCATTGTGGAGACAGCACACATCCTTCTCCTTCAGTGGTCTGAGAGGAAGAGAACGGTGTGGAGCAAGAGCAGAAAGGAAATAGTGTTAACGACCACACCTCCCACCGGGACAATAGAGGAGCAGGTAGATGGTCTCAGGTGACTGAACAGTACACTGCCCTCCAGAGTCCTGCAGATGACATTGCATCCAAATTCCAACACATGCCACATATATCACAGGCAAGATTCAGTACTGTAGGTTAATGAAGGAGCCTTCCAGCAATAGTATGCTGGGAAATAAAAATCTTTGGATTCAGGGTCAACTTTCACTCTTGGCTTGTTCAGTAATGCATGGTAAACAGCTGGTGCAAATTCAGTTTTAATTTTTTTTCGTATCAGTCTCAGAGTATCAATTTCACTCTGATCTCCTGGTACTCCATTGCCTGAGGTGACCACCTGAGGTGATACTTCACCTCATTATTAGTTTGGCCCTGGATTATTTTTTATGTCCATGTCCCAATTCAGGTACAGGCCACATGATCACAGAGTCATGCTTCTTCCGTATATGTAACACTAACTGAATGGGGAATCACATTTGCGATTGCGATTGCATTGTGCATGTAATTTCTCAACCTGATCCACCAGTCAGAGTTGTGATACATAATCCTGGTTAGTGTCTCTGAATAGAGCCAATGAGCTGTTTAGCAATTAGCTGCTGGATTTAGTTATGCAGATGAGAGAAACAGCACCTTATTTGTAGTTTTATCTTGTTCTTGTAGAAATAAAAGTCTTATTGATGTTATTGCCTCTTTTCATGTTTCTGTACCTTCAGCAGAGTCTAGATCTGGTTTAGAACCTATTACGTTAAATTAAGTCGTAACCAAACATCTCCCTGAAAGCTGTTAAATTAGAATAATGTATTATAGAAAGTCAAATTTGTCTCTGGCAACATGCAGGATGGTAGCAAGAAATGCAATTCAATAGAAAACATTCTTGTTTGTGCTAGCAATTCGAAATGCATGCTGCTTTCTCACTTGGGCATGTGGAGCATTAATCAAAAAATCTCCAGTAAAAATGCACAGTTTTTAAATAGTGATTGATAAATTAATCTCTCCCTTTTAGGCTAGCAGTGTATGTGAGCCCAGCTCAGTGGAAGATGTTGGGACTTTTGCCATTGAATTCAACTGAGGCAATATTTCACTGATTATAGTCAGTGGAACAAAATCGGGGGGGGGGGGGTTAAACCATATAGATGGTGAAAAGAGACCAAGTCAACAGAATATGCTAGAGTTCAAAGCATTCCATGACTACATTTTATTTCTCATGGACAGCAATAGCCAGCCATATAAGGAAGTTCCATTACTCCTGGGTCCACTCCCTTGTCAGCAGCCAGAACAAAAAGCTATTTCTACAAGAACTTGATGAGAAGATTAACAGCACAATCCTGTATAACTCTTGCACCAGTATAACAGTAGATCCACAGGTGTAAGTGCACTTATGCCAGTATAACTTGTTGTACGTTGACGGATGCAGGACGGATGCAGGACGTAACTCCCTCCCCTCGGACGATACACATGCGCAGTTCGGACACCAGCGCAACTCCGCCTGCGCAGAGGGTTCCAAACGCCCACGGAATGCCCCCTGCAGTGGCAGAGTTGCAACTGTCCATCCTACATCCGAACTGCGTGTGCGCAGCGTCCCAGTGGGGTTACACCGGTCTCCGTCCTGCATCCATCGATGTACAGCAAGTTACACTGGCATAAGTGCACTTATACCGGTGGATCTACTGTTACACCAGTGCAAGAGTTACACAGGATTGTGCAGGATTGTGCTACTGAATACAATTGGACTTAGGTGACTAAAGGAGGGAGGTGTTGCAATAATTTGATTAAATGAATCACTTTGAATTGGAGTTAATTAACTCATTAACAGGAATGAATTTTGTAATACAGGGCTTTACTGCAAAATATGAAGCATCAATTGGCATTTTTCCCCCCTTGTGTTATACGGGAAAAGAAATGTCAGTAGATACAGGAGCAGTTCTGGAAACAAAGAAATGTGAAAAAGGAGAGGAGATGCTGCTGACAACAAGGCAAAAGTGTTTTCAAACTGGATACAGTGAGGGAGCATATTTAATACTGGGACTTCGTAGTGGCAGCCCCAATTTATACATCAACAGAACAGTGTACTTTAAGATTTTGTCACCATAATGAATTTGCTATTTCATTAACTAGCAATTACCGTACAATAGAGTGTAACCCGACTAAGGCTGTAAGAGCTGGCTCCCATCCTCCACACAGCCCAAGCCTGTTATTTTAATGTCTGCCATACTGTGGTGGGAGGGCTGGGGAAAGAGGAAATGCTAAAATCTAAAAATATTTGCAATGTTCTTCTACTGCATGCCTCCTCTACGGTTTCTCGAAGTATCAAAAGGGAAGCTGGTCTTCTGTGAGTAGCTTGTACTCAAAGTGGGAATTACATCAAGCATCTGAAACCAGAACCCTGTTGGGGTCCCAGAGATCCATTGTGCTTTCATTTCTGGATGAATAACCCTGGATGAGTTCAGAAGGCTGAGATTAGATCAGACACAGTTGATGAGTTAGAGCAGGACCCAAGTGGCAGCCAGAACACCTGGACTGGGGGGACGTCTCTGACGGTTTGGGTCTGGGTACATGAGAAATGGCTTGTTTCCGAAAAGCTTGCTTCCTTGCTAAGATCACCATTGGACACATTTCTCCAGGTCCCTCCACCTTCAGAGGTGAGGTGGTTTGTAACTAGAGATAGGGCCTTCTCAGCTGAGATGCCCCACCTTTAGAATGCCCTTCTCAGGAAGGTTCACCTAACATCTACAGGTAGTCCTCATGTACTGTCATTTTGGTATCTGTCATTTCGCTTTAATGTCATCGCTGAAGCTGTAGCTGCTTCCGGATCGCGACTTACTTCCTGGTATAAGGGTATATTCTCACCCCAGAATGCGTTGCAATTCAAGGCATGATGTATCTCAGAATAAACATCCATAGGATTGGACTGAACAACCACAATTCTGTGTGCTTACTTGAGAGTAATTCCCACTGAACTCAAAAGGACTTACTTCTGTGTAAATGTGTGGAGGAATAGACTGCATAATTATCATAGCTGTACAATACATCCTCAGAGCATCAGCTATCAGTGCCAAATAGACGGTGGTGTTATAGTGTATTATAATAAAAAATTGGATGATGGAAAACTGCTGAGGTATTAAGGCCTCTTGAACTGCCTCTGTGTTTACTTGTGCAGGAAGTTTCTGCTAACATTTTGCAGATTTTTCTTTAAAGCTCTTGTAACTACATTAAAATGCTTGAAAACGTTTCCACATGCTGCCATATGTCACTTTAAAAAAATGCCCCACTTGTTGCAAAGATGACTTCATATGGTCCATTATTATCTATTCTGTATTCTCAGAACAGATATTCTGAGCAATAAATAGCAAATTAGCAAATTTGATAAATAGCAAATTACAAACTAATTTGCAAAAACTTACCATCGCCCATAATTAAATTGTATGGCTCTGTAATTCAGTTACATGTTAATAAAAATGTTTTTGGTGGTTGTTGGTTTTCAGAAATTTTGAATAATTGATTTTTGCACTTAACTATTTGTACAAGAATCTTTTCCTACTACGTTGAAAGAGTGAAGTTAGCAAATAGAGATAAGATGTGAAGATTTTTATCAGTGTTATCCTTAGAATGCTACAGAGGAAATTTGTGCTTTACATAAGAACATAAGAAGAGCCCTGCTGGATCAGGCCAAAAGCCCATCTAGTCCAGCTTCCTGTGTGACACAGTGGCCCCACCAGATGCCTCAGGGAGCAGCACACAGCCAACAAGATAACCTGTGTCCAGTTGCCACTCCCTTGCACCTGGCACAGAGAAAACCCACTTCTAAAACCAGGAGGTTGCTTATGGCTTGTAACCTGCGATGGTCTTTTCCTCCATGAATCTGTCCAAACCCCTTTTAAAGGCATCTAGGCCAGATGCCATCACCACATCCTGTGGCAAGGATGCTTTGCTTAATAATCTCTCTATCTAACCCTATACAATTCTGTGTACACAATAAGTTCTGACAGGGTGTAATATAATGTACAGAAGTACCCCAATTTATGAACATTTGACTTATGAACACCACTTTCAGCCAGTGGCATCATTGGGGGGGCAGAGGGCAGTGGGCTGAAGAGCGGTGTGGGTGTTGAGCGTCGGAGGGGGTGCACTCCCACCCTCCTTGGTTCCGTACGTCCCAGAAAAGGCAGTCAAAATGCCGGAGTTTCACACCACAGTGCCACTGAAATTCGGCAGCGACCCCCCCCCCAGAGGTCGTACCAGATGTGATACGTCACCCCCCCAGGGGCAGTGCTTGCAGTGTCACGTGGGGGGTGTCATGTTGACACCCCCCCCCACGGGGGCATAGCTACGCCTCTGCTTTCAGCCCTGAATTCCAGTTTGCAGCCAATGCTACTGAGTCTGGAAGCTGCTTGTAAGTAGTTGTAAGTTGTAATGGTTGTAAGTAGGGGAGGTTCTGTACTGTGTTATTCTACTTTAGCACAATGACACTATGTTGAGCTTAATTTTACGACCCAATCCTATGAGGGCCTTATATACTGACGGAACTAACATTCCAGCAGCGCAAGGTCCTGTGTGGCTGCTGTAAAATGTGACATGCCAGTCAGTGTGGCCTGGTCGCCACTGCAAGCAGTGAGCAGCCGTGGCCATGTGCCAGCAGACCATCGATGACCCCCAGCACTGGTAAGTCAATGCAGGGGCAGGAAGGAGGGAGGCAGGGTTGGAGGAACAAGGCAGGGAAGGGCAGAAACGGAGAAGATGGGGTGGGAAGGGGGTGGTTCAAGGCTTGGAAGGGGGTGGTGTAGGTGGCAGCAGCACCACCAATATCGTATACCAGAGAGAGGCCAGACCGTGAAAGGAAACCACTTGGAATGAAGCATTCTATGAAAGACTAGGACATTTATTGTAAAATGTAAAAACTGCTTTGGTTTAGAAATGTCTGCCTATTTAAACCGCCTTGAATTAAGGTTGGATGAGAAATCCAATGACCAAGAAAGGCGGTACTGTATGTAAATACTGAATGATGATGATGATGATGATTACACCCACCCAACCTCAATCCATCTTCCCAGGTTCACTCAGACTTGCACCAGCTATATAGGAATGTTCCCTTACCCAGAGGAGACCTCCGAGTCTGCCACCCTGCAGGATTCAGTGCATGCTCCAGTGGCACAGCTGCATAGGCAAGGAGAATTTTGATAGAATTGGGCTGTAAGTTACCTTCACCAGATGTGATATGGCTGCATCTTAAGCATTGTGTGGAAATGAGAAACCGTGTGTGTGTGTGTGTGTGTGTGTGTGTGTGTGTAATGGGAACGCAGAGGCGTTTCTACGGTAGGGGCCCTACCATAAGTTGCGCCCCGTGCTAGTACCGTGTTTACAAACTGGAGCGAGGAGGCCCTGCCCCCTCGCTGTCGGAGCCATTCCGCGCAGCCAAGGCGAATGGGCAGGAGACTCCCTGCCCGTTCGCCTTCGCTGCACGGAATGGCTCCAACAGTGAGGGGGCGGGGCCTCCTTGCTCCAGTTTGTAAACACAGTACTAGCACGGGGCGCAACTTACGGTAGGGCCCCTACCGTAGAAACGCCTCTGAGGGTTCAACACATCATCTAGAGAGTATTTCAGCTACTGTTCCATATGTATGGCGTGTTCCTGGACTGGTTCCTACATTTATCTGACCAATGATCCACCTGAAGAGTAGGTGGCACTGATACCAAGGCCTGCACCGCCCACCCACATGCCAAAGAATGCATGGCACAGCAGTTAAGTCCTGCTCCGAACGGCACAGTGGCTGGGAGAGGGGGCGTAATGAGGCAGGGGATAGGTGGATTGGGCCCAGGAGGGGGGGCGGGATCCTATTGCCCTCCCAGGCCCTTTCTGCCAACACGGAGCTGCTTGGTTCTCTGCCGACTAAAGAGCCAGTGGAGACCAAGTAGCCCCATTACGGGCAAATGTCTGTAGCCAGTGGAGACCAAGTAGCCCCATTAGTGGGCAAATGTCTGCTTCCCCCGAGTAGACCCCCAGCAGGGTCCTTCACTGGATAGGATGCAGCGTGGGCCCTGCAGCCAATGCTGCTGCACCCAACCCAGGGGAGGATAGGATTGGACTGCTAACGCACATCTGGACTGGAGAATGTAGAGCAGTTGTATTTTTTAATAATTCTGGTTTTTATTTTGGTGAAAGAACACCAAACTGTGGCAACCCCCCCCCCCTTTGGTGGATTTTATTTAACATGGTTTTTGGCACCTGGGGTTCCGAGCCTCATTTATTTCAGAAAAGCATTTGGGAGCTGAGGTCAGATGAGTTGGATCTGGTTAGATGAATCAAATGCAGCTGTTTAGGAATGTGTTTGTTTAATTATTAGTTGCACTGTTTTTAAAGTATTGTTGAGTCACCTCAAGGTTGGATACATATTTAAAATAGAAAAAATAGTTTACTTTTTAAACAATCCTTTTTAGGCTGTAGTTTCACGATTGTTACTCAGATTTTTAATAACCATTCATTGTTAAGTTGGAGAACAATTTGCTTTCATATGTTTTTCTTTCTCTTGTTAAGCAATGGTTGAGTGCTCTGTATTGGTATATCTGCATACTTGAAATTGCAATGGAAGATGGATTTTCAGATAGATCAGGGGAGAAACAAACAGAGAAGCCTCTAAGATGTCTATAATTGATCAACTATCCATTCTCCTCTTGTAGAAATACAGAAACGTTTAGCTCATAACTATTTGGCACTTGCTTTGCAGGAATATTAGTGTAGTACATATCCCCAGGCTCCAGCGGTCTCCCTATTGATCCATAAATGAGGGATGTGGTCATGTCCCTTTCAATCAAATCCCTTTAAACAGCAACTAAGAACATAAGCATTTTAAAAGTCAATAAAAAACCCTAAAGTAAAGAAGCTGCCATTATCTTGAAGAGCCTTGCGACAAATTGAACATCGTTTGTCTGTTATCTGCATAAAAATAATACTTAGCTCTCTTGTTTGGTTTTTTTTTGGCACAATATCGGAAAATACACACCAAGATATTCAGTTATTGCTTTAATTACTGCTGGAATCTCATGGAATTAAACCCATATATCCATTTTATTCCCTAAGTATATGTAGTTTGAACCAACTTTTTCTGAAGTTCTAGGGATGACTTCATACTGGTCCTCCTTGTGAGCGCTGTAATGAGGTGAAGTGTTACCAATGGGTGGCCCATCTCATGTGGCAAATTTTGGGGTGCCTTTTCAGGGCAAAACATTGGCAGTGATTAGCAGCCCAATTTTAACTAACCCTCGCCACCGATGCAGCCATGCCGACGAAGCACACGCTGCATCCTTTGGTGGGGGAGCAGTCATAGCGGTCTCTCATGGTAAGGGAACTTTCGGAGCCTTACCCTTGGGCAACCCTCCACTGCCCAAGTGGGTCTCCTCAGATCTGCGCTGGCCATTTTGCTGGTGCAGAGCGAAGGAGAGTAAGGGAGAGGGAAGAGGAGAGAGAACAGTGGTAGGATCCTGGCGCATGGTGGTGCCACTGAGATCTACCCCTCCCCCCAATCAACCTCCTGCTCACCCCTCCCTGCCCAGACACATCGCCATTCCTCCCACTCCTTGCCTCATTTCTCCCACCGACTCCCCCTCCCATGCTAGCTTACTCACACTCCTGTGGGTAGCCAGTAACTGCAGTGGCCCATCGACCCCGTCGCCATTTGCGGCAGCATTTCCAAAATGGCCACTGGCAGTGCACTGTGCACACCATCACATTGCCATTTACAACAGCAGAACTGTATTCCGCTGTCATAAATCCTTAATTAGGATTGGGCTGTCAGTGTATTTTTCATTGTGTGTTTAGTTTACTATTATATTTTTTATCATCATGGGAAGCACCCATTTTTGCCTCAAACACCAACATATTTTTTGGACCATCTCTGGCTGTGACACATACCGGTAACTTTTTCACCTGTGATGAAATATACCATGCTGTTCCATAAATTATAAAAACTAAAGCTGACAGCATTATAAATTTCACAGCTGAACTTCAGGAAAAAGAGGGCCAAGACAAGACCCACTTTCTGTTGTTCCCTCTCTCCAATAAATATATACACAGCCTGTATTATTCATCAACTCCAACACATACAGATTCTATAGCTACTTGAGTACAATATCTGGCAACATTATCACCCCTATAACTGTGAATCACCTATAGGGGAAGAGCAGAACAGGTAGCAGGAACTTAGACTTTCCCCCAGCATATAAAAATTTGATACCATTAGGATTTAACTGCCAACCTATAAGTTACTTTTGTAATAGAATTACCTTTCTGGTAGAAGCTCCGGGGAGGATAGGGATGGCTTAATGGGTTTCTGGAAAGTGTGCACTTGTCTCTTGTAAGCAACAGCCACTGCACAACAGTGTGGACACATCCAGGGTAGAGGATGGAGGTAACTCCATTAGATTCCACTAAGCCTCTGCCAATCTCTTCTTGGAACCATGTCAACATTCACATGGAACATAAGAACATAAGAACATAAGAAGAGCCCTGCTGGATCAGGCCAAAAGCCCATCTAGTCCAGCTTCCTGTATCACACAGTGGCCCCACCAGATGCCTCAGGGAGCACAAGACAACAAGATAACCTGTTTCCCGTTGACACTGCCTTGCACCTGGCACAGAGAAAACCCACTTCTAAAACCAGGAGGTTGCTTATGGCTTGTAACCTGTGATGATCTTTTCCTCCATGAATCTGTCCAAACCCCTTTTAAAGGCATCTAGGCCAGGTGCCATCACCACATCCTGTGGCAAGGAGTTCCACAGATGAATTACACGCTGGGTAAAGAAATATTTTCTTTTGTCTGTTCTAACTCTCCCTCCACTCAATTTTAGTGCATGTCCCCTGGTTCTGGTGTTGTGCGAGAGGGAGAAGAATTTCCCTCTATCCACTCTCCATCCCATGCATAATTTTATATGTCTCAATCATGTCCCCCCTCAGGCGCCTTTTTTCTAGGCTGAAAAGCCCCAGATGCTGTAGCCTTTCCTCATAAGGGAGGTGCTCCAGCCCACAAATCATTCTGGTCGCTCTTTTCTGCACCTTTTCCAATTTAGCTATATCCTTTTTGAGGTGTGGTGACCAGAACTGGACACAATACTCCAGATGTGGCCTTAACATCGATTTGTACAAAGGCATAATGATATTGGCCGTTTTATTCTCAATCCCTTTTTTAATGATCCCGAGCATGGAATTGGCCTTCTTCACAGCCGCCGCACACTGGGTCGACACTTTCATCGACCTGTCCACCAGCACCCCAAGATCTCTCTCTTGATCCATCACAGACAACTCAGAACCCATTAGCGTATATGTGAAATTTTGGTTTCTTGCCCCAATGTGCATCACTTTGCACTTACTTACATTGAAGCGCATCTGCCATTTTGCTGTCCATTCTCCCAGTTTGGAGAGATCCTTCTGGAGCTCTTCATAATCCCTACTGGTCTTCACCACCCGGAAAAGTTTAGTGTCATCTGCAAACTTGGCCACCTCACTGCCTATCCCCGACTCCAGGTCATTTATGAATAAGTTGAAAAGCACCGGTCCCAAGACCGATCCTTGGGGCACACCGCTTTTCACCTCTCGCCATTGTGAAAATTGCCCATTGACTCCCACTCGCTGTTTCCTGGTCTTCAACATCCTGCACAGGTGGAGTGCTGCTGCTTTTTAATGCTTTTTTATGCTTCTGTTTTAATTGTAATTTGATGTGGTTTTATTAATTTTAGATGATGTTTTAGATGATGTTTTTACTAGCTTTTGTGGATTGTTTTTATTGTTTTAAATGAGTGATTATTTGTTGTATCTGTTGTTGTGAGCCGCCTTGGGTCCCTTCGGGGAGAAAGGCGGGATAAAAATATTGTAAATAAAAATAATAAATAAAATAACCAGTTCCTAATCCACAAGAGGACCTGCCCTCTCATTCCCTGACTGTGGAGTTTTCTCAGGAGCCTTTCATGAGGGACTGTGTCAAACGCCTTCTGAAAATCCAGATATATAATATCCATGGGTTCGCTCGCATCCACATGCCTGTTGACCTTTTCAAAAAATTCTAACAGGTTTGTGAGGCAAGACTTCCCCTTGCAGAAGCCATGCTGACTCTCCCTCAGCAGAGCTTGTTCTTCTATGTATTTTAAGATGTTATCCTTAATGAGACTTTCCACCATCTTCCCTGGAACAGATGTTAGGCTGACCGGCCTGTAGTTTCCCGGGTCCCCCCTCCTTCCTTTTTTAAAGATTGGCGTGACATTAGCTATCCTCCAATCCTCTGGCACAGTGGCTGTTTTAAGGGACAAGTTGCATATTTTGGTCAAGAGGTCAGCAACTTCATTCTTGAGTTCCTTCAGAACTCTCGGGTGGATGCCATCCGGGCCTGTTGATTTATTGATCTTTATTTTGTCAATTAAGTCTGAGACGTCTTCTCTTTTAACCTCTATTTGACTTAATTCTTTAGTCAGGGGAGACGGTTCAGGCAGCGGTATTTGCCCAAGGTCTTCTGCCGTGAAGACAGATGCAAAGAACTCATTTAATTTCTCATGGAATGGATCATACCCTGTTTAAATAAATAAAGCAGTATTCTTCAGCATCCCACTATTAACTGAATTCAGAATTTCCCCTATAATCAAGCTTTCAAGACCACAAGGCTTGCTAGAGAACAGTAATTGGTGGTTTACACCCAATATTTAGATCAGAAAAGGAGAGAAGGAAGGAAGGGATAGGAGGAAAAAATGAAGCAACGGCACTACCGAAGTTTCTAAAGAACGTTTTTACTGTAACAAAAGGTGTCTCCAGAAAACCTTCCAAATAATTAGTAGAGGTGATGAGGAAATGCATAAAACTGACACCGTTGGAAAATTATTGCCATTGAAGAAATTTTAGGTGTCCCTTGTCAAAATGTGGATTATATTTATGGGAGAACTCTGATTATAAATGACTTTTTTTGCAACTTGAGAATTGACCCGATTAATTGATGACCCCCTTGATGCTAAATAGTGCAGAACCACCCAGTCCAAAAATGTTAATAGCTTAGGTGTGGCAAGGTTAGCCAACATGCTCAGTGAATTGATGCTTGGTATAGGGAGAAACTAAAAATAAATGATGATGGTGAAGATTTACAAATATGCTTGAACTTTTGTTCTCAGCAAAATGCTCATATGTGTCTTCAAGAATTCTGCTGCTAAATACAAGAACTGGATGGAAACGGAAGAACTTTAACTCTAATCTAGCACTTCTATATAGAGTCTGACAGAAGAGATAAATTCAGAGGCGAATCTAGGGCGGAGCAGGCGGAGCACCCGCTCCGGGTGCCATCTCCCGAAGGGCGCCCCGCCCGCGAGTCGGACTCGAGTCTCCGAGTCCGACTCGGAGACTCGAGTCTGGGTCCAAGTCGGAGACTCAGGTCCGAGTCCAAGTCTGACTCGGAGACTCGAGTCTCCGAGTCCGACTCGAGTCTCCGCCCCCTCAATCGGGAGAGCCGGCTCGGGGACGTCTTCCCCGGCCGGCTGCCCGGGGCCTTCTAAGGAAGGCCCACACGAGAACGGTATTTATACCATTCTTTTTGCGCATGCTCAGACTGTTACTGAGGGAAAAAGGCTGCCCTTTTCCCTCAGTAACAGTCTGAGCATGCGCAAAAAGAACGGTATAAATACCGTTCTCGCGCGGGCCTTCCTTAGAAGGCCCCGGGCAGCCAGCCGGGGAAGACGTCCCCGAGCCGGCTCTCCCGATTAAGGGGGAGGAGGAGGGGGTGCCGGGTTGCCCCTCCGGAGCGCGCTGCCCCTCCCCTCCGGAGCGCGCTGCCCCGCCCTTCCGGAGCGCGCTGTGGCCTGTCGGCCGCGGTGATAGGGGCGCCAACCCCTTGCTCCGGGCGCCAACAGAGGCAGCTACGCCTCTGGATAAATTACTATAGTTATCTGCAGTAAGGGACTAGCTATGCTTCACAACAAGGAGAGTTTGCAGCAGACAAAAAGCCACAGTTTAAAAATACAGAGTTGTACCACCAAACTCAATTTATACCATTAACGGTGCAATCTTATGCACACTTTCCTGGGAGTAAGCCCCATTGAACACAGTGGGACTTACTTCTGAGTATACATGCATAGGCATGCCCTACAATGCTCTTTTAGCTCCAGATTTCCTGCAATAATTCGGTTATAACACAGTATAATACTGTTACCATGTCTACTAACAGGCACATGCTTCAACAGGCACACATGTGCAAGGGATCTTTGACTATTGGCGCATGGACACAGCCACATTGTGTATTGGCACAAGGAGTTAATAAAGAGGCAAAAGTCAAGAATAACTGAAATAAACCAGTCAGTGGGATGAATTACAATAATCTGTAGGGGACACAAATTTGTGGGAGTAGGGGAAAAGCAATAAAGTAAAGGGGGGAAGGGCAATAGAACAATCTGTTTTTAACTGAACAGGCAGAGGATATATAGAATTTCCTACATTTTGCAACTCACTAGCCTGAGAGAGAGAGAGAGAGAGAGAGAGAGAGAGAGAGAGAGAGAGAGAGAGAGAGAGAGAGAGAGAGAGATGATTGGGTTGGGGAGACGCTACGGCTATGCTCTGAAACGGACTATAAAAGAGGTACAGATATTTCTACATTGATTGATTGAGAAAGACATTCAAAATGGGAGGAGGTAGTAGATGTATAGATCAGCAAAAGAAGGGAGAAGCAAGTAGTGATAGCAGAATACCTTTTTTGTGCTGGCTATTTAGTGCAGTCAGTGAAGGCACAGGATGAGCAGAGGTGCATTAATGCTGCACAGCAGGAATCTCATGCACACCCCAGTTTGGAGTGAAGCAAGAAGTTGAAATGGGGTCTCCGAACCAGAGCAATTATAGTCTTTTTGCATGTGAGATTAGTAAGTGGACTTAGAATTTTCCTGCCCTCCAAAGTAGAGATCCTTTCTGGGAAACTCCCCAACTCCCATTTTCAACTTTATCTGTTGACCAACTTCTTGGCAAAGGGGACAATAGCATTTAGATGGCGGATGTCTAGAGCCTGGTAAATAGGTTTAATTGCTGCATTTATTGCTACCTACAGTGTAATTCTAGACATGCCTACTTGGAAATGAGTCTCACTGAGTGCAAATGAATTCGCTCCCGAATAAGTGTGCTTCAGGTTGCAGCCTATCATGAACATTTGCTGCTGCAACTGAAAAAGGTGCGGAGAAGGTTGAGGGATTGGCAGAGACAGAGGGAAAATATCTCCAAACAACTCTTGAAGCTTGTGAAGTTTGTCTGTTCTTTGTGTGTGTGTGTGTGTGTGTGTGTGTGTGTGTGTGTGTGTGTGTGTGTGTGTGTGTGTCTTTTTCCAAATCCAGGCCTGACTTCAGGGTTGAGGTCTTGTCCTTAGATAAAAATGTCTACCTACCCATAATTTTAACATAGTAATCCAACAAGGGTGAGCATCACAAAAACTCAAGCTTACATGTTCAGCAAATGCCTTGCTCTGAGTACAATGCACACACAAGAGGAGAACAACATGTGTGCATGTATGCACGTGTGCACACACAGACACAAATCCAGTACAGTACTCAAGCCTGAACTCAACATGAAGTACTCAAACATGAAAATGAGCGAACTCAGGAAGATAGTGGAGGACAGGAAGGCCTGGCGGGATATGGTTCATGGGATCACGAAGGGTCGGACACGACTTAACGACTGAACAACAACAACACTCAAGCCTGAGCATACAGAGATCCTTGCTAAACTGGATTCACACATGTATCCCCAACAGAGTAACCACAGAGTAACCCCAGGTCCTGGGGAAGACAGAGATGACGGGATACATACACAAGTGCCTCCCTTTCAATGCTCGCTTTTATGCCTGCCTGCCTCAGGCTGGGAAGGGAAAACTGCTTCATTGAGTCCACTGAGGCACTTGAGGTGTGTCTCCAGGGGGTGTATGGATTGTGTCTTTTCTTAGTTCATACAAGGAAGTCAAATATAAATTCAAGGTCCTACTACAGTAATTAGACATGAAGATTAATTTTGGAAATTCCACACTTGGAATATAAACTCTGGTCACTTGTAATACTCATATTAATGATGGCATTAATTTATTATCCAGCTTGGATTTGGATTTGAGCTGGGGTGAAAACTCTTCCTTCCCACCCATCTTGCTGCTGTGACAGTGGCGTGGTGGGAGGGGGTCTCATTTGTCATGTGCCTTGAAAAACTGCATTTTTCCAAGGTTCCCTAGACATGCTGCCCTAGTAGCATTTGATATGTCCGGAATGAGGGAAGAAGGAAAGTAGATGAGTTCTGAGACTGTCCTCTTCCCTCCACTCCTTCACCCACATTGGAGCAGCAGAAAGTAGGAGACAGGAGAATGAAAGAAGAAATGAAAAGGAAGAGGAGGGGAAAGAGAGTTTCAGCCAAGACAGGGGCTCCTAGGGGCAGTTGGAAAACAACATACAGAGGTCCTTTCTTCCATTCTACCGACTCTTGCATCATTGCACATCTGCATGGGAATCTCATATGCTCTTCTCCAATCCCAGCTAAACAACTAAATTGTAAGGTTATCCTACACCAGAAATATTAAGTTTATGACATTTTTAGTTTTAGGGGCCTCTTTTGCCCCTAACAAATCAATGGATAACCTGTGATAGGAACAGGATTGTCCTTACACTCACACTTTCACAGGGACAAAAATCACACCGCTAGATAATAAAAAAGTAAATAGCAGGAAAACCTTGTGGTCTTTTCTCCTATTCGTTTACTTTGAATGCTGCTTGGTATTCAGTTTTATCTCATTATTGAAACTGTTTAAGATCAGAGTCCTGAACTGAATTTGTAAAACGAATGTTGTCTTGTCGGATCAGACCTTTATTATTTTTAGAATAGAAAAAGGACTTGTTGTGGGTGTGATTTTTTTTTTCTGTTTCAGATTTGACAGAACATGCTTTACAAGGCTTTGATTGCCAGCTGGGTGGTAGGGCCTGCCATAATTCTGACAATGCGGGCTTTTTTTTCCTGATTTCTCCTGCTGAAAGGATGGTGAAAAGGTGAAATGATATCAATAGAATGGCAAGTTAATATTCTCCTCTGATTGAGGACTGTTTCACACAGGCAAGTGTACCCCTTTCTGTTAATTTATCTGCATTTGAACATGGTACATACAATGATTGGTTACTGAGTATGTACATAATGCTATTGGAAAGCGTTTTGCTTAGATGAGGTGAGAGAATATAAAAGTGCTGTCCATGGAACTTGATTGGCAATGGCCCATCTAGACATGCACATCATCATCTGCTTACTGCAGCCAGACATCAAACCCCTTATTAAATCTGAACCCTTCCATGTGGGCGCAACCCTCCTCCTGGGATTCATGATATGAACACAGAGGAAAGCCGAGTGGAGTTGGATGTGCACCCTGGAGTTTTGAAAAGTGGACTTAAGTTGGGAAATACTGGGTGAAATTCCTTAGATGGGAATTCTCAAGGAGAAGGGGGTTCAGGATGGATGGGAGTTCTCAAGGAGAAGGGGGTTCAGGATGGATGGGAGTATCTTAAAAGCTGGGTACTGTACAGGTACTGTAGTCTAAAATGATCCCAATCAGGAAGAAGAGGGGTAGATTTTCTGAAGCCAGAGTGGGTTCCCAAGGAGCTTTCTGAGGAGTTGGTACATAAAAGGGACTGGTATAGGAAGTGGCATGGACCTGCCTGTCTAGCCTGTCTCCTTGAAAACTCAAAGAAACTAATGGTCCTGGCTTACATTCCATTAAGATGCAGTTTCACTCCTCACAGCTATGCTTGCATGCTGCAAGTTTCCTGTGAGTGACCTACAGTTTTGAGCACAGCACTCTTATGTGTGATGCACCTGTCAGCTCATCAGTCTATCTAGCTCAGTATTGTCTGCATTAACTGATAATGGTTCTCAAGGGGTTCAGACAAGAGTCTTTCCCCACCTTACTTGGAAATGCTAGGGATTGAACCGGGGACCTTCTGCAAAGTAAAACATGTGCTCTACCTACAGTCTGTCCAACTCTACATAATGAATGAATTGATGAGTTAATCCTTTTTTGTACAGTGACTGCTTGTGGTCTATGTATGTTGCTATTGCAGTACTTATCTCTGAACTTCCCTGTTTGGGAGACCTCAAATGGGGATAATTCAGGCAAGGGATGCAGATGACTTTACCTTCTGAGAACCAAACTAGAGGGACAGCTTGAAGGGTAAGGAAGAGGCTGGACAGGAGGCATTTGTGCGGATTGATTACCGTAACTTCAGGGAGGGAGCACACATTAATTGACACATGCGGATCTGGTCCCTTAGCTGAAGTCAATAAGAGATCCATGTAGACATCACATCAGACATCAGACTCTGAGCTAGATACTAAAACCAGAAACAAACGTTTAACCCAGAGGTACAAGAACTGGAAAGTGTTGATAGTTTATGTTCCTATCATTTCATGCCTTGCATTCTAAAAGCGACACCACAAAATGGGGATATTGATTTCAATCTTGCATCAAATCCTTTTTATTCTCCGTTGTAAATGAAGATGAGGGAGCATCATGCAGCTAGCGAGCCCTGCGTGATCCACAATGAAGTGCTTTGCCCTGCTTCAACAACATCTGCCTTACCATGCTCTTCTAATTATAAAAAAGATAGATTTGCAATTGAATCCAAGGTTCATGTTAACAGCTTGAATTACAAGTTACAACCTTGTTTAGCAGCCTATAAAGAGCTCTGACAATGCAAGTTCACAGTCTTTGAACACAATCTGCTTGTCACTATGGATTTTCCATGTTTTTTTCAGTGGCAAGTCATGCAACATTTGGAGGAGTTTTTTAATACATCAATAAATATAAATACCAAGGATTGCCTGGGCAAGCATAATCTATTACACAGCAATACTAGAATACCAAAGATTGAAGAAGGTTGTGAACAAAAACAATGAACACTAAAGGTTGTGTTGTTCCATATACTGTGTTGTGGGGCGATTTCAATCTTTTCTTCTTCTTCTTCTTCTTCTTCTTCTTCTTCTTCTTCTTCTTCTTCTTCTTCTTCTTCTTCTTCTTCATGTTCAAACAGGGAAACATGAACAACCTGTGAAACAGATGGAACAAACATATTGCTGAAAAACCTTAAGTGGAAAACTCTTGTTTCACACTTTATACTGTCATCATCTCACAACTGCCTAAGTAATGAGGGTGTTAGATTTCCTCTGAAAAGTCTGCAAATTCAACCCACGATTGGACTTGATGTCCTACATGAGAGTCAGATCTGATGTGCAGATGGACAACCAGCTCTTTGGCACAAATCAGTGTTTCATGCTTTTTCTCACCTTTCCCCACTAATCAAAATAAAACAGCTGACCCAGATGTGCTGTGCAGTTGAATGACATTAACACTAGAGAGTTATTTCGGCGCAGCAGTATCATTATATTAACACCTTTCAGAGTGTTATTTCAGTGCAAAACTAGACAGAAGGTGTCTCTGCATATTTCTCTGTAGCTGAAGGCTGAAGCCTGCATGCGACTCTTTGCTGCCAGGGGTATGTAAGGGACCACCTGTTCCCTCGTGATCCTGTTCACCCTATGAGAGCTGCCAAGGAGACCCTGCTTGGTGTTGTGCCTCTGTATGAGTTGGAGTTGGTGGTTATGCAAGGCAGACATTCTTGGTTGTGGCTCTTGGACTTTGGACCTCCTGTCCTCAAGAAGTCTGTCTAATCCCCTCCTCATTGATCTTTTGTAGGTCTGTGAAGACAGCCTTGTTTAGGCAAATGCTCAGTGTGGCTTTTTTTTTTTTTTGTACTTCCTGAATGTTAGCTTTTTATCTGCTGGCATTGTCATTTTTGTTTTCAGTTAATGATGATTTTGTGGTTTTTTTTAAAATAATAATAATAATAATAATAATAATAATGTATGATTGTATGGTGGTTTGAGAGCCTTACTGAAAAGCAGTTTATACATTATAAAACAAACAAACATTATGTTTTTATGCACTTTGGGGGAGGCAGGGTAGGACAGTTCTGCTACATTTCTGCAGTAATACCTCTTGTTGTTGTTTTGCAAGGGTGAGTTGGGTCCCCTTCCTTCCTTTCTTGCCTACCACACTTTTTAAGTTTGGGGAAGTCTTTGGAAGTGACTGCTTTTCATCCAGCATGTTCTGCATCCTGTACTGACTTCTCATCTCCTGCCCAGGAAAAGGGACTCTTAGATTTCACAGAAGGTTTCCCTTTTCATCGCTGCAGCTTTTGCCATGGAACATCAATGACAACTCAAGCCTAAATGTGCTGAAGGGCATTCAGGACTGTTAGTTAACAAGCTGAAAAAGTGATTATCATCCAGTCTAATAATTAGGTCTGAGGCAGAAAAGTTCTCCGCACTCTACATTTCCATATTTTAAGCAGAGAGGAATGGGCCTTGCTTGAATGCATTCTGCTGGCCAAAAGAGATGGAAGGCATCTAGCGTTACTAATTAGCCTCCAAAGGAAATTTAAGGTGGCATTGTCCCAGTCCATTTATCTGACAAAAAAGGTGCATTGAACTTCCATAGGGCAAGTCCTGCATGTGAAATAGTAAGGTTACATAAAAAGTCAAACTAGTTCTAGATGTTTGGCAGCAGCTCAGGGAAACTGGGTCACCTAACTGTGGCAAAGGGAGGAGGGGGGTGTAATTTTCAGGGAAGCCGTGCAGGTGAAAAATTAACTCTTCCCATTCCCAAGCCCCTGTTTTCCCAGTCAGGATTCTGAAAGAGCATATGGATGCATTATGAGGGGAACCAGCTCTGGAGAAAGTGGCAGGTCAGGAAAATGTAAGTTAAGATGTAAGCTAAAATGTAAGAAGTTACCTCTCTCCCCTGATCCTTCTCCACTCTTGCAGCTCTTCAGTAACAAACTGGATTCCCTATCC
The DNA here is from genome assembly GCA_026170595.1 of Plestiodon gilberti rubricaudatus. NCBI lineage: Eukaryota > Metazoa > Chordata > Lepidosauria > Squamata > Scincidae > Plestiodon > Plestiodon gilberti. The sequence continues at coordinate 28,130,258 of JANXHW010000003.1, read as the reverse complement.
TGGGCCTGATGAACTTGTGGAAATATTTTCCAAATGATTGACATTGCAATTCTATCCAACTTATGCCACTGGTACAACCAGTGGTGCAGTGAGAACGGGAGGCCCCAGAATGGATAGAGGATTCAAACACTGGCGTCGCTTCAGTTGGGGCGGGGCTGTAAGTAACGCTCCGTCGTAGTCTCTTTACCGAGCGAGCAGGAGGCAGCCCCGCCCCCTCACTGTCAGAGCCTTTCCCGTGCGGAGAAAGCAGCAGGCAAGAGACCCTGCCTGCTGCTTTCTCCGCAGGGGACTGGCTCCGACAGTGAGGGGGCGGGGCTGCCTCCTGCTCGCTCGGTAAAAAGACTACGACGGAGCGTTACTTACAGCCCCGCCTCAACCGAAGCGACGCCACTGGATTCATATCCCCTTTGAATCCCCCCTTTGGAGAGGATTTGAATCCCCTTTCCATTCTGGGGCCTCCCGTTCTCCCTGCATCACTGGGTTACACTAGTGGCGTAAGTTGGATAGCATTGCGCTGTTAAACAGTTTTTCCACCTTGGAAAATGGTTAATTAAAAAAGGAAGAAGAAGAATTGACCAGTGGAATGTAGAAAACAGAAGAACCTCTTGAATGTGATGAAAGGCCCACCTAGTTCAGGTTCCTGTTTGCCCTCCTGGGAAGAAGTCAGAAGTGGGACACTTTGGCAAATTGCCTCCTCTCACCCACTGCTTGGTTGATCGATTTTATGTGGGTTATTTCTAAAAGCACAAAAAACATGACCATAATTCCACAACTCCAAATAATTGTCTCTTTATCCCTTGGTATTGCGTCATTTGTACGGTGTGTTACAAAACAAACAAACAAAAAAATCGAACGCTGTTTTTGTTTTAATATTTAACGATATCTTTTGACTCCCACATTGATATAAAATGCCAGCTATGCAGATGAAGAGTTCTAGTAGCAATAGATTGAAGCTCTTGCGAAACAACTGAGTGGAGAAGATGCTTAACAAGGTACTTAAAGTTTGTCCTCGGGCACATTTGATGAGATCTTGATTGTGAAATAGCAGCAGAATTTATAATGATAGTGAGGACTAGCGAAGTGGTTGTCAAACATATCAGTCATCCCCTCTATATAATAAATGACTTCACATTGCAGTTCAGTAAAAGAAGCTAGAGGAATCTTCTAAACAAGAATAGACTTGGAAAATAGTTACCCTATTTAAAAACCTTGTAAATGTCAAGGGATGTAGAGCTTGAACCAGGAACTTTATGATCTGAGACTAGGATCTAACTCATGTAAAGCACTCAGGAGAACTTTGTATGTAATGTCCCATATTCCTTTTCAGGCACAGAATGGACAACATTGTCCTCTGTGAAGGTACAACATTGTCCTCTATTATTGTTGCCTCTAGATTTGCCAGGCCAATATTAGGCACCTGGCCACCTATTCTTGCCTGGTCAGGTGAGCAGATCTTCTTGCACTCACAGGCTAAACAGGAGTGAAGTCTAGGGTGCAATAAGTCAAGGTCCTTGGGTTGGATAACTTGCAGACTCTATGGCTGGTTCCTGATATAGCTGCCCACAAGCCGACCTCAGCTCTTGAAACTACAGATAAGGAGAATAGGATTTTGGGAACTTGCGGTGATCTGAAAAGTCTAGAATGATTTTTTAAAATACTATAGAATAGTTTGGACACTGTAATGTTTGTTGCCCTTGTTCAGGTCTGCACACCTCTTGACCCAAAAATATGAAAGTAGTCCACTAGCTGCATATGGTGGCCCATGAGGGTTCAATAAGCTTGCTATATGGCTGGGCCAGTCACACATGTGGCAAGACATTCAATACATGGTTGATGGGCTGTGTTCAAGCTTTATTCATGGTGAGCTTTATTTGTTTGGCATATAATGAATGGCAACCAAGCATAATTTTTCTCCTAATATTCTTCTAGCGACTCTTTGGTATGTTTTCATAATACACACATTTCATACTTCCAATTAAAGTTGCAAGGCATGTGCCTTCATGTTCAGTGACGATGCTTGCACTCAGCTAATGAATACTCATAATTTGCACTTATCTGTTCACAATACTCATTTTATTGTGGGCTGAGCACTTCCCCCCCCCCCACACCAAAATCATAAGCCAAATGCAATTAATTACAAGGTGTTTTGACCTGATTTTCTGCATTTGAGCTTGTATGCAGATAACATTCCTCATTTTCTCTAAGACTCATTTGTCTGAAATTTCTCAGGAGGTTTTTAAATATCTCAAATTTCTGATTCTTTTGATAAGAACAGAAATTTCAAAAGGCCTGTGGGAATACACTCCCACCTGCCAAAATCTGCAGAGAATAATAAAAGAACGTCGATATCTGTATGGGGCTCCATGAATCTTTTGAAGTCTCCTGATCGCTTAGATATTTGCCCGTACACTTTGATAGTTCTAGCAAGCAATTGCTACGATACTGACCATCTCATCAAAATTGCACAGTTACTTGACACAAGGTGGATGGACTTGTCAACTGGGCCCAAAGTCATCACTTAGTTATTTGAATTAGAAGTGTCTGAATTTAAAACAAGAATTATTTAGCCACATTTCTGTATTTAACTGCTCAGTCACAGCAAAGTTGAGTCAGCATTCCATAACTATCTGTCTGTTTCATTTTCTTTTTAATACAGGAAATGTGTTAATAGAGAAACACTTTTCACAAGAGCAGCGCAATCCACCGTAAGTATCTGGGGGCGGCCTCAGGGCTGCCTGCCGGATCCTATCCCCGTTCTGGGATCGACCCAGAGGTCTACTCAGGGGAAAGGGGCCAATCCCCATCCCCTGGTGTAGCATGGACCTCCTTGGATTTCCGCCAGCCATTTAGGTGGTGTAGGAGGCCATGTAAAGGTCGTGCTAGCCCGGGAATGGGACAGGGATATAGCGGCCGCCATCCCTGCCCCCTCGGGCCGACTAGGCCAGTGGCCCCCCTCCCTCGCCGCCCAGACCGCCCTCGCAGGGGGATCCCTTACCTTCTCTAGCGGCCGCAGGGATGATCCGGCGCTGAAGTGAGGGCTGCCGGCCTCTGTGCCAGCGGCCCTTATTCGCGAGTCGTTGCAAATGTGCTTTACGGCATGTTTGTGATGGCTTCAGAGGCGTCGCTCTGGTAGGGGTGGGGCTCTAAGTTTTGCTCCGTCCGAGTCCGTTTACCGAGCGAGCAGACGGCAGCCCCGCCCCCTCACTGTCGGAGCCATTCCATGCGGAGAAAGCAGCAGGCAAGGTCTCTTGCCTGCTGCTTTCTCCACAGGGAAAAGGCTCCGACAGTGAGGGGGTGGGGCTGCCTCCTGCTCACTCGGTAAAGGGACTCGGACGGAGCGAAACCTACAGCCCCACCCCTACCGGAGCGACGCCTGTGGATGGCTTAGAGCGGCGGAGCGCTCACTCCACTGCTCTAAGGTTGGGCTGGATTGCGCTCTCAAACTATGAAAAGCATAAGATGCATTTGAATCTTTAAAATAGTCTACTTCTTCTTTCCAGCACCTTTTGCAGGACTTCAGTTCCCTGTTACTTGGATTGCCTTGCTGAGATGAAAAGCTGACTGTGATTAACAAGTTCTGGATAATTCTGGCAGCTATTTGGGGACAAAAATAGATGATGAAACAAAAGTGTTAGAATACTGTGAAAACACTCACACCAGCTAGCTACATTTTGAGAAAGCCCACTTATTCTAACATAAGTATATCGTGCTTTTATTCTAAAAAGATAACATGGAAGATCAAAAGGATGGCCAAAAGATTAGATGCTATCCCAGAATGTAGCGGCTATCCTGTTGCATCACAGAGCATTATCTTTTCTTTTTTACTTCTTCCACCCTTTCATATTCAGGTCCTGTAAGAGTGCCCAATGTCATGTTCCTTCCTAGCTATCTTCTCTACTATTGCTGAAGACAGATATAATATAGAAAGGGAGCTCACAGCACTGTCAGCGAAAAGGGTGGATTGGGGCAGGGATCGGCAGAGATGTCGCTACAGTGGGGGTGGTACTATAAGTTTCAGTACTGTAAGTACTGTAAGGTACTGAATGGCTCCAATGGCGAGGGGGCGGTGCCACCTTATACTGGGTTGTAAATGGGGACTAGGATGGCGCGAAACTTACAGTACCACCCCCAACGTAGCGACGCCTCTGGGGATTGGGGGGGGGATCAGGGCCAGAGTGGGGGCAGGTTGGGGTCTGGCAGGGTCAATCATGACTGCAGTGGCAGCCACTGATTCCCAAACCCCTGATCGGTCCTGATCCACCCCCCAGCAGGTTCCTCAGAGTTATTCCAGCAAAACAGCTGGTGTAGATCTGAGCAGTTCTAATGGGGACCCTTTCACAACCAATGCAAAGGTTAGTGTTTTCAAAAACAAATTTAGATTTTCAGGGCCAGCAATGATTCTTGATTGTACTGGGATTAACGGGTAAGAGGCCATGACATAAAAAAATTAGAAAATAGCAAATAATAATAACCAGGAAACTTGGTCAAAAACGTAAGGAACTGTATTGATTAAAAAAATTAAGCAAAAACAACACACGTTCAAAACCTTAAGTAACACAAGTTTAAAAATTAAAGCCATCATCTAAGCAGCGATGTTTCACTTGAATTTCATTGAACATTTTCAAGCTAACCCTCATATAGCGGGGAGATGTAGCACTATATGATGGTTAGCTTGAAAAAGCTTGATGAAATTCGATGAAATTTGGACCTGGTTTACACTCGGGGGAAAGGGCCCTGGGCCGCCGGCCAGATCCTGTCAGGATTGCGCAGCCTGTCTCCTTTTAGGTGCTTAAATAAAAAAGAGACAGAGAAAAAACTAATGCTCAGAGATGGAATTTTCAGGACCAAATCATATATGGGGGGGGGGGAGGAGAAAGAGAGACAAAGTGACTGTATAAAGTTCTGCATATAGTGCACATTGAATATGATAAATGCGAGAACAAAAAAATCAGCTGGTATAATTCACTGGTTTTCAAATTGCCTTTCAAAAATTCTGGAGTTCCTCAGAAGCTTTTGGGAGGTTTCCTAGTGACAATATCAATGATGGCAGAAAAATATTCCTAAGGTGGGCTTGCATACCACTACCAATCTTCCTTTTCACTGTGCAGCTTCAGAAGGGTATTGGGTGTGTTCTACACAATGATGAAGCTAGTGCTTTGTGGGAATGGAATGGGCACCTGGAACATGCCCCAGAATCTCTTACAGAGCCCAGGAGGGTTAGACAGATAAGTCAACATGGAGTCAGCATGGAAAAGGTTCCTTAAGGTAGAAAGTTTGAAAACCACTAGTGTAATTAAATAGAGTAAGTGATTACGGGAACAAACTTGGTATTGCTTGTTGGATTACATATTCCTAACACTGTACAAATCAATCTTTTCTAGTCTAGAAAGTACCTATTTTGTATTCCACAGGCCCTGAGATATTTGACACTGGCAATTTATTTTAAATTATGCTTTAAAATCATAACTTTAATATTAATTATGTAGAATAATGCCTCCTTGGAAGAGTACTCTTTGATCCAATTTACTAAGATGACCTTGTATAATAATAGATTTCAGCCAGTTACCACCAGTTCCAACATAATTAATGTAAGCTATGCCTCAGCAGCACCTTTTTCCTAGAACCACATCAGCTCACAATTCAATTTTGTGAGCACGTCTTTTTCCAAAACAATCATGTTTCAGTGAGAAACAGAGAGCACAAGCTGGCAGAATGGATACATAGAGGGATGGATGGAGGGGACTTTGTAAAGTATAAGAAGACAGAAGTCCAGGTCTAAACCAAAGGAAGTCAGTTGCACTTGATTGAAATTAATGCAGTTTCAGTCATTTGCAACTCTTATCCCATTGATTTCAGTGGAACCTAAGTGACTGACAGCCACTGGCGTCGCTCGAGGTGGGGCGGAAAGCTAAGTTCTGCAGCTTTCCGCCCCACCGTTACTCTCTGGTACGAGGCACCCCGCCCCCTCGTCATAGGAGCCCGTCAGCGGAGAGAAAGCAACACGCAGGAGAGTCCCTGCGCATTGCTTTCTCTCACTGACGGGCTCCTACGACGAGGGGGCGGAGCGCCTCGTGCAGGAGAGTAACGGAGGAGTGGAAAGCTGCAGAACTTAGCTTTCCGCCCCACCTCGAGCGACACCAGTGCTGACAGCGCAATCCTGTGTAACCTTGCATCAGTGTAACAGTAGATGAATCAGTGTAAGTGCACTTATGCCAGTGTAATTGCACTTACACTGGTGCATCTGCTGTTATACCAGTGCAAGGTTACACAGGATTGTGCTGCGACTAACTTACAGCCAGTGTTTCCTTTTTAGTGTGTCGCAGAGTGGCCACGCATCTCTCAACTGAGCTCCGCACAACGTGGAGTTTGGCAACCCAGAAGGTTGGTGATGATGTGATGATGTCATCACTGAACGTCCAGAGGCACAGCGATGAGGTGCAACATTGTCCACCTGCAGAAGTGGACCCCTTAGAGGGCACAGTGCTTACGGCTCAATCCTATCTACTCTTTATGATGGTAGAACTCATGTTCCACTGTTATAAACGGTGCAGGGCCACTGAAGTGGTACACTGTGGCCAAATGCTAAGGAGCCACCAGTGGAAAGAGCCAGTCTCTCCCTGCATGTGCCAACAGTCCACCGGGCTACACTGGAGAAAGTAAGGTGGCAGCAGGAGCAGGCTGTGGGTGGTTGGTTGATTTGGGGCAGGGAGTGGGCTGAACTGGGGGTTGGATCAAGGGTGGGAGGGGGAGAATCTCAGTGGAAGACATGCACACCGGATCCTATCGTGCTTTCCTGGCCTGGACCCCTTTTCACAGACTTACACTAGCAAAATAGCTGGCATGGGTCCAAGGAGACCCATTGGTGACCAGAAGACCTAACAAGAGGAACATTTTTCTACTTACCTCTCATTGACCTTCTGGTTACCCCGCCCCCCAGCATGCAGCATGTGCTCCGTTATCCCGGCTGCTTGCTATGGGGTGGCGGGGGATAGAGTTGATCTGACAGACTGAATTGAAGCCATAATTAAAATTGCCTGAAAATATGTTCCCCTTTTTTAGTCCTAGCCTTCTGCTCCAAAGGAGAGGATTTCATTTTGCAGTGCTGCTAGCTAATCTGCCATTCCTTCCCCTAACAGCATCTCATCAACTTTCAAACAGTCAAAACACCTGTCATTTTAGATGTTGCAAAGGGAAAAAGAATTACCCAAACTGTGAGAGGCTGAAGTGTTTCTTGCCTTGTCAAGGTTAATGGACATGTGATTTATGTATTTTTTTAGACTCCCTGTTTTAGACTTCAGTGGAGAAAGAAAATATCGAGGTGTACTTATTTTAATGGACCGGGCAGCAGGATCATCAGCCCACCCCCATCCATTTTAATTAATTAATTGAATGAATGAATTACTTTTTATGTGTGAATGCAGATTTTGTGGGCACAGATTTTTTGTGGGGCGCAGATTTTTTAAAATTTATTTTGGGCCATGAAAATGGCCGTTTTGCTGCCGCTGCCACTTACCTGTCCCACCACCACTGCCACCGCCGCCTTCCTCGCTGCCGCCTTCTTGCCGCCGCCGCCGCCCTCACCACCATCTTGCCGCCGCCATTCTCACCATCGCCATCTTGTCCCTCATCATCATCTTATCCCCCATCATCATCTTGTCCCACATCACCGCCACCATCCTCCTCATCGTTGCCACTGCTTGGAACCTGGCCGGCTGCATCCAAGCCGATCAGGAATCCTGCCCCCTCAGAGCCTCCACAGCTGCCGCTTCCAAAAGGTGCAAAAAGGCACCTTTTTCCAGAGGCGCCATCTTGGATCTCATGAGATTTTGGTGGTAGCGGCGGCTTCAACAGGCCAGGAAAGCCAGGGACTGATCTAGGACCAGAGCCCGGAACCCGGGACAGTCCCGAGTTTTCCGGCACGGATGGTAAGCCTATATATACCTCCTTTCTTGGTCATTGGATTTCTCCCCTGACTTTAATCCAAGGCGGTGTACATGGGCAGGCTTTCCTAACCCACCTAATGTTTTTTTTTTTTTTTTTACAATATATAAATGCCCAATCTTTTGTGAACAGCTACATTTCAGGTGGTATCCTTTTGCAGTCTGGCTTTTCTTTTTTCCAATGGCCGTCGCCGGCAGAAACCTTGCCAAACTACTGCAAATCACCCAGATATCTACCAGGGGATCCCAGTCTAACTTCTTCCTGATCCTGGTTTAGAAAATGCCTAATGCAGTCAGCCTAGACTAGGATGAATGTGAGTGACAGTGTAAGAGTGGTTTTAAAGCAATAGAATATAAAGCATTACCTTACAATTCCTTAAGGCATTACCTTAAAATTCCTCACAAAACCCCTCAGAGAAGTCTTAGGTTGCATTGTCCTTTAAGGTCCACCAGAGCATGAAATCAATGTCACCAGTCAGAGAAGGTAGCGCAACACATTTTCCGTCAAATCTATGCCGTCAGTGGCTCTCTGGCACCACCATTTATAATTTCCTGAACTTTACTTTCTCAGTAATCTCCTGTTAAGTTACATGCTTTGCCCTGCTGGTGAAGTGGCATTGCCACTGTTGTCAGGCCTAATATTAGCCTTTCCAGCTGTATTTTAATACAGGTAAGTGCAAAAACATCACAGTTTTGTTTTCAGCCAAACAGATTAATGAATTTTTCAAGATTCACAAGGGCTTCAGAATGTTGCTCTCTCCTTTTTTCATTGTCATGTCTAAGTGCCTATGGGCCCAATCCATCCAACTTTCCAGCACTGATGCAGCCACAATGCAGCTCTGAGGTAATGGAACAAACATTCATTTACCTTGAGGAGGTTTCCATGCTTGCCCACTGGAAGATTCAGCACACGCCCCATTGGCCCAGCTGCATTAGTGCTAGAAAGTTGGATAGGACTGGGCCCTAAGGCTGCAAGCCTAAACATCCGTACCTTGGAGTAGGTCCCACTGAAATCAATAGGACTTACTTCTGAGTAGACATGTGTGGGATTGTGCTGTAAGTCAAAGGGTAGGTGGGAGCAGGGCCCATGAGAGGGGGGTAAAGGGGGTAAATTGTACCCAGGACCGGGTTCAAAAAGGGGGCCCAGGAGCCAAAGGAGGGCCCCCAGAACTTTCCTGGGATCTCAGCTGACCTCATGGAGAGTGGAAGACAGAGGCCAGGCCAACCGGGAGGGCAGGTCTACTGGGCAGGTAGATCTGGATGCTGTATCAGGAAGCCTGGCAGACCTGGGCTCCAGAGTCTTTTCCAGCTGTTGTTGCCCTCCCCTTGCCCCATTTTGCCCCCCCTTTGAGAAGGGCCCCAAAGAAACTTTGTACCCCCTGATAAAATTCCTCTCAGAGGCCCTGGGTGGGAGTGCGGGGGAATGGAGGGCTGGTGGGGACTTGTTTTGGGGGTTGGGGCCAGTTGGGAAGGCTGACAAGTATTAGTGAGCTTCTCTGAGCTTGGACTCACAGAAGAACAAATACCTTTCAGCAGTTGTTCTGTTCCAAAAGGACATCCAACAGGCATTTGAATGTCTTGATGGTGTCACGTGTGATACATATGATATTCTGGTATTGGGGGGGGGGGAACCCACAGATGAGGACATCATAGGAGGCTAACCAGCATTTTAAACTATTCCATAAAGAGAAGAAAATACAAATTTCTCATCATGGAAATAAAAGACCTAAAATGTATCTTTGCCAAAGAAAATCTGATGCAACTAAAATAGAGGTCATAGCTGGCTAATGAAAACAACAACGGGCTGATCAATAAAGGTTTCTAGGAATGGTCACTTGCCTAGCAAAATTTATTCCAAACATGATAAGAGTGAAACTATAAAAAAGGTACAGTAGTTGGCCCAAGATGGTGCGTTTTATTGGATGTCAATTCATGAAACAGCATTCAAGTAATTAATGAAACTTGCAAAACGGCAGTGTGAAAGAACTACTAGTTGTGTCAGTAGGTGCCAGTTTTATAGGATTAAGTACTACCGTGTTGCAGAAAGGTTTACCTGGTCCATATGTATGGAAAGCACTGACAACGGAGCCTTGCTCAAAGAAAAAACCCAAACAGGATTTGGATGTACAGCATTCCACCTAATATCTAGGGGAAAAAAACAACAGCTGTGGAAATATCACAAGAGACAATTGCCTCCATGCACCCCAACAAAGCACAGGACAAGTGAGATGGGATTGAAAAAAAATTAGACATTATTGATCAAATACAAAAATTTGCAGTGGTCTTAACAAAACAAGAACTCCACCCTCCTATAGTGCAGATGCCCTTTCTTCGGGGGACAGAAAACTGCTATGAGCATCTTGACTCCAAGCTAATGATCGCCAATGATGATTGTAGCTTATCAACACCAATCCTTTTAAAGGTGGCTTGAGAAAGATCTAGACTGCACTGCCCTCCCCAAGCTGCCAAGACTTTGAGGTTGTCTTTACAATTCAAGGATGAGGGGGTCCCGGCCAGCAATGCCAAACCGAAAAGTCTCTAGGGACCAGTTCTGGCCCACCCATCCTCAGATGCACACCAATCCCTAATCTTAATGCCCAACTTGACTTATGTGCAGACCACCTGACTAAACTACAACCAATCCACTTGGTCAGTCTGAAGTAAGAAATCTCCCCAGTAGGACCAGTTAGACAGAGGAGTCAAACATTCCTACCTTGCCCCAAAGGACAACCAGCTTATCCTAGGCTGTATTTGTTTTTCAGCTTCTAACGTTAGGAGCACTTGAGAGCCTTCTAGTGCGCTCGGGTCGCACTTTTTTCCTCCTTCCAGCCCACTTACCACTCTGGAAGTTTCAACTGCGAGCTCAAAGCTAGAGAAGATGGCGGCCTCATGTACCAATAGGAAGGCTACTTGGCTGCAAAGGAGTTTGGGAGGTGTACTGCGAGGGACGAGGAGCAACAGCAGCCATTCTGATTTTCGGTCATTTCCATTCATTTTGGGAGCCTCGGTAGCTGCGATATTCAAGCATGCTAGGAACGTCGCTTCCTGCTATTTCTGAGTTGAAAAACAAACACAGCCCTAGATGTGTGGGTGGGAGGACCAATGCCTCTCTCCAGCCAAATGAGAGGGAAAATGCTGGAGCGGCAAATACTGCCCCCCAAGCCCTGCCTTTGTTGCCTTGGCAGCTCCAATGAGCTATCTCCTCTCAGCTTGTCTGAGCTATGAGGGGGTGGGGCAAAATGCTGAACACTTCGATGCCTCTTCATCAGCCCCATTTGCAGAAAACCTATACACCCATATCCAAAAATCCAAAGATCTAACGCTACAGAAATATTGGCCACAAGTAGTACACAAGTATTAAACATTCTGTTTGACTTTTGCAGTACCGTATTATGATGTTGTTTTGAAGACACTCACTCATACTGAACACAACTTTGGAAGAGACTGAAAACATATAGTATTTAAAATGTAATATTATGGGAAATGTGTGGGAGTATGTTTTTACTGAAGAAATTGCAATTCTATATGCAAGCAGTGTGCTGTTCTTCCTGGTCTGTCTATGTATTGCTATTTTTATGTAATCATTGGATTGTTTATTAGGTTTGCAGTGAAGTTTGCATATTTACTGTTTGGTTTATTCTGTGACTACAGTATCCTGGCTCTCTACTTAGAACTGTGGATTTTTCTTGTACAGGACCAATATCTCTTCTTCTATGGCCACCTACAATTTACTGATTTTTATGAAGCTGAATTCTATATAGTGTGTTCAGGATGATGCTTTTTGAATCGTCGTATTGTACCAGACTGGAAGGACTAATTATTTCTCCCTTTTCTACCCCAGCAACAAATCCCAGTGTGTTTCTATCATTGTGTAGATACTGTAATTAAACTCTTTTTGGAAAAGTAAACTACAGCCTATGAAAACAAAGGGAGCAGGCATCCTCTAGAGCGCATGATTGTCCGTATAAGGGGCTGTTTACTTGGAAGCTTTTGAAGATGCTTTTGTTAGTGTCCTACTTGATTTAAAACATAACTCATTTTCTGAGTGCATTGCTTAAAAGGTTAAATTAAAGTTAATTAGCATGTTGTACAAAGGGAAAATATATCTGTCCCTATTTGACTGCATAAAAGTGACCTTCCAGGCAGAATAAAAATAAAAGCAGTTTCCTCTGAATTACTTTCCATGCTGTCTCATTTAGTCAAATATGAAAGGATAATGTATTACTGGCATGCTGAACTAAAAGAAAAGGACCAACCCCCCCCCCCCAAAAAAAAAAACTCTCTTCAATTTAAGAGTAGGATTACAGCTCTTACAAATTTACGTCTGCTTCAAAAAGCAGAGAAATTGCACTTCTGTGTCATGTAAACAACCAAGATATGGTATGCTTTCACATGTTGCATCCACATAAAGTTAGGCCAGCATTTCTCAAACTGTGGGTCGGGACCCACTTGATCGGTTGCGACCCAATTTCTGGTGGGTCCCACAGAGCCTCCAATGAAAACATGAGTGATGGAAAGATCAGATAACTAATTGCCCCAAGCCCTAAGGCTATTCAAAATTCTGATAGCTAATTGTACTGCAAAAAGCTGCTAATTGCCCTGCAAACAGCTAAGCTCCTGCAGTCTGCAAGCTTGTGTAAATATAGGAAGATAAATGTTTGAGCATCTTTTTTCTGGTGCATTTTTTCCCCAAGTCCCTCAATGACAGGTAGTGGGGGCAGGTGAAGGCTGGGTCACATAACTAAGCTCCTTAAGCCTTGAGACTATTCATTAGGGCTGCCTCATTATGAGAAATAGAGGCCTTTTTTGCAAATAAATATGGATAAATACTGCTTTCTTTCTTGATCACCTTTTTAAAAAAGTCTCATAAAGCTAGGTGGGTCCTGGTGCTAAAACATTTGGGAACCACGGCGTTAGGCTACATGTATTCACACTTTACTATTGTTTTTCAGCCCCACTCCTCTTCCTTTTACAGGTTGGAGGAGACACTGAATGTGACATTACTTGGAGAAAATGCTCAGCACTTCTCTGCTCCAAATCCCCTTTCCAGTACCCCCCCCAAGAGGTTCTCAATGCAACTTTTGCATACATTAACATAAGCACATAAGAAGAGTCTTGCTGGATCAGGCCAAAGGCCCATCTAGTCCAGCTTCCTGTATCTCACAGTGGCCCCACGAGATGCCTCCGAGAGCATACAGTCAACAAGATAACCTGTTTCCTATTGTCACTCCCTTGCACCTGGCACAGAGAAAACCTACTTCTAAAGCCAGGAGGTTGCTTATGGCTTGTAACATGTGATGGTCTTTTCCTCCATGAATCTATCCAAACCCCTTTTAAAGGCATCAAGGCTAGGTGTCACCACCACATCCTGTGGCAAGGAGTTCCACAGATGAATTACACACTGGGTGAAGAAATGTTTTCTTTTGTCCATTCTAACTCTCCCTCCACTCAATTTTAGTGCATGTCCCCTGGTTCTGGTGTTGTGCGAGAGGGAGAAGAATTTCCCTCAATCCACTCTCTCCATCCCATGCATAATTTTATACGTCTCAATCATTTCCCCCCTCAGGCACAAGTGGATAAAAATATTCTTTGGGAGAACTTTGGCTAGGAGAAAAGTAAATAAAAATTGCTGAATTGTTGAGAAAAAGCAGCAAAGAGCTGACAATGCTGCTTCTTTCTTACCAATTTCTTAACAGGTGGCTCCCCCCCCCCCCTTTCCTGAAAATGTTGATGGATTGTGGCTGATATTAGATGTGCCACCTTTTACTGAGTATGAGAATGAAATCCATTTCATTATCAAGACTGATGACAAAGTTGAAGTTAAGGGACTTCCTAGATGAAGTGAAACGTATTTTAAATGACTGTTATGAAAAGTTACTGTTACTTCATTAAATGCCAAGATACTCATTTTTATTCCAAAATTATTTCTGCGGGGCACAATGTCAGACGTGAAGTCTGGAAAGTTTCCATAATGTTTTCAACTGACATTCTTTTTGCTCTTTGTGGATTACGGTAAGTAATGCTTGTTGCAAGATATTGAAATACTAGCCTTTTACCTCTTCAAATTAGGGTACCGTATCAAGGCCTGGCCTTCACATAGTAAATGTTTATCCTGCACTGAACTATTTCAGGCTGCATGGGAGGAAGGACACTTGCAACTTTACCATTTGATCCTGCTTGAAAACTGGCCCCTGGTATGGAAATCATTTTATTTATTTATTTATTTGTTTGTTTGTTTGTTTGTTTGTTTGTTTGTTTGTTTACAAAATGATGATACCACGATGTTTGTATAAAATGGGGTGCCCAAGGTGCCTAACAACAAAATTGAAATATAAAAGTAATGGTATCTTAAATTGCTGTGAGGGAGAAGTGGGATGGGGTGGGGTGATGAAAAAATGGGGGGGGGGAGAGCTGAAGTCATTTCTTCCCCTCTCCTTCCTGCTTATGGCAGGCTCACTCTGAACAGTACATGGATATCTGTCTCCAGCACCAATCTAGGTGGCTCACAGATATTCACTACTATTTGAATCATGCTGCTGAGTCACACACTACCTCTCAATGGAACACCCTCCCAATGGAGCCACAAACCACACAGGTACACTGCCCAGCCAGGTGGGGTGAGTTTTCCTGGGAAAGAGGGGTTCTGCAGATGCCGGAGCACACAACTTTGAATATAGTCCTACCAAGTCAGTGAACTGAACATTGAGGATCCTGAAGCGGATCTGATAGGATTGGAGGACCTAAAGTTGTCATTCAACAAGATGAGCTGGGATGATGCTACCTCCAACAGTGACAGAGTCATGTGGGTATGAAAAAGAAACTGGGTTATCGACTCATAATTGTCATATAAATCAAAATGTTACACGTTACTAGAGTGTCTGTATAATTCTGTTTCCAGGAAGCTCATTTTGTACATACCTTGGTAAAGGCATACCTTCAACTGCTATAGACATTGTACTTTCATTCATAGATCCCATGTTTTTATGGTGTCTAGCATAACGACTTATGAAGAAATTTTAACAAGCCTTTTCCTCCCAAGACTGAGCGAAGAGAAAATCCAATTAAAGTAATAAAACACTAGCTTTCCATATGATGAATGATTTGCTAGTTTCTTCATTCCTTATTCTAGTTTTGCTCTTGAGCTTGATAAAAGACAAAAATGTGTCTTAGTTTATGGCACACAACTGCAAGAAGAGAGGGATGTCATTATTCTGCTGCAAGTCTCTGTTTCGTCACTTCGCTCAAATGTAAGATTTACTGGATCCTTTAATGTTAGTGTGTCAATTCCAACCAGATTATGTGGGGGAGGGGCAAGGAGAGCATCCTGCTGGAAGGCTGGGCAGTGGCATGCATTGGCTCCACCAGTCAGTTGGGTGGTGGGGCATGTGATCCAGTGCAATCAGCTAGGTGTGGAATGGGCAACCATGCTGGCCAGTTGGGCAGTAGTGCAATGTCCAGTCATGTTGCTGACCATCAACTGTGCCCAGCAGCAGGTTGAGTGGGCTGATGAGTGGCAGGTGGCCTCAGGAGACATGGACTGGTGCTGGCCCAGGAGCAGGGAAGGAGGAGGGGAGAGTGAAGGAAGAGGAGGAAGCAGAATGGAAACAGATGCCAGGGGAGCCCAGGCAGGCCACAGACAGGGATCAAGGAGACCCATTTGTGCTCCCAGGAAGGCATAAGGGCCAAAAACGCCCAACCAGGGTGCCCAGGCAGGGCCCAGCTTGCCACTGTGGAACATGGTGTCCCGGGCCCCTGAAGGATGAAGCTGGGAGATTGACAGCAGCCCCGTGACATGCCTTCACTCAGGAGTCTGGGGTGTGAGTACTGCTGAGCATCCCAACCTGACATCTGCCTGAGGACAAGGCCAGGGTAGGCCACAAAGGGAGCCTCAGTCCCTTTCCCAAAGAAAGGCAGTGGGACGAGCTAATAAACTCAGCAGGTGGCCTGGGCCCGAAGCCGAACAACAACAAAAAATAAAGGGTCACATCTGCATTCCAAGTCACGTCTCGTGGGATCCTTAAGCTTTACTTTTGTTGTATGCAAGGGACCCCTCCCCAAATATTTTTATTTCATAAAGCACCCTCCCCTGAACCCCCTGCCTTTTACCCCATCCAAATCCATCAAGAAATCACGGAGATACAGCCTTTTAAAGTAAACTGCACTGAGATTCAGCCTCCTTTCCGGTTTGCGCTCATCCGAAGTGGAGGCGCGTGCCAGCAGAGGGCAAGAGTTCACAGGAACACGCCTGCCACAAGCCTTCCCGAGCCCCCAGAGAAGCAGCAACCAGCAAAGTTCACCATGTACCTGTAGAGTTGGTCTGGTTTGTTAACTTTGGTTCTGTCTCCATCTTGGATTTTTCCTTGCAGCTTCCTTTCTCACCCTCTAGTCTGCTCGGTGCAGAGCCCTGGTGATTGGCAGCTCGCCAGCGACCTTGGGGAGTCGTACCATCTCTGGGACCGTTGCTTGTTAGTCCCGTTATCTGCATGGGAATATGATAATGCTTTTTTCTTCCCTCATTATTTTCTGCACCTGTGAGCTGATCACGAGCAAGGAAGAGTGAAGTCATCGGTCATGGGATGACCCACCGGGCCGTACCTGATTGGTCATCTTACCTGTGTCCATCAACTGGGTTCAAATATTCTATTTAACTAACTCCTGGGGAACCGTTAGTCTCTTCTCTCTAATGCTTTTGGTTGGAGCTAGTCTCCCTGTCTTTGCGGATGCCCTCCCTCAGCCCAGGCCGTGGCTGAGGGCCTTGCAACATTCTCTTTTACATCTTGGTGAGTGTTAGGATACCCAATGTATAGTGTAGGATTTATCCTTTCTTGTTTTGTGCTTATGTTTTCAATCTGGTTCGTTATGCCAAATATGCTAGCAGTTTTGCTGCTCATGTATGTTCTTTCCATGCTTATTTTGCATAGTCTCAAATAAACCATCATTTTATTTAACCTGGTGTGGTTCTGGGGAACGTGGGGGAACTAAGTCCAGATGCTTAACCTGAAGCCATAAACGCTACCATTTGCTCTGAGGCTCTCCGGGGAGGCTGAGGCCTGGAGAAGTCAAGAGGTTTTCTCAGCCTGGTGGCACCTTTCCTTACTGTCTCTATTTTAGAGCAGTTGTGTTCCTTCTCCTGGTTTAGGAGTGCACAGGGAACTGGGACCTGTCTGGTGGCGTGGCCGTGCTTTGAGCCACTCCAGAGGGTTGCAAGTTCCCTGGGAGAGTGAGTAGCTGCCCTGCCAGTGCACGTCTGGAGGGAGCTGCTCACTACAGTACCTACTTAATCCTTTAATTCTTGGAAATGGGGCTTTTCTCTGTAGAATTCGCTGTGCTTTTGGGGCTCCCTTAAGAGTTATGTGCCGGATCTTCATTGAGGATCATCGGGGTCTCCCCAGGGATGGGTCCCTACACAGAAGGGTCCCGATCCTCCTGCTCTACTGAGGCTAGTCTCGGGTTGAGTGGAGAGGCTCCTGGAAGCAGGGCAATAGATTTGCGGCCGTAAAAGCTGAGTTAGAGTCTCAGCATCCTCACTGGGATTGCCTGGGAAGCCCGGGGGTGCGCAAGGGTTAGAGTCCCATCTCCTCCTCTTCTCCAGGACTCAGGGGGGGTTAACAAAGGTGACACTAAGGGTGTACCTCCTGCCAGAATCTGCACTGCAGGGAGTAGGGGAACGACCATTTCGCAAGCATAACTTAGGCCAGTTAACAACGGCTCCCATTCTGTGCTGGTCCCAAATGGCTGCCATCTACCCGGGCGCCTGCTGGGGGCAGGGACAGAAGGGGGAATTCCAGAAGCACAGCAAGGACTCAGATTGCTACATTTCCTGATCTCAAACCTGTCTCTCTGTGCATGCTTCCTCTCTATCTCAATCATCCATATCTCCTCCCCATTGTTCCCACCTTGCTTTGCTACACTTATTCAAATGCCTGTCAACTGTATACCTTGGGACACATGGAGCCATGGGGCAGGGACCTATAATTTGGCACCCAGGAGCTATCTCACTGGAAACACTGCCTTTTGTGTCAAGCAGGCTTCACAAAAGATCCCATTCATAAAACTCCGGAACACCTCACCTCACCTGAAAAGGTAAAGGTATCCCCTGACAATTAAGTCCAGTCGTGTCCGACTCTAGGGTGTGGTGCTCATCTCCATTTCAAAGCCGAAGAGCCAGCGTTGTCCGAAGACGCCTCTGTGGCCATGTGGCCGGCATGACTCTCCTTGCCGCAGCGCATAGCATGCGGCTGGAACACGGAGCGCTGTTTACCTTCCCGCAAGCGGTACCTATTTATCTACTCGCATTAACATGCTTTGGAATTGCTAGGTTGGCAGGAGCTGGCCAAGCAACGAGCGCTCACCCCGTTGCGGGTTCGAACTGCCGACCTTTCGATCGACAGCTTATGGTTCAGCGGTTTAACCCGCTGCGCCATTCGCTGGCCCACCTCACCTGAAGTGGGGGTCTAATCCTATTACCTCTGCCACACAATAGCACCCAGACCCACCAACCCATTGGCTCCCAGTAACACAAAGCACCACACTTTTCATTGGTTTCTCAATAAAGTCTGTCTTTTTATTGGTTTACTGTTTACAAATGTTGCTGCTGCATCTCATTGGTGTAAAAACCTGAATCCAACATCTTATTGGCTGTATCAAAGTGTAACTTCTTGGATCCTGCCTTGTATTGGTGCCTCTTTCTTATGTATTCTTTGAACAATGTACTCCATGGTTCTAAATGAAATAATGAAGTTTATATAAACCCTTGTATCCCTTACGTATGTTACACTTTTTGCCCTGCATTTTGTGTCCTTTGCTAGCAAAGTAAAGATCTTCTTTACCCCAGTGCTGGACTTTCAGAGCTCTATTTTTGGCGCCTCCGCAAACTGCGGATCTTTCTATATCCCTTCATCTCTCTCTCTCTCTCTCTCTCTCTCTCTCTCTCTCTCTCTCTCTCTCTCTCTCTGGGTGCTCCATCCTGCTACAGAGCTGGGTGTATGCTCACCGAATCAAAACGAGCTAAAATCACTTGTACCCCTGGGGTGCTTACAACACTTTCATGTGCAGACAATTAAACTGGGTTTACTGGAGTGGTTGTGTAGCACACGTCAGCTAGAGTTGCTATTCCCTGTAGATTCACGTTTTTGAGTTTCTTTTGTTTGAAAATAAGACAATCTGGTTGAGGCTGTCAAGACTGCCCTAAAGAGTTGATAATCTGCTATCTATCAGACTTATTTCTGCGTTCTTAATTATGTTTGCTTTACAGTCTGAAGAATTTCTAAGTTTGCAGTATGCACATGGATGAAAAAAAAAGTGGTGCAGAAAAGTCATTGTACTGATATAATAACTGGAGTCCTAATGTTTTCTCTGAGTACATAATCCTTCAATCTTGATGATGGAATTCATAGAATGCATGAAGGAAAGCTATTATGCTATGATTTTGCCCCTCCAATAATGACTTCTAGAGATTGTTGGATTCTCTGAAGAAGTGATTGATTTTGAATGTGAAAAAGGAACGTTAATAGCTTTATTTTTGCGATCTTATTGATGCTTGCCTGCAGGAAGAAAATGTTTCTGAGCTCATTGCTTGCAGTTTGCCAGGTAAAGAGAATTATGGAAAAGGTCCATGTATAGATAAAATAATCAGATTCTTAATGTTTCTCCTTGATTCATTAATTAATTAATCAGTCTTTATGAGTAGAAAATTCATAGATTATATGAAGGGACACTGGTAAGCTGTGTTTTGCTACACTGCTTTTCTGAGACAGAAGGTCACATCAATCAGTCCTCAATGGGTTCTGGTTCTTCGTCAGGTTGTTTGTAAGGAGAGGACCCCGCTCCTCAATAATAGAAAATATTCCACTTACTTTCAAAATGTGCCTTCATTTCCTGAAGTTAGCTTGGGGGAGAAGGAATGCCCAGCTTGATTATAGAAAAGATCCCTCCGACTCATTCAGATGTTTCTCATTTCTTAACCAAGCAGTGAATGATAACAATGACAATGGAGCAGCAGTCTCCTAGGACGTTCCATCCTTGGTTGGTTAGGTCACTGAAAATAGTAATTATCGCACATATGGCATCATGCAAATTGAGCACCAGTTTGGTAGTGATGGAGGTGTGCTTGTTACTAGGATCAACCCATGGGATCCTGGGCCTCATTCAGCGGCAGCTTGTGTGAGAGTTTGCTAGATGCTTCCAGTGCCCTAGGCTGCATAGGAGAGGAAGAGCAGCCAACACACTGATATAGGGATACAGATATAGATATAGATTCTCTCTTTAATATATATATATATATATATATATATATATATATATATATATATATATATATATATATATATATATATATATATATATATATATATATATATATAAATTGGCCTCCCATTTTCACCACCTCAGAATATCGTGGAGAAAATGGGGAGGGCATTTTAGCAATGAGAAAATATGATGGAGAAAACAGAGGAGCCACTTCAAACAATGTCCCAGCAAGCTTGATTTCAGTTACCAAGGGAAGTCTCTAGCTGAGAGAAGGGCAACCCCTTAGTACATTTTCTGAAGTTTGTTGTGCTTTGTTTAAAATATATGTATGTAATTGCTTTTCTTTGGTAGGTTCCCATTCTGCTTTTCTCAGGAAGGAGGGATAAGTGTGTGTGTGTGTGTGTGTGTGTGTGTGTGTGTGTGTGTGTGTGTGTGTGTGTGTGTGTGTTTCTACTGGAGCCTCTCTGAGAAGTTTCTATTTGGTATTTTCTTCAGGGCTTCTTGATTTTATGAAATGGTGGGAGTTTCACATGTAACTGTGTCACATGTAACTCTCATTATCATTTTCCTATTTTGGATCCCTAGTTGAATTTTTCTGATGGTTCGCTTTTCCTGTATGTGTCTGTAATTTCAAGTTTCCTCAAAGCAGGGTCCAATTTCAATTATGAATTTTCTCCAAAGATCTCTTCCTCCAAATCTGCCCTGACATACAAAAACATTAAAGAAAAAACATTAAAAAATTGAGTTGCTAGATCTTTTGTGGTTGAACATTTTAAAACAGCATTATTATTATCCTTACACCCCCCAAAAAAGACACGAGACAAGCCACTTTATGGAGAAATGGTCACTTTATTTAATAGTTATAAAAGAAACCTGCAGAGGCAAACACTGGGGGTAAACTAACCCACCCCCAAAGGCGTGCGGGCACTGGTCGGGGGAAATGGGCCTAGCCATCTTCCTCCCCCTGCTTGTTTTGGCGTCAAACACCCCGGCTCCAGGCCCCCCCCGGACACAGCCCGGGGGAGCCTATCACAGCCAACCCCGAAGGGCTGAGACAGCAGAGCAGGTTTTGAGACCCATACTAGCCAAGCCATTGATGGGCTTCACCTGCTCCAGCCTGGAGGTTTGCCAACCAGCCTCACCGATCCGTAAAAGTGTCATTAATGAGCGGTCTTGACGCACCTCCTGATCTTGCCGAGCTCAAGGTGCACACCGATCCCTGTCAAGCCTTACCTACCCATACCCGCACGCCACCTGCCACAATGGGCGACCGACTGAGGGCCGAGCAACGCTGCGGCGTCTCCTCAGTCGACGCCCGGACCCACGTGACCTGGCCCAGCCAATCACCGGCTGGGCCTATCGTGGCTCGTCTCCTGCCTCCCTCGGGGGGGGGGGAGGACAACATCCCTGCGCCACGAGCGGCGGCGCAGGGCATATCTGAGTCTTTTCAAGTTTGACTTTTCCCTGAAATTGGCTTTCAGATACTATCCAGACCTCTAAAATGTATTGGACCTCAAGTATTGCAAAATCTAAGCCAGATTTGGCAACAGATTTGCTTCAATTTACTTTTAGGAAGTATTTCTGTGCTTGTATTTTGAGTTTCTTTAGAAAGTCTTTTTCAGTTTTGAGTTTTCTTCAAATTTGCCTCGTGCCAATGCTTAAGACTTCTACAAAGGAATTAGCCCCTTTTGTGCCTGGAAAAAATTGAACCAAAATTGCTAATCTAAAGTAGAATTGCTTCACTTCTTTTTCATTTAAGACAGAATTGTTATGACAAAATAGATGTATTTCGCACGTTTTTCAGAAGTTTAGTTTTATTTCAGACCTAGCAGAGGCAGTCACTGAGAATGAGTTTGGAAAGGTCAAATTCACACAAGAGAATGTTATGGATTTATTTCTGCTTTTTTATTATTCTTGCTTTATAGCTGAGAAAGTTCTAAGCTCACTACTTGCGAGTGATCAAGAAAAGCAGTGTAGAAAATAAAATATACAGTACTAAAAAAATCCTCCTGTTTTTGTTTTGGCATTCTATCTTATGATTTAATTCATAGATAAAATGAAGAGGCTTTAATATGCTGTGATTTCACCATACTGAGACTAATTTACTGACTGATTTTCTTAGGGATTTATTAATTATGGACATGCCTTCTGTTTCTTGCTATCTGGAAAAGGCAGGACTATCCAGTTGGATTATAGAACAGATTCCTCCAAATTTAGAAGTGTTCCTTCTTTTCTTAAGTTTAATTTGTAGAAGAGGAAATACCCTGATCATTGAGAAGATTCTCCAGTGTCTTTTAAATGTGTCTTTGGTTCTTCACTAATAAGTGAACAACAGCAATTTCATTACTCCTTTTGTCGATCATTTTAACTATAATTGTCTCACATGTGGCACCATGCAAAATGAATACTAGGTTGTCAGGACTGCTCTTTGCCTGGACTGGTCTGCACCTACCCCAGCTAATTAACAGTCCAATTCTCTCTAACCCTGAATCTTGAGATGCAGCAAGGTCGGTGCAGCCTCCGCTGCATTCAGGGCGTGAGACAGGCTACTGGGAGGTCACCTCGGGGGAAGGAAACATTCGTTCCCTTTCCCTGGGCAAAGCCCCAGCTGCCTCGATGGGGCTACTTGGATGAGCGCCAGCTATTTAGCTGGCACACAAGTCCAAGAGCCTCATGTAATGGCTGCCAGGGCTGGGAAGGGGATAGGATTTGATGGAGGAGGCCGCTGCCAATCCCTTCCCGGGCCGAATCCACTAATCCAACCCCCTGAGACACCCTGTTCTGCCCTCCCCCACCCCTCTGCTGCCCAGTGAGGAACTTACCTTCCCTAGAGGGCGCTCCCCATTGCATCTGGTGCAGGGAGAGTGGTGCCGGCCACTGTGCCACTGCCGCAATGGGTCTACTCGGACTCACACCAGCTCTTTTGCTGGTGCAATTTTGAGTGGACCCAAGAAGGCAGATCAAGGCCAGACAGAAGGATAGGATATCCATGTAGCTGCCAACGCCAATACCCCTTCCCGGTCTCAACATCCCTCCCTGTCCCATTCTGCCCACCCTCCACACTGACTTACTGGTGTTGGGGCTTCTCTGGATGCGGTGGCCCACGTATGCAGAATGGTAGGTCACCGTTTGCAACCATAGTAAAGCATGCTGCACTGCCGAATTGTGAGTTCTGGCTGTGCAGCTGGCTGCATTCCCTCTACGGAGTCTGCTGCTGTGAGGCGTTGTGACTCACTATGATGTCACCTCCGGATGTCTGGCGATGACATCATGATGTCATTGCCGAGCTTCCGGGTTGCCAAGCTCCGAGCTGAGCACCTTAGAGGGAACACAGGCAGTAGGCCCATAGGATTGGGCCCTGAATGAACTAGAAGTCACAGCAACTGTTGTGAGGAGAAATACCCCCCCATATATTTTTATGTCCTCCGCCATGACCCCCGGAACCTATTGCTTTTTACCCCATCCAAATCGGTCCAGGAATCACGAAGATACAGCCCTTTTTGTCAAACCGCACTTTAAATTCGGCTTTTCTCCGCTTTTCGCTGCATTTGACAGCGGACACGCGTCACTTAGGGCAAAAGTTCATCGACACGCGTCCGCCCCGCGCCTCCGAGATGCCCAGAGAAAGGGGAAACAGCAAAGGTTCACTCTATGCCTGTCTAATCCTATTAAACCCTCTTAAACTCACTGGACCGTTAAATCCTATTTCACGCTTCACCGAGTTCTGGGCGTTCAGCCAACTCCGGGAGACCGGCGTGTGCTGCTCGTTGCGAGCCCGGGGAAAGCCCTTTTACCTTATTTAACCCCTGCATTTGACAGCTCACTCTCTCTTAAAGCTACAGCGTTTTATTTCAGCGAAAGTGGGTTTTTCAAGACATTTATGGCTGTTTCAGGGGTCCCTTGGGAGGTTATGTGTCCGGAACCTTACTAAGGTCCACGGGGCTTCTTCTAGGAAGGGGACCCACGCAGAATGGTCCCGATTCTGACACCGGGCAAGGGTCTGCCCAGGCTTGGTGAGCAAGCTCCTGGGAGCAGTACAATGGATTTGCAGCCAGTAAAACCCTCCGTTCGAGTCGGAGGATCCTCATTGGGCAATCGAGGAGGCTTTGGGAATGACGAGCGGTTCGAGTCCCTCTACCCACCTTCGGCGAGATGACAAGAGGTTGAACGTAGTGAGCCCCAGGGGGGGCTCCTCCTGCCATAGATCCGTACTTCAGGGAGTGGGACAAGCCATTTTACAAACACAGAACCTAAGCAAACCATCATTGCTCCCATTCTGTGTTGCTCTCAGATGGCTTCCTTCTACCTGGGAAGCTAGCTGGGGGGAGGGGACCCATGGGAACTGATCAGCCAGGAAGGCTTGGATTGCCCCATTTCCTGATCTGAAAACGTATCGCTTGAATGACTTCCCTCTTCCTGCTGCCTATCAATCACATGTATGCTCCCCATCATCATTTCTTTGAGCCCAGCCTGTCTCTCTGTGCATGCTATGATTCCATCTCCCCACCCATTGCCCCTCCAGCTGCCTGGTCTGTCATGCAAATTCCTTGGAACTCTTCACACTGCTCCTTCCCTGGCTTGCTACAATTGATTCACATGCTAATCTAATCACTGGTCCTGCTCTTCCTGACTGACAGCACAGACCCAGACATCCCCAATTGTATACCTGGAACCAGGGGAGACAGGGACCTATTGTATTGGCACTTTTGCCCATCAATTTGGAAATTTAGTCTTTTGTGCTACCAAGCCTCACAAAAGACCCCATTCATCCGATTCCGGAACACCTCACTCACCTGGGAGGGGGAACTTAATCCCATTACCCCAGCCACCTGGCACCCCCTAACCTTCCTCCCATTGGTTGCCAAATCTCATCCCATTGGTCACAGTTTACACAAAGCACAACACTTCTCACTGGTTATTTTAATAAAGTTTGTCTTTTATTGGTTAACTATTTCACATCCGCTGCTGCTGTTTTCATTGGTGCAAAGTTTCAATCCCCCATCTGATTGGCTGTATCAACGTGCAACTTCTTGGATCCGTTCCCCTGTTGGTCCATCTTTATTATGTATTTTCTGCAAACAATGTATTCCATGGTTCTGTATGTAAATAATGAAATGTATAAAAACTCCTGTATTAATCATATATGTCACACTTTCTGTCTTACGATTGTGTCCTCGCTAGCTGAGTAAAAGATCTTCTTTTCCAACGTTGGTTTTTGAGCTCTTTTTGGCGCCTCTGCACATTGCAGACCCTTTCTTTCCCTTTTGTTTTCTTTTTCTCTTTTTGGGTACCCGCTCCTGCCTCTGAGTCAGGTGCCTGCTCACCGAATCTCCCGAGCTGAAATCACTAGCACCCTTGGGTGCTCACAACAGCAACCTGCACTTATCCCAATTCCAGAATTACATTCTGTCTGGAATTCAGAAATATATATTAAAAAAAAACGGAACAATGGAGGATTCCAAGGGTCTTCTTTCTTTCCACCTCAGAAACCAGGTAAAGTACGGTAATTAGAACTGGTTGCAGAGAATTTCAGAAGCTCTCCTACTTGAGAGAGAAGAGTTGCATTTGAAAGGATGACTTTTGCTGAACAGCAGCAGGCATCCTTTCCTATCAGTAGTGTCCACGTTAAAATGACAAAAGGGCAAAAACTACCAAAGGCTGTAAAGTGTGAAGACGGAGAAGAAAACTGATGAGCATTTATCATGAATAAAAGAGGAGCATTGTAGAAAGTATTTAAATGACAGCATGCCCTTTTAAAGGTTACAAAGCTTCTTTCAGTGACACTAGATGGGGTGATTTTATCTTTTAACTAGTTATAATGAGGGTTTTTGGCGATATCAGCGAAAGCCATAGAGAAGCATTTCATAATGAGTGCCTTGAAACCATCTATCAGGAAACCCAATATGTTTTAATTGGACTGTATGGTTTTCATTAAAATATCTAGTTCTCTGACATTCAATAGGATGCAAAGCTTGTCATTTGCTCAAGTAGGTCACAAGATCTCTCTTTGGTTTTCTGCTCTGGGAACGATCGGTGGTGACTACTAGCATTAAATAATCCTTGACTTGGCACTGGCAAGGAAATGAATCGCACAAAACCACTATACCTACCTGGAGAATACATACATAAAACAAATATTGTTGTCGCATCATTCCATGCAAGTGACGTTCAGGGTGTAATCCTGCATCTGGTCCCCATGCTTTCTATATATTTGAAGTATTTGAACACTTGCCATTTATAGTATACTCTCTTCTTCTTAAGCATCCTCTGTCTTCCCCCTTTGCTGTACCCCTCATCTCAAGCATTAGATGTGATTGGAGCAGACCTGCATTTGAAGACATGTTTTGCCACCATCACCTGTCATTTGGACTGGAGGCCTACATATCAGTTTGAAGCAAAGATTGCCTGTCACAGGGCCCTTTTGCTTTCTACTATATCACAAATAGCAGAATAAAGAGTCAAGTGCATAACTAGGTGAGTGGATCAGTCTGTGCTACATAGGAACCTTCTGCCTCCAAGCACAAGATCTCGCCAATCTTGCATTGAGCCAAAATGTCCAAACTTGTAGAGATAGAAATTAATGAACCACATTGACGCTAGAGGAGAAATTATTGTTTTGCAACAAACTTGAGAATTTTTGAAATTTGCAAATGAGATTCAGAAATGTCTAAACAAAAAACAACAATTGATTGTGAAGGGATACTGTTAAAAAAAAAGCCCAATCCTAATTAAATCCACACCCATCGTTGCAGCTGCACCAATGGAGCGCACGCTGTATCCTGAACGAGGGCAGTCCTGGAGGCCTCCTTGAGGTAAGGGAATGTTTGTTCCCTTACCTCAGGGTAAGCCGCCTCCTCCCTGATAGGTCTACTTGGACCTGCACCAGCTCTTTGGCTGGCACAACTCCAAGTGGACCCGGGGAGGTGGAACGAGGCTGGGAAAGTGGATAGGATATCGGTGGAGCCGCTGCTGCTGATAACCACCCCTTTCCTGCCCTTGACACACCCCCTCTCCACCCCAGTCCCTGCCCCATTCTTCCCCCTCACCGCTCTTTCACTACCTGCCCCCGCTCACCCCCCCATGCCAACTTACTGGTGCTGGGGTGTCTTCAAAGGCCACTGTCACATGGCTGCAGCTGCTTGTCATTTCCAGTGGTGGTCCAGTTGTGCGTGACAGCATGTCGCATTCTGTGATGCTGGAAAGGCCGCTGAGTTTGAAGGGAGGGGAGAAAGCAAGAGTAATCAGTGAAACCACCTCTTTCCTATGTAAGATATCCCACCACTCAGGCGAGTTGCTATCAATAAAACATATACAGAGCGGAGGCTTGGTTAAGGTTTCATAAGAAATACTTTACTCTCAGTTCATAGCTGTATACATGCATCTTCTGAAATATCAGAGTCCTTACTACTTTGGAACAGATAACTCTGTAGCTGTTCCCTTGGGGTGGAAGTCTGGTAAGGATGGCCTGGTGGGCATGGAGCCTTGGCAGAGTATATCCTTCTCCTTGCAATGGTCTGGAGAGGAAGAGGGAATGTGAGAAGGAGGGGAGGACGGAGGCGTAGCTAGCCCAGTTGGCACCCGGGGCGGCTCGGCAATGTGGCACCCCCCTCCCCGTGACGTCACAAGCCCGGGAGGAAGGAAATAGTGCTAAGGATCATACCTCCTGCAAGAACCATAGAAGGACAGGTAGATGGTCTCAGGTGACTGGACACTACACTGCCCTCCAGTGTCCTGCAGGTGTCATTGCTTCTAAATTCCAACACGCTCTGCTGGCAGAACGTGAGTTTCGACAGTGTAGTAGCTTGTTAGGATTGGGCCCTAAATCGTAACACACCCATTTTACCGCTGATTTTTCCAAACCCTCAATTTAACTTCATTCTGAGGACAATAGGTAAAATGAAGACTTCTGCCAGTCATTTCAGTTCAGGAGAATCAGCTTATAATAGGAAATTGCCTTATACAGAGTCAGGCCATTGGTCCACCTAGGTCATTTATCGTCAACATAGGCTGATAGCAGCTCTCCAATGTTTCAGACAGGAATCTGTCTCCATCCTACTTACTTGGCAGTACTCGCGGCTGGGCCAGGGGTCCTCTGCATGCAAAGCAACCCTTTTCCCACTGAACTATGGCTCTTCCTCTTGCAATTCCTTCTCCCAAATCAGGTCACCTCAACCAATTTTCAGTCTAGAAAAAAGGCGCCTGAGGGGGGACATGATTGAGACGTATAAAATTATGCATGGGATGGAGAGAGTGGAAATTCTTCTCCCTCTCGCATAACACCAGAACTAGGGGACATGCACTAAAATTGAGTGGAGGGAGAGTTAGAAGGGACAAAAGAAAATATTTATTTACCCAGTGTGTAATTCATCTGTGGAACTCCTTGCCACAGGATGTGGTGATGGCACCTGGCCTAGATGCCTTTAAAAGGGGTTTGGACAGATTCATGAAGGAAAAGACCGTCACAGGTTACAAGCCATAAGCAACCTCCTGGTTTTAGAAGTAGGTTTTCTCTGTGCCAGGTGCAGGGGAGTGGCAGCAGGAAACAGGTTATCTTGTTGTCTTGTGCTCCCTGAGGCATCTGGTGGGGCCACTGTGTGATACAGGAAGCTGGACTAGATGGGCTTTTGGCCTGATCCAGCAGGGCTCTTCTTATGTTCTTATGTTCTTAATTTTACAGGCATAACCTGCATCGGGCTTGGCAGATTTTATTATTATTTTTAAATCCCATAAATCTATCAATAGCTTTGCTTTCTGGGCCTCTTTCTGGTTTACACTAGATGTTCAACTTCTGACCCACAGCTTTGAATTGTAACATGGCAGGTTTATGGAAGGTTATAAAACTCAAAGGAAAAATTTGAGAAACTCTAGTCAAGCCTTTATAAGCAGCGACGACGAGCCAATTGCAGTAAAGTTTCTCTGTTTCTGAGATGTTTCTGAAGGAAATGTCTGGATCCCATTACACCTGGCTGGGTTGTTGTTAACACCATCCTTAAGACAATCTACCCAGGTGCAACATCATGCAGATGTTGTTTAAAATGATATTGCTGAAGAAAGCAAAACAGAGTCCTAATGAATTCAGTGGCAGTAAAATTTTGATTACCTCGGATGAAAAGGATCAGTTGTACTCCATTGGTTCTACAACAAAACCAGCATTGCTAGATACATCCAGTTGGTGATAATTGAAAACAGTTGGCAAAAGGTGTTTAGGAGTCATAGAACGGTAAATGTAAAATGCACGTTTCAGTCAGAGCTGTTGGTGAGCCGGAATCATACTTACCTACAGTGAGGTGCTATTTTTATAAGACTTTTTTGAAGCTTTTCATTGCGCAGAGCAGATGAAGCAAAAAGAAAAAGAAAAGAGAAAAACACACACATTTTGATGGAACACTAAGGGTTGAAAACTAAACATTTCAGACGTCTTCCTGGAAATACAGTAATTAAACTACTGTGCCAGGGGTACATTATGCAAGGAATGAATGAAAAACAAATTAAAAGACTTTCAGCATTTAAACTCTCAACATTTCCAAAGGTATGAAAAGCTAGGACAGAATGAGGAACATTTATATTTTCAGCGGAGAAGAAAAGGACAGAGATGGCTGGAGAGATGTAAGTCTTTCATAATGTTATGGAAGGAATATTGATGAATTCGACATGTCGTGCAATTAGAGATTTGCATGCAATTCACTGCAATGCCATTTTAGATAGCAACATCAGTTTGCATTTGGTGGGACATCAGTTTTATTTTGTGGAATGCAGGGTCTTGAAATGGCATTTGAAATCACTACTGACAGCCCAATCCTATCCCCTGCTGGCCAAAGGGTGCAGAGCCGCCATTACAGCCTGCGTTACATGCTGCTGGCCGGCTGGGGACCAGGCAGCCTGGGAGAGGTAAGTAGACATTTTTCACTTACCTCCCTGTAGGCCTCCTGGGCCTCAATGAGCCTCCTCAGACTTGTGCCAGGTCTTTGGCTGGCTTAAGTCTGAAGGTGGGTGGGTCTAGGCTGGGATCTGTGCTGTGCTGGGAAAGGGGGGATAAGATCTGGTGTGCACAGCTGCTTCCAAGATCCACCCCCTCCCACTCCCAAACCACCTGTGCCTGATCCCTGCCTCAATATGCCCTGGAACAACCCCTGCTGCCAACCTACCTGCTCCAGCAGAGGTTCTGCAGCGCAGCCTGCCACTGCCACCACGGGGCTTACCAGCTCCCAGGCTACAGTAGTAGCAGGACACAGAACGTTGGCGTGACAGTGGACCCAGCAGCTCCAGCTTTATAATGGTGGCAAGTCATGAGATCTGCCAGCATAGGATTGGGGGCTGAATTGTAAATCTGCAGTGGAGGCATATTGTTTGCCTGGCATCCCCAATGCAATATTATTTTGAGCTGTGTTAGTTGGGTGATTTCAGCATTGCGCTTTATGTCTCTTTCTTGATCTCTGTGCTATTTTTCTTAAGTATGTTTTTTATTGATTTCAAATGTCAATATTTAATTTAACTATATACAAGACTTACAGCCCAATCCTATTTCTCAGAAATGCCATTTTGAGTGCTATAGGAGACATTGTATACTCTCGGATTCCAATGCAACTACAGTTATGGGGGTGGAATTAAATTCCACTGATGCAGCTCCAGTTCCACTAGTGTATGTGCCCTGGATGCTGGTGCAATGTCTCAGCTACGTACTACCCATGCTGTTGGCATAACTTCAGCTAATGTAAGCCCCAAATGGGGCAAAGGTGTGAGAGGGACAGGGAGGAGTCAACATATGCCATATCTTCAATCCCCTCCAGCTAACAGACCTACCCCAAACATTGGTGGAATCCCAACATTCCAATGTCAGAGCTGGGGTAGGAACCAAAAAACCATAGGAAACAACTAGGAGCGAAAAAAATACCAGGAAGTCTCAACTCCCATCACCCCCCCTAAATTTTCCCCACTTCCCCCCCCCCACACACACACACAGAGGTAGCAACCTACCATGGGGACCTGACCTCAAATGACAGGGCATGCAGCATGGGACTATAACTCTCTAACTTCACATTGTGCACACACACACATCAACTTTGGTGAAGAGAACCTAGGGGAAAGGACACCATGCACACAATGGTAATGCTTTGCATAGCACAACATGTAAGGAATGATACTTTGTTAACATTTGTCTTCTCAGAATTCATATTGCAGGGACTCTGCTCCAGGAGGACTGCACACACACACACACACACACACACACACACACACACACAACCTAGTGAAACTCCACTCCACAACTCCAACAGAGGAAGCAACAACAATGCACTGCATACAGGTAAGCAACTGAGGGAGGGAATCCAATGCCTCAATGTATTGATGTTGCATATCTGTCTCATGCCTTTATCTCTCCTCCAGTACTGCCAAACCCCTCTGTGTGTTGCCTAACTGCCCCTTCCTTCTGCAACAGCTAATAGCAGTGAGTGTCAGCCCTTTCTTGGTGAATGCCAGTATGCCAACCACTGCTACTGCTGGCCAAACACCCATCTAGAGCCAGGACTGCTGCAGCAGTGCTTAGAGGGAAGCTCTCATGAGAATTGGGCGCCACCATCTTGGATCTCGCGAGATTTTGCAAGATCCAAGATGGCGACGCCCAGGAGAACAGGTAGGAGGAGCTACCGGGGGCGTCATGAGCCAGGAAGAAGAGGCTGCAGGGCGTCATGAGCCAGAAAAGTTTGGGAACCACTGCCTTAAGGGGACAGGGGAAGCATCTGGTTCTTCTGGTGGGTTACGATCAGTTTGAGAAACGCTGATGTTTTAGCTGAAATACCTCCTCGCATGCAATCCATGTAGTAACTAGTTTATATACTGGCCCAATATGTTAACTTATACATATCTGTCACACAGACTTTCAAAAGGCGTAGTGATATTATTTAGAGACTGCATAACAATCAAAAAATGATTTTGCAATTTAAACTTGATGATGAATATTTATATAATGCTTTTCAACAAAAAACAGTCTTAAAGCAGCTTATGCATAGAAAAAGGAATGAGAAAACAGTTCCCTATTTCAAAGAGGATCTGTCCCTCCAGAGGGCAAAGATTCTTTTCAAATACAGAGGCAATGAACATACCAGTAGGCAAAGAGGAATGGGATTTATTGCTTAAGCTAACATGCAAGCAATCATTAGACAGACAGAATAACACAGATAACCTTATGCCCCTCCTGTGCTGTTGGAAGTCAGGGACAAAAGTAAACTCTGAGTCTGTGTAGCAGCATCTGCAGCAGCTTCAGTTTACCCTGATGCTTGCTGATGGGCTTGGGTCTTTCTTATATAAACCCACTATGCCTCATAATAGCTATTAATATACATATACCCCCATTAATTAGTGAGGAAATTATGTTCAAACAAACTGGCCTTCTCATTTGCAGGTACTAGATCTTGAAGCAATGTCCAGGGCTTCCCAAGATGAGGTAAACAGGAGTAAAAAGAAGACTCGGGAAACCATGCAGTCACTTCTAAGTGCCCACTCTTGGCCTGGGAGCCTTGCCTGGGAACACTAACAAGGCTTAGAAGGTGTGCCCAGTTAAGGGACAAGAATAGACTTAACAATGCTCTTCAAAAGCTTCTAACAAGCAGTGGAAATACAGTCGGACCATTTTTCCACCCATGGATTTGACTCAACACGGGTGGCAAAACTGTGGAAGAGGGAGTCCACATTACCTTTTTTTATTTTTCAGCATTGTTGGGGGCCTGCCAGCCGCTTCCTGCCTCCTACATGCCTCCAAACTGCTGAAAAAAGAAAAAAATGCAACCGGGAATCTGTCTGGGGTCCGTCAGCCTCTTCCCGGCATGTTTAAACTGCTGGAAAAAAAAATGCAACTGGATGTCTCTGGCGCCATCTACAGGTTGCTTCTGGTAGTAGTTTTTCTTTTTTTTTCAGTCAGTTTAAACAAATTTGACTCTACAGGTTGCTTCTGGTAGTAGTTTTTCTTTTTTTTTTCAGTCAGTTTAAACAAATTTTCCTGCCAACCTAGCAGTTCCAAAGCATGTTAATGTGAGTAGATAAATAGGTACCTCTTGCGGGAAGGTAAACAGCGCTCCGTGTTCCAGCTGCATGCTACGCGCTGCGGCAAGGAGAGTCATGCCGGCCACATGACCACGGAGGCGTCTTCGGACAACGCTGGCTCTTCGGCTTTAAAATGGAGATGAGCACCACACCCTAGAGTCGGACACGACTGGACTTAATTGTCAGGGGTCACCTTTACCTTTTTTTAAAAAAACAAATTTGGGAGAAGGGAAGCAGCGAAGATGCTGGAAAAATGGTAATGTGACACCACTACCCACCCCAGTTATCCTATGACACCGTTTTTAGTATCCACTGGGGTTCCGGGAACAGAACCCTAGTGGATACGGAGGATCAACTGTATACTAGAGCTGACTGTTCCAGCAGGCTTTTAACCCTTAAAGTGGCATATGAGAAAACCATTAACCACTTGCCATACAATACTCTTCTGCGATTCCCTGCTACAGGATCACAATCACAAAATAAACAGAAAGGAGATAGCAGCAGGTACCGGGAGGGATGCTATGCTAGGATGACTAGGAACAATGACTAGGATGACTAGGAACAATGGTTTGCTCCCTGCTAAATATGAGAGAGACGCCACTTCAAAAGGTGCCTCGGTAGTACATATCAGGAAAGCATCTGGGGTAATTGCCATGTACAATAAGAAATACGTTTAGGGGCAGAGCTACGCTAGGTGGAAAAGCTGATCTTTCTGCATGAATTTGTACAGAAATACGAATACTGTCTAATACAGAAATACAATACATTCGAATTATCAAGTTCTTATTGCAGCCTTATTCAGCAGTGTCTGATGATGCAGTTAGTGTAAGTTGTGAGAGACAAGAGTAACCATTTCCCTTCCCTTTGCATGCTGGAGGGGGTGGTGGAGGTAGGGGGAACCTCAGTCAGTCTCATGCAAGTGTGTGGCTGCTGGCTGGGCTGCTGCCCCAGCTAAGGAGGTGCTGATTCAGCAAGAGTAAATATCTCATCAGCAACTGTATACTCTACTAGCACAGTGCTGGCTGAAACACCTCCTGCCTCTGTGGTTTCCTGCAGCGTTTAAAAGTAAGGTTGGAAAATCCACCCTGTGATTACTACACAGTGTTTGCCAGCAGTTTAGCCTTGTAAACCACCTCACTGACTGCAGCTGGCTCTATTCCAGTTCTTAAGCCTAATTCTTACGTTGGTCCTGGCCTACATATGTTCATACCACAATAAAACAGTTATTACTAAGCCTCGCTCCAAAAATCCCCAGACACAGCAGTATTGTGTGTGCATACTGTGCATGCATTGTGCATGCATGCTGCATGAGTATTGCCACCCACCCTACTTGTCTTCTTCCTAGCACCCTGAAATGGTTAATTGGCACCTGTCAGTCTTGATTGGCACACAGTTGATTGGCACTGTCACCTGAACAAGGCTGTTGCAATTCCAATCCACTGACCATAATTGCATGCATGGCCCTAAATTGCTAGTTTCCACAGAACTGTGTGTGGAACAGGATCCATGTTGGATCAGGGCTTTGTCGGTTGTCCATGCATCCTAACTCCTAGCTATTCTTTTGAAGTTTCAGTTCTTATCCTCTTCAGTAGTTTTATTGGAGTTTTAAAGGAGAGGAAGATGGGGAGGTAGCTGCCCAATGTGGGGGGAAAAGAACAAAAAAGAGTTAATCGTTTAGTTACTTTATCCCTTGGCAAATCGTACTTAAATCTATTTCCAGTTTTCTGATGACTGCCAAAGTTCTTCTGTTTCAGTGCAGGTATTTAGTTGGAGATATGTTGCATGCTTCCCCCCCCCAAAAAAAGCTTAATTACAAAATCTGTTTAGAACCAAGTAATTAATAAGGGGTACTGTGGGGCTGGCTGATCTGGGATTGAAAGGGCTTTTTTGGTTTCATTTTCTTCACTTTGTCCAATCAAAAGAAATGGAAATAAGCAAGAAAGGCTCGTGAAACATGTTAATAATGACTCTAAGTCATATATAATAACTGGAAGGATATTCACTATCTGACAAATCGTGCACGTCAGCATAAGAGAGTTGAGTCGACACTGGTCTCAAAGGAGATCCTTTTATACGAGTGAGGTAGATAGAGCCCTAAATAATGTATGACCATGATGGAAAAGCAACTGTTACCCTGGACGGCAGAGCCAACTCTGTGGATAAGGGTTGCTGATAATTGGACAGTATCTGTGTTGCTTCAAGAATGGCAAGTCAGCTGATTTCTGCAGAGGAATGCACAGAGAGACTCCTTTCACAAGATCTCATGTCTCTGAGAAGGATTTGTGGATAGTAAGGGAAAGGCGGACACACTGGTTGGAATCCAAAGAGACTCGTGGGCAACTGCATGAGGAGAGAGCAATTTTGGTGTCTGGTGGCAGCCCTTGCATCCATGGGTCCCCAAGCTTTGGAGTGCTGGGGGGGGGGGGTTGAGGCTGCTGCCACAAACAGGAAATGGAGAAACCTCTATGCATGAGCAGAAGGAACTTTTTGGGATGTAAGTCCTATTTTGGCAGTAGGGTAAGACTTAGGCCCCAATCCAACATATCCCCATCACCAGCACCAAAAAGGCATGCACTGCATCCTATGATGGGGGGGGGGTGTCAGACAGACTGTAGGAGGTAAGTCAAAACATTTTATATTTATCTTCTGATAGACTGCCTGGTCACCAATGGTTCTCCTTGGACAATGGGTAGGCTTACCATTTGTCCCAGAAAAACTGGGACTGTCCCGACTTCCGGAACCCGGTCCCGGCCAGCCGGGCCTGGAACTGGGTCAGTTCATGCTTTTCTGGGCTCTGCCGCTGCTTCTAAAACGTACCTTTTTCTGTGGCACCATCTTGGATCTCGCGAGATTTCATGAGATCCAAGATGGCGCTGCCGAAAAAAGTGTGTTTTGGAAGCGGTGGCGGCTTTTGAGGGGGGCAGGAGTCCTGGCCAGCCCGGATGCAGCCAGCCAGGCTCCAGAGTGGTGGTGGTGGTGGTGGCAGTAGCAATGGTGGCGGCGGCAATGGTGGCGGGACAGGCAAGTGGCAATGGCGGCAGAATGGCCATTTTCATGGCCAGAAATAAATAAATAATTTTTTGACACACACTCAAAAATTAAATTACTTACTTACTTACTTACTTACTTACTTAATCCCGGGGCTGCACTCTGCTGCTTTCACACAGTTTCTTCCTCGGCCTGGCTCTGACACCAGGAGTGAAGTCAGTAAGGAAAAAGTGACTTACAGCTACAAAACACACGGGGAAGATTTCGCTGCCCTCTTCCATCTGCTCCTTTTCATATAAAGAGTAGGCCCCCCACCCTGCTTTATATGTGAATGGCACACTATCAAATGAACACACTTGTAAGTCTATTTTGGCCCTGGGGAGGAACCTCCAAAATGGCAATATTGCGCCTGGAGGTACTACACCTGAAAAAAGTAGGGGAACCACCCCCAAAAAACTTTAGTAAAACTAAGAAAATGACATAAGGGAGTTCTACACACCTACAAGAAATATTTCATTTCTGAAATGTTACTGATGCTAATGGGCTTCTGTGATGCATTCTGGGGTGCACCAGGGCCAACGGAGCAGGTCGCAGGCCTCAGCGCAACCGGGAAGCAGCTTCCTGGAGCATGCCAGGGCCAATGGAGCAGTCCGCGGTGCTCAAGAACCCCAGGTAAGTATTGCTATTTTTTTTTAAAGAAAGGGGACCTTGAGCACTCGCGGATTTTAGCATCTGCGGGGAGTCCCAAAACCAAACCCCTGCAGATGCCCAGGGCCCACTGTATGTAAATATTAACTGTTCTGAGTGATTCAGTATTGAACAAGCATGTCAAAGTTGAGATTGTATCCCTTAGCAACTAAGGCTTAGCTTATTTAGCTCATTGCAGCCATCCCTCATAAATGCCTCTGCACTTTCTTTGAGACTCATGCTTGGGGATTCTTCTGATAGACATGCATGTCACCTACAGTGCTTTCAAAGAACATAAGAGTAGAGCACATTTGCTAACAGCAAATAGCCAATAGCAAGAACGGCAGCAGTTTCAACTACACAAATCTGAACGCAAAATGTTGTATATTGTTACCTCGTTTGCCCGAGTGGCCCAAGGGAAGCATGCAACATGTTTCACTAAGCAGATGTTTGGTTAAAACAACTGTGATGATCAAGGAAGGGAGGTTGTGATTGTTTCTGGCAGCACAAGAGGAGATGGCCAGTAGATACTGCTGCATTGTATCCATTTTCAGTGACAATAACAAAGAAACCCTGAAAGACACCCCCAAAGAGGTGATGGGCAGCGCAATCCAGCATAAACAAACACCGACGGAGCGTGTGCTCCTCTGGTGTTGGGTGCTGTAAACGTGTCGTAAAACGCATTTATGGCACCCGGAGAGTAAGCAGTGTTGGCACAGAGGTCTGCGTCGCTCACTCCACTAGCCGCCCGGACCTGTGTTGGATGACCCAGGTAGGACCTAGGCCACTCAACGCAGGGGTGGGGATGGGCGGGTCGGGTCAGTGAGGGAGGGGGCCATTGGCTGGCCCGGGCTGGGAGGGGGCAGGGATATCGTCGGCACACTTTGCCGATATCCTAAGCCCCTTCCCAGCCCAGATGACCTTACATGACCTCCCTGGATATACGCCAGTTTCAGAGCTGATGTACATCTGAGGAGGCCCACAGGCCCCGGGATTTCCAACACCCAGTGAAGGGGACGAATGTCCGTTCTCCCAAGGTGCTCCCGGGCAGCCCTAGGGCAGCCCTGGAATGGCATAGCATACAGGAGCCCTTTCGGCCGGCCGTGTATCCTTACACAGGATTGCACTGTAAATGAGGCTCTGATACTCGCTGTTCTGATATTGTTAGTCAGTCATGTGGTGACTGACAGGGATGTGGTTCAAGTCTCTGACTCCAAGTCTCAAGTCAAGTCCCAAGTCTTTGCCCCCAAGTTCTGAGTCTTACAGCCCGTTCCAACGCAAGGGCTAAGCAGCACAAGTCAGACATAAACTCAGCATAAGTCACTTATGTTGAAGTTCTGTCTGGAATGCGACCATTTACGGCGAAGTTAGGGCGAAGTTAGGTCAAAGTTATGTCGAAGGACATAAAGTCAAAGTTACGTCGAAGTTATGTCAAAGTTAGGACAAAGGACATAAAGTCAACATAAAAGTGGGCGTTCCAGGGGCGGGCCGTGGGCGTAACGGGGGCGGCAACCAATTAACGTTGGATTCCAGACCCTGGCAAGCACAGACACGCCCCCTCCAACACAAATGCTGACATAAATTTTATGTCGACCAAAAGGGTTGACATAAATTCGAGTAGACCCACAGGAACCATTTTACCTTACCCACTCCAGCCCTCTCCTGAAAATTTCTTAACATCCTACTCCTGAGTTATGTCAGAGTTATGTCGGAGTTGTGGCAGCAAGGTCTGGAAACTGACAGAGTTATACCAAAGATAGGGAGCCTATCAGCACCCAGCCCCACCCAGCCTCTTTCCCACAAACACCCAGCCCCAGACCTCCAGTCCCTCTCTCTCTCTCTCTCTCTCTCTCTCTGAGCACGTGGTGTGGGGTTCTGTCACCCACAGCCACAAAGTGTGACTTTGTTGGTGGAGGGCAAAATTCACAAACACCCCACTTCTCTCTTCTCCTCTCTCCTCTCTGCCCCCCTCAAGGGCAGAGAGGGCTGTTCTGGCTGTGGCCAAACTGTTTACAGCTGTGCCTGGGCAGCTGCCTCCATGCTACCATTTGCTAACCCATGTCTTTCTCCCAGCCTCCCCCCCCCCACAGGCAACAACACCAGCAGATAAGTGCAGGTAAGAGCAGGGTTCGTGCTGACATGTGGTCTGACTTCTGCCTCTTTGCATATAGAAATATATGAGACATGCCTCTTTACCAATGTGCCCTCTCATGTCTGCCTGAATTGCCTTCTCTGAAATGCCTCTTTACCAATGTGCCCTCTCATGTCTGCCTGTTTAGCCTTCTCTGAAATGCCTCTTTACCAATGTGTTGTCTGATAACTGCCTGCTTAGCCTGCTATGATATGCCTCTTTACCAATGTCTTGTCTCATAGCTGCCTGCATAGCCTGCTATGATATGCCTCTTTACCAATGTCTTGTCTGATAACTGCCTGCTTAGCCTGCTATGATATGCCTCTTTACCAATGTCTTGTCTCATAGCTGCCTGCTTTGCCTGCTATGATATATAGGATACATGCCTCTTTACCACTGTTGTGTCTGATTGCTGCCTGTAGTCATGTGAGCAGACAATGCCACAAGTGTGGAACTGTTAGCCTTATGTAGACACCAGCTGTTCCCCCCCCCCTTGTCTCCACAGGGTCTACTGACAGGTCAGTAGTGCTAGGTTTGCCATGGTTGTGACCCCCAAGTTGTGTTGTTGTCTCTCTCTTTGACCCTTTCCCCTTACAGTATCATGCTCGCCTTACACCCAGGTAAGCAGCTCAGACCATGCTATGTGTGTCACACCTATCAGCTGTGTTTTATTTCTCTCCCTGCAGGCTTTTGCAACCGACACACTGGCTTGTCTTCAATGGCGACTGCTACCACACACCAGCTGACATGTAACTCCCCCTTGTTTTTTGTCTCCCCAGGAACGTCCACTATCACCTACCTTCCTGGGAGCACCCCTGGGCCTGCAGTCTGGTTGCCCCACTGTCGTCTGCCTCGATGCTGCCAGAGGTCAGGGAGCCAGCCCTGCAACCCTCCACAGCTGCCAGCGCTGCTGCTGCTGCTGCTGCGGCTCCACCTCCCTGGCTGTCCTACTTGCTGTCCCTCCCCTTTCTATGGAGCAGGCTGTGGTTCCACAGGGGAAGAACTTGCATCTCCAGGTCCATGAGGCACGTGTGCTGCTGCTGCTGCTGCTTTCAGATTGGCTGCTGTGACTACCCCTGGCAGCCTCGCCTGGCCATCTCTGCTAACGTTCCAGAACAATAAAGACGCCCCTCGGGCAGAGCCCCCTTGACAAATATGTGCCCAGTGTTACACAAGCATTGGCCCACACACACAGACAGCCCCCAGCACTCAAGCCCCTGCATGAATCCCATCCAGGGACTGCCACGTCCTTCCCTGGGAGAACGTAGCAGGGGGGCTGCCAGACCCCAATGGCACAGAGGGGAGGGGGGAGTTGGGGGGACCTCTCAGGCAGGCAAACAGTGACAGCCAGGGCGTCCGCCCATCACGAAGCCACTTCCGCCCAAGGTCCGCCCATAATGAAGGCGCCTCTGCCGAAGGTCCGCCCATAATGAAGGCGCCTCCGCCCAAGGTCCGCCCGTAATGAAGGCGCCTCCGCCCAAAGTCCGTCTGCATAAGAGGCGCCTGTTTCTGTATCGCCTTCATCTGCAGAGCGACCCCTGTGTCCCTATTGGTCTCTGCAGACCCCTCTCTTGGAATCTCTCTCCCACCAGCCTTGTTGTCTGTCTGTCTGTCTGTCTCTGACCCACCCATGCCCCTCCCCAGCACCCACTGTCTGCCTGACTGTGTGTCTGCCTCCCCTCCCACTCCCTGATGATGGAAGCTGGCCACCCCCCATCCCGCCAGAGCGCCTGCCGTGAGGCACCGTCGTCACCCCATCTGGGGGTGTGATGAGCTGCGTGAGCCCTTCCCGCTTGCAGCAGACAAGCCCAAGGCATCTCTCGGTCTTGGCCGGGGCACAGAGCAGAAAGCACGCCGGGATGCCTTCTTTGTGGGCATTGCCCCGGCCCTGGAAGCCCAGGGCTTCAGGCAGCGCACCTGCAAGTCATGTCAGAGGCAGTTCCAGACCTCATGCGACCCCCCCTTGTGTGTGACGTTCCCACCCACCTCCTACCCTTCCCTCCCCCGCTCCCCCCCATGACTCCCACATGCAGCCTCAACGTGACATGGGGGTGGCATCGCCTTATGCAGGAGGGGGGGACGTCCACTCTCCCCTGCAGCAGGTGGCTGATGCACAGGGTGCCCTGTGGCGGCTGGCAAGGGGACCTCGCTCACCTGCCCTGCGCCCACCACATGACTGGCGCTTCCCCCATGCCTGCGGCCGGCCCCTTTGCGACTGGGCTGTGACAGACCCTGCGACAGCTGCCATGGATGGACGCTGACACATGCAGACAGAGGCCTGCACATGCCTGAGCCAGACACGGAGCCTGGAGAGCCTGCCTGCCTGGGAGGTAAGTGTTGCCTGGATCCTGGGGCCACAGAAACTGCATCCCGCCTAACTCAGGCATAACTTATGTCGAACTTATGCTGAACTTAGGCCACTCTTATGCCAGACTTGCGGAGGAGTTGGTTTGGAATGGGCTGTTAGGTTGTGAGTTGCGAGTCCCTATCTATTTAATGGGGAAAATGGATTTAAACCTGAATAAAATTCAACTTGTCATAAAAGGCTCCAAGTCTCGAGTCGAGTCCTTCGAGTCTTTTAGAATCGCTGAGTCAAGTCCGAGTCGAGTCATTGATGTGACTTGAGTCCAACTCGAGTCCGAGTCAATAGACTCTACATCACTGGTGATTGACATGTGTAATCAAACCTTAATAATTAAAAAAAAAATCTATGGAGAACAGCATTTAAATCCTGCCCACCCCATGGCTCTTATCACTCTTTTCTGAAACATTGATCTGCCCCATCCATCTCATCATGTGGCTAGGAAGGCCATAGGTGTAGCCAGCGTCTCAAAGCTACACTTCATTTCATAATTGATGAATCTGCATGTGGAAGAGAACCCACAATGTGACGGATGAAGCTCATCCTCATCAGAATGAGACGGTGGGAGACCAACCCATCATCACCCATAGTCCTGACAAATGTTGTTTATGGGATGGATTATAGTTTAGTCAGCAGTCATCATTTTAAAGGGATGTGAACAGTGGTGCTCACACAGACCAAACTCTTAACCAGTGAGGGTTTCAGATGGACACATTTAATGTAGCTCGGATGCAACAAATATTTTATGTTTTTAAAATAAACTAACTCAGTATCAAATCCAATGTATTTTGATATTGGCACTGAGGCCTGAAAGAAAACCAAGTATACATGCAGGGGAAAAATGGTTAAGAATTCTAGGATTCTGAATGTAATGCAAAGATAGATAGATAGATAGATAGATAGATAGATAGATAGATAGATAGATAGATAGATAGATAGATAGATAGATAGATAGATAGATAGATAGATAGATAGATAGATAGATAGAAAGGGGAAAGATTTTATTTTAATGTGAAACACTAGTAAGTATGAGGAAAGCTTGTGAATGTTGAGCAAAGCTGCTTTCTATTTTATGACCCAGGATCCAAGGGGAGATTTGGCTTTGATAACACTTCATTGCTTTCATTTCAATAAAACCAGAAGGGATGGAAAGATAATTTCACCACTCTTTTATGCTTTGTTATCTTCCCAGGTTACATGGTGGAAAAACCAATCCTGCTGATTTGGTTGTTGAAAGGAAAACCCTGCGGCTCTTTTATCTGTATCCCATGACTTGGCACTTCCAAAGATTCTATGCTGAGAAATAAAAAAAAAATGACATCTTTCTGCAGACTGAAGCAAAGGATTTCAAATTTCCTTTAACATTGTAGATGACAGTATGTTTTTGTGACACTGTGCAGCTGTCTGACTACCTCTGTAGCCATCTTTGGCAAATACATGTTGCTTAGACTCCAGGTGGCTAGGAGCTAGGACAGGCTGGAACACCAATGCGTTGTGGCTTTCCACGGCTGGACAGGCTGTAACCTGTACCAAATCACCCCAAGAAATAGCATGATCATGATGATATTTCCAGAGTTTAGTTTTTTGCTTCTGAGGATACAGGTTGCTTCCAGAGAAAATCAATTACAACTGTACAAAAAGAAAAAGGAGCTATAGGTTAACGATTTCTTTATCTTACCTGGAAGTAAGTCCTTGAACTTGGCTGGGCTTGCTTCTGAGTAGATATGCGTAGGATTGTACTGTTGGTCCATGTGGCTTCTCCTGCACTCAAGGCCATTATAAACTGAATTCCAGCTGTTCTTTCCTTCCCCCCATTTATGCTTCATTTTCCTTAGCATCCAGCCAGATTAAGAGTTCTATAGCTGCCTCCAAGCCCTCCCCCTCCCTCCTAGCTGCTTCCCCAACTGCCTCCACTCCAGCCCCCCCCCCTTCCATCTGGCCACTCCATTTCTGATGCTCCTGGTGCCTGGCTCAGAACACCCTACCAAGCACCAGAGTGGGGAGGGTAGGAGAGGGGCCTACCTCCCCAGTGCCGTAGAGCAGTAGCAGAGCAGCAATGAAGCACCCTCTCCCTGCCTGATTCGGCCAATGACCCCCCCTCGCCACCCGGTCCACCCTCCCCCTGCCCCTGCACTGGTCGGTGAAGGACTTCCCTGTATCGGTGGGTGCAGAGACAGTCCACCGGGGATGAAGGCTGCCGGCCTCCATGCCGGTAGCCCTTACTCCCGAGTTGTTGCAAAATGCTTTATGGCACGTTTGCAACCCATTAGAGCGGTGGAGCGTGCTCTCTGCCGCTCTAAATTTAGAGAGGATCGGGCTGGCAGTGTTATAAGCAGGGAAATAGTACGATCCATTTTCAGTTGTTGTTGGGTTTCTAATGAACAGATTCATTTTTTTGTGTTTGGAGGGAAATAGTTGTGTTTCTTGAGACTAATTAGGAGCCTAATGAGGTGGCATTTTCCAGAGTTTGGATCACATCCTCAGGATGTGATTTACCTACTCTGAAGGATGTTAATGACAAGTGGAAGCTTCCGAACGGCAAGTTCTTGTCTTTTTTCTTTCTTTCGCCTTTTTGCCATAATTTCTTAAAATGTTATTTTATCAGTCTTCCTCTGGGAGTCTAGGTTGACAGACTTGAATCCAGACATCTCTGGGGTTTCGTGACAGATACAGTTTCCCAGAGGAGGGCGCACACAGTCAAGCACACCGAGTTCTGCTACAGGGAAAGAAAGCAGCACGATGGGCTGGGTCTTTGCCACTGTTTCAGCTAACATGGGAGGGGAGTGCATAGAGGTTGGAAAGGTTTTTTCCGAGTGAACTGACACTAATCCACATAAGTACACAGAGAGCCAGCGGAGGCTGTGGCTGAACTCATTTCACCCAGTGCCTCGTTTGCATGGTTCACGAGGTGATTCAGAGCTCCCATGCCTATTTCTTTATTTGTGATACATTTAAATCTCACCCTATCTCCAAGGAGCTCAAGGTGGCACACCTGGTTCTTTCCACCCTGATTTTGTGTTCACAACAGTCTTGTGAGGTAGGCAAGTCTGAGAGATGTGGCCCAAGTTCAACCAAGGACCTTAATGGCTGAGCAATCTCTCTCTCTCTCTCTCTCTCTCTCTCTCTCTCTCTCTCTCTCTCTCTCTCTCAGAAGCGTCGGGGTAGGGGTGGGGTGCCGTGGGCACCAGGGCAGGGGCCCGTGGGCCCCAATGGGGCGGGCGCACGTGGCGGCGTAGGGGTGTACTTGCCTCCGCGATGCGTCTCCTCCGCTGTGGTGTTCCGCCCGCCTGCCCTGGAGCTCGTTTGGCTCCAAAATAGGTAGTAAAACGGCGGGGGGGGGGGTTGTTGCTTGGAGCCGCGCTGGGCGTGCACTTCAAACTGACGTCACGCCCAGGTCACGTGGGGGCGTGGCGTCGGTGCCCCCCCCCCGAGGATCGCCGGGGGAAAGAACAGCTATTTTTTATTCTTTGTCCAACAGTACAATCTGAAATTTCTCTTGTGCCTAAGAGGGGCTCATCTCAGTAACCAATTGTAACTAAATTGCCCCTGCTGATGCAGCCAAACCACTGCATCCTGGGAGCAGTCCCGGGGAGGCC
This sequence comes from Plestiodon gilberti rubricaudatus, assembly GCA_026170595.1. Lineage (NCBI taxonomy): Eukaryota > Metazoa > Chordata > Lepidosauria > Squamata > Scincidae > Plestiodon > Plestiodon gilberti. Next base: position 28,085,270 of record JANXHW010000003.1, on the reverse strand, counting down.
TCTTCTGGGTAAGGGAACATTTGCTCCCTTGCCCAGGAGCAAGCCTTCATTGCCTGAATGGGTCTACTTGGACCTGCACCAGCGATTTTGAGTGGACCCAGAAAGGTGGATCAAGGCCAGGGAGGGAGATAGTATATCAGCGACATGATCCCTCCCTCCCTGCCCCGGTCTCTGCCCACCTCCCTTCTGCCCCCAGTGCCGGTGCTTGTTGGAGGGCAGCCCTCTGGTCCTTTCCAGTCCTTTCCTACACTGCATTCAAACGAAGCATCTTTTATTTAGACTTATGTCACACGTCTATTATTAGTATTATTAATTATAATTATTACTATTATTCTGTGCAATCTGATTCTATGCATTAGCATTCCTAAGTCTATTGAAACCAGTGAGCTTGGGCACACCTGGCTCTGCGGAGGATCCTGCTGTTCATTTTATGCCTTTTTCCCTCCCTGCGTTTGAGATAAATGGCTTAATTACTGCACTATTGAGCAAGGACAAAACAAAAACAAAAAACACTCCCATTCTGCCACCCTCACCCCGGCACTATAAAATGTTTTAAATTAATATCAAGTGCAAAAATGGGTTTGTCGACATAACATTTCGCATTTTAATGCTTCCTGGTAAAACAGCATTAATATTTAAAAGAGTCATTTTAGTTTCACATCGAGATAGTCGGTGGCAAATCTCAGACGGTCTTTTATTCTGTTGTCTTTTGCAATGGTGAGTTAGAAGTCGTTACTTGCACTGCTGCAGACAAGCCAAAACAGCCTACGTTCCGTTGTGGAGATCAAAACCACACAAAGGGCTCATGCAATATTAGGTTTATGGCCTTTTGCATAACTGTTGGTTTGATTTCAACTGTTTGTTTGGATGATGAATATTTATGTTTTTACCTCTGGTTTACCATATAGTGCCTTGATACTTGGAAGAAATAGACATGCTTTCTGCAAAACAAACAAACAAACATACATACATACATACATACATACATACATACATACATACATACATACATACATACATGTTGTTATTGTTGTTGTTGTTGTTGTTGTTGTTGTTGTTCAGACCTTTTCCAATCCTTTGGCCACTGCTGAGTTTTCCAAATTTGTTGGCATATTGAGTGCAGCACTTTCACAGCAGCATCATTTAGGATTTTAAGTAGCTCAGCTGGGATATTATCATCTCCACTAGCTTTCTTGTTAGTAATGCTACCTAAGGCCCACTTGACTTCACTCTCTAGGATGTTCGGCTCTGGGTCAGTGACCACACCAGCGTGGTCATCAGGAACATTCAGATCTTTCTTGTACATACATACATACATACATACAAATCTGATAATGCTTTATATGATTTTGAAAATTATACAGAATACAGTGGTGCCTCGCAAGACAAAATTAATTCGTTCCGTGAGTCATGTTGTCTTGCGAATAATTTTGTCTTGCGAGTCACCTCCCCTGCCGTGCTATTTACTTTTAAGTATTTATAGTACTCACAGTTCCCAGAGCTCCGCTCTAGTAATGCACACCGTTTCTGGAAGGGAAGGGAAGTTTTATCTCTGCTTTGCCTTTATCTCTGCTGGTGTTAGGTATTTGTCGGGTGATAATCGGTGTGGCCTCGGGCTGTACTGTTTGCAGTCTGCTAACCCTCTTGAATACTTTATTCAAATGGCAAGTGTAGCTGTCGCCTACAGTATCCTCCTGCCGCGGTGCCGGCCAGGCTAAGGGGCGGAGCAGGCACCACTAAATGCACCATTACCTCTCGGCCGTGCAACAGCTGAAGAGGCTTTCCTCGGCGTGAGGGCGGCTCCTGTGTGAGTCAGTAAGAGACTCGAAGCAGGCAGGCAGACAGCCTGTGCCGAGTTGCTGCTGCCGATTCCGGGCCAAAACGAAGAATGGGTAGGGTCTTAATCAGTACACCTACTAGGATGGGAAGTTTTTCAGGATGGTAGTTTTATCTCTGCTTTGCCTTTATCTCTGCTGGTGTTAGCTATTTTCGGGTGATAATCGGTGTGGCCTCGGGCTGTACTGTTTGCAGTCTGCTAACCCTCTTGAATACTTTAACATTTGAATAGATTGTGGCTTTAGGAGCTGAGTGTGCCACAAGACGAAATTGTTTTTGCAAGAAAATTTGTCTTGCGAGTCACCAAACAACTTGCAAAACGCTTTTGTCTTGCGAGTTTTTTGTTGTGCGAGGCATTTGTCTTGTGAGGCACCACTGTACAAGAATTTGAATTGTACCTCCATAATATAGGTTGGTGTGGTATAACGGTTAATGTGTTGGATTTGGACCCCAGAGTTCTGGGTTTGAATCTCTGCCCAGCCACAAAGCATATTTTAAGGCTGCAATCCAATGCACTTTCCTGACAGTAAGCCCCACTGAACACAATGGGACCTCCTAATCCTAAACATACATAGGATTGTGCTGTAATAGTCTAACCGCCAGCCCTGCCATGGAGATGAAGAACTGTGTGCTCATGGCCTGGCCCCTTTCGTCATCCCCAGATAAGTTTGGTTAATTGTGTATGGGTGGTTTGGATGAAACCCCCCCCCCCCACACACACACACATGCTTGAGAAAACTCACCTGGAATCAAAAGGAGCGGTTAGGAAGAGTGTGTACATCTTTAAATGTGTGATGTTGGTTCAGCAGGTTAAGTATTGTCTGAACCAGTCCAGGGCTATTTCAAGAAGATAACTAGGTAATCCCTGTGTACATTCACCACCCCTGAGCAACGTGGAGAAAGGACGGGAATAAATGTGAAAAATAATAACACAGATGCATACATTTATTGATCATGCGATATGCATTCAAGACATTTTGGGGCTTCAAAAGGCTGCTTTACAAATTATGTAGAGATTTCTACCTAAGAGGTTTCACATATATAGCTAAGAGTACAAAATGTGAACATGATTGATGGACTTATCACACAGGTACATCTATGAATCTGGGGTTTGACTGTGGGTTGACTGTGGTTCCCCATTGAGTGTGATTTTTATGCCACATCATGTGAGAAGGGATCCAAAGTCTCATGGATGCATGAATATGCTTTAATAGCATCCAGGTTTGGTTACTATAGTCCAGTGGTTCCCAAACTTTTTTGACTCGCGGCTCCCTTGACCTCCCTCGCTGTTAGCTGTGACTCCTCATTACAGTGCACTGAAGAGACAGGCACTCTTTACATGCTCAGAGGCACCCTTTCTTATATGTATGTGTATATTCCCAAAACAAGCCCTAAAGTGGATTTTCCATGCTTATGCTGAGCAGCAGCTAAGCCAGGAGTGCACAGGGTGGGGTTGGGATGCTGCTGCCCTCCCTCCATTGGCAGGCCTGGGTAGAGGGCACTGATGTTGTCTGCGTTAGTCCTATTCATGGCAAGAAAAACATCAAAGCATGGGAGGGAGGTCTTTTTTTTTCATTGGTCATGCCCCACCCCAGTTACACGAGAGAGAAAGCTACTTTAGGTAGCATCTTTGCAAGATGAAAAGCAGATTCTTATACTGCCTGGCAGTCTCCAATGGGGGATGGTGTCCCAGCAAATAGAGTGGGGAACTAACTTAGAGGTGGGTCAAAAAGGAAGGAGAGAAATCCTAATAATTAATCAAACAAACAAACATAGCGGCTGCCTCCTCTTCCTCTGGCTTAAACAAGAGAGACATCTCTACAGCAAGCAACTTTTTCCACCTCTCTTAATCAAAGAGTGAGAAATCAAAGACTGTAAAGCAGAACCTGCTCTGCACCATTTTCAATTGCAGGTCTTGCATTTGTTTTGTGTTTGCTTTCTTAAAAACATTCAACAGAAAGAAAATACTTTATTTGCAAACCTGCAATGTCCTAGCAGCTTGTGGCTTGCAGCTCCAGCTCCAAGCAAAGCACTTAGCTTATCCATTCAGTTGTTAATTGTTCTTTGACATAAGATAAGCAAGGGCTTTGTTCATGCTGTGGTTAAATGGAAAAGCTGCCTACAAACCTGAAGTCTTTTGAAGTGAACTTTGAGTGACCCGATGTGAAGAGGCAGCTTTTCCGGTTCTTTGTTTTTGCTCTCTCTCTCCTGCAAGCAAGAATATGTGGTAATTAAAAGACTAAGGGCGCAATCCACACCTACTTAGGCCGCCGTTGTAACCAGTGGCCCAGCGAAAACGGGAGGCCCCAGAACGGAAAGGGGATTCAAATCCTCCCCAAAAGGGGAATTCAAAGGGGATTTGAATCCCCTTTCCGTTCTGGGGCCTCCCGTTTTCGCTGGGCCGCTGGTTACAACGGCGGCCTAAGTAGGTTTGGATTGCGCCCTAACGCTCCCAGTTTGGGAACCTCTGCTATAGTCTATTATATGTGGAGCTCCTTTGAAAAGTCTTCAGGAACATCAGTTGGTGCAGAATACAACCACCAGGCTGGTCAGTATGACCAGAATCTCTCAGCATAATCTACCTCAGAGGTCAAAGTTCAGATGATCAGTATGGTCAAGAGGGGGATTAAGGACAGCTGTAAATTTACAACAAACACTTAGGGTTGTGTATATTTTATGCCCCAAACCGGCTCTGTATCACTGGCGTCATTGGAGCGTGGCAGGGGGGTGGACCACCAGGGGGTGAGGCGTGCAAAGGAGTGACGTGCGTCACCCCCGTGACGCGCGTCACCATCCGGACACCGGACGCTCCGAGGCCCCTTCTGAAGGCCCGATGGCTCAAAACATAAAGTTTTACGTTTTTCGCACATGCGCAGTACTTTTCTGAGGGCAAATGGGCAGCCCTTTGCCCTCAGAAAATGTACTGTGCATGTGCGAAAAATGGAAAACTTTCCGTTTTGAGCCATCAAGTCTTCAGAAGGCCCTGGAGCGCCGGTGGGGCCGGATGTTCCGAAGCCAGCTCCCCGGCTGGCTCCCCGGCCTCGAGTTCGGCTGGGGGGGGGGTCACCCCCTGCCCTTGGGTGACGCGCGTCTAGTGCTCTGTATGTTATTTTATTTTTTTATTTTATTTTTTCACATCTTTTTATACCACCCTTACTGCTCTGTATGTTATTTTATTTTTTTATTTTATTTTTTCACATCTTTTTATACCACCCTTACTGCTCTGTATGTTATTTTATTTTTTTATTTTATTTTTTTCACATTTTTTTATACCACCCTTCCTCCAAGGAGCTCAGGGTGGTGTACATGGTTTCTTCCCTCCTTTTGTCCTCACAACAACCCTGTGAGTTAGATGAGGCTGAGAGATAGTGACTGGCCCAAGGTCACCCAGGAAACTTCATGGCTGAGTGGGGATTTGAACCTGGATCTTCCAGGTCTGAGTCCATCACGTGCTCTTTGAACACGCACATTGTGTGTGTGTGGGGGGGTACAATTCATCCAAACTTCCCCCTTACTCATGTGTTAAATCTACCAAGTTTGGACAAACTGGCTCCCCCTACAACAGGGGTGGGGAACCTTTTCCCTGGCGAGGGCCGTTTTAAATATTAGAAATTTGCTTGAGGGCCGGCCGTAAGGCCGGGTGCCATTTTTATTTATTTATTTAATTTTTGCCCCCGCCCCCCCCATCGGCCTCCGGAGGCTCCGTGCTCGCCGCCGGGTCCGCGCGTCACCTCCGGCATACCATGCCGATGAGGGCAAGAGGGCAAGAGCTTGCCCTCATCGGCGTGGTACGCATATGCAAAATGGCCAATGGCCTGGTGAGAAGGGGTCGAGGCGGCGGCTGGGGAGGACATGCAAAGGCCCTCTCCCGGCCTCCGGAGGTGACGCGCGGACCCGGCGGAGCCTCCAGGGGCCGGTTGGGCGGCCTCCCGGCAATCTCTCCGGGGGCCGGACCGGATGGCCTCGGGGGCGTGATCCGGCCCTTTGGCCGGAGGTTCCCCACCGCTGCCCTACAAGATTAGGACATTTTAAAAGGAAAGTGAGGAGAAGCAAAGGGAGATTCCCAAACTTGCATGCACTGTGAGCACGTACATTGTTTAACTAGGGTTCCCATATCCAAAAGGGGACAGGGTGCTTATATTTTCTGATTGTGTTGCTTTCTGTTTTTTATTATTCTGTTGTTCTTATGGGACTTGCTTAAACAAGTGTTTCTCAAACTGTGGGTTGGGACCCACTTGGAGGGTCGCAACCTGATTTATGGTGGGTCCCAGGTGATGGAAAGATCAGATAAGTAATTGCCACAAGCCCTGAGGCTATTCCAAAATCAGGTAGCTGCTAATTGCCCTTCAAAGAGCTGAGCTTTTGCAGTTTGCAAGCTTGTGTATATATAGGAAGATAAATGTTTGAAAGCTAGGTGGGTCCCAATAGAGGGTCATTTTAAAAAGTCGGTCCCGGTGCTAAAAGGTTTGAGAACCACTGGCTTAAACCATCATGAATGCCAACTATGCTAGAATGATGGTACACACACACACACACACACACACACACACACACACACACACACACACACACACACACTTTAAACAAATAGAAAATAAACACAACAAATCATGAATACCTTAGTTTGATCTGTTCACAAAAACAGTTGCCTCTGGTATCATGGCAGCCTGTTACCCCCTTTTTGTTCCAGGGTTTGAGTACAGATCCAGAGAAAGATAAATACATCTACTAAATCATTATCCCTCAACACCATGTAGGTGTTCCTAGCCAGTCTCCCTGCAACATTCTGACAGTCCTTGACACTGTTTTGTTTCAAAATGTGATAAGCTAGCAGCATGCAGCTGGTATATCTGCAGGGTGTGGGTGACACTGCATATTAATCAAATTGGAAGTTCACAGTTTTTGATTTGTTCCCTTGATTAAAAAAAAAAGATAGCTACATCTTGCACAAAACTGTGATGCACGCGACGAATTCATTTGTACCAAAGTGCATCTTTATAGAACATCACCAGTCAACCACGACATTTGTCACAGCAGAAACGCTGCTGCAAGCTTCACCAATGACATTTCCCTTTGAACAAAGCTGCAGATGAAGAGGCACCAATACCTGTTCCAAGACTGATTTAGAGTTAACAGGGGGATCATTTTGCTAGACTACAGAACATAAACAGTCTGTACAGTCAACATTTGATAACTAGTCACCAGCAAATCTATTTTACTGAATCTCTCTGTGTATTGCTGTTCTTGACAAATAAACGCTGGAGAAGATGGTAGGTGTGCTTGGATTTCGTTCTCATGCCAAAGAGACGTGAGGTCAGTTCACAAACCAATTTTTGTACATGCAAGCAGCTGAGGCTGTTCCATCCTATGTACAATGTTATGGGCAAATGTAATGGCTGAGAGGGGAACTAGGGCATACAGAGAAGGCCATTTACCAAGTGGTAGCTTCTCATGGTGTGTACGTAAACACTTGGGGTGAATTCAAACTTGTTGCAGACCCCATTAAATCAGACTGTGGTGGCCAACTCTTGTCTGGTTCTAGCTTGAGTCAGTGAAGCAATTTTTAAAATGGCAGAAGGCAAATTTCCTGTTCTACTATTATATTTCTGAAAGTAGAAGCCTCACATCTGTACGTGAAATTCCTCAGTATCAAAGTAGACATTATAGCAGTAGACCCATGTGTGAGTCAGGCTGTTTCTGAATTCATATAATACAGGGGGAAAAAACATTAAAAAATAGCGATTAGTGGAGTATCTTAGAGTCAAAGGAGATGTGATGTCATTGCAGACACAATAGTATCCAACTTTCCAGTGCTGATACAGCTGCAATGCAGCCCTGAGGTAAGGGGACAAATGTTCCCTTACCTTGACTGCTCCCCCACAGTATGCAGCATACACCCTGTTGGCATGGCTACATCCAGGAATGTAGCAAGGTGTCCCCCTACTGGGGCCCAGCAGCTGAGATGATGCCTCCGAGGAGGCCCCGCCCCCACCATGTGACCTATCCTGGAAGCCATGCCCCCAAGGTGACATCATGCGGTCTGTCAGAGGACCGTAAACGGCCCAAGGGGTGGGCAGGAGGGCCAAAAACGCCTCCCCTGGCCTCGTGGAGCCTTGGCAGTGGTGCTACAAGATTCACTGTGGCTGCCAAGGCCCCCCAAAAAAATGACGTGAACGGAGCCACCGCCGAAACTGCTGCATCTGGGGGTGAATGATGCCCCCTGGGCCTGCTGCCTGGGGGTGGACCAGCCCCCCCCATTCCTACGCCACTGGCTGCATTAGCACTGGAAAGTTGGATAAGATAGGGTCCACAATCTCCTAATATCTTATTTTTTTGGATAAAGCAAACACGGAAATTTTGCCCAGGGCTAGAGTGTGGAGAGAGGGGGCCAACCCTTCATACCACCCTGATTTCCCTTGGCAAAGAATCCAGTGCTGCTCTTAGGTGTGGAGATGAAATCATTGTGCCTGTATGTTTTCCTATGCTCAACTAACAGTAACTGTGGAGCCATATGGATCAGGACCACAGTGGCGGGGGGAAGGTTAACCACCCTATCCTCCGTGCATGATCCCAATCACCCTCATGATTGCTTTTAGCCAAAGCCTCACAAAAGTTTCACATTATCCAAAAAGATTCACACATCTCCATTGCCAATGCTTCAACCTCAGAACGGATCCTTTTCATCCTGTGATGGACTTTGTTTTTGGTCATCCCAATATTACTTTTCTCCTTGCTCCCACAAGTTTCCTCCTCCTCCTCCTCCTCCTCCTCCTCCTCCTCATTATCATTTCCTTTTCGGGGAAAAGGAAAAACAGTCATGGGGAATCCAAACTTGAATCAAAACCACGGCAGGAGCAATTACATGCACAAACTTCAACTGAAAAATGGTCATATGGAATGGGGCAGACAAACCCTATCCCACTGTTTCTTGGAATAAGAGGTTTGGCAACTGCAGGTGGTTCAAACTCAAGGAATGATACAAAATCATTTGTGTACAATTAGGTCTCTGCACAGCTGTGGAAACGTTTGAACCTCTTTCCCACCTCATTTTTAAATATATTTAAAAATATTTCTAGACCAATATGTTACAGTGTGGAATCCTATGGAAATAACCTAGATTGGTGAGGCCAGGGAATTGTGGCATAGTGACCTTAAGATCTTGTGACCTTAGCTTGATGTGGGAGGATGATTCAAACTTTTTCTCAGGCTTGTGGAAGTCTAACTATACAGAAGCAAATTTCAGTAGCTGACTTACTACAACATAACATATAATTTGGGCCACAAGGTAGGGATAACATGTCTCCAAAAGTCCTTTTTTTCTGGGAGAGCCATGTGGATAGGTTCTGAAATAACTGGAGGTTTACACTAATGATATCAGATCTAGATCTAACATCTTATTGTAACAATTTAAACCAAAAGACAAGAGCCAAAGATCATATGGTCATCCAACCTTACTGCTCTTTAATCCACACCTATTCTGAAGAAAACCAAGTCCTTCAACTCAGATTTGGGAGGGAGGATGTGGTGGGAAAAAGTGATTGAGTACCCTGCATGTCTTGCTTCCTGACAAAGCTGTTTCGTCCAAAGCAGAATCATGTTCCTTATATCTCGAAAATGCAGAAGCTATCCCAGCTTCACAGTGCAATCCGACTTAAATTCCGGGCGGCAGACCTAGCGATCCGCCGCCCAAAATAGCCTGAAATAGTCGCAAATGTGCCGTAAAGCATGTTTGCTAACTACTTTAGAGCAGGGCAGGCCGGCGCAAGGCCAGTCTGCCCTGCTCCGCCGGCCGAGGACTAGGCCCACTGCCAAACCCAGGTAAGTCTGGATTAGGCGGACGGCTCAGGCGAGCAGTGGGCGGGGGGAGGGACTGCAGAGCCGGGGGGGGGAAAGACAGTGGAGTCGGGAGGGCGGTCACAGGCCCAGCCATCCCGGGAGGGGGCGGGGACATGGCGTCCACTATATCCCGGTCTCTGCCGGGCTCCGGAAGGCGGTTGGGCCATTACATGGCCACCTCCGATTTCCGCCAGCAAAATAGCTGGTGGAAATCCGAGGAGGCCTATTGGCCCCAGCTGCCGTTACACTCAGGGAAGGGGACGAGCGTCCACTTCCGCGAGTAGACTTTCCGCCACGGGCTGCCTGCTGGATCTTTAAGCACTGGATCTTTAAGTTGGATTGAGAAGCCCAAAGCTTACACATTTAGACTGGTAATGGTAGTTTTCGGAAGGAGAGAGATGTTAGGAATTAGGAAGTGTGAGGCCATTGTCTTACTGATCACCCTTCTGCATCAATGTAGCTCCTGAAATAAGAAGAATTCGAGGAGTAAGATTTGTACAGAATGCATCAATATCTGTAAAAATTAGTTTACTGCTGTTCTGTGAAGTTGGACGCGCATACCAACTGCTGTTGAACTTGTTGCACTGGCATTTGCCATTGCCGGACAAATATAGCAACAGCATATGTGCTGTTATGGGCGCGTAGTCCATATATTTGCTCTGTGTTTTCATTCATTATGAAGGTCTACATATATTTTCATTAAAATCCGGCGATAAAGCATGCTAATAGCATGTTAGAAATGCCATCAACCAATTGCCTTCCTGCAACATCCCTTTAGCAGAGAGATTTCTTGTGGGTCTTAGATAAAAAATCTAGTAGCAAGACTTGTGTAATGATGTCATAAATTAAACCAAGAGCTTGTTACAGTTAATAAGCTGTAAAGGGCAAAGGTATTTGGTCAGTGTACATTAATTTGGACCTTGTAGTAAGGGTGAACAGTGTAAGCTGTTTCTTCTGTTGTCATTTCCTGAAGAAGCACAGTTTTGCCAAGGAAACAGAGGTCATCTCATTTGGTTTTTGTTTTAATTTTCACAGCCAATGACTTCTTTGTGAATACATAATTTGCCTTCTTCAGACGACATCAACTCAATGATTATTGAACATGTTAGGAGACAATACGAATCCTTTTCATGCTTCCAAAGCTATAGCCACCAGAAATGTATGTCAATCAATCAGTCTCTCTCTCTCCCCCTCCCCCCCAGCTGTCATTGATATATTAACACAGTACTGGCAGTAATAATTAGAAGCCTGGTTCTTTTCTTCTCTCTTCCTTTGATAAATTTATGGTCTATATTGATTACTCTAATGTTCCTTTGTGATCACTCTGCTTGTAGGCAATATTCTGAAAGATAAACTGTATTGCATTGCCTTCTTTTTATTCTGTGGAATGTATAAAAATACAACCTTATTTCAGGCAATTTAACACATTTCATGGCATTTGAATTAGAATTGCCTTTTGTGTTGCTGTAATTGACATCTCATAGTTAGAGGCTAGCACAATGGAGCTGAAATGGAGAAAGGATTTGCCTTTCACAGCCTGTCAGTTCTGTCTTGAATTCTTCAATAAAATAAGTTGGTGGTCACAGCACAATCCCTAGCGGAAAGCAGGCCCTATTAGAAAACCGTTGCAGTTTATTGGAGAACATGCTTCTGTGGTCAGGGTCAAAAAGGCTTCAGTGAATGGTAGCATACAAACAGAGTGAATTTCTTCTGAAACCCCAAACCACAATGATGGAGTGCTTGGGGCGTGTGTGTGTGTGTGTGTGTGTGTGTGTGTGTGTGTGTGTGTGTGTGTGTGTGTGTGTGTGTGAAGGTTTGTATCCAAGCAGGGACTCATCTATGAGAACCATTTGAAAAATAGGCCATCTTCATTTAAAAAGAACCAGTTTCCTGTCCCCTTGACCTTTAATCTGGAGGGAATGTAATAAAAAACTAATTTTGCCAGCAACATAAAGATTGTACTTGTGTGGATGCTGCCTTAACAGAATACCTGTGAATTTATTTATTTTGTGTAGGTTTTCCCCGGAAGAATGATGACTTCTCCCTTGTCCTAATATGTGGAATTAGTTCTGCCATAGAAATGCAGAACCAAAGCTACTATTATGCTCTTGGCTCCAGCTAATTATGCATATTGACAGCCAGCCACCTTCTGTGTTGTGCTAAAAAGGAAATGACTATCCAAAACAAGGCAGGAAGTGCCTAAGTATTTTTTGGGGGAGGGGGTTAGGTTGTATGCATTTGTGTACCCTACTTGCTCTTCCTCACTTTTATCTCAATATTCTAAAATCCAAAATGACTCACTAGAAGTAGCACACTGCAGAAATACACATACAATAATTCAATAAAACACTAAGTGAGATGCAATAACCATTCGTTTCCTAAAAGTCAAGACATACTAGGTGAAAAAACAACATTAAAAATGTATCCAACAACACTGAATGCCTGTCAAAAAGGAACATGTTACCATCTCCCAAAACACTGTAGAAAACCGTCACAGTTTCTTGGAGAACTTGTCTCTGTGCTTAGGGTCAACAAAGACAATCTGTGAATGGTAGCATACATGCAGAATATGGGACAGGGTTAGGTTGGTAGCATATTCACAAGGACAGGCCTAGGTTGGCATCAGTTGGCAGGTTGCCCCATAGTGTTGGGGCCAGCAGAAAAGGCCCTACTCCATCCCCTAGTCTAGTGGTTTTCACACCATGTTTTGGAAAACCCTTGTGTCCAGTGTGAAGATCAGTAACATTCAGTTCTAAATCAAATACGTGTGTGTGTGTGTGTGTGTGTGTGTGTGTGTGTGTGTGTGTGTGTGTGTGTACACTAAGGGTCTCATCTGTCATTATACGGAGCTGGTGCAATGTGGGGCCTCTCCTTTCCTGCATTGCTTTAGTAACACTAGAAGATCTAGGGCACGTGGGAGGAGCCCACAGCGTGGCTCCTTCCCACCTCAGTTTTGCTCGGTTCCTTGGAGAGGTGAAGTTGACATCGCATAAAGCTACATTGTAGTCTTCTTTCAGTAGCCTAGATCCTTCAATATTATTAGAGTGATGTCAGAGAGAAACAAAGCGTGGTGTTTTCCACACCACTAAGAAAAAGAAATCAACAGCCCATTGGATCTGTATGTTAGTGAGCATATCAATAATGTAAGAACGGCCAGGCTTTGTAGCTTGTCCTTGTAGTACTACCACCAGTACTGATGGTTCAGAGGTTGACCCAATGGGCCTTCTGTTGGACACTCAGCCAGTGCCAGCCTGACCAATCCTTGACAAACACAGACGGGAACATCTCAGGGGAAGCGGAAGTCTGGGGCCATTGGTTACAGTTATATGGAAAGAATCATGTCGTCCTGATCACAAGGAAAGGTTTATGGAATATTTATTTAAAATGTCATTAACAGGGATTTCTTCACTTGAATATAAACTTGTTTGCTGTTAATAATAACACATTCTCTCCATTTACACTTCACATTGTTTATGCTGGCCCTCTGAGCTGTTATAGTAACTTTCGAAAACATTTCAAATTAGGGGGAAAAGATGATAGGTTATACAATGAAGTTTAGGCGAGGCAGGAGAAATACAAACGGGAAGCCCAATCCTACCTAAATCCCCACACAGTGATGCAGCGGCGCTGGCGTGGCTACCACTGTATCCTACGATGGATTTTCGGCTGCTGGAGAACTCCTTGGGCTAAGCAGTTTGTGATATGGCATGTGGGAATCCTCCTCAAAGGGGAGAAAAGCTGAGGATGTCACTAAGCCAATGTTTAGATATTAGGACAAGCAAGATACATTTACAGTTGCAGATCTGCTGAGTCAAAGCAGAGTTCCTGGCACATGCTTGGCTCTTCTACTGGACTATGAACTTCAGATTGACATTTGACCACATTCTTATTCTTTCCTCCTGCCCTCATCTCTGTTTCCCTGTCCGAACAGTATAATAAGTCCCTCGGAGCAGAGACTTCTCTTTTCATTGTAATTATGTTGGTGGTGATGTATAAATAATACAAACATTTATTAATAATAGAACCAGTTTCCTCACTGTCCATTTTAGATTATGAGCTCTTTTAGAGCAGGGATGTCTATGTGAGAGATACATTAACTTATAAATGCATGTATAGATATATGTACAGTATATGCATATACAGATGCATGGAGAGCCGGATGGTGTAGTGGTTCTGGAGTTGGACTTAGACCTGGAAGATCCAGGTTCAAATCCCTGCTAAGCCATGAAACTTCCTTGGGCCAGTCACTATCTCTCAGCCTAACCTAACTTGCAGGATTGTTGTGAGGATAAAAGGAGGGAAGGACCTACAGACCTACACCCTGAGCTCCTTGGAAGAAGGGCAGCATAGAAATGTGAAAAAATAAATACTGTATACACAAACATATATAAATGAAATGTGAAAACTCATTCACACATGCAAGCCATCTCTTGAAGTTCCACGGTCAAACTAAATGTTTAGTGGATGTCACAAACAATAATCTCCTCAATGTTTGTTTTCAACTCAAAGCAGCAGTGCACAAACAATAAATGATCATCCTTTCCATATGAACCTAGTTTACTGTGTGTATGTTAGGCTTAATATATGGATATTGATCATCATTACATATGGCAGCTGACATGCAATTTGAATACTATTTTCCATAGAGAAGAGCCTCTGATGTAGGGAATCCTTTATTTTCCTGGGGCAACCAACTTACCACTGGTCTACCTAGGGCAGTATTATCTAACTTGACTGGTAGGTAGCCCTCTAGAGTTTCAGATTGCAACCTTTTCTACTCCTACTTGGAGATGTGAAGAATTGAACCTGTAAACTGCCACTTGCAGAGTATGGGCTATGGCCCCATCCCTGGATATGCTAACAGCTGTAACCTTCAGCAAGTAATATGCAAGCAATAGTTCCCTTTTCAAAAGCCCAGATAATTTTTTTTAGTGTGCTTACCTTATAGAAAGTGAGTGCTCAACATTTCTATGTAACAGAAATAATGCATGCATTCACAGCCACCTTAAGACAAAGTTAGCTGCAATAAAGCAATGACAACTCAACCTGACAAAAAGCTAATGAAGATTAACGTGTTTCTGGCTTCCGTTTCACGAGCACCTTGAAAGGGACTCTCCAAGATAAGATATGTAAAGCAATTGTCAGCGCAGTCCTGTCTAGAAATAGACCAACGGAGTGACCGCTCCGCCGGTCTAGGGTGTCACAAATGTGCCGTAAAGGACCCGGAGACTAAGTGCAGTCGGCGCTGAGGTCAGCACTGCTCTACTCACATTAGAGTCACTGCTGCACCCACCAGGGAAGGTAAGTTTTCCGCCGGGCAGTTGAGGGTCATGGGGATGGCAGATTGGGGCGTTCCGGGGGTGGGTGGGATTGATCGGTCAGGCCCAGGTTGGGGAACGGATCAGCGGTAGTCTCCTCCATCATATCCTATCCCCCTTCCCGGACCTGGCTGCCACTACACGGGGCTCTCGAATGTATGCCAGCAAAATAGCTGACGCACGTCCAAGTAACCCTACCAGGGCGGCTGGCGCATTACTCAGGGTAAAGGGACAAGCATCCTTTTACTCCAAGCAGGCCTCCAGCTGCGCTTGGGCAGACCCAATCCTGCTCAGGATGCGGCGGGCGCCTTATTTACACTGCAGTGTCCTGCTAGACAGGATCAGGCTGCCTGTCTATTAATCTACACACAGCAGGGTTACAGAGAAAAGTAGGTAGGTGAAGAAAGGAATGTGATTTTTTTTTTAACTAACAGCGCAATCTGACTTAACTTTTGTGCCGGTTTAACCAGCGGCGCAGCGAGAATGGGAGGACCCAGAACAGAAAAGGGATTCAAATCCCCTTTAAATTCCTCTTTTGGAGGGGATTTGAATCCCTTTTCCATTCTGGGACCTCCCGTTCTCACTGCGCCGCTGGTTAAACTGGCACAAAAGTTAAGTCGGATTGTGCTGTAAGATAGTCAAAACAGGACAATTCTTTGGAAGTCAAGGGCAATGCACAAGTGTCAGGAGTGCATCATTTGATCCTCTGTTGTATAGATTAATTAAGAGAGAATCTTGTTCTCATCATCAATACCTAGCTATTGACTGAATGACTTGTAGTGTTGCTGTAGAGCGCCAAGAAGTTACTGAATTTAAACTAATTCCTTTGAAGAATGAAAGCAACAAATATACTGGTTTGGAGACTCATAAGCTCATCTCAGGAAAAAATCCATTTGATCCTATCAAGGTCAGTGAAGATATTTCCGTTTATACCAGGAAAACAATAGGCTATCAGGGGTGTAACAATGGCAGAGTGTGAGGGGCACTTGCCCTGGGCGCTCTGCCGAAGGGGGCACAATTTCTCCCCAGCGCGAACCTCCGAGTAGCAGCAGGAGGTTCAACTCGGTGGGGAAAGCTGCAGTACCCTCCCAGCCACCTCTGGCTTCTTACCCTAGGCTTCTTGCTGTTATGTTGAGGCTCACGTCGGGCCTCCGAACCCAGAAGTGAGTGGGTGGTGATGTCATCGCCAATCCATTCCGGGTTTGGAGCGCTGGGGGGGGGGTCGCCACTTGCTGCCTTGCCCTGGGCAGGGTCTCTGAGAGGGGGGTTAAGTGAGTACAATCGTACTCGGGCTCAGGGCCAAAAATGGGTCAAAAAGGGAGCAAAAACAGGGGGCACAGGAGCCAAATTCACATGAAGGGAGCGGGCCCAAAAGGAACTTTGTACCCCCTGATAACATTCCTCTGAGTGGCCCTGGCCCTGGGCACCCTTTCGCCTCATTTCGCTTCTGTAGGCTACGATGTTTTTAGATGTGGACCTTTTCAGGTACTTTCTGGTCAGCCATCTATCCTTCTGCATCTGAATTAAAGCTGAGTAAATTTGTTTTTTTTAGGGCCAGCGGGTGGCGCAGCAGGTTAAACCACTGAACCATAAGCTGTCGATCGAAAGGTCGGCAGTTTGAATCCGCGACGGGGTGAGCGCTCGTTGCTTGGCCAGCTCCTGCCAACCTAGCAGTTCCAAAGCATGTTAATGCGAGTAGATAAATAGGTACCGCTTGCGGGAAGGTAAACAGCGCTCCGTGTTCCAGCCGCATGCTACGCGCTGCGGCAAGGAGAGTCATGCCAGCCGCATGACCACGGAGGCGTCTTCGGACAACGCTGGCTCTTCGGCTTTGAAATGGAGATGAGCGCCACACCCTAGAGTCGGACACGACTGGACTTCATTGTCAGGGGATACCTTTACCTTTACCTTTAAATTTGTTTTTAAAGAAAAGAAGAAGGAAAAATGGAGAAGAGATTGAAAACGTGGGTTATAGCCTTATTGAAAATGAACAGAATAGTCTGCTTCGTGGTTAGATCAAGGAGAAATCTTCATTTGCCACAGAAATTCAGGAATTGCAACTGTATTTGGTGTATGGTCTGCTACATTTTGTTGACTCAGTAGATATTTGGTTGTCTATTCCAGAGGTGGCCAACCCGCGGCACGCGTGCCACAGAGTGGCACGGGAAGGTCCGTCGGGTGGCACGCGGTCGCGGGCGCTCTCTGGATCCCCAAGCTCCTCCGTGCCTGCTCTTAGTGTTTCTCCAGTGCCGATCTGCTCACTCGCATGCTCATTCGGCTCCTGGCCTAACGCCAGGAGCCTGCAGGTGGCGCTTTCAGCAGCGCCAATCAGCTGTTTTCTCCTGGCTTTCAGCCAAGAGCCGAAGGAGCGCGCGAGCCGTTAGCAGTGGGAGGCAAAAGAGGCGCGAACGAAGGCAGCGAGGAAGCTGGCTCCTCAGCTTGCGCTTGCTGGATTGTTCTTCGATGGAGGCTAATTGTTCTTCGCCAGGAGGCTAATTGTTTTATCTGAGGAAGCTTGCAAGTTCCACCCAGGAATCCATTGACCCAGGAATCTCCTCTTCAGCTTGCGATTGCTCTTCTTCACGCCCCTAGGGAGCCTCTCCGTCGCAAAGGTATTCTAATTTAAAAGAGGGGGGAGGGGGTCTGGTGGGGAGTCTCTGCAAATTACTGCAGTCCATCCCTTTTAAAAATTTGTTGTTTGTTGCTTGAGGCTTGCTGTTTGACCCAGGCTTTTTGTCGTGGTTTGCAATTTACTTTAATTTTAAGTAGAGAGAGAGTGAGATTGTGTGTGTGTGTGTGTGTGTGTGTGTGTGTGTGTGTGTGTGTGTGTGTGTGTGTGTGTGTGTGTGTGTGGGAGGGCAAACTACAGAAGCACATGAGGATTAAAGAGACAAATTGTATTCCACATCCATCTACTACACACCACAGAGTCTTCTGGGGTGACTACCAAGAGAGAGAGAGAGAGTGTGTGTGTGTGTGGGCAAACTACAGAAGCATATGAGGAGAGAGAGAGAGAGGGCAAACTACAGAAGCACATGAGGAGAGAGAGAGAGAAAGTGTGTGTGTGTGTGTGTGTGTGTGTGTGTGTGTGTGTGTGTGTGTGTGGGTGTGTGTGTGTGTGTGTGTGTGGGTGTGGGTGTGGGCAAACTACAGAAGCACATGAGGAGAGAGAGAGGGCAAACTACAGAAGCACATGAGGAGAGGAGGAGAGTGAGTGTGTGTGTGTGTGTGCGCGCAAACTACAGAAGCACATGAGGAGAGAGAGAGAGGGTAAACTACAGAAGCACATGAGGAAAGAGAGAGAGAGGGCAAACTACAGAAGCACATGAGGAGAGAGTGAGAGAGAGAGTGTGTGTGTGGGCAAACTACAGAAGCACATGAGGAGAGAGAGAGAGAGAGAGAGAGAGAGAGAGAGAGAGAGAGAGTGTACTTGCATTAGACTACTACACCATCCTGGCTCATTGTTACGTACTCTAAGAATGATATAACAATAAACTTTAAGTAACTGAAGGTGATTCTGTTTTCATTTAAACATGGCTATTTAATAAAATAAAAACACGGGTATTTATTATTTATTTATTTACTTTATTTATTTATTTTTGTGGCACGCCCAAGATACAAAAAAACTAAAAGTGGCACATGTCATAAAAAGGTTGGCCACCACTGGTCTATTCCAACTTCCACCATTAAAGTGTTTCTGTCGTTTAAGTCCTGACCCATGACAAGTTTAATTTCATGTGCTGCGTTCACCTTGTCATATACCTGAGCATATCAGCAGGATTTTCTACATGGGTATGAGTGGGGTTTGGAAATAAGTTGGCATGGGTAAGAGCCTTTCTTTGCATAGGTAGGTTTTCAACTCGCTCCATCCCTACAGGAGAGGTTAGCTATCTAATAGAAATTCCTCAGCCTAGGGCTTATAATTAGCACTGTCTCACTGAAGTCATTGCCAAAACCCCTTTTGATGTGTTAACAAAAGCCTGTGGCCAGTAATCATGAAGTGAATTGACTTTGGCAGTGGACTTTACCTAGTGGAGTGTTTGCTGTTTAAAGAATTTTCCATTTCCTGGGATCTCTTTCAGCTCTGCAAAACTCTTTTTTTTTCTTTTTTGAACAGAGGGACAAGGAGAACTGATTGGTGGTTGTGTGCTAGAAAGTGAGAAATGGCATGCAGGGAGGAAGTCTGGAAAGACAAAGGTGTCTGAAAGAATAGTCAGTACTATGCTTGCAACTGGGGCTCTAATGTGGCAGCTTAATTCTGACTCAGCTCCTTTTGATTTGACTGGAACTATTAAACTCCACATTGAACTATTCACATTTTCCTTTGCTCGGAGTCCTCCATTTTTTTGCCTTTCTTCTGGCTTTGATGAGTTTTGTTTCTACCAACTAAAAGAGAGCCAACTTGAAAAGCAGCTAAAGAAACAGCAAGATCTGGTTGAGCGGGGGGGGGGGGGGGGAAAGTTAAGTACTAAAAACGTGTATACGTCCGAGAGCCAATTGTAGAAAATAAGGACAGGAAAGGTAATGAATAAGGGAAGAAACCAAAAATCCATGCTATGTATGCTTTAATTACCTGATCAAACTGCTGTTACAGTATTTGCCAATACTTTTTAATAGACATGGATTTTTACTGAGTCAGTTATTATTATTTTTTCCAAGCTCTGTACTGCTTTTCATTCAGTGCTCAAAATGGTGCACAAAGATAAAATGTTTAAAATACATACGGCCAATGGGAACCAATAAACAATTATCATGATGAACAAACAGCTGCAAGACTAGCCAAGCTCAAAAGTGCTCTTTGGATATTATAACCCCTGCATGCACTAAACACTGATCAAGAGGGAGTGGGAGCATGCCACCTAGCCATGCATCACACCAATGTACTCACTCGCTAGCCATATCTCAAATGACCCTACATTCAGTGCTTGCTCCTGCAGACAAGCATGAGATGTGGGAATGCTCGAGGTTGTGGCCTGAGGTTGTGGCCTGAGAGCACATCGGCATGGCTGACCGTCTCATCCTATGTTCAGACAACATGGAGATAAGAACATCCAAAGACGACTACAGCCTCCTAGGAAAAGTCAGATCTTCAGTCCTGTCCTATGCATGTCTAATCATTGTATCATTGAGTCCCATAGGATAGCAGCCCTTACATGCAAGTGCAGCTGTTGATTTTTATTCTGTAAACTTATTCCGATTTCTTTTGTTTTATGCTATAAGTCTTACAGCCCAATCCTGTGTAAAATATGGTGGGCCTAAAGGGCCAGCGGCCGAATCCTATGCAGGTTCTTGTGTGTCTTGAGGGAAGGGGCCGATCGCCCCTTTCCCCAGGTGTAAGCGGCGGGTCTCCTCGAATGTACGTGAGCTCCAGAGCTCGCGTACATTCGTGCCAGTCGTGGAAGGCCAGGCTTTGGATATGGCGTATCTCGCAGCCAATATCCCCCCCTCACCGCCCGGTCCGCCCTCCCCCTGCCCTGGCTGCTATAGGCCTTACCTGCTACGGTGGGTGCAGGGCCAGGTAGGAGCCTGGGTAAGGGCCGCCGGCTGCTGCACCAGCAGACCTTACTCGCCGGGTGCTGTAAATGCGCTTTACGTTGCGTTTATGACACCCTGCATCAGGGGAGCGCACGCTCCGCCGGCACAGGCCTACCCAGGATTGTGCCATTAAATTGCTATTAATCTGCATTTTGTATGATGATATGTTTTATTATAAAAATACCGGAAGCCACCTTGAGAATAGTTGTAAAATTGAAGGAGAGGCTATAAGTACTCTAAATAGATAAAGAAATAACCTTTTGGGAATTTGCTAAATGACTTATTAATTTTACAGTAAAATTGATGCAATGAGTTCTAGACCTATTCACAATAGCTCCTGTTGGAGTTACTAGCATACTGGAGTAATTTTGTTTAAAGAAAAAATTATATAAGAAAGAGAATAAAAATTATTTTGCACATAGTTGAAAATGAAGTGAAATTTCAAGACAGAGTTCATTAATTATCGACTAGTTCCCCATCTTGTGGAACTTACATGGTGTTATCTTTTTTTTTTTTCATTTTCACTTTTGGATATTCATTTTCATATTTGTCCAAGTGTATTTTTGATGTAATGGTAGGCAAAAGCATTTGGAAGCTGCTTGATTGCAGTTTTCTCAAGAAGATAAAAGTGGCTCACAGTGCACCCTTTATTGGATTTCAGTGCTGTAAAAACATGACCAATGCTATATTTTACTGAGAGCTAAAAAGTGAAAGGAAAATTACTTTGAAGAAGCTCCTTTGTGAAATTTAATTTCGCAGTCTCAAAACATGGGTAGCTGAGCAGTTTTTTCAAACTGTGTTCACATAGCAATCTTTTCAAATGACAGCCATCTGATTTCTACTTTTGACCCCTGCTTCTAAAAGGTTTCATTTACAGTGTTTTAAACAAGAAAGATTCAGGAACAATTTACGTAACAACGAGAGATGCTGGCAAAATTCTCCTGGGCTAGGTTCATACACAAATTTCAGGGAATTGCTAAAAATTGCCTCCAAGGTGAGGTGAACTTTACAAGCCCCCTGTATTCTTTTTTGTCTTGGATTAAATGCTAAGCTGAAATGAGCTGCTGGTTCCCTAGCTCCTCCTTTGCTCTATGGCAATGTTTCCCAAACGTTTTTGACCTGCAACTCCATTGACCATTGGCGAGCATTGGCTGTGGCTCCCCATAACATTAAGTTGATGCCTGCCAATTGGCATTGCACTGTTTACCAAGAGGATTTCATGGTCCTCTCCTGGCTGGTTTCCGCTGCTCCCCTGGAAGCCATGACTCCCAGTTTGGGAACCACTGCTCTATGACATTAAATAGGGGTAGGCTTGCCATCCGTCCCGGAAATCCCGGGACTGCCCTGGTTTCCGGACTCCGGTCCTGGGTCAGTCCTAGGCTTTCCAGACCCAGATGAAGCCTCTGCCGCTTTTAAAGGTTAAAGAACTTTTTAAAACTTACCTTTTTTCCTGTCGGCCATCTTGGATCTCACAAAATCTTGCGAGATCCAAGATGGCAGCGCCCAAATCTCGTGAGGGTGCCTGTGGTAGTACTGTACTGTCTCATGTGCCCTCACAAGATTTGGGCACCGCCATCTTGGATCTCGCGAGATTTTGCGAGATTCAAGATGGCCAAAAGGAAAAAGGTAAGTTTCAAAACTCTACTCTTAAAAGCGGCGGCAGCGGCTCCAGGCGGCAACGACACGAGGGTGGCAGCGGCAGCGATATGAGGATGGCGATGACGATGAGGACGTCGAGGACCTGGATGACGGCAGTGGCGAAGAGGATGACTACGGCGAGGACAACGGTGGCGGCGAGGATTATGGCAGTGGCGGCATGTCAACAATGGCGGCGGGACAGGTAAGTGGCAACGGCGGAAAAACAGCCATTTTCATGGCAATAAATAAATAAATAAATAAATTATTACGGGCTGCACCCACAAAACAATAAAAATTGTATTTAGTTAGTTAATTGATTGATTGATTGATTGATTGATTGATTGATTGATTAGGGGTGCCCTGGTTGGAAACCGGGAAAATATGACAAGCCTAAATAGGGGCCAAGGGGGAATTTCTGAGAGCTCCCTGGAAAATGCAGGGAGAGGGGAAGACAGTCTCCTCCAGAGGACTCTCTGAGATCCCTTCTCAAGGCCCATGTATCTTTTTCCCTGAAAGAGGAGAAAACATGTTTGGGAAAGTCTCTTCACAAAACAGCTAAGAGGAAAGGGCTCAGTATCTCCACCCAACAGGCTTCAGTTGAAGACTGCAGCTACTTTTTGCAAAGTAATATATTTTTTATATATTATATTTTATATAATCTGCACATCACATGTAGTTTGGCCCTTCCTCTTTGGGAATAAATATATCTTGGCTCTGATAAAATCATTTTCCATTCAAGGGAATGCAAAACGAGACAGAATATGCTTTTCCGGTTTCAGTGGATCCCTATGTGCCAGGATCTCTCATCTGGTACACAATTTCCCGGTTCAAGCATAACCAATTGTCCTAAATTGAGATGCCTTGATAATAATGTAACTTCAATATGTTTCAGCATCTCCTAAATGGCCCACTAATAACTCATTTTCCATTCTAGAGTCTGGAAAACTAGATAGAGTGTGCTTGTCTGGTCGTGAGAAGTGGCTACTTATCAGGATCTAGTGGAATGTTTCCATTGGCACAAACATCTAAGCTAGTCTTTTGGAAAAAGACACATTCAGACTTATGATTCATGTTACTCCTTGTCTTTATCTTGTTCTGCCCCTGAACTCAAGCGGGTTAATCCTCCACTGCAGTATGATGAAGTCTCTATCCGAGAGCCTTGGATTGTCAAGAAAAAAAATACACACACTAATCATCACCACAGCATAACCGTTTGCATCCTTCACGAGGGTTATCTAAGGGTACCCTCAGCAAGCAGCATTTGCTATCGTCTTCTTTCAAACAAGATTTTTTATTGCAACATTCGACAGTGGAAAGCTGAGAGTACACAGAGCAACCAAGAATCAAGGGTAAAAGTAGAGAAGGAAGGGCAGGGATGGGGAACATGATTTCTCAAAATGGAACGGCTTCATTTTGCTAGCTTCTGAACCATTACTGTGGCTACTGGAAAGAAATATTGATTGTGTCCTGATTGACCAGTATTCCACAATATTACAGGGTCGTCAATGTCGCACTTTACTTCTTATGAAGAATGGACACTCAGGCTTCGTACTTCAAAGCAGAAATCCTTCAGATTAGAGATTTCCCTATCCCTAATTTATAATTATCTATGCAGACATTATTCCAAATGTGTAGTAGGGGGTGGGCTATGGGAGTATGCTGACAAGCATTTCTTCATGAGTTCTCAAAGCCCCACCCCCTGGCAATCATGAAGTCAGAGTTTATATGCAGAGGCGTTGTCCGGTAGGGGCGGTACCATAAGTTTCGCCCCGTCCTAGTCCCGTTTACCAAGCCGGCAGGAGGCGGCCCCGCCCCCTCACTGTCAGAACCATTCCCTTGTGGAGAAAGCAACGAGCAGGGAGTCTCTTGCATGCTGCTTTCTCCGCACGGGATTGGCTCCGATGTCGAGGGGGCGGGGCCGCCTCCTGCCGACATGGTAAATGGGACTAGGACGGGGCGAAACCTACGGTACCGCACCTACCGAAGCGACGCCTCTGTTTCTCTGCAGTGACCAATGCTGTCCTTGGGAGAGAAATCCTTCATGTAATTAGGGACACGGGGAGCCCTTGGCTGTGGAGCAGAGCTTTGGGAGTACATCATTGGGGGTTCATGCAGGGGTAGAGCTTGCCAGTGTGCTCTCATCCCCCCCCCCCCCAGCATTTCTCTACACAGTGGGCATAAGGTCTGCATAGGGCTTGAGTTGTTTCATATAGATATATTGAAAACTTGATGGTGGCATTTCCAAGAGATTTATTTATTTGTATTTCACTTGATTCAATCACGGAACTCAAGGCAGTATATGCCATTCCCAGGCTGTCACCCATACAGACATCAACCAGATGTACAGCCCAATCCTATCTAAACCCTCCCATCGATGTACCAATGCTACTGGAGTGCTCACTGCATCCTATGGGGGGGCAGTCCTGGAGGTCTCCTCAAGATAAGGGGATATTTGTTCCCTTGCCCAGGGGTAAGCCTCCGCTGCCCAAATGGGTCTACTTAAAGAGCTAAGTGGAGAGGACAGCCCACGAAAGGCTTGAAAAATAAGGACAAGAAGCTTATGCAGCCTCCAGGAGAAGACAGGAAGCCAGTGTAGGAATTTATCGAGGGACAGCATGTGGTCAGAGCTATGAGAGAGGTGGATGATTTCTGCAAAAAAATTTTTTTTTTTACAAAACCCGTACTCAAAGCTTCTGTGCCATCTTGACATTCACATCAGTCAGTGACAATCTTCGTTGACATAGCTGTTCCTTAACCTGGATTCAACAATGATTGATCACTCATTTAATAAGCACGCTGTCAATCTAAGCTTGCAATGTGTTCCTCCCCCTTTTGGACTCTCAAGAGAGGAAGACAGAGAACACAACACCATACTGGGAGGATGTTATTTTCACTGTTCTCTTCTTTGTGTTACATGTATAATAAATGTTGCTATCTTGATACTATCCCAGATTGTGACATTCACGATCTTTTACCCACCCATCTATGGAACACTTTTCATAATCTCTAATTGGCACATTGCTTTCTGATCCGGGATTGCTGCCTGTGTATACTTCACTATTCACACAAAATGGCATCTGTTAAAGTTTTCTGTGCATGTATGATCTTAAAATATTCACTGCAACAAACAGCTGACTCTTCCTTTCTTGTATGGTTATCTTAGTAGCTGTTGCTTATTTTCTGCAGGAGCAAAATGTTAACCAAAACCTAGATAATATGTTGGACTTTGTTCATCAATAATATTCCAAAATGCTCACAGAGGAAAAAAAAAATCATTTTGTGGATCAGACCATTGATTTGTTCAGTGGACCAATTTCATCCAGTGTCTGATGATACAGTGTCTCCGAGAAACAGGAAACGTATTATTTACGAAAGAATTGAATGCAGACTCACCAACAAATTGCAGCATAGGTCAGCCTATCCTATTCAGGGCTCAAAGTACAACCAGAGCAAAACAGATACTTTTCTTGGCTTGATATGTGACTGGCAGCCCAATCCTGTGTAAGTCTTGCACCGGTGTAGCAGTAGATCCCCTGGTGTAAGAGCACTTATGCCAGTGAAACTTCCCGTATGCTGATGGACACAGGATGGACACTGGCGTAACCCCCCTTGGATGCCTCACATTTTCAGTTTGGATGCAGAACGGACACCAGCGCAACTCTGCTGGTGCAGGGGGCATTCGTGGGCAAACACCCCTGGAATTCCCCCTGCGCTGGCGGAGTTGTGCCGGCGTCCGTTCCGTGTCCGAACTGCATATGTGAGGTGTCCGAGGGGGGTTGCGCCGGTGTCTGCCCTGCGTCCGTCGGTGTACGGCAAGTTACACTGGCATAAGTGCTCTTACACCAGGGGGATCTACTGTTACACCAGTGCAAGAGTTACACAGGATTGCGCCCTTAAGAGGTGTGCATTTGTTTAGGGAAGAATGACACTCTGTATCACACTCACACATCCTGCTTCAAAGGTGCTTCAGAGTCCCCCGAAAGCACTCCAAGCCAAAGAAAAGCCACCTTTAGTGGCTCCAAGCAGGACTGTAGCTGCTCTAGGACTGTCTCATGAGTGCTCTCTTCAGGATGGGAATGAAGTACGCAAGCACAACTAATGGCAAACTGGAAAAACAAAACCGCACTAACAGCCCAATCCTGTGTAAGTCTATCCAAGTCCCACATCCTATTGCATCCTATCCTATTGCATCCTCGGGAGCTGGTGTACATTCGAGGCCTCCGTGTAAGGCTGCACCGGGCCGGGAGAGGGCCTTGGATATCAGTGGATCTCGCCGCCGATATCCCTGCCCTCCCCCTGCCCAGTGAAGCCAATGGCCACACTCCCCCCCTGCCCCTGCACCAGCCAGTGCAGGACATACCTTGTCTGGTGGACGCAGAGATGATCCACCGGGGGAGCTTATTTTCTTATTTTTGTTTGGGGTGGGGCTTGTGATGTCACACCCCATGGGCGGGGCTTGTGACATCATGTGGGGGTGTCATGACCGGGGTGTGTGTGGATTTGAAACCAGTCATCAACATTCTAACTGGAATGTAAATATGTTGGGCATGAGATTACATGTTATTATTTTGGGTTCAAACTTTGCTGTTTAAAGGGAGGGAAATCAATATTTGTATTTCGTTGGATTTCTGCTGCCAGACTGAGTGAAATGTGGGGTCTGTATGTGGGGTCACCATGTTGTAGCTGAGTTTAAGTTGCATCTCCAGGGTTTACAACAAGAGTATTTTAGAATAATGAAGAAAAGGATCCAGTAGAAGTTTTAAAAATCAATGTGAACTATGGCAGTTTTAGGATTTTTTTACACTTCTTACAGGTTACTTTTGGTCAGAATAACCTACTTTCAATGGAAGAGATGTTGATCGAAGATATCCTCAGGGAAACAAGAAGTGCTGAATCCATCTGTGGCCATGGGTAGCTTATCAGCAAAAAGGTGAAACTCAACCATGACCAGACTCCACTTCTTAAAATTTTGTTTCCACTTCCAGATAGCTAATACCTAAAATAATAATAATAATAACAGCAGTGTCATTTTAACCCAATAGCAGTGGCATTTTAAGGTTGTTACATCTCCTTTATTTTAAAGAGCAGTTTTCTAATAAAAGTTTCTTTCACAATCCAGACAAATGCTAGATGTAAAGGAGGGCAAGCAGGGCTCCTACCCTTCATATTTCATGAATGTTAGGGGGAACCGAGGGATGGGTTTTGGGAGCTGTCATTAAAAGCTTCACCCAACTGAATTATTTGAGTACTGACTCGCAGTCCAATCCTATTAAAAGCACTGCACTTGGATGCTCCGCTGCATCCAACACGAGGCCAGAGGTCTCCTCTAGGGAAGGGGATGATAGTCTCCTTCTCCCATGTCAAGCCCCAGCAGCCCCTATGGGGCTAACTGGAGGCGTGCCAGCTAAATGGCTGGCGCAGCTTCGGGTAGCCCCATGTTGGGCTTTCAAGCCTGGGATGAGGGTTAGAATTCGACCAAGGCCTCCTCCGCTAAGTCCACCCCCTCCCAGGCCTGCTCTGCCCTCCTTTCCGCCCTCTCCCCACCCCAAAATGCCTCCTTCCCACCTCCCACCAACTCACCTGCCTCCATTGGGCGCAACTCCATCGCTGGCAGAAGCCTGCCGGCTCTGGCCTCCATGCCCGCGAGACAGGCCTCAGCGCTGTCATTATGTGCTTTATGGCATGTTCGCAACAGCGCAGAGCCTTGGGCTCTCAGACCACGACAGTGCTATTAAATGTCACAGAAGACCAGCATTCCACACGTTGCCTTGGATTACTTGTCAAGCCATAATTTGAGGTCACCATTGACACCCCCCCCCCCCTACAAGTTCTCCATGGGTATTTCTTTCAGGGTGCTTTTCCGTGCTCCAAAATTCAGCAGCCTGAGAAAAGGAACACTTTTGTCCTGACTGGGAAAGAGAAACTGGGACTGGGACATAATGTGACATAAGAAACATGCCGTGAATTGAGAGAGGGGAGTAGGAGTCTCTCAGGTTGTACTGAGCAGGAACTATCAACAAGGACTTGAGCACTTGTCCCTCCTAAATGGATTTGTGGAGGCTTGTTGCTGATCCTAATTTGGAACCGTCAAAACTCTAGCAATTTACTTCCAAACGACACCACAGCTCCAAAGGGTTTTTCTTCATTCCTTTCATTTCTTTTAATCCCTTTCACTTCATGGCATCACTCAAAATTATGGAACGCTGGGGACGTGCATTTGTCAAAAAATAAGAGACTCAGAGAAAATCACAAAAGCATTCACAATAAAAGGGTTTTTTTTTTTAAAATTGAATTGAATAATTTGGGTACCAACAGGTATTCACAGTGGGGGCCCCCTGGAACCTTTCATTGCTCCCAGACCAGGTTTAGTTAGTGTGGAGAGCTTAAAGTCTGAATAAAACATGGGTTAGAACTACTCCAGATTGTGATGTATTAGAGCTACATGGAAAAGATGACTGACACAGCCCAGTCCTAACTAAAACTCCCCTGTCGATACAGCCATGCCAATGGAGCATATGCTGCATTCTGCAGGGGGAATGTCATGGAGGCCTCCTCAAGGTAAGGGAACTTTCATTCCCTTACCCTGGGATAAGCATCTGTTGCCTGAATCGATCTCCTTGAATCTGCATCAGCCATTTTGCTGGTGCAGAACTAAGGAGAGCAAGGGAGAGGGAAGAGGAGAGGAATGGGGATAGAATCCTGGCACATGCCAGGGCCACCAGGATCCACCCCCTCTCTCCCCCATTATGCCTCCCACCTGCCCCCTCCCCACCCAGACCTTCCCCCATTCCTCCCTCTCTCCACCCCATTCTTCCCACCGCCTGCCCCCTGCAAGGCTTACAGTACCTGTGCTACAGATCAATCAACCTAATGAAGGTAGTCTTCTTAGTTGTTTTGAACCCCCATTGGGATCCATTGTATCTCAGGTTGGCACATGATCAGACCATTGCTATCACAAATGTTTTCAGTGTGCAACCAAATGAATGTAGTCTTCCTCCTCACTTGCCATTCTTTGTTGACAAGAGCAGCCCAAGACTTCAGCATTCCTGAGGCATGGATCTGCCTGACACCACCTTTGGGGAGGTGCACACACTCACTCCCTTCCTTGTCACTCCCCAGGCTTTGAAAAGTGACCAATAAAGTATGGTGGGAGTGGTGGCTGAAGCTAGCTGTGATCTGGCTGCCTGTGGGCAAACAGGAGCTTCTGCTGCTACCATCCTTTTCACTTCCTGATCACTGCCCAAGAACAGGTAGGGATGGTAGCAGATGAAGAGTCAGCCAACAGAAGCGTTCAAGACTCTGGAGAATCTGGAGAGCAGTCAGGAAGGGGAAGCAATGGTGGCACCAGAGGCTGAAGCTTCTGCAGGTGCTTACTGCCATCTTGTCTTCCTGTTGGCTCCTCAGAGCCTGATTGGTAAAAAGTTGGTGCTTAAACAAGGGCTAGATGTAGATTCTATTGGGCTAGCAGCGCAATCCTATGCTCCTCTTGCATCCATGCGGGGTGCTGCAAACCCGCCGTAAAGTGTGTTGTGACACCCGGAGAGGACGGAATGCCAGAGGGACGGTCTCTGCCAGGGAACGGTAAGATTGGGCTACAAGTCAGTGACTTGGATGGAAAGCTGAACTTGAAATGAGCAAAAAGACAGTGAGAAAAAACTATCCTCCCTCTCTCAAGGCATAAGGTTCTGTTGAATTTGTTACTGCTGGAAGCTTCTCTTTATATAACATAGTAGTGCACAATAACATACAATAATTTGTCAATACTTTTCTACAGAATTTTTCTATACAGTACCATTTTATAATGGAAGGTGTGTGTGTGTGTGTGTGTGTGTGTGTGTGTGTGTGTGTGTGTGTGTGTGTGTGTTCCATGCATTTACATATACTTGAGATTTAAAACTACAAATTTGTATTCAATGTACACTGCTAAGGTTCATTTTGCGGGAGATCACTAGGCATCTGAGCCCCCTCCCCTTAACAGCTGGCGCTTTATATTCTGATATCACAAGGTTAGGGCGACAATTTTTCAAAGCTCTATCAACATGACACTCTTGGGCAAATTCTTCTTTCAGCAAATAATTCCACCTGTTTCTTAGCAGTTTGTGGCTCACTCCCCCACCCCCAGGTGTTAGAAGGAAGCAAGGAAATTTTTAGATCCTGTACTGAACCCTGCAGGCTTGATTATTCCCTACTGTTGACTGCTGGAGACTAATGGCACCCTGCTATTCAAATATCATCTTCTCTTATATCTAATTCATTGATGTATTAAGCTGCAGAGAAAACTGATCTGCCTGTCCGGAGCATTTGGATCTTCAATTCTTGCTCAGCACCGTCAACTCTGTACTTCAACAGCAGCATTAAATATTGCAATGATGTATTTGGAAATTAAAAGACTTCTAAAAATGTGTGCTGGATTTGCTTCCTTCTCTGATCATTTCTCTTCTGGCATTTCAAACAATGCTTGTGATTCCATCATACCAAAGTAGTCAATATTTACATAGAGTCACCCTCATCCTCTACCCTGCTAGATACATATTCTGTGTGAGATGTTAATAATGAGAATTTTTTTAGTACAAAGCAGCCCTGCTATTTGTGAGAAGATAAAGTGCCGTCTCCCTCAGCCCACCACTTGCCGATGCATGCTTCACCTGGCCTCCTCTTCCACCTCTTCCACTGCTGCAAGCCTTCTTCCTCGTGCCATTTTTTGTAAAGTGGTTCTGCTCCCAGGATCTTCTGGGCACCCAGCACTTTACAAGAAGCTGTGGCAGCCCAGGTGGAAGTGGTAGAGGAAAATGACAACCACAATGGTAAGGTAGGTGTGTGTGCATGCATGTATGCAGGTGTGGAGAGCTGATGTACTGTATGAATGCACATGGGATGGTGTACATGCTGATGCCGTATGGGGTGGGAGGAAGAATTTGCCTGGATTTCAGGTAGGAGATAAGCTTGGGCCGATTGTCAACCTCCGAATCAGTTCTGCTGTCTGTCTGTCTGGAAATCTCATCTCTGTGCTCTCTCCAGACAAGCCCAGACAGAGAATTGGACTGTAAGTAAATTTAGGTCAATGGTTCAGGATGTCAAACTCTCGTGTAATTGAGCAAATGCGACTGAAAGCATATTCTTACAGTATTTATACTTACTTTGCCAAGTCAGGAAGAGAAAACATGTGGGCACAATCCCGTCAAAGTCCAGCTTTAAGCGTGACCCACACCGCACACGTTCCGGAGCATCCCAGACGCGTACGGAGCTTGCGAAGCAGTGTGGCCACCAGTTTGAAAGATCTGCACCTGAACGCGGGAGACCTCTGCTCTCCCAACCTCCCGCACGAGCAGAATTGTTTCTTGCCCAAGATTTTGAGGGGCGGGGACGCGGAGCTACTGCTTTAACCAACCGAATTAGAGGGGGTTTCAGCCAAATGGTGCGCTCTTATGTTTAATCCAATCAGCAATTAGGAGGCGGGACAATCAGGAGGGACTAATTGCAGGACGACACTCACGGAGAGCAGGGCAGCACTTGGGGGAGGCCGGCCAGGCACCTACGCTCGCACGCCTCCGGCCTGATCTCGTGTGGTGTGGGTCGCCCTTTACTGAACTGAAAAGGAAGAGGTGGGTGGAGCAGAGGAGGAAATGTGGAGGGTCTAGTCGACCTCTCCTCCACACTTCCTCTTCTGCTCCATCCCACTCTTCCTTTCCCAATGCAATGGGAGATTGGCACATCACCGGAGAAGAGCATTTGGCAGGCCACCTCAGGTGCCAAGAGGTCTTTGGCCAGCCCTCAGTGATTGCATTTATTATGTTTACAACTCTGCATGGTGCTGAAGGAGTTATTATAGTATTTACTAGAGCTACAATGAATAGGTAACAACATTTCTTTTTTAACAGAAGATAAGAATCATTTACTGAGCAATAAGCATATAGGTTAATTTGCATAGACTGGCACTATTTATGGAACATATTGTGGTTTGTTAGGCAAGAGGGAGTTAGTCAAAAATGCTTTCTTAATTGAGTGCCAAAGTGCTGCTAAGGCTAACGTATTGCATTTGTTGCTATGGCAATACAGCATCTTTCTACAATACAAGAAATTGTAAAAAGGAAAAAAAAATCAGCAACTCAGTATATAGAGCAAACCTACAGGACAAGACAAGGAACCTGGATGCAAATTCAGTGATATGTTCATACAGGTTGAGTATCCTTTATCTGGACTGCTTGGGACGGGAAGTTGTCTGGATTTCGGATTTATCTGGATTTCGGAATATTTGCATAAATACTGTATAATGAGATATCTTGGGGATGGGACCCAAGTCTAAACACGAAATTAATTTATGTCTCATATACACCTTATACACATAAGCCTGAAGGTAATTTCATACAATATTTTTAAATAATATTGTGCCCCAGCATGCCTTGCGCTATGCCAGCCAAGTGCTGGAGATAGTTTTAAAAAAGTCAGAGTCCCAAAAATGTCTGGATTTCAGAATAGTCTGGATTTCGAATGTCCAGATAAGTGCTAATTTACCTGGGAGCTCTGGATTTTCTCCTGCTCTCTTTTGGCCTCAGTTTCACCTCTGTGAAACTAGAATAATACTGATCATTCTTATATGGTTTTATAAAGTACTTTTTAATAAAGTAATTTATAAACTTTTTCAGGAAAGCTTAGTTTATTAATATTTGTTTTGTTAAAGGATTCTTCCACTGAACTGCATTCAAGGATGTTATAACCATCATTTCTTGTATTAGGCAGATTGCTGACTAATAATCCAGAAAGGTTGCAGACCGGAACTAAGTAATGGTTAATTTACGTGGAGGATGCCTATTTGATACTTGGAGAAAAACTCACAGGGCTGGGCCAAAAGTTCTCCTAGGAACACCTTTGGATAAATTGCGGGAGAGGCTGTGAGCAAAAGGGGATGAAATTACCCTTCATAAAAGCAACTCCTGTTGCTTTTATGCCACCTGTATTTTGCAGCAGGCAATGGTGGCACCAGAAATCCCAACTGTCACCTTGCCATTTTGCCCCAGAAGCACCCTCTGTATGATGCTATATCATGAAATTGCATCACATAAAGAAGGAACATGAGTGAAAGAGTGGTAGTTGCCAATGAGAATACTGTTTTCCCCAGAAGTCCCTCCTACATGATGCTACTTCATGAGATAGCATTGTCCAAAGTGGGAGAGGGTGGTCTGGGTAGAAAAATGGTGGCTGCCAGGTGGATTTGTGGCCGCTGCCATCATCAGCACTTGGGGTAAGCTTTTGTCTATCCCCAAATTTCATCTGCCTCCCAAAACCATGAAAATGGCCCCTATATTCACTGCTTAAGAAGGAGTCCAGTCATCTAATACCCATTAGAAAGAAAGATAGGGGCAGAAAGAAAGAAAGCTGAGAGGTGGCTAAAATCAACTTGATGAGGAAGGACCTCTCTCTCTCTCTCTCTCTCTCTCTCTCTCTCTCTCTCTCTCTCTCTGGGGATCTAATGTGGGATTTGGGAATTCTCGCACCCAAAAATCCCACTCCAAATATCTGGTGGGCTGTGACACCACTGACAATGATAACAACAACAACAGCAAGAATCCTACAAAAATATCTCTGTAATTCCAAGTCCTTGTGTTGGCGGATCAGGCCCAGGAATGGGGATAGCATATGGTGCATTGCATGCCATTCCCAAACCCCATCACCACCCTTCCCCTGCCCCATTTTGCCCCCCCCCCCCGCCCTCCACCGCCAATGTGTTGCTCAGCGTGGAACATACCTGCTCCGGCGGGCATTGTCCCTTCTGCTTGTTCCAGCAGAAAGGCTCTGGGCCTTCCCGCCAGCAGGCCTGGAAGGCGTATTATCGCAACACGTTTTATGGCACATTTGCAACAGTCTGCGCTGGCAAAGCACGCACTTCACTGGTGCAGAGTCAAAATAGGATTGTTCCATGAGTTGTTACACTGAAATGAAAAACTTATTTCCAAGTAAAACCATTCATGATCAGGGTATTTGAGATCTGGTGTGAAAGCAGCATTTTTTTTTAGTATGCATAGATACAGCTAATCTCCATATTTTGAGTCTTTTAAATTCTAATGGGTATTTAAATATCCTATAGCAATGAGTTACATTGCTACTTAGGATGGATGTGGAAGAAAAGGTAATTTTTGTGATATAGAATTGTCACAGAGTGCAATGTTTACAACAATATTTCCTACCAGAGATACAACGTTTTGAGAAATAATTGAACCTAAATTCCTCTGTTTTCAGTAGGATCCTAGAGGCATCTGCAGTTGGACAGCACAGCATTATGTAAATAGCATTGTGCACAGAGTATATGACAGGAAATCACATTTAAATTCAAGTGGGCTTGCAATCAGTTGAAGACTTTAACAACATCCATTTAAATATTTACTCAGTTTTTGTCTCTTGTTTTAATTGCTCCACATTTGTGGCATTTTTAGGAATGCGTCTTGTTTGTTTCAAACAACATCTTTGGCAAAGATTAATTAAAGTGCCCTGTTTTCCATGCTTGAGATAAGAAATTTAAGCATAACTGAAATTTAGGCGTGCCTGATGGCTCCCCAAAGTGAAGGTACAAGTCCCAACAGCTCCTTCTATCTCCTCCACCCAGGGAATCTCCTCCCCACCTCCTACGAGATCCAAATATTTCCATGTTCAGCGACAATATGCTTCTAGTTACTAGCAAATGTTGGGGAATAGGCAACTAGAGAAACCTGTTGTCCGCATGCCCTACTTGAAAATTTCTATAGACAGATTGTTAGCCATTATTAGAAACAGAGCACTAGATTAGATTGAGACAAGTGGCACGTCCAAGACGACAAACCAAGTACAAGCCAGAGGTGGGATCTGAACCTCAAACAATGAATCCCCAATATCATTTCCCCTTCTAAAAATTCCCCTTCCAACCATTAGACCCCACATTGGCTGCAATGCCATTGGATGTCATGCTAAAGTGGTTCTGAACGAAGCCTGACTTTTAGGCTTGGCTCAGAGACAATTTAATGAGGGCAAACATGTACGTTCATCATTATTTCCAAGATCCCCCTTTCTGAAGTTCAGCATCAACAACAGTCATTATAAATGGTAATATAAATAGATAAAATGTACAATTGCAGATTCTGTGTTTGATAGCGGTGTTGTGCGTCTTGTAAAACGGGTGGAGTCTGCAAGTCTGAAATATTTACTAAATTGAGTTTAAATTTTCCTAGAGACTTCAGCAACAATCATGTTGCTGTTGTGGAGCATCGAAGGAACTAATATGCATCCATCCATGGCAAAGTAGTTCCAAATGTTGTTGTTGTTGTAATTGTTAGATTGAAAAAGAGAAGTTTGGAGCAGTAACGAAATGAAGTCAACTCTCCCCAAAAATGGTTGAGTAATGAGAAACAGAACCAGCCTGGCCTCTGGCAACTAACCTCAGTAGCTTTGGTTCTAGGTGATCAGCTCCAGCGCTTTTATTAAGATTGATATGCAGGAGCATTTCACAAATCTCGTCAGTGGAGATTGGGGAAAGTCTAAAATCATTAGCGCTGCCATGAAAAACTGAATAGGCTCCAACTGATCAATTGTTTGTTTAGATAGACTCAATGAGCTATTTAAGCTAATGTTGAAACTGGTGGTGTGCCTATTGGATTCATTAAACATATGTGGCAGTTCAGTGGGAGCTGATGGGGAAAGAATGTGAGTAAACTATTGAGCATGGAACAAGTTTGGTCTGTCCAACTAAACCCCACTAGAAAGATGCTTGCTCTGTGATTTGTAATCTGCAACAAGAAAACATCTAAAGGGAGGCCAGGGCTCCGAGTATGAAAACAAGCGTCTTTCCTAAACACAGATCTATTTAGAGCAGGGGTTCTCAACCCCTTCCCGGCTGAGTATCACCTCCGGCGCCACTCTCCTGCTGCGTACCACCGGAAGTGACTGACGATGACATCATCACCAATTACTTCCAGGTTTTCAGGTTTTTGGAGGCCAGAAAATGCAGGTAGGAGACTCTGGGCAGGTGGAAGGGCCCTTCTCAGTGTTCTTGAGAGGCTTGGCCAAAGGTAGGAGCCCCTTGGGAGTGAAAACTCTGCTGAAAGCACCACATCGGAGCAGGGTTCCAGCGGTCCGAGTACCACCAGCAGTTGGCTGAAGTACCACCGGTGATACTAATACCACTAGTTGAGAACCCCTGATTTAGAGTACCGACAGGCTGATCATATTGCTATGGCTGCTGGGTGTTCACTCTTTGTTAAGATGAATCTTGGAACATCCTTGCACTAAAGCTCAAAATGGGAGGAGTTTGGAAAAATGAACTCCAGGATTCCCTTCTGAAGTTGAAGTGCGATTCATTAAATGCTTGATTCAGCACTTAATGCTGGGGGGGGGCGCCGCCGCTACGGGGGGCGACCCGGCTTACCAGGGCGCTCCGAGGCCTTCTCCCCCAGCCTCGAAGCTGGAGAAAGCCCCGAAGTGTCCACCACGACCGGTAGCCAGGGCTTTCTGAAGGCGGCCGACTGCGGCGCCGCGCTATTTATCCTTTTTTTGCACATGCGCAGAACGTTTAAACATGCAAAAAAAGGATAAATAGCGCTGCACCGCAGTCGGCCGCCTTAAGAAAGCCCTGGCCACCGGTCGTGGTGGACGCTCTGGGGCTTTCTTCGGCTCTGAGGCCGGGGGAGAAGGCCTCGGAGTGCCCGCCCGCGTCACCGGACGGGCACGTGCTCCATGGAGAGACTGGAGCAAGTGGAGCAGCGCCGCCCGGCGCCCGGCGCCGCCCGGAGCCGCTGCCCCGCTCGCTCCAGTCTTTCCACGCCTCTGGCTGCAATCCTAGGTCAACAATGTTGGTCAAGGGAATAGGAATTATGAGCTATTCATGAAGATAAATCTACCATCTGGATCTACCTTTATAATTGTGCTTCCATCTGATAGTGGAAGACCAATGATTCAGCAGTGTTAAA
The DNA here is from genome assembly GCA_026170595.1 of Plestiodon gilberti rubricaudatus. Classification (NCBI taxonomy): domain Eukaryota; kingdom Metazoa; phylum Chordata; class Lepidosauria; order Squamata; family Scincidae; genus Plestiodon; species Plestiodon gilberti. Next base: position 28,048,177 of record JANXHW010000003.1, on the reverse strand, counting down.
GAGTCCTGGTGTGGAACTCGCCTGGGCCCCATTCCCCATGTGTTACAGCATGGTCTAGTCAAATTTACAGCCCAACTTTACTGGGCATGTACAACAACAGATCTCCTGATCTGCCTGTTGTAATTGTCGGTGTGGCATCACAAACACCGGGCCACTGTCACGCACTATGAAGCCACCAGGGCAACAGCTGAAGGCTCTGTGCAAGTGCCATTGACAGAGGTGTTTCTACGGTAGGGGCCCTACCGTAAGTTGCGCCCCGTGCTAGTACTGTGTTTACAAACTGGGAGGCCCCGCCCCCTCGCTGAGGAGACCTCCCAGACTACCCCTGCAGGATGCAGCATGAGCATCGGCAGGGGGGAAGCATAGCATTGGACTGTTAGTTTTGCTACATCTGTCATTGAAACAAAACGTTCTTTGCAACAGAGCTTATTCTGATACTCTTAGCAATGCTCTAACCAAGACATCCGTTAGAGAGCACCCAGAAGAAATGCAAGACAATTTGCAGTGTTTTGTTCATAATTGTTATTTAGGTTGTAATTAGTAGAATTACTATTGGTTTTCTCAAGTGCATGAGCAATCACCTATCATCTCTGTGTGTGTGTGTGAACGCGCGTGTGCATGCACGTGTGTGTGTGTGTGTGTGTGTGTGTGAGAGAGAGAGAGAGAGAGAGAGAGAGAGTGTGTGAAAGTCCCAACCATGAAGGCATTTGTGATACAGAAGCGAAAATGAGATCTTCCAAATTGAAAAGTCACTTTTTGTTAACTTAAGATATTGACAATTCAAAGGGAATGACATTAGCTGTCACTGTGTGTCACCTATGTGCTCCATCCATTATCCAACAATCCACTGCTCTTGCAACCTACAGAGCCTGTTCTTTGCAATGAAATGGCCACTCAGAAAACCCACTGGGGTTTGGTAGCCAAGCAACCATCGATGCCACTGGACAGTGACTGACCGAAGAGGTAACCCTCCACAATGCTGACTTAGCTTCCCCTGCCACAGACGCGACCTCCCAACTCCTGCTCGGAAGGGTTTAGAACCCCCTCTGCTTTGGTTGCTTCTCACTGACAGTGGTCAATGGCCAACTCTCTTAAACTAGCCCTGCTGGTCACACCACATGTACTAATTTCAGCCAGGGTTGACCCCAAGTTTCTCACAAAAGTCCATAACTGCTGAGAGAGAAAAAAATGAGCATCTGGTACATGGCTAAATCATTAAAAAATGTGTCTCTGCACTCCACTTGGTAATGAATATAGCTTAATGAGCCATAACATAGTGCTGTGTACTACGTTAACATTAATCTGTGTACCTTTCCGTTTACATTTCATAATAATGTCTCTACGTGTTGGGTTGAAGCATATAATTGTCGGCAGACCTTCTGATGAGCGAAATCAAAATGAAACACACATAAATAGCAAAGCAATATGATGAGAGGATATACTCAGCTTTGCCTCAAAAACTCAAGCAGTCCGAGTCTGGCTTTCTGCCATTAGGTGCAATTCAAGGCAGTGATGTGACATGCAGTCCCCATTCGCCCAATTCAAGTCTTCTAAGCCCTGCAGGTATACTCATTGCTCTGGAAGAACTTGGATTTTGCACCAGGCTTCCATTCGTTCTCTATATTTTATTACAGATATCTGTTCTGTGCACACACGGAGGCCATTTGCCTAATAAGCAGCTAACATGCACGGCAGGCTCCTTTCCACTGTATCATTAATACTGCTGTTATTCCATGGCTGTCTGATTGGTTGCCTGTGCAGGATGCCCTGCAGCAGTCTTTCTGCTTCTACTTGGGATGCTGTTTCACATCTTTTGCTTTCTGAGCCTTCTCAGAGGTGCAGCTCTTGCATCTTCCATGCAGGCCTCTTTTGCTACCCTCTGTGTATCAGAATTGGATTCAGCAGCTGCAGCCACAGAGCTGCAGCAGTATCTGCCTACTCTCTTCATGGAGAAGAGGGAAAAAGATGTAGACTCCTAGCTCCACCTTTTCTAATGCCTTTTCTAATTGTTTGAGTTTGGGGTTATTTACAAAAAAGAAAAACAGAACATGTAAAAATAAAAAAAAACCTACACTAAGTATGAAACCTTATACATCTAATCAGAATACTAGATTAGGGATGTCAAACCCATTTCATACAGCGGGCCAAAGTTAGCATCTATGGCACATGCTGAGGGCTGGAAGTGATGTCATTAAACAGGAAGTGACATCATTAAGCAGGTGATGACCAGAATCAGCCTCCAGTAGGCATGAAGAAGATAACAGAACAAAGGAAAATAAATAAATAAATAAATAAATAAATAAATAAATAAGTTGGCCAGCAACATCTTTCAGCTCCTATTACAACTGAATGTCATGGGAGATCTTTTCAGCTCAGTTATCACAAGCACAATTATTCCACAGACTGGATAAGGAGCTTCCATGGGCCTTATGTTTGACACCCCCCTGCACTAGATTAACAGCCCAATCCTAACTAAACACACACACACACACACACACACACACACACACACACACACACACACACACACACACATGCAGCCGCGCTAATGGAGCATGCACTGCATCCTGTGGGGTGGACAGACCTGGAGTCCTCCTCAAGGTAAGGGAACTTTTGTTTCCTTACCCAGGGGCAAGGTGCTAGAGGCCAGAGGAAAGAAAGAGAAAAACCTTGAAACCTCTTGTACACAACCACTATTGCAGAGACAGATTTACAAAAGGCTGCTCTCTGTTTTAATATTTATCATTCTGGTAAGCTATGAATAAACTATTTTTTTCCTGCAAAACAGTTGCCAATGCATTTCTTGCATTTCCTTTCATATGTCATCTTCATCACAAAAGCATAAGCCAAATTCTTTCAAACAAGATAGTGTGTGTGTGTGTGGGGGGGCTTTTGAGATTTCCATTTCTTGCAACCGATATTCTTGCTGCAGTCACCAGATACAACACTAATTCTATATTGCAGGGTTGGCCAACCTTTCAGCATGAATGCTCCTGGCCCTTTAATGGTTGTATTGGTCAGGGCATTTCAGCAGGTGCAGCTGCTTTAGCAGCACCATCATCACTTGCAGCTGCCAAGATTTTCTCTTCTACACAACTCTTAAGAACGCAGAGGTCCTAGTGGTGGAAGGTTGGCCACCCCTGCTATATTGTCTGCCAGAACTGGTTCCTTTATCAGCCCAAACAAGGTTTTTTTAAATGTGTATGGGAGAATACATCCCATAATATTCTGTTTTTAAATGTTAGCCTCTTTCCAAAGATCTATTATTACTTGGCATCCCAGAAAACATGCAAAACACCTGCTCTACTCATCTCCAACACAGATCAGTCTGAAGACTGCATATATACTGCAGTTGTGTGGGAGTTAGATACCAACAAAACTGAAGTTTGGAAAAACCTACGTGCAATGATACATTTACCAGACATTTAATGTTATTTCTCCAGAGCCATTTCCACTCCTCAGACGTGAGCATTATTCCATTTAGCTCCCATTTTTAATATAACCTGATTCATTGTAGCTAGACGTGTGTAAAGGTAAATACCACTGACAAATGATGCCTTTCCCATCAGGGGTTTGAGTTTAACATTCAGGATGTGCTAAATCTTTCATTGATCCATACTGTTGGATACGAGTCCCAGGAATATGCCTTATCTGAAAATATCGCAGTATGAGAGGTTCTCTCTCAGCTGTTTTTCCCACCACTTGCTCATATGAAAATAAAATTGTCAATGACGTATCCAGTCCTGAATTTTACATAATCATTTTGCAGATTTGCAGCATTTGAATGCCATTCCACCTGATACTGTATCTGATTTTCCGCCCGTACTACCACAGTCAAATGTCTTCTTAGCCCTCTTTAGATGATATGAAGTCCACAGAAAGCCAGTGTTTGTGTGTGTGTGGGGGGGGGGGGAGAGCAAGAAGGAGCGCTGTAGCTAGCCATAACTCCCACACCAATGAACTTCCTGGTGACATTCCTGTTTTTGTCTGCAGAGGGCAGTGCTGAACACAGCAAGAGATTCTCCTTATGATTTGGATCCCTGACCATCCAAAGAACTCGGTCCAAAGGAAATGGCTTCCAGCATTTTAACAAGAACTGGGCCATGGAAGAGAAGAGTTAAGTTTCCCTGATGTTCCATGTGTTCCCTGGAGCCTAGCATAATTTTAAATTGTGGCTTTGGAAAGTAGAGTTGATTGGAACAGGTTTAGCTAGGTCTTTGAAAAAGGTTCTGTAGCCAGTTTGGGGTATCACATTTCAGGCTAAAGTCCCCTGTAAGCAAACCTTAACATCAGAATAATGTTTTTCCATTTGGGCAAATAACTTTTACAGAGATGACTTTTCTCCTCCTGTGAGTCCAGTATACTCTGAACTGTACTTCTAAAAGTCCCCAATTTTACAGGCAGAGGGTTATATGAAAGATTGAATCAATAAAAATTTGCTTTAAAAGACCTGAAAGAGTCTCGCTCTAAAATGTGTGGCATCTGCTGGATTCATAGTGTGCTGTAAAGGTTATATCAGCTTCTGTGAATTAGGCTGCCATCTGAAACCGCCAGCCAATAAAACTTTTAAACTGTGGCCCCAGCATCGTTTTAAGCACTTTACACAGAAAGATAACAAATCCCCACAGAGAACTGATACATATATTTAGTAATATAGTTCAAATGTGGTAAAATATATATGGTAGTTCTCTTCCCAAATCCACATTTGCTCTGTAACATATGGTTCTATGGAATCATTCCAAGTGCCATTAAATTTTTTTACCCACCACCCCGTCCATCTCTGTCTCTTTTTTTAATCTTGCTGACAACTAACCTTTGACTTTTTCCCCTGTGGCTAGATTAGATACTACAGAGCAAGACTGCAAGTTCACTTGCAACAGTGATATAAAAGGCAGAAGAAAACGGTGACTCATTGATAAGCGTATTTATGAGTTTTTTTAAAAAATCCTTGCTTACAAGATCTAAAAGCTTGTTCATGTGTGGAACAGCCCTTGCCAGGATCACAGCAGCTGGAAAGAAACCTGCCAACCCAATCCTGACTAAGTATCCGGCGAGTGGCCCAGGGCCGTCCGCAGGTTCCTATCCCCATTCATGTCCACTCCAGAGTGGCCCAGACATCTACTCGGGGGAAAGGGGATGTTCGTCCCCTTCCCCCGGTGTAAAACAGTGAAGCCCCAATGGGCCTCCTCGAATTTCCACCAGCTGTTTAGCTGGCAGAAGTAAGAGGAGGCCATGTAAGGGCTGCACCGGCAGGGGAGGGAGACGGGGATACGGCGGACGCCATCTCTGCCTCCCCAGGCCGGATCCACCAACCCCCGGCCTCCCTCACCGCCCAGACTGCCCCCGCCGGAGCTGGACATACCTTCTCTGGAGGCAGCAGGGGCAATTGGTGGCAGAGTGAGGGCTATTTGCGCATGACTGCGCTGTACAACAAGTCTATCAGACCATTTAACACCTAGTAGGTGTGTGAACAGCCACATATAGGTTCAAATGTATTGCTTAAAGTCAAACTGTTTCGCCAACTGGAGCATACATCATTCACCGCTTTGAAGATTGTTTTACCACTATCTCTGTATAAACAGGAAGGAAGGACAGTTCATTTCTGCTTCTTCTCTCCTTTCCTCGTGCTGGTTATTTTATTTATTATATTCCTATTCTAAGGAGCAGCATATATGGTTTGCTTCCTCCAGTCCAATTTTATCTTCAAAAGACAAACAAAGGCAAGGGCCATGCGGTCAGAATGACAACTGCACTGTGAAGGGAAACATCTTGAGAAATGGAGGGTTCTATGAGTTTCTCTCATAGAAGAACATTGTAAAAACCCAATGAACCATGAGCTGTCGATCGAAAGGTCGGCAGTTTGAATCCGTGCGATGGCTTCCGCCAACCTAGCAGTTCGAAAGCAAGAAATTGCAAGTAGATTAATAGGTACCACGTCAGCGGGACGGTAACAGCGTTCCATGTGCCTCGGTGTTGAGTCATGCCGGCCACATGACCATGGAAACGTCTTCGGACAGCGCTGGCTCTTTGGCTTTGAAACGGAGATGAGCACCGCTCCCTAGAGTCGGACACGACTGGACTTAATTGTCAAGGGATACCTTTTTTATGGTCAGCTTGCCTATTTAAACCGCTTTGAGTCTATGAGAAAGGCAGTATATAAATAATGTAATGAATTAATTAAATAAATAAAAAGTACCCCGTGAGGTAGGTTAGGTTGAGAGATAGTGACTAGCCCAAGATCATCCAACAGGCTTCATGGATGATGAGGGATTTAAACTGGGCCTCCTCAGTCATAATCCAACACAGTAACCATGACGCCACACTGGCTATCCTATAGAATTTGTTCATTTCTTGGCTGGTGGCACAACATTCCAAAAGGAACTTGTGAATGGAAACGCAGGCATTCCGCCACATGTTCCCCTTTCAACATGCTATGTGAAAACAGGACATGCAACTAATTTTGATGCTTCTTCTTTTCTTTACATCCAGGTAATGAACGCATCTGCTCTTATGCAACCACTGCTGTGTGGCCATACAAATCTGTGACCCAATCTGCAAAGATCAAATGGAATACCAATTAGTTATGGTGGTTCAGAGATGACAAAGGTGGGTGGAGCATAAAAATGTTGTTATACAAATTATACGGAGCTCTGTTCATACTTTCTTAAACTGAGTGGATCATCCCCAGCACGTGGAACATCCTCAGGACGTGGACAGGACGTCTGATTCAGGGCATGACGTCTGGCTCAGTTGGTAGAGCGTTCATCTCACAAATGCCTGAAGATCTGAAGGACAGCAGTTCAAGACGGCCGGAAGTCTGTCGGAGAGCCGAGCTGATAAGCTGCAGAGCCTCTGTGGGGAAGTGGAGCTGCAAGGTGAGCACTTGAGTGGCAGTCAAGGTTGCCCTGTCAGCTGAAGCATGCTGAGGCGAACGTCAGAGAGAGAGAGAGAGAGAGAGAGAGAGAGAGAGAGAGAGAGAGAGAGAGATGGACTGTGAAAGCAACATCTCGAATGAAGGGTTCTATGAAAGATTAGAACGTTACTATATTGTAAAAACCCCTTGGGGTTTAGAAAGCCTGCCCATGTACACCGCCTTGAATTAAAGTCGGAGGAGAAATCCAATGACCAGAAAGGCGGTATATAAATACTGTATATTGTATTATATATTATCCTACATATTCCCCTAAAAACATTTGTAACAGCACAATCCTGCGCAACTATAGGCCAGTGAAGTGAGCGCTCCACTGGCCTAAGGTGTCGTAAACGTTCCGTAAAGCACATTTTTGGCACCCGGAGAATAAGCGGTGCCAGCACAAAGGCCGGCACCACTCACTCCACGACTTACCTGAAACTATGCTGGCTGACACAGGTGAGTGCTGCGCAGGGGATGTGGGGAGTGTGGGCAGGGGTGGCAAGGGAGGGGGGCATTGGCTAGTCTGGGCTGGGAGAGGGTGGGGATATCAGCACTGTGTTGCTCCAATATCCTATGCCCCGTCGCAGCCAGGGCCTGCCTTACACAGCCTCCACGGAAGCACGTCAGCTTCATTCAAGGAGGTCCATTGCGGCCCACGTCGCTTACACCAGGGGGACGAATATGCAGGCCACAATGGTCATAGGATACAGGCCGACCACGCAAAGTTACTTAGGATTGGGCTGTTAGTGGAACAACTCTGATTGAATTAAAATAACCCTGAGCTATGGCTTTCTGCTAAATGTCATCCTCATTATAGTATTAGTGCAATATTTATCAAGATTAAATTTTACATTCTTTGCATATATGTCTTATTTAATTACATTTGCATATGCAATTCCCTAATTAACCTACTTGCTTCAATATTGAATTATGAATTGATATTGTATATGCCCTGAAGTTACCTTACCAAAAATTACATGGTGAATACAAGTTGTAATTAATTCTGCTTTCATCTTGGTTGACAAGGCCATATTTTCATTACACAGCAGGACAAGTAAATGCTCATATGCTGATATCTTACATTACAAATAGAGCTCTACAAAACTTTAAAGAGGAAATTAAAAATTAGGACAAGGGCAACAATAAAGCTTTCTTGATCCCCTGCCAGAACAGAAGTCTTTTATCTGGCACAATGATTTACAAATTTTTACTGACACTTGATTGAATTCCTGTTTTCCTGAAAACAGTACTCCACCAGTTCATGCCGGAGGAAGGGAAGGAGTTTTTGCCTCCACCTCTTTGAGGGATAGAGCCTGTGGAGGATGAAAGGCAAGCTGCAGTGCCTCATGTAGCCAGCCAATTAAGTGGAAGTGTGGCTGCAATTGTTTCCGAGGTGACTTATTTCCCTCTAATAGCAGTTCCTGGTGGAGTGGCAACCTCTGCCATCCACCCAACCTCACAGTGCAGGAATAGCTAGTTGCCTAGGGGGGACCAAGTTGCAGATTTTTGGTTCCTATTCCTAAACTGGAAGCAGGAAATGATCTACATTCACCTGCTCTGTGCTGTTGCATTGCTTGAGTTCTATAGCCTGTTGCATTCTTCCTTGTCTTAGCATATCAACAACAGGTCACAATTGTCATGTTCGGAATGGGTTCGAAGGAAGAGGAGGCACAGGATACATTAGTGAGTAGACTGAGGCACTAGTGTAGCGAAGAGAGGATTAGCCAAGGCCACCTCTAACTGGCTTGAGGAGACCTGGAGTAGGGAGGAGCTCCCCCCCCCCTTAGGTCCTGATGCACTAGCTCAGTGGCTGAAGGCACTAACAGGGTCTCCTTGACACACCTTTTAGGTGTCTGAACAGTAAATAGTTTTATCACTGATCCAGTGCTTCAGCCTAGGATAGGGTCACCTCCACAAGGTGAGCAAAGGAGACCCACTGCCTAGCTCTCACCTTGGTAGCAAATATACTTGCACTGAGTTAAAACTTGGCTTTAACTAGTAAAAGCCCCAATTCTATTGAGGCATTGCATTGCCAGAACTCACGTTCCAGCAGTGTGAGGACATTTATGGCAGTGCAAATGCCAGGCCACCGTCGCACGCTGCCAGTCCACTACCACAAATGTTGAGCGGTGTGTGCGGCAGTGGCTCTGGGAGGAAGGATCATGGGCATTCCTGGGCAGAGAAGGTGGGTCAGGGAGCAGGGAATGGGCTGGAGGGGGTGGATCTCAGTGGCAAAAGCTCATGCTGGATCCTACCCACAATTTTTGGGCCCATCACACCCCCTTTCCCTCCTCAGACGTATGCCAGCTACATACCTGACATGGATCCAAGGAGACTCATAGGCCACCAGGAGGCCTACACAGAGGTAAGTGGAAAATATTTTTCTTACCTCTAGCAGGCCTCCTGATCGCTTGCGCACGCACACACATGCACTGGATGCAGCGTGCACTTAGTCAGCAGGGCTGCATAGGTGCCAATGGTTGCGATACAGTTGAGCAGTTAGAGTGCTATAGATCAGACGTGTACATGAATAAAGTCATGGCCCATAGTTTAACCCATTTAATTTATCTCTCATGTCTTCATTCCAGGGTATGGGAACATTAGTGCACTATTCATTTACTTTGAGTACCATTTTCACATTTTCTGTCCATTTTCATTCCACAAAGTTTCATGTTTCCATTTTCCAATCTGAGAGTCATCTTTCCCCCCCCCCCCTGATCCCTTCTTCATGTCCCTGTTATTGTAACCATTGGTTCTAGGCTTAATTCAAAGTGCTGCTTTTGATCTTGGTACCTAAAAGTATTGGGTACTGAGTCATTTAGGTCATTATTCCATGTGATGAATATTATTCCATATCGCCTTATTCCATATGATGGTGAACACCAATCAGTATTAGAGGTCCTGTTTTGGTCCCACTTCCCCCTGAGGTGTGGTGTGACAGATGAGTATGAGAGGCAGAGCCCTCACAGCCATGCCAATGTCCTGGAAGGCCTTTCCCCAGGAAGGTCAGCTAGCCTCATCTTTAAGTTTGTATCATCATACGGTTAAGCTGTAGCTTTTGGTGGAGAGCAGGGATGTGGATCAAGTCTCTGACTTCACATCTTCCAATCTTCAAGTCTGGAGTCAAATCCCAAGTCTTTGCCCCCAAGTCCTGAGTCTTTGGTCACGAGTCCTTATCTATTTAATGGGGAAAATGGGTTTAAACCTGAATAAAATTCAACTTGTCATAAAAGGCTCCAAGTCTCGAGTTGAGTCTTTCAAGTCTTTTACAGTTGCTGAGTCAAGTCCGAGTCGAGTCATTGATGCGACTTGAGTTCAACTCGAGTCGGAGTCAATAGACTCTAGTCTACATCAGTGGTGGAGGGTGATTACTGGCTATGTTTTTTTTCCCTAAGTTATTTCTATCCTATCCACTGATGAAAAGTCATCAGCTCAAAACACGTTGGGAGAACTAGTAATCTTTTTCAGTAAACTGTCTCCTGCACCCTTAAAGTTTACAGTACTGCTCCCATGTCTGTCTGTTATTATCCATTTTTTATTTATGTTGCTACAATAGGGGATAAACAAGACCTTTTTGCTGCTTCTTGTTTTTATTATTTTGAGGCTGCTATTTTTTTCAAATAAATATAAGCAAACTTTTCCTTGAGGACCCCACCATATTTAAATGTAAGAGCATTTGTTCAAAGCAGACAACTTTTTATTATTAGTTTAATATATGAAGGGTGGGACCCTTATAACAATTTAATATGTTCTGTGTTTAATTTGGAATTCAACAATTAATTCCCCCTCCCCTGCATTTAAGTAACTAATTTAATAACTATAAATTAACCAGATGGTTATAAAACACACTTATGCTATGCTTTCCTGCTTTTGTAAAGAAAAGACAATGAACTATGGTAATTTAAAGGTTAGTTATTTTATTTTATGTTATTTACAGTATTTCTATCCCGCCTTTCTCCCCGAAGGGACCCAAGACGGCTTACAACAAAAAAGAGAAACATACAAAAAAAATACAATATAGAAACAAGCACAGTTTAAAAACAATAACAAACAATTAATAAAAATTAATAAAAACACGATTAAAAATAAATAAAAAGCGATTAAAAAGATCATGTTTTTATTCAAATATCAGTGAATCTGTAAACAAGCTGAAGGCTACTTAATCCTTACTAACAAAACGTGCTAATGCTCTGATGTTGAAATGCAATGCTGGCGGCACGACGGGCAGAAACAATGGCGGCATGATGGGCGGCAATGGTGGCAGCGACGGGTGGCAATGGCAGCACGAAGGGCGGCAACAATGGTGGCATGACGGGCGGCAATGGCAGTGACGACAGGTGGCGGCAATGGCGGTGATGGGGACAGGAAAGTCAATTAATTAATTAGGCTAACAAATAAATAAATAATTAAAAATTATTAAGAAATAATTAAAATAAATAAATAATTAAAAATTAAAAATGGTATTATGCCACCCTCAATTATACCTGGATGGATCTAGCATCCCCTTTGCTATAGCGGTGAAGTTATCACAGTACTTGCATTACTGCCAAACTGCTTGAATTGTCTCCAAGTAGCTTCCATAGCCTCCCTTGGTGACACCATCATTGAGCCAGGTGTGACTGTACCTGTGCAGGGGCTAGCTAGGTTGAGAGTCCACTCCCAAATCAGGAGCGTTTCTGGACAATTTTGATGCTGGAGTATCCGGAGTGCCAGACCATTGGGTGCCAGACTACTGGAGCTTTATTGTGACCAAACCTGCTTAACATAAGAGCCACATACAATAAACTTCAGATGTTTGAGAGCTGCAATATTTTAGAAGCATTTAAATTCTTCAATATATTTACTCACCATGAACATTAAACTCATGTTTTAATCCAGTGGACTCTCAGTTCATCACTGGTAAATAATTATAAAGCTTGAAAAATTATTATTTACCTTTTATATTAATTGTGATGTAAAAAGGAGCTCGGGTATTTCCGGTCAGGTCAAAGAGCCACATGGGGCTCAGGAGCCACAGTTTGGCCACCTCTGGTATATACAGTAGCTCTATAGTATCTGCCAGATGTTTACTTTTGGGAAATGAACCAGTTTTGATGAAGACAATGTAAATCTCTGATATTTTCTTTTCCAAAGGAAACTGAGCATAAGGAACTTGACCTTTACCATTTGTGAGGGGAGGAAAATTGAAGTAATATAAAGTGGTATTCTAAAAGTTTTCATTAAAACAAACAAATACAGTTTAATCCACTACCTATGTCTCAGAGGGAACTGTTGCAAACCACACTTTTTTTTTTCTTGGAAAGTGAACCTGCTTTAGACTAAAACAACAGTGCAAGAGACATCCCAGTAAGCATTTGCTGCTTTGCAGGGATATAAGGCAAATAAAGCTAGTTCCCAGTTCAACTCATCCTCCTGCAACAACAGGAGAGCTCTGCTACATCTGTAAAGAGTTTTTTTGCCAAGCAGGATCCATGAGAGCTTAAACCACTATTCTGTTAACAGCAATCCACAATTACTTTTCAAACATATGGCTGCTGATTTACAAGACCTTGGGCCATCTGGCCATAGAATGTTCAGCTCTGCATGCTTGAATTATTTTATCAAGGATTTCCAAACAATTTCTGAAGGATTATTAAACAAGATGAAAATAGAAAACGGCTGCAAACTAATGAAAGGTCTAGGCCCCTTTTATATATATTTTTTCTTCAGACATTAGCTGTATTGCCAACACTGTATGGTACTGGCTTTATATAAACTGGTCCAGATGGCTCTCATTGTCAGGATCAAGGCTGTAATTTCAGTGTAAAAGGTTGGCTTCCCACACTCAACAGAGGGATGTTCAGGGGGAAAGAGGATAACTGATAGCGGTCTTCTTTGAAATGTTTCTGTCTGTTTAGCATCATACCTTTCTACTGTTTTGTTACTTGGAAAAACTGATGGTAATTTTTGAAACATTGTCATGTTGAGGGTCAGTTTATTAATAGTGCAGCCTAATGAAGTGCAGCCAATCCTCAGATTTCCCCTTCCACTTTCCCCTAAGAGTAGGAGAAACCCTGCCACAGGTTTGTGTAAAGAACCCTGCCAGGAGCTGTATAAAACCCTGTCATGTAACCAACATTTGTGTGGAGCCTGATTAGTCAAGGTTCAACATACAACACTATCAGCGCAATCCTAACTAAGTATCTGGCGGGCAGCCCAGGGCCTCCCACCAGATCCTATCCCCATTCCCGGCTGCGCTGGTACAGCCCAGAGGTCTACTTAGGGAAAGGGGACGTCCTCTTCCCCTGGTGAAAACCGGGGATGGCCCCATGGGCCTCCTCGGATTTCCGCCAGCTAAATAGCTGGTGGAAGTAAGAGGAGGCCGTGTAAAGACCAAGTCGGCCCGGCGGGAGACGGGGGCAGGGGCGTCACTGGAGCGTGGCGGGGGGGCGGGCCGCCTGGGGGTGACGCGTGCCATGGGGTGACGCGCGCACCCCTCGCGCGTCACCTCCGTGACGCACGTCACCCTCCGGACGCTCCGAGGCCGGCCCGGGAGCCGGCCTCGGAGCGTCCGACCCCGTCTGCGCTCCAGGGCCTTCTGAAAGAAGGCCCAGGCAGCGCGTCCATCCGGGTATTTCCCGGATTTTCGGGTCTGCGCATGCGCAAAAATCCGGGAAATACCCGGATGGATGCGCTGCCTGGGCCTTCTTTCAGACGGCCCTGGAGCGCCGACGGGGTCGGACGCTCCAAGGCCTTCTCCTGGGCTGACCTCGGAGCGTCCGAAGGTCGACCCGACGCGACGCGGGGGGGAGCCGGGTCGCCCCCACCCCCGCGCCGCGATGAGCGTCACTAGGGTGATGCGCGTCCCCCGCCCCAGGGTGACGCGCATCCTAGTGACGCTACTGGACGGGGGATATGGCGGACGCCATCCCCGCACCCTCCTGGGCCAACTCGGCCAATGGCACTTCTCCCTTACCACCCGGACCGCCCCCACACCCAATGGGCCTTTTCTTACCTTCTTCCGGCAGCTGTGGGGACATTCCGGCAGTGGAGTGAGGGCGGCTGGCCTTGCGCCGGCCTCCCTTACTCCCAAGACGTCGCAAACATGCTTTACGGCACGTTTGCTATGGCTTCCGGCAGCGGAGCGCTCACTCCGCCACCGTGATTCTGCACAGGATTGCGCTGCATATTACAGTACTTGTTTATAAATCAACCGGAAAAGGAAATAAAAGAGAGGTATGGTATCTTAATATACTACACACACTATTTAGATAACCTAACATTTCAACGTTACAGCTCCCTAAGATACACTCATTTAACTTAATGGAGAAAATAACATTATTCCAATTTGCTGCAACTACTCATGAAAACTGTCATGATGGTAGAATAAAGGAGATTTGAAAGTATTAGACAACAGTTCACTTTTAGTTTCAAAACTGACCACGCAGTAAATTTCGGCTCTCCAATGTGCTGAAGCATAATGATACCATGGAATGCATATTTTAAACCTTGGCTAATCTTTTCCTAAAATACTTCTTGCTCAAATTTGGACCTCTAAGAATCTGACATCTGAGGTCAGTTTTGCAATCCACATCTGAGGGATTACCACCCAGCCTCCATGAGTCAGACCAGCATCTAGTGATTGGTACCGGTCCCCCCTCTGAACCTGCTAACCTCAGGGTGCACAAAAAAATCCTTACTTCTACTCTCTGACCCACACCATACCTGCCACTCGGGGGGGGGGGGGGTAGCCAGGAGCTTAGCTCCCCACCACACCCCTCCAACAGCCGAGCAGGACCTGCTGTAAGTCTCAAAGGAAAATATTTGTACCAATGAGAGACAGATGCACTCTGTTATTTGATACAGAGTGGGCTGTGAGTGGTGGACCTGGAGTGAGTCTTTTCCCAGTGAGACCCCCCCCCCCCCGAAGGTGGAGAGGACCAAGTATCTTGCGTAGCAACCTCCTTAGCAGGCTCCTAAATGACATGATGCTGCTGCACTAGAAGTGGCCCAATGCACTGCAAATCATCTTCCCTAAGCTTTTTGAGAGCCAAGACCCTGGTAGACAGAGATTACATTAGCTTAGCCTTTGCTTTGTTTCCACAGAAGGCAACTGCTTTCGGTTACACTGCACAACTAAAATCCAGGCAAAAATGTCCAGGGAAAGGGAAGAAAAAACACTCAGGAACATTGGACTGTGGTTAGTCCAAAACCGTGCAACAAATGCCCCCAAAGGACCTCCAACTGCAAACCCCACTCCCCTCAAAAGCCTAGGAACCCAATAAATGTGTATGTTTCCTCTTTTTTGTATAAAGGATATAAACAGCAAAGCAAACAAATATACACATGAAAACCCTCACTGCTCAATCCTCCAGCAAAGGTCTAATGCAGAGGTCTAACCATGTGTAAAAGGCACACTGAAGAAGGAATTGGGCAGGCAGCCTCAATGGCTACAAAGCCCTACACACTCTCACAAAGCAGCACCCAATAGGGTGTAAAAATGGGCTCCCTTGCCTTGTGAAATGATGGGGGGGGGGAAAACGCCCCCATCACCACAAGGGGGTGGGAGCAGCATTCATTCTCCCAGTAGAATGCATGACCTAGGATGGAACCAAAACAAACCATGAATGATTTGTTGTAGTTTGAAACCTAAAAAAGCAGCTTCCTTCTCTGCAAGCATATCACTGTGTGTGGACATGAGACTAACAGCGTAATCCTGTAAAAAAAAAAGCCGGTGACGGCAGCAGTCGCAAAATGCAGAGTTTCCGTTTCAAATGACTGTTTGCTTGCCAGAATCTTCTTTAAAAGTGATAGGTATGCGATGGGGATTCCATTTCCATCTTCCTGTCTACTGAGGCAGTGTCTGCATTTGATAAAGTTCATGGGAAATGAACGAAACGTCATGCGAAAGAAGCCTTTTTAAAATGTTTGATTGTATTTCATTGTAGAATTTTAAAGGTGCTTATACACATATGTGTTTGATTTGACTTTTGAAATCATCAGTAGCATACAGTTGTTACATTTTATAAAGCCATTTTATAACCTGAATCCCGGAGATGATTCGTTCTGTGTACATCATAACCGATTATAACAGTCTTCGATCCTTTTTAGTATCTCAGTAGTTCATTTCTGCTGGCTACATTGCTAGACTTGCTTCATACAAGCCTGGCATATCTTGCGGTCTCTCCTCCTATAACTGCATTCAAAGGCTGCCCCCTCTGCATACAGTCTGCAAAGGAGGGGGGGGGATGTGGGATTTGTACCAGGCCAACTTTAAACAAGAGATACTAGCCATAAATGTTGGCAGTTATACCAGTGAGTCTTGTTGGGCTATAATTCACTAGTGATTTTCTATCCCCCTTCTTGTAAATAGGAAACATAATGCTGGTTTCCAGGTGGAAAATTCTCACTAGGTGCTGTGCGATTGTAAAGATACTTTATTATGTACATAATTTCCCTAGATGTAACTGGAGACCAGCATGGTGCACCATAAAATAAGAAAAGGTGGGAGGGGAGAAGATGTTCTTCCCCAGGACACTTGAGAACATTTGCTTCTAAATTAAATTTAGTACAAGAGACTACATGCCAAAAACAAAACTCCCTGCCCCTTGAAGCTGTCATTGCACACTTCTTTCCAATGGGCTAAGCCTTTATCTTGTGAAAAATTTTATTCACACCCCATGCCCACACCCCATGCACACAACTGATATTCCGAGGCATACTTCCATTGAACCTAGAGGAAGCATATAACCATCTCGACTAGTAGCCATTGCTACAGCTGTCCTGCATGAATTTTGCAGCCCCCTTTTAAAGCTATCCAAGCTAATGACCATCATTCCATAGTGAATATGTAATAAATCACATATACTTATGTGTTATATAAAGCTATTTTGGGTCATTCTAAACCTCCTGCCAATCTGTTTCATTGGATGACTCCTGGTTCTAGCGGTGTGAAAGAAGAGGAAGAACTTCTCTCTGTTCCTTCATGGCCTATGATACATAATTTGAGAAGCTTCAGTCGTGTCCCTCTGTTGCCTTTTTAGGTATGCAGGAGCACCCACACTACTTGACCTGGCTTGGCTCAAGAACCACAAAGGGTGGTTTGTGAGCCACTGATCACTCACATAGTGCCTGATGGCACCTGAGTAGTGCTGCTTCCATGGTCACTATTCTCCCTTCCCAAAGTTTGACTTAGGATAGAACGAAAACAGCAGAGGCAATGGAGGCAGAAGCTGTGAATGCACCAAGCATTCCCTGGCCAAAAAGTCCACCTAGAACATGATTTCCCTGCAGGGGCTACTGAGACCTGTAGCCCCAATTTAGCCTTGGAAGGGAAAAGATGCTCAGTCTATCACAACTTGGAGTGCCTGCACGACACTGACACTGCTGGCGCCGCCCAGTAGCATCGCTGTAGGTGGAGCTGAACGTTAAGTTCCGCACCATGCTGACCCTCCCTTACTCTCCTGCAGGAGGCGGCCCCACCCCCTCGCCTTCTGAGACATTCAGTGGGGCAAAGGCAACGCGCAGGATTGGGCTGGAGGAAACTGGATCACTTGTGCGCATTTGCACATGATCAGGGCTTAGTTCTTCCCAATCCTACATGCAAGAAATCCACCAGGGGTATTCAATATTTCAAGCTCCTCTGATTGATTTCTCTCAAACCTCTACTTGTTTTAAAATGAAAAAGCCCCCAGCGAAACAGCCCATTGTTGATGAGTATAGTCTGAATGAACATCATTCTCCAAAGCTGTTACTAAACATTTCAGAGAGCTGAAACGCAACAGTTTGCAAAAGCAGCAGAGAGTTACCTGTCAGGCAAAAGTGAACGATCTTAATTAAGGCTGCAATCCTATCCACACTTACCTGAGAGTAAACCCCATTGACTAAAATGCAACTTACTTCAGAGTAGACATGCATAGGATTGGGCTGTACGTCCTTAATTGCAAGTTTCTCATCAATTTTCCATTTTATCAAATGACTGTGAGCCAGAAATTCACCACCACCAGTCCCTGCAGGGGACATCTATTTTTCTTGATACTGAGGGATCTTGATTAAACAAAATACCCTTAAAATGTTATAGGCATGTAGGAAATGTCAGTTGGCCAAGTAGCTACTGAAGATTTGTGTGCTGTCTCTTTATAAGTACTGATTGAGCAAAAGCTGTAGCAGATGCAGCTTTTGTTTGTTTTATCCTGGTCTCCTTGTCTCATGATGTAGTGTAGAGTATGTCTGAAGTCCTGCATGCTATGTAACAGCTGAGGAAGGGAGCCAGACAGGTAGGAGAAGCTGCTTTTTCTGTTCAAATTGGTCTTTTTAAGGGACAAAGCAACTCTTTGGAATACAAGCTGGCAACCTTAGTGCAACAACTAACAGCCTTGGAGTACAATAATCAGAGACGAATTCATCTCCCCAACCTGTCTTACCTTTGACTGTTTACTGTTGATTTATACAGTATTTCCCCTTTGAACTAGAGAGGGCAGCAAACATCAGAAATAGGGAACTTGGAATACAAACTTGCTCAGTTCAGATATCCATGTTTGGAGCCAAACTCCAAATCCAGGCTTTGCTCATAATGAGCCTTCTACCCCCAGTCAAGCAACACTCCACCCTGCCTGCTATTCCTCCCCACCCCAATTCACGTGATTCACAGCCAATCCTAACCAATTTTCCAGCACGAATGCAGCCGCAATGCAGCCCTGAGGTAAGGGAACAAACATTCTTTTACCTCAGAGGTTCCCTAACTCCTGGGAAGGCCTTACGCTGCTCTAAGTAGCAGCGGGGCCTTCCCAGGAGTGGCGATGACACGCCTGGGATCGCGCCGCCGCCGCCACCGCTGCGCCCGGGATCGCCGTTGTTACCGTCATTGGTGGGCAGTGGATGTCCCTCGGGGGTTGCGGGGAGCCTGCGGACCCCTCCGCAGGCCTCCCCAAGCGTCGGAGCAGCGCTCTGACGCGATCGCAACTGACTTCCGGTTTCGCGTAAAACCGGAAGTCAGTTGCGATTGCGTCAGAGCGCTGCTCCGACGCTTGGGGAGGCCTGCGGAGGGGTCCGCAGGCTCCCCGCAACCCCCGAGGGACACCCACTGCCCACCAATGACGGTAACAACGGCGATCCCGGGCGCAGCGGTGGCGGCGGCGGCACGATCCCAGGCGCGCCGTTGTCGTCACCGTGGGTTGCCATGCCCCTTAAGGGCATAGCAACCCTTTCTTCCTGGCTGGGGCGTCGCAACGCCCCAGTTAGGGTACCACTGCTTTACCTTGAGGAGCCTCTGTGACTACCTCCCCACACAGAATGCAGCATGCACACCATTGTCACTGCTACATTGGTGCTGGAAAATTGGTTAGGATTGGGCTGTCAAGTAATTGATTTGGGAGGCATGGAATACTGACACTCATGCACTCCCACAGGAAATGACACTCCTGAGCATGGGCAGGAGTGTCCAGACCAGTTAAGGATGAAGTCCACCTCTGAGAAGTTATGACAAGTAAAAAGCTAGCTTGTTAGGGAGAAGGGTTCTTTCCCAGCCTACTCTCTGACATCCTAGCTTTCTGTGTGCAGGGACGATAACTAAATACATGTCAGACATACACAATCCTCCTACCAGGATGGGTAGATCTTTTTCCATTCCTCTGAGAAGTTCTCCCCCCATCCTGGCAAAGTCCTTTGGGAATGAAGGGGAGCCAGTGGAACTGGCAGGCATTTCTAACATTCTCAAATATGTGAGCTTTTTCACAAGAGTTCTGTGAAAGTTCAGAAAAAAGCAAATCATTATAAGGCAAGTCAGGGTGGTGGGTTCAGGAGATAAGTGAAGACATGGTTTTACGGTGAGTGTAGAATTGCCAACAGCACCTCCTCTGTGCCTTTTGTAGCATTCAGACATGCAGAGATACAGCTAGGGGAACTTATCTTGGAATAGCCATGGAGTGATGGGCAAAAAAATTCTCACAGCCCATTTCTGTGCATCAGGATACTGTTGCAAGGGCAAGGCACAGAAGTGGAGCCAGTTTTGAGAAAAAAAATTCCCAGCATGACATTGAGGCTGCAATGCAAGCCATCCATAAAATAGTCTGTTCGGCAGCAGTAACATTACTGTTAATTTTAACCAACTGAACTTATGACAATTGTTGCTGGATTCCTTATGGTATCTCTTGAGAAAGAACAAGACACAAACCTGTTAAGACACGTGTAGCCACTCAAATGTCGGAGTCTTTATTAAGTCAGAACTCTGACAGTTAAAGAGAAGAAAATGGCTCAGGAGGACAGTATCAAGAGCACTAAAATATGTTGTATTCTCATGAAACGAGTCTTAAGGCTCTTCCTTGACAGTTAAGTAGGTGTTGATCCATAATTAATCTGGAAGAAAAATACTCTATGCAACCAAGATAGCATGAGAACATTCAGATGCATCTGTCATTGAAGCAACTGTGTCATTTCTGTGTGATTAACTGCAGGCAACAGAAGGACTTGTTTGTGGGGACCAGGTGGATGGCTGGTTCTGATTCCTGCCGGAAGGACCGGAGCAGAGGAATCTTTGGTCCCTTATGCCTAGGCTTACCAGATCCATAACTGGGACAGAGTGCTAGAGACCTTTCGGAGAAGGAATGTGGGCAGGTGTAGCTTGTTAAACCTTAGAGCACAATCCTAGGCATGACTACTCAGAAGCAAGCCCCATTGTGTTCAGTGGAGCTTGCTTCAGAGTAGACATGCCTAGGATTGTGCTCTAAGGTTTTACAAGCTACACCTGCCCACATTCCTTCTCCGAATGGTCTCTAGTACTCTGTCCCAGTTATGGATCTGGTAAGCCTACTTATGCCTAATGCCTCCCCCCCCCCCGTTGGGAAAGATAACACAATTCTCTGATTCTAAGGTGCAATTAATTGATATTTCTTAGAAAGAGCAGGTCCCTAATATGTAGGCCTGCAGTACTTCAGCTAGAACAGGGATAATGATAGCCACTAACAGTGCAATCCTATGCATGTCTACTCAGAAGTAAGCTCCACTGAGTTTAATGGGACTTAGACCTAGGTAAGTGTGTGTAGGAATGCAGCTTAACTTAAGCATGTTGTGGGCAGGTACAAAAGGGTGGAAAACATTACAAACAAGCCATCCGATTTTTGGGATTGCACAGAACTTAAATTGTTCCCAGATCTTGCTAAACGTGATAATCAGGGAAGAAAACAATTATGGCCCCATCCTACCCAGGCATTATGCTAGTGGACATCTCCGGGTGTAGACTGGCAGGGGCTGCCCACTTCTGTCTGCCCGCTCCTCTCTCCACTGCTCCTCCTCCCATTTCCTGGATTGGAAAAGGAAGGGGGGGGATGCTCTGACCCACCACTCCTCCTGCTCACCACACTTCCTCCTTGTCTCCCTCTTCCTTTTTCAGTTCAGTGACTAGGAGAAGCAGCGGCTGGTCCATCACCAGAAAAGGGTAGCCATGCTACCTAAGATCACTTTTTAAGCATAGATGCCAGAGTTTGAACTTGTGACCAGGTGCCTATAAAGCTTAGGTTCTGACACTGAGCTAGGGCCCTCTCATGTTAAGGGTACGGTACTGTATATTCCAAACATAGATTATTTACAAGTGTGTCAGTTGACTTCATCTTCTGGAACTGTTTAGAACAGCATTTCTCAATCATTTCTCAATCATTTCTTCATCTTCTGGAACTGTTTAGAACAGCATTTCTCAATCTGTGCTTCACCTGGAGTGCTCCACTACCCTATAACTTCTCTGTGTGCCCCCTGCCAAGGCTATGGACATCTGTTCAGCATGCCTTTGCTGAAATCTCTATCTGCTTTCTGAAGAAATCCCTGGAGTGGGAAGAAACGTAAAAGCAAATTGAAGATTTAAAGCTTTCATCTCTGACTGCCTTGAATAGTCCGCTCCTGTGCATCCAATCTCGTCAACGCAATTGAAACAGGAAAGGAAGTGTCTTCAGTCAATTGTAAGATACAACTTTATTTCTTCTCTCAAAAAATCAAAAAATGGCTGGAAATCCCATAAATATTCAAACTGTGTATTTCTCAAACAGTTGTACTTGTACCACCAGTGGCACTTCGGCCGACTGCTGGTGGTACTCGGACCACCAGAACCCCGCTCCGATGTGGAGCTTTTGGCAGTGTGTTTTCACTCCTGAGAGGCTCCTGCCTTTGCCTGAGCTTCTTGGAAACACTGAGAAGGGTCATCCCACCCTCCCAGAGTCACCTACCTGCATTTTATGGCCTCCAAAATCCTGAAAACCTGGAAGTAACTGGCAATGATGTCATTGCCAGTCACTTCTGGTGGTACGCAGCAGGAGAATGGCGCCGGAGGCGGTATTCGGCCGGGAAGGGGTTGAGAACCCTTGGTTTAGAATAAAACTTAATGGTATTCAAAGCACTATTTCTGACACACAACGCTAAGAAATTAAAAGCCCAATTATGGAGACAGCAGTATGATATATTTTCATATGCATGTTCACTAGAAATGAGCCTTACAAGATGTCAATATGAACAACAGTTGCTCAAATAATTTATTTCAAATGCTTTATGGGTATCAAATTTAGCTAGACTTTAATAAATGAGGATTTTTTTTTTGCTCCATTTGCATTTAGTTTCCTATTGCGATACATGACAGCATCACTCATCAAAGTAACTCTGGAGCTAATGAACCTAAGAGAATTAAAGTCCCTCCATCAATCACTAATTCAGTAACCAAGAAAAAAACACACATCACACAGCCCAAATATCCTTTTGCAAGCATCAATTTCTGCAGAGTTCTCAGGTTCCCAGAGTGTTGTTTTTCATTAAGTGAAAATGCCACTTACAGACTCATACCGGGTATAATGAACACGGAGGGAAGGGAAAGAATTTCTGATCATGTGTAGAGACCGCTGCACATGGCGCTTCAGACAGACATAATGAACATGCATAGTCTGTTGCCATGATACTACTGTTCCCTATGTCCATGTTTTTATACCCAGATGAACACCTTCAGTACAGTACAATGCTTAATTCTGAGTACTTCGCACACTCTGGAAAATGCCTGGAATGACTAGTATTGTATTTTGTTAATGCATAATCATATTTTTCACATCAGAGAGTAAACTGTTTACATTAGACCAGGTCTTTATACAGACATGGAAGTTAGCAGTATCATGTTGACGATATCACAATTTGCCAGTTGCCTTAATTTAGTTTGTTTATTTCAGGAATGTTTATCCCGCCTTTCCAACAGGTGCTCAAAGCAACTGACAAAAACCAGAAACAAAATGCTGTGCTGTGTTATCAAACACAACAAATAAATGCAATACCACTAAAATCAATAACAAACTACAAAATTTTAACATTCCAAAATACAGTAACATTAAAATTCATCTGATAAATTCATTCATAAAATCAATTAAACGATCTGCTCACAGCCATCACATTACATATCCCACCCACAGCAGCATAAAATCTCAAATTAATGGGATAATTTTCAAAAACTGTGGAATGGGGAGTGGAAGTTGTGTCAGTGTGCCTCACCTAAATAAAGTGTATGATATATGGAGAGCCAGGATGGTGTAGTGGTTTGGGAGTCGGACTTAGACCTGGAAGATCCAGGTTCAAATCCCCGCTCAGCCACGAAGCTTCCTGGGTGACCTTGGGCCAGTCACTATCTCTCAGCCCCACCTACCTCACAGGGTTGTTGTGAGGACAAAAAGGAGGGGAGGAAATATGTACACCACTCTGAGCTCCTTGGAGGAAGGGTGGTATAAAAATGTGAAAAATAAATAAATAAATATGTGAGGTTATACTGCACTTGGTCACCAGAGGATTGCTTTTCGTTGTTCCTGCATCTGTAAATGGAATGTACAGCTACCGTGGCTAGAATATGAATATTTGTAGCCCAATCCTATCCTTCCCTCCCCTCGCTGGTGCAGCTGTGCCAAAAACGGGTGTGTTGTATCCAGCGGGGGGGGGGGGCTGATCGAGAGGTTTTGGAGGGGAAGGGGGATTTAAATCCCCTTATGCCTCCATAAGTCTTCCGTTCTGAAATGGGTCTCCTCGAACCTGTGCCAGCGATTTCACTGGTGCAAGTCTGAGGAGAGAAAGGGGTGGGGTGGGGAGGCTGCTGCCTGAAGGGATATGATATGGCATGCACCTTTGCCACCAGATCCACCCATCTCGCAACCACTGCACCCCTGCTCCTCTCCCTCCCCGCCTGGTTTCAGCCCCTCCCTGCCCTGTTCTGCCCTCCCTACTCCAGCGGGTGGCCAGCGATCTGGCAACACATGAGGGAAGGCTCCAGCCTTCCCACCTGTGCTCCAGCAGTGCACTACGTCACATGCCGATGGAAGCGCTTTTACAACAGTCATTTGGTAGTCAACACTGGCAGAATGCTACTTCCACCAGTGTGAAGAGTCTATAGGATTGGGATGTCATTCACTTCAGAAATGTCTCTCACACTTTCTATATGTTGCATTAGTCACACTCACAAGTGCACATAAAATAGTGTGAAAAAGGCACTTAAGAACATAAGAACATAAGAAGAGCCCTGCTGGATCAGGCCAAAGGCCCATCTAGTCCAGCTTCCTGTATCACACAGTGGCCCCACCAGATGCCTCAGGGAGCACAAGACAACAAGATACTTGTATCCTGTCGCCACTCCCTTGCACCTGGCACAAAGAAAACCTACTCCTACAACCAGGAGGTTGCTTATCCCCATCATGGCTTGTAAGCTGTGATGGACTTTTCCTCCATAAATCTGTCCAATCCCCTTTTAAAGGCATCCAGGCCAGGTGCCATCACCACCTCCTGTGGCAAGGAGTTCCACAGATGAATTACACACTGGGTAAGGAAAAAATTTCTTTTGTCTGTTCTAACTCTCCCTCCACTCAATTTTAGTGCATGTCCCCTAGTTCATTTTTTAAAGCACATTTAAAATACTGACGAATTTCTAAATTAGAACAGAAATTCTAAATAAAATGTAGACACTGTCTGGATGGATTCTATGCAATTAAATGTTGAAAACACTGTGCCAAGACTCCATAATGGGATCCGGAAGTCTTTGGTGTTCAGTTCATCACAACCAATTCCTTAGAGACCACTTGTTCTCCTACAGAAACATTTTAATGTATTGTTATAATTATCACATTTGTTTGTGTATGTAAAATCATCAGTGTACATGACTCTGTACAACAGAAGAAAGGTCCCTGCCGTGAAGATACTTGTATCCCACAATCTAAAAATAGAGACAGAAGAAGAGCAGTACAGTAATGCCAGGGGAAATGGGGGAAGACTATGCAATTATTTCATGTACATGTACTTAGGCTTTGTTGCAGCAGAGAAAAGGACCAGAGGGTAGTGCCAAATGGCCCAATCTTATGTGGTGGTTACTTAATACACTTTCTGGCTATCACAAACTTGACATGCCAGAAAGCGCCGCATGGCCACCGCTGGAAGTGGCGAGGTGGGGAAGGGGAAGAATGGGGCAGGGGTGGGTGGAGCCCCAGGTGGGGAGGGGGAAGAATGGGGCAGGGGTGGGTGGAACAGGGAGGCGATGAGGCAGGGAGGAGGGCAGATCAGGACCTTGAAGGAGGCGGGTTCAGCAGTGGCAGCTTCTACCAAATTCATACCCCCTTCCTGAGCTCGATCCGCCATCATGGGACCATGCAAACTTGCACCAGCGATATTGCTGGTGCAGGTCCAAGTAGGCCTGTTAGGCCATCATGGGCTTACCTTGGGGCAAGGGAACAAATGTTCCCTTATTCTGAGGAGTACTCTGAAGGCTGAAACTCCCCCATGGTTGGTTACAGAGGACGCCACATTGATGGAGCTAGGTAGGATTGGGCTTAAATACTTCACAAAAAAACGTGGGTTTTGAGGAAGGAGGCAAGCATCCCACTGGTGATTTGGGAGGAAGTTTCAGGCATAAGGGGCAGCAAGGAAGAAAGTGGGGAATCATTTGAAGAAGCAGATTTGAAAATGGCATCGGTACGGATAGAGTTGTTGGGTCGGTCTGCTTATTCTGTTTGCAAAGCTTTCTTCATATGATGCTTTTCTGTTTACTTGTGGGGGTTATTATAGAATGATTGCTAAGAAATGATACAAACTCTGTTGTGCTTAGAGAACAGTGCCACACTTAGCCTCTTGGCATTTACTAAGAAAGCTGTACAAGTGAATGTCATTCCATCAACTATGACACTGAAACAGATTCTTATCTGTATAGACAGTTTTCGGTTTCAGAAAAATTTGAGATGCCTGTGGCATTAACTGTGCTACTTACAATGATGTAAAGTGGAGAGGAATAATAAGAGCTCTTTTTATAGGCTGACTGACCTAAATAGAAAAGTAGGGAAAGGTGGGACCAGTTCAAATGATTTGAAGTGTTATTTTGTTCCTTCTGCTTTTTGTAGGATGTTCTGGTTGTATTTTGTTCAGTGTGATAGACTGCAGAGGGACAAGAGGAAAGCAATGACTTGTTGGTAATATAGCTAATATTGTCTTAGCGATTCACTGTCCATGTTTCCTGAATTTAAAAGAACTGACCAACACGGTCATTAAACCCCTATTTTTAAATTCAATATAGCTAATGTTTATGCTGGACCTTATAGCTAGGCTTACCAGATCCATAACAGGACAGAGTGCTAGACTTTTTGGAGAAGGAATGTGGACAAGTGTAGCTTTTTAAACCCTTAGAGCAAAATCCTAGGCATGCCTAATCAGAAGCAAGCCCATGAGGTTTAAGGGTTTAAACCCCATGTGCTCTAAGGGTTTAAAAAGCTACACCTGCCCACATTTCCTTCTCCTAAAAGTCTAGCACTGTCCCGGTATGGATCTGGTAAGCTTACTTATAGCAAGCTCACAACACCAAATGAGTGTACAGCAGTACATATACCCCTCTGCAAGCCTCTTGGGTGTTCTTTGCACAACATTAAGTTGGAGGACTCAGTGGTATTTCATTTTTTTTTCTATTTGCTTCTGTTAAGCTTTCTATTTGCTTCTGTTAAGTTGGATTTTTGCTGTGCTTTCATGTGTTCTGTGTTCATTTAGAAGTGAGTTTTTAAATTGTACTTGCATTTATAGTGTTATTTTCTTTATGTTTGGCTTTGAGTGGCTTCACCTTCTCGGATTAGAGGTTACAATCAGCTGTTACTGATTGCTTCTCTTGTCAGATAGGGAGTGCCCACTTCCTGTTTTCTTTTAAGCTGTCTTAGGAACACTATAGGGGATTTCTGATGATGCCACGAATGTTACGTGTGCGAAACGTCAAAAGTATGTTTTAACATCTGTGACAAATTTATTTTTGAAATGAAATGATTTTATATCTATAACGACAGAGTTTCCCGGCAACATGCGGATTTTTAATTCAAGGATATGGTCGCGTCGTGAAAATCTACAAAAATATCTTATTTTTTTTAATTTGGGGGCAGTCTAGCTGTAGAATACTGAACCTGAAGAAAAGCCTATTGTGCCTGCCCTTGGGCAGGAGAGGGTCAGAAAAGCAACACCATGTTTAAACCTCCAATGACTGCAGACAGGGGAGAGAAGGGAATTCTGTGTCCCCCAATCCTCGTAGCTAGCGTTCCTCTTCCAGCATCTCTCAATGCGCATTTCGTTCTGCCACTGTTTCTCCTCCATAGACTTCTCTCCTGTGCTCAGTTTGGGTGTGTACATCATGCTGACAAGGGACCTCCAACCTCTCATGAAGCTGCCAGGAAGCTCCAGAGCTGTGCAAGGTTGGAACACTGTCCGCATCGCTTTGAGAGTGGGGTTGCCACCTGTCCAATGAGGCCTGTTTAAGTTGGGTGCCCAACACCCAGAAGCTGCTTGGTCTGTTTCAGACTTGTCAGGGCTGAGTCCTTCTTTCCCTTTCTTTTCCTTTTGATATTTGGAGCTATGAATTGTTGGGGAATCTCTTCCCCAATGTAATGTTTAGATTACACAAGCTGAGATGTGAACCCACACTATTGTGGCATACTTCCTCCCACTGTATCCACTGTGCAAGTTAAGCAGAGGGCTACCCAACCTGGACTACTAAGGTTGTGAAAAACTGAAAGATAAATACGGCCAATATGGGTTATAAAATAGTCTTTACAGGGGCTGGGCAAGATAGGACTTTGAGACATCAAGATGACCAGAAAATGCCTAGTGATTTGAGGGCCTTCTATATTTTCAGTACTGTATTTTTTCAGCCCTATTATTTTTATTATTAATTATTGTAGCTGTCATGGTGGCCACATGGGCTGGTTTATATACTGAGGCAGGCTATGTACAGTGTATTCATATGTAGCCTGGAAGCTGGAACCCAAGGTATCCATTAAGACATCTTTATGATCTGGGAGGCTAGTGGACTGAAGGAGAAGTTCTTAAGCAAACTAAAGTTTGTTCTGCTCTCCTGTTGTGGGTCTCTGTGTGGGATGGCCCCCTGACCATGATGTTGACTGAAAGGCTCGCATTGAGGGGTGAGCTGGGGGCGAGTAGAGATGCCTTGCACCCCACAGCTGCCTGATGCCTCCTCTGACCCGCTGCTCACTGAGCCACTTCGCTCTCCTCTCCCACACCTCATCTCATTCTCCCAGCATGCTCTACTTCTCCTGTTTATTTTAAACTAGACAGGTGCAGAGGAAGGATGCAGCACCAGAGCTCAAGGTAAAGGGGTGAATTGCCATGCCTTCTTTTCCTTGCCCACCCCCAGCTGGGCAGCAGCAGCAGTAGTGGTGATGGGGCATGTGCATGAGTTCAGGGGGGGGGGTTGGAATTTGTACACCACATGACGTGGCACTTGGGCTTGGATCAGGCCTGGTCTCTGCATCTCCAACAGTGAACTGAGGAAGATATGAAGAAGACTATACTATATAGTCACATGACTGTGGGTTCATTGGTGGGTCACTGTATATGCACATGCCTCTTCAGTGAGTTCTTCCTTTATTTTCACTCATATTGTTGAAGACGCACACACACAGCATCATATACATACTTGAGAAAATAGTTTTTATATGTCGGCATCAATCAATGAAACATACTTTTAAGAAACAAAGGGTAAACATTCGGTTTTCTATGTGTCGCCATAGAATTTGGTTCTTTGGAATTTGATGTTCATACAAAATATTGAATTAGATGTAATATGATATAATAGTGGAAAGAGCCATCAAGACATTGTTGTATATGTGTTGTTTTAACATAGGTCTTCCTGCCAGTTGCTGGTGATGAAAAGATGGGAGGAAGTTTGGCAACCAAAAGATTATTTTTACCCTCAATGCATTTGTATACACAATTCAGTGAAAAACCAAAAACAAAAGTTTCCACTTCTATGGTTCTTTCTTTGGATTCCATCAATATACAATTGCATTTATGGGCAAGTGCCAAAAATGAAACAATTAATGGAATGAAAATTGACAGCTGTTTTATTTTTCGTGTTTTTCTATATAGTATTGCCAGTAAAGTCATCAATTTTAACTCATTACTGTAATCAATTCCTTTACTAGAAATGCATAAACATGATACGTCTTGTTCAGGAAAAATGAGAGAGAGAGAGAGAGAGAGAGAGAGAGAGAGAGAGAGAGAGAGAGAGAGAGAGGAGACTCAAGCCCTTTTTGGAACAAAAACCAATCTACTCAGAATAATGTTTGAAAAGTTGCATGATTTCCAAGAGTCCATCTAAAATTTCCTAAAATAGCACAGGTATTTTATGGGTTATATTTATATAGCCCATCAACTAACCTGGGAATGGTTCCAACAACCACAAATAGCAAATGAACAAATTCTCCCACCTCCTTCTCCCCGTTCTTGCACAGTGGAAATTTTCATATTGGGTAATTTCCTGGAAAGGCAACACAAGGTAAATGGAAGGAGTCATATAGGATTTAGTCATTTGGATCATTTGTTCATCAGCGGAATTTTTAAAAGCCCTGAAAGATAAATTAGTACTGCATTTTTAAGCTTTTTTTTTTTTTTTGCTTCTGCTTTTGCAGGGGAGGAAAACACTCAATCAAGGCTATGCAGAAGCTTAGCTTGCTGGCAAGGACTCTTTCTTAATTGCTGCCACCACCAGCCTACCTTCAATTAAATCAGGGGAAAAGACAACCTTGGATACAGAGTTTCAAGAACAGGACATTTTCCAGAAAGCATGTGACCAAGCAGTTGAGGCTGCACAGTTATTATACAGAGGTCTCGGAGCCTAATAACCAGCAACGGTCTTCTTGGACTGAAGCATTTTTTTGCTACTTGGCTTAGATGGAAGTCCCGAGCAGGGCTCAAAACAGATTCTGAAACGCCATTCAAAAACATCCAAAACCGGACTGATCATGTGGCTTCAATGATGCCCCTGACTTAGAGTGGTTCTAGCCAGAGGCGTCACTCGGGTTTGCCTCACCTGCTGCGCGAGCACATGGCGTCACCCCAGTGGTGTCACTAGGGTTGGTGTCACTCTGTGTGGTAACTCATGGTGTCACCCCCATTAACTTTATTTTAATATATAACAGTACAGGTCACCCACAAATCAGTAACCAACAAAAAACCAGTGGCCAACTTGATGACACTCACACAACTGAATAAGAGCAAAAAAAGTATTTAATTATTTTGAAAACCTCCATGCTGTGTCATCATAACACCTCATTGGCTCTTACAGCACAGTCCTATCTAACTGTGCTAACAATCACAGCACAGTCCTATCTAACTTACACCACCGGTATAACCGGCGGTACAGCGAGAACGGGAGGCCCCAGAACGGAAAGGGGATTCAAATCCCCTCCAAAGGGGAGGGTGTCACCTGGTGTGGTCTTCACCCTCCTAGTGATGCTACTGGCTCTAGCCATGCCAAATGATCCTGACACAGGCTCTATGTAGAAAAAGTAAAGAGAGAGAAGGAGGTGGAGAAGGAGGAGCTCTTGACTTCATCTTTTTGAAATCTAAAAGACCCCACTTTTGAGTCAGGATCATACCTCCACTCTTCTGAGATGCTGGACCAATTTCAGCTAAGCAAGTCATGGATGACATCATGCTGCAGAGTTGAGCAACTCCAATAGGTTATGGAGACTGAGAGAATCCCAGAAGGAAATATGGTCTATTGAATACACAACCACTTCCTGGGAGGATGTGGTAGGAAGATATGCCAGGTGACTAGCAGACAGTATTAAATAAACTAGAGACAGCATACACTCGAATTCATGGGAGTGACTGTTCTGCTGGCTCTTGAAACTGCATTTGAGCACTCTAGAATGGCAGTAGCCCTGACAAGCATGCCAAGGTGGCCACAACGAATCTCACATTCTTGCTATGTCACTGTCCGTAGTGAGGGTGGGCTAGCACACCCTGTGATGGCATCATTTCCTGTGTTTTAAGCGAGCTATCAAGACAAAAGGGGGAAAAGTGTCACAGAGCAGTGACAGCCTCTTATAGTAAGACCACCATTAAACAGGTACCAGTACTGTGTTCTTGCCTTGCTCTTAACACCACCATGGAGCTGTCCAAAAAGTGTTGAAACCAGGTCCTCCATTTTTCTATTTATGCATGATCTGGTTTGAGCAAAGACCTGCAACCAACAACTATAGTATTTGGCAGGTAATTTGAAATCAATATATGAACTTCCTCTCCATTGTCCATTTCTCCAATCTGTGTCTTGGTTTTTCATGCTTGTTCCCGTCTTTCCCCTCTACCTTCTGCTTTTCTTCTCATTCTCTTGGAACACATCTTCTTCCATTCCTTCTATCCTAGACCCACCCTGTGTGGTCTCCCTGTCTGACAATAATAATAATAATAATGAAAATAATAATATACAGTATTTATATACCGCCTTTCTTGGTCATTGGATTTCTCCTCCGACTTTAATTCAAGGTGGTGTACATAGGCAGGCTTTCCTAACCTCCCTAATGAGAGGTTTTTACAATATATAAATGTCCATCTTTCATTGGACAATCTTTCATATGTGCTGGGTGCACATATGGCTGGCTTGAGAGAAGGTCTTAGTAAAGGATGGGAACTTTAATGTTAGTTTCCTTTATTAAAAACCACAATGTATGTGCAGTATGTACTGTTCTAAATGATTTGGGGACAGAGCCTCGGAAGTTTTGGCATTTGTTAATAAATTGATTAAAATATAAATGCACTGCACTTTAAAGCTGAAACAAAGTGAGTTATGTCATTAGCATGGCTTTCCTTAGAACAAAGACCTCCTTTCACTTTTCCTATGGGGTAACAGAGATGCTATGTGTTGTAGATGGAGCCTGCCTTTAGTTTGCTCAAAGATTTGCAATGCAAGTGTATACTAAGGTTTCATTAGCAGGGACTCTTGACTATCATCATGTGGAATAAGTTGATATCCATAATGGATTTTATTCAACATCATCCTCAATTAATTAGTATAAATTGATTCAGTTTAACCACTTTAATGGAGATGAAGAGCTTGATTAAAGCTGCACGCTGCTTAGGTCAAGGAAAAAGCAGATCGCCTTTGACTCTCTGTAAATGAATAGGAAGAGGACACACAGCTAATGGCATTCACTCACAATGCAACAAAGCGTGCCTCTGTGTGTGCAAAGGTTCCATTGATCATTTCTGCATCTGGAGATGCTATTTTTGCAGACTGACTGTAGCATTTTATCTCAAATGAATGCTGCAGAGGAAGGATATTAAAATCTCCTTCCTTGAAAGTTTTCAAAACAAGCTTTGATACCTGACAGGAATATTTTAGGCTTTTCCAAACTGTACAATAGGCAAATGAATATCCATACATTTAAGTTCATTCATAATAGTATTCACCTTAACCTACCTTGATTAGAGCATTGTGTCATTAATAGTTGTCTGCCAGGGCAAGGTAATGTGGGTTGAATCAGTGGCAGATTGCAAGGGGGTGAGAGGGCAGCGGATTCGGGGTGCCCTTCACCCTGAGTCTGCCGCTGCCCCCCACTTCCTGGATGCAACCTGCACTGATCCGCTTTCCGAGTGAAAAGTGGATCATCATCACCCACCTCTTTACTTTGCTCCTAGCGTGGTTTCTTTCAACTCAGAAGTGCAGGACTTCAGGTTTCGTTTACAGGGACCGCATGAACGAAGGAGCTCCTTCATTCGTGTGGTCCCTGAGAATCAAACATTAAATCCTGAACTTCCACAACTGAAAAATGGCACAAGCAGCAGCTTTTTAAACAATTGTGCAGAGGTGGTGAAGCTGAGACAGTACTGGCCAACATTCTGGGCTGCACTGCAGCTGTTGTCTGCCATCTGTACTTTAGCGTCTCTTAAGATGCTATGCAAATAATTATCCATATCCAGTCTTTTTTCTTACATGCACCATGTGTGTAGGTTATCATTCTTCCCATTTTACAGATGAGAAACTAGAAGGTGATACTGGTGTTTTCTGTGGGAAATCTCAATAAAGGTATTTAATGACACAAGGAATGCATGTATTATTATCTTTTACATTTGCTGTGGACAGTGCCAGTGTACTGTGTGTTGGTCTGTGAGATTGCAAATATCCAAATAGGAAAGATTTAATCTGAAGTCTTCCATGTCTAAGGCCACTATTCAGCCAGTTGTGCCTGAGGTTCAGTATGCCCCCAGATCATATTAGAAAAATGTACGGAGGATCTTTCTATCAACTGCTGTTAGTCATGATAGTTAAATGGATATTTCAGATTCAGAGGCAGTCCACCACTAAATACCAATTGTGGTGGATCACAGGCAGAGAAGGACCATGCCTTCATGCCCTGTTACTGGGCTTTCATGTACTATTTTGTTGGCCACTGTGGCAAGCAGGATGCTGTTGGCCATTGTGGTAAGCAGGATGGACCTACAGTTTGATGTCCATCCACCTCTGAGGCACCAGGTATAGACAGAACCCGGAAGAAATCGCTGAACTGGAAGAAATACGTGGTGATGTCATCACATCACCACAAATTACTTCCAGTTCAGTGAGACGAAGATGAAGTAAGCAGGTGAGCTTGCTGCGAGGTAAGTGCTCGGCTCCACCTCCAAGTCAAAACTTGTGTCTTCACGAAGACACAAGCCAAGGGGTATCACCTCTCCTTGCAGCCTGTAAGGAGGGGCTGACATCCTTGCTCGGCCATTTTTGGCCACTCCAGCCGCTTCTTTGGGCCAATAACAAAAGAAGCAACTTGGAGCGGCTGAGCCTGGATGGCGTGGCAGGGCAGGGCAGATGTGGTGTCACCCCCCAAATTGTTGTCACCGGTGCGCCCCCATAGCTCCTCTAGTGACGCCCATGTGATGCAGCAGGACTTTTCTTATGTTCTGTTTTAGTGGTCTCACCATTTGCAAGAAACATATTTTCTGACTCTAGTCGAACATCTGCAATTTGCCACAATTCTTGGTTTTTGTTCATATGCCTCATTTGGGAGCCTTTTAAGGCCCATACTTCCATTTTCTCAGTATTTCTTCTCCTTAGTGCAGTGTTTCCCAAACTTTTTCGACCTACCTGCAGCTCCCTTGACCGTTGGCGACCATTGGCCGCGGCTCCCATTACATTATGTTGATTGCCAGTTGGCATTGTATTGTTTTCTGAGAGGATTCTGTGACACTGGCTTCCAGTTTGGGAACCACTGCATTAGTGAGAAGAACTCAGGATAAAATCCCCTTTGAAAGCAGACAAATGCTGCTGTGGATTCAGATGATAATTCTGGCAGTGATAATGATGGCTTGTGTTTTGACAACTGAGAGTGAGCCTGAAGCTCTAGTGAACTTTGAGATTTACTCTGCCTGACACTAGTATTTGACTGAGTTGATTTCAATGATGGGGTTTGGAGCGGGATAAACTATATCATGTGCAAGTGCTCACATACGTACATGTGTACACAAACACACACAAACACTGAGCAGCTTGGTAAATGAATTCACGTTTTAGCTTACTTGAAGTTGATAGCCAGTGATAAATCTTTGGGTGCTATCTGGATGCATGAATACAGGCTTTTTCATTTTTTTAAAATAATGTTTTATGGATGTAGGTCTTATCTAAAAGCACTGTGCAAATTTTGCTTGATTTTTTTTATGCAATAGGCTGTGTTGAGCTACAGTGGAGTGATTTTGAGTTCTATTCTTGTCTTTACTACATTTTCATCTTTATTGCATACCATATATTCCCAGGGCATTGTGAAGCTGCCCCATGGTCTCAAAAAAGGTAAGAAGTGTCTGAACTTGGTGAACCATAATTTGGACATGAACTGGAATCAACAAAGAGAACAGTAACTATGCTCATCTTCCCTAAATGTTGCAACGATTCCAACATTTCTGACATCAAAGGTTTAGATACATTTCAGGTTTCTGAGAGTGGTTCATTCTTACTTGTATGCCTTCTATAAGAACATCGATAAAGAAGAACAATAGTATATGTTGTTCTTTGGTTCTTTGGTTCTTTGGTTCTTTGGTTCTTAGAAGCTTTGGTTCTTGCACATAGTTTGAAGATTTCCCTTAATCAGTTCAGATCTAAGTTATTATTTAAAAGTAATGGCCCAGTCCTATTTGGATGTGGCACTAGTGTCACATAGATGTCGGTGCAATGGCCATCATATCCTAGGCTCATCCAGGTAATGTCACACCAGTGCAGCTCACCCAGTAATGTTTGTGCAGGTCTTCCCAGCAACAACAAGTGCACCCATGGAAACCCTAACAATAGCTCATTACCCACAGACCAGCATCCTGACAGCAGCGTGTCTTTGGCACATCGATGTCCAAGGAACCAATCACCGCCTCCACCCAGCCCCAATGCCAATCATTGGGCTGGCATGTGACACAGGGTGCCTACTGCAGGGGCCTACCCAGCTAGCCACACCCTTACACACTCCGTGCCCTTTGCTTCATCGCTGCTTAACTGTCAGTATGCTGCCTCCTGTCCCTTTGCCACTGCGCACCATATACCAGGGCAGTGGAGAACAGGGGCTCAGGATCACTCAGGAGCACCCTCCCCTTGGTGACCTAACCAAACTGAAGTCGGTCCAACACCCATGCGTTGCCGCCTATGACCTGCTTGACAATGTCCCTGTTTTTTCAGTCCCAGAAAGGCAGAAGAAAAGCAGGAAGTTTATTGAGGTCCTGGTGAGTTACTGTTCCATGTTTGGTAGGATGTATTCAGTTGTGCAGGCTGGTGCTGTCCAGTTCCTTAACTGTTGAGAAAGCAGTTTGCCATTGGTCCTTAATCATCCAATATCATGCACATTCTGTCCACCAAGGAGGATAAATACTGACATAGAAATGCAGCACCCCTGGTTATCAGTTCTTTCCAGAAATATCACAAGGAAATGACAATGGACTAATTCATCATATCTCAGAACAAAGTTCTAAGTGGAAAAGTTGGGTTTGTTTTGTTCTCTCTCTGTGCGTATGTGTTTAAAAAGAACCTCCTGCTGAAACAAGAAAAAGACTTAGCAAGCAAGATTTCCAACACCTGTAGTTCAATTTCAATAGCTGTAGTGGTGTGTGGCAGGTCCCCATGGGAAGTGAAAGACTGACACAATAGAAATGAAAAGCTTTATTTCATGAACATCAGTATTTCTTTAAAGACAAGTCTTTAATAAAAGTTAATAACAGTAAGTGGAGCTCCAAATCTAAATGTCTGACAGCTGATAGAAAGTTAGACGTCAGCTTGTTTTATGAAAGCAATAGGATATTCTTGTGGGAGGATATGGATTTTGAGAAAATAAAGCCTTTATTTTTGAGGAAGAGAAAGTTGGTAATATCTGGCTGTACTTCTAAAGGAAAAAAAGTGTAAAGGTCACATTTCATCACTTGCCTGAGGTGCAGATTGACAGAGCTGCAAGGGATTATAAAAAAATTAATTGCTCAGGTGGATATTGGTGAGTTTCCCCAGAGGTACAATTTCATATTTTTTTTCTTTATTACTTGGAGAGAGAAAGAATCAGTCATCCAGCGTGTAGAATCAATGTTTCTTCACAGCAACAATGCCCCCTCCCTTGTCCCACTTCACCCTCCTTTCCACCCATCACTGCCCCATTCTACCCACCCCTCCCTCTGACCCCTTATGCGTAAATACTGGGGTCAGTGGGTGTTCAGAGTCCACCAGCAACTGAAGCCAGCCGTTTGCTGCTTGAGGCGTTGGCCAGCCTGTGCGCTCCGGCATGTTGTCTTTTGCGACAGTCGGAAAGCACTA
This sequence comes from Plestiodon gilberti rubricaudatus, assembly GCA_026170595.1. NCBI lineage: Eukaryota > Metazoa > Chordata > Lepidosauria > Squamata > Scincidae > Plestiodon > Plestiodon gilberti. Next base: position 28,011,209 of record JANXHW010000003.1, on the reverse strand, counting down.
TATGCCGCTGGAACACATGTTCCGGCGGTGTACAGCACCAGAAGGATTGGGCCATTAATCACCCACCTCCAGTCTTTATATGAATGGTAGAAAAACCAAATGAAAGTGCATACTAGACAAAAGACATTTGTGTATCCTGTAACCAATGGCACATTTATTTATTTAAAAACCTCAGAAGGCAGCTACAACACACTGTAAATCTAATAAACAATATTCCCTCCCCCCAGCTAGAATTTCCCAGGCTCACCTATAGGTGAAATATACTCACCTATATCAGGAATACCTTTCCAATTTGGGTGGATTTTGATCAATGTTTGTATGTGTTTTTAAAGGAAGACTCATGTTGTGACAATATTCTGAATAATATCTGAAGAAATTGGGCTAAATCCACTGAAGCCATCTGAGTTTTTCTGAGTGGCTGAGGTAAAAGAAATTCTTAGTGACATCTTGGGTGGTAGGAGATGAGGGTGTGGATAGGGGTTATTCATCTTTATTTTTCATAACGTATAAGAAAGAACTCCAGTGTCTGAAACAGCTCCAGGAACCTGTCTATTATGTAGGGAAAAATGTGGCTCATATCATTGACACAATTGCACCAAAATAGCAACCACAACATTCCTAAATAAGACTGAATACAACATCTATAATTAGAAAGAATATATCTTGACAACCAACAAATGTCTGTTCCTTATTTTAACAGAATTTAAAAATGAACACATGAGTAACTAGCTAGTTGCTGGGTAATATGAAACTTCTGAGTACAGCATTTCAGTGTAACCCGTGAAGCGATAAATACAGCACTAATTAGTATTAATATAACAAGATTACAAAATAAACATTTGATTAGTACATTGAAAATTCAATGCAATAAGCAACTGCTGAACTAATTAGCAAATTAAGTGCTTTTATTGCCAACCTTTTGCTGAAATGATTATGGATACAATCCACCAAAGATGAGCAGTGTGCTACCTCCATTCATTTCAAAGGAGCTTTCACTGGAGCTCTTGTTACTTCATCTAGGTTCATAACTTCATCCCTGTTCTCTACATCATTGTGCCTGGGAAAGATAAAGTTCTGGAGATGTTCAAGCACCAAACAAAACTTTGCCTGAAACCTCAGCAGTGCCACAGGATTTAGGTCACATTCTTAAAGTGAGGTCACGTTCTTAAAGTAGGTACTCAGTTCATTTAAGGTTTTTATGGAAAAATCCAAGTAATAGATTCTTTGGTCTCCAGTTTTATTTACATCATAATGACTATAGGCCCAGTTGTGATTTAACATGTGCTTGTATCACCAAACCATCAGTCATACCTTTGAGAAATTTGGTGGACATTTATTTATTTATTTATTTATTTACAGTATTTTATCCCGCCTTTCTCCCCGAAGGGACCCAAGGCAGCTTACAACAAAAAAGAGAATACAATACAAAAAATACAATACAAAAATAATCACATTTTAAAACAGTAAAAAAACAATTAATGAAAATTAATAAAAACAGTATCTAAAAATCGATTAAAAAGATCATAGCTACAATTAAAACAGGAGCATAAAAACAGCAGCACCCCCCACCTGTACCAGCGAGATGTTAAAAAAGGCAAGGGCTCAGAAGGCTTCTTTGAACAAGAAGGTTTTTAGGCCTCGCCGGAAAGTGTCCAAGGAGGGAGCAGTTCGCAAGTCAAAGGGGAGGGAATTCCATAAGGTTGGTGCCACTACTGAGAAGGCCCTGACATCATAAATCTCATGCTTCTCTCACTTTTTCTCCTGATCATTCTCAAACTAGGACATGAGACTGCTGACGAGAAAGGAGAAGTGGCCAAGGAAGGCACAACAGTAGTTTTGGAGGACTGGATAGGAAGCGCAGGTCTTTCATCCCATACACCACCCAGTCAATAGATTATTGGCAGCTCTGCCTTCCTTCTTAGTCCCCCACTTGTGATGCTACCTGTCACAAAACCATGTTCAACCCCATGTTGTTTCCGAGGGTTTTTCTTTTTGCCAGAGCTTCCACGGCCCTTTTAACTGTGCAAAGCCTAAAACAAGGGTTGTCAGGCAAGAAACTTGTCATTGCTGGCAATAGAAGGTGTGCCAAATATCAGTTTTGGGAAGCCCTGCTCTATATTAAATATACCTTTTTTTTTCCTCCAAAGAGGTCTTGTCTGCCTAAGAACCATGTGCAGAACAAAGCTTGTACAAGCAAACCTCTACCCCCTCCTCACCACAGCAAGGCTGAGAATCTGCTCCTAAGGGTCAGGTGACTTCCAGAACAGAATGGTATGGGGTCAGGCTTACCAGATTTTTAGGTGCCCCAACTGGGGCAACCCTCCCCCCCCCCAATTTTTCCCCCTCCCGATTTTTGGATGGTAAACCTATATGGGGTGCATAGGGTTGCAGGGGGAAGAAAGGTTTGGCAAAAATTGCTCTCCTCTTGCACAAGGGGAAGTGATTTCTGTTAGGATCCATCCAACCTACTGTCAATTTTTGTGCTTTTGTTCAGAAATCTGCTCTGTGATTTGAGTTTTTACAATACGTTTTAGCCAAAAGCACCTCCCATATTTTTTTTCCTGCCCACATTCCTTCTCCTAAAGGTCTAGCACTCTGTCCTGGTTGGAGATCTGGTAAGCCTATGAATCATAGGCATCACAATAAAGCCACAATAAAAACACTGCCTGCAGTTACAGAAGGTCCAGGGTTCCGGAAGTCCACCTTGGCTGCTGACATGTTTCATCGCTCTGCTCTTGCTCTCTCCCCAGGGGCACTGTTTGTCTTAAGAGGCAAATGCTTTTCTTAGGGAGGGCAGGAGGGAGGAGCTATGAAGTGAGTGGCAATGAGGGATGGCCTTGCCAGTGTGGGCCTGTCCCTGTACAGCGTCCAATGTTACAGTAACATCTGTACAGAGCTTAGTCATAAGCCAGTGGTTCCCAAACTGGGAGGCGTGGCTCCCAGAGGAGCCACAGATACCAGCCAGTGGAGCCAAGGTGTGCCACAGAATCCTCTCGGAAAACAGTGCAATGCCAATTTGCAAGCATCAACATAATGTAATGGAGAGCCGCGGCCAAGAGTCGCAAATGGTCACGGGAGCCGCGGATCGAACAAGTTTGGGAAACACTGGTCATGAGCCCTACCCCACTGCAAATGAAATGGCAAGCTTATACTGTACATCTTCCTTTCAGTCTAGGCCTTGTGCTGTGATGACTCTCATACTTAATATTCAGTCCAATAAAACGCGAGGAGTTCAGCTCTGAAGACCTTCTGCTCGTTAGATATAATTAGCCCTCTTCCACATTCCTGTCCTTGCTCCAGAGCTATTAGACCTGATCAAGGAGCTAAATGCTTTAATTTATCAGAACTGTCATTTTATTTTGTTGTTGTTTTCTCCACTAGTGTGTTCTTCTGTTGCTAGTCCATCACATTCAATGTTCCCAAGTGTCATTCAAGAGTTCAAGACGTTTTCTTCTCCGTCGTATTTTCCTTTTAGTCTTGTAAAGACACACAAGGAAAATCGCACCACTTTGATGAACAGGCAGCGGTTGTGTTCCTCTTACCAATTTGCTGTACTTGAGAGTTTCAATCTTGTTGCTGCAGAACAGAACATATCTGCAGAAAATACTGATTGAAAACACAGCTAGATCGTCTTGACCTATCAATATAACGGCTGCCACTTATCATTTGAAAGCTACATTCTAAGAACAATGGTAATCAGTGTGTGCAGTTCCTGAACATCCTGTATTGATAAAGAGTTGGTGAAAATGACTGTCAGAGGTCAAGTCATTATTTTCTAAGTGCCAGGCCTTGTTCCAGATTTTGTGGGCTCTGGACAATGGGCCACTAGCAAACTGCCTCACTTATATGATACATGAAACTGTCTTACAATGAGTCAGACCTTTTAACCCAGTATTATTTACTTTAACTGACAGTGTTCTTCCAGGTCTGTGACCCAGGTTCTTTCTGGCCCTGTTATCTGAGATCCTAGGCATGGAAACTGAGACTATATGCACGCAAAGAATGTGTTGTACAATAACTATGGTAACTTCCTTTTTAAAAACTTATTGCCCAATTCTATCCCCCGCCAGATTATGGCATGTAGCTGAGCCACTGGAGGCTGTGCTGCATGCTATGGTGGTGGTGGTGGGGGAGAGATTAGATAGCCTGCAGGAGGTATTTTTCACTTACCCCTGGTCACTAGTGTTGCTGCAGGGGGGGCGGAGCTCTAAGTTCTGACGAGGCTCCGACCCTCCGTTACACCGGAGCATGAAGCGGCCCCGCCCCCTCGCCTTCGGAACCATTCAAGGCGGTGAAAGCAGCGCTGCTGCAACCCTGCTGCAATGAGTGGTAAATGTGCACCATGTCCCCCTGATGTCTGTGCCCCCCCCAAAAAAAAAACAGAGAAAAGGTGTATTAATAGAAGTGTTTTGAGTCTTTATTTAGAAGTTTGGTGATGTTTTTGTGACCAGAAATATATCATAGGAACCTAACTCTTGTTTATGTATGTTAGCCTATGGTAAAATTGGTTTCGTTATAAGTTGTTTCACTTAAAGTTGCAGTTTCTAGGAACCTATCTACAACTTTAAGTCCTCACTTTAAGTCCTCACCTCCTGTATATATTTCCCTCATTCCGTCCACATGTCATCATAGCACAGGGGAAAATTATTCAGTCAGGTAAAGGAAGAAGTTGTCTTCCTTAGTTTGATACATCTTGGCCAGGAAATATTTCTGCAAGTCCTTTCTGTTTTGCTATCAGATGATGGATCACCTCCTTCCCCAGTTTCCACCTGGCCTAGCATAGTTAGTCATGGATACTGAGACCAGATTCTTTTGAAGTGTACCCTCTTGGACGTTTCTGAGAACTTCCCAGTTCGTTCAGCAGGCCCTGAGGCAAGACGAAAGAGGATCACCTACTATCGGTGCTTCAAAGCCTGCTTCTCTGTGTGTTTGCAGCCTGTTAAAGTCAAGGAACCCAAAAGGGCAGAAAGAAAGAACTGTCAAGGTGGGGAAAATAACCTGTGGACTATCTCATTTTTTTTCCTACTCAGAATTTAAAGGGGAGAAGAAAATAGCATGTCTATATTCTGGGAGAAATAATCTGTTTGTTGGAAATAATCCATTTCAATTTGAGCAGTCTGGCTCTGCTTTTGGTCTTGAGTAAAATGCCTCAAGGTAGAATCAGAAATCACAGAAGCCCCAGTGCTCCTGTAGCAGTCACAAGCTCAGACAACTCTACAATTGTGATCAGTGCTGTCCACTCATTATCAATGCAGCATGCTAGATTTCTTGCTAGATTCAGGGAACAAGGAAAGTAACTACGCAGCTGTTGTCTTCTTTTTTTTCTAGTATGAATTGTTTATAGCAGTGGAAGGAAGCTTCTCCAAGATGGTTCTGGACCAAGGCGGCTCCTTGGTTTACTGAGGAGCTGCGGGCAATGAAACGACTGGGCCGACGCCTAGAGCAACGGTGGAGGAAAACCTGTGATGAATCTGACCAAACACAGGCTAGAGCCCATTTCAGGGCCTACTCCGTGGCGGCGATGGCAGCGAAGAAGGCGTTTTTCTCTGCCACCATTGTGTCTGCGAGTAGCCGTCAAGTGGAGCTCTTTCGAGTTGTTGGGGATCTGCTCCACTCGGCTCCTGTAGCGAGTGAGTTGGAGTGTTCGATGGACCGCTGTGATGAGATCGCACGGCACTTCGCAGATAAAATCGCTCAGATTCGCCACGACTTGGACTCTGGTTTAACAGTTCCAGAAGTTGTCCCTACGGCATCTGTCAATTCCATCATTATGGATTATTTTCACCTTATACAGCCTGAGAATGTGGATAGGGTCCTCTGTAGTTTGAGATCATCTTCCTGCCCGCTTGACCCTTGCCCAGCTTGGTTAATACAATCTGTGCGGGTTGGGCTGGCCGATTGGGTGGAACCTATTGTGAATTCATCTTTGCGGGAGGGAGTGATGCCTAGCATCTTGAAGACCGCAATTGTGTGCCCCCTCCTGAAAAAAACCATCTTTGGATTCCTCCAATTTAAATAACTATCGGCCAGTTTCCAATCTGTCTTTTTTAGGTAAGGTGATTGAGCGGGTGGTGGTGTCTCAGCTCCAGGGGATACTAGGTGAAATGGATGAAATCTGGACCCTTTTCAGTCTGGCTTCAGGTGGGGCTTTGGGACGGAGACAGCCTTGGTCGCCCTTTTGGATGATCTTCGCCGAGGACTGGACAGGGGGAGTGCATCCCTGCTTGTCCTTTTGGACCTCTTGGCGGCTTTCGATACCATCGACCATGGTATCCTTATGGGTCGGCTGGCTGAGTTGGGACTAGGGGGCACTGCGTTGCAGTGGTTCCGTTCCTACTTGGCTGTCAGGTCCCAGATGGTGATGCTGGGAGAAGCCTGTTCAGCGCCCTGCCCTTTACAGTGTGGGGTGCCACAGGGTTCTGTTCTGTCTCCCATGCTTTTCAACATCTACATGAAACCGTTGGGACAGATCATCCGGGGATTTGGTGTTGGGTGTCACCAATATGCTGACGAAACCCAACTCTATCTGTCTTTGCCATCTCCAGGGAGGCTGTGGAAGTCCTGGAGCGCTGTCTGGAGGCGGTTGGGGTCTGGATGAGGGCTAATAGGTTGAGATTGAATCCAGAAAAGACAGAGGTCCTACTGGTCAGGAAAGCTTCGATGCAGGTACTGAGTCACCTCCCCGTTCTGAATGGGGTTGCACTCCCCCTGCAGGAACGGGTGCGCAGCTTGGGAGTACTTCTGGATTCACAGCTCTCCCTGGAAAGCCAGGTGGCGGCTGTGGCCAGGGGTGCGTTTGCCCAGCTTCAGCTGGTGCGCCAGCTGCGGCCGTACTTGAGTCGATCGGACCAGACCACGGTGGTCCACGCCTTAGTGACTTCAAGACTGGATTACTGTAATGCGCACTACATGGGGCTGCCCTTGAAGACGGTTCGGAAGCTGCAATTAGTGCAGTATGCGGCGGCCCGGGTGGTCACTGGAGCTAGGCGGTTTGACTCTGTTGAACCGCTGCTTCAACGGCTGCACTGGCTGCCCATTCATTTCCAGGCCCAATTCAAGGTGCTGGTAATGACCTTTAAAGCACTTCACAGTTCGGTTCCAGGATATCTGAGGGACCGCCTTCTCCCATACATTCCAGCCCACTCTCTTAGGTCATCTGAGGGGGCTCTCCTGCGAGTGCCTGTTAGGGGAGTGGCAACACGTGGGCGAGCCTTCTCTGCTGTGGCGCCACAACTGTGGAACTCCCTGCCAGGGGATCTGAGAACCACCCCCTCCCTCATGACTTTTCGGCGAGGGCTCAAAACGTTTTTGTTTCGTCTAGCGTTTGGGTGATGGGTTGTGGTCTGCCTCCTGTGTCTCAAGATGCTCAGCCATGCTGCTTATCTGCTCCATACTGTCCCCCACCCCCCAGTGGATTTTATTGTTTTTAAAATTGTTTATGTATGGTTATGTATTGTCTAAACTTTTAAAAGTATTTTTAAGTTATGTATTTTAACTTCTGCTGTAAGCGGCCTTGGCCATTTGCCTTGGCATAGGAAAAGGCGGGATATAAATTTTTAAATAAATAAATAATACCCCCTGCATACAGGTTTCCTGACAAGTTACTCATAAGCCCTTTGAGTCAAGATGCCCTAGCAGAACTGGTCTAAGAAACTTGCATACAATAAACATTCCTGGTACAATCTTAGAGATAGTTCTTCCCACCAATAGAAGACCAGCTGGAATGGGGTAATGAGGAGAATGCTAGCTATAGAGAATCCTGAATATATTTTCAGAGGAGTAACCTATGCAACAGGCGTTCCCAATCTGTGGTCTGCGTACCCCTAGAGGTACGCAGACCACAGACTGGGGGTATGCGAGACGCTGTCCGTTATCAGCTTTTCCCGGTTGCAGCGTAGGTGGGAGGACCCGCCCGCCAGCGCCGCAACCCGGGAAAAAAGGCTACAGCCCTGCCGATCCCTGTAGCCTCCCCGGTAGCTCCTCCTATCTGTTCTTCTGGGTGCCGCCATCTTGGATCTCACAAAATCTCACGAGATCCAAGATGGTGGCACCCAAATCTCATGAGGGCACATGAGGCAGAACATGGGTAGACTTTCCCAATCCCCCTAATGTTTTTTTTTTTTTACAATATATAAATGTTCAATCTTTCATGAACAACTACATTCCAGATGGTATCCTTTTGCAGTCTGGCCTCTCACTGGCCTTCGCCTCCCATGCTCGGTCAACACAGCTGGCAGCTTTATTTCACCTCACAGAGGGTTTCACAGCTTTTTGTCAGTGGCGTGTCTTGAATTACCATTCACCTATCTTCAGGCTTAAAGGGTGGCAGCTCTACCAACTGAGCCAGACCTCCTGTCCTATAGGTCAGGAACCAATGAATTGTCCAACTAGTCCTGCTGAACTTCTGCTTTTCAAACAGCAATTCTTCCCATGCCACACAGAAAATCACATTAGAAGCTGATTTTGGGGATTTCCATTTTTATATATATATATATATATATATATATATATATATATATATATATATATATATATATATATATATATATATATATATATATATATATATATATATATATATATATATCTACATTACTTGGGCATCTGCTGTTAAAAGAAACTGTAACACACACATGGCATACCCAAGCCCTTGGGCTCACCTGAAATAGCTCTCTTTAGAACTCAACCATAGCCAATGATATAGCTCAGACTGTTGAATGAAAAGTTAGCCCTGTTATTTGCATAAAGTCTTTTCTTAAATAAATGAATATCTTGCCTATGCAAGGAACTGAATTCCAAATCCTTAAAAAATTATAAAAATAGGTTGTACAGCTATGATAACATTACAAAAGCAGCGAAGTTCTCCATATATCTTTGAGTCAAATGAAGGGGAAATGATCTTTTACAGCAGGTGCCTTGCAAAAATTTACATTTTTCATTAAACATCTTTTGTAATGTGTAAGCCTAACTGAGTTGGTAGGAAAGTAAATGTGTTCTGTAGCCAAAGCAGACTGATTTGCATTGGTAAAATTTTCAGTCTGAGATTAAATTGCGGTAGTTGGAAAATACAGCTCTATCTATCTACTGAATTTGCATTTCAAAATATGGATGCTTTGATATGCAAAAATAGTAAAGAACTTTGTGAGGAATAGGGGAAGGTGCAGAGGAATACTTGTATGGTATAAACTGAATTTCACTAACTTATAGCCCAATTCTATTCCAGCCTCCGCTTAACTAGGCGCCGCGCCATTGCAAATGTGCTGTAAAGCACGTTGTGCCAGTATGGAGGCCAGTCCCGCTGGCATGGAGACCAGCACCAGCAGGCCAACACTGGCACAGGAGCAGTGCCCACTGGAGGCGGGGAAGAGGGGAGGGCGAAACGGGGTGGGGAGGGAGTGTTCTGGGCAGAGGGATGAGGAGGGTGGAACAGACCCAGGAGGGGGGTGGGCTTGGTGGAGGAGTCCACCGCCAAATCCTATCCCCTTCCCTGTCATAGAAGCCTGAAACGGAGCTGCTCAGATTTGTGCATACTATTTCGCGGGCGCATATCTGAGTAGCCCCACAGAGGCTGCTGGGTTCGACACAGGGAGATCCCCTTACCTTGAGGAGGCCTCCAGCAGCCTCCAACCCTGCGCTGGATACAGTGTAGCCTGCCCTGGCAACGCTGCATCCCAGCACGGGTTTTTGGATTGGGTTGGGTTGTTACCCATATTCAGTTGATTTTTTTTTCATGTAGCACCGAATGCTTTTGTTTGTAGGCATACGTATGGGCACCTATACACTGTATATTTTCTGCTCTGAAGCTAATAGCAGGTGGGTATTTTTATGGGGTCAGTGCGTTAAGCCTGCCTCCCTGCCATATGGCTTGGATCCAAATGTGATTCCCTACAGTTGCTTTTTAAAAAGAAAATCATGTGGGAAACGTGAAGCACAGAATTCCTACATAACATCTGTTTCGGGCCTCATTCGTAGCCCACTGGGACTCCCTGATGGTGGCTCTTTCCCTGGTGCTTTTGCCATTTCCACTTGGGCCTGAGAGATGAACTATGAGCTGAAAATGTCATTCTGATGTCTTTATGAATGACACCTACCTCCAAACCAGGTTGGTTTAGTAACTACTTGGTTCATCTGCATCAGTAGCATAGACTGCAATTCTGAATACAGTTCAGAATGTGTCTAACATTCTCTTTTTAGCACAGTCATGTAAGCTGACTTGTAGTAGCTCTCCTCTTAGGCAAGATCTTTCATTTTAGGACTGTGTTGGTCCATTTAGTTACTTTAGATTGTGTTCCTCCTTGTCTAATTTTTGAGTAGTCGCTGTTATAAATATGATCTTCACAGCACAATCCAATCATCAGCACTAGTGCTGCAACCTCAGCGTTGGTGCTGACTGTCAAAAAAACGCCGTCAAGCACTTTGTGACGACCTCGGAGTAAGTGGCACTGGCGGGAAGGCCTGCACTGTCCCGACGGAGTCACATCCAGAAGGAGCGTCCAATGGTGCTGGTAAGCTACTGCTGAGCAGGGGAGGGTGTAACAGAGGTGGGGAGGGGTGTAACAGGGCAGAGGAGGGCGGGGAGGGGTGGATTAGTCCCAGGAGAGGTAGGATCAGCGACAATGGCATGCGCCGAATCCTATTCCCCCTCCCAAGCTTGAAAGCCCTACAGGAGACTTCTCGTTTCTGTGCCAGCTATTTAAAGCCTGGTTGCACAGACTGTGGCTTTACCTGGGGTAAGGGGATAAATGTGCCCTTATCTCGAGGAGACCTCCAACCTGCTGCTTCTTGGGATAGGATGCAGAGTGGGCCCCACAGGCGCACAGCATGACGCCCGGTTAGGATTGGGCTTTCAGTCTCTGTTGGCAAGAGATGGCCAAAGAAGATAACTGGCAGATGGTTGGATTCTTCGAGAAAGTACCCTAATTTATATCTGTTGTAATCCATGATGCAGCTTAATCACTCAGAGAGGGTAAAAGTTTCTTGTATGTGCCAAATCAAGTCTGCATTTTTAATGAAGTTTTGAATATTTTATCTGCCATAGAAATTAATCAGTGGCATGCAGGCTTTTTTTTTTTTTTTTTTTTTTTTAGAAAGATGTGCCCTAAAAAGACTCCCCATTCTCTAATTTTAGCATTGAACAAATCAAATATTTTGACAAATTTTCAAAGCCCTTAATGATGAATTACCAGTGCCCACTGCTTGCAAATCTGCTACCCAACGTCCATAATTAAACATTCACAAGTGTCAATCTGATTGATGTATATATTCTGTTGAATTCCATTTCTATTAAATAGCCCAATGACGAAAGATTGTGGCCGAGGTTGAATGAGATGTGATTGTACCAAAACAAACTGGGTGATGTGTGCAGGCCACAGTTATAAGAGTGAAGACGCAATCCTGACTAAGCTAAGCGAGTGCTCCGCCATTCTAAAGTGTTGCGAACGTACCATAAAGCACATTCGCGACACCTCAGGAGTAAGGGAGGCCAGCACAAGGCCGGCCTCCCTCACTCCAGTGCCGGACCGAGGACGTGGCCCCCGGAGGAAGGTAAACGTTCCCCCGGCAGCCGCATGGGCGCTCTGGCGGGCGAGGGAGGGGGCCATTGGTCTAGCCGGCCTGGGAGAGGGCGGGGGATGGCACCCGCCATATTCCCGTACCCACCGGGTGGCTAGGCCATTACATGGCCTCCTCTGACTCTGGCAGAAATCTGAGGAGTCCAATAGGACCGGCCCGGTTTACACCCGGGGAAGGGGACAAACGTCCCCTTCCCCGAGTAGACCTCCGGCCCAACAGTGCAATGGCAGCCTGGGCTCAGGATCCGGCGGGCAGCCCTGGGCCACCAGCTGGATCCTTAGTCAGGATTGCACTGTCAGTGTCATGGAGTGGTAAGAGAACGAGCTGCAGCCCCCAGTTTGGATCTTGCCTCTGCTATGAATTCTCACTAGGTGACCTTAACTCTCAACCTCAGATCAGCAGCTGCAATATGGGGGCAATAATACTTACTAATCTCACAAGGCTGTTGTAAGCTCAACATCGATGATACATGTGAAACACTTTGCACACCCAGGGAGCACTACATAAATGTTAAGTGTTATTGTTACAAGGCTCAGTTCATTGTGTAGCTATATCTTAGAAACGTGTGGCTTTCGTGCAGTTAGCGCTGCCATGTGGGATGATTGGAAACAGTGACTACTAGGGATGTAGAAAGTTCACTTGATTTACAGAAACCTACTTGGCTTCCCTGGAAATTCTTAGATATTTCACTTTGGAGAAAGCACTGAAGTTGCTTAAGATTTCACTTTGTGTCGAATGTCAGTGCCAACAACACAGTAAATGGCTGGTTTTTTCACCATGTTATCAAGAGTCACTCAATTCCATTTACTGAATTCAGTACAGTAGAATGGTCTACCAAGCATGGGTTTGGACCACAGAAGTGGTCTGCTTGCCTTTTTCCTATATCTTTTGCATATGCATGCCTAGATATATACACAAGTACTAGATGTACAAAGTTAGGATTTAGCTTCTCCTTCTATGTACTGTACTGCTTGGGTTCAAATTAGTCAATAGCTCATTGACTAATTCAATGCTTGGGTTCAAATTAGCTCATTGAATGTTTGGCTTCTCTCCCCCCCCCTTACTCTGGACTAATGGACTCTGATGTTGTCTCTTGTCAAAGTCTACATCAGCATTCTGGACAGTAATCCAGGACATCCAAAAGCGATGTATCTGATTTAACTGTCTACATCTCCTGTTTTTATCTTTGCACTTGAGACCGTACATCAGACAAACAGCAGACTGAAGATCTCAATCCACTTGCCAAGCATCTATTAATGTCACTGAGAGTCCAGTGTCAAAAAGAACAGAGTATGTGACTGTAAACTGAAGGATAACAGAAAGTCTGTGTGTGTGTGTGTGTGGGGGGGATGATCTATATGTGGTAGGGTTTTGTTGAATATGCTCCAGTTTTGATCTTTGGATTTCAATGAAGTAACGCTTTTTGTACCCAAAACCACTTATGGCCCAATCTTATCTGGGTCTCATGCTGTCGCACCTCGCACTCCGTCAGTGCAAGTCCTGGGCCCCTGGCACAGCAGCCACTGCAAAAGCACATGGCCACCAGGGCCACCAGCACGAAAAGCTGGCAGCCCTGCGCACCAATGGAGTGCTAAGCCCCCACCAGAGCAGGCTGGTCAACAGAGGGGGCATTCCGAGGAGAATTGGGGCAGGGATAGAACTGGGCTGAACAGCCGTTCCCAGCAGTTATTCTGGCAGAGAAGGCAACAGGTGTCCTGAGCTAGATGGCCCAGTATAAGCTAAGTGCATCTCTTCTACATGTTTGAGGTTATGAGAGTTCTCCTTTAAGGAAGCATTACATTTTACTGTGCAACAACACATAGATATTAACTTGTATCAAGACTAGTTGGTGGTTTTTGTTTTTTTTAAGTATTTGTAGCATTTGTGCATATCCTACAAGAATACGGAAGGGGTTACTGTGAAACATACCACAATTTCAGTATATGATTCAGTTTATTTCAGGAAGATCCAGGTTCAAATCCCCGCTCAGCCACAAAGCTTCCTGGGTGACCTTGGGCCAGTCACTATCTCTCAGCCCCACCTACCTCACAGGGTTGTTGTGAGGACAAAAAGGAGGGGAGGAAATATGTACACCACTCTGAGCTCCTTGGAGGAAGGGCGGTATAAAAATGTGAAAAATAAATAAAATAAATAAAAAATAATGAGGTCTTGATATACTTAGGTAGATTCCATTCAGAAAACAAAGTCTTGTTTAAAGGTACTTCTTGATTTGATCATGAGCAATGCGTGTAATGACTTATTCAGATGAGTACGGATGTTAACAGAGCAGTTTGAAAAGGCCTTGAATCTCAAAGGTACAGATACTTAGCCCGATGAGTAGCTGAGTTAAGAGGGCTTTGATGATCTCCTCCCAGGAGGAGTCATGCTTGCAGCGGTGAGTGCTTCTCAGTAATCAAAGACAACTGAAGAGGATAAGCCAGGACTACAGCCTTTGGGAGCCAATGACCTATGCACTCTGTGTTGGGAGTCTGGGGATAGTTGGAATCTTGTGCCTAATAAGCCCAAGACTAGCAAGTTCTGCCAAGCAGCGTAGTAATTGTTTGCTGTTAAACCATTCCGGTAAATAAGTACAAGTTCTGTCAGTGGCTTTATAGAATATGTCTCAGTTCCCCCAGGGGTTCTCAACCAGTGGTACTAGTACCACCAGCGGTACTTCGGTCGACTGCTGGTGTTACTTGAACCACCTGAACCCTGCTCCAACGTGGTGCTTTCAGCGGCACGTTTTCACTTCCAAGAGGTTCCTGCCTTTGGCTGAGCCTCTCGGGATGCTGAGAAGGGCCCTCTCACCCGCCCAGAGCCTCCTACCTGCATTTTTTAGCCACTGAAACTCTGAAAACCCAGAAGTAACTGATGATGATGTCATCGCCAGTCACTTCTGGTGGTACGCAGCAGGAGAGTGGCACTGGAGATGGGAAGGGGTTGAGAACCCCTGCTCTAAAAATATAATATTTAATCTATATATTCCGGCTCGTCTCCTTAGGTCATCAGAGAAGGCCCTTTTGCGGGTACCGTAGCCCAGGGAGGTGCGAGGGGCGGCGGCCAGAAATAGGGCCTTCTCAGTAGTGGCACCAACCCTATGGAATTCCCTCCCTCTTGATTTACGTACTGCTCCCTCCTTGGAGACCTTCCTGCGAGGCCTGAAAACTTTCCTGTTTAAGGAAGCCTTCTGAGTCCTTGCCTTTTTTAACATCCTGCTGGTACAGGTGGAGTGCTACTGTTTTTATGTTCTTGTTTTAATTGTAATTTGATCTGTTTTTATCAATTTTTAGATGCTGTTTTTTACTAGTTTTCGTGAATTGTTTTTATTGTTTTAGATGTGATTATTTTTTGTATTGTATTGTATTCCTTTCTCATGTTGTAAGCCGCCTTGGGTCCCTTCGGGGAGAAAGGTGTGGTAAAAATACTGTAAATAAATAAAATAAATTAATATTATGGGAGTAATGCCAGCTCACAGGGCTGTTGTGACTGATAATATAAGCTTTAAACACTTGAAAGGCCCTATATAAATGCAAGGTATTATTGCTATCATTCTAATGGTTAGTGTTACAATCTCAGGTAATTCCACCAAATGGTGTGATCCACTTGGAACTCTCCTGGCTATAATATCACAGAACCCAGCACAGATTATCAATGTTAAAGTGATATATCATGGAAGCAATTTAGGAATAATATCTCTGTCTCCAGCAGATTCTAGTGATTCATTGGTAATTTTCTAGAAGCCTTTTAACTTGATTCTCATTTGTAAAGTTAATGGTAGGTTTTTCTGCACTCTGATGGAAAACCTTGAAATGTTAGCTATTATTTAAGGGGATCCCTCCCCCTTCAGAAAGACACTTATGCTTTCACCAGAAACATTATTACGATGGTAGTAAAATTGTATTTGTTCTAGTCGTCATGATCTATATTGTGGGGGACTGGTTTTGTCTCAGGAACTTGGCCACATATAGAAAGGAAAAAGGTTCTTCCTTTCTATCAAATTAATGCAACCAGAGATAGAAATCTGAATTTTGGGAAATGAAGACCCTGAACAAGGCTGGAGATGTTACACTATGTTAGGCTTCCTGCTCCACATAGATGCTTCCAACAATAGGTTTTGTTTCATGGACGATACTTCAGTATAACCCTTCAACACAATCCTGTCTAATTTCAAGACTGGCGGAGCACTGCTCCACTGGTCAAGGGTGCTGCAAATGTGCCTTACGGTGAGTAGGTGGTGCTGGTGCAGAGGCCAGCACCATTGGCGTTGACAGAACGTGGCAGGGGGTGCCGGGGGGTGACGCGCGAAGAAGGGGTGACGCGCATACCCACGCGCGTCGCCTCCGCTGCGTGCATCACCCTCCGGAGGCTCCGAGGCCGGGAGAAGGCCTCGGAGCGTCCGCGCCTGTCCGGCTGACCGAGGCCTTCTGACGAGGCCCAATGTGGCGATACGCAATTTATTAGCTTTTCGTGCATGCGCAAAACGTTTCTTAGGGCAAAAGGGCAGCCCTTGCCCTCGGAAACGTTCTGCGCATGCGCGAAAAAAGCTAAAAGTTCACGTTTTGACGCATTGGGCCTTGTCAGAAGGCCCCGGACCGCAGGAGGAGGACGCTTGGAGCCAGCAGCAGCGGGGGTAAGTCCTCCACGTCGCCGAAGGCGGGGCACCCAATTTTGGGGATGTGTGCACGGGGGGTCACTAGGGTGACACGCGCCGATGTCACCCTAGGGCAGGGGTGACGCACGCGCCCCACTCTAGGGTGACGCGTGCCCTAGTGATGCCACTGGCCAGCACCACTCTGCACACCCCAGTCGACGTGGAGCGTTCCCCGCCAGTGGGAGGGGTGGGGGGAAGGTGTTCCAGAGGCATTTCTTGGTGGTGGCGGATCGGGCCCAGGAGGGGGTGGGACTGGCAGGGCAGGCTTCTGCCTTATCCTATCCTCTCTCCCAGGCCTGTTTCTCCCGACACAGGCCTCTCAGACTTACGTCAGCTAAATAGTGGGCGTGAATCCAAGGAGATCCATTAGGGAGGCTAGGGCTTTATTCTGGATCGTGGGAACAAACATTTCCCACGAGGTGATCTCCCGGCTACCTGCTTTGCTTCCTGGATGCGGCGGAGGCTGCACCAGCCTCACCACATCGCAGGGTGCAAGGTTAGGATTAGGCTGTCTATCTCCTCTCCCGTTGTTTGCTAATATTATGAGTCTCTTTCCTAAACAAATTTCATTCTTCCTAGGTACCATACCAGTGTAACAAAGTGGATGGAGGAAGGCACAGCTTGGACTCATCCCATGTGATCAAGCAGTATAGAAACTGGACACATGGTTACCATATAATTAACTTAGCGTAGGAAGGCCAACGTCAGCTAAGTGGGCCCTCTGCTATGCTAGCCAGATGAAAAGGAGACCTGTTCTCAATCTGAGACTTGCTATGTCTTCTGTCCAGCAAAAAAACATGGCCACAATGGCTAAAATATCCCTATGTTACATCCAGGGCTGTTGGAGAAACAATCCAGGCCTAGCACACTCTCGCACCGACAGTACCGTACAGTTGGAATGCAACAACCTGTCCTCATCCTTGCTTCTTCCCCTGCTCCTCAACAGCCATGCCGTGGCAATCTGCCAAACTCTGCACAGCTTTGGAGAAAAGAAATACAAGGGTTTGTTTGATTATATTCTCATTTGTTGTTGTTGTTAAGTCGTGTCCGACCCTTCGTGATCCCATGAACCATATCCCGCCAGGCCTTCCTGTCCTCCACTATCTTCCTGAGTTCGCTCATTTTCATGTTCGTTGCATCGGTGATGCTGTCTAACCATCTCATCCTTTGCCTTCCCCTTCTCCTTTTGCCTTCAATCTTTCCCAGCATCAGAGTCTTCTCCAGAGAGTCCTCTCTTCGCATTAGTTGGCCAAAATATTTGAGTTTCAGCCTTAGTATCTGTCCTTCCAGGGAACAGTCAGGGTTGATTTCATTTAGGATTGACTGATTTGATCTCCTAGCAGTCCAAGGGACTCTCAGGAGTCTTCTCCAGCACCACAGTTCAAAAGCATCTATTCTTCGGCGTTCAGCCTTCCTTATGGTCCAACTCTCGCAACCATACATTGCTACTGGGAACACCATATATATGAGTTTATCTTAAAATAAATTGCAAAACTATTCCGAGTTCCTTGAATTGGGAAAAAAATAAATAAAGGCAAAGTAATTAGCAGTAATTTGAGCAGAGAGGAATCTCACACTGCTCATGGCTCAAATCTCTATTTCCTCAACAAAATATTTATTTTGGTTGAGGAAGTTTAAAAGAAAATGCTTTACATTTTCTGTTTTAGGAAGAAGACCCAAGGGGTTGTAGATAGATTATTTGTGTTAAAGCAAGTGTTTACACATAGGTAAACAAGGAATATATATTTTATACCTTACTAAAATTATGCTTTCCTATTAGGGCTGAGCCAAAAGAGCTTCGTTAACTTCGTAGTTTTGTTTGTGAGCTGACAAGTGGGACCATTCCATTTGCTGATGCTTCAAGGAACCCTGTGAAGATGATCAGTGTGTGGAATGCAGGGAACCCATTGTGTGGAATGCAGGGAACAGATCCTTTTGTTCAGTATTGGGTTTGGGAGGGCCCTGGAGCAAAACCTTGCACTGGACCCCCCTGATGCCCTCTGCCTACCCATGATGGCAACTTGGCCCAACACTACCACCAGTGCTAAGATTTAGTGGTCAACCTGTCACTTTGTTTGTGTTGCCTGAGCAATATGGAGATGGCTTCTCTCTTTCCCTGTAACCTGCTGCGGCCTTGTTGTTGTTGTTCAGTCGTTAAGTCGTGTCCGACCCTTCGTGATCCCATGAACCACATCCCGCCAGGCCTTCCTGTCCTCCACTACCTTCCTGAGTTCACTCATTTTCATGTTCGTTGCATCGGTGATGCTGTCTAACCATCTCATCCTTTGCCTTCCCCTTTGCCTTCAATCTTTCCCAGCATCAGAGTCTTCTCCAGAAAGTCCTCTCTTCGCATTAGGTGGCCAAAATATTTGAGGCTGCAGCCTTGTAGCAGAGTACAACAAGACAGGGAAACATCCCTCTTTGCATAGGCAATCAAGTAATACCTGATCTCTTCTTATGATGCTGCATTGCAGTTTGGCAGCACAGTATAGAAAGTTAGGGAGAGTCACCTTGTTGCCTAGGCAACTAAAGGATAACGTTCTTCCCACCATCACCATTAGAGCAATCTTTGCGCTCAGTGACGCTAGAACATGGCCAGTATTGACTGGTTACATAGCAGCATGGCTTCATCTCACCCATGTGGTCCTGGATTGATTATGCTTTTCCTGATTGGTTAGGAGAAAGGATACAAAAAAGCATGGAGAAACATCAGAGAGGTGGATTATAATGGCTGAAAACAGCCATAGAATAAGTCAAAAGGGTACAATCACGATTTGATGTCCAATATTTGATGCCCACACCACACCCACACCCCCAATTTTACATTAATTTGGAAGGGCAGGCCTTCACCCTAGCCTTAGTTTACTTAACAATTTCCATGAGTTTTTACATTGCAAGAAGCTGGCAGGTAGGCCAGCAAACATCTTTACCTCTGACAATGTGACCAGGTGAAGGGAAAGCTTTGGACAATTCATACCTTTTCAACTGACACAACTAATTGCTGCCAAGTTGAATTTTGGACTTCACTAGAAGTGAAGAAGGAGTACAGCCTAAGAGCAGAAACAAAAAATCTCAGTAGGACTGTAATTATTCCTAGGGTAGCAAAATGTCTTCTTCCTAAAGGTTACAAAATTATAATTGTGAGTTCAGTTTTTGAAAAGGTCAGTTCTACTAGACCAGTAGCCATGTTTATGTTTATTATAGGTCAAACAAGGCTTTAGTTAGTTCCAGTAGAACAAGATGGTTAATCTAATTCACTTCGTAAATTCATTTTTGGTGATCTCATAGCCTGAGTCTAAACATTTGCACCAGGTTTTCTGCTGGCAATATCAGCAGAATTCCATGGCTTGTTTAAAGCAGAAGAGTGAATTGCATGCATTTAAATCCTTGTTTGCTGATGAAAAGTCCATGCTGACCAACTGAAGTCAGTTTCTTTCACTTCTTTGTTTAATTTTGCTTGAACCATCAGGATAGATTTACTATTGCATCATGAATTGGACACAGAATCATGCACTGAATGAACCCAGCCGGTCTATAAATCCAATACAAGCAACACTTTTTAAAAACTTTATTTTCATTTAGTGCGTAACATATAACCCATATACAAAATCATAAGCATTATCTACAAAATAGAAAAATACACACCAATTGTAACAAAAAGGGAGCAAGAAAAGAAAAAAAGAGGAGCGACAAACCCACAAAAAAGAAAAAATATATGAAAGGAGGGTATAAATCATAACATGAGTTGTACATTTACTAACTAACATCAATCCCTCATACTAAGAAAAAAAAGAGGCAGATTTACAATATTCCTAACTGTATTTTAAATCAAGGAACACTTGTACGCAGGGCATTCTATAAATAAACATCCTCAACTGAGGCCTGCCCAATATGTTATCTGTCCATCCTTTTCATTCCACGTCTGGGACACTAGGATTTGGCGGCTGTTGATTAATCAATAGAAAATAGCATACATAACTTTCCATCTATTGGCACATATAGTAGCAACTTCCCCATTGTTTTGAATAGATTTGGAGTTTACCCTTAATACTGGATTGCATCTTTAGTAAGTTTGACACTAATGATGCACATTTATCTCTCAACTGACAACTGGAAATGCAGGCATGCTGTAAACTAAAATGCAGATTTTCCAACAATGAGCTTGAAGGCTTTTAGAGTATTTTTTTTAAAATCATATTTCAGTGTTTGTAGTGCATGATTGATTGTTAAATATTCAGGCAACTTCATCTTCTTTGAGGTGATCCCTGTAATTTGCACTTTCACATAGTTTGAGTAGTTCACCATACCCATAGCACTGCCACTAGCTAATCTCATTATTGGGGTAGCTAGGAAAATTCTTTGATCTACTCTCCACTGTCATGTGACCCTGTCTGAGCTACTCTGTGACCTTTTCAAAAGAAAATATTGTATTGCAAATTAATACCTCCTATCCACCAAGTAGAATCGGGAGGGCCCCTTTGCCCCATTCCTGTCCAGGAGGCAAGGAGTGGGAAATGGTACCTGCTCCAATGAGGATGGGGCAACCAGAGGCAGGTGTTGAAACAGCCACAGGGATTGCTCCTCCTGCTTGGCACCTCAGGGCACATTGGGCAACAGAAGCAACAGGGCGTTGGAGCAGCACGGAGCAGGAACAGCTTGCACAGTGACTGGAAGAGACACTGCAGACTACAGCCCAGGGGTGTCACTAAGGCAGTGGCTCTCAAACCTTTTAGCACCAGGGCCCACTTTTCAAAGTGACACTCTATCAGGACCCACCTAGCTTTACGAGACTTTAAAAAAGGTGATCTAGAAATAAGTAAATAAATTTATTTACAAGCAAAGAGCTCAGCTGCTTGCAGGGTAATTAGCAGCTAGCTTGCAAACTGCAGGAGCTCAGCTTTTTGAAGGGCAATTAGCAGCTATCTGATTCTTGAATAACCTCAGGGCTTGTGGCAATTACTTATCTGATTATTCCATCATCTGGGACCCACCAGAAATCAGGCCGCGACCCACCAAGTGGGTCCCGACCCATAGTTTGAGAAACACTGCACTAAGGGGTGCAGCTTGCACCAGGTGTCACCCTCTGGGAGAACAATTCTGGCATTTTCTTCCTCACTGAGGGCATCCATGCTGTTCATTTTGGCAGTCTCTCCCTCCATAGAGACTTCCACTCTGTCCATTTTTGGCAACATCTTTCCCATTCAGGAAAGCCTTTTGCCTCAGTTGTCACCCTCACCTCTGGAGGAATTACTTTCTCTGCCCACCAAGGGGCACCTTTTTGGCTATGTTTTTCCTTCCCCCCCCCCCCCCAGGATCTGAAGAAATGCAGCCTAGTCTCGCATCACAGAAGGACATTATACCCTGGTCTACCCACCAAATTAAAGATAGGTAATTTATCTTCTCTCTCTTTCTAACCCTCGTAACAACTCGTTTCCCTTCTAAAATCCTCCATTTTAAACAGTGCCTGTTTTAAATCTCCCACTAATTCTCATTCTCTCATGTTGGGTCATCTCCAGTGGAAGAGACTCAGCAGAGGCGGAGGAAGGGATGGGGTGGGGGTTAGCCCGCCCCCGGGTGAGCCGTGGGGGGAACAAAGTGGCCGGGGGCGTTCATCATACCACCACGGCAGCCAAAAAATGGCCACACTGCAAAAAGGGAAGGTAAAGCTAGGTTTATCATACCTACATTGGAGGAAACCTGCCTGTCATGAAAGGAAAATGAACACAGATGAAGCTTTCCTTTGTGTGGCATTATTCATAGTGTTAAGTGACCTATTAACTTTCAAGCAGGTGAAAGCAGATTTTTATCATAATGTCAGATAACTGAAACAGCATTCTATCCTACAAAGACTGTCTCTTTGACTAAAGGCAGCTCTGTGAGTTAAACACACCAGCGAGCTGCCGCAGAAGCGATATATTATTGAGTGCTTCTTTCACTGAATTCCAGGCAGGTGAGATTTATATACTCACAATTTGAGAGATAGATGGACACTGGTGGCATCAGAAAAGAAATACAGGGGGCACAGATGGGGCAAAGTGCACTTCTGGGGAGGCAAACTTGGCAAATGTGACAAACGTGCGTATGCATGTGTGTGTGTGTGTGTGTGTGTGTGTGTGTGTGTACACACACACACACACACACACACACACACACACACACACACAGAGTACACACAAGTATATACTGTGGAGCCAAAGTGCATACAAATGTCATCAGATTTAGTTGTCTGCTCCAAGGTTTTGAAGCTAGTGAACTTTAAACAGAGAAAAGATTTGATGTTCCCCGAAACTGGCCTGGCCTTTACTAGTCCAATACTTCAGCATATGCTGCTAAAACTAGTGTTGGGGTGGGGGTTGCAAACAAGTTTGCCTTCTGTGAAAGACAGTATAAGCTTTTAGAGCAATTTCTGCAGCCTTTTCCAACGAGTATTGTGATTACTGGGATGGAGGAAGGAGCCGTGGTACCAGTGCCTCCATCCTTTCCCAGATCTGTCCAGATGCCAGGGCCAGAATGGGTGGACTCCGCTGGCACCAGGAGGACAGAGTTGGGCAGAAAGAAACCTCCCTTCCAGTTATGTGGAGAATTCTCCCCAAAACTATCCAAATACATGGAGCCAAGACAGACTGAGGCTTTGACCAAATCCAACCATCCACAAGCAGATAAATGAAAATATATTTTTTTCTTAAAAATACAGGGGGGGGGAGGAGCACGGTTAGACAACACAAAGAGAAAGCAAAGAACAAAACAAAAACAAGCAGACATGGACAATGGCTTGGATGCTGGCAGTATGGATCTTATCAAAAATGCAAACAGGTGATTACAAACCTAAAAGCAAAATAGTTCCCTAATATGTCAGATGGCCCAAACCTAACATCCCATTTAGGGCAACAGGTACAGAAGGGTTGGCTCTGTTCCTATCCCCATAATTCTCACTGGCCATAATCTGGGGGAGTGCATGCACTGACGTGATAATGCTCTGGAAAATAAGTGATTGATGGCACAATCCTGTAGAACTGGCGGGTGGCGGAACACTAGTTCCACTGCCCAAAGCAGTCACAAACATGCCCGGTAAGGATCCAGCGGGCGGGGGGGGGGGATTGGCATGGATGGGAGGGTGCCCATAGGCCCAGCTGGCCCGGGAGAGGGCGAGGGACGGCCTCGGCTGTATCCTGGGCCTCGGCTGTATCCTGGTCCTCGCCGGGCGGCTGGGCCGTTACACCACCTCCTCCTACTTCCGCCAGCAAAATTGCTGGCGGAAATCGGAGGAGGCCGATTGGTCAGGCCTGGATTTACACTCAGGGAAGGGGACGAGCATCCCTTTCCCCGAGCAGTCCTCCGGCCGAGTGGCAGCCTGGCCATGGCAGAGCACAGAATCCGGCAGCCAGACAGATTGCTCTGCACATGTAAGCTCTTTGTACTTCAAGTTTTGAGGTAAAGCCACTTGGAGCCTGCATCCTAACCCTTTGCCTGTCTCCAAATTTGCAAATACACAAAGAACAGACAGCTCATTTACAGTCTAGCAGGAGCACTGAAAAAAACATCAGGAAAACAACTTTAGTAACAACGGAGGGAACAAAGTCTCTGCTTGTCAATTAGGCTGAAAGCTTCCAACCAGATTTAAAATTACAGGTTAGAAAACACCCTGAGTAATAAATTATATGGAAAGAGAAGAATCAGTACCCAAGGCCAAAATCTGCAGTTTAAAATCAGCATTTTCCATTTTGCAAGGCCAATTTGACGTGAACCCACTTTCTGTTCTCATTTCCTTGAATATTTTGGCCTCTTTAAAAGCTAGGGCAGAGACGATATTATTTTTAAACACTATCATGAATATGAGTGTTCAACCCAGCAATTTTCACACTGGTACTCTTGGAGAAAGAAGGAAAGACTTGGATGGAAGTGGACAGAATTTGCATCCTGTTCAGAGCTTCATCCACGTGATGAAAAGTCCACATGGTGTGAGGGCAAGAGTGCAACGCCAAGCCCCACACTCATACAGACATGACACACCCCTATGCCCCACCCTCCACTACACTGTGCACTGAGACAAACAGTGTACCTAGCTAGGGAAAGATTCCCTCTATGATCTCAAGCACGGGGCTCCCAGCATTGGATATGATGATGATGATGATGATGTCAGGATCTCTCCCTGGGTACAGCATTTGTATTGAGAGTATGTATGGTTGGGGGTACTTTTTCACTGAAGAACGACTACAACATTTGGGCTTTTTAGATGAGGAGGGCATGATAGTGATTATTCATATAATCATATGATATTCAAATAATTACGAATGAGGTGGTGTGATGAATCCTGTCCCCCTCCCCTATTTTTCCTTATTTTTGAACACTTAACTCAACAGAAGCTCCTGTGCAGGTTCAGTCACCTCAAGAGATGCTTGCAGGCAGCCTTTGTCCTTTGCTTGAAACTCCATTATCTGCCGGCCATGTGTAGATGTGGATTCAGAGACATTCTTTGCTGTCTGGGGTAGCTAGTCTGACTAAAGAGAAACATGCCATGCCCAGCCAACTGGGCCGCAAACCTTTCTGTCTGGGTAAAAGGGGTGGGATGGAGAAACCATGTGAATTCCACTCCTCCAATTAGATCACCTGATGACATCATCAAACCTTGGTTACCTAAGCCCAAACACAAAGAAGCAGTGTGTGTTTCCTGATTCCTGGGAGGCACGCCCACTTACTCTCCAGTAAGTGCAGGGACCAGAATTCCTTGGACAATGAAAGTAACTAGTGATAGGGACTGTAATCCTAGCTAGGGTGTCAGGGAATTATTTTATTTTGCCCTGTTTGCTTTTTGTCCCTAGAATGCACATGGGGGATTACATACTGGAATAATCTTCCATATTAAGATCTCTTGGAATGCCAGGAATAAGGCTTCCAATATTCCCTGTTTTGTCTGTCATGTTAACTTTCTATATTCATGGAAGCCTTTTAGGGAAACAAATGGTCTTCCACGTATATTCTAGAGATGGTGCAATTGCTTGAAGGCCTACTCCCATGCCTCAACAAGCATTTGAGTCTGCTCTTGAGACATACATGGAAGGCCAACTGTACTATCACTGATTTAGAAATGCACCAAGAATTTCAGGCAACAAACTAACAATTTCTAAACTCAAATATTAGTGGAAGTAAAGTAGGCATCTAGAGGACTTGTCATTTTAATGTCAGTAAAACAACTGACATTAAAACGACTGATGTAGGATCTGCGGTTGGTAGGGCTATCTTGATCAAAAAAAGATACAAAACAATGCTGTTGTGATTGGACAAAGATTTCCTCTTTCCTGCATTATTCACCTGTGTCTGCTGTTCCCTATTCCCAAAGCCAGATAAAGCTCAACATATATTCAAACTAATCCACGTATTGAAAGGATATCCAGTGGTCATCGACATCATTGGCGCCTTTCTCAAGACTGTGCCACATTAATTATGTACATAACAAAAAGGAACAGAATGAGTAATTAACATTTCCAATACAGAACACTGGCTGCAAGTCAGATGGTATGTCATTCCAATATGAAATGGCAGTAAATAACTCATGACACTGGGATTGAAAATGTACTTATTTATGGCAAGTTGGTGCTTGGAATCTCTGACTGAAAATGTATTTCTTCAACTCCTGTGCCCCTGAAGAAGAAGTCAATTAATATTTTGAGGAATACAGCAACTGAAAACAATTGGCTCTTTCAATAAAAATGGATCAGGTAGTTTGTCTGCATAGCTCAGCTTCCAGTCAATGAGTGGGTTTGATTGTGGGTGATGGTAAGCTTTGACATATGCCAGAGATTTTGATTTGATATGAACTGACAGCGCTCGAAAAAATTGTGATCGCAAAAGCGGTTAGGAAAGGTGAAGACTTCGGAATATATAAAATAGATGTCTCTTTAAACAAACAAACAAACAAACAAACCCCATTCTCATGGAGCAATTACCAGTAAGTCACCTGTTAAATTGAGACTAATAGTGAGCAGCATATGCAGACACTTTTTCTTAGGATCATGGAGCTACACCAATAATAACTGGAAATAGGAAGTAAGAGTTCCTGAGAATGCTGCTCAGACATAGCAATAATTAACCCACAATAAGTACTGTAATGTGCAAGTCGTTACTTGAACCACTGACATGAAAATCAATCCATAGGACTAGGAGGATTCCAGACTGTGATTAAAAAAAAAGTTCAATGACAGTCTTAAAATCATGGGATAGTCTACAAAACTCTAGGTGGAGTGGAGTGTCAAGTTTCACCCCCTCCAGCCCACTCCCTGCCCCCTGTCCTCCCCCCACCTCACGCTGGAATGCCCCTGAAGTGCACTGCTGCAATCAGCGGCAGCACAAGACCCGCCATCGGACCCACAAAGGTAGGTGTGAGGGCAGTGGGGGCAAAAAGGAGGAGGAACGGGGGTGTTCCCTGGCAGGGTGGAGGATGGGGAGGGAGGGAGGCTGGGGGCGGTATCAGCGGTACTCATGTGCACCGATATCCTAACCCTGTCCTTCTACCTTACCACATCCATTACATGCCTTGAGCTTGTGCCTGCTAAACAGCAGCCATAGATCCACAGAGTTCCATGGTGGCGGTGGAGGTTTTCCCCAAGGTTAGTGAACACAAGTTCGCTTACGCTGAGGAGACCTTTCCAACTGCCCTCCCATGGATACAGCACACACTCCATTGGCTTGGCTGCATTGGTGGTGGTGGTGGGGATTTGTGTAGGATTGGGCTGTGAGAGAAACATAAATAATGTGTGAAGGTTTTGAGATGCTGTAACTGTTGTTGTGTAAGAAAAAGAAGGAAAAAGTTCAAAGTAGAAAACAGTGGCAGGAGCAGAAAACTCTCTAATGAAATACTCTGATGTTGATTTTTGGTACAGTCTTAGTGGGGTGTGACTGTAGAGTCACATAATGACTGCTATGGGGAGTTTCCATGACAGATTCCTGCACCTCAACATTTGCTATTACACTACTTCATTATCAGCAATACCTTGCCCGAAATTTAAAATAAACTAGTAACTCTGAGGGTGAATAAAAGTACCGTAATATTCTTGGGGTGTTGACATGTGGCATGGAGGTTTTCTCCTTTAAATTTTCGGATTTCTGCTTTAACAAGGAATTGAATTTTAATAGCAAAGGAGGTTCCTTGATAGACATTGAAGGAACAGTAGAATGGCACAGGAATTTTGTGCTAGTCAAGAAATAAGAGTAGTTATTGTAATCTCTCACTTTGGATGGGTTGTTGTTGAAACTCTGTTCACAAGTTTGCTCTACGTTGGATTCACCATAAATTATCATCCATTTACTGACAGCAGGTAGCATGGATGTAAGTTTCAAATGGGACACACACACACACACACACACACACACACACACACACACACACACACACACACACACACCCCTACTGAATAGTTATTAAAGAAAAGGGATAGGGCATATATATATATATATATATATATATATATATATATATATATATATATATATATATATATATATATATATATATATAAATTTAATATGGTAAGACTAAAATAATTTAATAAATTTAATATGGTAAGAGTGAGAGAAGACAGGCAGACAGAAAATCATTTCATTGAGAAATTAAGCCTTTTCCTATTATACTGGAATTAAAAAGTTCAAGACGTGACTCAACCTTTTACTCTACTTGGACTGGTGTAATTTTATATTAAGAAATGGGATATTATAATTATGAAAAACACTGATGTATAAAATTATATTTCTACATTGTTTTTATATATCATATCTTATCATTATTACTAGCTATTAAGTGCAAATAAAATTTATATGAAATATTGGATTGTAGATTTTGTTCTGCAGTTGTAGCGGTAATAGCTAAAGTGTTCAAACTATGGTTTGTGAGTTTCTTGACAATATTCACTCCTGTTTATATGTATGTTTAATATGGATAATATAAGCTATATACTGTATAAAAATTGCTTCACCATATATTTTATCACATACCTATGTAAAAGCTACTAATGGGGAGGCTGCCTCTGCTTCAAATGTTATTTTTCATTGTGTTTTGCTGTTTGCAGCCCTAATTCCCAATCTCCAAAGTGGTTTTTAAATGTGGTGCACGATAATGCAGTCGGGGCAGGAGGGGGGAGGTTGCTGATTGGAAATTACTCTTACTGCTCAATCCTATCTACAAATTTATGGCCGCAGGACACTGCCCTGCTGTTGTTAATCAGCAGCTGATGATGTGACCATTTCTGAGCTGCGGATACAAAGCAGCAGCAGCAGCAGCATTGGAAGCTCACTGCCATGGCCTGTGGCTTGCACCAGAGCAGGTAAGCCAGAATGGAGTGTGGGCCGTAGGCAGGGAAGTTGAGTGATGTGGCATTTCTGGGGAGAAACCAGGGATGTGTTGGGGGAGGGAGGGGGTGGATCCAGTGGCAGTCCCCTCAGTGGCACCCCAGATCTTATCCCCTCTTTTTAAAATCTCCCAGCCCCTTTTTTCTCCTTGGATATATGCCTTACGGCACGTTTGCGACGGCTTAGGGTGGCGGAGCGCTCGCTCTGCTGCCCTAAAGCTCCGCAGGATTGCACTCTTAGTAAGTCAGCAGTGGGAGTGGGGGTGGGATGGGCAGGGGTGGGCAGGTAGGGAGAGAGAGTGGGAGAACTGAGAGTGTAACTGGGCAGGGAGGAAAAGGAACCGGGGATGGGGAGGAGGTGGTGAATCCAGCAGCAATGGCGCATGACGGAGCTTATCTCCTCTGACACACACCACCAAATGAGGTGGTGTATGTCCGAGGAGACCTTTAGGTGGCCCAAAGGCTTACACAGAGGTAAGCATCACATCTGTGCATGTTCCTTTTTGGACTGGCTGCATCGGTGCTGCTGGTGGGGGATACGATTGGGGCCAAAGTCATATTGGTTGCCTGTGAATAGATATACGCTTTGTTTTAAACTGCTGTTGTGCTAAGCTTTCAGGTACTTTTCCTTCTTTACATATGCCTGAAGTTTCTTCACTCAGCAAAAGGAGCACAGTCAATAGACTGGACGATCAGTAGATAACTGGAGTGTAGCATCCTGTGGTTCCAGTTACAGTAACAAAATTAATTCTGGCTGACAAAAGCTGTCAACGGCAAGTTGCTGAATCTACCCAACTGATGTTGAAAATGTTTTAATGATGACTTTACTCAAGGCTTATCCATTTTCATCATCAGTCCAGAAGGGCTACCAGACATCTAGAGCATCAAATTCCACGCTGTATCCTTTTCCATGACTGTGATAACTACTTTGCCCTTGCATAGGATATACATACCATATGTGGAATGCTACTATCAGACAACTATCAGTTACTATGCATCATATATGAAGATTCAAGGCACAATCTCCTGAAAATGTGTGACCAGTGATGCCTAAGGTCACATGTTCTCTCTGCTTTCAGAAGTTAGGAAGTCATATTGTTTCAAGAACATGACTGCTCAGTGTTGGTTCACACATATTGGGAGTCAGGATGGTGTAGTGGTTTGGGAGTCGGACTTAGACCTGGAAGATCCAGGTTCAAATCCCCGCTCAGCCACGAAGCTTCCTGGGTGACCTTGGGCCAGTCACTATCTCTCAGCCCCACCTACCTCACAGGGTTGTTGTGAGGACAAAAAGGAGGGGAGGAAATATGTACACCACTCTGAGCTCCTTGGAGGAAGGGCGGTATAAAAATGTGAAAAATAAATAAAATAAATAAATATTAACCCGATACTATTATTTGCTATGCCAGTAGTGGCTAATGAGGCAGCTCACCAGGTGAAACTTCTACCGGCTGCTGCATGGGGATCAAGGGAGAGGGGAATTCTTGCCCTTACCTAAAGGAGATGGGATGGCTACAATTTCAGTAGCCTGCACGAGAGCAACTGTCCATTCACTGCTGGCTGCAACACACATACACACTTTTCAATGCATCTTCCCATGCGGTGATGCAGCTGTAACAACATGACACCCGCTGCATTCCGCAGGGGTGTTTTGGCCTTTGGTGGCTTCCTTGAGGTAAAGGAACCTTTGTTCCCTCCCCCAGGGTAAGTCTGTGCTGGCCCACCAGGTCTACTCAGACCTGCACAAGACCTGGCACAAGTCTGCGTGGATCTGAGTCGGGGGATTGAGCCCAGGAAGGGGGTTGGGATATCCGCATGCACCACTGTTAATGCCCCCTCCTGGTCCCGATCCACCCTCCTCCCCAGCTCCATAGCCGTCCCGTTCCTCCCCCTCTACATCCCGTTCCGCCCTCCCCTCTCACCCCCTACACAGTGCTGGCGGGTGTCCTCTAGCTGCTGGAGCATGGAGTCGGCCGGTCACTGCTTGTGGCATGCACTGCATTGGCACGTTGCTTTTGCGACAGCTGGAAAGCACCTTACGCCTCCAGAATGCTTGTTCCAGTGGCATAAGGCCCAAATAAGATCAGGCTGTTAATTACTGCCCATACTTAAAATGTAAAAGAGAATGTTTACACATGCGTATTTATCAAAGTAGAATATACCATTACAAACGATTAATATAACTTTCCAATAGGGATTTTGTTGTTTCTATATGTAACTACAATCCTATACACAGTTTCCTGAGAGTAGGCCCCACTGAATACAATGGGACTTATTTCTGAGTAGACCTGCAGAGGATTGGGCTGCAACGGTATGATCTTATCCCTCACTGTGCTCAGTCTTTGTTTTATTTTTATGTATTTATTTAATTAACTTAAAATACATATACCTCAGCTTCTCCCCCCCCCCAATTATCAGGGCATCAAAGGATGCCTACAAAATTCGTAAATCACAATACAAAATGACAATAAAGACACCAATACAAAAAAAATGAAGTAAAAACAAAGAGTATTGACATAAAACATTTAACATGTCGTTCACTTTTTAATACTGTGCTTTTAATGCTGGTCTGCTTCCTTTATTAAATGTACATGTCATTCTCACTTTCTCAGTCTACTGTCATGTGCCCCTAAAGACATAAGTTGCCGCTGCGATCCAGGCATTACTGTTTCTCATAGTTGTATTTTTCATATCTGCTGTTTGGATCCGCTGAAAGAAGACTGTGATATTCTGCTTAACAGCACAATCCGAACCAACTTTCCAGCGCCAGTGCAGCTGCAATGCAGCCCCGAGGTAAGGGAACAAATATTCCCTCACCTTGAAGAAGCCTCCATGACTGCCCCTGCACTGCAAAATGCAGTGTGCACCCTGTTGGCACGGCTGCATCAGCGCTGGAAAGTTGGTTAGGATTACGCTGTAAGACAGTTTTCAATGTCTGGTTTATTTATTATCAGCAAATTGTCCTCCTTTCACTTGGTTTTGATATGTGCCTTGTTGTGATCTATGTCCAAATCCTCTCCCTGTTTGGTTTTTTTGTTCCTTCACTCCCTCAATAAAAGCTTTGTACTTCACTGTTTTACCTGCCTTATCCAAGTTTTTTTCAGAAGGGGACAAGTTGCTACGCTTCCTAGGCTGTTTGTTTTCTAAACAGACCCCTCAAATCTAGAAGCTCTCAAATCTAGAAGCTCTTTGTTTTGTAAATTGCCTTGTAAATTAGTTTCTGGCAATTTTTTAAAAAATATGGTTTGTGCTTTCCCCCTCCCACTTGGGAGGCACTCAAAGCTGCTACACGGTTTTTTTTTTTTTTTTTAAATACAATACATAGTGGAGTGTGCCTCTGATGCTTTCACCGCTCTCCTCCTTCCCTGCCTCTTTCTTTTCTTCTCAGGGAGACAAGTACTGTATTCCCAAGGCAGTCACTAGTCTTGGGTAGTGGTGGTGCTTTGGAAGATCAACAGCATATGAGCAGAGCCACCTGTATCAGAAGGGGTGTATATGTTGGCATCCACCAGTAGGGGGAGCTGTAATCTTGTTACAGTACACTTGGTTGGAGCTTCGGCTTCCTGCTTGTTTCTCTCCCTACACCAGGTTATTCTCTTTAAATTGCAGAAGACCTTTGTATTTGGAGGACTTAGTGATCTGCATAAGTTCATCCCAATGGTTAGTCTGCTTTGTTGAGGCTTGGTTAAATCTCTAAATAAAATTGCTGAGCTGTGCTTCATTAGCTTTTTACCCCAATGAATGGTCACTGCTTATTAAGATGATCCCTCCCTTGCTCTTATTTATCATATCTTGAGATACTCTGGGCACCAGTCCAAGGTCAAGCAGCTGAATGAGGCCACACTTCAGGGAGTTGCATCATACTTTTTTTTGGGGGGGAGTTAGGATCTTTTTCTGTATAAAAGGGGCTTGGAAGGGCTCATTAGACATGCATGTGGCATTGGTATGGATTACTTCAGGCATGCCACACACCTAGCCCGCGAGAGAAATGTGCCCATAGGAGGAGATGCCACTTCTAGTTTGGGAAACATATGAACCCTGAATTTCACTCTGCAAGTGTGGGGGCTTTTGTTTGTTCAAAGCTAATAAATCTAGGTTTCTGTCTTCATTCACCCGGTCTTTGGTTCCTTGTCTCCATTTCCACAAAGAACCTTTGCCCTTCTGGCAATACAGCTTCTTTTTCCTGTCATGTTTTTTCTGACTGTGTGTAACAATGGCTGCAGTTCTCTTTTATTTCAAGCAAAGCTCATAACAAAAGTCAGTTGTGTTGTGTGCCTTCTCTAAGCTCTACTAACAGGTGGCAGTCATGTTTTCCAGTAAATCCCAGTTTGACCAGTAGGAAGAGTGGCTTGGGAAAGCAAGGACAAAAGGGTTATCCCTAGCCGGTAGGCACTGCACCTGTTTTGCCTTTAATCCCCTCCACCTCCTCCATCACAACAGTCATGAAGGTTGCTGCAGAGATATCTAGCACTACATTAACCATCCTGAACTGGATGGATTACTCTTGTCAATACGATGTGATTTAGATACTGCTCTGCCAGAATCTGAGTGCCAGTGTCATCTGAGTTGCATTAAGGCTGCTGTGGTCTCCATATGGCAAACAACGCAATACATCGACAGGATATGCATGTCTATGAACATGCGGCAAGCATTTGCTATGGTTCTTCAACTAACTGCAACTCCCAAGAATGGATTTTGTCAGACATGCATCTTCCACCACTAGTTATGGTTTTCACTGTGAAGATGTAATAATGTACAGACAGGAGCTCCGTTTGAACATAACGTGCATGGCAACTCATCCACTACCCACCTTTCTGTGTCTAAAGCAAATCTGGAGAAATCTCCATTGTATACATGTATACTCAGTCTCCATTTTATTGTACACAATCCAAAATGAACATCAGCTCAATGTTTTGGCAAACATCAGCATCACTAAAAGATCATGGTGATTGTCTTCATTTTCACAATTCTTACAAAATATGACTAAAAGGGAATGTGTGTGTGTGTGTGTGTGTGTGTGTGTGTGTGTGTGTGTGTGTGTGTGTAAGAGAATGTGAATGTCCAGGCCCAGGAAGGATGCGTCTGCCTGACTCCGCCGCCTGGGGGGTGCACGAACTTCAGCCCAAAGTCTTCAGGTAAGAAAAACAATCCCCCGGCCCCCAAACCTCCTGTGCACCCTCCCAGGGGCTTTTTAGGCCTAAAATAGGCCTAAAAAGCCGGTGTGTGTTCTTTCGTGCCGCTGTTTTGTGGCGCGAAAGTGACACCATGACCCAAGGGGACGGGGTTTGTGATGGCACGCCCCAAGGGGCGGGAATTGTGATGTCACGAGGGGGTGCACGGCGACCGCCCCCCGTGGGGGTGTAGCTACGCCCCTGTTTTCTGGTACTTCAACTGACCGAGCCACTAGTTGCACTCTGCTTTTACATACAGGTACTTCTCTTCCCTATGTCAGGGCTCTGAATACTGGCCATTCGACTGGGGCATCCACACGAAGGAACCACCCTAAAAGCAGACACGGTGACCTAGAGAGCTGAGCTATTTGCCTGAGCCTACCTCATGATGAGTCTTTATGATGTCACAGATGCAGCCCAGAATTCCCAGACTCTGACACAGTTTTCTGAAAGGTTTTCAGACACTCACCGAATTCAGCAGTACCACATGAATACCTCTACTGAATCTAAAGAAGGATTAATTCAATATTGGTTTTGTTAGTTTTTTTTTAATTTGAACAAATATCTAGATTTCAATTCTTCCTCACTAAGCAAATCTGTGTAAGTATTTGCAATTTCAATTCATTATGAATTATCTAGTGGAGCCTTGTTTATAAAAGAGCACCAATTACAATACATAATAGAAGAAGGAACAAATAGACAAAATTATGGCTGGATCTCCTGCCAGTTTCTGAGCTGCCAAGTGTAGCTAGGTGTGTGAGTGTGGGGTGGGTGTGGGTGGGGGTCTTTGGATCGTGGCTATAGCACAGAGGGACTTTTGTTTCTTTTTTTATTTTTCACATTTTTATACCACCCTTCCTCCAAGGAGCTCAGAGTGGTGTACATATTTCCTCCCCTTCTTTTTGTCCTCACAACAACCCTGTGAGGTAGGTGGGGCTGAGAGATAGTGACTGGCCCCGTGGTCACCCAGGAAGCTTCGTGGCTGAGCGGGGATTTGAACCTGGATCTTCCAGGTCTAAGTCCGACTCCCAAACCACTACACCACCATCTTTCCATGACGTTTACCAAGTTCAACCCTCTCCCTCACAGCACTTTCCTGGCTGAAATGCCCCCCCCCCCAAAAAAAGCTGCTGTAACTTTATTTTTGCCCCAAAGGACAAACAGTACCTTGCGGGGGGGGGTCATATCAGGAAAATAGCATGGGGAAAAGGGGTAAGTACCCCTCTCCCCTCCACCTGACCCTGATTTGAATAGAATATGCTATTTTTTGGTTGTGAAAAAGTCTGAAGGAACTCGATTCATGGATCTCCCACTGTCTCATCTAGTTTGGCTCTCGAAGTTCAAATTCAGAGTGGTGAGCAAGGAAGGCACAATCGGACAGGATGGAAAACAAACTCACGATGATATTAAATGACAGGCTGCATTCCATTCTTGCAATTGTATGGCTGAGTTAGCACCTTAGAATTATTTTTGTATCCGCTATGCTTGTAAGGCACAAACAATTTATTATGCTTTCAAAGCTGTCTCAAAGAAAAGACATCCAGTGACCTGCCTCAGCTTACAGAAATACAGTACTGCGAACAATAACAGCTTAATATTGCATGAAGAAACCCTGCACATTTCTCCTGTTATCAATCAGACCCTTCTCAGCGCTTAATTATGTGTTGCCACCTACTCCTTTTGCATTTTTATTGTGTGTTTTCTGACGATGATACAAAAGAGAAAGTCAGTCTCCACCCTTTTGTAGGTAAAACTTGTATTCTGGAATGTCAATGTGACAAAACACACACACACACACACACACACACACAGAGAGAGAGAGAGAGAGAGAGAGAGAGAGAACACATACACAGAAAGAAACTTTCCCCCCCTCAGGCAACAGTATAGTTCACCCAGAATGCTCTCCTGTAGCCTCTAGCATACTCGATACTTGTCCATTCATGTCGCTTTGTGTATGTAAATTGCAATAAATATGTCAGCAGTCATGAGATTTTTTTTCATGCATCTCTTGAATTATTACAAAAGGGGGTACATGCAACTGAAATCTGGAAAGGTGTCCTGATTTATATTCTTCCTGAATTACATAAGGCTAATGTTGATTGGTAGGTCCTGTTTTTGGCTGCATACTTTCCTTCTATTAATAAAATTGGCTTAAAGCCCAATCCTATCAACGGGTTGCACTGCCGGAACGTGTGTACTGGCAGCACAGCCCAACTTACAGCATCACTAAATGCGGCACTATATAGTGCATGACCACTGCTGGAAACAGTGCATGGTGCTGGATACGCAACAGCGGCCTCCTTGGATCCCCCGGGGCTGGTAAGTCAGAGGAAAGGACAAGCAGGGGGAGATAGTGGGAGGATTGGGTCGTTTCT
The DNA here is from genome assembly GCA_026170595.1 of Plestiodon gilberti rubricaudatus. Classification (NCBI taxonomy): domain Eukaryota; kingdom Metazoa; phylum Chordata; class Lepidosauria; order Squamata; family Scincidae; genus Plestiodon; species Plestiodon gilberti. The sequence continues at coordinate 27,975,103 of JANXHW010000003.1, read as the reverse complement.
GGGTAGAGAGGAACTGGGGGCAGGGAGGAGGTGGGAGGGGGTGGATCCTGCGGCAAAGGTACACACTATATCTTAGTTCTTCTTTTTAAAACCTCCCCACCCCTTTTCTCTCCTTAGATATATGCCACCCAAATAGGTGGCATATGTCCGAGGAGATCCATTGGTGATCAGGCGACCTACCAGGAGGTAAGTGCAAATTGTTTTTACTTACCTCCTGCAGGTTGTCTGATCACACACACACACACCACCACCACCACCATAGGATGCAGCATGTGCCTTTTTGGTTTGGCTGCATTGGCGCTGGTGGCGGGAGAATTGGGCAGTCAATGCCTGAAAACTGGCATAAGGCAATAGACATCACTATTCTTAAAAAAGGAAATTTGACTGTTCAGTAAATCTGACCATTCCAATTACAGACCAATAACTTTGCTATCTGTCATTGATAAGTTGTATGTTATATGAATTTACTGGAAGCATTTGGGGGTATGAGCAAGAAAGGTTGCTCCTGTCTTACCGTGTCCCGTTTGGTAGACAGATATTCTACCCTTTATACTAGAAAGTAATTTGTAGCGTTTGTAGCTCTTAAATTGGCCTTTGATCTTCAACCTAGAGAGTATTTGTGGGCCAAATTATTGGCTACTTCATTCATTGAAAAGCTTCTTTATCTCATAAACCTTCAGCGCATATTTGATGTAGGAAAGGGGGCCATCTAACTCTGTCACAACTACCAAAGGAGTAAGACAAGGGTGCATCTTAGTTTCATCTCTACATACCGTATTTTACGCTCCATAGGACGCATCGGTCCATAGGACGCATGCATCCTATGGAGCATAAAATAGAGAAAAAATTGTTTTCACATACCTGGGCTTGGGGGTGCTTCGGGGAGGCCTGTGGGGGCTTCGGGGAGGCCTGCGCGAGCCTCTGCAGGCCTCCCCAATTTTCAGTTTGGCCGAAAACAGCCGTTTTAGGCCGAACTGAAGATCGGGGAGGCCTGCAGAGGCTCGCGCAGGCCTCCACGATCTTCAGTTCGGCCAAAACCAGCTATTTTTGGCCATTTTCCGGTTTTCGCAAAAGATCGTGGAGGCCTGCGCGAGCCTCTGCGGGCCTCCCCGAAGCCCCGGTAAGTATTTTTTCAGGCTTCGCACCATAGGACACACGCTTCCCCCCCTAATGTTTTTTTTGGGGAAAGTGCGTCTTATAGTGCGTAAAATACGGCTCCCAGTCTTAAATGTTCTGGTTTTCATGCTCCTAAGCTTGGAGAAATAAAGATATCTTGGTTACTTTATACTGATGATGCAGCACTTCTTTCTCAAACCCAAGTGGGTCTGAAATGACTATTACTGGCATTTTGTAACTACCATTAAGTCTGAAAATATCGTAATTAATTATAAGACCAAGGATTTAGTAATATCAAAAATAAGCAAAAATGTAGTGGTCTCTAGATGACGATTTACTCAAGCAAGTTTCAGTTTACAAATATCTAAGAATGTTACTTTGTTCCTCTTTATCTTGAACATCCCAAAGCAATGATGCCATTAAAAATGCCTCCATGAGTTTAATAGCTATCCACTGCTTTTCCTTTACTAAAGGCCAGTATATTCCTGCAGTATTACACGTTTTCAGTGCCAAGTCAATTGTTCAACTTTTAGTTGGTTTTTAATTTTTTAAAACACTAAACAATTTCAAATCTGGATTATGAGCCCTATTAAGTTTTTATAGAAGCAGAAACTGGTACATTCCATTCTTCATCTCCAATCATTATGATGGGTGGTGGTAGTGGTGGTGGTGTGGTGGTGTGTGTGTGTGAGTGTGAGTGAAAGGAGGACTTACATATTCTGAAGGCTTCTGGATGGTGCAGTCTGTCTCTGTATAGAGAACGATATCACCACCCCTCTGCAGGATCCCTTTCCCAGACCTGGTTTAATGTAGCAGAATGGCTTAGCAATGTGCTGGCATGGTAGAATGGACTGTACCATTTCAGGCTCAGGGGGAGAATCACATTTGTGAATGCTTTCCTACATTAAAACTCCCTGCAAATAGAAAACTAGATTAACTGGCAAAGGGCTGGGGTCAGGGGCATCGCTAGGGGAGGCGCCAGCACTCAAGTATAGCTAGGTCTGTGTAATCCCGTGAGCCAATCTATTCCCTTATCTGAAATACTGGTTATATTTTGGGAGGTCCCGCTCAGGACATTTGGATAAATATAATTACACTTTAAAAAAATTGTTATTCAGACTTCAGAGACATAGCAGTGAGATACTTTGATATCCAATTCTGTATTGTCTTTATGGTTAACACTTAATGAACTGATTAAGGCTAGAACTGAAAAGTGAAAAGAAAATCTGAAGATGTATGGATTTATTTCTACTTGGTATGTACAGGACATTTGCAGGTAAATCAATGTGCTGCAGAGTAGCTATAGAGATGGTTCAGATCATCTTTCCACGTCCCATAACAGCTTCTCGGATTTCTACTCATATTTTATTTCCTGTAACTGTGCTTTGAAAATTCACCCAATATTCCAATACAATGGGGAAATTGATTGTTTTTCTTTTTGAACAATGTTGATGTGTGATCTAAGACTTTCATGGCTGACAGAGATAAACAAACTCACAATTTTCGGGTCAAAGACCATGGTCCCAAAGAAATAAAATGTTGAGATGCTTCATCTGGGTATTTTTCTGAGGAGAACAACAGCTGTTTATACTGAACTTGTGAGTCACCTTAGTTCAGAATAAAAGAAATTGTGTTTAATTCCAATTTCCAAAAAAAAAACTTGCAGAAAAAGTATGCTCCAACTTACTAAATTCCCCGAATTAAAAATCTGCATAATGCCGGGTAAACTCCGTTGTTCATAAAACATTTGTATTAAATAAGCAAGATGTTAAAACCAAACTTTACGTTTCACCCCAAACATCTGGGGCATCATCAGAAGTAAGCAGCCAACTTGAGGAACACCTAGTTATACTAAAAACCCCAGAGCCCAGGTGTAATTTGCACTGGTAATCTACTAAGTTCCCTTTAAAAAAAAATCATATATTCACATATGCGCTGATAATAGGGCCAATGATGAGTCTTTTTGCCATTGAAAAGACATTACATTAAAGGTAATCTTGAGGCATGAAGTTAGGAGAACCATTAAATAATGTAAATTCAATTAAAAAAACCAGCCTCACTCCCTTATCATTGCTCACATGACAAATTCTTTATATTTAGCATGAAGTGGCAATGCACACAGCTCCTCCTCTTTGAAATGTAATGTTATGTCCTTAAGAAAATCGTATTTGAAAAAGAAACTGGAGGCAGATACTTCACAAACAGTATTTTCATAATGAAAAACAAATACAAATGCCAGAGGGTCTGAAGTATTCAGGGGCTGCTACTGCTGAATGACAGGAGCTGAATTTGAAGAGACCCATCTCAGGAACTGTGTGAATGTTAAATCGTAATTTGTGGGTTTTCTAAGTAACTAGGTTGTGTCAAACAACATTCTGAAAATGTAAATCATTCCCATTTGCCAGTAATAGTATTAAAATGAACTGGATTGGGTTAATGCACAGTAAATTAAATCTTCACTGCCCCTGCAAGTCTAGCCTAACCTCTTGGCTTCATCACATCTCTCCCATTCTTTGATCCAGGTAGCCTGCAGCAATTTGCAGGCAGTACAGCCTAACCAAGCAACGGGATGAACTATTGCTATCAAATCCAGTTTAACAGATTCATGTAGTGCCTTATTTTATTTTGGAAGGAACAGTACAGACTACATACATGTATACATGTCAAAATGAGTTGGATTATGGCATGGCTTTCATTCAGGGCAATACAAGAAATGTTCCACTCCTGCAGTTGGAAGCTGGAAAAATAGCAGATAACTGAATAAACTTGAAAGAGTTACTGGATCTGATCTTTACAGAACCAGAATCAGGTACATTAACTGCATCCCCAAAGGTGGCTGAGGAGAAGGTCAGGATATAAACAAAGCATGGACCTATTAAAGCATAGACCTACTAAAGTCCTATGAGGAACGGTTAAAACGGTTATGCATTTTTGGCCTTGAGAAGAGAAGACAAAGGGACAATATTTAAGTATCTGAAGGGCTTTGCATGGACTGAGGGCAGGACTAAAACCAATAGGTTGAAACTACGGGGAAGTAGGTTTAGGCTAAATATGAGGAAGAATTTCCTTACCATAAGAGCAGTCTAGCAGTAGAACTGTCTGCCTTTTACAGGAGTGGCCTCTCCCTTATTGGAGAGTTTCAAGCACAGAATGCTGTAATGGTTGCCTGCACTGTGCAGGGTGTTGGAACGGATGACTTCCAAGAACATTTCAACTCTAACATTCTATGATTCTGTGACATCACTTGGCAAACTTGCAGATGCAGAAAGAAAAGCCCTGGACAGACTATTTGTCTTTTTTAAAAAAATACCTCAGTGGACAAACCAGGGTCCAACAGAAACAATTTGGCCGAATGGGTAATCCACCTGACTATGGCTGCAATCCTATGCACACTTTCCTGGGAGTAAGTCCTATTGAATTCAATGGAACTTCTGAGTAAGTATGCATAGGATTGCGCTGTAAGTTTTCTGCAGATGGGGGTAGCAGACTGTCAAATTATTGGAAGCTGCCCTCTACTGATTCAGATCATTGCTTCATCTATCTCAGTCTTATCTGCATGGACCTGCAGTACTTCTCCAGTTTTCAGACAGACGTCTTTTCCAATTCTACATGGAGATGTCAGGGATTCAAGGTGTAACCTTCTCCATACATAGGGTGTGCTCTACGGCTGAATTGCAGCTCCTAAAGGACACAGCTCCTAAAGGCTACTAAAGAACACCATTTTAATGGGGCCACCAAACTCAAAGGAAATATAGGAATAACTCATGGAGGAACTAGAATAGCCAGAACACAAAATAAATCTTTTTTTGAAAAAAAAAATCACAAATCAGCCTACCTGGATTGTGTTCAAAGAAAAATGCATAGACAAAGAACAAAGTCTAGAAGTTTCAGATGAGGTGCACCGAGGCATGTGGAAAGGGTGATCTATGCTTGCTCAGTATTTTAGGGAAAGTATGCATGAATTGCCACCAAGCAAGGTATGATTCAGACACGGATCTGCCTAAATGGATAATTGAATAGCGAGGTCTCAGTGGACGCAGTTCCAGAATGTATATAAGACGACTTCTGTTCCTTACTATAGTACAAGTGAACAGACAAGATGTGAATGGACAAGCCCATGTTACTATTGACATACGACCCAAGGAAGCACAAAAAAAAATAATCAAGATTGACACCGACGCACTAGTGAACAGCATCCTTGAGAAAAAGACATCAAAACAAATATTGGCAGGATTTAGGAGTTAGCATGTGCAGGTACTAAGGAAGTGTAATGTCAAATGTAGAAAGTCAGAAATACTCTGGCATCTAGATCTCTGTATGGTAGGTAATTATGCCGTGCTGCCCTACAGTAATAATAAGCCAATAAAATTTTTCCTGCCAGTCGAATCTACTGATGAATCCCTAAGCAAACAGAAATCAAAAAAGGCCTTTCCTGACTTACTTGAGGGCATTGGCTGTTTGCCAGGATGCTGCAGGGCAGGCTGAAGCTAGTTGCAAATGCAATGCCTTGTGCATGGGGCTTGTCACTGACATTCAAGCTAAAAGGGAAACAAGTACTACAACCAGGGCCAGCATCAGGGGTCTGTTACATTGGGTACCAGACAATGACTCCCCCCATCCAGTGAACCCTGAAGCCCCTCAATGCAGCAAGCAGTGGTGGCGTGAGTCACTCCATTCAACGACTTGTGCTGCTCTAGTCGTCTTCCATCCTCCTCATCTGCAATCAGGCTTCTTCTGTCACCCCTATTATGACGATAAAGCCCATTTGTGGGGCACTAGGGGAGGGAGCTGCTGAGCACTCCTCCCCTAGCACTACCAACACAGTTCTGATGGCTGGGAGAGAACAGAAAGACCTGTGGACGTTCACCCCTCCGCGACCCAATTGGACAGAGGAGCAGCAGCCAGAGATCACCCACATTTCTTTTTCTGGCCATTAATGTGGACAAATGTGGAATGACCTCTGGCCACTGTTCCTCCCTGAGCACCTTTCCAAATGGCAAAGCAGAGTGGTTGCTGGATGCTCCTGTTTCAGCATCCAGGCAGCACTGAGGAAGGAGCACCCAAACTGCTGGGGGGGGGGGCAGTGTCTGTCCGCATTTACTAGCACCAAGGTGGCTCTGCTCAGACTTTGCCTGAGCTCCCCCCCCAAAAAAAAACCTGGTACCTACATTGACTATAACATATTAAGCAGTTAGATATACAGTCATTGAGAAGGTACTGGAAGTCTCGGAAGGAGTCAGCTCTCTGGCTGAAAATGAAGCCAGAGTGTGCTATATAAATATGCATAGATCTTCAAGACCTCAATAGAGCAAGAATGCAAGAATGTCACCGTCTACCCACACTCAGTGATATCACTCACACATTGGCAGCAGCAATTATACAGTGTCCTTGATGCCTAATTTGGATACGAGCAAATTAAAATGGAACAGTAGCAAGCTCTCCAGAAGATAGTACTTCAAAAGACAGCCCTTGGGGTATGATCTGCCCAGGAGGCTTTTCAAAAATGATTCATGAAATATTAGAAGGTCAAAAAGGTGTGGAAGAAATCTGCAGAGCACTCTGTTATTGAGTATGCTTTTCAGAACATGCATAACATATGCACACAGGAGAAATCTATTGCATGTGTAGGGACTGAGTGCAATGGCCAATAGCCCAGCTTAATAGTTCAGCATAAAAGGGGAAGACAAGGGTGCAACAATAAGAACTTTTTTGTGGAGATGATAATAATACAAGGACAGGGGAAGACAATAATTTAAAAAATTCAATGTTTCCTATGACTAGGCCCTAAATGTAAGCAGTTCCTCTGTATTGAGAAGAAAAGAGATTGAAATTCGTACAAAGGAAAGGAGGTATGTGATGGTGCAACTAAGGAGGGCAGAAAGGAAGGGAAAAGGGACACAGGGAAATCAGGAGGGGTACCCAGGGGAAAACTGGGGCTGGAGAACTGTGGGGTAGTAGGAAGTGAGAGGAAGAGGAGGAGAGCTGGGGGAGAGAAGAAGCAAGATAAGGTTTTCTTGGTTCTGGCCCTAGCAAACGGCTTGGGCTGAGTTACAGTTCCCTGTAGCCTGAACCAAGGAGTGAGAAGCAAAGAGTGAGCCCCTTGGCGGGCCGTGAAATCAATCACTTGCCATGAGAGCAGGGTGACCAGATACAATGGAGGACAACTTGCCTATACCTTTAACCATTGTATAGAAGAGGGAATTGTGGCAGGTGCAGCTCATCATGGAAGGGTGCAAAAAGCTGCACCTGCCTCCGTTCCCTCTTCTATACAATGGTTAAAGGTATAGGCACTGTCTCCTCCATTGTGTCTGGTCACCCTGCATGAGAAGGCTAGTTTCTCCCACTGAATGATCACTCTTAAGCAGCACAGTGGCCAGGCAAAGAGCTGTGTTGGAGTAGTTGCTGTGAATGTCGTCACCGCAAAACAGAGGCGTCGCTACGGTTGGGGCGATACCGTAATTTGTGCCCCGTCCTAGTCCTGTTTACAAACCAGCACGAGGCGGCCCCGCCCCCTTGCCATCGGAGCCATTCCGTGCGGAGAAGGCAGCGAGCAGGGAGTCTCCTGCCCGCTGCCAACTCCGCATGGAATGGCTCCAATGACGAGGGGGCGGGGCCGCCTCGTGCTGGCTTGTAAACGGGACTAGGACGGGGCGTAACTTACGGTACCGCCCCCACCGTAGCGATGCCTCTGCCGCAAAAGAAAGCCTGGAGTTGATCTTGGGCTTTCCCTAAAACACTTCTAAGAACAGACTGAGAACTATCTGTAAAAATCTGAGGGGCTGTCATGTGGAAGATAGAGCAGGTTTGATCTCAGCTGCTTCAAAGGATAGGACCAGGGTAAATGGGTTTAAATTACAACAACGAAGTTGTCAATTAAATGTTAGGAAGAATTTCCTGACTGTATGAACTGTTCAGCAGTGGAACAGCTTACCTTGGAAGGTGGTACACTGCAGGAGGTATTTAAGCAGAGGCTGGATAGCCATGTCTTAGGCATGTTATAGTTAAAGACAGCCTGCATTGCCAGGGGGTTGGACTTGATACGCTTTGTAGGTTCCTTTCACCTCTATGATTCTAACTGAAAGTCCTAAATTTGCACGCACACATGTGTGCACACAAAACACCGTAGGAAGATGATAGAGGCATTAAACTTGTCATCAGTTTGGCTGCACACGAGACAGGAAAATAGAAAGGGTTGTTGTGGGTCAATGACTAGGCTTTGCTAAGGGCCAAGGTTCGTTCCCTCTCTGTTTCAGCTGACCTGTGTGTGAAGTACTGCAGGAAGCTCAGGGCTCGGTAGTCAAGACGAAGCAATCTCCTGGGTGGCAAGTGGGATGCAAAAGGCAGAAAGGCAAATCCTGTAGATGTAGCTAGTTGTAGGGAGGGAAGAAGGATGAGGGAGCGGAAGCTGCTTTCCTGGGGGAAGGGGTGATTTGTGAGGTGATGATGGTGAATATTTTCATCATCAAAATATTGATGATGGGCAGGACGTCTGGCTCAGTTGGTAGAGCAACCGTCTCGTATATGCCTGAAGATCTGAAGGACGGCAGTTCGAGACGGCCGGAAGTGTCTGTGTCTGTTGGAGAGCTGCTGGCACGCCGAGCTGATAAGTTGCAGAGCCTCTGTGGGGGAGTGGAACTGCAGCTGCACTTTCACAGTCAAGGTTGCCTGTCAGCTGAAGCATGATGAGGCGAACGTCAGAGAGAGAGAGAGAGAGAGAGAGAGAGAGAGAGAGAGAGAGAGAGAGAGAGAGAGAGAGCTGGACTGTGAAAGAAACCATCTAGATTCTAGAATAAAGGGTTCTACGAAAGATTAGAACATATTTGTATTGTAATACAATACTTTAGAAAGCCTGCCTGTGTAAACTGCCTTTAAATTAAAGTCGGAGGAGAAATCCGATGACCAAAGAAAAGGCGGTATATAAATACTGGTTTATTATTATTATTATTATTATTATTATTATTATTATTATTATTATTATTATTATTATTATTATACTACAACAAATATATATAGGTGGCCCACAAATGAATAACACCCCAGCAGGCACTGGCACAATGGCTTCATGCTCAAGCAGCAGCAGTTTCTCTGTTGCACTTGAAGAGGGGGGGGGGTAGGGAAGGAGGAAAAAAAGGATGGGAAAGGAAGTCAAACAAGCAGCCAGTTACCAGTAGAAGGTGCTGGCTTGGCACACTGGCTCTTGGGTTGCTGGACTGGGGCTGCTTCAGGCAGTACCAGATGCACGATCACATGAATGACAGCAAGGCAGACAGATGGGGAACAAACCAAAGCCAACGACACATGGGGTCCCGTGAGGCAGTTTTCAATACCTTTTCTGCCCATATAACTCTATAGCAGAGGTTCTCAACCTGTGCTATGGGTACCCCTAGGGGTACGTGGACCTCTTGCTGGGGGTACGCCAAGCCCTGCCCCTTATCTGCCCCATCAGCAGCTAATTCAGTGTTAATTAACATGGATTTTAAATTGTAATTATTTTCGGAGCCCTTCTGTCTCTCTGATTTTGGTTTTGGGCTTATTTTTGTACTTTGGAAAATGTACTTTGGTGGGGTGGGGGAGGGAGGAGCTGATTTTTGGGAAGTGTGACTTGGAGAAAAAAGAGATCCTTGCATCTCTCTCTCTCTCTCTCTCTCTCTCTCTCTCTCTCACACACACACACACACACACACACACACACACACACACGAGTTAAATAAGACATTTTTTCACATTTAAAATTGTTTTAGTACTTTTTATTTAACAATTAATTACCTAATTGATTGATTGATTAATCCAATTAATTAGCAGTTAATTAGCAGGGGGTACTTCAGAAAATTGGACCGTGATAGGGGGTACCCGGGCCTCCAAAGGTTGAGAACCCCTGCTCTATAGGATCTTTGTGGAGTGAGCTCATCAAGGAGCCTCCCTTCGTGACTTGTTGGCCCTCAGTTGCTCATCCCAAACCCTGAATGGGTGCTTTTATTGTTTTGCACCTTACCAAAGATGCAGCAGCTAGCAGTGGAAACCAGTACTCAATTAGCATGGACTCTTTGACTGAGTTTAGCCATGGAGTTGGTGAAGGCAGCTAGGGTTGGGGACCCTTCTTCTGAGTCACCAATGACTTTGTTTACTCCAGGTGAGGCAGCTCCCAGAATGTGGCTTTTGTTCACAGGGTCAAATGTGCTGTGCAAGCCAGGTGCGGCCACTCATGGAATTTTCCAAAAACAAATGCCAGGCAAGCTTCTCCCAACCCAGCCTACTAGAGTGGAGGGTTGGTGGTGGTGATTGCTCTGACAAATTAAAAGTGTGGGATCGGAGGCATCTTGCAATCAGTGCAGCTCCAAGTACCACCATCAGTTGAGAAACGCTGTTCTAGGAGGTAGTGTTATGTTGATTCTAGTGAACAGTTAAAAACCTAGTGGCCCTCCTCCCACCCCGTTCAGCTCCCCCTCCCTGCCCCCCCCAGCCTGATGGTACACATACCATCAGTCTGATGGTACACTAATGGTACACATACCATCAGTTGAGAAACGCTGATCTACGAGGTAGTGCACATTTCAGGTTCTGCTGTTACATTCCATATTTTAATCACTTGTAGAGGTCTGGCAGGGTCAACTCCATGGATGGCGTCAGGGGTCAAGACTCATATTCATCAGAGGGTTCACCTGGCCCCAATGCACATTTGGGGAGTGGAGGGGGTGCCATGGAGGAGCCAGTGCAGAGATTTGCCCCAGGGATTCCAGCAATCTGCCACCAGTACTGGGCAACACAAGTGTCTCAAATTGCAGAGCTATCTACACACTAAAGCATGTCTGTCTCCTTCCAGATTATCTTGCCCATCCTGATCCTGTACTGAGAGAGGCCCTACTGTGTTTCCCAACCACCATCAAAAGCAGGGTTTCTGGGGACACATGAAAGGATCTTCTCTGTTGTCACACTCAGGATGTGGAACTCCCTGCTCCTGGAGATTGTTGTTGTTGTTCAGTCGTTAAGTTGTGTCCGACCCTTCGTGATCCCATGAACCATATCCCGCCAGGCCTTCCTGTCCTCCACTATCTTCCTGAGTTCGCTCATTTTCATGTTTGTTGCATCGGTGATGCTGTCTAACCATCTCATCCTTGGCCTTCCCCTTCTCCTTTGGCCTTCAATCTTTCCCAGCATCAGAGTCTTCTCCAAAGAGTCCTCTCTTCGCATTAGGCGGCCAAAATATTTGAGTTTCAGCCTTAGTACCTGTCCTTCCAGGGAACAGTCAGGCTTGATTTCATTTAGAATTGACTGATTTGATCTCCTAGCAGTCCAAGGGACTCTCAGGAGTCTTCTCCAGCACCACAGTTCAAAAGCATCTATTCTTCGGCGCTCAGCCTTCCTTATGGTCCAACTCTCGCAACCATACATTGCTACTGGGAACACCATCGCCCTGACTATACGAACTTTTGTTGGCATGGTGATATCTCTGCTTTTTATTAGATTAGCTATCTTCATTATTGGTTTTCCACCATCATCACCTGAACACATTTTTATTTCTGCAGTTCAGTGTAGGATTTAAAAACAAAAACAAATAATGCTGTTTCTTTTGTCGTTTCCATTTGCTAGATTGATTTTTTTTATTATATTATCCATTAGATATTACCTAATAATTTTAGTTAATAGTATGATATTAACCTTGAGTGCTTTGCTTTGGAGCAGAAAGGTGGGATTAAAAAAAAATCTCAGGAATAAATAGATAAATACATGTTTGGAAATGGTATTTAAATACTGGCTTTCATGAATACCAGTATAGGATGGCTTTTTAAAATATGCTTATTAGTAATCAAGCACACTCCAATTTTAGCCCATTTAATGTCAAGGTAGCAATGTTCCCACACTGTTATAGAACAAAAACCCAGCAAGATTTTAGAATGTTTGAAATCTCATTGTTGCTCTTCCTTTATCTCAGTAGCTTTGTTTGCATCTTCAAATTTCACCTTCATTTAGATCTCACTGGGAACAGTTACCTTTTGTGAGAGGGGAAAAACTGTTTTCCATACAATCTGTGCTATGCCAGAAAAATGGAACCTAAAAATACTGTATATTCTCTGAGAAAAAGACTTTAGAGTGAAATAGTTTTCATGGTTATTTGTGTTTGCCAAGATTATCTCTTCAAGCTCCTGTGTATAATATCTGAATAAGACTGCAATCCTAAACACACTTGCTAGGGAGTAATTTCCACTGAATTCAGAAGGACTTCTGCGTGAACACGCTGATGGTCCAATCCTTCCAAGTGACATGCCGGCTGTCGGAACGCGTGTTCTGTTAGTATGAATATATGTTAATATATATATGTTAATATTACATGTTAGTATGTATATACTGTATGTTAATATTACATCATTTCTGATTTCTTCCTCCTCCTTCCCCCTCCCCCAGGAATAGTGTCCTGTAAATTGTTTTTAAATATACTAATACAAGAAAGCAGTATAAAACCTCACTTTTACAATTTAAAAATACACATTTTTGTACAATTTCTACATTGTTTTTCTCTCCTTACCGAAAGTTTTCAGTTTTAATTGATATTTTTTGAGGGGGAGGGTTGTAGTATGAGAACTAATTCAGTATTTTCTTTATAGAGAGTTTATTTGATATGGAAAGTTGCTGTAATGATTCTGATAATTAAGTCTATCCTCCGTTCGCAAAGCAACATTTAAAAATACACATTTAAATCTATCTAGGATTGACATGCCTTTGCATAATTAGCTTTTATAGTATCACTTTTAGAATCTTCCTCTAAAACTCTTGGGGGTTTCATTTTACTAATTAAAATCCAGAAACGAGAAAGTAGTTGAGAGATTTAAACAAAAACACTGTATATTAATTCCGGTGCAATCCTATACAAGTTTACTCAGAAGTAAAAGGAGCCAGGATGGTGTAGTGGTTTGGGTGTAGTGGTTTGGGAGTCGGACTTAGACCTGGAAGTTCCAGGTTCAAATCCCCGCTCAGCCACGAAGCTTCCTGGGTGACCTTGGGCCAGTCACTATCTCTCAGCCCCACCTACCTCACAGGGTTGTTGTGAGGACAAAAAGGAGGGGAGGAAATATGTACACCACTCTGAGCTCCTTGGAGGAAGGGTGGTATAAAAATGTGAAAAATAAATAAAAAATAAGTAAGTCCCACTATGTTCTCCCACGTAAGTGTGCATCAGGGACGTGCGGTGCAGAGGCAGCAGGTGAAGCAAGCGGAACCACCCCGTCGTAGTCCATGGGAAAAAAGCTGCAGCCTAGATTGCGTGTGCATGCCATGCGCTTGCATCCGAGAAAGTGGGTGGTGCACGCGCACAATCTCAGGGTTAGGCTGCAGCTTTTTTCCATGGACTATGACAGGGGGGTTCTGCCTCACCTGCCGCCCCTGCACTGCATATCCCTGGTGTGCATAGGACTGCAGCCTTCATTTTGCATTCTAGATTCAGTGAGATCAATAAAGGTTTAACCACAGATTGTAAGGCACCAGGGTTTGAAGCAGGACACCCAGGCTGAGGACATTACTCTCAATGTTTTCTGTAAAATGGGCACCAAAGTAGCAAATGGCAAGGTAAAAGAATGGTAATTGATGTTTGGCTCAGACATCACCTGAGTGGAGAGCAAATTAGCTGAATTCAGCTGAACTCTGTTTGCTCAAGAGGAGACACGTTGGTGAGTGGGATGCTTACTACTCTCCCAAACCTCCCGATCTGACCCCCACCTCTGCAGGATGCAGCACAAGCCTTTTTGGTGTGGATGCATTGGCAGAGGGTGGGGGAAGGATAGGATTGGGCTGTTAGTGATATTAATCCAGTATGGATATTGCGCAATTGCAATCTGAAGTAAAGTCTTAATAGACTTTATAACAAGATGATTATTATGCAAAAAACCTATTTGATCAGCAAGCATTGTCTGCAGAGACTGTTGTGTGCTGTACTTAGGCTTACCATATCACCGACCGGGACGCTCCGTTTTGCCCTTAAGGCGCGGGGCGGGGGGAAGGGAACAAGAGCGCGTCCGGGCACGCTCTTGTTTCCCTTCCCCCCACCCCGCCCCTTAAGGGCAAAATGGAGCGTCCTGGTCGGCGATATGGTAAGCCTAGCTGTACTTCATCAGATAATCAAGTTCCAACTGAGGACCAAACTACATGTTACAACACTAGCATGTTTTGGTCCGAGGGTTTTCCTTTCATTTTGTTAAAAGGCAAGCAAAAGGACATGAAAAACTGGTCAAACCACAGTGGGACATTGGGGGGGGGGAAGGGTTACTTTGAAGCAAAAACTGTGGTTTTCGTCCTGATTGTGCCCCCTGCACACTATTTTAAAGAGGAAAAAAATCCAATTTAAAAAAACACACGTTTTTCTCCTCTTGTAAACAAAAGTGCATGGGGTTGCAATCACAATCATCATTGTCCAAGTGCCCCCACAAATAACACGAGACAAGGTGACTTGGAATAAAATTTGCCTCGGCATAGGATAAGGCAGGATATAAATTTTTAAAAAATAAAAAAATAAAAAATAAATAAAATGGGCCACATGTATTGATTATAACAATTAATCAGTTCACAGTTGCCGCTGGTTCTATCTACACAAATTCCTCCAACATTAAGTGCAGGCACCTACTCTGAAGGAGACAGCTACCCCATCAAATTGGGCAACACCACTTTGGCTCCAACCTGAGGTTGTCTCCTGGTGACCCTAGCTTCTCAGCACGAGCCACTGGAAAGGGGGTCAAGGAAGTCGAATTGCTCTGCCTATCCCATGCCTGGCAGCCTTTGAGAGTGACTCTGCAATTCACACCAGAGGGAGCACCAACCTGCATCCCTGAGTGAGCCAGACAACCTCTTGAGACCCATTCTGGTTCTCCCTCTGACTCTTGCTTATGTCAGGGTGGACACAAAATCCCTGATTCTACTCCTTGTCTCACGGTATACTTGCCAGTTGTAGTCACCGTGGCTAAACACCACCTTAAAGTAAGTCTGGGGTAGTCTCCACATCAAAATCTCCACACCAAAGGCCAATCAGGTGTGCAAAATAGACAAAATATTCCTGCCCTTAATGGCAGCCAGCTAATCTCAATGCTCCCACAAACATCCATTGGCAGGGGGCTGATAATGTGGTGGGGGTAAATTAATAAAGCCTCCACCATGGTTTTGACCAGTTTCATGGCTCACCACACACTATTAAAACAAGGGAAAGGAAACATCTCGAGGCAAAGTATGATACTGTCATAATTTGTAGTCTGGCCCCGATTCTCACAACACAGTGATTGCAAAATGCACATTTGGGGAGGAGATGGCTGTGTGTATCCTTCCATATCATGCACCAAGTAAGCCAGGCAACCAGACTTCAGGACCATGTTTTGCGATACATGGAAACTGCTCCCTCTGATAAGTTGGAGGCATAGGATTGATAGCTGTAGAAAAAAATGGCAGCAATCATTCATACATCTACATCAGATTTCTCATTTGTGCCATTTTGTGTGTAGGAAATAGCTCAACTCTTTTTACAAATCATAATACATCTCCAGAATGCACCCATTTTCGGCCCTGTGAAAGCATCCAAAATAATAGTAGCCAACACATGAACATGATAACAAGGTATGAAATATCCGAATATGGTGTGCATATCCCGATCCTTCATCTTTTTTCCACATCCGACAGAATTATCTTGCTTGATGTTGACAATTCTTAGACATTTTGTCCAATTGGGGGGGGGGGCTGCATTTTATTTACAAAGTGTCTACAGTATATGCATTTTCTCCTGTGGTTAATCACACAACAAGGAATATGTGACTTTTGGCAAAAATTGTGCCAATATGTGACAAATGTACAGGTGGACCCCTGTATCCGCTGGGGATATGTTCCAGGCCCCTCCGTGGATACTTGAAACCATGGATAAGAGCGAACACCCCCCTCCATGGTTTCCTGAGGGCCCCCCACCCTATCTCCCCTGCAGGCAGGCATGATTGCCCCCCCAGCTCCTATTTATCTTTCAGCAAGCTTTGTTTCTTCCTTAAAACAAACAGAGAAGCAGCCTCCATTGCAGGCCAGTAGAACGAGACTAAGTCCTAGAGAGGCTCTGCAAGGTTTCTGTTAACCTTGCAGAGCCTCTCTAGGACTTACAGCCCATTCCAACCCAACCCCTCCGCAAGTCTGGCATAAGAGTGGCCTAAGTTCAGCATAAGTTTGACATAAGTTATGTCTGAGTTATGTCAGATTTATGCCTGAGTTAGGCAGGCTGCAGTTTCTGTGGCCCAGCACCACCCCAGGATCCAGGCAACACTTACCTCCCAGGCAGGCAGGCTCTCCAGGCACGGTGTCTGGCTCGTGCATGTGCAGGCCTCTGTCTGCATTTGTCAGCGTCCATCCATGGCAGCTGCCGCAGTGTCTGTCGCAGCCCGGTCGCAAAGGGGCTGACCGCAGGCATGGGGGTTGCGCCAGTCATGTGGTGGGCGCAGAGCAAGTGACAGGTGAGCGAGGTGCCTGAGCCAGACGCCACAGGGCACCCTGTGCAGTAGCCGCCTGCTGCAGGGGAGAGTGTCCGTCCCCTCCCTCCTGCAGAAGGCGATGCCACCCCCAAGCCACGTTGAGGCCGGGTCTCGTGAGGGGATCTCATGAGGTCTGGAACCGCCTCTGACATGACTCGCCCGTGCGCTGCCTGAAGCCCTGGGCCTCCAGGGTCGTGGCGATGCCCACAAAGAAGGCAGCCAGGTGTGCTTTCCGCTCTGTGCACTGGCCATGACCGAGAGATGCCATGGGCTTGTCTGCTGCGAGCGTGAAGGGCTCACGCAGCTCACCACGACCCCAGTTGGGGTGACTACGGCGGCTCGCGGCAGGCGCTCTGGCGGGGTGGGGGTTCCCAGCTTCCATCATCAGGGAGTGGGAGGGGAGGCAGACACACAGGCAGGAAGAAAGGGGGTGCTTCGGAGGGGCACGGGTGGGTCAGAAACAGACAGACAGACAACAACGCTGGTGGGAGAGAGATACAGGGAGAGGGGTCTGCAGAGACCAATAGGGACACAGGGGGAGCTCCGCAGATGAAGGCGATGCAGAAACAGGCGCCTCTTATGCAGATGGACATTGGGCGGAAGCCACACAGAAACGGGCGGACCATGGGCGGAAGTGGCTTCGTGACGGGCGGACCATGGGCGGACGTGGCTTCGTGATGGGTGGACGCCCTGGTGGGTGAGATCCCTGGTTGCCGAGCAGCCACTACACAGACGCAGCGGACACAAGCGGCCCCGCTATGGGCTCCGTGGCACCTGTCACTGTTTGCCTGCCTGAGAGGCCCCCCCAACTCCCCCGCCCCTCTGTGCCATGGGGGTCTGGGAGCCCCCCTGCTGTGTTCTCCCTGGGAAGGAAGGGATTCATGCAGGGGCTTCAGTGCTGGGGGCTGTCTTTGTATGGGGGAAATGCTTGTGTAACAATGGGCACATATTTGTCAAGGGGGCTCTGCCAGAGGGGCATCTTTATTGTTCTGGAACGTTAGCTGAGATGGCCAGGCGACGCTGCCAGGGGTAGTCACAGCAGCCACTCTGAAAGCAGCAGCAGCAGCAGCACACGTGCCCCATGGACCTGGAGATGCAGGCTCTTCCCCTGTGGAACCACAGCCTGCTCCATAGAAAGGGGAGGGACAGCAAGTACGACAGCCAGGGAGGTGGAGCAGCAGCAGCGCCGGCAGCTGAGGAGGGTTGCAGGGCTGGCCCCCTGACCTCTGGCAGCATCGAGGCAGACGACAGTGGGGCACCCTGCCTGGAGCCCCGGGGGTGCTCCCAGGAAGGTAGGTGGTAGTGGACGTTCCTGGGGAGACATAAAACAAGGGGGTGTGACACACATAGCATGGTCTGAGCTGCTTATCTGGGTGTAAGGCGAGCATGATCCTGTAAGGGAAACGGGTCAGAGAGAAGACAACACATATATTGGGTCACAACCATGGCAATCCTAGCAATACTGACCTGTCAGTTGACCCTGTGGAGAAAGGGGGGGGGAGAGAACAGCTGGCGTCTACAGAAGGTTAACAGCACCGCACTCGTGGTGTTGTCTGCTCACATGACAACAGGCGGCAATCAGACACAACAGTGGTAAAGCGGCATGTATCCTATATATCATAGCAGGCATTGCAGGCAGGCATTAGACCACTCATTGGTAAAGAGACATTTCAGGGAAGGCATTGCAGGCAGACATGAGAGGGCACATTTGTAAAGAGGCATGTATCATATATTTCTATATGCAAAGAGGTAGAAGTCAGACCACTTGTCAGCACATACCCTGCTCTTACCTGCACTTACCTGCTGGTGTTGTTACCTGTGGGGGGGGGGAGAGGCTGGGAGAAAGACATGGGTTAACGAATGGTAGCATGGAGGCAGCTGCCCAGGCACAGCTGTAAACAGTTTGGCCACAGTCAGAACAGCCCTCTCTGCCCTTGAGGGGGGCAGAGAGGAGAGAGGTGAAGAGAAGAGAGAAGTGGGGTGTTTGTGAATTTTGCCCTCCACCGAGCAAAGTCCCACTTTGTGGCTGTGGAGGACAGAGCCCCACGCCACGTGCTCAGAGAGAGAGAGAGAGAGAGAGAGAGAGAGAGAGAGAGAGAGAGAGACTGGAGGTCTGGGGCTGGGCTTTTGTGGGAAAGAGGCTGGGTGGGGCTGGGTGCTGATAGGCTCCCTATCTTTGGCATAACTCTGTCCGTTTCCAGACCTTGCTGCCACAACTCTGACATAACTCAGGAGTAGGGTGTTAGAAATTTTCAGGAGAGGGCTGGAGTGGGTAAGGTATAATGGCTCCTATGGGTCTCCTCGAATTTGTGTCCACCTTTTTGGTCGACCTAAAATTTGTGTCAGCATTTGTGTTGGGGGGGGCGTGTCTGTGCTTGCCAGGGTCTGGAATCCAATGTTAATTGGTTGCCGCCCCTGTTACGCCCACTTTTATGTTGACTTTATGTCCTTTGTCCTAACTTCGATATAACTTCGACGTAACTCTGACTTTATGTCCTTCGACATAACTTCGACCTAACTTCGCACTAACTTCGCCGTAAATGGTCGCATTCCAGACATAACTTCGCCCTAAACGACTTAGGCTGACTTTAGGTCTGAATTGTGCTGCTTAGCCCTTGGGTTGGAATGGGCTGCCCGTCTCGTTCTACTGGCCTGTAATAAGCAGCCTGAGGCTGCTTCTCTGTTTCTTTAAGGAAGAAATGAAGCTTACTGGGAAAAAAAGTAAAAGCCTGGGGGGTCCCCACGATCCGTGAATAGCTGAAACCGTGGATAGCGAATCAGTGGATATGGGGGCCCACCTGTATGTGACAAATATGTGACGTATGTGCCAATATGTGACAAAATTCAAGGAATATGTTGAATTTTGGTGGGATTGTTTATTCTTTGTATTTTATGATGTTGATAAATTACCTTGGGTGTCTTATAAGAGTGAGGTATGATATAAATAATGGCTTGGATCCAGATGTACCCTTCCACAAGCAGAAAGCCACATTCTGCTCACAGCAGGGCTGTTTCCAAGCAGAAGAGTGTTATGTGAGAAAAATGACCCCAAATCCAGAGGAGCTTTTCTGTTTGCAGACGCTTTTGTGCAAGTCTTTGCTTAAGCTCTTCTGAAAATCCTTTTATGGCTCACTAGAGCTGACCCGCTTTCTTATTTACCAGGTCTTCTGCTGTGATGCAACCTTCAATACACTTTGGCTTTGCACTTTGAGAAGTCTTCCACTAGCATTTGTGCCTGATTTCTTAAAATAGCACAAACAGCCTAATCCTATTGTGGGTTTATGGTGGCAGATCTTGAAATCTGCTGAGGTAAGTCCCAGTATGGCATCATAAAAAGTGCACTGCTGTCATGCGCTGCAGGACCATGGTGCAAACAGCTGGAGGCGCTGCAAGCCATGACCACAGCATACAGAAGCCCCACTGGAGCAGGTAAAGTGGTAATGGGGTGGTCTAAGGTAGGAATAGGCCAGCGGGTGGCACAGCGGGTTAAACCGCTGAACCATAAGCTGTTGATCAAAAGGTCGGCAGTTCGATTCCCGCGACGGGGTGAGCGCTCGTTGCTTGGCCAGCTCCTGCCAACCTAGCAGTTCCAAAGCATGTCAATGCGAGTAGATAAATAGGTACGGCTTGCGGGGAGGTAAACAGCGCTCTGTGTTCCAGTCGCATGCTACGCGCTGCGGTAAGGAGAGTCATGCCGGCCACATGACCACGGAGGCATCTTCGGACAACGCTGGCTCTTCCGCTTTGAAATGGAGATGAGCACCACACCCTAGAGTCGGACACGACTGGACTTAATTATCAGGGGATACCTTTACCTTTTTAAGGTAGGAATGGGGTGGGCAGGGGGTGGATCTTGGAGGCAGCAGTGCATGCCAAGATCTTAACCCCCTTTTCCTGACCCGACATGCCTCTGAGGCTCATCGGACACGCCAGCTAAATAGCTTGCATAGGTCCAAGGAGACCCATTGGTGGCCATTACTTCTTACAGAGAAGTAAGAAAAAATATTTTTATTTACCTCTCCCAGGCCACCTGGTGGCCCACACTATAGGATGCTGTGTGTGCTCATCAATGAAGCTGCATTGCATAAACTGGCGGGGGATAGGATTGGGGGGAAAGTCATTTTTTTCTGCTGTTCAGTGTTCTTTAGATACAAGCCACAACAATAACAAACATCAATAATAATAATAATAATAATAATTATTATTATTATTATTATTATTATTATTATTATTATTATTAATAGACAGAAATCAGCTAGTGATAAATGGCACTGAAGATATAAAATGATTCACTAACAGCCCAATCTTATTCTTCCCCCCACCATCGATGCAGTGGCGCCAAAATGGCTACCACTGCATCTTGCAGGGGGTAGTTGTGGAGGTCTCCTCTGGGTAGAGGAACAATCATTCCCTTACCTGGGGTTAAGCCTCAGTAGTGCAGTGGGGGTCTACTAGGACCTGCACTAGCAAAATCACTGGCGCAGGTCATGTGGCCCTGCAGTGTGGGATTGGGTCTGTGAAGGAGGTTAGGATTCAGTGCACACTGCCAAACCCTCCCTATTCCTAGTCAGTGCCAGCAGAACACGTGATACATTGCCGCCCAGTCCGGTTAGGATTGGGCAATAAAATTAGTTTTGTGATAAGTTTTTACAAATAATGTGAACTTATTTGCAGGGCTGGTGCCAGGCTATCTTGTGCCCTAGATATGACCAAATACTTTCACCCTCCAAAATGTGACTGTAATATTAAAAGTTAAGTGCATTTTCACTTTTTATGTACGTTGTGTTATTTATCTTAAAATAAAAAAAAAATAGAAATTGTCAGTTGCATTTTTTTTAACATGGGTTAAAAAACTAATCTGTTTAAAACTGTGCCCCTCTGAGGTCTGCGCCCTTGGCAGCTGCCAAGTTGACCTAATGATAGTACCGGCCCTGCTTATTTGTTTACTTAAAACATGTTTGCTGGCAGAGTGTTCTCTGGAACAATGTCCAATACAATTGAAAACAAAGGAAAGGACCAGTAAAAATGGGTAATGATAGCAGAC
This sequence comes from Plestiodon gilberti rubricaudatus, assembly GCA_026170595.1. Classification (NCBI taxonomy): domain Eukaryota; kingdom Metazoa; phylum Chordata; class Lepidosauria; order Squamata; family Scincidae; genus Plestiodon; species Plestiodon gilberti. The sequence goes on along the minus strand of JANXHW010000003.1, from coordinate 27,953,467 downwards.
ACATGCAGTAGCATCACTAGGATGCGCGTCACCCGGGGGAGGGGGGCGCGCGTCACCCTTGTGACGCTCTGTCATCGCGGCGCGGGGGGGTGGGGGTGACCCGGCTCCCCCCCGCGTCGCGTCATGTCACCCTCCGGTCGCCCTTCGGACGCTCCGAGGCCAGCCCGGGAGCCGGCCTCGGAGCGACCGACCCCGTCGGCGCACATCCATCCGGGTATTTCCAGGCAGCACATCCATCCGGGTATTTTTTGGATTTTCGCGCATGCGCAGACCCGTTTTGAGGGCAAAAAGCCCTCAAAACGGGTCTGCGCATGCGCGAAAATCCGGAAAATACCCGGATGGACGTGCTGCTTGGGCCTTCTTTTAGAAGGCCCTGGAGCACCGACGGGGTCGGACGCTCCGAGGCCGGCTCCTGGGCCGGCCTCGGAGCGTCCGGAGGGTGTCGCGCGTCACGGAGATGACGCGCGAGGGGGTGCGCGCATCACCCCATGATGCGCATCACACCCAGGCGGCCCGCCCCCCCCCCCCCGCCACGCTCCAGTGACGCCCGTGGACACATGGCTTTGTGGTGTTTCTGAGAGATATCTGAACATTCTGCAGGTTTGGTTCTGTTTTAATTACAGTAGATCCTCACTTAAAGTGGTTTTAGTTTAAAGTCGTTTCATTTTAAAGTTGATGGGGAAATGCCGTAGGAACATTTACGTTTATCAATTAGCCTATGGTAAAATTGGTTTCATTGTAAGTCGTTTCACTTAAAGTCAAAGTTTCCAAGAAGAACCTATCCACAACTTTAAGTGAGGACTTGCTGTATATCGTTAGGACTGACTGGCCATTCCTGTTGTGAAGTAGATTATGGTTGATGTTTCCTGAATGGGAGCTTATGTTTGGATGGTATTCAGAGATTTCTTTGGAACATTTGGAATGAGGAAAGTAACCAGAGGTTGGAGAATGTGACCTGCCCCAAGCTAAGACAAGTTTGCATGTGGAGACGTAGCACGTCGCAATTTGGAACAGATTGCTGTGGCTCCTTGGGCTGCAAGGTGTCTGTCTCTCTGGGGATCTACTGCCTTGTAGGACAGCACAGAACTTCTTCCCCAGATATAAGCTAGGAAATTACTTTTTGAAGCCTGGAGAACTATAAATAGTATTTTCTGTAACTGTGTATTGAAAAGGAAAGCATGATCTTTCCAAGGTCAAATTAAACAACAACAAAAAACTCTGGTAATCACAGATACCTCCTTATTCCTTTAATTAGGAAATTAATCTTAATTAGAAACCATGAACACTGAATACAAGAGTGGAAGAGAGTGAGAAAAAAATAATAATTTAGGACAATTATAGCAGGAAATTTGCTTATCATTAAGGCTTATATCCGAGTGTAAGACATCCGTGTTTTATGTATCATAATACATTTCCTAACAACCAAGCTGAGCAAGCACTTAGACAGTGATTGGTGTGATACATTAGGGTGCTTCCACCAAAAAAAAGACCTCATAACAACAGACCAGCCAGAGCCCACTTTATCAAGTGGACCTCCGGACCTTTACCAAGTGGGCAGATGGATTGTGCTGTTTGAGATCCCCAACTGATAACTGGAGGAGATGGGAACTGGGTTTGTATAGGCCAGGGGTTCTCAATTGGTGGTACGCGTACCACCAGTGGTACACGGCCCACCGGTTGGTGGTACACAGGTCCCTGGCTGCCAAGATGGCAGCAGCCAGGGCGCCCGCACTACCCTGTGCTCTGGAACCAACAGCTCGAGCTCTGCAGAGCTCAAGCATGTGGCTTTCCACCCACATTGCCTCTGTAGCTTACCCTTCCAACCCTCCGGAGTGGCAAAAACCTGGAAGCCAATGATGTCATAGGCACTTACTTCCGGTGTTACATGGCGCAACAGCTTCCTGGGAGGTGGTATGCCGTGCCACTGGGGTTGAGAACCCCTGGTATAGGCCATAGTTCCACCTCTGGTTCTCAAGTCTTGCAAGATCTGGGCAAACCCCAGATCTTCCAAGACTTTGGATGATGGTGTCCCATAGCCTTGCAGACGTAGCCCCGCCCAGCTGCCCCTTCCTTTTCAGCCTGGTAACTATCCCCCCTCATAGAGTTTACCTCATCCATTTAGCCATATAGGAGAGCTCCTTTTTTGTCAAACACTGTAAGACAGAGTGGCAGCTGCACGCTTACCGTATTATTACAAAGTCAAATATGTATTATGGAAGCCAATTAAAATATAATCCCTACACTAGAACAAATAAAAAAAACAAAAGCCAGCATACAGTTGTGAAATACTGAAAGCAGTCTTCCAAACGAATTCAATCGATGGAATTTCTGCATTTTATCACCCACTAAAGAGCATGGTTTGTATACTGTACCAATGGAATGGTTCATTATCTATAGCTGTAATCCTATACACATTTTCCTGGGAGTAAGATCAATTGTACGCAATAGGGTTTAAGAACATAAGAACATAAGAAGAGCCCTGCTGGATCAGGCCAAAAGCCCATCTAGTCCAGCTTCCTGTATCACACAGTGGCCCCACCAGAGGCCTCAGGGAGCACAAGACAACAAGATAACCTGTTTCCCTTTGACACTCCCCTGCACCTGGCACAGAGAAAATCTACTTCTAAAACCAGGAGGTTGCTTGTGGCTTGTAACCTGTGATGGTCTTTTCCTCCATGAATCTGTCCAAATCCCTTTTAAAGGCATCTAGGCCAGGTGCCATCACCACATCCTGTGGCAAGGAGTTCCACAGATGAATTACATACTGGGTAAATACATATTTTCTTTTATCCGTTCTAACTCTCCCTCCCCTCAATTTTAGTGCATGTCCCCTGGTTCTGGTATTGTGCGAGAGGGAGAAGAATTTCCCTCTATCCACTCTCTCCATCCTATGCATAATTTTATACGTCTCAATCATGTCCCCCCTCAGGTGCCTTACTTCTTACAAGACTTACTTCTGAGTAGACATGCATAGGGCTGTGTTGTTTTAACCATTAGGAAGACATACATTTTGTAAAAGGACTTTGCCAATGTTCTCACAAGATCATAATTGCCTGCCTGCCTTGTTTCTAAAATAAGAAAGACATACATCTCATTAAAGTCTACCCATTCCCATGTGGGAAGCTACATTTTCTCCCATATTTCTTGTGGATTAAGAAGCTGTACTGATGCAATTAAAACACATGGCACTAATGAACTGTTTGATGTGGAAGTCTTTGAAACTTTTCAGGATCCAGCTTGTCTTCGGGTCCCATTTTCTTTATTTTTGATTTTTTTCCTGATGTTTTCAGATGGGGTAGCCATTTGCAGAAATGTTTGCAATAGCAAATGTCAGGATCATTTAAAAAAAAACACTACTAGGTGGACTAGCTCTGGCTGTCAGGAAATCATCCTGACTCCATTCAGGCTAAATTATTCTTGTAGCAAAAGGAGTTGAAAATGTGGAGACTCAGTCCTGAACAGGTAGAAAGGGGCTTTGCCGCTTTAGACTGCAGTCAGCAAAACGATATATTTTTTGCATGCTCTGTTTCAAGGAGGTTTTATAATGTAAGTAGAACACTAGCACAACAGCAAGAACCTCCCTCCCTCATCTGATTGATTTCTACTTGCAGGGAGTTATTTCCATGATGTAAAGCATTATAGCAAAAGTATCCACCAGCTTCATTTTGAAGTAGTATAGTGTAGTCGATCATGTCATTTGCACCTCATTCCATTACATATGCAAATCCAGCCAGCCATCCCCAACTCCAGCAAGGTCTCCTGTTTCTGATCCAAGATTGTTCTAAAACTGTGTTGAGAGAAACTTCCCTCCCTCCCTACAGCATAATCCTCTGCATGTTTACTCAGAAGTACGTCATTGTATTCAGTGGAGCTCCCAGGAAAGTATGCACAGGATTGCAGCCCTAGTTAAACTGCCCACATCATACACAACTGGGAAACCAGTGTTGCTTTTTACATTTTGTCATTCTGATAGCATATCATCATCTAAAGTGTTTCATGACCAAAAACAAGTTGCTTTTCTTGGTAAATAATATATTAAAATGTGACAATTCACCATTATTTCCCCTGCAGAAGTGCAACTATCTGAAAATAAAATTGGCATCTTTTAACACTTCTTTTTTATGACTTTTAATTTACGCACACGTGTGTGGCCATAATAGGGGCCCTCCTCACTGCTTGGCGGCGTAATCCTGTGTACTCCTCTAGTGCAGGGGCAGCATGTGCTGCCCCGGTGCAGGGTGTCGCATAAGTGCCATAAGGGACGGGGGGAGGGCAGACCGGGCAGCAAGGGAGGGCAGCCATTGGCCACCTGGGGCCTGGAGGGGGTGGGGATACCGGGGGCTATCCCCGGTATCCAATGCTCCCTCCATGCCCCAGATATGCCAACATGGTCGGCGTTACTGTGCGCGAGCTCTAGAGCTCACGCACATGCAAGGAGGCCCATAGGGCCTCCTGCGGCTTACACGGGGGAAGGGGCACCCAGGAAACTCAATAGGATACAGCGGCTGGGCTGGCCCTTTAGGCCGGCTGCCGTAGCATACACAGGACTGGGCTGTGAGTTGCCCCGGGCCCCGCACCCTTCTATTGATGGCCCTGGTCAACAACACCTGATTTAAGAGAAAAAACGAAAATTGGAAAGGATTGCAAACACCTTTCTTTCTTCCCTTTGAATATAAAACATGAAGTTAAATATATGTATATATACATTTCATTGGGCTTATTTACACTTGACAGCATATTGTCAAGCATCTTACAAACATGCAGAGGACACAGACAAATGATGTTCCTATCTGAATCGAGCAGTCATCTTCAGAGCCTGTTTTTGTTTGGTCTAATACTGTTCCCCTGCTAGAAAGCACAAGGATTTTCTTCAATTTGTTTTCATCCCATGCTGAGTTGGCACCAAGCACTGCCTAAAGAACACAAAACCAACCAACCAACCTCAGAAAGGCTTCCTGAAGGAAATTGGAGGCCCCAGCCGAGATCTAAAGCAATCATTTAAAGATTTAAATGTAGCTTACAAATTGCACATATGTGTGCACCTTGGTGGAAGCATAAAACACAGGACTGGCAACTCTGAAACACAGGAAGTTCTGTTCTAATTTATTTATAAGGAGCAGAACCTGATTGTGAAGCAACACTGGATATGCTGGAGTTCAATAAACGCCTCAGTTCACAGCCTCAAAAGAGAAGACCAATGCCCCCTGAGACTTTCCTTTCAGACAACAGTGCTCCGATTAAAGTCTGGTGTTTGTGTGATAATATTTGAATTGGCTGAGGGTGTGAGGCTGGCAATTCTGATAGGAAGCTTTTTGTGCTTCATTGGTCAGGGATTACCTAATTTGAGTTTAGCAAAAAAAAGCCTGATTTCAAATAGATTCGGTGATGTGCATTGTCTTATTACTTATTTATCTGTGCATGTATGACAAGACTACTAACACCTTGAACTATCATGAACTTACCCAACTGTTTGATGTTTTTGATTTTGTTGTGATGGTTAATTTTGTACTTGGCAGAATTTTTGTTCTCATATACAAGAGTAGCTATTCGTCATCTACTCCTAGTCCCAAGGCCAAACTACACATTACACGGAATGTGTAATTTAGCTGAAGGTTTTTTGTTTTTATGTTTTAAACAGTACACATGGGTTGTTTGTGCTCAAAATGGTGTGTGGCTCAAAATGGCTCAAATGCGTGCATGCGTGTGTAAACCCATGATAGCACACGCTGGACCGGAGGTCTACTCAGGGAAGGGGATGCTCGTCCCCTTCCCTGAGTGTAAATGCTGGCCATCCCAACAGGCCTCCTTGGTTTCCGCCAGCAAAATTGCTGGCGGAAGTAGGAGGAGGCCGTGTAATGGCCCAGCTGCCCGTTGGGGTCCGGGATATGGCTGAAGCCATACCCCGCCCCCTCCCGGGCCGGCTGGGCCAATGGCCCACCTCCCTCTACCGTCAAACCGCCCCCGACAGATTCTTATCTGGGTTCGTCGGCGGCCGCAGGGGCCCTCTAGCACCGGAGCATGGATGGCCGACCTTCCTTGCTCATGAGTCATCACAAACGTGCTTTCTGGCACGTTTGCGACATCTCCTGGCGACGGAACGCTTGTTCCAGCACCTGGTGTATCAAGAGGATTCCGCTGACAGAGTGATTCAGGGGTGGTGAAACACTCCCCGAAGTTATGCACATGTTGCTCACACATGACATATTTGCAGCCAAGCAGAAGATCAGTTTGATTACCTGACTGGAAAGGGGATGAATCCATCCCACAACAGATGATCTGCACAGTTAGAATGGATAGTACAGTGGATGGTCATCCGTGGAGGAGAGATCCCACTGGGGGCGGGGTGGCAGTGCCACAGTACCTTAATTAACAGCCGCATTGGCCCACCACTGGCTTCTTGTCTCTCACGCTGCTTTTTAATCTTGTAAAATGTCTGACAAGAAGCCGGCGGTGGGCCCGCGTGGCTGTTAAGGTACTGTGGCGCTGCCCTCACCTCCCCACCATGGACTTTAGCATCCACGGATTTTCACGGAATGGAACCCCCGCGGATACAAAGGGCCAACTGTACTGTATCTCATTCAGTACATAGTGTGCCTCACACTTCCATGTGTGAGGAACTTTTGATCACATGCATCTCCTAGCCTTCCTAGTTTATTGAAAGTGTGTGTGTATATGTGCACGTATATGGGTTTTGCAATATTTGAGAATCAGCTTTCTAAACTGTGAATCTGAAGAAGATACAGCATCTTTACTCAATGCATGAAGATTGCACCCCTCAGTCCTTGTTAAATTGTCTAGAAAGTTATAAAAATGAGAATTAAATATTAAAGGGGGAAAGCAATGTCATTTCTATCCTTTCTTGTTACTGAAAGACTGATGAAATGTGCTTGAAATTAAGACTCCTACATTATAGTTTTGTTGCAATATTTATGGAGGAGAAAGGGGAATAAAGAGGTGCCAGCTATATTAAAATATCAGAAAAACCATTTATCTCCTAGATCTTCTCTCTACTGTTTATAAATATTTAAGGGAGATAAGTCATTTCATTATGTTACTTTTATTTCGTGACCTGGACTTCAGGGTTGCTTTCAACCTGTTGATGGAAAAATATTACTCAAATATGAAAATGAGTTCACATTAGGCTTCCAAATAATAGTTTTGTTGCTTAGTTCTGCCTCATTAAACTGACAATTGCATGTATAAATGTCATTTTGAGTAAAATTAAATTGTTACAAGTCTACTGATACTGAGGGGGAATACTAGTACTAACCCAAATACTAGTAGAGGTTGCTTATCACATTAGTCATTTATTTTCATAATTGGACTGAAGCATTCCGGAATTAAAGTATGGAATAAAATTCTGCAGTGTGAATATAGTTTACTATGTGTGAACATTTCCAAATCACAATACTGACTTTGAGGCTCTTCTTTCCGATTCCAATTTATTGGTCTGTGTTTTGGGGATGAGAATCTTCTGGCGAGAGTTGGGCTGCACCTCATGGCAGCCAGGTAAAATATATTCAGGAAGAAGCTTGTGAGCCTGAAAGGGAGGGCTTTCAACTATTTCAGTGGGACTTACTCCCAGGAAAGGGTGTAGGATTGCAGCCTGAGCAAACTCAGTGGCATAGCTGGCATTTTTCCAAGGGGGCCGTGGGTGGGACGACGTGTCTTCGCCCCGCCCCCTGCCACCGGAATGGAGCGCGACTGGAGCCAAAAGGTTCCATTCCATTCCGGGGGGGGGGGCGAAGACGCATCATCCCGCCCACAGCCCCCTTGGAAAAACGTCAGCTACTCCACTGAACAAACTTGTTTTGTGTCCATGAATCAGAGCTTCTAGCCTGAGTAAGAAATAGCAAAAGGGGGGGGGTGTTGATGACACTGGGTGCAGGACAGTCTCTCATGAGCTCCAAGTTGAGCATTCTTGATTTTAATAAAACAGTTTGTTGCAAATTGAGCTTTTGTGGAAGGGTAAAGAACATGTTATTTGTTTGACGATTTGCTTTGGAAATTATGTGGAATGTATGGATGCAGTGTCTTCCAGCTGATTGAAAAATTCTAGAGAGGGGGTATGTATTGTATTAATTCATAGATATCACTTTTTGTTCTGCTTCCTGCTGTTCATACAGTGGGCCACATAGCATTCATTGCACCTACTGAGGGCCCGAAATGGCATCATTTAACAGGAAGTGATGCCATTAAGCAGATGATGGCCAGAAATAAGCACATTGTTCTCAAATAGGAACTCATTATCCCTGCATTTATTGGGGCCGGCCAATAGCTGGGGCCGGCCAATGGCCCCTTCCCCACAACCCCTGCCTGCCCTCCCCATGCCCCCTGCACTGACTGGCGCAGCACTCACCTGTGGTGGCCAACATAGATCTGGGACAGCAGTGGAGTGAGCAGCGCCGGCCTCCGTGCCGGCGCCGCTTACTCCCTGGCTGCTGAAAACATGCTTTCCGACACATTTACGACACCCTAGGCCAGCGGAGCGCTTGCTCCGCCGGCCTATAGTTAGGCAGGATCGGGCTGCCCATCTCTTTTGCCTTCTGATGGCAGTCTTTCTGAGAAGGAAGCCTCAACGTTTACTTCCCATTTCACATTAGAATAAATTTTGGTAACAACTCTAGTAAAGATGCCTTTTTTGCAGTGTTTGGACTAAGGCTACTGGCAGCAAACGCGTACAGCTGCAGCCATGCCCATATTGGAAACACAATCCAAAACCTGAACAGCTCCAGGCTTCAAAGTACAGCAGTTATTGTCTACATTAATACATTGATGACGGGGTTTCTGGTAGGCAGCCATGTAGTGCGACAGATGCTGGCTGTGGTGGAGCTCTGGCGCTTCTCAGTGGAGACCGTATTGCCTCTTTGAGTGGAGCTGGCGGATCATCCCACCCCCGAAGGCTCCAGAACATTTGCATTAATCACTGCAACATGACACCACTGCTGGTAGTTGGCTTTATAAATATATGTTTGAGAGCTGGCACAAAAAATAGCCTAGGGGTACATATTCGAAAAGTTATTTTCTAAGAGCTGACATTGCTGCTCATCTGAACGTTCAGAATGGGTCTTTTCCATAGCAGGAACGCCACCCCAATGCGTTATCAATCTTAACTTCAGTCATTTTCTCCGATGTCTTCTAAAGGTGTGTGAAATTAGTCTACATCAGAGGTTCTCAACCTTTGGAGGCCTGGGTACCCCCTATTACGGTACAATTTTCTGAAGTACCCCCTGCTAATTAATTGGATTAATCAATCAATCAATTAGCTAAATTATTAAATAAAAAAGTACTAAAACAATTTTAAATGTGAAAAATCTCTCTCTCTCTCTCTCTCTCTCTCTCTCTCTCTCTCTCTCTCTCTGTGTGTGTGTGTGTGTGTGTGTGTGTGTGTGTGTGAGAGAGAGAGAGAGAGAGACAGACAGACAGACAGACAGACAGACAGACGGGGGTGCATTTAAGTTCTAATTAACAAGTAATTAACTACTGATTGATGCTGATAAGGGGCAGGCTCTGGCGCACCCCCTGTCATTGGTCCGCGTACACCTAGGGGTACTAGTACCACAGGTGGAGAACCCCTGGTCTACACTGAATCATAGTCCACAGCGAAGCAACAACTGTGTCATGATATCAAAAAGTTGCTGTCGGCTAGTGTTTACTCCACATTGCTTCCAAATATCAGTTGAATCTGGAAGTCAGATTCACAGAACCCAGCAGCTATCCACATAAATGGGTTACTTGTGTGTGTGTGTGTGTGTGTGTGTGTGTGTGTGTGTGTGTGTATATATATATATATATATATATATATATATATATATATATATATATATATATATATATATATATATATATATATATATATATATATATATATATATATATATCCATGTTATTTGTTAGATTAGCAGTTCAAATGGAGCAATGTGTTTGCTGGATTAAGGACCCCTGGAGATACTTTATGAAACTAAAATCTGTGCTATAAGCCTTTTTATCCTTTTAATCCTTTACATATTTTCCACCATGTGCATAATAAGCGAGGTAACACGGCTTTAACCGGCAAGACATCAATGTCCTGCAGATGCTCTCCTGTGTGGAGTTGGCTAGGGCCAGCTTTGCTTGGTAGCACTGACGTGGATCCTTGGGGCTCTGTTTTTCTTTTTAATCCCCAGGAAGTTTTGAATTTTCAGTAGCTCTGGAGGATTTCCAGCAGGTTGCATCTGCTTTGTGTCATACAACAGCTACGTTGCCGCTTTTAACAAGATTACTAAATGGCATTGCCAGATAATATATGCATTTATCTCTTCAAGTGATTATACACAGATTTACCTGAAAGGTATTGTATTTACAACAATGCATGATCTGCACAAATTAAATAACTGGCTGCATAGAGATAAATTATTCAGCTTTTGGTGTTGTGATTTCACATCTCGCTAACTTAAAAACATTCAACCAATGATCATAATATGGCTTCCTACTATTCCACGGATTCTACAGCACAGAAACTGAATCTCAGTATGAATTAGGTTGCAGTGAATTACACAGTTAATCTGTGCAGTTTCTATTAGCAATCCTACTTTTGATGAGTGCCAGAAGTGTGTCAGGACACACACTCTCCTGCCCTCGACATACCTCCTCCCCTCTGCAGACTCCGCCCCATTCTGCCCAAACTGTTGGCTTACCTGAAATCCCGTGTGAAGCCAGGTGTCACAGTGGGCCCCTGCCTCTGCTGCTGTTTTGGATGGCGGATCTAAAATGGCGACCGCTTGCCTGCTCTGTGCCTGATAGGACTGGCCCGCAAGATTCCTTTCACATACTGTAATGCCAAGCTAGGTATCACCCACTCTATACCTATGGCTGATGATGAAGAGAACTGGGTCCAAGACAGAGCCCTGGAGTACTCCATTCAAAACTGTCCTCCAAGTTGATGACGAACCATTGATGATCACTCTTTGTGTACAGTTGTCCAACCAATTGTAAATCCAATCTATTGTATTATGTAGCCCATTGTATTATGTAGCCACTTCCAGAAGTGGGCTTCGGAACGTGATCAGCACCGTTTGGAGACTTGGGAAGGCATGCAGAGGAGGCATCAGCCCCCCCCCCTTTCGGGGAGCTGGCAGGGCAACCAGGTATGTTTACACAAGCATTTCTGGGTTGGGGGTGGGTGCGATTCTGCAGGGCCACCTCCAACATTGGAGCTGGCCACCCCCTTAAAGGTATTTTGCCCTCTCCTGAAAAAGTGGTGCGTCACGACTCACCACTTTGAGAACCCCTGATCTACAGTATAGTGCTGACAATAATAGCAGTTCAGCTTGCAAATCTGTTGTCAGAGTTACTTCACTATTTTTGTTTGTTTGTTTTTACAATGGGAGAACATTCACACATTCACTTTTTCACCTGCTGTTTGAAGTGGTACTGTCCAGCAACAGATTAGTCATGTGAATCTGCTGAGCATGTAGTGTGGTTCTCATCTGTAACAGGTGAATAATCAGAACTTATTACTGCAGACGGTTATTAGGAAGAGCACAGGAAAAACTTTGAGGCATTCTGAAAATTAAACAAGTTCTATGTGCATGATCACTCATGACAGTAGCAGCAAAGAACACGACAATGGTCTACAGTGCGATTATCTGATTTAGCCACAATGTTTTCTTATTACAAGTTTTGGAGAAATGGTAAGTGTGGAGCTTTTTTTCCTGAGGTCTCAAAATTCGCTCATGCAAGCATTTAGATAACATATAGCCTTCAGTCAAGACATTTTCTTCTACAAAGCACCAATATGAGGCATTTTATTGTGCATAGACTAGAAAGAAATGGCTCACAAATTTTCATTCTCTGACCCCCATTCACTATTAGCCAAGAATAATAAATTGCAGCTTCAGAGGCATAGAAAAAAGAAATGTCTGAAAAGTACATTATAATGAATAATCACTGCCCACCAGGAATTAGAATAGATATAAATACCACAGTAATGCAACAGTATTTTATCCTGCCACTTCTTACGGAAATAGCAAAATAAGCCAAGGTCAGGTAAAAATAGCGTTCAGATCCTAGTTATTTTTCCTATAGTTTGGTAATCAATCAAATTCTCCCTCAAATTATGATAAGCTTTGCAATTTAAAAATTGCAAACAAGAGGAGATTTTGTATTTCATTGTGAGTTATGTTCGGCCTTTTGCCTTGATTAGATTTCATTGGATTTTATTATCTTATTTATAAGGATATTTTGTACAAATGATTTTGAATGTATTTGCAAGAGGTATTGATCCTTAGAAATGTTTTTTTTTAAAAAAAATATTGTTGTGGTGATTCCTATTTGTTTGTTTTACTACTTTGAGTGCTGCTTTTGAGACAGAAAAGCTATATAGAAATGTTGTTGTTGTTGTTCAGTCGTTAAGTCGTGTCCGACCCTTCGTGATCCCATGAACCATATCCCGCCAGGCTTTCCTGTCCTCCACTATCTTCCTGAGTTTGCTCATTTTCATGTTAGTTGCATCGGTGATGCTGTCTAACCATCTCATCCTTTGCCTTCCCCTTCTCCTTTTGCCTTCAATCTTTCCCAGCATCAGAGTCTTCTCCAGAGAGTCCTCTCTTCGCATTGTTGTTGTTCAGTCGTTGTGTCCGACCCTTCGTGATCCCATGAACCATATCCCGCCAGGCCTTCCTGTCCTCCCCTATCTTCCTGAGTTCGCTCATTTTCATGTTTGTTGCATCGGTGATGCTGTCTAACCATCTCATCCTTGGCCTTCTCCTTCTCCTTTTGCCTTCAATCTTTCCCAGCATCAGAGTCTTCTCCAGAGAGTCCTCTCTTCGCATTAGGTGGCCAAAATATTTGAGTTTCAGCCTTAGTACCTGTCCTTCCAGGGAACAGTCAGGCTTGATTTCATTTAGAATTGACTGATTTGATCTCCTAGCAGTCCAAGGGACTCTCAGGAGTCTTCTCCAGCACCACAGTTCAAAAGCATCTATTCTTCGGCGCTCAGCCTTCCTTATGGTCCAACTCTCGCAACCATACATTGCTACTGGGAACACCATCGCCCTGACTATACGAACTTTTGTTGGCATGGTGATATCTCTGCTTTTTATTATGCTGTCTAAGTTTGCCATAGCTTTCCTTCCAAGGAGTAAGCGTCTTTTAATTTCATGGCTGCTGTCTCCGTCTGCAGTGATCTTGGAACCCAGAAAAGTAAAATCTGTTACTGCTTCCATTTCTGCCCCTTCTATTTGCCAGGAATTGATGGGCCCAGATGCCATGATCTTAGTTTTATTAATGTTGAGTTTCAAGCCAACTTTTGCACTCTCCTCTTTCACCCTCATCAAGAGGCTCTTTAGTTCTTCTTCACTTTCTGCCATTAGGGTGGTATCGTCTGCATATCTGAGGTTGTTGATATTTCTCCCGGCAATCTTGATTCCGGCTTGTGATTCATTCAGCCCTGCATTTCTCATAATGTACTCTGCATATAAGTTAAATAAGCAGGGTGACAATATACAGCCTTGCCGTACTCCCTTCCCAATTTTGAACCAATCAGTTGTTCCATAGCCGGTTCGAACTGTTGCTTCTTGACCCGCATACAGGTTTCTCAGGAGACAGGTAAGGTGGTCTGGTACCCCCATCTCTTTAAGAATTTGCCACAGTTTGTTGTGATCCACACAATCAAAGGCTTTTGCGTAGTCAATGAAGCAGAAGTAGGTCTTTTTTTGGAACTCTCGTGCTTTCTCCATGATCCAGCGCATGTTGGCAATTTGATCTCTAGTTCCTCTGCCTCTTCGAAACCCAGCTTGTACGTCCGGTAGTTCTCGGTCCACGTACTGCTGAAGCCTAGCTTGTAGGATTTTGAGCATAACCTTGCTAGCATGTGAAATGAGTGCAATTGTACGGTAGTTTGAACACTCTTTGGCACTGCCCTTCTTTGGAATTGGAACGTAAACTGACCTTTTCCAATCCTTTGGCCACTGCTGAGTTTTCCAAATTTGTTGGCATATTGAGTGCAGCACTTTCACAGCATCATCATTTAGGATTTTAAGTAGCTCAGCTGGGATATTATCATCTCCACTAGCTTTGTTGTTAGTAATGCTACCTAAGGCCCACTTGACTTCACTCTCTAGGATGTCCGGCTCTGGGTCAGTGACCACACCAGCGTGGTCATCAGGAACATTCAGATCTTTCTTGTATAGTTCTTCTGTGTATTCTTGCCATCTCTTCTTAATCTCTTCTGCTTCTGTTAGGTCCTTGCCTTTTTTGTCCTTTATCATGCCCATCTTTGCACAAAACGTTCCCTTGATATCTCCAATTTTCTTGAAGAGATCTCTAGTCCTCCCCATTCTGTTGTTTTCCTCAATTTCCTTGCATTGTTCATTTAAGAAGGCCTTCTTATCTCTCCTTGCTATTCTCTGGAACTCTGCATTCAGTTGTTTATATCTTTCCCTTTCACCCTTGCTTTTTGCATTCCTTCTTTCCACAGCTATTTGTAAAGTCTCATCTGACAGCCACTTTGCTTTCTTGCATTTCTTTTTCTTTGGGATGGTTTTAGTTGCTGCCTCCTGTACAATGTTACGAACTTCCGTCCATAGTTCTTCAGGCACTCTGTCTACCAGGTCTAATGCCCTAAATCTATTCTTCACCTCCACTGTATACTCATAAGGGATATGGTTTAGGTCATATCTGACTGGTCTAGTGGTGTTCCCTACATTCTTCAGTTTAAGTCTGAATTTTGCAATAAGAAGCTCATGATCTGAGCCACAGTCAGCTCCAGGTCTTGTTTTTACTGATTGTATGGAGCTTCTCCATCTTTGGTTGCAAAGCACATAATCTATCTGGTTTCGGTATTGACCATCTGGTGATGTCCATGTGTAGAGTCGCCTCTTGTGTTGTTGGAAAAGAGTGTTTGCTATGACCAGCGTGTTCTCTTGACAGAACTCCGTTAGCCTTTGCCCTGCTTCATTTTGCGCTCCAAGGCCAAACTTGCCTGTTGTTCCGTTTATTTCTTGATTTCCTACTTTAGCATTCCAGTCTCCTGTGATGTAAAGGACATTTTTTTTGGGTGCTAGTTCGAGAAGGTGTTGTAGGTCTTCATAGAACCGGTCAACTACATCTTCTTCGGCATCAGTGGTTGGGGCATACACTTGGATTACTGTGATGTTGAATGGTTTGCCTTGGATTCGAACTGAAATCATTCTGTCTTTTTTGAGGTTGCACCCCAATACTGCCTTTCCCACTCTTTTATTGACTATGAGGGCTACTCCATTTCTTCTAAGGGATTCATGCCCACAGTAGTAGATATGATGGTCACCTGACTTAAATTCGCCCATGCCCGTCCATTTTAGTTCGCTGATTCCCAAGTTGTCAATGTTCAATCTTATCATCTCATTTTTGACCACATCCAGCTTGCCTTGATTCATAGACCTCACATTCCATGTTCCTAAGCAGTATTGCTCCTTGCAGCATTGGATTTTCCTTTCAACCTCAGACACATCCACAGCTGGACGTCCTATTGGCTTTGGCCCAGCCGCTTCACTCTTTCTGGGTCTACTTGGAATAGTCCTCCGCTCTTCCTCAGTAGCATATTGGACACCTTCCGACCTGAGGGGCTCATCTTCCGGCGTCATATCTTTTAGCCTTTTGGTACTGTTCATGGGATTTTCTTGGCAAGGTTACTGGAGTGGGTTGCCATTTCCTTCTCCAGTGGATCACTTTTAGTCAGAACTCTCTGCTACGACCTGTCCGTCTTGGGTGTCCCTGCACGGCATAGCTCATGGCTTCATTGAGTTACGCAAGCCCCTTCGCCACGACAAGCCAATGATCCATGAAGGAGCTTGGATTAGGTGGCTTCGCATTAGGTGGCCAAAATATTTGAGTTTCAGCCTCAGTACCTGTCCTTCCAGGGAACAGTCAGGGTTGATTTCATTTAGGATTGACTGATTTGATCTCCTAGCAGTCCAAGGGACTCTCAGGAGTCTTCTCCAGCACCACAGTTCAAAAGCATCTATTCTTTGGCGCTCAGCCTTCCTTATGGTTTCGTGGAACGTATTCCCGTCATTAAGCAACACATACCTGTAATTTAACAAATACATAAGGGGGAGGGAATATTTTACATTTTGTTTTAGTAAAAATACAATAATAATTTCACTTATAATGATTAATAAACTAGATTTTGATATGAAGACCCACTGTGCCCCAGTTATGGAGGGGTGATATGTATGTTAAGACTCCATTGAAGCTCTGCTCTCCATTTACTCTAGCAAGTGCCCTGAGTGTTCTAGAGGAAAAGTAGCACAGAAACAGAAGTGTTGGGCGCCCTACCGGCGCCTGGCGCGTGGGGGCGGGCCTGCGTCGTGTGACGTCTATGTGCCCCTCGCGTCACGTCGACGCGCACCCTTGCCCGTTTTCCGCTCATTTTGGAGCATAACGGGCTCCAGGGAGGGAGGGAGGGAGGGCCGATACTACGTCAGTGACTGTCCTACCCGCCCGAGCGCCTGGTTCGAGTGAACCACGCGCTCCACCGTGGTTACATCTCTGCACAGAAATAAAGACTCCCATGTAAAAAGACTCTTCCTGGTTTCCTATTCTATTTGAGATCTCCATTTTATGCTATTAGGGTGGTAAAAGCACACACCATCATGCCAAATATGTGACTAGAACAAAAGGTATCGGCATCCAATGGTGTACTGGCTTTTTCTTTTTTTAAGAGGAAATTTATGGAGGTAGCAGTTTAACTAGATTTATCTTTGCTGCACAACCTGAGCTATGTCTGAAGTCCCCAATATGCCATCATTCTTGCACCTGATAGATACATTGTCTTAAGCCCACACAGGCCTAAATTCTCATATGCACTCTGACGTGTGCCCTACTTGGATGATGATGATGATGATGATGATGATGATGATGATGATGATGATGATGATGATGATGATAAACCAGTATTTATATACCACCTTTTCTTTGGTCATTGGATTTCTCCTCTGACTTTTATTCAAAGGCAGTTTACAAAGGCAGGCTTTCTAAACCCTAAGGGGTTTTTACAATACAATAATATGTTCTAATCTTTCGTAGAACCCTTCATTCTAGATGGTTTGTTTCACAGTCCAGCTCTCTCTCTGGCGTTCGCCTCACCACGCTTCAGCTGACAGGCAACCTTGATTCCCATTCAAACTGTAGCTGCAGCTTCTCTCTCCCACAGAGGCTCTGCAGCTTGTCAGCTCAGTGTGCTGACAGCTCTCTGACAGACATGGGTACTTCTGAACTGCCGTCCTTCAGATCTTTGCTTTACCAACTGAGCCAGACCTCCTGCCACTTCAAACAGCAGGTGCAAAAGTGAATGTGTGAATGTTCTCCCATTGTAAAAAGAAAACAAACAAACAAAAAATTGAAGTAACTCTGACAAAAGATTTGTAAGCTGGGCTGGTATTATTTTCAGCACCGTACTGTAGATCAGGGGTTCTCAAAGTGGTGGGTTGTGACCCACCACTTTTTCCAGAAGAGGGGAAAATACCTTTTAGAGAGGTGGCCAGCTCAAACCCATGCAAGAGTGGGTAGGTTGGTAGCAGTGGTGGTTTGGGGGTGGGGACCAGGCAGGGCTGGGGGTAGTTTGAGGAGAGGGGGGAGATCTTGGTGGCAGCAGCACCCCTTTTCCCAGCCTGACATGCCCCTGACTCTCCTAGGATTTACACCAGCTAAATAGCTGGCGAAGGTCTGAGGGAGACCCTTTGGAGGCCAGGTAGCTTAAGGGAGGTAAGTAAAAAAGATGTTTACTTGACTCTACCAGGCCATCTGTTCACCCCTCCATGCCATAGCATGCAGCACACGTTCCATCAGCAGCACTGAAATCCCCTTCCCTTCCAAAACCTCCCATTCTGCCCTCCAGTGGCGTCACTTTGGTTGGGGCGGGGCTGTAAGTAACGCTCCGTCGTAGTCTCTTTACCGAGCGAGCAGGAGGCAGCCCCGCCCCCTCACTGTCGGAGCCAGTCCCCTGCAGAGAAAGCAGCAGGCAGGGTCTCTTGCCTGCTGCTTTCTCCGCACGGGAAAGGCTCTGACAGTGAGGGGGCGGGGCTGCCTCCTGCTCGCTCGGTAAAGAGACTACGATGGAGCGTTACATACAGCCCCGCCCCAACCGAAGCGACGCCAGTGCTGCCCTCCTCCACTGGCTTCACCAGTGCGGGAGAAGGATAGGATTGGGCTGTTAATATGCTGGATAACTGCACGCCAAAATAGACCTCTAACAGGGCATGACCATTACACCAGAGTTCTACCATCTGCTGCAGCATGTCTCCAACACTGGTTATTATAGCTGCAAATCCCAGCTAAACAAAACTGTCTGGCGTGTAGTGTGTTCCCCAAATTATCCTTTGCTGGATAAATTGTAGTCTGTGATCCAAAGAACATTTAACTTAAGAACATCATTCCATAGTGAGGTTTGTATTTCAAAGTTTGCATCTGCTACCATTTGCTGTGTGGAATCAACATTCATATGTAGGCCATTTATCTAGAATATCTTTTTAGACATCTCTGGAGCTTAAAGAAAAAGCTGTGTAGTACTGTCATATGGGAGAAACTCAAGCAATCAATATACAGGTGGGCCCCCATATCCGCTGGGGATATGTTCCAGGCCCCTCCGTGGATACTTGAAACCGTGGATAAGAGCGAACACCCCCTCCATGGTTTCCTGAGGGCCCCCCACCCTGCCTCCCCTGCAGGCAGGCATGCTTGCCCCCCCGCTCTTATTTTTCTTTCAGCAAGCTTTGTTTCTTCATTAAAACAAACAGAGAAGCAGCCTCCATTGCAGGCAAGTAGAATGAGACTGAGTCCTAGAGAGGCTCTGCAAGGTTTCTGTTAACCTTGCAGAGCATTTCTAGTACTTAGTCTCATTCTACTTGCCTGTAATAAGCAGCCAGAGGCTGCTTCTCTTGTTTCTTTAAGGAAGAAACAAAGATTACTGGGAAAAAAGTAAAAGCCTGGGTGGGTCCCCACGATCCGTGGATAACTGAAACCGTGGATATGGGGGCCCACCTGTACTATTCTAACATTCTTAAACCATTCCCCAGCCTGGTCAGCGAATAACAGTAGATTCTATTTAACAGCAAGCAACTAGTATTTCACCATAAAGAATCATTTGTCTTGCATTGCTCCAATGAAGGGGCTCTGAAGGGGAGCTTTACACAGTGGAAGACGCCAAAAAGCACTTGAAGTCAACTTGTCCTATTTCTGCCAGCTGCTTCTATTTGTAGCTATCCAACAATACAACAACTATGTGAGGCAGTGATGTAGACTTGAGTCTACTGACAGACTTGAGTCGGACTCAAGTCGCGTCAATGACTTGACTCGGACTTGACTCGGCGACGATTGTAAAATACTCGAAAGACTCAACTCGAGACTTGGAGCCTTTTACAACAAGTTGAATTTTATTCAGGTTTAAACCCGTTCCCCCCATTAAATAGATAGGAACTCGTAACCAAAGACTCGGAACTTGGGGGCAAAGACTTGGGACTTGACTCGAGACTTGGATTCAGAGACTTGATCCACATCCCTGATGTCAGGTTGAAAGCAGAAGGTCTGCTTTACTCATCCTCTCCCCACCCAAGCAAATGCATGGGGGGAACAAATCAATGGGACTGGCATACATTTGAACGTGGAAGTGGTTTTTCAACATGTTTGCTGCATTCAACTGTACATGATGCACTTACGACTGTATATATATGTTTATGCATCTGGGAAACTGTTTTTTCAGGGTGCCGGGATACATGAGAGCAGCCCTAAGTGGATAGAGTTTAAGATGTACTCTCTATTCTGATCTCTATCTGCATGAATAGAGAGGTTGGAGGTGGTGGTGGGGGGGTCAGCATGCACCATCCCACTACCCCTCCACATGTTTGAAGGACATGCTTTTAGGGTAGAAGTTGTGCTGTTGCTGTGCTATCCATCTGCATTGTACATTACAAGGAGCTAGAAGATAAGATTCCAAGGGCTGACAATCTCAAATCAACACAAGGCATACAGCAGAGGAAGTGAAAGAAGGATCCACTAGGGAAGAAGATGCCATCATTTCATTTACACATATATAAGCTTAGTGACAGCAGAGTCGGGGGATGTTCAAGCCAGTTTCACTGCATTTAGAATGTCAGAGGCATTTAGTTCGAGCAATCAGTGCCATCCAGAAGATGCCTGTGATGAATAAACTCCATTCATGTCAAGGGCAGCCACTCATAGAGTGAACAGCCATCCTAGGCCCCAATCTAACCGAAAGTTAAGCACACTAGCAGTGCAATCCTATGGACCGGGCGCATTTACTCATGACCACAAAGCTCCCCTGTTCGAAACCACTCTGATATGCCTCCAAAACCTCTCAGCTGCCAGAGGGGAAAAAACATTTCTGAACCGTTCTGTGCAGTTGGTTATAAATGTACTAAATTATTTGAGTTCATAACTAATCAAAAGGAAATCATGCTGCTTTTGCGATTCAAATACATAAAAGCCTCTTTATAATGGTTGTTTTTATCAAAGCATGATCCTTCTGTTTATGGCTACTTCAGTTTAACCAACATTACTATCATTCAACAAAGCCAGAACATCCAATGTTGTTAAGAAAAGCAGTACAAGGTTCTGAAGTTACAGTCTGATTCTATGCACACTTTCCTGGAGTCAGCCCCATTGAACACAATGGAACATACTTCTGAGTCAACATGCATAGGGTTGTGAAGATAGTATGGGATTGTGATAAGGAATTATTTAGATCAGGGGTGGCCAATCTTTCCACATGAATGCTCCTGGCCCTTTAATGGTTGTATAGGTGAGGGCATTTCAGCAGGTAAAGCTGCTTTAGCAGCACCATCAGCAATTGCAGTTGCCAAGGTTCTGTCTTCTACACCAGCGGTCCCCAACATTTTTGGCACCAGGGACCGGTTTCCTTGTAGAAAACTTTTCCACGGACCAGGGTAGTGGTGGTATGGGGGGGGGGCTGCACTGGCGTCACTGCAGGGGGGGCAGAGCTCTAAGTTCCGCCGCGGTCAGACCCTCCGTTACATGGGAGCACGAAGCGCCCCCACCCCCTCGCCTTTGGAGCCATTCAAGCCCCCTGCTCGCAAAAATGCTTCAGCGCCGCTTTGGAGACCTCCAGGAATCTCCAAAGCACCACAAAAGCCTTGTCGCCGCAGCTTACACACACACACACACACACACACACACACACACACACACACACACTCGCTTGCCCCTTCTGCATTTGGAATTGAAGGCGAGCATCAAGTAGCCACTTGCATGGAACGCCCAGGTCCGGCGCCACTGCTGCAGCGCCTCACAAGCTATTTCACAGCCAGCCAGTAGCAGCCTTGGGCTGCATCTCCAGTGGGCCATGCTGGGAGGAGGAGCTGGAGCAGCTTCCTCGGGAGCCTCCAAGGGTGCGTGCGCCTTCTCTCGCCGCCTCCGTGCAGCGGCGAAGTGGCCGGCCATGAGGAGTGGGGCTTACCCGTCGACTGGGCTCGCTCAGCTCTGTGCTCCAGTCGCCAAGGTGGAAAGACGGGTGGAGGTAGTGGCTCTCCAAGCCAGAGGGGTCCCTCCCTCCCTCCACCAGGGATCCCTGGGAGTTGTAGTCCTTGGCCGGCTGGGCGTAGGTCTTTGCCGGCTCCTTTGCAGGTGACGGCGAGAGCGCCTGGAGAGAAATCTCCTGTGCAAGTGACGACGGGAGGCAAGCCACTGCGGCAGGCGGCGGCAACCTGGTTCCGAAGAGTCCATGGACCAGAACTGGGCCATGGCCTGGTGGTTGGGGACCCCTGTTCTACACAACTCTTAAGAACACAGAGGCCCTAATGGTGGAAGATTGGCCACCCCTGATTTAGATGTTGCATTCTGGAAAATCACTTCTCCATCATATCATCATATACCGTAAATAAAAGTCAAAAAACTTGTTCAGTTCTTCAGCTTCATCAGGGTAAGTTACTTGATTCGTCTCTGCACCATGAATATTGTTGTAGTATTTTTGTTCCTCTTTGTTCTTTAATAGTACATGATCAATATATACAAGGAATACAATACAACATTCAATATAATAAAGACAACAAATATATGTGCCTGCAAAATTGTTCTATTAATTGTTCTATTTACATAGTGATATGCCACCTGTGCAGGCAATGGAATATTACATCAGTGCAAGTATTATGATCTACTGGAGTTATGCACAGAACTGAGGCTCCACTGACTCTCTATATGTGTTAGGATTGCTCACTTAATTGGCACACACTGTCAACATACGTTGATCCATCCTTTATCTGAGAGCCGTACTCGCAATCTTTCCACACAAAGTAGAGCAAAATGGTGTTTGTTCAGCAAATCGGATCACAAAATTAATTTTCATTAAGGCATCTTCAAATTTCCTCCATAATATTGACATGAACTCTATCTTCATTAATTTTGATTTGCTGGAATATTTGCTGAAACCAAAAGTTTATGACTGAGTAGTTCATTAAACTATCAAACTAAACTAACACAAACTTTTGATTTCATCAGCCAAACTGTCTTACCCAATACCATGTGACAAAGATCAATTACAATTTTTATTACAGTCTCCTGATTCTAGACTCCCTGCCCGTTGCCTTCACCACACAGAATGGCTCCAATGGCAACGGGCAAGGCCACCTCGTACCGGGGAGTAAACGGGGATTAGAACGGTGCGGAACTTACAGTACTGCCCCCCCCTCCAGGAACGCCTCTGAAGTTCTGCCATCAGTTTCCCCATGTGTTCTTGCAGATGTCCTTGTGTTTAATCCAGCGCTCTCTCTCTCTCGCTCTCTCTCTGATCATACCTTTGCTGTGATATGCATATTCCAAAGCACACCTTTTCAAAATATATATTTTAAAAGTCTGTTGGGTAAAATGAGAAGCGAATGTAACCCATGTGTGCAGAACAGCCCAGTTACCCCAGCACAGCACAACACATATTAACATTGTGGATGTGTACTAGAAACAGGAGCATGGGAAGCAGCAGAAGATGCAAGCCAGCTCTACACAACATTTGCAGTGCAATCCAATCTTTGGCTGGTGAAGAGTGTCTCAAACGTGCTGTAAAGCACATTTGTGGCACCTGGGAAGTAGGTGGCACTGAGGCCTGTGCTGCCTGCCTGCTGAAGAGGTCAGAGGACAGCACCATGGAGCGGGTAAGTCCCAGTCCGAGTGGCACTGGGGTTGGGGGAGGCTGAGGAGAGGCGCCATAACAGGGCAGGGGTGGGCAGAGAGGGGGGCAGATCAGGCCTGGGAGGGGGTGGGATCGGCATCCTCATCTTATTCACCCTCCCAGGCCTCCAGGCCCAACATAGGGCTTCTCGGTTCAGCACCACTGAATTAGGTGGCTCTGAACCGAGTAACCCCATAGTAGAGGCTAAGGCATTACCTGGGGTAAGGGGACAAATGTCCCCCTACTCTGAGGAGATCCTCATGCTGCACCGGCGCTAGATAGGATTGGGATGTTAATAAAATATGCCATGCACTGCACTGCATATACCGTATTGACCTGAGTATGACTCACTTTTGTCCCCTAAGGCAAGTCTTTAAAGTAGGGGTGCGGCTTACAATCAAAGTCTAGCGTTTTCTGCCTAGAGTTTTCTGCAAAGCGTCCCTTTTTAAAGCCTCTCCAAGTCTCTTTCAAAGGTAAAACGCTTTTTCTTTTTTTAAACTGCAAAAGCTGTGTTTTCAGCTCCTAATCACTTGCTAAATGGCCACAATCTCTCTAGCAACCTCTAGCCTTAGAGGCATTTGAAAAAATTAACCCTTAAGTTCCAGCTCCAGGACTCTGTGGAAACTAAGATATTTTTTGATCCTGCCGTTTGAAAGTTGAGAGCAAGAGCTCCTGCATAGGCTTATCATATCCAAAGGGGGACAGAGTGCCAACCTTTAGGCTGCAATCCTATGCACAACTTCCTGGGAGTAAGCCCCATTGAATGCAATAGGATTTACTTC
This sequence comes from Plestiodon gilberti rubricaudatus, assembly GCA_026170595.1. NCBI lineage: Eukaryota > Metazoa > Chordata > Lepidosauria > Squamata > Scincidae > Plestiodon > Plestiodon gilberti. The sequence continues at coordinate 27,929,533 of JANXHW010000003.1, read as the reverse complement.
TGAGTAGACATGCATAGGATTGAAATTTGGGCAGGTGCAGCTCATCATCATGGAAGGGTGCAACAAGCTGCACCTGCCCAAATTCCAAAGGTTAAAGGTAGGCACTCTGTCCCCCTTTGGATCTGGGAATACTAGGGTGCCCAGATTCAATAAGGGACAGGGTGCGTATGCCTCAGACAGCCCGGTCCAGCCTAAGGCCTCAGTGGCACAATTGCGTCCTAAAAGCAGCCTAAATGCCTTAGACTGAAGTTAGGACGGAATTGTGACGTTGAGGCCGCTTTTAGGCTGCATTTGTGACGGACATAGGACGGGTTTAGGAAAGTTGACCAATTCCGTCCTAAGTTCGGCCTAAGAGCTATTCTGTCCTAAGTTCAGCCTAAAAGTGGGCGTGTCAGGGGCATGTCAGGGGCGTGACGGGAGCGGTTACGAATTTGGGTCCAGTTCCAGACACTGGAGAGCTCCGACACGCCCCCTCGAGCACAGATACGGACCAAAATTTAGGACGACCAAAAAGGTGGTCACAAATTCGAGGAGACCCATAGGAGTCATTTTACCTTACACACTCCAGCCCTCCCCTGAAAAGTTCTAACACCCTACTCCTGAGTTATGCCTGAGTTAGGATGGAATAGCTGCGGCACAAGTCTGGACACGGACACAGATAGTTACCCTATCAGCACCTAGCCGCACCCAGCCTCTTTCGCACAAAAGCCCAGCCCCAGGCCTTCATTCTCCCTCTTTCTCTCTGAGCACGTGGCGTGGGGTCCTGTCCCCCAGCAGCCACAAAGTGGGACTTTGTTGGTGGATGGCAAAATTCACGAACACCCCACTTCTTTCTTCTCTTCTCCTCTCTGCCCCCCTCTAGGGCAGAGAGGGCTGTTCTGGCTGTGGCCAACCTGTTTACAGCTGTGCCTGGGCAGCTGTCTCCATGCAAGCATTTGCTAACCCATGTCTTTCTCCCAGCCTCACTCTCTCTCTCCCCCCCCCCACAGGCAACAACACCAGCAGGTAAGAGCAGGGTCTGGGATGACATGTGTTATGACTTTTGTCTGTTCATGCCAATATATGTTTGACATCAGCCTGTTCATGCCTATATGTAGGACTTCTGCCTGTGTAAGCATTATGTAGGACTTCTGCCTGTGTTTTCCATAATGTTGGACTTCTGCCTGTGTTTGCCAATATGTTGTACTTCTGCCTGTTCATGCCAATATGTATGACTTCTGCCTGTGTTTGCCTTTATGTAGTACTTCTGCCTGTCAGCACACATATATATGATAGCTGCCTCTTTACCAATGTGTCCTCTGATAGCTGCCTGTCACCATGTGAGCAGAGAAATATGTTTGTGTAAATGAGCCATGCCTGTTAACAAAAGCGTTTTAAATCTCTCGCATCCTTGCCCCCACAGGGTTTACAACAGGTGAGTGTTGATAGGCTAGCCATGTTTGTAACCCTACAGTTGTGCTGTTTGTTCTCTCCTTCACTGTTGTCCTTTGCAGGATCATGCCCTCCTGACGTCCAGGTAAGCTCCTCCCACTGTGACATGCTCGTTATACCTAGCAGCTGTGTTTTCTGTTCTCTCCCTGCAGGCTTTTGCAACTGACACACTGGCTTGTCTTCAATGGCGATAGCTACCACACACCAGCTGACATGTAACTCCCCCTTGTTTTTTTGTCTCCCCAGGAACGTCCACTACCACCTACCTTCTTGGGAGCACCCCTGGGGCTACAGTCTGGTTGCCCCACTTCCGCCAGCCGTGATGCTGCCAGATGCCTAGGAGCCTGCCCTGCAACCGTCAGCTGCTGCAGCTGCTGATGCTGCTCCACCTCCCTGGCTGTAGAACGTGCTGTCCCTCCCCTTTCTATGGAGCAGGCTGTGGTTCCACAGGGCAAGAGCTTGCGTCTCCAGGTCCATGGGGCACGTGTGCTGCTGCTGCTGCTTTCAGATTGGCTGCTGTGACTACCTCTGGCAGCCTCGCCTGGCCATCTCTGCTAACGTTCTAGAACAATAAAGACGCCCCCTTGGGCAGAGTCCCCAAATATGTGCAAAGCGTAACACAAGCATTGCCCCCACACACATAGACAGCCCCCAGCACACAAGCCCCTGCATGAATCCCATCCAGGGACTGCCACGTCCTTCCCAGGGAGACCACAGCAGGGGGGCTGCCAGACACTCAGGGCTCAGAGTGGAGGGGAAGTTGGGGGGCCTCTCAGGCAGGCAAACAATGACAGGCTACACAGCACCCATACTGGATCTGCTCGCATCCCCCGCGTCCGTGGAGAGCCTTTTCAGCAACTGGGGCTCTCACCTGCTAGGGCGTCCGCCCGTCATGCAGTCTGTCCCGCCCATGGTCCGCCCGTAATGAAGCCGCTTCCGCCCAAGGTCCGCCCGTTTCTGTGTGGTTTCTACCTAAAGTCCGTCTGCTTAAGAGGCGCCCGTTTCTGCATTGCCTTCATCTGAGAAGTGACCCCTATGTCCCTATTGGTCTCTGCAGACCCCTCTCCCTGTATCTCTCTCCCACCAGCCTTGTTGTCTGTCTGTCTGTTTCTGACCCACCCGTGCCCCTCCCCAGCACCCACTGTCTGCCTGGCTGTGTGTCTGCCTCCCTTCCCACTCCCTGATGATGGAAGCTGGCAACCCCTCACCCCGCCAGAGCACCTGCCGCGAGGCGCCGACGTCGCCCCATCTGGGGGCGTGATGAGCTGCGTGAGCCCTTCACGCTCGCAGCAGACAAGCCTGAGGCATCTCTCGGTCTTGGCCGGGGCACAGAGCAGAAAGCACGCTGGGATGCCTTCTTTGTGGGCATTGCCACGGCCCTGGAGGCCCAGGGCTTCCGGCAGCGCATGGGCAAGTCATGTCAGAGGCGGTTCCAGACATCATGAGACCCCCCTTGTGTGTGATGTTCCCACCCCCTCCTTCCCGTCCCTCCCCCGCTCACCCCCCCATGAATCCCATGTGCAGCCATAACGTGGCTTGGGGGTGGCTACCCCTTTAGCAGGAGGGGGGGGCGGTCACTCTCCCCTGCAGCAGGTGGCTGATGCACAGGGTGCCCTGTGGCGGCTGGCTCGGGCACATCGCTCACCTGTCACCTGCCCTGCGCCCACCACATGACTGGCGCAACTCCCATGCCTGCGGTCGGCCCCTTTGCGACCGGGCTGCGACAGACACTGTGGCAGCTGCCATGGATGGACACTGGCACATGCAGACACAGGCCTGCACATGCACAAGCCAGACGCCTAGCCTGGAGAGCCTGCCTGCCTGGGAGGTAAGTGTTGCCTGGATCCTGGGGTGGTGTTGGCCCACATAAACGTCAGCCTGCCTAACTCAGTCATAACTCAGGCATAACTAATGCCTAATTTATGCTGAACTTAGGCCACACTTATGCCTGACATGCGGAAGAGTTGGGCTGGACCGGGCCCTAACTGTACTAAAGCTGTACTGTTTTACTATTCTACTAATGTGTATATTTTCTTTAAGTTAAAAAAGTTAAAAATGTATTTTTTAAAAAATAGCACCAAACCTTAAGGGTGCAGCTTATAATCAGGAGCATCCTATACTCGGGGCAATACGGTATATGTGCCCGATCCCTGCCTTGATTTTTAAGATCTCAACACAGCCTTTAGTTCTGGAGCTGGTTATTTATAATAATAGACCCCCTCTGTTCTCAAATTATTGGAAAGGACTTTCCATTCTAGCAACTGGAATCCAACATTCTGTATTGCCCAGCTGCTTAACTAGACTTTGGGTTTAGCCAATGCTGCTAACAATAATTTTTTTAAAAAAGATTTCCTGCTGTGTTTGGAGTTGGTTAATCAGATATTTCATATGTGGCACTGGACTGAATTCATGCCGTGCATCTGAGTTTTGGGAAATAACTTGGTTACTGAACTTCTAGCCAGGTTAATATGTTGCCAGAAGAGCCAGCGTGCCAGTGTTTATGCAGCACTTGAGTTTTTAAATATTGTGATTGTCTTGCATCTTCCATAGCAGCTGAGTCAATCTACGAGGAAACTAGTCCAACTCTACCACTGCCATTCGAGGCAGAGTGCCTGTAGCACAACAGAGCTACCTTTTTCCAAAGGACCACAGGAAGCAGAGCACAGCAGAAGATACAAGAAACATGCCTGGGATTAGTGCATTTTGGAGCACAGAGGAAAAGGGCCATTATATTGGGTTTGGCAAGATGTGAAAAAGGGACACAATATCTGGTGGCTTAGCATCTTCCAAGACACAACAGATAAGAGAATAAATATTTTCTTGTTCAGAATGTGTATCATCATGTTCATGTGTATATAACCCAGTGTTTCTCAAACTTTTTAGCACCAGAACTCACTTTTTAAAATGACACTCTATTGGGACCCACCTAGCTTTGCGAGACACTCAAACATTTATCTCCCTATATTTACACAAGCTTGCAAACTGTAGGAGTTCAGCTCTTTGAAGGGCAATGAGCAGCTATCTGATTTTTTTAATAGCCTTGGGGCTTGTGGCAATTAGTTATCTGATCTTTCCATCACCTGGAACCCACCAGAAATCAGATCGCGATCCACCAAGTGGGTCCTGACCCACAGTTTGAGAAACACTGATATAACCTACACAGATCTTACATAGTGTTACTATGTGAACCTACATAGTGTTACTACATCCATAAGAAATAACACTCATGCTCTTTGGTTTTATTTTTAATGTGTATGCTTGATAAAAGACACACCCCTATTGAGAGAATAGAACAAATATGAACTATTTTCACAATCATAAAATTAATATTTACATAGTGATTCTGGACATTAGTAATATTTTTTTTAAAATCATGTCATTCCAGGTTCATAATGACTCGCATTCAGTTCCACTCATTCTTAACAGAACATTTTATTTGAACCCATGAAAGTCATGGGAATGAGGCTACAGTCTTAAACATGCTTACTTGGGAGTAACTTACAACCCAATCCTAACTGGGACTAGGCTGCCCCTTACAACAGCAGAACACAGTTCCACTGTCATAAATGGCCGTATGGCGGTGCACACAGTGCCATTTTGGGTGCGCCACAGCAAACAGCGGCAGTGCTGGAGGCCTGCTACTGGGTACCTTCAGCAGTGAAGGTAAACCAGTGGCAGGGGGAAGGTGGAACAGGGTAGGGAAGGAACGGGGGAGTTTCTGGGCAGGGAGGGGCAGGCTGGAGGCAGAACCGGGGAGGGAGAGGGTGGGTCCCAGTGGCACTGGTGTGCACCAGGATCCTAACCCTGTTCCCTCTCTCTTCCTTTCTTTGGACTTGCACCAGCAAAATAGCTGGTGCAGATCCAAGGAGACCTACTGGGGCAGCAGCGACTTGCCCTGGGCTAAGGGAACAAAAGTTCCTGTATCTCAAGGAAGACTCCGGACTCCCCCCCCCCCCAGGCAGGATACAGCTTGCACGCCATTGGCACAGCTGCATCAGCATGGGGCAATTAGGGCCCAATCTTATCCAACTTTCCAGCAACAATGCAGCCATGCCAATGGGGCATGTGCTGCATCCTGTGGTTTGGGGGCAGTCACAAAGGCCTCCTCAAGGTAAGGGAATGTTTGTTGGCACAGCTGCATCGGCGCTGGAAATTTGGATAGAATTGGGATGACATGCTGTTAGATTTGCACTTGAATAATGTAAAGCATGATCCAATGTATGTTTATTGGTAAACATAGCCCCAGTGCTGCTCTAGCGAGTCCTAGAAATTCATACAAAGTTCCTACAGAATGAAACCACAGTAGTAGGAATGTGTGATAATTATTCTAGTTGCTTGCCATAGTATATATTATGCTGACACTAATAATTGCTTTCCCAAAGTATAATGTGCTTCTGGTTCAAGTCGCTACAGATCTTTATTAAAAATATTATCAGCTAGTGTATCCCATGAACAAGACTGTATTTTTCCACTAATCTAAGGATGAATTAATCTTCAGTGATTCAGATCTGGTATAGTTTCCACCTGCTGAGGAATCCAGACATCAAATGGGTTTAAAAGAAAATATTTTGTGAATAAAAGAGTTATTTTTTGATAAAATGCTTTTTAATGCTTTTTTTTAATACACTCTGAAGAAAGAAATGCTTTGATACTATCAGCTGTGCCAATCACTATCAGGTACCTACTGTAGCTATTATTCCTTATCAAATCAGACAGACATGGGAAGTGAATTGATTAAATTTGGCACATTGCCTGCAGAAAAGTCGGCAGTGTCTAAACTACTCTATTGTATTTATCCTCTTCAATTTATGTATAATTTCATGACAGAACTGTGCTGCAAGGTGACTGCTACTGCCACATGCTCAGAATGCAAATCTAGCACCGTGCTAGCATATTGGAGGATATGCTACTGATATTTTTCATGGTGAAAAGATGTACTGTATTGATTTGACAGTCATCACTGCCGAGGGTGTACTACTCTACAATCCCATGCTGCTGTCCTGAACTGAGGCGAGACTCAATCTCACCTCCATCCCATGCCCTGACAACTCCCTCCTCTCCCCTCTCTTTTCCTTGTCCTATGGTGATACAAGTCCTTCTCTCTGAGTGAATGCGGATGAAGAGGGTTCAAAAAATTCCAAAAACGACCATAGGATTTAATGTAAACACTGAGGCTTTCACGATCGGCATCCAATGCATAATTAGAGTTATCCAGGCCGATGGGCCGTGGTCAAATAGATTTATTTTCACCTAACGTTTTGGCCACTGCTGATTTTCAAAAGGCTGGAGACACACACGGTAGCCTTACCAAACGACTTAGTGTAACTGTGCATGTTTGCCTGATCCCTGCCTCCTGCCCTCCCCTGATCCACCCAGAAACGCCCCCTCCCGTCCCCCACAAAATGCCCCTTGCACCAAATTACCAGCACTGGCCCTGGCTGGCAGCAGCAGCTTTGCTCCATGTGCCGTCCCCCACTGTGGTAAAGAAGGGTGTAGGATTTGGCTCTTTGTTTTATAATCCTGTGTTTGAGCCTGCTCAATGCGGTGCCTATGTATGGCTTAATCTTAAAATGGCAGCAGCACCTGCAATCTGAAATCACATAGTCCACTGGACCACTGCAGGATTCTCTGACCTCATTCTGTTGCATATGGAGACTAATTTACTGATGTGAAGAGAAAGACCAGTAGACGTAACAGCTCAGAGGCTTATCCATTTTGCATATGCTCAGTCTATTGTAAAAAAAAATAGTCAGAGGAGACAATGTGCCGAAATATGTCTGTGCTGGATGAATGTACAGCCCATTCCAGTTAGGCTTTAGTTTGGCTCTGCCTTATGGACTTCAGTGGAACAAAAATGCTCTGCTTCAGCATTGCCGGGATGCCAATTGCTCGGAATAGTTTGCACATGCATATTCAGCACTCAGTGTCTGTAGCATTGTGACAACTTACATGTGTAAATGAATTATCACAGCACAGGCAGAAATGTCAAATATCTTCACCTCGCGTCACACACAATGTATTTCTATCCAGTCAGTCCACATTCAGTAGCAAGCACTAAGTAATCAAGTGATGAGAAAGGCAGTCATTACTGTACATGCATGTGTAAATCAGCTCTAAATAGTTCATCCTGCAAAGCACACCATTGCTATTGTCTTCACTGTTAGCAGGTGCTAAACTAATAAGATTACTTAGTTGCATTTGGAAATTTTATTTAAAGCTATTATGGGTTAGAAGATATCTACTGTCATTGGACCAAGTCCTACTGGTCAGATTCTGCTAGCACGTGAACTTCCGAAACTCCTAATTTGAGGAAACTAAAAAGAAGAGTAAATCTGAACATGCATTTATCAGCAAGATGATTGAACAGTATTGCTTCTAGGAGAGGGAACACTTATTCCTATAGCAAACCTAGCTCATGTCATATTTACCAAAAAATCTGACATTTCTATTTTTGAAACACAATGTACAGTACACTAGTTATACATTTTAGCTTCTAGGTGCATCTGTAAAAGGACCTGCATCATTTTGTACAACTTTCCATCAGTAAACAAAGACTTAAGAGGTATCGAGTGGTGTTAATTGGCCAGAAAAGGTTTGACCAAAAGACAGGCTATAAGAACTACTAAAGTTTTTCTGTTTGTTCTACTTCAACAAAGGGGCCAGCCACATTAAGGATCACAGAACTGACAAGTTCTGCCCTCAGTAAAACTCCAACTTACAAACCAGTTCTACCACTCTGGGTAAAATTCCTACTCATAGTGGGTGGTGGCCATTATAACATGGTTATATCATGATATATTTACAGCAGTGATTGTCCTCAGCCAAGACTCTTCAAGTGGACCCCATTTACCTTTCACAACGAGAAAACATTCTTGCAACCCATACATTTCAAGTTCTATTTCATGTTTTTTTTAATGTTTAATCAATGCAACAAAATAAATACTGTAATACATATGTCATATTGCAAGTGGATAGGTGAGGAATGACCAAGGAATACGATCCTGAGAATGTTAGCACACATAAAAGGTTAATCTCTGGAAAGCTTTCATAATAATGTTGGCTATTTCTAATATTGCACATAAATATCAGAATGTGACTCGTGTAAAAATAAAGATGATAAGAGGGATTAAGTATTAAACAGCGTGTTTATGATGGAAGAAACAAGAATAATATTAATACATTTTTTTAAAAAAGTAATACATTTCTATTACAAGCAATTCTGAAGCAAACCAGATAATGTATGTGTGTGTGTGTGTGTGTGTGTGTGTGTGTGTGTGTGTGTGTAAACGTATACATTGAGGTGGTAAATATAGTATGAGAGGATGTCAGAACAAAGTACAACCTAAAGGCATACATACACTTCTGTTTCCGGCAAAGTTTGAAAGTTCAACAAAGCAGCAATTAGATTTGCTATTGACATATATTTGGAACAGCAGTTAAGTGGCTTATTTGAAGTAAGGTTCAAACTACGGTTGAAAGAATTACATGAAAATCAAAGATGGTCACTGAACAAAGGATTAAATTAACTGTTCCTTTGGATATGAAAATGTCATGAAATTGAAGCATTCAGCTGTCATTTGCTAACACTTTGCCTTAGTTTTCCTGGCCTTAGCACTTTTTGGTCAGGAAGCATAAGTTTACTCTGGTGGATTTCTTTCCTGTGACAGATTCTCAGTACTTTCCTTGGAGTACTTTTCTTTCATCGGTCCACAAAATAGCTTATTTATGATCATAGATCAACATCTCATCATGACTGCACTCCACTGCACCTACACAATGTCTGTCCCAAGGTACAACCTTTCTATACAGATGTTTACCTGGAGACACACACCCCTCGAATAAGCATGCAAGACAAGAGCCTTGACTAAAGAGTCACTTTATTTTATACAGTAAAAACCTGCAGCATGAATAAACAACCTGTCTCTACCCTCAACGTGAAAACGCAACGGACTGACGGAGGTCAGACAAACGGACCTCCTAGCCACCCACCATCCACATCATGCATAAGCCCCAGCCAATCAGAGACTCATAATTTCGCGCCTCTGCCCTGCACGCATCGGGAGGCGTTAGGTCACTCCACCGCCATTTCCCAGTTTTCCCTGCTCAACCTACCACACTTCTCTCTCTCTCTCTCTCTCTCTCTCTCTCTCTCTCTCTGTATGTGTGTGTGTGGTGAATTGTGCCTCTTGTTCACCTCTCATTTGGTTGTTAGTTTTTTGTTAGTTTTTTCCTCACTTTGACCACCTTATTTTGTATTGTGCTTTTGCCCTTAGATTGCCTACTTCCCCTTATCCTTCACATCTGGCTGTGTCTCACTGTCTGAAAGTAGGTCATTCAAAGTTGCTCTTCACAGAATATTGAAAATACATGTATTTGATGATTACATTATGGGTATAGCGATCCTATCGTTCATACAGTAGGCAGAATGTGTCTGTGCCACGTAGACTCGATGAGGAACTGAAGCAAAACATTTCCCATCCTTCCAGATGACGATATTCCCTGTGATTTACACATTCACTTTGTTGGAGAGTAACACTTGCATCAGTAACCAGCATTCGCGGCATCGAAACAGACAACAAGGGTTGCATGCCAAGCACACAAAAAGAGGCAGTTGTCTCTAGGCACAGTTAGGTGTCTGTTGTATTATATGCTATCCACACACACTACACTGGTGAAAGCCACACAAACTGATAAGAGACTTTATTCTGAAATGCAGCATCCTGGGAATACTATGCTCAATAGCTGCAATGCCAAAGGATTTTCTACTTCAGTTTGTACAGTTTGATATGTTTTGACTGTTTGTAGTATCGAGAAGAGGAGTGCATTAAATAACACCATGAAAAGTTGTTTGCTGAAATGCTGTAATGTCTCCTTGAAGTTAGCACCTGATGTGCAGTCCCAGCTTCCTATAAATATAATTAATATAAAAGTCAAATTCAAAGTATACTCATTTTTACTCACTGTTTTGAAAGGAAGTTCAAGAAGTACTAATTACACACATCAGACAAGTGCAGTATTTTCCTTCTGATTAGGCAAGCTTGATTGCACTCCCTCTTCCTAACCTTGTTTTCTATTTTGCGCCCTCATCATCTGTGCAGTAAAAGATCTCTTCTAGAAATGCTAGACAGAAATTTGGAAGGAAAAGAAAACTAATTCTAATCTTTTTTAAAAAAAACTGGATAAGTAATGGAGAGTCGAGCAATATTTTCTAGCGTTGACATCATGATTTGTTGCCATCATTTTTACCTTATGATACTATAATAACAAAGCATAAGCTTTAATCCTTAGGATACAGGAAATGCACACAAGAGAACTCTAGCCTCCCCCTAAATGCAATGGTTTCACTCTGCCTGTGAGGGCACTGTTGGGCCTATATGGAACAAGAAACCTCCATGCAAGCAGAGTCTTCTCATTCCAGTGCTGGAGAAAGCTCGCTTTGGATATTCCCTTGAACACAAAGAGTTGCCCCCAAGGTTGACAAAAATAGAGAAACCACCTTCACATGAAGCTTCAGTATGTAGTACTGCTTTCCATGCATTTCAACAATAATGAGGGCCACCAATAATGTGTAAATCACAGGGAATATCGTCATCTGGAAGGATGGGAAATGTTTTGCTTCAGTTCCTCATCGAGTCTACGTGGCACAGACACATTCTGCCTACTGTATGAACGATAGGATCGCTATACCCATAATGTAATCATAAGGTAGAGGAGTTACTGCAAATGTTTGCTTTCAGCACTCATGTGGTCATGAAAGCATCCTTTGTGGGAAGACTGTGACAAAGACCTGGAGCCTCAGGCAATGCACTTGTTAATTGGTCTTCTAGTCAGTGTGCTATGGATTGGTCAGACAGAGAGGGAGAGAGTAAAATTATAAGTTAAGAAAAATGACGTCTCTTCCATTTAGAGTTTGCTTCTTTACTGCAAGCTCCTTCTGAGTAAGATAAAATATGGAGTGGGATCTGGAGCTCACGCTCACCTGGGTTGTTATAAAACTAAACCTAGTATTTGTTTTGAAAGATTAAAGCCAGCATATTTAATGGCCTGGAGAATATCTCTGGTGTGAAGGAATCTGTCATAGTCTTATTTTTTTTAAGTGCTTGAAGATTAATTGGTCTGGTTTTACTTGAAGTTGGTACAAAACTTTGATGTATTTGTAGGATGAAGAACAAAGTGTAAACTTCTTCAATATGCAGCATCTCTAGATAATCTTAGGCAAACCAAGACAAAAATTCATCTACTTCCTTGACATATTATGAGTAACAGAATACATGTGAGGTGTGGTGGATTTTTTTTTTACTCCAAATCTATATTCTCTAAGTATAAGCTTCCAAGATCAAAGGACGCCCTTTTAAACATGGTCCTCCACAAATCTGCCTAAGGAAATTCATGTCAGAGCGGTTCATCTTTCAAAAATGGATCTGAAAATGCTGGTGTTATGCTACCAGCTCAGGCAACATCCATTTTCATATGCTCCAAAAAGATGTACAGCAACTTAGTAGAAGTTACATTCAATGGAGTCCCATTAGTTCAGAGAAATGGGTCAAATCTCAACTCAAATATGTATTGGAGGATGTCTGTGGGTATTTTGTTTGTGAACAACGTTAGTTCTCCATTGATAAAATGGGTTGAACTGTTTTCAGATCTCAAAAAACTATTGTGAGCATCACTGGCATCGCTGCAGGGGGCGGAGCTCTAAGTTCCGCTGAGGCTCTGACCCTCCATTACACCGGAGCACGAAGTGGCCCTGCCCCCTCGCCTTCGGAACCATTCAAGGCAGTGAAAGCGCTGCTATCACCGCCTTGATGGTTCCGAAGGCGAGGGGGCGGGGCCTCTTCGTGCTCCGGTGTAACGGAGGGTCAGAGCCTCAGTGGAACTTAGAGCTCCGCCCCCCCCCGCAGCGATGCTAGTGGTGAGCATGATTTTTTACAGTAATGTTCCTTAGAAATACCTAGCTCTATGGCAACCCCTCCTCAACAAGGATATGCAAGCCTTGGTTAAGTGAGGTGGGGGAATCAGGCAGGGTGAAGTTTTCAGTAGAAAAATCACTTGAGGACTGAGGAGGAAAGACTAAGAAGCCACTTCCCCACCTCTCTGTACATCAGTCTCTCTTTCAAATTGAAATCTCACTAGCGGCATATTATATATCTATCTGTGAAATGAATCATTGAAATGTATCGTTTGGCTCTTCCTGATGGTCGGCTTTAGAGTTGAGCATTGCAGCAGTTCAGCTGTTGCTATCATTGTGGCCATATTCTGCTCACAGGCAAGTCACAAACTAAAAACAAAGCTTTACTGTATACATTAAATCACACTATTCCTTCCACCCTGTAACTCATAGCATGCACAAAAGCCTTTTTTTCCCTCTGCTAAAAGCCTGATAAAGAAAGAAAAACACATGTTCCCAGGCACCTCTTGGAGAAATACCTAGCTCTGTTCTGCTAATGTTTCTCTACTCCTGAATGAAATGCCTTCATTATTGGGAGCATTTTTCTGGTATTGTCATGAAGAAGTATGAATTTCATTTACATACCTAGCAGCTCTGCCACTGAGTTGGTGGCAATATCCCAAGTTTCATTAAAAGCTCTCAGCTCCCCCCCCCCTTCGCTGACAACAAATGCTCTTAAGGGACAAAAACTAATTTTGAGTCATTTCTTTGCCAAGCACTTAAGACAATTATAGAGCATGAATTTGGCAAAGCACCACCTAATGTAAGGCAATTATTAAGATATCTCAGAGTCGGGGGGGGGGGGAAGCTTCCATTCATAGAAAAGCAACACCCATTTAAGATGCACAGACACATATGCTGAGGAGAGATAAAAGGGCCATACTGAAACAAGGCTGGCTAGAGTTTTTTTTTTCTCCCCAATGTTCATATTTCAACATTTATGGAATCTTTCTAAATTTCTTCTGTGATTGACAGCGCAATCCTATCCTGCTCCTCCACTGGTGCAGCCAGTGGTGCAGCGAGAACTGGAGGCCTTATGGCACGTTTGCGACAGCCTGAAGTGATGGGTGTTCCATCATTCCAGTATTTAGACTGGATTGGGCTGCAAATGAGTGAACTAACATTCTTCTGAGACTTCCCCATAAGTGTTACTAATACAAGTCTTCCATATCTCATATTTTATAGGAGCTCAAATTTTTCTATGGTATACCCACATCCCTGAATTAGAGATGCTATGGTAGATAGATTTTGCAGGAAAAAAACAGAGAAGATCGTAGTAGACAGTGAACAATCAGTCAGTTTAGGCTCCATAATTATAGTGACTTGATACAACTTGTATGCAGTTGGTTTTGCATCAATAATCCTTGAATAATCCACACTTTAGGGCTGACAGACTGAAATGTTGCCAAAGGTGACACATTGAATTAAATATTTAAGGTCTCACATTGCTCAGCATCCTTCAGTCTACATAATTCAGTTTGTGTTGCATCATATACTTCCCCCTCACATCCCTTCCTCTTCATAAATATCAGATTTAATTCCAAACTTGTTTTTGTCTTCCTTTCTTAATAAAACATTGCCTATTTGTCTTCTGCAAAAAGGAACAAGAGTCATTATGAAAAAAGATGAGAAACCAGGACACAAATGCTTTGATATGATTCTCCAACTGAGCAACTTCCTCAGTCCTCACCCCCCTCCAAGAAAACCTCATGACTGCCAACTACCTAGAACATCACCTAATTTTGAAGTGAATTTGGGTTGGGTACATGATTAGGCAAAAACATCCATGGAATTTGGAGTAAAGCAAAAACACACACACTGTTGATGAAAAGATGGTTCCGAACATCACTTCTTGAGACTCATAGAAATATGGGCAGCACAATGCTCTGCCATATGCTCTGCCGCTTTAAGCTGTTGCAAATGTGCCATAAAGCACGTTCACGATGACTCCGGAGTAAGGGCCACAGAGACAGAGGACAGCAGCCCTCACTCCGCCGCCCTCCAGACCTCTAGGCTGATTGAAATGTATAGTTTGGCTCTTCCTGATGGTCGGCTTTAGAGTTGGTGCAGGGGTGGGGGGAGGGCGGGCAGTTGCAGCCAGGGGGGTGACCATTGTTTGGCCTCGGCTGGGAGACGTCAGAGATATCTGCGGCATGCTCCGCCAATATTCTATAGATCTATGCATTTCCCAGCCGTGTTCGGCCTTACTCTGCCACGTCAGATGCATGCCAGCTTGAGAGCTGGCGTGCAGCTGAGGATGCCCATAGGCTCTGGGCACTCCTACACTCGGGGACGGGGATGAATGTCCCCTTCTTCTGAGGTGATCCTGGGCTGCCCCAGGGCAGCCTGGGAACGGGATAGGATACAGCAGCCGGCCCTTTAGGCCTGCTGTGTATCTTTAGGCAGGATTGCGCCATAAAATGAGTAATTTGAGGACTATTTGAAGATATTTGAAGGAGTACAAACTACAGGCCGGTACAAACTACAGGCCGGGAAACTACAGGCCGGTCAGCCTAACATCTGTTCCAGGGAAGATGGTGGAAAGCCTCATCAAGGATAAAATCTTAAAATACATAGAAGAACAAGCTCTGCTGAGGGAGAGTCAGCATGGCTTCTGCAAGGGGAAGTCTTGCCTCACAAACCTGTTAGAATTTTTTGAAAAGGTCAACAGGCATGTGGATGCGAGTGAACCCGTGGATATTATATATCTGGATTTTCAGAAGGCGTTTGACACAGTCCCTCATGAAAGGCTCCTGAGAAAACTCCACAGTCAGGGAATAAGAGGGCAGGTCCTCTTGCGGATTAGGAACTGGTTGAAGACCAGGAAACAGCGAGTGGGAGTCAATGGGCAATTTTCACAATTGCGAGAGGTGAAAAGCGGTGTGCCCCAAGAATCGGTCTTGGGACCGGTGCTTTTCGACTTATTCATAAATGACCTGGAGTCGGGGATAGGCAGTGAGGTGGCCAAGTTTGCAGATGACACTAAACTTTTCCGGGTGGTGAAGACCAGCAGGGATTGTGAAGAGCTCCAGAAGGATCTCTCCAAACTGGGAGAATGGGCAGCAAAATGGCAGATGCGCTTCAATGTAAGTAAGTGCAAAGTGATGCACACTGGGGCAAGAAACCAAAATTTCACATATACGCTAATGGGTTCTGAGTTGTCTGTGACGGATCAAGAGAGAGATCTTGGGGTGCTGGTGGACAGGTCGATGAAAGTGTCGACCCAGTGTGCGGCGGCTGTGAAGAAGGCCAATTCCATGCTCGGGATCATTAAAAAAGGTATTGAGAATAAAACGGCCAATATCATTCTGCCTTTGTACAAATCGATGGTAAGGCCACATCTGGAGTATTGCGTCCAATTCTGGTCACCTCACCTCAAAAAGGATATAGTTGAATTGGAAAAGGTGCAGAAAAGAGCGACCAGAATGATTTGTGGGCTGGAGCACCTCCCTTATGAGGAAAGGCTACAGCGTCTGGGGCTTTTCAGCCTAGAAAAAAGGCACCTGAGGGGGGACATGATTGAGACGTATAAAATTATGCATGGGATGGAGAGAGTGGATAGAGGGAAATTCTTCTCCCTCTCGCACAACACCAGAACCAGGGGACATGCACTAAAATTGAGTGGAGGGAGAGTTAGAACAGACAAAAGAAAATATTTCTTTACCCAGCGTGTAATTCATCTGTGGAACTCCTTGCCACAGGATGTGGTGATGGCACCTGGCCTAGATGCCTTTAAAAGGGGTTTGGACAGATTCATGGAGGAAAAGACCATCACAGGTTACAAGCCATAAGCAACCTCCTGGTTTTAGAAGTGGGTTTTCTCTGTGCCAGGTGCAAGGGAGTGTCAAAGGGAAACAGGTTATCTTGTTGTCTTGTGCTCCCTGAGGCATCTGGTGGGGCCACTGTGTGATACAGGAAGCTGGACTAGATGGGCTTTTGGCCTGATCCAGCAGGGCTCTTCTTATGTTCTTATGTTCTTACAAAGCTGGCATGGTGGGAGGGTGGTGGGAAGAATGGGGTGAGGAAGGGAAGGGGGAGTGTCTTGGTGGGGAAGGGGCAGGAAGGAGGTGGAACAGGAGAGGGAGAGGGTGGATCCCAGCAGCATAGGCGTGCACCAGGATTCTATCCCTGTTCCTGTCCCCTTCCCTCTCTCTTACTTTCCTCAGACTTGCACCAGCAAAATGACTGGCACAGATCCAAGGAGACCTATTGGTACTCATCCATACAAATGTTCCCTCACCTCAAAGAGGCTTCTGGGACAAACACACCAAAACACCATGCTGAGGTTCCCTACTTGGAAAAAAGAGGCATGGACCAGTTTAGAGTAGGAGATTGTTATACAATACAGCAATGCAGCACTCTGGCTGGGAAATACAATTACAAGGAAAAGCCAGAACCGAAAAAGAAAGAGGGAAACCATTCACTTGAGACCCAAAAGGGAGTGTTTGCTATACACATCAATGGCTGTTTTGTTTGTTTTACAACAGAGCTGTTGGCAGTGCAGAATGAATTATTAATTCTGTTTCTAACACATCCAGCCCCTCCGATTTCATTCAAAACTCCACCAAGCATAGAACGTTAAGTCTTTAAAAAGACATCATTGCATGTTTAAAATTTTGATGGTAATATCTTCAATAACAGTCTTATAGCTGATAAGATTATTCGACATACAAAAATGGTTTCACAGTAAAGGGGTGGAGAACGGGAGATGATCCTGAAGCAAGCAAACTTACATAGAAGTACACCCTGCTCAAATCCATGGAACTGTTTCTTGCAGATAGTCACTTGTAGTGGAAGAAGATCCAGAAGACTGGCAGGAGCCAAGTATGATGTCAGCAGTGCACCCTTGTTGACTAGGCTTACCATTCGTCCCGGTTTCGCCGGGACAGATGCCCTCACGAGATTTGGGCGCCGACATCTTGGATCACGCGAGTTTTCGTGATCCAAGATGCTGCCCGGTATGTTTAAAATAAAAAAAAGATGGCATGGCGGCGCGGCGAGCGGGTGTCGTCCGCCCGCTCTCTCACCGGCACAGATGCGGTGCCGCTGGGAGACCGGGCCAGCCTGCTTGCCCGGGCGGCGCGAGCCTCCAGCAGGCTCGCACAACGTGGGCAAGTAGGCTGTGCTTCTCCCAGTGCCGCTGCGAGACCAGCCTGGTCTCACAGCGGCACCGGGAGAAGCACAGCCTGCTTGCCCGTGTTGTGCGAGCCTGCGGGAGGCTCGCGCTGCCCGGGCAAGCAGGCTGTGCTTCTCCCGGTCTCCCAGCGGCTCCATGCGGTGCCGCTGGGAGACCAGGCCAGCCTGCTTGCTTGCCCGGGCGGCGCGAGCCTCCGGCAGGCTCGCACAACGCAGGCAAGCAGGCTGTGCTTCTCCCGGTGCCGCTGCGAGACCAGCCTGGTCTCACAGCGGCACCGGGAGAAGCACAGCCTGCTTGCCCGTGTTGCGCGAGCCTGCCGGAGGCTCGCGCTGCCTGGGCAAGTAGGCTGTGCTTCTCCCGGTGCCTGCTTGCCGCGGCCCCAGCAGCAGCAGCGCGAGGACGACCAGCGACCAGGTAAGCATATTTTTTAATATATATTTTAATATAAAGATTAATTATTTATTTAAATATTTCTACAGCACTTTGCGCCCCCTTTACTTACTTAATTATTTATTTAAAAATTCCGGCCGCTCTTCGCGCGGCAAAGGGGGCGCTTCGCGTCCCCTTTACTTAATTAATTATTTATTTAAAATTCCGGCCGCTCTTCGCGCCCCTTTACTTAATTAATTATTTATTTAAAAATTCCGGCCGCTCTTCGCGCGGCAAAGGGGGCGCTTCGCGCCCCTTTACTTAATTAATTATTTATTTAAAATTCCGGTCACGGTTCGCACAGCAAAAGGGGGCACTTCTTGTTTATCATTGATAGAGCATTTTTTTTCCTCAGTGCTCAAAGTGCCTCATATATATTATTAACCCTTAAACCAGGGGTGCACAACTTGGAAGTAGGTGGGGGCCAAAATGAACAGGCAAAACTTCTCCGGGGCCGCACGGGGGCGTGTCCAGGAACCATGATGTCACTTCCTCAGGATCACAGGGGGCGTGTCCATGGGAAATATCACGAAAAGCAACATATTTTAAAAAATTCTCTTTTTTATTTTTTAAAACCATATCAACTCACGTTACAAACAGCAGCACATTACAAAAATCACAACAAGCCTGATTCCTTTGCAAGCAACCCCCCCTCCCCACCAGTCAAATTTTAAAAAGCACAAATCACTTTGCAAGCCAGAAATTTGATTCAAACTCAAAGCAAACTACAGTTACAAAAAGCAGCACATTACAAAAATCACAACAAGCCTGATTCCTTTGCAAGCAAACCCCCCAAAAAAACCCAAAAGCAAGAAGAATACCTTTGACTTGGGGACTGTGCCTGCAAGTCTTGAAGCGATGGAGGGGCTCCCTGGGGGCTTGCAGAGGTACATTGCCTTTTTGCTCTACTTTCCTAGGAGCTCAGAGGGGGAAAGGGGTGGGAGTGGGCGAAAAAGTGAGGTGCCACGCAAAAGGGCGCGCTTTTAGACTTTCAGACTATTGTTACTTGGAGAGAATTGAACCCAGCCCTGAGGGCAGAGACGCAGACAAAACGAAGAAACCTCCTGCTGAGTGTTAGGTGGTCTCGCTTGTTCGCACTCACTCTCTGTGGAAGAGCTCTCGGAGTCTTTCCACCCAGCCCGAGTCCGGTGGCTGCGGCCTGCCCGCATACCAGGGCTTCGAGGCCGGCTCCTCCACGGCCAGCGCGGGGGCCAAGACGGCACTTCCATCGTCGGTCAAGCCCTGGGGCAGCCCTCGCGCTCCCGGAAGCCGCTCCATCGCCCTTCACTGAGGCAAGCAAAAGGAGCGAAAAGCTCCATCAGCCCTTCACTGAGGCAAGCAAAAGATCCTCGGCTTGCCGCCGAATTTCGGCGGCAAACCGCTGCGGACCATTTTTCTTTTTTTTTCCCTTCGTCTTCGTCTTCCCGCCGAAATTTGGGGGCAAAATACCCGCGGCAGACTCGCCGCTCTGCTGGTTAAAGTTCGGGAAGGTCTTGCCTCTCTCGTGCCACAGGAGCGGAACGCTCGAAGCGAGAGCGCGCACAAAGATCGCAATTCTTGCCAGCCACGGCTGGCTGCTTTGATATCAAAGCACTCCATTATATTTGTCAGGCAGGCAGGGGATGTTAGTGCATATAGGTGTCAAGCAGTTGAAAAAGCCATTCATTACCCAGCAATTAAAAAGACGGCGCGTGCATGTGCGTGTGGGGGTAAAACGCTGCTCTGCTCCTGTCGGGAGCCAGCACTCCGGCAGACCCCAGAAAGGTGTTGTCGAATCGTGTCAATTTTGTGCGGTGGTTGAACATGTCTTCTGCTGCTCTTTGCGTAGCAGGGCTACTTCCACCCCAAACCCCCTCCTCGCTGTATGCCAGGCATTGTTCTGCCTTCTGTGCTTTGCTTTTGTCCGCGCTCTGCTGATGAAAGTCAGCTGCTGCTTGTGTATTTCTCCCGCCGTCTCCTGATATTTAGCTCCTGACGCGGCTCATTCGGCTCTTGGATGAACATCAGGAGACTCAGCTGATTGGCGGCGATCAAAGTGCCGCCTGGAGTCTCCTGGCATTCGGCCAGGAGCTGAATGAGCCGCGTCTGCGTTCGGCAAGGATTTCCCGTGGCCCGCGAAGAAATTGGGTGTCCCAGAGAGCGCCCGCTCTCTGGGATCCCCGATTTCTTCGAGGGCCACAGGAAATCGTCAGGCCGTCCGCATGCGGACTGCGGGCCGTATTTTGTGCACCCCTGCCTTAAACCTTCTCTGACAGATAGACCACTATTCTTACCCTTTTATTCCAGTTGAGGAGCTGAGGCTGAGAGAAGTTTGCTTGGCTGAAACTGAAATTTGAGCAAAGGACTTGAAGCTCATAACTCATGTTCTTAACCATGGAACTACACCCTGGGAAACACATTCATGCGGAGAATGTAATTGATGACCCAGATGCTTCGAGGATACAGCTACAGCTTCCCAATAGCTGTTTCTACAATTGGGACAGCAAATCACTCCTGGCCAGCTAGGACTGTATCAAGTCATGGAGTTCCAGGTTTCTACATGAGAGTTGGGATTCGCTGGGGTGAACTGGGCTCTGCGAACCAAACTTTTTGCAATACAGAAATAAAATCATGTAATAGCTCAAGTCATTCTGATTCTAATCCTTACAGCCCTTGAGACCCAATCATGTTGCTGGTGATGAAATAATCATGTGGAGACTTCTATCCCCGTTCCTGGCTACAGTAGCAGCCAGCCATCAAAGATTTCACCTTATTTCCTGACTTTTCTCCCCTGACTTTGCATTTAAGAACCTCAAGCTTAGGCTTACCAGATTTCTTCCCGGGACAGAGTGTAGCTCTTTAGGAGAAGGAATGTGGGCAGGTGTATCTTGTTAAACCTAAGAGCACAATCCTAGGCATGTCTACTCGGAAGCAAGCTCCATTGAACACAATGGTACAATCGAACCTGGGTCCAGGGTCCAAAGTGGGTCAAAAGGGGGCCCAGGAACAAAAGGGGGGGCAGGAGTCAAATTTACATGTAGGGTAAAGGCCCAAAAGAAACTTTCTACCCCCTAAAATTCATCTGAGTGGCCCTGAGTACAGGGAAATAGATTTAGGCTAAACATGAGAAATTCCTAACTGTAGGAGCTGTCTGGCATAGAAACAACTTGTCCCATGCAGTTGTGTTCTCTCTCTCTCTCTCTCTCTCTCTCTCTCTCTCTCTCTCTCTCTCTCTCTCTCTCACACACACACACACACACACACACACACACACACACACACACACACACACTTTTAAAGCAGAGGCTGGATATACAGGGATGCTGTAGTCATCTGTGCTGAGCAGGGGGTTGGACTAGATATCCTCAAGTTCCTTCCTATGATTCTACAAAGGACGAGAACACTAGGACTGTTCCTTGTTAACTGGAACAGCTGGAGCACATGGGTTAAGTGAAAACATCTGCCAAGTGGGAGGAGTTCATGAAAATGTCCTGCAATTTCACTAAACCTTTTGTACTCAGCAGTTTTATAGTTAGGTTGAGTTTGGCACACAATCTCCCCATTTGCTTTTTGCTTCCTCTTTCTTTCAGTTCTGGTTTTTTCCGCATTTTTGAGGTCAGGACCCCAAGCGCTTTCCCCAGAGGAATTGTTTTTTAGTGCAATCCATTTGTAACCTATTATTCATTTGGCTAAGAAATACAATTAGGTCATTACATTTCTCAAAGGTTCACCTGTTACTTTGGTACTTGGAGGCTAATTGACTAATCATTAACAGCCCATATTGTCTGCTAAATTAGGAACAAAAGTAATTGGAAGCCGTACAAATCACGTTCCTAAATCTTAAAGAGCAAAGTGGTGCATGTCACAGTGTCAGGACTTGAGACGCACTGAGTAACAGTCTAGATTTTCCCTCCAATTCTGGCTGCAGTCCACAGCATTTTACTCTGGGGCAGTTACATTAAAATCAATGGCAATGCTCTGAAATCACTGGGCATGAAGTTAAGTCTCTCAGACTTTTTCATTTGCAGCTAAAAACAAAAAACCACCCAAAAACTTGTTTTCTAAGATTCTAACAGCCCAATCTTATCCATGCAATACGCCAGCGGACCGTGAGATCTACTGGCATACCATACTGTCCACCATTGCAACTGCCACTCTGCTGGTCTGCAGAATGCTTCCATCAGTGTAAGGCCTGGAAGGCTATGCGCTGCCAGCGGTGCCCAGCATACCGGTCACTGGCGGGCTTCTGCTGATGGTGGGGGCAGATTGGGGTGAGGACCGGGCTGGACCTTGGTGGCAGCAGTGTCCACTGAATCTTAGACCCCTGTCCCAGGCCTGACCTGCTCCCTTCCATGTAAAAGATCTATGCCAGCAAAATAGCTGGCATAGATCTAAGTAGACCCATTGGGGACCATGGTACGGCCAAAGATGTTAGTAATATTTTTTCTTTACAATACTTACCTCTTACAGATGACCTGGTTCCCTGTTGATGCACAGGATGCACCAGATGCTGCATCAGTGGCCCTGTGTCCTGTGCTCCAGCATGGGATAGGATTGGGTCGTAAACCTTACAAAGAGAGAGACAGAAAAGTGCATTCTTACAGCTATTGCATAGTGTAATTTCACACTGTCCAAATCTCCATTTCATGACTAAATTACTAGAAAATTAGGAGTATGCCTTTGTGGCATCCTACATGTTTAAGCCTGGATATACTCTCTGTACTTACACTGATGAACAGTAGTGCAGAAGCATTATTGCAGGGATCAGGGCCAGCCTTAGCTTAATTCAACCGATTTGGCCAAATTGTGCCCCATGCCTGGGGGGCACCACGCTGTGGTGGAGGGAGGGCTACCTGAAGCCTGCCCTTTGAATGGAGGCAAGCCTCCATGCAGAGGCTGGCACGGTGAACGGAGCTCTAGTTGGGTCATCCCACCTACTCCTATGTCCAACTGGCTCAAAATTCGGCCTCCTGGAAGCAGTTAGTGGTGATGCAATGATGTCGTGCCATCACCACCTGCTTCCGGGAGGTCGTACCTCGTGCCAGGCACCAGTGGGCCCACCACAACTTGTCCTGTGAGTAGGGGCCCTGCAGCAGGTGCCCCCCCACAAATGGATGCCATTGATTGGACTCCATAGCTCCAAAGGCCGGCCTTAGCAGGGGGCATAATGTCCACGGGACTACAGGATATATGAGTGGTTATAATTATAGTGTGGATTGTGATTGTTTGTACCGTATGGAAAAAAAAAAGGTACCTTGGTTTTATACTTTCTACATTTCTGGAATCACAAGAAGATGTCAACTGGACATTCTTGCTGATGGGAAGTGCGCCTTCGAGAACAGAAATGGAAGAAGCAGTCTACATGCAAGTACTCCCAATGAGTGGACAGAAGTTCTTTGTCAGAACATGGCTAACTTCTTGATATCAAAGCTCATTGTAGGAGCAATAATGTTAATGTTTGAATTAGGAATCATAATATTAAATACTTTTCAAATCATTGTTGATTTTCAAACAAAGGACAGTCACGCAAAAAGAGCAAAGCAAAACAATTTCTTGCAATTGCCGAATTATCCCCAAAGGACACAGGCAATCAATGTCATTTCAAGTGTAATTGTCCTATTCGCTCCCAGACTGATATTTTGGTATCCTTGAGGATAAGATTGGCCTTGTGAACATCGGTTCGTTCTAGTATTTGAAAAAACAAATGAGGAAGAAGAATCACCTGACCTACAAGGTCATACATTTTCTACTCCAAGCATCTGTGAATATATGATGTAGTGCTCTGACAAGGTTATTTATCCATATGCCAACCATAATGTAACAATGGGAATTTCTTTGTTCTATCAATCACCTAAAGAGTGATTCAGTGGATCTATTTATCTCTGACCGAGAGATTCTTCAACCTATCATGTAAGGCCATCCAATGACCTCTAACATGCACAAATAGGCAGTGCGGTGTATGGAGTCAAGTGTAATGTCCACTATTTCTATGCTGAAGGACATGAAATGCAAATTATTTTGCTTATGCTTGAATCAGGTTCATAGGAGATGAAAGTATTACTTTATTCACTATGTGCTCAGTCTTGTTCCTCTGGGTACATCAATGCAGTTAACTTCGAAGATGAAACTAAATCCTATTGCATTTGTGTGCCACATGCACACTCATTAGGTATCTAGATATTAAAGAGAAAAAAGGCAATTTTTGTAGGCTGCATTTTAATTAGTATTGAAAAATCGATGGCTGGAGAAATCAAGGGGGGTTCTTTCTTTTTTAACCATCCTCTTAACTACATTGTTATTTTATAATGACATTTTTCCTTTGTTTTGATTTTGAGGAACATGTTTGTGTCAACAAGATTTAAAATGCAGGCTGATTGGAACTCCCATGAACTGTTTATCTACAGTAATTCTGGAGAATACTTCACTTATATTGTCAGATCCATAAATTCACATGGTTGTGTTTCAAGTCATGAATTAGCTTAAGAAGAAGAGAACAAAATAGCAATAATATATAAATGTTGCCAAACCCAGCGATGATGGTCACATTTTTGGCAACTTCTGGTGTCTCTGTGGAAACCTGTGGCTGGGATTCAAAGATCCAAATGCCTCTTTATAAGCCTGCTGTCTGCCAACAATTTGCAAGGGGGAGGGCTCTTTGCCTGACCCCACACTTGCACGAGTCAGGCCAGCTGAGTCAGCATCCAATTGATGAGCCCCCCAGCATTGGAAAGTCCATGCGGGGGGTGGGATGGAGGCAGGGAGGGGCAGAATGGGGCAGAGAGGGAGAGGAATAGGGTGGCGATGGGGGCTGGCAGGAGAGGAGATAGAGGCCAGAAGGGGGCGGTATCCACAGCAATGGTACCACTGATATCCTATCCCTCATCCCAGTCTTGATCCCCCAACCCGGGTCCATGCAAACTTGTGCCAGCAAAATCGCTGTCCCAGGTTTGAGTAGAACCAGAGGGCTGGTGCAGGCTTACCCTGGGGCAAGGGAACAAATGTTCCTCTACCCTGAAGAAGCCTCCAGGGCCCAAAACACTCCCACAGGATACAGCATAAGCCTTGTCTGTGCGGCTGCGTCACTGCATGGGGAGTTGCGTTGGATTGGGCTGCCCATCTTGTGTATTTTGTGGAGACGACCAGGGCAAGTGTGATTTCTCTGATTTTTTTCTTCTGATTCTGACTGTACAGGTGGGCCCCCATATCCACTGATTCGCTATCCACGGTTTCAGCTATCCACGGATCGTGGGGACCCACCCAGGCTTTTACTTTTTTCCCAGTAAGCTTCATTTCTTCCTTAAAGAAACAGGAGAAGTTATTACAGGCAAGTAGAACGAGACTAAGTACTAGAGAGGCTCTGCAAGGTTAACAGAAACCTTGCAGAGCCTCTCTAGGACTTAGTCCCGTTCTACTTGCCTGCAATGGAGGCTGCTTCTCTGTTTGTTTTAAGGAAGAAACAAAGCTTGCTGAAAGAAAAATAAGAGCTGGGGGGGGGCAAGCATGCCTGCCTCCAGGGGAGGCAGGGTGGGGGGCCCCTCAGGAAACCATGGAGGGGTTGTTCGCTCTTATCCACGGTTTCAAGTATCCACGGAGGGGCCTGGAACATATCCCCAGCGGATATGGGGGCCCACCTGTAGTTCCTCATGTTGCATCAGAGATATCCCTAGAGGGTCCGCAGGAACTGTAACAGAAAGGAATATCTGAAGTGTCAGTGTGCAGGGGGAATCTCTCCATGTGGCCCTTTCACATCCTGGCTAGTAAGATTTGCTTGGCGACCCAGAAAAGCTTTATAGGGATCTAATCTTACAACCCGGAGTGCTTGACTCTAGGATTCTTTCTGGCCTTGGATGAGAGAAATTAACAACTTGATTTAAATTAATTCTTCTGCTGTTCATTTCTGTTTAAAAGTGTGAATTATTTGCTCTGAATTATTAGCTTCCTCCCTCTCTTTTTTTCTTAAAACAAATCAATTTCTGCCAACTTCAGCACACTTTCTTTTAAATGCTATTTGCTTTATTGCACATTACTGATTTCAGCTTATTTGGTAGGTTGTCATTTTATCCTAGCAAATTAATATTTGGTTCAAATTTCATTTCATTCTGACAATGTTTGTGCAGCTGTGTTTGTTCTTGAAAAATCCATAGTGTAGGTCAGTTGACATAGCCTTGCCAGACCTTTCATGGATGAGCTGGGCAAGTCATAACCCACCATGCGTCCCCTAGAGATCCAAGTGCATGGTGAAGCTGACACAAGGGAAGCACCAGCTGTCCAACACATCATGCACCCAGGATCCTCAGGGTTGTATATGAACTAGTCCCATCTTAAAGGGAGAATTCTCAGTAATACCAGCCAGCTAATTTTGAAGTATCTACTTCAGCACTGGAAAGTCAATTTTCTCCCTTGATGTATTCTGGATTTACCAGCCTGGATTTACACCCTATGTTTCCTTAAAGTAGACTCAAACCTTTCCAAGAAACCTTCCCTCTATCAGCCCTTTTCCTCCTTGAAACGTGTTCTGTCATTTGCTTTTGTTTTTGCCAAATGTCCCCTAGATCCATGTTTACACAGGTCTGGAACCCCACAGCTTAGTAAGAGAAGTTTAAGAGGGAAGTGATCTAGCAAGAAAAGAGTAAAACTCGCCATATCCTATCCCCCTTCCTGGGCCTGATCTGCTGATACAGATCAACATGATTTTGTTGGCACAGGTCTGAATTGACGTATAGCAGCGGATGGGACTTTCCCCAGTGCAAGTGGACAAATGTCCCCTTACCTTGATGAGACCTCCCACCTGCTAAATTCCCCCAGGGGATGCAGCGTAGCCCATGCTGGCGCCACTACATCAGTGCAGGGGAATTTAGTTAGGATTGGGATGCCCACTATGATGACCACACACACCAGCACTCACTCACCCTCTAATGCTGCTTCCTTCAGTCACCACACCCTGGCCATACGTTACTGACTTCCTTTGAAGCATCTCTTCTATCTGCACACCTTGCCTGGATCCAGCCACCATGAGATAAATTGGCAGCAACTTCTTTCTTCTTTCAGCTCCTATTACAGCTGCGTGTTGCGGAGGAGTCACTTTGCAGCTCAATTGTCACAAGCACAATTATCATGCGGGCCGGATAAGGAGCTTCCGCAGGCTGATCAGGCCCACGGGCCATATGTTTGACACCCCTGGTCTAGTCCATTGTCTTCCCCAAAGGTTGCCTGAAATACAGTGTATAGGTCATTTTACAGTAAGGCTTCAATCCTATGCAAATCTATGTGGGAATAAATCCTGTTGAACATCATGGAACTTCTGTCTGAGTAAGCATGCCTAGGCGCTCACTTAAAATACTTTATTTATTTAATAATTAAGATTTTATTTTTATGGGGTGTGACCAGATAGTCCAAGAGTGATAAGTAAAAAATATTTTTACTTACACTCCCCCCCCTGAAAGGCCAAGGAGACTCCAGGGGGCAGGTTGGGTCAGGAAGGGGAGATAGGATCTTCACATGCAACGCTGCCACTGAGATACTCCCCCTCTTACCCTTGGCCCACCCTTATCCCCTCCCCAAACTGCCCGTGATTCTCCCCTGAACTGTCCCCACTGCCAACTTACTGCTGGCAGCAGAGGATGGCAGAGGTTCAGTGGACCACTTTCACCTGCATGTGACCTGCAGCCATTTGCGCTGGTGGCCAAGGCCTGCTGACAGCAGCACCACCAGCTTGGAATGTATGATAGCGGATCACAAGGTCCACGTCCACCTCCATAAGCCCAGCACAGGATTTGGCTTTTAAACCCTGCTTTAGGTGAACAAATAAGTGATGAAAAAGGAGAAACAATGAACCCCTTGATATTAGAAGTCTACGTTCCCAATCCTATCCAGTGTTTCAGTGCTGATGCAGCCGCAACACAGCCCTGAGGTAAGGGAACATTCGCTTCCCTTGAGGAGGCCTCTGTGACTCCTTGAGGAGGCCTCTGTGACTGCCCCCCCGCCGCAGAATTTAGCACATGCCCTGTCGGCATGGCTGTATTCAGTGATGGAAACGTGGATAGGATTGGACCCTACATCTTTCATAAATGTATATAGCCAATATTGTCTGAGAAAATTAAGGAAGGCATAGAAGGATTGTGCTCATCAGGAAAAAACAATTAATCCTAGCTAACAACATTTAGCAGAACTGGGAACACAATGAAAACAAAACAAAAACCCATATACCCCTATTTAAGCCAACACAAAAATTCATATGGAGCAACCAAAGGCCCATTTATCATTTTGTCTCAGAAGAGGTTACTATAGCAATCTTGAAGAATCGAGCTATTGAGCTTTAATTAAACATTAATAGATTCTCAAAGAGAAGATTAAAAGGAATCCTTGCTAGACAATAAGACTATAAAAAGCATGAGACAATAAAAAATAATTAGAAGCATTGCAAAGCCTCTGTGTAATGCCATTCAAGGCCATAATCAATCTGTAATAATGCTTAGATCATATATATTATTTGTGAAACTTTCATATGATATTGTTTAAGGAGATTCATGGGGGGGAGGAAATAAGACGTTCTAAATATTCATTTTCAAGTCATGCTAAAAGTATTATAGGAACCATGTCTTTGTACAATAACAAAATGATGGATGCTGGCATCTCTAGGACTGGGAAAGATTCCAGTCTGAAACCCTGGAGAGTTTCTGTCAGGGTTGACAATAATGAGTAAGATGGACAAATGATCTGAATCAGCATAAGGCAGCTTCCATCATTCATGTTTATCTCCTGTGACCTGGACTTACAACAGAAGTGCAAAGGCACGAGAAGGAGGAGGAGGAGTGCTCCCCCACTGGCAAGGGAATTTCGGGAGCTTTACACCAGGCCTTCTTGGGCAAGTGATGTCCACATGAGGCTTCTTGAACATCTGGCTGTCATCCCGTTTTGGTCTTTCTTTTGATCTATTATCAGTGGTGGTACACAGGTTAAATACTTGAGGTAAAATTGACATACCCACCTCATGCCTTCCTCCAACCTGGGGTTAGTCAGCTTGGGCATCTCTTAACACTGGAGCCCATAGCTAGAGGAGAGAAAGGGGGATGTCAGTTGGCCCAGCTGCCCTTTGCTTCTTGTGGACCCAGGCATTCACACTTACCGAGTACAGTACTCATAACATTGGTTCTTCAACCAGTCTACTGCAGGTGAGCAGGCAAAGAGCTCTTAGCACTTGTCTTAGTGAGACAGGCAGTATGCTTTTGTTTTAAAATATATCAAAAAGACTTATTAAAAGGGACAAACTAGCAAAATACAAAAGAAGGAAAATAGGATAGTTATTATCAAAGGCAAGACAAAAAGAAATCAAAAGCACTTTCTAACTATACTTTCCCAGAATTAAAAAAAACACTGTTTTCCGAGAGGATTCCGTGGCACTTCGTGGTTCCCCTGGCTGGTTTCCGTGGCTCCCCTGGGAGCTACGCCTCCTAGTGTGGGAACCACAGCCATAGTCCCTTGTTTTCAGTTCTTTCAGCAAAATGTTCACAAGTTTATTAAATTCATGCATTTCAGTGTAATTTCCGATAGCCTAATTAATTATCCATTTGAAATTTTTAAGTGTATTGCATGCCAGCTATCATATATCTTCAAGGAATTAACATCAGTAGATTTTCCAAAGATATATCTAATTCTGTGACTGTCCGGGGCCTGGCGAGAGCCCCGTACTTACCCGGAAGGAGGACCGCCAACCAGCTGGTAACGGCGGCCGCGGCGTCTTGCCATGGACGCCTGGAGAGGCTCCGCCCGACGCGGCAGCAAAGGCCGGGACGGACGAGCGGCCATCGGCCCTGCCCGCAGCCAAGGACAACGGGCACTCAGCAGGGCAGGGCAACCCAGGCCCCACCAAGTACCTGCTGGCCCCCGAAGCCAGCCCAGGACCCCGCTTCGATCCACAGACGGCATTAGCCTCCGCGGCAGAGACCCAAGCGGCAGGAAGACCTGCCCACCTCCAGCCGGACACCACGGCTTCGGATAGGCTCCCACATCTGCCTGTCAGGCAGATATGGTGGGATTGGCTCAGGGCCTGGGGAGAAGGGGACTAAGGAGACAGGAGAGGTATATAAGGGATGTCTGGCCAAGGATGAGTCAGTTGTGGGCCGGCTGGCTGGAGAACAGAAGCAACAGCCAAGCAAGCCTCCTGCAACAGACCTGAGGAGGAGGAACCGGGTGCTGCAACCCCTTCCCTCAGGTCCCTCTGAGGCCTCTTCTAAAGGCATCCCGATACGCCCCTGCGGGCTCGGACTGGAGGCCTCCCCAGAATCCAGTGCACCCCAAGACTCAGGGTCACCTCTTGACACCCCGTTACCGGGGTCCCCACCCCAGACCCCCTTACAGTGACTAAAAATGAATCTTCCTTTCATCATATTAAATATGTTCTATAATGGATATAACCGCAGTTTGTTAATTTCATTGTCTATTGCATGAGAGCAATTTTTAGAAATACATTGTTTTGACTAAAATAAAATTGTTTCAATCCTGTTAACTTACAGACCAATTTTTGTCTTTCTGCTTACAAAAATATGGTAATGCTGCCAGTTTTTTTAACCTAGTTTTAAGATTATTTTCTTTCCCTTTCCTTTGGATTATTCATATTTTGTCCCAATTCTGTATCTGCTTGTCCAGCTGGCATTGTGCAATTAGTTTCGCGAAGTTCCACATCTCACAAAACATATAAATAGCAAACTCAATATATTTCATACCTTCAAGTGTCTGCAAATTGAAATTATTGAGGCCACAATTCTTTTTTGCCATCAGTGGCAGAGTGCATAGATGACATGCAGGGTGTGTGTGGTTCAGATCAGAACATGCTTCGAAGCCACAAAACATTTCTGCAATTAAAATGGAGCCAAAAAATAAAATTATTCTAGCATCTGCAACAGTTCAAATGCGATAAGCATTCCTTGGCAAGAGGGAGAAAAGACAGAGAGTGAAAAAGAGTCACACACGGTCTCTTGATGTAGGAAAGGAAAATGAATCTTGTTTAAAATGGTGAACAAGTTGAATAAGATCCCACTGGGGATAAGCTTGGCTATTTTAATTCAGGTCTACCCAGTTGTTAGACCAGATGAGAGATGTGGTATGTTAGAGATAAGCACACAGAGATAACCTGCTGGATGTTTTAAAGCCTTTTTTTGTAGCATTTTCTGAATTTATCCAAGACCAATGTCTTTGATAAGAATTGTACACCAACCTGTCTTGAATGTTTCAAATGCTTTCATCTTCTCCTTGCCAATACAAGAACAATATATTTCAGCAGATTGTGGAGCCGAGGACTTCCGTTACCTTCTCCAGTTTGAGAGCTCTTTCTGTTCCTATCTGCACTTGATTTACAGCTAAGCAACCCTTTTATGTAATCCAGTAGCTCCTTATTTATGCCAGCATGAGAAGTATTTGGCATTCAAGCTCAAATGAAAGCAACATTTCATAAATTGATAAGTGCACACATAATACTTTAATGAGGGATACATAATATGCCTTTCTTATACAAAAACAGCTTTTTTTGTTATTGGGGCAACAGAGATTGCTTGCCATATTGACATCCTCTATTTTCTAATGTCCCGTTTTCTCTGGCTGTTGACTACTTGGCATTTTGTCATACACAGTGGTGACATGTAGAATTCCATATCAAAAGTGTGGTTGTACATACCCTTGTACGTTTCTGCAGAGAAGTACAGAATTGCAATTTCACTCAATAGACTGAAACAACATTAGCAAGAAGTGAGATGAGATGGATGAGCATTCTCATGAGTTCTAACATAGGAAGTGTGTACTGTAATTACAGTGTAAAACTGGTCCTTCCCTTCAGGAGTCAGAGGGGAGTGGAATTGCATCCAGCGTTGGAAGAAGGATGGGACATCAGCATGCAGGAGTTCCCGGCCATCTCTCGGACCGACGGAACAATCTGTTGGTGGAGTGGACCTAATTAAGATGGCTCTGCCCACCATTGGCCCTCTTTCTAGTGTAGTTTGGTGCCCACCTTCTCACCCTGTCTCAGTATGGGACTACTATGGGACCTGGTCTTTAGGGTCAAGCAGGATCCCCCCCCCCCGCTCCTATTGTTTTATAGTGGCTGGTTTTTCACTTGCTCCATACTAATGCCTGGTTGGGGTGATGCTTAATGAGTGGTGCTTTAATTAATATAGTCACTGGTCACAACAACTAGTGTACATCTGGAGGCACTGTTATGGTGAAGGGCAGGGCCTCTGAGAGGGGGGTTAACGGGGTAATTTGTACCTGGGCCCAGGGCGAAAAATGCATCAAAAAGGGGGCCCTGGAGCAAAAAAGGGGGGCCCATGAGCCAAATTCATATGTAGGGAAGGGGTCCAAAAGAAACTTTGTACCCCCTGATAAAATTCCTCTGAATGGCCCTGGTGAAGGGGGAGTTTGTGGGTCAGCCACTCGGGGCTTTGGGGCCTCCGAATTCTGAGGCAGAATTGCTGCCTCGGAATTCTGGGGCTCCAACTGGAGGCGTTTCAGACAGTTGCCTCCCTCAACACAGTCAACTCTGTGGTTGTGAGGCAGCACGCACCGGATCCTAACACCATTTCTCGGCCCAGACCCGCCCCCTGATTCTCCTTGGATTTATGCTAGCTAAATAGCTGGCATAAGTCTGAGGAGACCCTCTGACAGCCAGGTAGCCTACAGACTGCTCCATTAGATTTGGAATGGTGAGCATGCTTGTCATTTGGCTGCTACTGCTATTGGTTGCTGTACTTTTGAAGGACAGAAAAAGAGGCAGAAGACAGAAGCGAACTGTTACAAGTGTAATTCTATCACAGGGTTGAGAAATGGCATACAGTATTTCTCTTATACCGTAAAAAAAGATTTGTACTAATCGTACCCTTTTTAACACATTGGATTTCTTGTCTGCAGCGGAAAATATATGATTACACTTTCCAATTCTATTTGTTTAACTGACAATAGCTATTTCTCTGTCACTTACTATGACAAAAGAAAGGAGCAGATAGAAGTTCTATTGTTAGGTATCCTTTTAAATATTTGATTATGACATATGACACTGATCAAGCACAGCTTCACAATTTTTTTTTGGTGAATGAAAACAAATGATTCCCTACTCCTCCTTTCTTCGATTTAAACAGTGCAATGAAAGCAAAGCTAAAAAAAAACAAAAAACGCCATCCGACACAGCTGTTTCAAAAATTTCACCAAGTATTGCTACATAGTTTGGAGCTGAAGAGGAAAGAAACTTAGATAAAGCTGACATTATTAAGAAGGCTATCAGTGTGGCTCCTAAATGGTTCTTGCCTAACTGGAAAGGACTTCATACAAGAGCGGGAAGGCAAGTGGTGGAGGGCAATTTTTTTCCTTTTCACCCTGAAGCCCTTCACTCCCTTCACCATCCTATTCTAAAGGATTCCCTGCCTGACCCCCTCCAAGAGTGGATTTCCCCACAGAAGGCTGCTGTGCTAAGGAGAGTGCAAGGAGGTTCATTTGTGCAAGCTTTCCTCTTATGTTCCCTAGCCGCTGATCCATCGTTCTTTGAGCAACAATCTTTGAGCAAGATTCTGTGCTTCCTGATACAGCAGCATGAAATACACAGTCCTAGAGGTGTTAGCAGCGGCTTGGCAATGTGGGCGCCTCATGATGTCACCACTGGAAGTGACATCACCGCCACTGCTGCTCCAAAGCCATTCAGAGGTGCAGGGCGGAAGTGTGGGCCAAATGCAGTGCCGTCTCTGCTGCTGAAACGTCATGATTCTCACTGCCACCCGCTTTGTCACCCTCCCCCCCACGTGTCGCCCAGGGGCCCACCACCACCCCATCCCCCAGCAACGCTTCTGGGTGTAACAAGAAATTGATTGTATGTTACATCCAGGTGGCAAGTGGCATGGAGATGGCTATGTGTATTTGCCCTGTCTCACCACTTGATGCGGCGATGATTTTATACACAAAAACGTGTGATTGGGTTGGGGAGAATGGCTGCTGTGATGGCTGGGTACACAGGGTAGGCTAAGCAATGATTTGATAAGATGAAAGATATACTTTCAGTTCCCCAAATATTGGGAAAGCTGCTTGCAGGCCTGCCGTTCTGTGTTGAAAATTGCAACTCCAGTTACTGTAAATAACGCGAATGTGTTTGATCTGACTGAGCGCTGAACTTTTTGCCTTCCCAGTACAGCAGCGTGAGCCCTAGAAATATGCTGAAGGCTGCAGCTGAGATCTCTTTGGCATAGGAATTTGCTGATGCTATTTTACGCAATTTAAATGAGTGTTATACAAGGACAACCGGCTACAACTTGCCAAGATGACAGTCTATCTCGAACTATGATATCTTAATCCTCAGATTTACCACCAAAGTATGGGGGAAATTAGTTCAAGAAGCTTTGGCTGTTGGGAACTTTTAAATCTTTTGTACTTTCTAACTTTAATGCAGACATTACATTTATTCTTTGCGTCTGCAAGCCCTTTTACAAAGGACCTCAAATAATTCCTATTGCAGTTCAGAATGTGATTTGCTTAATCTAATAGCAGACTTTCTGGTAGCTTTAAATCCCTTCCCTAGCACAGCCGACCTGGTTATAGTATGTAACTTTAATAACTCACATTTTGTGACTAACCGGCATGGAATTATAATAATGCTAGAGTCTATTAAAGTAAAAGGCTATGCAATTATTACTTAAAGGTCATGGAAGTTCTCTGTAGTGACACCGACATTATTCTGATGTGTTTTCAACCTCTGAGTGCAGACACCAATGTATTATGCATAGAAATTCATCATAAACAATGGGGGAGAAGTATACTGGAAAATAACTCGGGTATAAAGGCTCGATCGCAAAACTTTTTTTTTTCATATCGCTTGAGCTAAGTAATACTCATAAGCTATGATTATCCTGCCTGTCTCGCTTCTTGTCAGATAAATGGTAGGTACTTGGAAATTACAGTATGAGAATGGAACTTGTCAGTTACTCATTATTTTCTTTTTTGCATCACAGCGCTGCACTCAAAGACAACTCCATTGACTTAGACAGATTTCTTAACGTATATGTCACCAGCTTGTGTGTAACCACATGGACTGCCTTTAGACTGGAGGGCCTATAAAAAGGCAGCAACTTGAAATCAGGAGCCTACAATGTCGCCATAGAGTGAGTGGTTGAGGTAGTTTTGTCAGAGTGGAAAGCAGGTGTTACTAAATACAAAAGCAAGTATTATTATTATTATTATTATTATTATTATTAGTAGTAGTAGTAGTAGTAGTAGTAGTAGTAGTAACAACAACAACAACAACAACAACAACAACAACAACAACAACAACAGTATTCATACACTGCTTTTCAACAAAAAGTTCACAAAGTGGTTTACAGGTAAAAACAAATGATTAAATAGCTCCCTGTCCCAAAAGGGCTCACAATCTAAAAAAGATGCAAAACACCACCAGCAAACAGCCACCAGAAAAGACACTGTGCTGGGGTGAAAGGGGAGCAGTTACTCTCCCCCTGCTAAAGCCTAAATAGAAGAGGAGCACCCATTGAGAAAGTGCCTCTTGCCCAGTTAGCAGGGGTAGTAAACTGAAACTATTTAAAGATCAGACTTTCTATCGAACTTCCAGAGGGGTGGTCGTGTTAGTCTGTCGTTTTAGTGTAAGCTTTGGTGGACATCTATTCACTTCATCAGATGCATGATTTCACTTCACGGGCCATGGAAGCTGATGCTGCCATAAATGGATTCGTCTTCGAGGTGTTACAAGACCAGTGGCAGCCCTAGCTAATCTGCTGCTTGAAACAGTGGATATGCCACCCAATCCCCAAATTCTGCTGCCCGCTTTTGTCAGCATGCATTCAAGCACCTCACTCTCCCATGTACAGTAACTGCTGGTGCCAGGCGGTGTACATTTTTTTTCCTCCTGCACCCAGATAACAACTCCATTCCCAGATTGTCCCCTCATACCCCTGGATCACCCCACATCTCCTGCCACCTCCTCCTCTGCTATTTAAAGGTAGAGAGTGTAGTGAACTTAAGAGAGGGAGGAAGTGAAATGAGACTGGAGACCTCTCCCTCCTCACTTCCTTCCTTTCTACCTTTCCTTCTCTGTTCTTTCACATGGGAGCTGGCAAGAGGCAGAGGTGGTAGAAGTGGCACCCTGGCACCAGATCTTTCATCAAGAAGGTCAGTCAGCAGGACACACTCTCAATGTGTCTCAGGCAGGGCCTCTGAGGAATTCTATCAGGGGGTACAAAGAAAGTTTCTTTTGGGCCCCTTCTCAAAGGGGGAGGGGGCAAAACAGGGCAAGGGGAGGGCAGCAACAGCTGGAAAGGTCTGGAGCCCAGGTCTACCAGGCTTCCCAATGTAGCACCCAGGTCTGCCCACCTGGTAGACTTGGCCTCCCGGTTGGCCCGGTTTCCATCTTTCATTCTCCTTGAGGGCAACTGAGCTCCTAGGAAATTTTTGTGTCCCCTCATTTGGTGAGAGCACTGAATTAGTCTCTTTTCCTTTCTGAATCCATCTTCTGGGGCTTTTTGTAAAGGGAATCTTCAGAAACTCATTGTCTTCTTCCCCAAACCCTCGTCAGAAGGGAGGTTTCCTCAGTTTTTAAAATGAAACACGGACTCTGATGGATCAAGATGGTTTCTTTCCCAATTTCATTTCAACACTTTCTAACAGACCAATACTGTCCAGCACTGCTGCAGCATGCAAACGTACCAAGTGCCATATCCTGTGCTGGACAGGAGGTTGCAGGAGGTCTCTGCAGAGTAAGGGGACATTAGTCCCTTTACCCCGTGCCAAACCCCATCCACCTTTATGTGTCTCCTCGGATGTGCACCAGCAAAATGGCCAGCACAAATCCAAGGAGCCTTGTGTCAGGGGTGAAGGCTTGGGAAGGGGGATAGGATTCGGTGGAGCATGCTTTCACCTATCTATCCCCCCCTTCCGGGCCTGGCACGTTTGCAACACCCTGGACTGGCGGCTCACTTGCTCAGCCAGTCCTGCCCTAGGCAGGATTGCACCGTTAATGTGCAATATCAAGAGCATCAAACGTGCCTAGCAGAAGATTAGGATAGAGAGAGGGGAAAAGAGTGAGGAAAGCAATGATGGACAAAACTGGACCAAGTAAATAGAGTTTTGTGCAGAGAGAAATTAATTGTGTGGTCAGGAAGAAGAAAAAGTGGGTGAAATAAGCTTTTTCTAACTTAACATTTTGTCATAGTCCTGAGGATATACCGTATTGGTCTGAGTATAAGACTCACTTTTTTCTTCTAATTTAAGTTTTTTAACTAGGGGTGTGTCTTATAATCAGGCTGTTGCAATTTAATGCCAGTAATTTAATTAATTTTTTTTAATAGCACCAAACTTTAAGGTGTGTCTTATAATCAGGTGCGTCTTATACTCGGGACAATACGGTATATTGCAAAACGTAGGGAATGGGGGTGGGGAAATTGTTGTTCTGCATGAGACCAGAAAATCTTATTGGTTGTCACATGTCATATGTTTCTGGAGGAGAAACGATTTGCACAGGAATCTAGAGCACTGTTTAATTTATCATTATCCATTCCTCAGGATGTGCCATTTTAAATTGACAAGAATAATACAGCAAAGTTTCTTGCATAAATTATGGCATCCATATGTTTGAATCAAATTAAATCGCCATTGGGGTGCTGTAGGAAAATAAGAGGTTAATGCAGTCAATGAGTATTTGTTAATGCTAAGTGATCATACAGTCCATTCTATAAATGGCAAATGCTGCAAAATAAGCCATTCCTGGTTTCAAGTAACACAATACACAAATCACAAATATTCATAAACCTGACATGCTCAGTATTTTTGAACACAAAAATAATGCATAATGGGAGATGTGCAATCAAACAAAATATAATATAGTTGTGTTGACAGTGTTGGCTGAGGTTATAGTATGAGGGGAAGCTATCAAATGATAGATGCAAAAATATGGAAAATGCAATAAAGAGTTAAATGAGAGTCAACACTAGCTCCTGTAGTTTATCCTCAGGAAGGATAAAGGATTCACCTTTTAGAAAGGCTATCAGAATAAAATAGTAGGATAGTAGCAAAATCTCAGCATAATAAATGAGGCCGAGGACTAAACCTTAGAGACATTTAGCTGTTGATATATGAGGTGAATAAACCTCTGCCTGAAAAGTTGCAAGTTGCAGAGCTAAGGGAAATTATATGAGCATCAAATAAATTCTGTGCATGTAAGCTAAAAAGGAAAAATGATTCGATATTACTATTAATACCATCATGAATAACCTGGTGGAGGAGTGTAAGCTACAACTCACCAACTCCCTGTGACCCTCTCAGCTCAGCCCTTCCCTCAATTTGAGATATAGGGTTAGTAATACTGACCTATCTTATGGGATTGTTGACTTGACAGGGTAATGAATGTGAAGTGCATTGAAGATTTAGACGAGCTATCTTAATACTACGCATTAGTTACACTTTATCCATTGGAAGATGCACATTAAATCTAATCTAGTGCAAAAAGTGCCATGAAAATTACACCACGACCCAGAATTTGAGTGGGAATGGCAGTTTGTTGCTTTAAGCATCATGGAACAATTAATTCCATGTTGGAGGTGCCTATGGAATGTCTCAAGAAAGATGAATAACTGTGTGTTTCTCTCTCAGTGCTAGTGTAATATCTGAATGCCTACAATTATAGGGGGAGAGCTGAGTCCATAAAAAAATCCACATGGTCAGCCCTGCCTGTGTAGTTGCAGGCCATTAAACACTGTTGAGCGCTGTGGGATAACCCCATGGAGAAATGCCTCCTACAACACTAGTAGTATAATATTCAGAGGGTACCTGAGAAACAAGAGAAGTAGGTATGCCGAGTTATTTTACTCCTCCAGGGATTGTGATCCTCGATCCAAATGAGGTGGATTATCCATTTTGAGGGTGGTAGTTCTGTGTAGATAATTACAGGTGTCAGGTTGAATAGAGATGGTATGTCAGGATGTCTTCCAGAGCATTATATTTTATTCAAAATCAATATATTCCTTTTCAAATATATGTCAGAAAATTAGGAGACTATTACAGAAAACTAAAAAAAATATATAAACAAGTTGTATTATTCAGAAATCACCCCACTTAAAGAAATAGAGGAAATGTGTTGCCCCTTTAAGAAAAAGGTAAGCAAGTGGCCTGAGTGCTTACATTAACAGCTCAATCCTGTGTAACTTTAAGTAGCCAGGCTAAAGGGCCGACTGCTGTATCCTATTTTCTCCCTAAGAAATGTGGCAGATACATATTAGTGTGATTGGTATTCTAACTACAGAAAAAGGACTTAGGAAGAAGCACATCAAGAAACTGGCAAAGATGAATAATATAAGTTACTGAAAGAAATGATACTTAAAGGTTATCCTGCTCCGAAGGATAAATTGCCCCAAGAGAGGATAGCTTCTAGTAATATAGAAATGAGCAAACAATTTTGGACAGCTTAATTTAGTATTAGACACAAACTTTAGAATCCTGTAGCGATTTATAGAAATCTATTAGCAATGCAAGAAAATGGCTTAAAGTCAAAATATAGGCCCTTTGCAGGCATAATGTATAATAATGGTTTCATTTTCCTTAGATGTTTTTAACAGTGCAATCCAGTGTAACTTTCCGCCTGCAGAGCTCGTTTTGGGCACCCAGCGAGTAAGGAATGCTGGCGTGCAAGCCAGCAGGCCTCACTCTGTCGCAGACCAGACCTGCAGCCACCGGAGCAAGGTAAGTGTTGCCCCGGTGGGAGTAGGGATGGGGGGAGTGAGGTCTGGCCTGGGTGGCGAGGGAGGGTGGTCATTGGCCGAGCCGGCCTGGGTGGGGGGGTGCAGATGTCTGCCGCAATATCCCTGTTTCCATTACTGGGCGTGGCAGCCCTTACACCGTTGCCTTGGATTTCTGCCGGCTCAAGAGCTGGCAGGTATCCGAAGAGGCCCATCAGGGCCTTTCAGCCCTACACCAGGGGAAGGGGACAAACATCCCCTTTCCCCGAGGAGACGCTTGGCCGTGCCAGAGAAGCCTGGGAAGGGCATGGCCGGCCGTGGATCTTTACGCAGGAATGGGCTGTAAGTGTTGGGTCTGAGACCATTTTGGGGGCCGGGTAGGAATTTGTTGCTGTCACCATGATCAGTCTTGGGAGGCAGTTTTTTTTCCTTACCTCACACTGTCCAGGTGTTTTATAGTCCATGGTGGGTGCCAAGTGGGCCGAGTAGGCAGGGAATCGCATGTTGGCATCCATTCTGAGGTTATCAAGGTCAGGGGCTGAGTTCAGATGATGGCCTGTTGGGATCTGCACTGTCCAGCTGCCTCGACCCCTTGGGGTTGGCCATGATACGTTTGCTCAGTCTCTGACTGAGCACAGGTTTGAGTCAGGTGGCAACACCCGTTGTTGGCGACGCGCCTTACTATTTCTAGGTAAAATGAAATCGTCTCACAGGACTGTCTCAGTACTCATCATCTGGGGAGAGTGCTTAGCTTGGCAAGTTGGTTTCACTGTATATCTGGGTTGTAACTTGGGTTAAGGCCACAAAGCTTGTTTGGTACTGGGGTAGAGTAGGAGCACAATGAACAGATAGATTCCTGATTAATGGCACAATCCTGCACAAGTCTAGGCCAGCGGAGTGCATGCTCTGCCAGCCTAAGGTGTTGCAAAAGTGCTGTAAGGCACTTTTGTGGCACCTCTGGAGTAAGCGGTGCCAGCGTTCAGGCCGGTGCCGCACACTCTGCCGCCCTCCTCTTCCTGTGCCGGCCGACTCAGGTAAGTCCTGTGGCGGGAGGGCATGGGGAGGGCATGCCGGGGTGGTGGGGAGGGGGCCATCGGCTGGCCTGGCCTGGCCTGGGAGGGCACTTGGATATCGGCGCTGGGATATCCCCTTCCCGGGTCAGGCCGGCCTTACATGGTCTCTCCGGTTGTGCGCCAGAGCTGAGACCCATCCGAAGAGGCCCATAGGGGCCTCCGGGGCTTACACTGGGGGAAGGGGACGTTTAGGCCAACCACGGCATCTTGCACAGGATTGGACTGTAAATGTGTGAATTATATAACAGTAGAAAAAACCATTTAACTTGCTAGGTGAACTTGATGAGGGAAGCTCACTTCCAGTTTTTCATAGATATTCTAATTTTATATTCATCTAATTCAATTTGCTCCAGTATCCCTAATAATGAATGCCATCATTCTACTATAATGTGTAAGCTGCAGTGTAGTAGCTCACTAGATTCAATTCTCTAGGTGCCGTTTCAGTTCCAGGGCTCTCCACTGAAAATTTGCCTTACAAAGCCTATCATTCAGATCATTTGGGGATAAACAGATTTTCAATTTGAGCCTTGCAGCAAACAGCAGTGGCTGGGTGAACTGAACAAGTTTAGCAAAACAAAAGGAATCAAAATTAATAAAATCAAATCAGTGGGTAATTGGCTGTTGTTACTAAATATACA
Source organism: Plestiodon gilberti rubricaudatus (assembly GCA_026170595.1). Lineage (NCBI taxonomy): Eukaryota > Metazoa > Chordata > Lepidosauria > Squamata > Scincidae > Plestiodon > Plestiodon gilberti. The sequence continues at coordinate 27,888,194 of JANXHW010000003.1, read as the reverse complement.
GTATATATTAAGCTATAGTGCCAGCTGTGTCCTTTCAATACCATTTTCAAATGAATTTAGGAATAAGTTTTAACATACATTTAGAACATCTAAGCACTGGGGTCTTGGAAGATTTCCTGATACCCTCAGAGCTTTACTGTCACTGGAGAGAAATTATACAACATTTGGTGTATAATAAAAGAATGTAGGTGTATGATGTGAACAGGAAAGGATGACATAATGGTTCTATAATAAAATATTTGATAGCAAAGTGAGAGAGAAAATGTATTTTGTGCCTGTGGATGGGGGCCCAATCAAGAGTTATGATGAGGAAAGCTCTGAAGGTACTGTACTTCATCAGCAATTGCAGGTGTTTGGTCAGTCCTGTGTGCTGAAATGGGGTCCTCATATTTAGGGTTGCCAGAATTTTATAATAAGAGAATGTAAAGCAGAAACAAATCTCTGTGTTCAGGGTTTTATTTGACATTCCACTACTTTTTATGACACATTTTCTTAAAAAAATAAAGATAGTTCCCCCCCCCCCGACATTTGCAAAGATCCTGCAAAAGTCTCCCATGAATGATAAACATGTTTCTACCTGGTTTGCTAATGCCAGTGGGGTTAAGAACAGAGCAACAGTTAATTCACTTGCCCCTTTCTTAAAGTTTAACCAACAAAAAAATACTGTATCATATCTCAGAGTCCTTTCCCTATCTTCAAGAGTCAGCTCTCCTATCAAGCCACCATCTGCATTGCCACAATGAAGCAGTAGCTTTGTTGAAAAGCTGAGGGGCAGGGAGGAAACCTTCTCCCATTTCCTAACATCCCACCTCTCCAACCAAGCATCTACAGCTGTGATTCCAATAAGTGGCTCACTGCTTATCATATGCTGGCTCAGTTAAGAACTGGCTTGGGATAGTTATGAGCTTTTTCGGTGAGCATTCAGGTAAACTCTTGGTTTACCAAGAGTTCTCTCCCAGCTTGTAACATTGGTGCACACACTATGATGATGCATCATTTATTGGCCTTGGGGATTGTAGCCTTGGGGATTTCGTTTACCCTGCAGCATCAGCTATGGTAGAGAGTAGCTTGGAAATAAGTCCCCTCTCTCTCCAATATCATGTCTGGCAACAAGAGAGAGGTTTAGATCTTGTTGAGACACCAAATACATAACATTTGCAAGAGGAAAATAAGAGAACTGACCAAGAAGCAGGGAAGAAACCTAATTTTAAATTTCAGTTCTATCATTACACTTTGTAACCATGTTTGTGTGAGGGAGGGTTAGAGAGGAGTAAGGTTTTTCCCACTCCCTCAGCTCTTCATGGAACATGGGGGCAGAGGGAGTCATGTGAGGCCATAATCAAGGCTTCCTGTATATTAAGCTGCTATAATTAGGCTTACCAGATCTCCAACCGGGACAGAGTGCTAGACCTTTAGGAGAAGGAATGTGGGCAGGAGTAGCTTGTAAATCCGTAGAGCACAATTCTAGGCATGTCTACTAGAAGCAAACCCCACTGAACACAATGGGGCTTGCTTCTGAGTAGACATGCCTAGGATTGTGCTCTAAGCAGAGGAGGAGCCAGGTCATTTTGTACCCGGGGCAACCCCTTCCCGCCCTACCCCTATCTTTTGCGCCCCCCATTTTTTGCACACACACACACCCATTAATGCCCCCAAAGCATACTTCAGCGCAGCCATAAGGCCATGGCGGGAAATTTTTTGGGGTGCAAAAATTTCCGCCCTTTTTAGGCTTTTTAGGGCTAGTGTGGCAGCTGGGGGCATTCTTAGTGGGGCACGGGGGCATTTTCAGTGGGGCACGGGTACTTAGCTGGTCTGGATGGGCACGGGAACTTAACTGGCCGGGCAGCAGCATGTTTTCATTCCAGGCGGCATCCATCTTGAACGGGCGGGACTCTCCTCCGAGTTTCGCTGGTCCGTCGGTCCTCCAGTCCTCTCTAGGACTCTGGAGGACCGACCAGCGAGACCAACGAGATATGCGCCCTAGAGAGGGCGTGCGACCAGCGATACTAGGGTAGAAAGTCCTAGAGAGTCCTGCCCATTCATGATGGATGCCGCCCGGAACGAAAACATGCTGCTGCCCGGCCAGTTAAGTTCCCGCGCCCAGCCCCCGAACACCGAATGCCCCTGGGGGGCACACACGAGGCAGCTGCCACCCTGGGGATGCAGCGGGGGGGGCAGCAGCTGCCCACGAAATTGAAAAAAGGAACCCCAAAAAAACAAAAAAAGAAGAGGCTCCCACCCCCAGCCTCAGCGCCCTGGGACCCAGGGCCCCCCCCGCCCCCCACTCTGCAATGCCTCTGGCTCTAAGGTTTAACAAGCTACACCTGCCCACATTCCTTCTCCTAAAGGTCTAGCACTCTGTCCCGGTTGGAGATCTGGTAAGCCTAGTTAAACCTTAGACCACAATCCTAGGCATGTCTACTCTGAAGCAAGCCCCACTGAATGCAATGGGACTTGCTTCTGAATAGACATGCCTAGGATTGTGTTCTAAGGTTTAACAAGCTACAGCTGCCCACATTCCTTCTCCTAAAGTTCTAGCACTCTGTCCCAGTTGGAGATCTGGTAAGCCTATATCATATAACCTTCATAATTTGCCTTTGTTCTCTTACAGTCAGTTCTGTGTGAGTCTGACCATGTAACTCTCAAAACCTCACATATCAAACCTCAACCTCTCAGCTCTGGCATACAGAGTCATATGGGATGGTTTCTTTTTCTTGAACTTCAGGGGCTCAGAGCCACGGACTCTGTAATTTCTAGCTACTTGGGGTAGCTAATAGATATATGAACAAGGAAAGGAAGCATAACTTCCAGCTACAGCCTAGTTTGATAGCAGCTGAGCTGAAAAAGGCTGTTTGCAGAATAAAAACAATGCCAAGATAGAAAACTGAATGGAACACTATATTCCTGCCCAGACATTTCAAATCATGAGTTCAAGAAAGGCCAAACTCAGGGTACAAACACTGCGAAGAGCACGAGAAACCTAAACCACTGTTTTAATTATGATTATTGATGCCTTTGAATGAAGACAGAGGATCACTTCAGTGTGTGTGTGTGTGTGTGTGTGTGTGAGAGAGAGAGAGAGAGAGAGAGAGAGAGAGAGAGAGAGAGAGAGAGAGAGATATTTCTTGGTATCATAGAAAGTTGATTCAGATTGAGTGGTTCACCTCACTCAATATTGTCAACACCCTGGCAGGGGAGCAGCCACTGGCACCGCATGGCCAACACATGACTGTAGGTCCAGACCTCCCACTGTCCCTGGGGCCAGCAAGGCACAGGGTTGGCTGCTCCTTGCAGGATGGGGGCCTCCCTGCTCTGGAGCAATGCTGGCCCTTTAACCCCAGGGCTAGACCAGGTGGAGCTGAGGATGTGGATGAGAGAGAGAGACAGCTCAAGAAGGTAGGGTCCAGGGCTTCATAAGGCAGGCAGGGCCAGTGAAGAGAGGTCTCTCGACTGGCTACCTGAGGGTTGTTCTATGTCTGCTCCTTTGGGGCAGCCCTCTCCCCACTGCTGGCTCTGAGGCCTGGTTGGGGGGTCCTGGGTGTTGGGCCAGCCAGCAACCCTGCCTTTGTTTCTACCCCTGTCACTAGGGCCAAGGAAGACTGAGACCCCCAAGTGGGGTGCACCCCTCTTGTGATGGCCCTGCAGGGGCTGAGGATGGAAAAACTTACTCCCCACCACTGCTGCCTCCTCCCAAAAGTAAAAACAAATCTTGCACATATGCCTGAGTATGGGGGTTGCTAGAGCAGGCAGGTGGGATGAATATCAACCTCCATGGGACTAGGTCACATGGTTTTAAGCAACAGCCTCATGGCACCATCTTTATTTAACCTTTACCCTAACTTCAGCATCATTATTCACTGACTGCTTGAATCCATTCCTGAATCTTTTCTGAGATGTGGAGTTAGGAACATAGGAAGCTGCCTTATACAGAGTCAGACCGTTCAGTCCATCTGAGTTAGTCCATCTAGCTCAGTATACGGAGTGGCAGTAGCAGTATCCTGCAGTTCTTCTCTGCTTAAGATAGAAACCGGGACTTTCTGCATGCAAGGCAGGTGCTCTGCCATGAGCTATGGCCCCTCCCTGGCTTTTGTTACCCTTGTTTTTATCATTTAAATTTGCAAAGTGCTGAAAACAGAACGTCAACTTACTGTCAAATACTGCATCCTATGGAGGGGGGGGGCAATCAGGAGGCCTCTTCAAAGTAAGGGAACTTTTGATCCTTTATCTACAGATAAGCCCCTTGTTGTCCTATGGGTCTACTCAGATCTAAAACCAGATCATGACTGGCACAAGTAGACCCAAGGGTGTGTGTGCCAAGGCTGGGCAATAGGATTTTGGTGGCACCTTTGCCATCAGTAACCACACCCTCCCTGCCCCCAACATGTCTCCCTGCAGCACTGATCACCATCCTGAACCTCCCCCTCTCCACCCTATTATTCACCCACCACCCAAGCCCCACGTCATCATAGCCAGAGAAGCCAGGCGAGCCACTGTCATGCAGCTAGCACCGCTCGTTGTTTGTGACAGCATCCCAGTAGGACGCGACTGTGCATCACATTTTGTGATGTTGCAAACCACGCTGTGCTGCCAAAACACAAGTTCCAGCATCCCAGATGGGGGATAGGATTGGACAGTTTATGTGCTTACAACTGTAGCCTTAGAATTACTTCAACATCACTTGTTCATATAACATCTGGACAATCAAGAAATATTCCTTGCCCATGGAATGCATTTACTGGAAGTCTCTTGGGATACAAACAAAGGTGAGACACAAATCACAGCAAAGCAACTTGGCTAAGACAGAGAAATGCATTCTGGATTTTTTCATAGTACTTGAATTCATATGTGCTTTCTACTGATGCAAAAGCTTCTCAAACTCAATTTTCAACAAGCTTCACAAACAGCCTGTACCTTTCTATAGCCATGTATCTTTACAGTGAAATTATGCCCAAGAAGTGCTCAAGAAAGTAATTATATTTCAACATGCATATGATGGAGCGAAACTGCAAGTGTCTATGTGAAAATTACATTGACCTGAAGCAATAGGATAAATCTAAATTCTTCTTGTCATATTTTCCTTTTGATTTTGTGGTCAGGTTGTCACTATGACCATCACTACACTGTTTGGCTACAATCCAGAACGTTGCTAAGGAATGAGTCGTCAGTTGGATGCCATGCACATTGGGTTTCTGTTATCATTTTAGCAGTCGCACAGACCTGATGTTTAATCTTAAAAGAGGATAAAAAGTGGTTCAGAATGTTGTGGAGCTAGAAAGGTAATTAGGCCGTCTGCTTTGTGTATTTGGGGCTTGCAGGGCTTGGTTATCATAGATTTTGCCCCATTTATTTATTATATTTTTATTGCATTTTTCAGCCAAAAATTGACTCCCAAAGTTGCTTAAAGCAATTAAAATCCAACACACACACACACCAATTAATATGTCATATGAAGTGCTGCTTGGGGAGGGGTTTCTTGGCTGGGCCTGGGTCCAGGAAGGATGGAAGGGTGCCCAGCTGCTGCTGCTGCTTTCCCTCCTTCTGGTGTCCTCAACAAGTCACATTTATATTAAATATTAAGCGTCTAATTTTATTCAGAGGGTAGCTCCATTCATCCTAATCTAGAGACGCATGGAAGCAGTAGAAGGCAATGTTCACCATGCTGCAGTCTCTCCAGCTCAAAACCCGTTGCACTATTTCATGCACAGGCTTCTGTATGGAGATGGGCAGGTGCTGTTCGGCATAAATACTGTGAGACCCTTTAGGGACTGACACTGAAGCAGAGCTCCTGGCTTTGTCACAGTGACACAGCAGCACAGGAGTCATGAATAGAAAGACACAGAAATATTCGAGGTGCTTTGTTGCCCTTCCATCCTCAAATAGCAGACTAGTGCTAAGAAGTTCTTTATACAAGTTGATTACCCCTTATCTGGACATCCAAAATCCAGACTATTCCAAAATCCAGACATTTGGGGGGTATGCTGGGCCACAAAATTATTAAAATTACTGTATAACATTGCCTCCAGGCTCTTTGTATAAGACGAATATGAGACAAACAAATGTTTAGACTTGGGTCCCATCCCCAAGATATCTCATTATATTTATGCAAATATTCCAAAATCCAGACAAATCCGAAATCCAGTCAACTTCCCGTCCCAAGCAGTCCGGATAAGGGATACTCAACCTGTACTGAGGTGTCTCAAATTATCAATTGGTATTAGACAGACAGTGAAATCCTAACTAAAGATCCAGCCAGCAGCCCAGGGCAGCCCGCTGGATCCTATTCCTGCTCCGGACTGCCATGCGATGGGCCGGAGGTCTACTTCCCTTCCCCGGGTGTAAAACGGGGCCAGCCCTATTGGCATCCTCGGATTTCCGCCTGCTAAATAGGTGGCGGAATTAGGAGGATTTTAATTAGGAGGAATTAGGAATTAGGAGGATCCCTCCTCCCGGGCCAGCTTTTCCAATGGCCCCCCTCCCTCACCGCATGGACCGCCCATGCGGCTGCCGGCGGGAGCCTTACCTGCCTCCAGCAGCCGCATGCTCATCCCGCCACATCTCAGTAGTGGAGTAAGGGAGGCCGACCTTGTGCCGGCCTCCCTTCCTCCCGAGTTGGCGCAAACGTGACGTAAGGCATGTTTGCAACGGCTTCCAGTGCCAGAGCGCTTGCTCCAGCGCCGTAAATTTAGTTAGAATTTCACCGAGAGTCTGCTCCTAGCTCCTAGCCAGCCAGAGGGATTAGTGTACTACACTCAATGTTAAGCCTCTCATAGTGCCCATTTGCTTTTGGAATAGGTGCCAAGACTGCACTCTGGGCAGTTGTGTCTGCGCACACACTGCCAGTTTTTAAAGCTGTAGTCCCCACCCCTGCAGCAGGCTTTTGCACAACTCCTAAAGATGAGTGGAAGCCTGTTTCAAGGTGTGGATGACATTCTCTGGATTGGGGCACTGGACATCAGAAGGATCAGCCACGTTGTAGATTGAAACTATGGGCACAAGCTACCGGAATGCACTTCTGCATGAGTCCCATACGCTTGTTTACTTAGTAATTTGCTGTATAATATTTTATAATCCCATCCATTTCAACTGGGATTGAGGAGGACAAATTCCTAGTAGAATGCGCCCTCACCAAGGCTGGCATTCATTTGGAAGATGAATGATAAACTGTATGAATGAAACACCATATACTCTCCCATTTAAATGTAAACTCAGACAGGGAGGGAGTGACGTGATGAGCTCTCACAGCGGGTGACACAAACTCTAGTGATGCCTCAGTCCTATTTTTTGCTAACGCCAGTGCAGCAAATGTGTCACAAATAAGGTGCAGCAAATAAGGTGTCACAAATGTGCCATAAAGCACATTGACGACACCCTGCGAGCAAGGCATGCCTGCAGGAAGACCTGCAGCATCCCGCTGGCGCTGGATTCTGCAGACCACGTGCCAGAGCAGGTACGTTCTGCTCTGAGCGATGTGGGGGCCGGGGGAGGGTGGGGGAGGGCAGGGAGAGGGTATAACAGAGCAGGAGAATGGCAGTGATGGGGCGGACCGGGACCGGGCAGGATCCGTGGCACTGGGGCGCACCATAGGTGACCCACTGGGGTTGTTTGTTTTAATTGTTTTAATTATTTGTTTTTAATTATTTTAATGTATATACATATTTTAATGTTTTTATTGTAAGCCGCCCTGAGTGCCCTTGCTGGGAGAAAGGAGGGGTATAAATTCTTTAAATAAATAAATAAATAAAATATCCTATCCCCCCCCCCCCCAGGCCTCTCCACTTGCGCAGGGCTGCTCGGTCCTGCATCAGCGAATGAGCAGGTGCAGATCTGAGTATTCGTAATGTGGCAGCTGGGGGGTTACTCAAGGTAAGGGGACAAATGCTGGAGACCTCCAGCTTGCTCCTAGCCAGCACTGGATACAGCGTGGGCAGCCCGTTTTCCCCATTATCTTTGTTTTACTGAAAGTCGCTGAAAAGCAATGCTGTCACTTTGACCAGACTATTTAATTTTTTCTTTTCATCTTGCTTGATTACAGCACACAAACTAATTCTACTTCTTTCTTATATAAAGTACTGTACAAATCAACCAGAGCATTACATCTGAGAGTAACGTGCTCTCCTCTGGACCTTCTCAAGTATATTAGTTTCATTTTTGAATTAAAGTGATACAGCCGTTAAGGTGAAAAACTGTGTTATAAATATTTAAAATGTCTTTCCCTTAATACATTTAATTTTCATGGTACTAAATTCATATAGATACTAAATTCATATTCATATAGATTTGCTGCCAATTTGAAATTGAGCTATAGCATCTGTCTTCCTGCCAAGAGTGAGATAAATCTTTTTATTTAATTTTCTGATTGCGCTTGCTCTCCCTGCCAAACACTGTGTTTTGGGGTTTATTATTTGTTGCCTGTTTACATAATCACATGTGGAATAATTTTCATCTGGCCACCAGTCTGAGAGTTTTAATAAGCTCTTCATAAGATGAATGATAATTATGGACCAGAAACTCTAAAAGCAACTGGCAGTCCAAGCTCTTTTTCTGCAAGGTATGTATTAGTACATGGCTTCTCAAAGTGTGGTTCACAGCCTGATGCCAAGGTGGGTCATGATCTGGGCTCTCCCGCCCGCCCTTGCTTCCGATTGACTGCAAATCGGAGCCATTATGGAAGCATTGGGAGGCCACGGAGGCCTCTTCCAGGTCGGCGACCCAGTCTACCGTCCTCCATGGGCCTCAGAATGGCCCACAGAAACTACGTACTTCTGGTTTTCGGACCCAACTTCCGATTGGCTTCCGAAAACCGGAAGTAGCTTCTGGATGCTTCTGCGAGCCATTCCAAGGCCCGTGGAGGCAGGTAGAGTGGGTCACCAGCCCGGAAGAGGCTTTCAACTCCCCCCCCATATGGTCTGGCTGCCCTGGAAGGAGCAATTGTGTCGTGACCCACCAGGGAGGACGAGGTGGATCGTGGCGCTGAAAAGTTTTTGAACCGCTGTGTTAGTATGAATGTAGTGGCGTCACTAGGATGCGCGTCACCCCAAGGCGGGGGGGGGCGCGTCACCCTAGCTAGGCTCTGACATCGGTGTGGCCAAAGGCCGCGCCGCGATTTGGGGGGGCGACCCGGCTGCACCCTGCCCCGGGTGCCTCCCCCCGCCCCGCGTCGGAGCGTCCGACCCTGCCGGCGCTCCAGGGCCTTCTGAAAGAAGGCCCATGCAGGGCGTTAATACGGGTATTTTTACAATTTTCGCGCATGCGCAGAGACCGTTTTGAGGGCATCCTGGGCCGGCCTCGGAGCGTCCGGAGGGTGACGCGCGTCACGGAGGTGGCGCGTCACCCCGTGGCGCGCGTCACCCCCTGGCGGCCCACCCCCCCGCCACGCGCCAGTGACGCCAGTGTATGCATGGATTCACATGTGAAACTAAACATTTACCAGGAGAACAAAACAAATTATAATAGTTTATCAGCCCAAGTCAGAAGGGTGATCTACCCATGGGGATAAATGGATTATTCATAGATTTCTGTGAATAAATGGCCCCTCTGAAATCTGATTCTGTATGTGCAAGCGCAGAACCAATCCTGCATCCAGCATCCACAAGGGTGCACATCAACACACCCATTATTCAAGCTATCAGCTGTTACACCACTGACCACTTGTTTTGGCAGGTTGACTGAATCCAAGTTCCTCTTTCCCTCCCACTGCCCAGAAGTGCATCTAACTTGTCAGATGTGACAGTGCAGATCACATGTTTTCAAGGGAAAGCATTAGGTAGGGAATGTATGTGGCTCTGCTAGCATTCGATAAACAGGCTTGGATGGAATGCTTCACTATTGCTATTGTTACAAACAGTCTTAACTTAAAACATCATTAAATGCTGTTGATTCCCCCCCAGCGGACAGAATGGCTTATTCATTCTTAAGTCTCATGGCAAAATGTTCAAGGGAACAACAAAGGGAAACATTGCCTGCATTTTCAAGGCTCTCGGAGGAACATCCCAACATGTCTTCACAGTTCTCTAGTTACTGTCACAAGAACAGTGTAGCAGGATAAGAGTGACAGCTCAGAGCACTCTAGTATTCCCTTCTTGCCCTAGGCAAACACTGCTTTGTGACCTACAGGTAATAAAGGACGAGAGTAGCAATAAACAGGCCCTTCATGTGTAAAAGAGGCCCCTTCTTATTTTGTGTAATTTCAGACTTCTGGTAAAACTTAAGGTGTACCAGGTACTGCATTTACTGAATTCAGATTCCCTAATTTAGGGAACTGTAGGAGTACCACAAGACTTTCTATATGCCCTTGCTTATTGATTGTACACAGTAGCTAATTCACATAATTATGTGTTGGAAGAAGGCCTTTAAATTAAACACACACACAAAATCATACAGGTGAATGCCCTTATCCGCGGGGGATAGGTTCCTGCTCTTTCTGCGCTGTGGTTAATTGAAACTGGAAAAGAGTGAACGCTATCCCTGTGCCCCCATTACCTACCTGTGTAATGCTGGCACTAAGCAAGCATGGGTCTTCCCTAAAAAAATGCTGTAAGCAGCAGCGTGCTGCTTATAGCACAGCATCTGAATGCATATAGCAAGCAGCCTCAGTGTTACGAGAGGCTCCTATAGGCCTAGCTTGCTATAGGCATTCCGACGCTGTGCTATAAGCAGCACACTGCTGCTTATAGCATTTTGTTTAAGAAAGACCCGCGCTAGCTTGGCACCAGCGCTACACAGAGGAAAGTAATGGGCGCCGGGAGAGCGGGGATAGCATTAGTTCTTTTCCACAGTTTTAATTAACCGCAGAAAGAGCAGGAACCTATCCTCCAGAGATAGGTCTTCCAGCACATAAAGGTCTTCCAGCACATAATCATGCGAGTTAGCTACTGTGTACATCAATAAGCATTGGCATTTAGAAAGCCTTGTGGTGCTCCCACAGTTCCCTAAATTAGCATTTTGTTTAAAGAAGACCCGCACTTGCTTGGCACCAGTGCTACACAGAGGAAGGTAATGGGCATGGGGGTGCGAATCCTGTATCCGCGGATAAGTAAATCTGTGAATACCAGATCTGTGGATATGGGACCCCCTGTATTTAAATCTTAAATCTTTGTTGAAGAGCATCAAATCAGAGATAATTCACTGAGAAACAGAAGCACAGTTACACACCAATGCTTCACAGATACGGGATTTGACGCCATGTAGTCAGCTCGAAATATTTAATAGTTTCCAAAGCACGCCGCGGGTTTCCAAACAGGCAGTCGCATGCGTGATAAAATATCAAAAATCCGAGGATCACGAACACCCAACGTTTCGTTCTAGCCTTAGAACATCTTCCAGAGGTAAAAACAATCATTGAGATTGTAGGTGAAGTTATCCAGCCTCACCTAAGGTCCGTTTAAATTAAGAAAAGCGCGGGAAACCCGCTAGTTGTTAGAAAGCGAAAATGACCCGATGTGACCGCTCCGGCTGTCAAATCTTCAAACAGCCGCACTTCGCACTTACATAGGAAAGGAGATTGGGATACGAGAAATGAGCGAAGTGCGGCTGTTTGAAGATTTGACAGCCGGAGCGGTCACATCGGGTCATTTCCGCTTTCTAACAACTAGCGGGTTTCCCGCGCTTTTCTTAATTCAAATCTTCAAACAGCCGCACTTCGCACTTACATAGGAAAGGAGATTGGGATACGAGAAATGAGCGAAGTGCGGCTGTTTGAAGATTTGACAGCCGGAGCGGTCACATCGGGTCATTTCCGCTTTCTAACAACTAGCGGGTTTCCCGCGCTTTTCTTAATTCAAATCTTCAAACAGCCGCACTTCGCACTTACATAGGAAAGGAGATTGGGATACGAGAAATGAGCGAAGTGCGGCTGTTTGAAGATTTGACAGCCGGAGCGGTCACATCGGGTCATTTCCGCTTTCTAACAACTAGCGGGTTTCCCGCGCTTTTCTTAATTTAAACGGACCTTAGGTGAGGCTGGATAACTTCACCTACAATCTCAATGATTGTTTTTACCCCTGGAAGATGTTCTAAGGCTAGAACGAAACGTTGGGTGTTCGTGATCCTCGGATTTTTGATATTTTATCACGCATGCGACTGCCTGTTTGGAAACCCGCGGCGTGCTTTGGAAACTATTAAATATTTCGAGCTGACTACATGGCGTCAAATCCCGTATCTGTGAAGCATTGGTGTGTAATAGCGGGCCATGAAGGTTACTACAAGGAATAGAAGCACAGTTAACTAACTGTGTGTCCCTTAAGTTCTCTCTTTATATTTTTAATGGAAAACGTAACAGAATATGAAAGGTGGAAAGGATTAGTGGTTATCTCTGGGGTTTTTTAAAATGTACTTTTCCATCTCATGACAGTGGTTAGCTTATTACGTGATGATAAGATTACGTGATGCTTCAGATAAGATTCGACTTTTATTTTGTTTGATTTACTTTTTAGGGGAAGCTTTTTTGATTGTTTTTTTAAAGCAGTAACAAACTGCTTTATTGTTATTTATGGCCTGAATGGAAAAGTGATTGGGATACAGAAGGAGTGACTTCAAGACACAATCGTAATGCCTTTTGATTTTTGTACATTGAAATCATTAAACCCTTAATGTTATCTTAATGAGGTTCAAATCTTTCGAGGAAGGCTTGAAGGGAATTGACTCTAAAAATGCAGCATAATGGTATTAATTTGGAATAAATGAAACCCTAGAAGCAAAATGCTACCTACTGTTTAGCAATTATTTTTAAACAATAAACTCATTGGCCTTCTACACGCTTTTCAAAATCTTAATGTTATCCATTAGTACACAGATGCTCCTGCTCGTGATACAGTAGCTCTGGGAGCTTGCATGGTTCATTAGCTTGCCAATTAGCTTGTCTTTATTAAACATCTATTTCACAAACATTTTTTTAAGAGTTCTGCATCTGACATTATGTTGTGCGCTCCAGTAGTGTCCATGGGCTGAGAACTCCAGATCCAGCATAAGAGTCCTAAAATTAGATGCTTGTGATGGGAAAATAATTTTCTTTCCACATGCATGGAAACCTGGGAGAGAAAGATAGAAGGTTGTTTTTTTCTCTAATTTTGTTCAATTTTCGGGTCAGCATGGAAAGCAATGAAGAAAATAAACAGAGGTTATCTCCTCTGCAGAAGTGGTTGGATTACATGACCTAAACCAGTTTCAAAGGTTATTGTAAGATTTCCACTGACTTACGGCACAATCCTGCCTAACTGTAGACCTGTGGGCCTAATACTCTGCCGGTCTAGGGTGTCGTAAACATGCTGGAGAGTTAGCAGTGCAGGCACGGAGGCTGGAGCCACTCACTCTACTGCATAACTCACCCATCTTTGGCTGCTGCGGGTAAGTCCTGCACCCGTTAGTGGGAGAGCGGGACAGGGGGATGGGGGCCATTGGCCGGCCCGGGCTGGGAGGGGGAGTGGATATCAGTGGCGATATCCTAGGCCCCTTCCTGGCCCGTGCTGCCCTGCCACCGCCTCTGAATGTACGCCAGGACTGGACCTGGCATTCATTAGAAGAGAGCCATAGTCCCTGGGCTCACTTACACCCGGGGAAGGGGACTAATGTCCCCTTCACCCAAGGTGCAGCCTAGCAGCCCCAGGGCAGGTCACAATCCTGATAGGATACAGTGTCCAGTCCTTTAGGCCAGCCACGTATACTTACACAGGATTGCGCTGTAACATTGGGAAAATCCAAGGCCAGCATTAGCACTGAGAGATGGGAGAAGTATAGTTGCCACTTAAGTGGGTGGGTTTTATATAGATATATAAAGGCACAAGCAGGGAATGGAGACCAAAATACACACAACCACATCTCTGCAGTCTCCAGTCAGATGCCCCTCCTTTATACAGGACATATTGATGATCTTTGTTAGTGTAGTCTTATGTGCATTGTTAGCCTTTTTGTTTGCTTTTGAAAAGCAATCTCTGTGGCACATGTATCTCATGTGTCAGCCATTCTTGCCTGGCCCCCTACCTTCACGCTGAGCAGAGGTGGGAAATTCCAGGCACGGCATTGGTGCCTGAGGCTGGGGGTGGAGCATGCTCCACCCCCAGTTATCCCTGACAAGGGCTTGAACTTGCCTGTCAGTTCTGCTCTGTTTGGCATTCCCCTCCCACCACTCCCTTTGTGTGGTCTGAGATTAGCTGGTTGCCCTATCAGGACCCTGGTAGGATTTTTTTTTTTTTTGCTGTTAGCTAGATTGGCCTTAGGGCTTGCAGTTTTTTCGCCTACCCCAGACTGGCTTTGGGCTTGGGTGGCTTGAGCTCTGTTTTATTTTACTCTTGTTGCACCTTCCTTATCACTAACTTCATAACTGTTTAATAGCCGATAATCCAACAAGAAAAGCTAACAAAATGTTAAAGGTCACTTCATTTCCCCAAGTCCCAAGTCCCAAGTCATGCATAGGAAAGCCAGCCATTTTTCTCACTTTACTACGCATGACTTGGGAGTAGGTGAAAATGAAGTGACCATTAACATTTTGTTATTTTTTCTTGTTGGATTATCAGCTGTTAAGCCAGTGACCTGAAGGAGCTTTCATGGAAATGTTCTGCATGAGAAATAAAATTTCATATGTGCCACACACACACACACACACACACACACACACACACACACCCAAATTGTCTGGGTTTTCTGGCCATTTATTAAAACAAAAATAAGAACATGATGAGTCCTTCCCTAACGTTTCCCTAACATTTTGTTGGGGTCCATTCCCAACATCCTCCTTGAGTAACAGCAACGTCAGTAGCCAAGAAACTACGGTGCCGAATTATTTAATTCGGTAATATGAATTATTTAATTTGGTAATGATGTAAGGCCTACATCATATTAAGTCAAAACTCCTATTGGGAAGAATACCATATGTGAGTAAGTGCCAGTTTGAAAATGTAAACGTTTAAGTGGTCCTTCCTCAATATTTTCTTATTAGGGTCTTTTGCTGTATTATGTTCTGTGAAAAAAGAAAAAGGGTCTGCAGTTGGAAAAACCTTTGAGAGGGAAGCATAATTTATCCTCCCCCCCCCCAGTCCATACTCTTTGGAAAACAGGGTCAGGATTTGGAGGATTTCCCTATATGCATTTCTTGGGATTTGCAATTGGGGGAAAAATTATCATGCACCCTTCCACACAATTTTCCAATTATACACTGTTCTTTTCCTCCATAGTTGTCACTGGTGACACATTTGTGGGGTATTTTTTGGCCAATAATTTTTGGTTCACTTATGCAAGTGAACTCTCTCTCTCTCTCTCTCTCTCGCTCTGTGTGTGTGTGTGTGTGTGTGTGTTTGTGTGTGTGTGTGAGAGAGAGAGAGAGAGAGAGAGAGACAGAGAGAGAGAGAGAGAGAGAGAGAGAGAGAGGTTTGTCTGCAGAATGTGTGTATGAGGAATTGTGCAGTGAGGACAAAAAAAAAGAAACCCAGTAAGTTTAGGAAGTTTACAGATCAATAATATTCATAATTCCAAGTCCTTAATATTAGGTGGCTGTCCTTTTATCCAGGGCAGGTGGGGGGGGCATGTATCCCTTCAATCTTGCAGCAAAGTGTTTTACTGAACTTTGCAGAAACTTACTTTCCCTTGGCCAACATAGATGATTGAAATATTAATGCATTTTGTATTTGTCTAAGTTCCAGGGATAATCAAATAGACACTTGCTGCTGAGCTGTGAAATAGCTCTTGCTGCATTTTTATCCAGGCTGTAGATTCTTCTAACATTCCTTGCTGCACTACAACATTATTGATTGGTGACTCAGAAAAAGGTTTCTGCTTACATCCTGGAGCTAGTATGAGCCTTCCTGGAAACCAAGTGCAAGAGAGCGCAAAAAGTTGATAGACTATTTTTCCTGTAGTACATTTCCTCCAGCTCATTTTAGTTGAAAACAGCCTCAAGCACACCTTTTTCATAATATAGATGGCCACAAATGCTGTAAAAATGAGGATAAAAAAGGCCTGTCATGAAGGCAGGAAAAAGTAAGGGGGGAGGGGAAAATGCAATGAACTGGGTAGCACTTTTGTCAGGGAGACTGTTAAATCACCCCTCCCCCAAATTCTGATTTTGCATCAGTGGCTGCATGATGGAGCATATCAAAGAAAAGGGAAGAGCAATAGTTTACCATTTATCCACTAATTAAAGAATAAACATTAGAAAAAGAATTTCATTAGGACTTGAGCAAGTATAACAAAATGCTAGACAACTGCCTCTAATAGCCCGATCCTATCAGGGTCTTATGCTTAGGCTTATCGGATTTTCCCAGTTCTAAACCGGGACACCCCCCCACTAAACAAGTAATTAATTAAATAATTAATTAAAAAATTAAAAAAATTAAAAAACCTTTTCTTTAGTACTATACTGCCTCGTGCCCTCACGAGATTTGGGCGCCTCCATCTTGGATCTCGTGAGATTTCGCGAGATCCAAGATGGCCACCGACAGGAAAAAGGGAACGTTTTAAAATTACAAACCTCAAAAGTGGCGGTGGCGGCAGCAGCACAGCGAGGGCTTCACTGGGCCCGGAAAGCCTGGGACAGATCCGGTACCGGATCCCGAATCCCAGGACCGTTCCAGGTTTTCCGGGATGGATGGCAAGCCTACTTATGCTGATGGATCTCATGATCTGTCAGCATAAGACCAGGCCCACCATCACACGAGCTGCTCCAGCAGTGTGCGGTTCACTACTGATAGCATGGGAGCTGGGAATCCCTGCACCAGCAGCAAGCTACTGAACCACCTCCGGAGAAGGTAGGTTGGCAGCGGGAGCAGTTTGGGAAAGGATCCTGGGCAGTTTGGGGCTGGGAGCAGGCTGGGCTGGGGGCAGTTCGGAGTGGGATTATCCTGATGGCAGTGGTGCATGCTATTCCTCCTTTCTGGCCCAAGCCCGCCCCCAAGAGTCTCCTCAGATTTACACCAGTAGAAGAGCTGGCATAGGTCCGTTGGAGGCCAGGCAACGTATGAGAAGGACCACCTGGTTCTCCCATCCCCCAACTGCAGTGTCAGCAGCACTGTATGGTCTGGGCTGGCGGGGGATGGGATTAGGCTATAAGAGCATTTCAGTCATGGAACAAACTGCTAAGAAGGGAAGCTGTGAAATGTTCATCCTTAGAGAAATTTAAAGGAAAGCTGGCTGAGCATCTACCATAGATACTTAGGTAAAGATCCTGCACATGATAGAAGGCTCGCACCTATTACTGATGGACCTTGGTGCAAATATAAGAAGCAGTCACTGTCCAAGGCATGCTGGTGTATAGGAGGATCTCTCCGCTGAATAGATGGTTGCCTTTGTTATTCTGATACCTAGCAGGAGGAAGGGGGTGGGTGGCTAACAGATACACATCGAAGTGTAATAACAAATGTTACCCTTTCTACTACTTTCAGGGCTGTCTGTCCCGGCATGGCCAATACTTGCTGCTCATGCAATTTTCTGAGAAATTTCCCAGCAATTGCCTGGGAAAGGACTACAAAAATCAATGGCAATGTAGGATTCAAAAACAGCATCTTAAATGAACAGATCTTTATAAAAATGTCTATGGCTGATGAATGCAGCCATCAAGCATAATTCCAGAACACAATCATCCCCGTCTTGCAAAATGGGATTAATACTAAAGATGTAAAGCATCTCTAAGCAACCCATGGGCTCAGTGAAAATGAAATAATAATGGTATCTGGCTTATGATGACAGAGATATCAAATTGCTAATGTTTGTGCATTAGCTGACATTAGCAAAAGTGAATTGCTTCTCTAAGATATGTTCTCTGTTCTTTGGCTTCTCTCTAACTTAATATTCATTTTTCCTGTTTCATGCAAGCATATTGAATGGCATGTTAATCTAACATGCTTTCAATTTAGCTTCCTTCACTAAAGGTCTATTGTCATATTCTTTTCATGGGAGACATAGTGGTAATTTGTATGCTAGAAAGTACCATTTGTCAGATGGGTGGAGTTTGAAAGCGCAGTACCTGGGGCATATAGAATAGTACCCTTTAAACAATAGTACTTCTTCCTGGTGTGGAACACATGATTAGCCATGGTGATTGAAATGAATGGCAGAATCAACTCCCCCCCCCCCCATGTTAATGTCCAACATACCAAGACCATAATTTCACAGGAGAGACTGTACAGGATCTGTCTGTTTCAGGGATGCTTCCTTGAAAGTTCAACATTCACTTTTTCAAAATTATCACAGGGAGTTAGGAATATAACACCTGGGCAGCCCAATCCAAACTAACTATCCGGCGGGCCCACCAGATCCTATCCCTATTTGTCCCCTTCCCCCAATGTAAACCGGGGAAGGCCCAATCGGCCTCCTCGGATTTCCGCCAGCTATTTCCGCCAGCTATTCCTCTGGCAAAGGAGTGGGTGGAATGGGGTGGTGACGAGACAGAAAGGAGGGCAGATCAGGCTGGGGGAGGTTGTTGGTTGCAGCAGGACACACCGAATACTGAGCCCCTTTCCCGGCCTGATCTGCCTTCATGGAGCGATGCGATTGAGCTGGCCCCTTTACCCCAAGGAGACCACCAGTAGCCAAAAATCCCCCCACAGGATGCATAAATTATTATTTATGAAAAAAATATTTTTTTCAATTATTTCCCCCACCATTTTTGCCCCTTTTCACCGCTTTCCTTCGACATTTTCGCCACGTTTCCCTGCCATTTTTGCTTGCCTTTTTTGCTTGCTTCCTCATTCCTGCTGCCGCCTTCTCTTGCAGGTCGATTGCCGCTGCCGCCACTGCTTCCACAACTCTTCTAAGGGGTTCCCAAAGTTCTCCTGGGGGCTGCCATCTTGGATCTCGTGAGAACTTTGGGAACACCTAGAAGAGTCATGGAAGCAGCAGCTGCAGAAGGGGGCAGACCCTGAAAACCAGGAGGGGTCTGGGCTCCGGAAACTGGGACTGTCTCAGTATTTCCAGGACGGATGGTAAGCCTAGCTAAACAGCTGGTGTAGAGGAGACCCATTGGAAGCCAGGTGGGCCATATGGTTGTTCCCACCCCACCACAGCATGTGGTGGGTTTTCCATCAGTGGTGCTGCATGCTATGGGCTAGTGGGGATAGGATTGGGCTGTATGTATATTAACAACCTAACGTTTAGGTTAAGAGAATCTGTATGTTCTAATCTGGGAGGATTCTAAGTGATTTTATCCAACCTTAATTTCTTGGTCCATTCACCCTAGTTACTAAGAACATGTATTATATCCCTTTACCACAGTTATGAAGTTAGTGATTGGAAGCTAGCAGAACTTCACTCAGCACCCCAGTTAGCTCTCTCGTTCCTGAATACAAAAGAGCCCTCCTTCTCTTGAACGCAGTAGGTAGCGGCAGCTACTGATTTTTGTGAGTTTAAGGATATATTTAGTCCCAGCAGTAAAGATGCAACAAGCAAACACCCATCTAATTTGGCTTACAAAGTGATCTCCTGATGTGCTGGGATGAGAAGAGTGGTAAGGACTCTGCAAAGGGCCCCAGGGTTCAGTTTCTAGCCCTTTAATACTCGCAGAGATTTAAGTGAAATCGTTCAGGCAGAATTCTGTGCCCTTACTCAGTATGAAGCAAACCGGCAGTGCTCTAGCTGGTGAGCGCAAAGCACTCACTGACAAGCACTCATGTGCATGTTTATTTTTGATGTCATTAAATGTTTTACTATTAAAAGTAGAATAAATTAAACCATCTTAGTTTTCACACATTAGACTGCCTTATTTATGTATACACAATAAACAAACAAACAAATGGAGCTTAAGTAAGTTTTGCTTTGACTGGATTGTGCTCCTTGTTTTGAACTAAAATCTTGTAATATTGTTTTACTCTTTGTAAGTTGCCTACAAGCATCAAACAGCACGTACATATTTGTTTCCTCTCGTCTCTTCATCACTTTGTACCTCTCCAGCTGAAAACACCACTAAACTTTTATCATTCAAGAATTTCCATTCCTCAACCCAGTTAACCATGGGGATACCATGCCATTGTCATGTCATGGACATGCCATTAACAACTATGCATTCTCTCTGATAAGAGTCTAGTATTCCCTTTTAATAGAGATATTGTTCATAGCAGCATTATATCGTCTGGACATATAAAAAAAATACTTTTTGAAAAGATAAGGCTCCTTCTCAGTCCTTCTCTTCTAGAGTGTTGTTTTATGTCTCCATTTTTTATTATTGCTAATCTATACCGTGACACTGCTTCCAATTTCATAACATTCTGAATTGTGTACCTATTAAGGGTCCTTCTTCTGCCTCTCATTCATAGTGACTCCTATATACTAGTGTGCATATCCATTTTTTCCAATGGATGAGCACTGAAGGCTTCTTCTGAAAACGCATGTTCGCTTCATCTAGGCAACATATGCAAGGATTTGTTGGTTTTCCTCCTTTCCTGACTTTCCCAGTGCAACTAACGCAGGCTCATGCCTATGTGGGGGAACCAAAGGAGAGGAGGATGCTTCTACTGTTTTGATATGAAGACCTCAGGCTTAGTCAGCCTCCTCTAAGCACTCTCCAGTTAACAAAAGTAAACTGTTCACAGTATTGGAAAAGAGCCACTTACAGCCCAATCCTATCCCCAACAGTATATAGTATGCAGCTGTGCCAATCTGGCATTCACTGCATGGGGGGTGGGGTGGGGTGACCAGACAACTAGCTAGAATTAAATAAAAAAAATTAACCTTAACTCCCGGTAGGCCTCTTAAGTGCCTATGAGTCTCCTTGTTATCTTGTTGGCTGTGTGCTCCCTGAGGCATCTGGTGGGACCACTGTCTGATACAGGAAGCTGGACTAGATGGGCCTTTGGCCTGATCCAGCAGGGCTCTTCTTATGTTCTTCCATACCAGCTTTCTGGGTGCCGTAAGTTCAAGGAGAAGAAGGGAGCACGTTGGGCAAAAAGGTGATAGCATCCCGCCACACACTGCTGCAATCGAGATCCACTCCCTCCAGCCATAGAACCACCCCCTGCCCTCCCCTCCCCAAACCTCTCCCTCCCCACCCTCAGCTTGCCCCCACTGCCACGTTACCTGCTCTGGCACAGGCTGGATCCATCAGGTGTGCAGAGTTGCTGGCTGTTTGCGCCAGCAGTTCTGACATGCTTAGCAGCTGCGCGCCATTTCTGGCAGCATTGCAACATTTACAACAGTAGAATGTGAGTTCTGGTTTGGTTGACAGCCTGTTGGAGTCCCCCCCGCTTATTAGTGCGGGGGGACTTTAATGTCCATGCCGAGGCTCCCGGGGGTGGTGCGGCTCAGGACTTCATGGCCGCCATGACAACCATGGGCCTGTCCCAGAAGATCTTAGCCCCGACACATGAGGCGGGACATGTACTGGACCTGGTGTTTACAGCTGAGCAAGGGGGCGGTGATCTGGATGTGGAGGAGATTAACATCACTCCATTGTCATGGACAGATCATTTTCTGGTAAGGTTTAGGCTTGTTGCAGCTTCCTTCCTCCACAAAGGCGGGGGCCCGCATTCTATGGTCCGCCCCCGGAGGCTAATGGATCCAGAAGGTTTCTTGAGTGCTCTGGGGGACTTTCCCACTGCCAAGACTGGTGACTCGTCTGAGGCCCTGGTTGACCTCTGGAATGGGGAAATGGCCAGGGCAGTGGATGAGATCACTCCTGAGCGACCTTTGCCACGCCGCAGACTCAGAGCGGCTCCTTGGTTTACTGAGGAGCTGCAAACGGTGAAGCGACGGGATAGATGTCTTGAGCGACGGTGGCGGAAAACTCATGCCGAGTCTGACCGGACACGGAGTAGGGTCCACTATAGAGCCTACTCTGTGGCGGTGGTAGCGGCGAAGAGAAATTTCTTCTCTGCTACCATTGCGTCTGCAGGCAATTGTCCAGCGGAGCTGTACCGTGTGGTGCAAGGCCTACTCCATCAGGCCCCTCCAACAGATCAGGAGGAACACACAGTGGCCCGCTGTGACATGTTTGCTAAACATTTCGCAGATAAAATCGATCGGATTCGCCATGACTTGGATGCCACATTGACAATATCTGAGGATGTCCCCTTGGCACCTGCTGGTCCGATGTTGTGGGATTCTTTTCAGCTTGTACAGCCTGAGGATGTGGACAGGCTCCTTTGGAGTGTGAGGCCGACTGCCTGCCTGCTTGACCCTTGCCCGGCTTGGCTAATCAGATCTGCCCGGGAGGGGGTGGCCGAGTGGACAGGGAGGGTGGTCAACTCTTCTCTGGTGGAGGGGGTGTTGCCGCTCACTTTGAGGCGGGTGGTGGTTCGACCCCTGCTGAAGAAGCCCTCCCTTGATTCCACAATAATGGACAACTACCGGCCAGTTTCAAACCTCCCGTTTTTGGGGAAGGTGATTGAGCGGGTGGTGGCGTCTCAGCTCCAGAGGGTCCTGGATGAAGCGGATTATCTAGATCCCTTTCAATCTGGTTTCAGGCCGGGCTTTGGGACGGAAACGGCCTTGGTCGCCTGGGTGGATGACCTACGCTGAGGACTGGACAGGGGGAGTGCATCCCTGTTGGTTCTGCTGGACCTCTCAGCGGCTTTCGACACCATCGACCATGGTGTCCTTCTGGGCCGACTGGCCGAGGTGGGGGTTGGGGGCACTGTTCCGCGGTGGTTCCGCTCCTACTTGGCAGATAGGTCCCAAATGGTGGTGCTGGGGGACGCCTGTTCAGCATCCTGGCCCTTGAGGTGTGGGGTGCCACAAGGTTCCATCTTGTCCCCCATGCTATTTAACATCTACATGAAACCGGTGGGTGAGGTCATCCGGGGATTTGGAGTTGGGTGCTATCAATATGGTGATGACACCCAGCTCTATCTCTCCTTTCCACCTGATTCGAGGGTGGCTGTTGAGGTTCTGGAGCGCTGCCTGGAGGCGGTTGGGGCCTGGATGTGGGCTAATAAGCTGAAATTAAACCTGGACAAGACAGAGGTTCTCCTGGTCTGGAAATCCACGATGCAGGTTCTAGAGTATCGTCCTGCTCTGAAGGGGGTTGCACTCCCTCTGAAGGAGCAGGTCCACAGCTTGGGGGTCCGCCTGGATCCGCAGCTGCTCCTGGATTCCCAGGTGGCGGCTGTGGCCAGGGGGGCCTTTGCCCAGCTTCGGCTGGTGCGCCAGCTGTGACCGTACTTGGATCGTGCAGACCTGACCACGGTGATCCATGCCACGGTGACGTCACAATTAGATTATTGTAACACGTTCTACGTGGGGCTGCCCTTGAAGACGGTTCAGAAACGGCAATTAGTGCATAATGCGGCAGCCCGTGTGGTCACTGGAGGTAGGCGGTTCGACTCTGTCGGGCCGCTCCTCCGACAGCTGCACTGGCTGCCGATTCGTTTCCAGGCCCAATTCAAAGTGCTGGTTTTGACCTTTAAAGCCCTATATGGCTTGAGGCCATGATATCTGAGAGACCGCCTACTTCTATATAGTAGAACTACTACTTCTCCGGCTCGTCTCCTTAGGTCATCAGAGAAGGCCCTTTTGCGGGTGCCGTCGCCCAGGGACATGCAAGGGGCGGTGGCCAGAAACAGGGCCTTCTCAGTAGTGGCACCAACGTTATGGAACTCCCTCCCTTTTGATTTACGAACTGCTCCCTCCTTGAACACTTTCCGGCGAGGCCTAAAAACCTTCCTGTTCAAGGAAGCCTTCTGAGCCCTGCATTTTTTTAACATCCTGCTGGTACAGCTGGGACACTGCTGCTTGTTATGCTCTTTTTATGCTCTTGTTTTAATTGTAATGATGATCTTTTTTAAATTTTTTAGGTGTTTTATTAATTTCGTTTAACTGTTTTTTACTGTTTTAAAATGTGACTTGTGTATTGTATTTGTTGTATTGTATTTCCTTTTTTTGTAAGTCGCCTTGGGTCCCTTCGGGGAGAAAGGCGGGGTAAAAAAAATAATGTAAATATGATTGGGCCGTTATAGCCACTGAGTGTGTGAGTTAAAATATCTTGAATAATATGATGGATCTTCAGTTGCTAACTAGTTAAGATAACATGTTTTCATGGGTGCTCTTTCCATACATATAACAGTTGTGTTCATTTATGTTAATATTCTCCTACCAATAGACAGGTGCGTAACATACCACAACTATTAAATAAATGGAAATACAATGAGATACTGGTACAGCATTTAATACTGGTACAGCATAAAAACATCTGTTCTTCTCTGTACCTCCAAATGCTCATATTATGAAGGGATAGAGCACTTTTGGTAATTTTGCAGAATCAAGCTGAGCAATAAACTTTCTGAAGATGTCTAAATGTGGTCAATGAACAAAAGAAAAAGATGAACTTCGATAAACTTTGGGAGATTAGTTTTTGCCAGAAAACACTATTGGCTTCAAGGACATCAAGAACATAAGTGAGATTTAGAACACAGTTTAAATAAGATTCACCTCTAGATTGATCAGTACATGGTGGAAGCGAATTGCATCATCGTTTTTTAATTAGATGGTTGCAGATACGAGTCTTTGAGAATCACACTAAAACCTTGGGGTTTAATTGGTTCTCAAGTCATGTAAAACCAACATTATCAAAGGAAGGGCATAAAACAGTCTGTGCCTGCTTGGAATTTCAGGAGATTCTCTTGAATGTAAAATGCTGACCGCAGTAAGTAAACTATCCTCCCAGTCAAACAAATGGATGGAGATGTAAAGAGACCCCTGTGTTTATGAAAATGCTTAACTCCCTTTGTTTTTAAGCAACTGGAAGAAGTGACAAGCTATCACTTTGAAGCCAATTTGCCTCATTATTTTAGACAGAAAAAACGTAGAGTTCCCTGGTGCAATTATTTATCAACATCACCACCTATTTTCTGTGGGAAGCCAGTAATCTATTCCATTTGAATAAAAGGAATATTCATAATGCAATCAAGAGGGAGGTCATACATTTCTGTCAAATATTTTTTTTTAAAAAAAAATAATTCACAACAGGTGTTTAAAGGCACAAAAAGCTTAATTTTCTTAAATGTGGGAAAATGGCAGGGGCTGCCTCTAGTATTGGGAGCAGAATTAAAGGAATTGTCAAAGAGCTTGAGGAAAGCAGGTCTTTATTAGCAGTGAAACTCACCTATCTGTTAATGAGACATGAAAGCCAACAGTTTCTGAAAGGAAACCAGGAAGACAGCAGACAGCAAAGGGGGGAAAGAGCCCACACATTAGCAGCACAATCCTATCCAACTTACACCACTGGTGTAACCAGTAGTTCAGCGAGAACAGGAGGCCCCAGAACGGAAAGGGGATTCAAATCCCCTCCAAAGGGGGATTCAAAGGGGATTTAAATCTCTCCTCCACTCCAAAACCTCCCACCCTGCCCTCCCCGCTGGTTACACTGGTGGTGTAAGTTGGATAGGATTGCGCTTTAGGTTAAGGAAAAAGAGAAAGATCTGTATACAGTTGGTAGGAAAGTGTGGGATGTTAAAAAGGAAACAAAGCTGAGGGTGTTCAAACTTTACATAGGCACAGTCCTACATAGAGTTAAAGGCATTAACAGCACAATCCTGTCCAGAGTCAGCCCAGAGCATGCAGGATCATCGCCAATGGAACCTGCGTTGAATGCTATGGGCCAGCCAGGGATCAGGTAGCTAGAATAACATGCTCTGGAAAGGGCACCCTGGACAATACTCTGGCTGTAGAATTGTGTACCAGCTGAAGTTGTCAAACACTTTTCAAAGGCAGCTCCATGCTGAGCTAATGTAAACTCAAGGTGGCTGAGGCATGAGGAATTGTCACCGGTTATCTGTAACTGGGTAGAACTTTCGCTGAACCTGTGGAGGTTAAGCAATCCCACTTCTCCGCAAAGTACGTGTTTATTTAAAATGGCGAGAGTAAGTGAATAGGGCTTGTGTTGTTTTAATAAGTGATACAGAATGCAGAACGATCCAACAAGTTCATTAACATAAAATGTGTATGGGGGGTGGGTGGGGGGGAAATAACATGTAATCCACTAACTGGTTCCACTAACATGAACATAAGAACATATGAAGAGCCCTGCTGGATCAGGCCAAAGGCCCATCTAGTCCAGCTTCCTGTATCACAGTGGCCCCACCAGATGCCTCAGTGAGCACAAGACAACAAGATACTTGTATCCTGTCGCCACTCCCTTGCACCTGGCACAAAGAAAAATCTACTCCTACAACCAGGTGGTTGCTTATCCCCATCATGGCCAGGTGTGCTCTCTGACTGAAGGTCTTTCTACACTCCAAACATATATAGGGCTTATCCCCTGTGTGGGTTCTTTGATGCTGTGTCAGGTGTGAGTTATTGAAGCTCTTTCCACACTCCAAGCATTGATATGGTTTCTCCCAAGCCACGTACAAAATTTCAGTGAAATGTATCGGTACTATGATTGTATTATTCTAAAAGTCTCATAATGCTATAGCATCATGATCATGGTACAGTATAAAGGGAAGACAAAATGGCCTACTACGATCCTGCTAAGTTTCACATAGTTAGTATCTGGAGTCTCTCATTTCTTCAGTACATTTTGCCACTAATCCAAGAGAGGAAATTTCTGCAAAGAACCTTATTGCTTCTTTCAATTAAGGAACAGATTATTCTGAAACTTCAACCTGAAAGGAGCAAGCAAAGACAGTATAATGAATATCACTTAACCCAAAATAAACATGCAGAGGTTACTAACCTGTGACAAGAAACTCATATCAACCGCAGCTCATTAGGCAGAGACACCAACTGCTCTATTTTTAATATAAGTGGCCACTTTTGTGACTGAGCAAAGCAAAAGGATAATGGGACCTGAAATTAGCAAA
This sequence comes from Plestiodon gilberti rubricaudatus, assembly GCA_026170595.1. Classification (NCBI taxonomy): domain Eukaryota; kingdom Metazoa; phylum Chordata; class Lepidosauria; order Squamata; family Scincidae; genus Plestiodon; species Plestiodon gilberti. The sequence continues at coordinate 27,861,483 of JANXHW010000003.1, read as the reverse complement.
TCCTGAAGTTATGTTAAGAGACAGAAATGACAGCCTTAACCTCCCCAGGGTCCAGTAATTTGTGATTCCTAATTCATTCCAGTGGAAATTACTAAAAATGCCTCTGAGCCCATGAAGAGTGCCATTCCCTTTCCACTGAGCAAGTGCAGCCAGCCCCTCCCTCCACATTGCCTGCCCAAGCTTCATCTGTCTGAATCAACCTTAAAACATCAACCTACCCCCAGACTATTGTCACCCCAAGACATGTTTTGTCTATTTTTCCATAGCCTGGTACATTCTAGGGATTAAAAGCTGCAGTATTCCTAGAATTTGCTGACATCCTGAGGTGTAAGCCAGAGGGGATAGCTCTTGGGATTGGTGTAATACCGTAATACACATAGCATTCACCTTAGAAATCCTCTTAGCATAAGCCATGCAACATCCCCCCTGGAGTTACCAAAACTGTTTGCCGCTATCATCTCCGGATAATTTTGACAGGCTCTGGAATTTGCTGAAACAGCAAAGAATAACCCCATTGCTTGAGTCCAGTTAAGATTTAACCAACCTGAGAAATCCCCCTCCTTAGGTAGCCCTCACAACACTTTAAAAGAGAGACCCCAGCCCCAGGCAAAATGGATCACTTCACTTTCTTATCTGACCCCACTATTACCCATCATGTCCCATCTTCCGTCACCTATGGCAACCTGAGGCAGACAAGCTTTCTCTGCAATCTCTCCTAGATTCAAGATTATTTCTTTCCTCTTGTCCCTCATTCCCCACCTTCACTTTCTGTTTTCCCTTCTTTGTTCAACTGTACCAACACAGACGATTCTGCACCCTCCTGAGAATAACGTCATTTGCATGCACCTAAACGTCATTTGCATGCACCTCCTGAGAATAACGTCATTTGCAATGCCACGGGTGCCATTGGCGCCCGTGGCAGCATGGGTCCGGAGCAGTAGCCACTTTGAGGTGGCAGCTGTGACTGGCCCAGCAGTGGTGCTGCAATCTTTGTGCCATTGCTGGGACTTTTACAACAGTGGAATGGTTGTTCCGTTGTTGTAAATTGACCATAGGATTGGGCCGTCAGCGTACACATTTTATTTTACTATCTGTATTCCATTAATTTGATAAAACCCTTATTCTTGGAAAAGTTTTGTCTCAAACTCACTATGTCCATTCATGCTCTTCCTGGTACCAGTCCAAAGATGTGTGCACTGTGACCAATGATAAAAAAATCCCGAAAGGCACACATGTCCTGAACACACATGTACATGTGCATAAGCATGTCATGAGCACATCTGTGGTAACACTATACTGGGCTTACCCACATTGGTAAATTGACTCTGGCTAGCTAGTTGCCATGGATCGCTCCCCTTTGGGTCTGATTCTTGTCTACTATTCTAGGAAACTGAAAAGATTCTGAAGACCCAGAATCTGAAATCCTAGTATGTGGCAGTCAATACAAAAATATTGTACTGGGCATCCTCAAGACTTTTATGTGGGAATTCATGCACATTCTCAGCATGACATGCTGCTTTTTCACACCAGTACAGTACTTACTGAAGGACCTTCAATAACACTATGTTAAAACAGGTTTTTGTTTTGCAATATACTGCATTGAAATAAATTGAGACTTTTGTTTTTGCCTTTCCTGGCTTACATTGAATTTGGCAGCCTACAAATGTGCTGCCACTTGGCTATACTGGGTTATTTTTCAATATTTGGTTTAATTCTGCTGTGCTCGAGGCAATGTATAACAGCTTTTGGATGCACAAATATTATGTTTAATTCCCATCTGAGCCCAGAAGTGTTACGATGAAATATTATGAATTAATGTTGAGACAGGAAGTTCTTGTAATCAAAAGATGAGTTACGTGCTTTTCAAAAGTGAATTCTATGTGGGAAAAGAGTCACATCAGTTCTGTTTTTGCCCTCTACTGTTAACTATAAGTATCTGCTTTCTTTGGAAATCAAACTTCGAAAGACTTACCGGTAAAAACACCAACTGGCTGCCAGTTAATGAAAAAATATATAGTTTTCATAACATGACTTTGGAAAGAGAACTTTCTTTGTTGATACACCATAAGCAAACATTCTTTTTAAAAGCTCCAGCATCAGATTTTGTTTTTTAAAGCTGCTTATGTGCTCTGTGTATTTGGCTTCCAATAAAATGAGTTGTAGGATCTGTTTGGAGGCTTCCATTAAATGAATGACTATTGGGCAGATGCCTCTTGGGCATCTTTGCAAATCTCAGACATAAATGGCTTTACTGTGGTATAACAGTGTTAAGAATTTCTAAAAGGGTACGGGGGGGGGGGGAGAAGCACCAAAGCTTTTTCAATGATTATTCAGCCATTCCATTCTGGCAGCTTGCACTGAAGCCCATCTGTTCTGTTAAGCAAGTGTGATTTAACTGGATGTCAGGATAATGTCACTGCAACCAAATTCACAGAATTGTAGCCGGGTCACAGCAAGGAGTAGTACTGTTCCTTAGAACTGGTTAGATCAGGGGTCCTCAACCTGTGGTACGAGTACCCTAGGGGTACGCGGACCAATGGCAGGGGGTATGCCAGAGCCTGCCCCTTATCAGCATCAATCAGTAGTTAATTACTTGTTAATTAGAACTTAAATGCAATCCCCCCTGTCTGTCTGTCTGTCTGTCTGTCTCTCTCTCTCTCTCTCTCTCTCTCTCTCACACACACACACACACACACACACACACACACACACACACACAGTTAAGTAAGACAATTTTCACATTTAAAATTGTTTTAGTACTTTTTTATTTAATAATTAGCTAATTAATTAATTGATTGATCCAATTAATTAGCAATTAATTAGCAGGGGGTACTTCAGAAAACTGGACTGTGATAGGCGGCACGGACATCACTAGCGCGAGGCGGGGAGGGCGGGACGCCCCCGGGTGACGCGCACAGAAGGGTGACACGCGCACACGCGCGTGTCGCCTCACCTGCGCGCATCGCCCGGAGGCTCCGAGGCCTGGAGAAGGCCTCAGACCGTCCTCCCGGGCCGGCGCTTCTGAGGAAGGCCCACTGCGTTGAACATTATTTATAACGTTTTTCGCGCATGCGCAGACCGTTCCTGAGGGAAAAGGGCTGCCCTTTTCCCTCAGGAACGGTCTGCGCATGCGCGAAAAACATTATAAATAACGTTCGACGCAGTGGGCCTTCCTCAGAAGGCCCAGAACAGCCGGCCGGGGAAGACGTCCCTGAGCCGGCTGCAACGAGTAAAGGTGCCAGGTGCGGGGGGCGCCCGGGACTGCGGCCTGTCGGGCACCCGGAGCAGCGGCCCGTTGGGTCCCCCCCGTCGGGCGCCCGGGGCAGCGGTCCGGTGGGTCCCCAAAAAAATTGCGGCGCGGACTAATGGCCGTGGTGAAGATTATAAAAGGGTATGTGTCTGGGGGGGTCATTAGGGTGACGTGCGCACCCCGCCCTGGGGCCGCGCCCCCCCTAGTGACGCCGCTGATAGGGGGTACCCGGGCCTCCAAAGGTTGAGAACCCCTGGATTAGATCTCACCTTGAAGTGACCAGTTAGTTGCCATGCCATGATTACACCTTTACCTTCAAGAATGTCACCATTGTGCCCTTCTTTCATCTCCTTTTGTGTCCCAGTGTTCATTATAGTCCCCCATTTGCTATGGGATAAAATTGACGTTCCATATGTTTCAGCACCATTGCAGTCGAAGGATTGTTAATGGTAAAAGTACAATCTTGAACTGCAACCTGAAAACCCAACATCCAGTTCTAAATTATAATCAAGGACCACTCAAAGCTGGCCTTCAGTAAGAACAGAGTGAAAAGGACCATGAACCAACATTATACAATGTAAAGCCTGACACGATCATCAATATTAGTGCTGTTTTCACTCTCGGTCCTGCTGATTTCCAGACTTTTTTGTTACAATTGTACCACAAGTAATTCAGAATGAGTGACAGTGATTAGGGATCCTGTGACATTCTCATCCAAAATTCCTGAGTGGGGCATGCCAGACACCAGACCCCCCCCCAGTCAAGCGACTTCTTAACGTACATTATTTTCTCTACCACCATATTGAGTATTGTCATCACCTGTGTTTTACTTTGTGTGACAACATATATTTGACAACTCTCTTACCATTGAAGGCACAGGCTGTTCAAGATCAGAGGTTGCTGAAATTGAAGGGGAGAGTTTCCCATCTCTCTCTCTCTCTCTCTCTCTCTCTCTCTCTCTCTCTCTCTCTCTCTCTCTCTCTCTCTCTCTCTCTCTCTCTCTGAGTGGAATTTTATCAGGGGATACAAAGTTTCTTTTGGGCCTCTTCTCAAAGGGGGAGGGGGCAAAACAGGTCAAGGGAAGGGCAGCAACAGCTGGAAAATTCTCCAGAGCCCAGGTCTACCACGGTTCCCGATGTGGCACCCAGGTCTATCTGCCTGCTAGACCTGGCCTCCTGGTTAGCCTGCCTCCGTCTTTCAGCTGAGATCTCAGGAAACTTCTGAGGACCCTCCTTTGGCTCCTGGGCCCCCTTTTTGACCCTGGGCCTGGGTACAATTTACCCCCTTTACCCCCTCTCATGAGTCTCTCTCTCTCTCTCTCTCTCTCTCTCTCTCTCTCTCTCTCTCTCTCTCTCTCTCTCTGCTGGAGGCCAGTGGAAATTATATCTGGACCTAATGCAATACAGTACTCATCTCTGGGAAGCATCAAAAAATGTGAGCTATCACTCACTCACCAACAATCAGTTTCATATACTCCTGGTTCCTATATATGGATATTAGCTAGCCCCATTTGCTCAAAATAAGATAGAGAAGATTTCCTGTTAGTGTTATTCCCAAAACGGATGCTAGCATTATCTTTTCAGATCATGAAGCTGCAAACCAGCTATTTATCTGGAATGGAAATGTTGTTTCCTCAAGTTAATTCCACATCTGCCTATGAGAAACAACTCAGATCCCTCTGAAAAACAAATGTTTCATCAAAGTAATGTATTATTTGCAGTTATGAACTGTTAACCATTGTACTTGGTTTGCTGCAAACTGGTGCTTTATTTACATCTCTGTCTGTAGCTCACCATCTGGATTTTTTAGAGACATTTTGTAAATACATATGGTACAGTACTGTAAATAAGTATTTTATTAGTGGGTTAATGGCATCCCTGGGGTTATTTCTTCACTGAAATAACTGCTAAACGTCTATAACACTGAAAGGAGCCAAAGACCAAATCAATTGTGATTTGGTTGTTGCAGTGATGGACAGAGAGAAGCAAACATTTATCATCTCCCAAAGAGAAAATAAACAGCAGGACTCTTCAGCATATTCAAATGTACGTCCTTTTCTCTCAGCCTTTAGGAAGTGTGCTGGATAGTAGACTAAATTTGGAAGAGAAAAGTGTCCCAGCAGGCTGGTAAGAGGAGAGAGAGAAATAGAGCAGATGGTTGGTTTGAGAGTAGAAGCTGAGTACTGTCTGTCAACACACCTCAAAGCACCAATGGCAGGATATATAAATAAATCTCTAAGAAAAAAAAGGACTCTGGAGTTCATGAGCAAGCTAACATTATTTCGATCTCTGCTAATTAAAACAAAAGTTAATGTAAACAAAAGGCTTATATTTCTCTGGGTTTTGGTAACCTTGTGCATTAATTAAATTCTAATATTACTGAGAGCAAAAATAGATCTGAGGATAATGAAACTAGTATTTTCTCTCCCTCTATATAAATCAGGGGTTCTCAACTGGTGGTATGTGTACCACCAGCGGTACTCCGACTGACCGGAAGTGGTACGCGGACCGCTGGTTCACCAGAACCCCGCTCTGACATGGCTTTTTCAGCCACATTTTCATGTCTTTTTTTTTTTTGCTCCCGAGAGACACCTGCTTTTGGCCCAGCCTCTTGGGAGTGCTGGGAAAGGCCCTTCCACACACCCTGACTCTCCTGACCCAACGTCATCACCAGTCACTTCCGGTGGTATGCGAAGGATGAGTGATGCTGGAGGTGGTATGTGGCCGGTCAGGGGTTGAGAACCCCTGATATAAATGCTATTGCCGTATTTTTATTTTTTTAATTTGGTCCCATTTTGCAAATGAGGTCTGTTCTGCAAAACACAGTACAGAAGTTATTTAAATTTAAACGTAGCTGCCAGAATCTAAAGCACACTTCCAGTAATGATAATGCTATGATTAATAATAGGGAACATATTTACGGTGATTTCTTAATGTGCTGGGGTTCACTGTATTATTTTGAGGTGGTCCTTACAACAATTCTGTTAGGCAAGTATTATCACCTACATTGTGCCGCTGGGGAGCTGAGTCTGAGAGGGAGTGGCTTGCACAAGGCCACCTTGTCAGGATTCATGGCAGGGGGAGAGTTATGCAGTGATGCAGTTGCAAAACAAGTTAATGCAATGCTGGACTGCATTAACAGAGGCGAACAGTGCAATCCTATCCAACTTACACCACCAGTGTAACCCAGCGGTGCAGCGAGAATGGGAGGCCCCAGAATGAAAAGGGGATTCAAATCCCCTTTGAATCCCCCTTTGGAGAGGATTTGAATCCCCTTTCCGTTCTGGGGCCTCCCGTTCTTGCTGCACCGCTGGGTTACACCGGTGGTGTAAATTGGATAGGATTGCGCTGATAGAGTCTAGATTACAAGAAGTAATCATTCCATTTCTTCTCCACTAGTCAGACCTCACATGGAATACTGTGCCCAATTCTGGGCACCATTTTGTAAGAAGGGTATTGATTGTTGAGGTTTGGAAATGAACCTGATGAATTTACAAGCCAGAACAGAGAAGCAATGCAGTTAGAATGGAAAGTGAAACTGCTGTGTCATACTGACTCAGAAGCTGATGCAATGCGGATGACGTAATCCACAGGTGGGAAATTAGGTAATGTATAAGTTTATTAGTGGTCAGAAGTATAAAGGTCCTACCTTGCCTTACCATAATTTGCATCCGATTCCTGATCGCTGTGCCGTTACTCTGCTGCTCAACTTTGTGATTTGGACCTGGAAAGACTGACTACTCTGTATTGTATGTTGACTTCAGCAAGGACTGCTGTAAGTAACTTGTAAGGTAAAGGTGACCCCTGACAATTAAGTCCAGTCGTGTCCGACTCTAGGGTGTGGTGCTCATCCCTATTTCAAAGCCAAAGAGCCAGTGTTGTCCGAAGATGCCTCCGTGGTCATGTGGCCGGCATGACTCTCCTTGCCGCAGCACGTAGCATGCGGCTGGAACACGGAGCGCTGTTTACCTTCCCGCAAGCGGTACCTATTTATCTACTCACATTAACATGCTTTGGAACTGCTAGGTTGGCAGGAGCTGGCCAAGCAACGAGAGCTCACCCCGTCGCGGATTCGAACTGCTGACCTTTCGATCGACAGCTCATGGTTCAGCGGTTTAACCCACTGCGCCACCTGCTGGTGCGGGTAACTTGATATGTAACTTGTACATATCTGTAAATAGACTCTTATCACCTGATTTATGTGTCTGAGTCATTTTCCTTCTGCTGGGACTGGGAGACTGGATGAATAGAACATAGCTCTGCTGACAAAGTGATGCAAGGCAGCTGTGCACAGAAAAAAAAGCCTGACATTGATAATCTGGAACGGGTTCAGAAGCGTGCAGCAAAGAAGGAGAGGAGTCTGGAAACCAAGTCCTATGAGGAACTTTACGATACGCTAGAGAGGCTGCGCCTGTGCAACCTTGCTGCAGCCTCTCTAGCTCCCCTAGTCTCGCTGGCTGGAGGACTTAGCCAGCGACACTAGAGGAGTTAGAGAGGCTGCAGCAAGGTTGCACAGGCGCAACCTCTCTAGAGTCTCTTAAAGGGCAGGCCAGGAAGGATGCGTCCACCGCCCGGGGTGAGTGTGTGCACAAACTTCAGGTAAGAAGAACACACACACCCAGCGTTTTGATTTTTTAATGTTGCGCGGAGTCTGGGAGAGCCATCCCAGGCTCCGCGCAGCCTAAAAAGGGCTGCGAAAAGGGGGGTACACTGCCATGGCGGTGCTGCCAGTGCACCCTCTCTGGAGCTCAACACCCCGACGCCCGGGGGCCACCGCTCACCGCCCCCCCCTAACAACGTCACTGCTGACAACTCCATCCTGCTGCTGCTCCATCTCCTTCTCATTCTTACCTCCTTCTTCTCCAACACCAGCTTCAAAGCAGGTTGGGTGGGGAAGACCCATCCTCTCTGCCTGTCCTGCTCTGAAGAAGGGCAGAGGAGGAAGGTGTGATGTGATGAAGATGATGATGATGATGATGATTAACAGTATTTATTTAACAGTATTTAACAGTAATGCTGCCTCTTCCTCCCTCCCCCTCTCCTTCTCTGCCACCAAAGTAGGCCAGGAGTTCTCCTGCCCAGCCAGTTTTAAAGATGAGTGGTGGGGAAGACATCAGTGGTGCATGCATGCTAGTGTGCCTGAAAAAAAGGGAGATTTGGGCACTGCTTTGGCTTCAGCCAGGACTATAAAATGACCTTTCTTTCCTGGTTTGCAAATGTCATGCCAAAGATTTGCATCAATAAAGCATTGTTCCTAACCATCTGCTTACGTATATTACCCTGCCCACCCAGACCTGAAAGTCAACACTCATTCCTAAACTGCTTTTGCTTTATGATTGGAAAACAAGTTGCACAAAGTGATGTATTTGGTTCCTGATCCTGATCCATAATATGGGCATTCACTGGCGTCACTGCAGGGGGGGGCGGAGCTCTAAGTTCCGCCACGATCCGACCCTCCGTTACACGGATGAACGAAGCGGCCCCACTCCCTCGCCTTCAGAGCCTTTCAGGGCAGCGAAAGCAATCCGCAGGGAGCCTCCTGAGCGTTGTTTTCACCGCCTTGAGTGGTTCCGAAGGCGGGGGGCGGGGACTCTTCGTTCACCCATGTAACGGAGGGTCGGATCGCAGTGGAACTTAGAGCTCCTCCCCCCCCTGCAGTGAAGCCAGTGTGGGCATTTGAATCCTATCTGTTTCAAGTTACTGTGGTAGTGCAGTCAGGAGAGACTCTCAAGAACATCACAAACACTGTCCTTTATTAAAGTAGCTGCATGCAGGAATACTTCAGGCCCTGCAGTTCCCTCGTTTCCGCATGGACCAAAACTGCGCCCTCTGTCCTTGCCTCCGTTTCTGTTCCTCCTCCATACTCTGCCTCTCTGCTATGGCAGTTTCTTCATTCAAATCACTGCATCACCAGGATGCGCGTCACCGGGGAGCGGGGTGTGCGCGTCACCCTTAAGGATGCGGCCCCGCCCCCGCGCGTGATGTCACGCGCATGCCCGGAACACCCCCCCCCCGCACCGTTTTTGGCTCATTTCAGAGCCAAACGGACGCAAGGGCGGGTGGGCAGGCCCAGCTCCACTGACAAACTGTAAGTGAGGAGGTCGCGCATCACCCTTATGCGCGCGACACCCCCTGTGGCCCGCCCCGTGCGCTTCCCCCTGTCGACGCCCATGCACTGCATATTGTTCCATGATTGGACAGGCGAACAGAAGTCTAGATCAAGTGGTGACTGTATTTCTTCCTAATCCATCTCCAAGACCCTTGAGATTCCCCCTCCCACAGCTAAATATGAAGTATCACTCTTTTTGCACATATAAAATCTCACCCTGAAGTCAAGGAAATGACTTCAATCATTTTGAACTAACTCCGATCGCTGCTCCATGGTTTTCTGACCAAGATCACCATCCTTGTTCCTTGTACATTGCTGCCTAAATGTAAATGATTTGCAAACCAATCTTAGAACTGTCTAGTCTGATCTCTGCTTCGATCCATAACTCAGAACTTTTGCGTCACGTTCAGCTGTTTTGAGAGCATAAAATCTATTTCTGAGATTCAAATCTGTTGTTGAACGGTTGATTGTGTGTTTTTTCTACAGCTGTTGATGTTATGAATATTTCTTTAAAATGAAGACTTGGAAGAACATTAAAAAGCCAGAAGTGTCAGACTTCTGCTTTATAGAATGTTCATGTAAATTATTTCAAAATTGTGCCCGTTTTATGGAATGGTCAAATACTGGGCTATATACTTTTTCTTTGGGCGGGAGGAGGACTTTTATATGAGTGCTGCCAATATCTGGTTATTTGTGTCATTAATTTTGCAAAGACCAACTTCCAAAGAAGATATTGGACTTGGTATTTGATTAGCAGCTCTTCCCAGCAATGCTTTGTGGCAAATAATTGTTACAGAACTCCCCCAGACAAGAGATGCATGCCATTGGACCCAGGTTTAATGCCAGGAGAGCATGAAGCTCAAGTGTGGTTAAAAAGCCATTCATCCTTTCACTTCTTTCTTTTCTCCCCCCCCCCCCAGCTCCTCATGAAAAGCCATATGGAGGATGGGATTTTTCCGATAAGTGACCGCAGCCCATGTCAAGTCACATGGCACAAACATGATGACATTCTGCCATCAAAGTGGTGTTTTTTTTTAAGTCTGTTTGGACAAACAAAAAAGCAAAGATTCCTGGCCCCAATGTGCCCCTGTGAGACCCAGTACCACCACATATTCATCTTAGGTCCCTATCCTATCCTTTTCCTTCCCTGCTGATGCAGCTGCGCCACCGGAGCATGCACTGCATCCTGGGGGGGGGGCAGTCCCTGAGGTTTCCTCCAGGTAAGGGAACAAATGTTCAGGTCTACCCAGACCTGCACCAGCGATTTCTCTGGCACAAGTCTGAAGGCAGGTTGAGGCCTGGAAAAGGAGAAGCTTGGAAGTGCAGAGCACAAGTCAGAAGGAGGGCTGCACTCAGAAGAGAAAACATCTTGAGTATGGAAGGTTCTATATATGAATAGAACAATATTGTAAAGACCCTTCGGGTCTAGGATAGCCTGCCTGTGTAAACCGCCTTGAATAAATCTGATGAGAAATCTGAGGATGAGAAAGGCGGTATGTAAATACAGAAAATAAATAAAAAATATCAGCGGTATTGCACATACTGCCCTCTTCCAGTCCTCATTCCACCCCCTGTTCTGCCCCATTTCCTCCCCGTTCATCCCCTCCCTCCTGCCCCCCATGCTGACTTACTGGAGCTGGGGGATGTGGAGGATCTGCTGGTGGGATACTGCTGCCGCTTGCCACTTGTGACGGCAGCCCAGCTGCTCCGGATGGTGTGTCGCATTTTGCAACAGCCGTCAAGGACCTTATACTGCCAGAATGCAGCATAAAGCCTTGAATTGAACTATTTGTATTTTTAGTTACAGCAATTAACCTCCTTATCAGGCTCTAGACATTCACCACCTCCCCTATCAAAATCCCTGCTTGCCCACTTTTAAAGCACATCAAGAAAGTGGGAGGTGGAAAGATTCCCAGAAGAATCTAAACTTCAGAGGGGTGGGAGACACATGAGCCAATCAGGACTCACCCACTGTACCTGCAAAAAAAGACTATAATTGTTCTGGTTTGGAGATTCCAATTAGAATTCTTGTTTCATTCTGCACTTGAATGCACGTGAGTTTCCCACTGTGCAACATTAGCACATTTCCATCGTCCTGCCTCCCTGGTGGCCATGCCAAATACAAGCACATGGAAACGTATTCTGCATATTGCTACTATATCTTCCCCCTTTGGGGACTCATCTATACATCTGCCTCCTATGTGCACTCTTATTGTCCTTTCTCCCTCTTTCTTTCAGTCAAAGCAGCAGTGTCTGTATTTTTCCACCTATCTTTTACTAGTGTAGGGTGGAAGTCAGGTTTTCCCTGACCTCCTTTTTGGCTGATGTGAAAGATGGGGGGCGGGGAACTAGCCCTTACTCCAGCCTCAACCAAGGAACAGGTCAGCCCTGGTCAGTACCTGCTGGTCAGATTAATCAGCTTCAGAAAACCTTCACCTGTTTTTCTGGAAGTTTATAGAAAATTTCCCTGAGGGCTTTTGAACGTTGATCAAAACTATCAAACAATCTCTCCCATGATAGAGGGGCTTTTCACAAAACCCTGAGTGATGATAGCCATCGTGTCTCCTGGACAAGACTGCCAGATCATCTCCCCCCTCCCCCATGATAATGATTCCCCAGAAAGATAGTCATAGCCACATCACTGCAATTTAACTGACACTTCCCTTTCAATCCCCGATAATTTGACTGCAAACCAAGGTTTCCATTACTAGCCCCAACCCTCTTTCCACCACTCATTCCTTGCCTCCTGGGTAAGCAGGGCCATCTCCATATACCTTAATGTTCTTCCCCTCTTCTTGTCATCTGCCACCTGCTCTTGGAGGTCTCTCCCCGATCTTCATTCTCCTCCCACTCCCTTCTCCATAGGTCTCTCACACTTCCCCTGCAGGCCATTCACTCTCTATAGTTTCTTCTTTCACTGCTAGTCAGTTGCAAAACATTGGCACTTCTATATAACCTCTGCCTGTTCAATTGAAAATTCTATTGCCTCTGCTTGATTTTATGAGTTCCCCTCACCTCTAATCATTTAATTGATTCCTCAATCAACTGACATTGGTTCATTTCAACTACTCTTCCTTCCTGCCTCTTCTTTTAACCGCTTACGTTCTTCTCCCTCTCACACAACACCAGAACCAGGGGACATGCACTAAAATTGAGTGGAGGGAGAGTTAGAATGGACAAAAGAAAATATTTCTGTACCCAGTTTGTAATTCATCTGTGGAACTCCTTGCCACAGGATGTGGTGATGGCAACTGGCCTGGATGCCTTTAAAAGTGGTTTGGACAGATTCATGGAGGAAAAGACCATCACAGCTTACAAGCCATAAGCAACCTCCTGGTTTTAGAAGTAGGTTTTCTCTGTGCCAGGTGCAGGGGAGTGGCAGCAGGAAAGAGGTTATCTTGTTGGCTGTGTGATCCCTGAGGCATCTGGTGGGGCCACTGTGTGATACAGGAAGCTGGACTAGATGGGCCTTTGGCCTGATCCAGCAGGGCTCTTCTTATGTTCATATGTTCTTATACGTGCCAATACGCAGTATGGGTGCACCATGAGCCAACAGTCAAAGACCAAGCACACTTGTGTCCAGGGAAGCTGCACATGTTAATACAGTACATGTGTCCTAGATCACATGTGGCAGCACTATTATGGTATGGCACAAGGTGGCAATTTTTGAAAGGGAAGGAAAGGTCAAAAGTTCCACTAGATTTATACAGGTGTCTTGCATGAACCTAAGCTTTTCCTTGGATCCCAGCCATAGGCAAGAACTAGGTAGTACAGAGTATGTATAGATGTTGTTAACATAATCTCCCATATGGTTCTACCTGTCTCCCTGGTCATTCATAATACCATTTGAGGTAACATCATTGCCCAAGATTCCTTGTTTCTGCCAGTGGCAGCCAAAGAAGTAGAACAGTGGTAGGAAACATGACTTAGAGCCCAATCCTATGCATGTCTACTCAGAAGTAAGTGCCATTATAACCAATTGGGCTTACTCCCAGGTAAGTGTGGATAGGATTGCAGCCAAAATCATGTCACTACATTTGAGGAAGAGTCAGGAGGCTGATGCTTTCAGGAGCAGCCACACCATTCATCATACTGTTTAGTTCTGGCCATAGAACATGCACACTCCTTTATAATCTCTCTTGTTATCTCTAGACACAGATGGAAATCCTGCGGAGTGTTCACAAGCCTAAGTACAGTGCAACAGCTGGAAAAGACTTGAGAGAGAATTAATATGACTATTTAGTATCTACTATGATAACAATGGGTGACATCCCAACTAGTTCGTCTGGGATTGGGAACTTCCTCCACAACCAGATGCTTCTTCCATGAATGGGAAGAGCAATCTGCTCATAAAAGGAGCCTTTCTGCTGGCTCAAGGACCTCCATCTGTAAGCAGCAGAAGTTTCCATTTGTGGAGGGAGCTCCCAATAGCAGAAAGGCTAATCAGATGCCACCCAGAGACTGCAGTACTACTTAATAGGGATGTGCAAAAAAAAGGGGGGGGGACCAGCTTGAAAAAGACCAGTACAATCTGGTTCGAAATGTTGCTGTTACTTACCAGTTTTTAATACGGTTACTGTATTTAATACTGTTTTGAACGTGATTTTTACTGTGTTTTTAACTGTGTTTGTTTCTTTGTTGCCATGGCCTTTTATCCATTGAATTCTAACCAATCTAAAACATAAAAATAAATAAAACCATTTTGGATTTTGCTTCGTTTTGTGGCCTGAGTAAGTTCATTTGACTATTTTCAACCATTTGCTTCACTATGGGCCTGATTCAGATGGTTGCTTCATTTCTGAATCTTTTTCTTATCATTTCCCATTGAATTCAATGGACAGAATTCAATGGCTTGCCACTTTTTAGTTACTGGTTGGAATTTATAGGAATGAAAGCCCTCCAGAAGGTAATGAAGCCAACTAACAGTCCAGTCCAATGCTGAGCTGACGAATCTCGTGATCCATCAGCATAAGCCCCATTCTGGTGGCACAAAAAGCTGTGCCACCACCATGCACTTTGGAGCTGCAGGTGCAAACCAGCCAGAGGCCCTGCACAAGTGCCAGTGACTCCCAGACATCCTGCTGGAGCAGGAATGTGGCAGCAGGGGCAGTTTGGGGGAGGATTAGGGCAGGGACTGGGCTGAACCAAGGGCAATTTGGGGGTGGGAGGTGGAAGATCTCAGTGGCAAGGGCACACACCAAGTTCCTATCCTCTTTTTTTCTGGCCCAACATGCCTCCTGAGGTTCCTCAGACTTATGCCACCTAAATAAATGACATAGGCCTGAGACCCATTGGAGGTCAGGTAACCTGCAGGGAGGTAAGTAAAAAAGATGTTTACTTATTTTTCCTAGACCATCTGGTCACCTCCGCTATTTTCCTAGTTTCTTCCCAAGAATCAGATTGGTTGGAAAAGGAAAGAAAGGAAGCACCAATTAGCCGCTTTCATGCCACTGTGACGTGCCTCACTGCCAACTCTGACTCACAACTGCATTGTCCTGTGTCCAACGTCCCCCTCCCTGAAATTGCTTGGAAGCCACCTTTCATATATGGAATAAAAGAAACCAGACAATTCAAGATAAAAAAGCCAAACAAAATAGCCATTCGTCTAAAGCTGGTTTGAACGTTTTGGCTTTGGCTTGGAGTGTTTTGGGAGGACTTTGCTTCCTTTAAAACTCTCTATGAAGCAACTGAGAAGACAGGTGATTCAGTTCAGTGTGTGATCCTCCCCCCCAATCATATGTGTACGGTACCCCTACTATTCAATATATAGTTAATGTTTGGCATGCTACAGATAACAAAAGTAACATAGTAATTGCCCAGGGAATCTGCCATGTACAATAAATATGAAAGACACAGAAGGGAACCACAGAAGTTCTTGTTCCCAAATACTTCAACAATCTGCAATCTGCCACTGGTGCCACACCTATACAAACTTCCTCTTCCTGTCAGCAACCTTTGACTCTGTTTACATGTTGTGAAGACCACCGTGGTTGCTTCCATTGAAGGGCCACTCCTGGTAACATCTGCAACTTCCATCCATGTGAGTAGGGCTATAGCCAAGTCCTATCGGCCTGCTGCACTGCCGGAACTCACGTTCCAGGTACAGCGTGCTTTACGGCAGTTGCAAAACATGACCTGCCATTCTGCACAGGCTGCTGCTGCAAGCAAAAAGTGGCCATGCGTCAACAGTCTCCTGAACAGCCCCGGCACCAGTAAGTTGGTGCAAGGGGCAGGTGGGGGTGGATGGAATGGGGAGGGGGAGGAACGGGGCCGAGACTGGAGTGAGGAGGGGGTGTTGATACTGGGAAGGGGTCGGCATCAGTGACACCGATATCCGATCCCCCGTTCTAGCCTCGATCCGCCTTCCCAGGTGCACTCAGACTTGCGCAAAAAAAAATGCTTTACGGCAGTTGCAAAACATGACCTGCCATTCTGCACAGGCTGCTGCTGCAAGCAAAAAGCACCAGTGGCCATGCGTCAACAGCCTCCTGAACAGCCCCGGCACCAGTAAGTTGGTGCAAGGGGCAGGTGGGGGTGGATGGAATGGGGAGGGGGAGTAATGGGGCCGAGACTGGAGTGAGGAGGGGGTGTTGATACTGGGAAGGGGTCGGCATTAGTGACACCGATATCCTATCCCTCGTCCTAGCCTCGATCCGCCTTCCCAGGTGCACTCAGACTTGCGCAAGCAAAATCGCTGGCATAGGTCCGAGTAGGCCCATCAGGGCAGTTCAGGCTTACTTCTGGGCAAGGGAACAAATGTTCTAGAAGACCGCAAGGACTGCTCCCCTGGAGGATGCAGAGCAATCTCTGGTGGCACAGCTACATCGGCGGCAGGATGTGGCTTTACATAGGATTGGGCTGCCAATTGAATGATTACATGGTATGCTGGTTTTATTTGCCCCATTTGAGAGAGGGAGTGTTACTAGTGTGGTATGTAGCCCTAAAGTCCTTGAGTTCCGTAATCTCTGCATTTTAGCCAGTGCCTTCTCTCTCTTGCTTCACTTCTTCCACTTAACATTGTCTGGATGGCAACAAGATACACATGTATATTAGGCCTGAGCATTACTGAAAAACATTTTTGCTATGTTAAAAATTGCTCCAGTGCCTTTATCATGGGCAGTCAACAGTGTGATTTTACTACACTGTACATGGCAATTTGTCAGTTCCTCATAGGAAATTATTCGTTCTCAAATCCAGAGTGATTTACTCTGGACTGATTGGTAAATTGCTTTAGGCTAGTTACATATTTTTCTATTGCTCCTGAAAAAGAAAAAAGAAAAAAAATCCATGGTGCAATGAAGTGGAATGGCTTGCTAGACTCTAGAGAAGTGTGTACTTTTGCATATACTTGTCTAGAGGTGGCTAATTATTTCTTGAGCTCTCTTTACCTTAACCACAATAGAGCTTACATTCAAGAGATGCTTACAAAACCTTTCCTAATTTAAATGAAGATGGTTTTGCAATAATAAATGAACTGCCACAGAAATATCCTGAATCTATGGCCACATTTTTCAGGCAGTCTTATGCAGTTTTCATTCACTCAAATATCAGTCACAAACAAGGATATTATGTTCTTTAAATTATTCTACATAAAAAAAATACTGCACACTTGCATGGTTTGGAGTAAAATAAGAAAATTATTTTCCCAGGTCTCTAGAATTACAAGATCATGTCCAATGTTGCTGTATTCATTTTTGATCTTCATTAGACTTTCCCTTTCCAATGTTTTTACCTTACTGACAGCCCAATCCTGTGTAACTCTTGCACCGATGTAACAGTAGATCCACCGGTGTATGTGCACTTATGCCAGTGTAACTTGCCATACACCAACGGACAGAGGATGGAGTAACCCCCCTCAGACACCACGTATGCGCAGTTTGGACACGGCAACTCCGCCGGCACAGGGGGCATTCCAGGGGCGTTCCTAAATGCATTTTAAACATCCATGATGCCTCTCATTCACTCACTTGCTAGTGGTTTGAAACTGAAGCATCTCCTCACTCTCAGAAATGTCTCTTCTGCTCACAGTGCAAGTCCTCCAAACTGCTTCCTCTTCGCGCTTGAAGGGCAAGCGCCAACAAGCGCTAACTAGCAGGCACAAAGAGTTTGGTTCATGCAAGTCCTCCAAACTGCTTCCTCTTCATGCCTGCTTGTTAGCACTTGCCCTTCAAGCATGAAGAGGAACCAGTTTGGAGGGCTTGCATAAAGCAACCTCTTTGTGCCTGCTTGTTGAGCAATGAGGACCTCAGGGACATCGTGGGTAGATAGGGAGAGGTCATGAGAAACACAAGGTAGGTCACTTGCAGATACTCTGTAGGAACCACGGAGGCCTTGCACACAGCAGCAGGAGAAGGAAGGCCCACCATCGGAGGTCAAGTCAGTGGGGTGAACAGAACAGAGCAGAGACGGGGGGGGGGGGGGAAGGAGGTGTGTCAGGACAGGAGGGGGTGATTCCTGGTGTATGTGACCTGCACCAGTATGTTATCCCCTCCCTCGCCTTCCAACACACACCCTTTCTCTGCTCGGACTTGCACCAGCTAAAGAGCTGGCGCAGGTCTGACGAGACCCATTGGCGATTGGGAGGCTTATGAGGAGGCAATCTTTTCCCTTTATCCTCCCGATCCTCCCAATCCTCCCGATACAAGTTTTTCCCTCCACCATGGCATGCAGCACAGCCTATTTTGGCGCAGCTGCATGCTATGGCATGGAAAATGGGGTGAAAGTTTTTTTCCCCTTGTTTCCAAATGAGGGTTAAATCCATTGTTAACCCTCAAAGTCAAATTCCAAGGCAAGGAGAAGGATCCTGTATCACCTTCATTTTGATTGTCAAAATTCAGCAGGCATGGCTGTACTACAGGTCAAATTTACCGGTACAGTAGTCCTGAAACTCAACCCTCTATCATCTATGTCACTCCCTTTCAACTCTTATCTAATTTATATGCATGCTTTGTAACATATGATAAAACTGCTTCAATTGAGGCCCAGCTAGGGTTGTGAAAAATAATGCTAATATCTGCTTCTTGGATTTAACGCTTCTACTAATGCATCTCAAAATGGCATTTGCCCTGTTTTTGCAGCATCCTCGTCTTGCTGACTCTGATGTTCTGCTTTTCATCAGCTATAATTATAAATCAATGCTCATTAATCCAAAATAGTGAGTGACCCTCTATCAGCAATGGGAGGACAATTTTTCTGGCTGTAATGAAGGGGAAAAAAACTGCAGTGGATTGATACTGGAACATATCTTTCCTATGCCACAGTTTCTGCCCTGCACAAAAATCTGGAAAAAAATGAGACTAGGGAAGGGGAGAATCTCACCACAAAGAGACGAAAAAAGATAGACAAAAAATTCTGGTGTTAAAAACACATTATTATGGTAAACCCAACATACGTACGAAAGGATTTCCCCAATACATACCCTTATCATATCCTCTGATTTACTCTGCCCTGTTTTCCACTCCTCCCTCTTCTTCTCAACACCCTCCCCCCGCAATGGCTTACCTGTAGTCCCACACATAGCCGGCTAGGGCAGTGAGCCTCCAACACTGCCACTGTTTGTGGTGGCAGTTCCGGAATGGTCGCCGGTGTCACACTCAGACACCGTGCTATTTATAACCATGAGAGTTGGACCATAAGGAAGGCTGAGCGCCGAAGAATAGATGCTTTCGAACTGTGGTGCTGGAGAAGACTCCTGAGAGTCCTTTGGACTGCTAGGAGATCAAATCAGTCAATCCTAAATGAAATCAACCCTGACTGTTCCCTGGAAGGACAGGTACTGAGGCTGAAGCTCAAATATTTTGGCCACCTAATGCGAAGAGAGGACTCTCTAGAGAAGACTCTGATGCTGGGAAAGACTGAAGGCAAAAGGAGAAGGGGAAGGCAAAGGATGAGATGGTTAGACAGCATCACCGATGCAACGAACATGAAAATGAGCGATTCATGGGATTATGAAAGGTCAGACATGACTTAACGACTGAACAACAACAATATATAACCAATAATAATATGACCACTGCTCCACTGTTGTAAAGCCCAGTTAGGATTGGGCTGTATGTTCACTTACCTTCTGTAAGTCATGATATTTGTGGATCTTTGACCCCTTTTGAACATTTGTTGCCAACAGTAATCATATGAAAGTCTTGCCAAAAAAATATTGGAGTCTTCTTGAACTAGAGAACTTAGATGAGAGAGTTAAGAAACACTAGGAAGGAGAATCTGAATATTACCTCCAAGCGTTGGTCTTTATCAATTAAAATTCACTTGAATACAGACTTGATACCAAGCTGCAGAATAATACGGATGGTATCTTACTCCAAATAGGTTGAAGAAACTATATTCTTTATCTTCGGTTCATTGTTGAAGATGCCACACAAGCAGAGGGTCCTTTTCCATATACGGTGACACTGTTCTAAGATTAAAGAACTTTAGAAATATATTTAGTTTCATATGAATGAGATGTTGGGGTATTCTTTACTTTTGGACCAGGCTTTGATTCTTTTGAGCTCACTTCAGGATCACATGAAAAGGGTGCATAACTGTGTAATCTTTTGACCACAACCAGCATTTTAACCAGAATCGGCAAAATGTAGAAATAATCTCTCGCATCACATCTCTGCCCCATTGGCTTTCTCAAGTTTGGCATTCTATGCTTTTGGCTAAAGTCACTGGATGTAAGTGAATTGGGGAGCAAAATCTATTAGCTTTGGAGTGTTTTTTTTTTTTCTAACCAAGTCTGGACAAAACCCTTTCCTTAATTATTGGAATGCTTGCAATGCCTCCTTTTAGTGCTAATTATGATTGGTATCTCTTATTTAATCCTATCTAATTTCTATTGTTTTTGGAAGAAAAAAAAACAAGAATTTTCAATAAAATTCCAGCTTAGTTTTACAACACGTTTTTTGTGCCTGTGTATAAAATACAAAATATTTGATACTTGTGATTTTATGTGACTCTGAAAACAGAAAGCATTAATATCTGCAACTTACAAAGAACATATGTATTCAGTTCCTGGGATGAGAAAGGTAGCAGATAAAAGCAGCATTGCACAGATCGGAAGTACACAAGATTATTTCCAGCAGAACTCTTTCATCCTTCTATGAAATGGCTGTTGTCAGATGGATAGTGACAGAGAAGAAGATGGGAAAGGAAATAAGTGCCTTAGAACTAAGTGAAAAAGAGCACGTCTACACTACATTAACAACTGATGTCATACGCATTCCCTTTTGCCGGGGCTAAGGATGTCTAGCGGAGAATTCTTAGAACATCACTAGACAACAATTTTAGGATTCTTTGTAGGAAGCCATGATAGTGAAAGCAGTATGAAACCAATACAAATCAGGGATGTGGATACCACATGAGCTGGTGCCCTCTCAACTCTGATTCTGCCACATCTATGACAGACATGCCACATGATGACAAAGCACTATATCAGCCCAATCCTATCCCACTCCTCCAGCGGTGTAAATAGTGTTGCGCTGGCAGTGACTGCTTTACAGCAAAGCAGCCTCCACCAGTGCATGCAGCACTGGGGGGGGGGGAGAGGCCGGAGCGGCCTCCCTCATGCCGGTGGACCCACAAGATCTGATGGAGCAGGTAAGTCTGCACTTAGGGTTGAAGAGGTGGAGAGGGGGTGGAACAGGGTGGATCGGAGTGGTGGCAGGGGCGGGAAGGAGGACAGATCAGGCCCAGGAGGGAGATGGGATTAGTGGCAACAAATCTAGATAGAATTGGGCTACCTATTCAGTTAGGGTTTTTTGTTTGTTAAGTGTTGTGGTCAAGACTGACCATAGGGGAAAGTAATTGCGAGATAAACTTTGCACAGCCAGTTTGCACCTCCTTGGCCTTGTATGGCACACCCGGATTTCTCTGAGTATACCCATGGTACTCTTCCAATGCAATCCTAGACATGCTTACTATGAAGAAAGTGATGAGCATATAGGACTGCAGACTGAACAGTCTGCATTCATTACCATTCATTACTGCAGCCTTTAGTTAATATCAGCCACTGATTTACTACGTGAATAAGCTTCCCTCAAGGCAGGGACACAGTAATTTCTATGGAATTTGTTTTAGGTCTCCTTTGACTTTTTGACTCATTCATTTTATTTTAAGATAAAATAAGAATCGATCAAATACAACACAGAATGCCCACGCATAAATACCACCCCACTCGCACCCCACAAATGAATAGTCTGACTGTTCTCAGGCTAGACAGGTTTAAAAAAAGAAAAAGAAAACACTTTCTCTCAGACAAGGCAAACTGGGCAAAAGCCTCTCAATAGGAGAGACAACCAACATTTTGTTGCCATTTTAACCTGGAGAAACAATTTAGCTGCATGAGAACAGAACAAGAGGAAAGTAAAAGAAGACAACCGTAGAAGGGAAACTGAATTCTAGAGATAGGTAGATCTAATGCTTTAGATTGGTTTATAGACTATCAGGTATGCTGGTACATAAAGGGCTAATTTCATGCTCTAAAACCTGGCTGGATGCAGGTCTACTGTAACTCTAACTAATGCACTGCAATATCAGCAATAAATAGGATGACAGATATGGATGGCCTTTCATCCTTCTAGCACAGAAGGGTTAATGGGACCGGATTCACAGTAAGACATATGAGCCTGTCTGCTTAAGATTTCCTAATTAGACATGCTATGGATTGAACTGACTATGAATTGAGGGCTTCATCTGTTACAGTAACACTTTTAAAACATTCAGTGAACACATGGCTCTCCTGTGTGTGTGTGTGTGTGTGTGTGTGTGTGTGTGTGTGTGTGTGTGTGTGTGTGTGTGTGTGTGTGTGTTCGGATTGTGCCTGCTGCTCTTGTTCAAAACCTCCGGGTTTCTGTACAGACCTATGCACAGACAACTTGTACGTGTTTCGCTCTGTCCAGAGTCAGGTTAGCTGCATAAAGAGATCAGGACCAGGGTTTGCAGACATGGTCCCGATTTTCTCCCACCTTGTTGCGATCTCTGAATATCTGAAAAAAATGCTAGTGCTTGTTTAAAACGTGCGGTGTTAAACTACAAATTGTGGACAGTTCTAGACCCATTGCGTGAGCATTAGACAACTCTCAGACACACCGGTGAATGTTGACAGCCCCCTAAATTGATCACCAGCATTTACTTGCATGTGCTCAGGGCTGGCTCATCCATGGGGCCAACTGAAGTGGTCATCTCAGGAGGCAGATGGGGGGGCGGGCTCCCACATCTGCCTACCAACTGGCTTGCACTGCTCCCCTTTCCACTCACTGGATTGGACAAGGAAGAGGGAGCAGAGAGAAAGAAGAAATGTGGAGGCAGAGGCGCAACGCGCCGGCAGGGCACCCTGGAGCGAGGGGGCGGGGCCAGCGTCGCAACGCGCCCTCGCATCACATAGACGCGCCCTCCACCCGTTTTGCTCCCATTTCGGAGCCAAATGGCTCCAGGGAGGGAGGGCGGGCCCAAGCAACGACTCTGCTTCTGTTTGTCGCTCGGTAAGTTCCCCGCCCTCCCGCGATCGAGCGCCTGGAGCAGGAGCTCCAGCCGCTCCGCCGTAGTTATGGCGCTGTGTGGAGGGGAGGAGAGTACTGAGCTAGCACATTGGGAAGTGGGAGGGTCAGAGGCTGACACACAGTAGCGTAGCAGGGCTGGGGCCAGGGATGCAGTGCCCTCAGGTGACAGCCATGATCTCCTTGTGAGGAGGAGCTGCACTGGGAGGTTTGTGCTCCGCGGCTGCTTTTTTGCAGCCGGTGGGTTGCTTTTGCAGTTGCGGGGTATTATCGTGCCAGCCCTCCCACCTGCCCTGGGTCCTGGAAGGCTTGAAATGAAACCTTCCAGGAGTGCAGGGGGTGGGGCGATGATGCAAAATGCCCCCCCTCCAGGCAGGCTAGCAATGCTACTGCTGACACATTATTGGGTAAGGGGGGCAGATTTGACATGCCACCTCAACTGTCAGGCAGAGGCGTCACTCCGGTAGGGGCGGTACCGTAAGTTGCGCCTCGTCCTAGTCCCGTTTAACAAGCCAGCAGGAGGCGGCCCCGCCCCCTCACTGTCGGAGCCATTCCCGTGCGGAGAAAGCAACGGGCAGGGAGTCTCTTCCATTCTACAGCTTTAAACTATGTCTACTCAATTTCTAGAAAGACTACAAACAAAAGGTACCACTAGAGCAACACTTGGCATGCCTTAAGATATTAGTCACTACTGTCACATTTATAATTTGCCAAGGAAGAAAAAGCTTAGAGAGAGCTGCTGATACTATGGGTTTTTTTTTTAACATTATTGGAAGTGGCCACATTTTGCTGTCCAAGACTGAAAACGTTCAAATGATTTCATGGAGTTTGTGGTTGATTATTAAACTGATAATCTGTACAAGGACTTACAGTTACATTTTATATTATATTTTGTGCTGCATTAATTTTTATATTTGCTGTTGTAAGAAGTTAAAACCCTTCTGATTAACTAATAAACTAAACTGAACAATGCCTTTCGTTGTACATTTGGACACTCACTCTAGCATATGCAACTATGGGTGTTATGTCCGAGTAAATACTAGTGTAAGGCAAACAAGGACATTCTGTCAGTGTGTCATTGAAAATGAAGCAGGCTTATCAGATCAGTTGACTACTTCACCTCTGTTACCCTGATAAACTCAAACAGACACATCTAAAGACAATATTATCTCATGATCAGAAATGGATTGTTGGAAAAGTAAGTATGTTTAGCAGTTTTCCAGTTTACGGCAATAAATACATGAATATTTATGAAAAAGAAAATTGCTTCCAAATTCTATCACTGATCTTTTTAACCAAAGAGATTACACATCCCACATATGAATGGCATTGATAATTTATAGTTTCATTACAAAAATGATTACCAGCAGCGCTTTCTATGCTCCCGATTCTTTCTGACTCATGGAGCGGTTCTCAGCTAAGCTGACAATCCCACTGAGGTCTGGATTCACAGACTAGATGTAGAACAAATAACAGACAGCTGCAACATGAAGCTTGTACCTGCAGAGAAAATATACTGCTGGTTTGACAGCTGTATAATGTCATTTAAAAATAAAGCCAGTTGCCAGCATACATTGAACCAGTTATATAAAACTACTTTGCTATCCAACACTGTTGGAGATTTATCCAAATGTTGATGGCAATATCACAGTGCTTTACCACTGAGAACATTCTCAATAGAGAAAAGAGGCAGATGTGTTAAGTCTTCAGCAGAGCTACATGCTGTAGGTGCATACTATACTAGATCCAATGTCCAAATAAGAATACAGAATTGTCCCACGGTTACAACATCAGGAAAAAGGGGAGTAGTCATGCATCTGATGAAGTGGACCATAGTCCATGCAAATGTATACTGAGATCAACTGGCTACTCTTTATGGTTTGTTTCTTTTGCATGAGCAGACAAATAGCCCAATCCTATCCTCAAGTAATGCTGCCAGAACATGCGTTCCAGTGGCATAGTGTGCTTTCCGGCTGTCACAAATGCGACACATCAGAGAGTGTGGCCTGGACGCAACTGGAAGCAGTGAGTGGTGATGGACACATGGAGATGGACTGGCAATGACCACCACTGTAGGTACAACTGCGCAACGGGTGGGGAGAAGTGGAATGGGGTGGGGGAGGGTGGACTGGAGAGGTTACAGGAGTGGGGAAGAAGGTGGATCAGGCCTGAGACCGATGTTGGAGGCAGCACTCCAGAATCGCGCCTGCCCCCAACCCCAAAACTCCTTGTTTAACATACCTGGTTGTCCTGCCAGCTCCCCAAAGGATTGCTGCTGCCTCCACAGGCCTCCCCAAGGCTTTAAACCACACCAATTGCATAGAAAAGTCCTAGTTTCCGCCACATTGGCACGATTTAGAGCCTTGGGGAGGTCTGTGGAGGCATCAGCAGCCCCCCCTTTGGGGAGCTGTCAGGATAACCAGGTATGTTTTTAAAGCATTTTGGAGTTGGGGGCGGGCGTGATCCTGTAGCGCCACCCCCGACGTTGGAGCTGGCCACCCTCCCTTAAAGGACTTTTACTCACTTCCGGAAAAAGTGGTGGGTCACGACCCACCACTTTGAGATCCCCGATATACAACACAATCCTGTGCAACCTTGCTCCGGTGTAACAGTAGATGCACCGGTGTAAGTGCACTTATGCCAGTGTAATTGCACTTACATCGGTGCATTTGCTATTACACCGGTGCATCTACTGTTAAAGTGTTTTGAGAATCTGATGGCTGATGGTTAAAAGAAATGGGACATCAACACACACACACACACACACACACACACACACACACACACACACACGTCTAGTATTTTACATATTGCTGAGGGTGGAAATTATATATATCTATATATCAACCATCTCATCCTTTGATTGATTATATATATATATATATATATATATATATATATATATATATATATATATATATATATATATATATATATATATATATATATATATATATATATATATATATATATATATATATATATATATGCCTTTAAAAGAACAGTGAATTATAATAGGGTAGTCATCAGTGAGCACAGGTACCCCTTATGTTAAAACACGGGACAGCACCATTATAAGGGTAAGGGTGAGTTCACACAGGAGCCTGGGAACCAGCTGCACTGCTGTTGGCGGCTATTGATTCTCTGCTGGTTGCTACAGCTATTCTTAGCAGGATCACCACCTCTTGTCTACTCACCCTTCTCAGCAGCACCTGGCTTAATCATGTAGCAAGGAGAAGGAAAGGCCATCACAAAGAGGTGGAAGAGGCCACATTACATCCTATGGATTGAAGCTGACTTAATTCTGCTATAATAAGCTTGAACACTATACTCTGCTCTTATTTGCTTCTTAAGAAGTGGGATATCCATTTTATATAAGGCTAGACTGCACTGTGGATGGCAGGAAACCTTTGGGAAGTAATCCAAATGCATTCACTTCCATTACATTGTAATAGCATCATACACAACGATCTCCTCCACAACAGTCATGTGGGGTTAATCACTTTTACTCTCACTTTACAGATATGGAAATTGTGACTGTGAAAGTCTTCCAAAGAAGCACCTATTCAACCTCGTAGATTCACGATTAAAATGAGATTTGTACCTGAGTATCCCTGGTCCAAATAAAATATACTAGCCCTTTTCAGACATGAAGGGGAGGGGGGGATTGCGCGCACGCATGCACGTGTGTGCATACGTTGGGGGGATCTGCATGTTTAAGAAACTTACAGCACTAATGGCATTTTGCCCCATCATACACACTTTTCATCACATGTCTGCAACATGCCTATATGCATTAAAGTGTACACACAAAGGCACACTGTGAATATTCTATGAGACATGCATGCAGCAGGGGTAGAGTTTGCCATCATGATACCTTCCTCCACCCTTTGCACACACACAGACACACACCATATTAAGGCAGTGACAGACCAAGCCCGTCTTCCGTCCGGCACGGAGGTGCGTCCGTGCCGTGCGCACGTTTTGTTAGTCTGACATGCCTTCGTTTCTGCTCCTGGCATCCGCCGGCAGCCGTCGTCAGCCACGGCTGCGTTGACGCCTCAGCTGCCCGAATCCCAGCTCTGGCAACGTTCGTCGCGTTCAGTCCGTGTCCCAGCCCCCTGGGGGCAGGACACAGAGCAGCCAGGGCCAATCAAAGGGAAGGAAGCCAAAGTCAATCAAAGGGAAAGAGGGGCAGAATGTTGTGGAAAAGCAGCCATTTTTCTCCTCGCTTGGAGTAACTGCGAGGAGCGCGCTGTTTTCAAACCTTTGTCACTTTTTTTGACAAGGGTTTTTGACAAATGACAATCCAGAAATACAGTGTTGAAACATGTGCCTGGGGCAGCCAGCAAGCTCCATCCTTTTCTCTAATGCGTCTAGCGGTGTTTCCTGTCATTTGCTGATTCGGTGATCCCTCCCCCCCCCCTCTGCTGGTTTTATTTTGTAGTTATGGCCATTTAATATTGTGGCTTAGTAGTGAACAAACAAACACACATGAGTACAGATCATTTCTCTTCTGTGCAGGTCCCCTCACTAGTCCTAGCCTCTTCTCTCCCCTCCCCTCCCCTTCCCCCCTCACTCGCTCGTTCCTCCGCCGCCTCGGCGCCTCCTGCAACAAACGGCACGGCTTGCGATAGTTGCTGCTGCCATTTATATGGTGGCTTTTAAACACACACACACACACACACACACACACACACACACACACACACACACACACACACACACACACAAAACAGATGTGTTTCTCTTCTGTGCAGGTCCCCACTAGTCCTGGCCTCTTCTTTCCCCCCTCTCCCTCGCTCGATCCTCGGCTGCTTCCCTCATGGCAGGCTCCGATCTGGTGTGACATGCAAACGTCCCATCCAGCCCCCTAGCGTGCGTCCGGTGCGGCAACGCAGCTGGAGTGACGTGTGCACCGGACGGAAGACGTGCTTGGTCTGTCACCACCTTTATTCAGAAGTAAGCCCCATTGAGTTTAATGAGACTCAGTAACTGTGTGTGTACAGGACTGAACACACACACACACACACACACACACACACACACACACACACACACACACACACACACACACACACGAAAAGGGGTTACTATCCATTATGACAAATAGTTGACTAACATGCTTTTGTGTGATATCTCAATACATTTTTCTAGCTGTTGGTTATTATTTTCTGTTATCGATAACAGCCATAAACAAATACAGAAATGGAATTATAGCTAAAATTAGAACAAAGTTTTTTAAAAGCCTCAGATATCACATCTCTTTGAGTGGCACAAAACTTGGGGGAAGAAAAGAGGCTACTAATAATTAAATTATGCCCCTGCTGTTACAGTCTTAGGTCTCTGAGGAATTACTGAAAATCCAGACTTCCATTTGCGATCAGGTAATTAAGAAGATAAGGAACAACATAGAAGAAGAGAAAAGTGAACCTAGAAATAGGAAAGACAGGATAGGGGATAAGTGTATTGATTACTCAATGCAGATATATCCAAAACCACAGAAATGGCAGCATTTGTGCAAATCGAATGTGCAGGGGGAAAAAAATCCATTTTTTTTACAATAGTTGTATATTCATGCTTTCTGTGCAATCTAAGCACCAGTATGGCATCTTGCAGTGTTATTTAAACATTGCATCCAACATATTTTATAGAAAATACTTGTCAGCAAAATATACTTTAGTCCCCATGGTCTTCCTTACACATGAAAGAGCAGATGTTCATTTTGTTTGATGAGCTGAGAAATACCACTGACTGCGTCTGAAGCAAAATAACCTTGGAGCAAAGAGTCAAAAGCCCTCATATCTGTAAGACTGAAGCACCGTACTGGTTCCCAGTCCACACACTTATCAACCATTAATGCAGATTTTGCAAGGCGTGCTAAGCAATACCAATAACAACAGATGCAGCAGGGAATTGATTTGCTGTGTTTCACTATGAGTTATAGGCTGAAATCCATTTTCTCTGCCACCTGAGGCTTCCTCTCAAAAAAAAAAAAAGATATCACTGCCAAAAAAAGTGCATATTGATTTGCTGTAAAGTACTGTACTTGCAGGAAGGAAGTAAACAAGAAGTTCATTGGCATGGAAATTCTTTAGATGTAAAAATGAGATGAAGTAATTTGTCAGGGCCCGTTCTGGCAGGAAATGGACCGCTCCAGATTGGGGGGGGAGGGCTTCTGAAGGCCAATATACCAGTCAGCAGAGCCCTGCAGAGAAATGTCAGGATGCAGCGAGCGGCCATGTCAGAAATGTCACACAATGCAAGAGGGATGCAATTGGGCAGCCCTGTTGCTTAGGTGGCGGAAACACTTGATCCAGGTCTTCACCAGGGAAGGAGGTGCAGCACCACCTGCAGGACTCTAGAGGGCAGTGTACTGTCCAGTCACCTGTGACCTTTTACCTGCCCTCTATGATCCTTGCAGGAGGTGTGGTCTTTAATTCTATTTTCTTCCTTCATTTCTCCACACTCTCTCTCTCTTCCTTTCAGACTATCACAGGAGAAGGATGTGTGCTCTGTCTCCACAATGGTGGAGCACATTCCCCCTCCCTCCCACACAAGGAAAACAGCTTCTAGGGTTCTCTGTTCCAAAGTAGTAGGTATGTCTGACCACTCAGAAGATGTATACACAACTTTGAAACTGTGAGTAAAGTATTTCTCTTGAAACTGTAACCAGCAGCCTCCGCTCCAGTGTATGCAACTAGCCGGGTGATATATTTTACTATAGGAAAAGGGGTGCTTTTGCTGATTGCTCTGCTCCCTCCCCCAGATACCCTTACACCTCTGTAGCTGGTGTAAGTCCAGGGAGAGAAAGGGAGCAGGGAGGCTTGCAAAAAATGGGATAGGATATGGCGTGTGCCATCGCTGCCAGATCCACCCCCTCCCACAGCCTCCCTCCCCCCGTTCTGCCCCCTCCCCACCCAGTTTGCCCCCTCCCCACCCACGCGTCACCATCACTGCTGCCTTACCTTTTCCGGTGGGCGCGGCAAGGTCCAGCGAGCACTGCCACCTCTTGCGTAGTCTCAAGAAAACCCATTATGGAGCAGGAGGATTACAGAGGGGTAAAGGGAAATATTTCCCCTCTGAAGCCTGCTAATCTGCCTCTGCTGGATACAATACACTCCTTTTTGGTATGGCTGCACCAGTCAGGGGGGGGGGGAATGATAGGATTGGGCTCCAACTGCTTCTCTTTTTCTCGGGCATGAAATGAGATGCATCTGATATATAATCTAATCCCAAATGATTGATCATACATATGAGTAGAGAGCTCTAGAACATCATGGGATGGGTGGGGGAGGGTAACGCACCTTTGTGACACCATTCATTTCGCATATATTTTATTTCCTCAAAGCAAGTTCTTAAATTCAGGATTCGGGACATTTTCCTACCCTGAAAGCACTAGCTTTATTCAACCCATAAAGGTCCATTTAAACTGCCCTGACAGGATCAAGGCAGTTGACAAATCTAGAATAAACCATCATCTGAAGCGCGTGTTTCAGATTCAGTTCAGCCAGACTATCCAGGAACATGACCATTCATCACGCCCATGTGATCTGTGGGTCTTTAAAAGGTGAAGCGCATGAGTAAAACTAGCACATCCATGCTTGAATGATTTAAGTGCTTTAAACTAACACATTGGAACTAATTCTCATTCCTAGATAGATCTTATATTGCTAGGTAATAGGAAAAATCTAGCTTCTCAGAGCAGCGAGTGTTTCAGGATTTACAGATCTATGAATGTGCTTTGTTTCTTAATGGTCTAAAGTACTTGGCAAAGAACAACAGCCATAAAGATGAGGCAGCAATATAAGCAAAATTATTGTTATGAACACCCCTAGACAATCAAGAAGTGGATGTTTTGCCAGCATATCTTGAAAGGATGCCGTTTACCATAGTAGTACATTTGTATTTTGTTTTTGTTTTTTTAAGATTTTTAACATTGGTAGAAAACATGCCGGTTCTTCAGTCCCATGGATTTTCTATGCAAACTGGCAATTTTGCCACTCAGATTCAAACTCATCATTCTTTAAAATGACAACTGTTTTTTCTATTAATGCTTACTCTCTCAGAAGCTCCAAAATCCTTGTAATGTTTGAGGTATATTATTTCACCATGATGTAATTTGTGTATTTTTCAGTCGATGTTTCAAAGTGGACAGAGTTTATATGTGTTAGAAGAGGCACTGAAGTCGATGGGAATATTATAGTAGGCTGCTGCTGAATAGAGATGGTAGCATTAAAGATGACATCACTTACAATTAGGATTGGACTGCCCCGCTCTCTGCCCCTTTCCCACCTCTCTCCACTAACAGGGTTGTACTGGCAGCCGGTCTGCGCCCTGTTGTCAATAACATGTGACTTTCCAACTGCTGCACTGGTGTCTGTACAGCAGCTGGTGCCGGAGGGGCTTCTGCGACAGTGGGGCCATCTTTGCACTGGCACACCTGGTAGTACACCAGACCAGAGGTGAAACTAGACTGGAGCGGAGGCAAGTAGTTCTGCAAGACTCCGTTACACCGGAGTCAGCGGCCCCTCCCCTTTGCTGTTGGAGCCATTCCGGCTGCGACAGGAGAGTGTCCTGCATGTTGCCATTGCCGCCAGAATGGCTCCAACAGGAAGGGGGAGGGGCCGTCGACTCCGGTGTAACGGAGTCTTGCAGAACTACTTGCCTCCGCTCCAGTCTAGCCACGCCAGTGCACCAGACTTTGCCAGGAATAGGTTTGGAACATTAGAGATATTTTAAAAAAATAAATTTTAATTACCATTTGGGCTTATCTTAAGAATATGATGTCCTGATCTGTATATCCCAAGCCTATAGCTTCACCCAGCTAAATAAGGGCGAGAGATAAATGTTATTCTTAAGGAAAAGGGTAATTGATGCAGTGGAGGGGAGGGGGAGTAGTGGAAGTCGGGTATTAGAAACTTTCCGCCGTCCTCAACTTTTTACAGCTACTGTTATGACCCACTTGCAAAAAAGAAGGTAGCGACCAAAGCACCCTAACTTGTGGGTAGTTTTTTCTGGTTTTGCAAAGCTGCACACATGCGAACAAGCAGCCCAGGAGCCCTTCAGAACAACGGGCTTTCAGGTTGAGCCGCGCACAAGCACGCTGCTCGGCCTGAAAGCCCTTCATTTTGAAGGGCTCCCGGGCGCTTGTGCGGCCCGGGAGGAAAATGGAGGTGGCAGCAGAACTCGGGGATGATGCCATACCTCCCGGAATGCCGGGACCAGGGCCTGAAATCTGGGAGGGTCCCAGCCATTCTGGGACATATGGTAAGTCTAGTATTGGTGACACTCTCCTATGTATTTGAGTCGGACTTCCTGGTTCGTGTGCATCTGTGAAGGCACAAATGCACCACTGGCTCTGCACTACTGATCATCTCACAAGCTCAGGCTACGGCTGCAGTGCTGACACTTTCGCCGACAAAAAGTAAACTATTCCAAATGACCAACCTGCCAAAGATAATTGCTGCTCAGTAGTTCAAAGCAACATCCTTTTCAATTAATTTGCTTCTCGCTACTTTCCTCCTCTAATGATGTGGTCTCTTTCAAAGGCCTCTATATTTCATGGCCTTTTAAATGTTAAAAAATTCTCTGCTACCAGAGAATTGGATTTCCAGTTTAATCAATACAATGTGAGAGCTAAACTACACTTCCTCCTTGTCATTTTCTCTTTTTGGCCGACCTGTTTTATAACCAGAGTCTAACTATGGTAATTAATTCAGAGTGAAGGGAGTAGTTGACATGGCTGAAAACTCGGAAAAGAGCAGGGATTTATTTCGCTCAAGAATCCAACCATAAATAATTAAAGCTACTTTGAAAACAAAGTTGAGAAGTCATTAAAAGTATAAGCTACACTTAGGTGACGTGAATCACACTTAGGTGACGTGAATCCTTTGGGGAATCCCAATGTGGCTTATATTTCTAACTAGTGAATGCTATTACCAAAGTATTTCTTTACCCAGCGTGTAATTCATCTGTGGAACTCTTTGCCACAGGATGTGGTGATGGCACCTGGCCTAGATGCCTTTAAAAGGGGTTTGGACAGATTCATGGAGGAAAAGACCATCACAGGTTACAAGCCATAAGCAACCTCCTGGTTTTAGAAGTGGGTTTTCTCTGTGCCAGGTGCAAGGGAGTGTCAACGGGAAACAGGTTATCTTGTTGTCTTGTGCTCCCTGAGGCATCTGGTGGGGCCACTGTGTGATACAGGAAGCTGGACTAGATGGGCCTTTGGCCTGATCCAGCAGGGCTCTTCTTATGTTTTTATGTTCTTAAGTACAGAGAAAGAAGTTACCTTTTTTTTTAAATCATTCAGCTTCTAAAGTTCTTTAAGTGGGCAAAATAAATGCTAATCTCATTCAAAGTTAAAATACCATGCCAGCTAGTTTGTTCCCTTGCCCTAGTGTAAGTCTGTGTTGAGTTGCCAGGTTTACTCAGACCTGCGCCAGCTCTATAGCTGGTGCAAGTCCACGTGGACCTGGGTCGGGGGATCAAGGCCAGGAGGGGGGTTCAGATATCAGCTGGACCAGACCACACCCAAAGAGCAGCAGAACAGCTTCCGTGAAATATCAGCCATGTTCCGCTGCCGCCAATACTGCCCCCTTCCCAGTCTTGATATGATACCTTTTAACATTCAAGTTAAATGATGAGAACTCCCTAAATTGACCTATTTGCAGGAATGTGGACTAGACCTAGCTGATTTCTTGGTTCCAGCCCATGGTATTGTGAGATCCCAACCCTGTTACCTTTCTTTTCTATGAAACTTCTATTAGAGATGGTATAGCCCTGCCATATCAGTAATAGGCCAAACAGTGTATATTGTAGAAATACATATCAAAACTTCAAATGCAACATTTGGACAGCTGCCTAAATAATAAAACAGCTGCAACAACACACACACACACACACACACACACACACACACACACACACACACACACACACACACACACACACACAAAACACTAGCATACAAAGAGTTATACTGACAGTAGAAACTCTGGAGAAATCCTTATCCTCCAAAGAGATTGCAAATGAGGCAATTATAGAGGGCTAGGCGGTTTTATGTGGGTGCTTTTTCTTTGATCAGTTCTATTCCATTCAAAAAGTTTTCTGATGTTCTTCCTTCACTTCTGGAGCAATGCATTTGACAAACTGTTTGCAGAAGGAAAGGATTTCTGCCCCTTGGTGGTGGTTCAGAGCATTACCAAACATGCACAAATATGACGATGAATACAAGAGCAAGACATTTAGGTTGAAGTCCCAAGGTGTTAAGGCCCAATGAATACAGTTGGGTTTACTTGTGAGTAGACATGCATAGGATTGATCTGCCTGACTGGCGATGCCCAGCGAGCTCTTTTGTCTTTGAATAGCAGACCCCTATGCCATATCACAAGCTAGTTTTGAATTTCCCTTCACTTTCAAACGCCGATGCAACGAGCAGCTGCTGTTCAAGAAACACAAGTCCCTTTGACAGGGTGGAACTAGCTGTGTGGTACTTTGGATCCAACCCATGTAGTGAGTCCAGGCAAAGCATTCTAAAAACATTTTATTTGCTGGGTAAAATATAATTTTAGGCAAGAAGTTTCTGTTCATTGCAATATTATTCAGCACTTCAATTACAATCTTGTTTGGTGGTATTTCACGGCATTAAAATATAACCTTGTTCTACTAATACTCTATATCAGAAGCGCTTCTTTTTCTCCACTGTGTCACATACAACAGCTTCTGACTGATTGCAATCCTATACTGTACACACTTTCCTGGGAGTAAGTCCACTTGAACACACTGGGACTTAACTTCTGAGTAGATATGCATAGGCTTGCACTATTCATCTCTCTGCATAGGAATGGGATGTGTATCTTCCCCTGCATTTTTGGGACATAATGTTGTCGCATGCCACACGAATCAAGGGGCTTTGGTCTAATCTTGTACAACCTTTTCCTATTCTGCTAGATATATCGGTCATTTCCTGATTGATCTTGTAGTTTTTGTTAATGAGTTTCTTCTGTACTTTGACTAGCAGACTCTTATGCTGAATCACAAGTTACTTTTGTAAGACCCAACAAGGGGCTCCTTGTTCTTTTCATACTCCATTTATTTTGCATATCTTATTTGACATTTCCCATCCAGACCAAATATGATTTACCACTTGTTCTTCATTCAGTGTGCAATTTATTTCATGTCTTTATTAATAGTCACTGTTATTGTTAAGTCTACATAAACAAGATATTTGATGGAAGCACTTAAGGCCAGGTTCTTTCTTACTGAAAGAGATGTGCTGGTGTCAGTAGAGTTCGATTGATTTATGCCACTTGAGAATCATTTCTGATGTTTCCGCAAAGACTACCTAATGGAGTTGCTGGCAA
The DNA here is from genome assembly GCA_026170595.1 of Plestiodon gilberti rubricaudatus. NCBI lineage: Eukaryota > Metazoa > Chordata > Lepidosauria > Squamata > Scincidae > Plestiodon > Plestiodon gilberti. The sequence continues at coordinate 27,826,267 of JANXHW010000003.1, read as the reverse complement.
AGTTCTCCCAAATCAGACTTGGAGAAGAACTTTGGGAATCACCAAACAAAAGATGAGCATTGAAACCCCCCCAAGTTAAAAGTTGAAGTAAGAGCATTCCTGAACTCTCCAGGAATATGTGATTATATATAGCTCCCTCGCAAGGCTCTTAACACAGGCCAGCCAGAGGTCCAGTGCTATAGGGGAATGGGGGGGGGGGAGAGGGATAGTGCAATGGGGGGGAGGAAGAAAGGATTCTGGAGGCTAGCTTGAACTTAAGGGGACAGTGCACAGTTAATTCGCTGTACCTTAACGCAACACAGAATCTTTTCACCCTAGGTTTCTGTGAATCACTGTCACATTCACTAGAATGTGTCCAACAATCCTATGATGTAGGTCGTTTTAGTGCCAGCCAGATGGCAAAATATATTTGAAGTGTGGTTGTACAGAAACCAGATAGAAAGGAAATATTGCATAACAACTGTAGACCAAATAAATACCATATCTGTAATAATTCTCTGATATTAGTGCCAACGGGGAACAGAAAAAACAACATGGTGCAACGGGGAACAGAAAAAATAAATTCTCAAGGACAGGGTATTTAAAACAACCAACATTTTAAAAGCTAAAAATATACCTGTAGCAAGAAGTATTAAATACCAAATTAATTATGATTTGAAGGAAGATAAAAACAAATACGTGTGAGCTATTTCCGTCTACTTTTGAATAAGCATATATGCAGGCTGATGGAAATCTTAAAGCTGAGTTTCATCATTCTTGCTGCATTAGCTGGACTTTGTGGATTGCTGGAAGCCAAGAACATCACTCTTATTGATTCCAAGGTACTTGCAGCCCCCTGGGCTCCATTATTTGAATAACATTTGTATGGCACAACACTCAGTTCATTTTGAAGCTATTATCTGAGATGGAATGCACACAATATCCCCCAAGGCCAAACTCCATATACTTTTTATCACACTTTGATAGTCACCATTTTCAGTGTTTTCTGGAGAAATGTCAGAAAGACGTGTTCTGGCAGCAGAAAGAATGACCCTTAAGCTAGCCATTATGGAGGCCGCTCATCATGCATGATTTGATCTGCTAGTTGTAGTAATATTGCCTCCTCCTGCCCCAGTCCTTCTAAGTCTGGTCAATGCTGGTGTTTTCCATACCTATGTATTCCACACAATATATGGGTGTGGAAAACACCATTGAACAGATGGCTTGCCCCAGCCTCTAATGGAAAAACACAGGAAGCTGGTAAGGGTGATATCACCATTGGATGTGACGTCACTGTTGCCGCCACTACACATGCCTTCAGAGGCGCAGGGTGGGAGGGTGGGCCAAAACTAACGCCATCACTGCCGCTGCCACCCGCTCTTCCCGCCACCGAAACGGCGTGGTTGACACACCCATCACCCTCTTTGTCACCCCCCTCCCTGAGTGTCAACCAGGGAGGACCACCCTCGTCCCCTCTGCTATGCTTCTGAGGGCAGGAGAAAGCAAAATGAACATGCTTTTTTGGGTCCAGACAAGTCAGGAGGGTGTGGCGATGCTTCTAGATAAGTCCATCCTCGTGTTTCTCTGGCACTTTCTTCCCAGATGCAGCATCCCAGTCAGTCACACGCCTTAGAGGGAACACTGGTGGCAGTCTCTGCAGCCGTAGAGTTGATGGAGGTCTTATTGGTGGCCGGCTGCTTGGTCACCAAGTTGACCATGGTGGTGGGCTTGACAACCATGTGTGAGATGGTGGCAGACTCCCTAGGGGGGTTGGTAGGTGCTAAACTGGTAAAGGCAGAACTGTTCCTAGACACACAACGCAATCCTAACCAACTTTCCAGCACCGGTGCCACCGCACTGCAGCCCCGAGGTAAGGGAACAAATGTCCCCTCACCTTGAAGAGGCCTCCATGACTGTCCGTGCCCAGCAAAATGCAGTGTGTGCCCTGTTGGCACGGCCACACCAGCACTGGAAATTTGGTTAGGATTACGCTTCCCTTCCTCGAGTAGACCTCCGGTCCGGTGGCAGCCTGGCCGCCGGTACACAGGATCCTTAGGCAGGATTGCGCTGCCCAACTGACATTATAAAAGTCAGTCTAGCTGTTGCTTACCATAGTCAAGAGATTAGAATCTGAGGTGCATTCCCCCCCCCCCGGTTTTGTCATTTCTATTAAAATGTGCCTTTAAAGGCTATGTTGTGAATAAATGTCCCTTTGTGCTCAGGCGTGATATCGCAAAACTAGGAAGGAGAGAAAATCCCATAACTTTTAGGATTAAGGAATAGTCTAAGAAATGGATTATTGGTATTATATTAGGAAACATACATTACAATATTCATTATTACAGAGGAAAGATGTGAGCTACCTTTAGTTGTAAAAGAAAATCCAATTTACTGCCTACTGCCTTCAATTTGATTTTGACATGTGCTCAGTCTTTTGCTGTATTTGGTTTCCTACATTTATCTTCTAGAGCATACACTGGAACGTCTGCTTAAGGCAAGAAACAAAAATCTTTCCATTTAATTTACTAAAAAAATAACGCTTATGTACTCCTTCATAGTGCAATAATATGGAACCAAATTCCTGTTGCTAAAGAGCCATTTGACAGAATGAAATAGATTCTGACTTTTTCATATAATGATGCTGAGGGCATTTGAGGGGATTCAGAACACAACAATGCACTGTGTACTCGTAAGCATATGCAAGAGAATGATCTGCAAAGTCATTTTTATGTCGCTCGTTATGGAACAATGTGGTAAAGCCTGTTGTAATGTGCTCTTCATTGAAGAGTGTACAGAAGCCGTAGCTAGTGCAGCATGTGTGGACAGCCTCCTGATGGAGCTGGACTGCTGTGATCATAATACCGTATTGGTCTGAGTATAAGACTCACTTTTTTCTCCTAATTTAAGTTTTTAAACTAGGGGTGCGTCTTATAATCAGGCTGTTGCAATTTAATGCCAGTGATTTAATTAATTTTTTTAATAGCACCAAATTTAAGGGTGCGTCTTATAATCAGGTGCGTCTTATACTCGGGACAATACAGTATATCTCTGCTTTGAAGACAGCTGTGAATGTCAGAATACTTCCTTCAATATGCAATTGAAAGCTCTGGTCATTATGTATATGGGCTTAAAGAGACAGGCAGCCCAATCCTGTTTAGGAACACCGCAGCATGTAAGAGCACGCTGCGCCGGATCCAGAAATGATGGGTGCCCTCCCGGTGCCCGGCGCAGGCCCTGCGTCATGTCACGTCGACTCCCACCTGCCCATTGAGTCAAACGGGCTCCAGGGAGGGCGGGCAGGCCGAGCCGACGCGGCGCTTCCCGACAGTAAGTGCTCCGAGCGTGCCCCCCGCCCGCCCGAGCACCTGGAGCTCCTGCTCCACATGCTCCACCCAAGTTCTGCCGCTGGCTGGATCCTATCCAGGATCAGGCCAGTGCCGGTGCAGCTGGAAGCCTCCTTGGGGGAAGAGAGACATTCATACCTTTTCCCTGGGTAATGCCAAAGCCGCCCCTATGGGTCTTCTCAGATGTGTGCTGGCAAAATGGCCAGCACAAATCGGAGGAGCCCATGTAGGACTCACCAGACCCAGGAATGGGGGATAGGATTGAGCAGAGCACGCTGTCAATAATCCCTCCCCCCTCCCAGGCCTGGCCACCCAATCACACTCTCACATTCCGCCCCGTTCTGCTGTCCCCACTCCCCCACGCCACCCAATACAAGCCTTACCTGTGTCCACTGGCGGCGATCTCTGTCCAGCAGAGAGTGAGCAGCACTGGTCTTGGCGCTGGACTTGCTGCCGGCACTGCTTACTCTCCAGGTGTTGGAAACTTTCCTTATGGCACATTTGCGACACCCAGGAGCGGCCAGCGCAGCTAGACTGGATTGTGCCATAAGAGCTCAATCCTAAATAACTCTCCCAGCACCAATGCAGCCATGCCAATGGGGCACATGCTGCATCCTGCAAATTTGGCAGCAGCGGCATCCACAAGACCCGGAGCCTCAGTCACACGCACCCTTGAACCTTAACAGATTTATGCCAGCATAATAGCTGGCATAGATCTGAGTATGCCAACTGGAGACCAGGGAGAGGGAGAGGAGGTAGATTAAAAAAAATCTCTTCCCCCCAGCCTGGTTCCTAGCCGGCCCGTTGGATGTAGCAGAGACTCTGTCAGCAGCACTATATCACACACAGCGCAATCCTGTGTACCTCTTGCACCAGTGTAACAGTAGATCCACTGGTGTAAGTGCACTTATGCCTGTGCAACTTGCCGTACGCCGATGGACGGAAACCAGCGTAACCCCTTTCGGACGTCGTGCACGTGCAGTTCAGATGCAGGATGGACACCAGCACAACTCCGCCAGCACAGGGGGAATTCTGGGGGTGTCCAATCACCCCCAGAATGCCCCCTGCACCGGCAGAGTTGCGCTGGCATCTGTCCTGCGTCTGAACTGCGTCTGAGAGGGGTTACGCACTGGTGTCCGTCCTGCAACTTATGGCAAGTTACACTGGCATAAGTGCACTTATACCGGTGGATCTACTGTTACACCGGTGCAAGAGTTACACAGGATTATGCTGTGTGCAGGGGCATCACTGGAGTGTGGTGGGGGGCGGGGCGCCCCCGATGGACGCGCGCCATGGGGTGACGCGCGCACCCCGCGCGCAACACATCCGTGACTCGCGACACCCTTCGGATGCTCCGAGGCCGGCCCAGGAGCCGGCCTCGGAGCAATGCCGTACCTAGCCCCAGAACAGGGTGGCCCACCCCCCTTGACGCCCCCAAAGTAATTAGCATAATTACTAATTAACATAATTATGCTAATTACTTTCGTGTTTTTTTTCTCCTTTTTTCCGTTTTTTTTTTGCTTTTTTAAAAGGTTTTTTAGGGGTAACGGGGCTTCTAGGTGTATATGTTTGATTTGCGCCACTTATCTTGTGTTTAAACGGGCCTCCAGCGACGATCTCCTCAGACGATCTCTTCAGGGGCGCAGAGTTCACGCATGCGTGATGGCTGAACTTTACAGAGTTCACGCATGCGCATAGCAAAGAGCCATCACAGAGTTCACGCATGCGTGATGGCTGTTTGCTATGCGCATGCATGAACTCTGTAAAGTTCAGCCATCACGCATGCATGAACTCTGCGCCCCTGAAGAGATCGTCCGAGGAGATCGTCGCTGGAGGCCCGTTTAAACACAAGATAAGTGGCGCAAATCAAACATATACACCTAGAAGCCCCGTTACCACTAAAAAACCTTTTTAAAAAGCCAAAAAAAAAAAAAGGAAAAAAGGAAAAAAAGAAAACGAAACTTAAGATGTCTCCCCCCCCGCACCCCCTCCCGCCCTTGCGCCCTGGGGCCCACCGCCCCAGGGCCCCACATCAGAGGACGCCCCTGCCTCGGAGCGTCTGATCTGTCGGCGCTCCAGGGCCTTCTGAAAGAAGGCCCAGGCAGCGCGTCCATCCGGGTATTTTTCGGGTTTTCGCGCATGCGCAGACCCGTTTTGAGGGCTTTTTGCCCGAAAAATACCTGGATGGACGCGCTGCCTCGGGTTGGACGCTGCCGACGGGGTTGGACGCTCCGAGGCCGGCTCCTGGGCCGGCCTCGGAGCGTCTGGAGGGCGACGCGGGGGGCGGGTCCCCCCCGTGCCGCAATATCGTAGCGTCACTAGGGTGACGCGCGCCCCCTGCCCCAGGGTGACACGCGTCCTAGTGACGCTACTGGCTGTGTGTGATATAGTGCTGCTGACACAGTCTCTGCTGCATCCCACGGGCCGGCTAGGAACCACACTAACACCAGTGGATCTACTATTACACAGGATTGCGCTGATTGCGCAAGAGTTACAAGGATTGCGCAAGAGTTACTTTGCGCTGACAGGCTGGCAGGGGCTAAGATTGGGCTGTAAGGCTTAAGCACCATCAAATACAATGCGATTTGCCTCCAGATAGACATAGATAGGATTATGTTGTAAGGCTGTAATCTTATGCACACTTACCTGGGAGTAAGCCCACTGAACATAGTGGGACTTGCTTCTGAGTAAACATGTATAGGATTGTACTATAGGGTATTTCTGAAGGATTATGCCCTCCAATACATGATACCCTGGTCATTCAGATTCCCAGTTGATGTCCTCCAGAGCCTGGGTACCTTCTGTACATTCAGAATATGGTCACCATTTATTCACCACGTGTGAATTGGAAGAATTTCCTATGGTGGCACGGAATAAAGATGTATCTGATGCTGCCTTGGCATTGAATAGACTGTATGCCAAAATGGACTGACTTTAGTGCTTTCTGCAAACTAGCCTTCTAATCTCACGGTTCATTCCCCTTAGCCCCTATGTGTACTAGGAAGTACCTCTTTAGGCAAAATGGTGAGAAAATAACCTGGAGCTATCAACAGTTTTACCATCATAAGAACATAAGAAGAGCCCTGCTGGATGAGGCCAAAGGCCCATCTAGTCCAGCTTCTTGTATCACACAGTGGCCCCACCAGATGCCTCAGGGAGCACACAGCCAACAAGATAACCTGTTTCCTGCTGCCACTCCCCTGCAATCATAGACTGTCAGTGTCCTAAATTGGTTTGGAGTCCATCTTGCTCCATAAATCTCAGGGTGGACCAATACACATGTGCTGAATATGTAACTTTTTTGTGTGTATGTTTCTGGATTAAATTACTTTCTGGATTAAACACCAGAGGTTCTTATGCTAGGGACCACCCATCCATATCTCCCTCTTTTTTCAGGCCCGGCACATAAATATAGGATAATGGGGGTGGTCTTCTCAGATGGTAGTGATATCAATAAGGGTACTGTTTCTTTTACATGAAACATGTATTATTTTGCAAAAGCCCCCCCCCCCAAAAAAAAACCCAACACTGAAAGCTATTCTTATCTTCCTTGTTTTAAATGCTGCAAGTATTGATATTTCCCCACCAAGGCTTAATTAAGGGCCAAATTAGACATGACCTGAAACATGCAAGTTCATTGGGTTTTGTTTCATATAAGTAAACAGTATGTGGGGGAATTGTATGAACTGAGCCACAATCATGCTGGGGTATAGGGAAGCTTTAGTACTTTGTGCCCCACCCCCACTATGTTTAATAAGAATAAAAGCTTCAATGGAAGCTTTTTCTATTAATAATAGCATGTTGGGTTGGGATCAGATCAAGGGCAAAGTACTAAAGCGCCCCATCAGTAGCGTCACTGGACGCGTGTCACCCGGGATCAGGAGGGGGGGATGCTTCGGGCAGCGCCCAGTGACGCTCTTTCCAGGGGAGGGGGCCTTCTGAGAAGGCGACCCTCTTCTTCCGGCGTCTGGGGCCTTCTGAGAAGGCCCACGGTGTCGTCGTGCTATTTATTCTTTTTTCATGCATGCACAGAACGTTTTTGAGGCAAGGGTTGCCCATTTCCGTTCTGCGCATGCGCTAAAAAAAGGGAATAAATAGCACACTGATGCTGTCGGCCTTCTCAGAAGGCCTCGGACGCCGCCAGTCGTGGTGGACGTTCTGGGGCTTTCTCCGGCTCCGAGGCCGGGAGAAGCCTGGATCGCCCGCCCGCGTCTCCCGTTCAGAGGCTCCAAGCCCGGGAGAAGATCTCGGGACGCTCCCGGGGGCTCGGAGCCTCCAGACGGTGATGCGGGCGTGCGCACGGGGCTCAGAGCCTTGGGGCGCGCGCGTGTGGGCACGCATCACCCCCCCGCGGCCCGCCCCGTGCGCCGCGCTCCAGCAACGCCACTGTGCCCCATTCCCCACTCCCCGCTGCAGTTTCGTCAACCCCACACGCTATTTTCTTCCACAAAACAAATCCCAAAAGCACAATGCGTTTAGGGTCATGTCTAGTTTTACCCTTATTTGACATAGAGACATCATTGCTTCTCTCAGACTGCAAGAAGAGATACCATCTACTACAGTATTTTGTTCTAGTGCAGTTTTCCCAAACTTTTTCAACCTGCGGCTCCCTTGATCATTTGTGACCATTGACCGTGCCCCCCATTACATGATGTTGATGCCTGCCAATTGGCATTGTACTGTTTTCTGAGAGGATTCCGTGGCACTCCGTGGCTCCCCTGGCTGGTTTCCACGGCTCCCCTGGGAGCTGCGCCTCCCAGTTTGGGAACCACTCTTCTAGGGGATAACAGACTAGGACTCCAGGGGTCACTTCTCCGCTCAGTCATGATGATGCTCACTAGAACTGCAATCTTATACAAACGTTCCTGGGATTAACCCCACTGAATACAACGGGGCTTACTTCTGAATAGACATGCATAGGATTGTGCTGCATGTGACCTTGGGCCTGTCACTCATACTTGAGGACAAAGTAGAGGAATCTATATATTCTGACCGAAGCTCTTTGTAAGCAACAGATGCCAAATTATTTCTTCTTTCCTCGTCTTCCTTTTCATTACCCCAGTGTTTACAATAGTTGATCATCAAACTATAAACGTCTTTTTCCAAGTGCAAGTAACGATGATAACAAAATTTAGCTGCCAATCAAATTAAAACCTTCTTTTATAAATGACAGTCACCATGGTGTAGAACCAATTAATCAGCTCCTTCCAGTAGCACAATCAATTCAAACTTTGTTTAATCTTAATCTCCAGAACACAGCTGCTACAAAATGCCAATATTGCTGCTGATAGATTAGGTGATACTGTCTCTGCACATGTTGGCCTCACAGATAGGTTTGTATCAGATGAATTAAATGGCTCTAATTGCTCCTTTCCAACACATCACTGGCTGAAGCACAGTTTTTGTGGCATGGTGCCTAAGATAAGGCAGACATTGACTTCTTTGGTTAAGAAGAGTAATTGACGTTATGGGACTTTTCCTGGCTGTAGTTTTCACACCAGATTTACAAAAGATGGTTACATTCAAGATTTATTCACGCCCATCAATGGCATTCTAAAGTTGCCATGGTAATGGCTGCACACATACAGAATGCATCTCTGGGTCTGTGTGCTCTTGACCAATCTGGGTACTTTTTTTGGTCCACTTCCTCATGGGGATATCTTTTGGCAATGAGCTGAAAGAATAGTCACAAGGCTTTCAACAGTTCTTCCTCTGAAGTCAAGCAAGATAGTTCCAGATAAAGTTCATTAAGGATTCCAGCAATAACGAGTTTTATGGGTTTTCCATTTCACCCCCCCCCCCATGGGGAAGCATTCAATCATGTTCCTGACTTGCAGCACTTCAAAGTGTAAACGGGAGTTTGTGTTGCCAGATGATCAATTTCGAATCCTTTTCCCAAGCTGCAGAATTTTTGATTATTGGTCAGGACTCGGGCAGGTGTCTTATACTGAAACCGTTAGTGTGGCAATACTAAGCTAGATGGACTGGCAATAGCTCACCAGTGTTTCACCTAAGGGCCTTTCCTAGCCCTACCTGGAAATAAGAATATAAGAAAATCTATACTGGATCAGGCCAAACGCCCATCTGGTCCACAACCTGTCTCCCACAGTGACCCCATTACCTGCCTCTGGGAAGCCCATAAGCAAAACAGAAGGCATATTTCTCTCTCTCTTTGCTCCCCTGCAACTGGTATTCAAAGGCATATTGCTGTTGAACAGGAGGTAGTGCATGTCATCATGATTAGTCGCTCTTGCTAAACACTGTCTTCCATAAATTTGTCCAATCTTCTCTTAAAGCCATCCAAGCTAGTGGCCATTACCACATCTTGTGGCAACAAATCCCACAGATGAATTATGCACGGTGTGAATAAGTACCTCCTTGTGTAAGTCCTAAATCTCTCACCAATCACTTTCATAGGATGACCTGACCCCTGGTTTTAGGACTGTGAGAGAGGAAGAAAAACTTCTGTCTCATCACTATTTCCACACCATGTATAATTTTATGTCACACAGCTCATGAGCATTCCAGTGGTGTTAGGGTTAGGTAAGGAATAAGGGTGTAATTCATCTGTGGAACTCCTTGTCACAGGATGTGGTGATGGCACCTGGCCTAGATGCCTTTAAAAGGGGTTTGGATAGATTCATGGAGGAAAAGACCATCACAGGTTACAAGCCATAAGCAACCTCCTGGCTTTAGAAGTAGGTTTTCTCTGTGCCAGGTTCAAGGGAGTGACAACAGGATCCAGGTATCTTGTTACATGGAGATTTTCATGACTAGATACGATTGCAATTGTATTGGGAAGTATGGGTTCCATAGCCATGTATACAATTTAATACGAAGAAATAAAATCCTTAAAACCGCAGTTGTAGTTCAATGAGTTCAATGAGAACTCATTGAACTACAACTGCGGTTTTAAGGATTTTATTTCTTCGTATTAAATTGTATACATGGCTATGGAACCCATACTTCCCAATACAATTGCTACAGGTATCTTGTTGTCTTGTGTGCTCCCTGAGGCTTACCAGATCTCCAACCGGGACAGAGTGCTAGACCTTTAGGAGAAGGAATGTAGGCAGGTGTAGCTTGTTAAACCTTAGAGCATAATCCTAGGCATGTCTACTCAGAAGCAAGCCTCACTGAACACAATAGGGCTGCTTCTGAGTAGACATGCCTAGGATTGTGCTCTAAGGTTTAACAAGCTACACCTGCCCCCATTCCTTCTCCTAAAGGTCTAGCACTCTGTCCTGGTTGGAGATCTGGTAAGCCTACCTGAGGCATCTGGTGGGGCCATTGTGAGATGCAGGAAGCTGGACTAGATGGGCCTTTGGCCTGATCCAGCAAGGTTCTTCTTATGTTCTTATGCTCATAGCGGCTGCTGGGATTTCCTCCAGGGCAAGGAGGCTTCCAATGGCGAAAGAAGTTGCTTTTCCATTGGATTGCCTCATCCTAGAGGTTGTCTCATTCATTCCAGAGGATACAGTGCATGTTATTATAAGAAGCTATTTTTGCAAACAGAAAGAAAACAAATAAGCAGGTGCTTGCATTATAGGCAGTCACTTAGCCCAGTAGATTTCAGAACTCTAAAGGCTAAATTATACCTTTTGTACAATACCACAATGAAGGACTAAAATTAGCAGAGGACACACAGCGATAGCACTGCAGCTGTCTGTGACAGTTAATTACTATTGACCACATAAGTGAGACATTATGTATTGCTTCACCTGAATCACATCATTTAAGTTGTTGCGTTATTGCAGGGCAACTTGGATACATTTTCTAAACCTTTCTTACCAGTCAGAATTATAATTTAGCTGCGTGGAAAATGGGAATGGTAAGCGTTCACGTCAGCTTTCTTTTTCTCACCGCTGAAAGCTTGCAGATATTTCAACCATGACAATTTAAAAGCTTATTTGGAATGACTCAGAAAAACGGGGACTATATATTTTCAACCATATTTTAGATCTTTGAGTTTATCACTCATATTTAAATTAGAGAGCAAGCTTGAAATAAGTAACAATTTACTTGCAGCAACCTCCCCCCTCCCCATTTAAAATAAAGGAATTCTCATCTGAGTACATTAAATTGAGCAGTGTGGTGCAGTGAGTAGAGCATGAAAACTAAATCAAATGACCAAATTCTGAAATGTTACCACCCCCTCGACTGCCTTAGAATCAGTGATGTAGACTTGTCTATTGACTCAGACTTGAGTCGGACTCAATGACTTGACTCGGACTTGACTTGGCGATTGTAAAAGACTCAAGACTCGACTCGAGACTTGGAGCCTTTTACGACAAGTCCAATTTTATTCAGGTTTAAACCCATTTCCCCATTAAATAGATAGGGACTATCTCGCAACCAAAGACTCGGGACTTGGGGGCAAAGACTTGGGACGACTTGAGACGTGGAACCAGAGACTTGGGACTTGACTCGAGACTTGATCCACATCCCTGCTTAGAATGTGCATTGATATCTTCATAACAATATCTCTCTAGGAAGCAAACATGGCAGAGAGAAGGCTAGTCTGCAGTAGAAACCAGGGAAATGAACTATTGAAAATGGGTTCCATTCCAGTTCAGATTCATCCGTACTTTTATTTGTTTGTGTAGGAGTTTGGTTCCAGTTCAGGTTTAAGGCAACCAAAAGAACTTAGCTTCTGGTTCAGTTCTGAATCATAGAAAAAATATATATCTGTAAAGTTGTTTTGGACTTGGGTTCTGTTCATTTGTGTGGTAAACATTCCCCATGCAGGGCGACTCAACCACTTTCAAATAATTTATCTCTCACATGCAGATAAAACAGGGGTGGAGGATTGTACCACGTCTATGTTTGAGTCTTTGAATAAATTCTTAAGGCTAAAAAACATGTTGCATTAAATGCATATGTTGGCATATTTTTGTTTTACAGCAAAAACGTTTCAACTGAAAACCAAATGAAGTGCTTTTCTTGTTGTAAATAGTGTAGGGGTGAGCATAATCTGGATTGGAATCACAGTGAGGCATAGGATTAAAGCCCCCACCTGCTGCTGTAATTTTGCCACGTTATTATTACGCATGCCAGCACTATTTTCAACAAACAGGAGAAAAACATGCCAAAAGATACATCTAAACTAATGTGAGCTCTTTGACTTCTCCGTTGGAAAAATGGGGTTGAATTCTTTTTATTTCATTGCCCCACTGAGAGCGCAATCCTGCTCTAAATTAGGGCGGCAGAAGGAGCATTCCGCCACCCGGGGTAGTGCCGTAAAGCACGTTTGCGACTACTTTAGAGCCAGGAAGGCCGGCACAAGGCCGGCCTTCCCAGCTCCGCCGCTGGAGCCCTCGACCCACCGCCGGACCCAGGTAAGTCTGGATCCAGCGGGCGGGGGGGAGGGTCGGCGGAGGCAAGGGAGGGACGGCAGAGCCGGGAGGGCGGTCATATGCCCAGTCACCCCGGGCGGGGCGGAGGCATGGCGTTCGCCATATCCCGGTCCCCGCCGGGCGGCTGGGCCGTTACACGGCCTCCTCCAACTTCTGCCAGCAAGATAGCTGGCGGAAATCCGAGGAGGCCTATCGGCCCCAGCCGCAGTTACACTCGGGGAAGGGGACAAGCATCCCCTTCCCCAAGTAGACATTCTGCTGCAGGTTGCCTGCTGCAAGCTGCCCACGGCGGAGATCAGGATCCAGTGGGTGGCATCAGCCGCCCAGCGGATCCTTACGCAGGAATGGGCTGCCCGTGGTTTTAGGCAAGTTACTATTCTCAGATTCCATTCAATTTGTACAAGGGTGAATATTGGTGCCCTTCCTCACTGGGTTCTTCTAGAATGAAAAAAGAGAAGGGTATTTATCTTTTTTCTGGCATAGTTCTTGATTCCTGACACAAGTAATTCAAAGTAACACAGTTGTATTGTAGATGGTCCATGGAAATGACTAATAATAATAAAATTAATTTGTTTAGTCATTCAGTCTGTGTAAAACGTCATGGTTGGCAACTTCACTTTTTAAAGGCAGTTCTGTAGGATACCATTGTAGTATTCTAAATGCTAGGAATTTGCCACACTGTGACTAATGGCTAAGAAGAGGGCATTGTTTCAGTACCGCTGCATCCAGGGGGCCAATATTGTACTGAAATTAGAGTCAAACAAGACACATTGCCTGAGGGAAACAAAAATAAACACTCCATCAGCTAAGAGTTAGGTTGTTTGAATTAAAGGCATTGATCCTTACACCAAATCTAATTAATTAAAAAAATGCATGATTGACTGAGATGCTGAGCATACTGCAGCATGACCCTTTACCTCCCACAAAGAGCATAACTTGCTCATTTCTTGGGGCATTAGAGAAGATCAGCCTGATGGATAGGTATATGGAGCACTGGAGAGCTGCAGGAATAGTTGGGAGTGTTGCATCATTGGCGTCGCTGGAAGTGGGGCTGAACACTAAGTTCCGCACTGTGTTGACCTCCGTTACTCACTGGCACAAGGCAGCCCCACCCCCTTGCCTTTGGAGTCATTCAGTGGGCCATTCAGTCTTCTGCGCATTGCCTTCGCCCCACTGAATGGCTCTGAAGGTGAGGGGGCTGGGCCGCCTCGTGCCAGTGAGTAACAAAAGTCAGCGTGGTGCGAAACTTAGCAATCCGCCCCACCTCCAGTGACGTCACTGTGTTGCATTAGGCCCAGCACACCTCCTTTTCACCAAATTCACAACTCCTATTCACAGCAGTGGGGACTAGCAATACGCAAACTCTCTTCGGCTTGGTTTGGAATTGGCGTAGTATTTGTGAACATTCATGGTGAACATTTACCTCCCAGCTTCTAATGTTGGCATCAGTGGTGTCAGAGGTTTTATTTATTTACAATATTTCTTTTATTTATTTATTTACAATATTTCTATCCCGCCTTTCTCCCCAAAGGGACCCAAGGCGGCTTACACAAAAATAAAATACAAAAATACAAAAAATACAAATAGATAATTACTTTGTAAACAGCAAAAAAAAGTTAATAGAAACATCTAAAAAATGATTAAAAAATTACATTTAAAACAAGATCATAAAAACAGCAGCACCCCACCCGTACCAGCAAGGTGTTAAAAAGGCAAAGGCTCAGAAAGCTTCTTTGAACAAGAAGGTTTTTAGGCCTCGCCGGAAAGTGTCCAAGGAGGGAGCAGTTTGTAAGTCAAAGGGGAGGGAATTCCATAAGGTTGGTGCCACTACTGAGAAGGCCCTATTTCTGGCCGCCGCCCCTCGCACCTCCCTGGGCGACGACACCCGCAAAAGGGCCTTCTCTGATTATCTAAGTAGATGGGCCGCACTATATAGAAGTAGGCGGTCTCTCAAATATCCTGGCCCCAAGCCGTATAGGGCTTTAAAGGTCAAAACCAGCACTTTGAATTGGGCCCGGAAACGAATCGGCAGCCAGTGCAGCTGTCGGAGGAGCGGCCCGACAGAGTCGAACCGCCTACCTCCAGTGACCACACGGGCCGCCGCATTCTGCACTAATTGCAGTTTCCGAACCGGCTTCAAGGGCAGCCCCACGTAGAGCACGTTACAATAATCTAGTCACGACATCACCGTGGCATGGATCACCGTGGTCAGGTCTGCACGATCCAGGTATGGTCGCAGATGGCGCACCAGCCGAAGCTGGGCAAAGGCCCCCCTGGCCACAGCCGCCACCTGGGAATCCAGGAGCAGCAGCGGATCCAGGCGGACCCCCAAGCTGCGGACCTGCTCCTTCAGAGGGAGTGCAACCCCATTCAGAGCAGGACGATACTCTAGTACATGCATTGTGGATTTCCGGACCAGGAGAACCTCTGTCTTGTCCGGGTTTAATTTCAGCTTGTTAGCCCTCATTCAGGTCCCCACCGCCTCCAGGCAGCGCTCCAGAACCTCAACAGCCACCCTGGAATCAGGTGGAAAGGAGAGATAGAACTGGGTGTCATCAGCATATTGATAGCACCCAACTCCAAATCCCCGGATGACCTCTCCCAGCGGTTTCATGTAGATGTTAAATAGCATGGGGGACAGGACGGAACCCTGTGGCACCCCACACCTCAAGGGCCAGGGTGCCGAACAGGCGTCCCCCAGCACCACCATCTGGGACCTATCTGCCAAGTAGGAGCGGAACCACCGCAGAACGGTGCCCCCAACTCCCAGCTCGGCCAGTCGGCCCAGAAGGACACCATGGTCGATGGTGTCGAAAGCTGCTGAGAGGTCCAGCAGAACCAACAGGGACGCACTCCCCCTGTCCAGTCCTCGGTGTAGATCATCCACCAAGGCGACCAAGGCCGTTTCAGTCCCAAAGCCCGGCCTGAAACCGGATTGAAAGGGATCTAGATAATCCGCTCCATCCAGGACCCTCTGGAGTTGAGATGCCACCACCCGTTCAATTACCCCAAGGTTGGCCAGGTTGGCCAGGTTGAGCACTATCTGAGGACTCACACTCATCAGAGGATCCACTCAGCCAGACCAAACGCTGAACCCTAAATACCTTTAGCAGGAATTGTGTCCAATATGCTCTTGGGGACAGACATGTGGTATGGGGGCCCCATTGTATGGTTTTGCCCCAAGGTTCCCAGCAACCTAGAGCCATCTCTGAACGTTATTGCATGTGTGTTGATGGTGCCACACACGTCTTACTGTGTTGCTCCTGGGAATCGTAGTTCCCAGCACCTGGCTAAGAGAAACATAGACATTCAATTTCCTCCCCCCACAGAAAATAGGGTTTAAAGATCTAAGAAGATCTAAGACCTCCTTAGAAGAGAAGTCACATTATAAGTTTTTAGGAACAATGAAGAGAATAGAGGAAAGAGACAAAAGGCTGCTTGGTCCAGTGGTCGACATACAGGAATCGTTGAGAATTTCATCTTGAGTAAAGGATTAATGTTAAAATAACTTCTGTGCATTCACCAACAAAGCAGTGAGATCTGCCTGAAAGCTGACTCTGCATGGCTAGAGTCTCTCTTTTTTTTCTGAGCCAGAGAAGAACTGGGGATAATGATGGAGAGGAGGCCATGTTCATGGTGCATATTGGCACTGATGACGATGGGAAATATAGTTGGGAAGTCCCAGAAGTCAAATTTAGGTTGCTAGGTAGGAAGCTAGCATGTTCAGAAACACTACCTGTTCCATGTGCACGGTCAGTTATGCAGGCGGAGCTGAGGGGACTCAATGCGTACATGAGACGATGGTGTCAGGAGGATGGGTGATACCAAATATTTGGAAAGAAACTGTTTACAGAATAAAATAATCATATAGAAAGAGATGTGTTGCTGGTTTCTGTTAGTGGTACTATAGGCACTATCCAATAGATACAATTAGTAACAACCACATAGCATTTGCACTTACAGTACATTGCAAAATACATTTTCCAAACAAAAAAAAAACTATTATCATTTATTGGAAATTGGTAATGGGACAACTCCCTAATCTTAACAGACTACTTACAGACTATTTACTCACAATGACAGACTATAGTGTATGACAGAAACACTAATACAGGGACTAGACCCTGCCACAAACCACGTTGCTGATTCTGTCCACATATCTATTCAGGCAGCACCATTACAGGATCCAATAGGGTCAGTTCACTTGCTGCTCCTCCAACGTAGTATATGCTGTTATCTACCAACAGTGCCCTTCGACTGTGTACATAGCACAAACAAGTCAGACTTTATGCAGAAGAATAAACGGACACAAATCTGGCATCAAAAATGGCAAGATCTAGAAACCAGTTGGGGAACTTTTCAGTTCCCAACATCATTATGCTGTCGTTTTTCAAAGTGACAACCTTTCAACTTCAAAAGGACATTAGACAAAAGTTGGCAGCCTCATAGGAGGGGGTGTGGATCACGACTTGGGTTTTCATCACATTTCAGAGTTGACTCATCATCACCATGAGATCGCTATCACTAATTGGGCATTGTCAAGTTGCTTACTTTGCATAATTTTAAGCCTGTTATAGATAAGCTTTAATTTCCTCTCTTTAATTCACTCTGGTGTTTTCAATTTTTTCTTCTCCACTAGCCACACGCACGCACGCACGCACGCACGCACGCACGCACACACACACACACAGACCCTGTCTGCCTCTGCTAGCTGAGGATTTCACTTCATATCAATTTGATGGACTGTAGTCCATCAATCTCTTATGCCAAGCAAATGTGTTTGTCTTTGAGGTGTCACGGGACTTGGTTGTGTCAGCTGGGGCAAATGGGAAATTCCAGCAGTGGAAGCAGTGTCTTGAGGCCAGATATCTGGTTTGTAGAGAACAATTGATTAACAATGGCAACTTCATTGACCTTTAAACAAATCACCCTGGAGATGCCCTTAAGGCAAGTTCACGCTCAGTATGTCAATCAGTACATGATGGTAACGTCAAGTGTAAAACAGCCTTCACAGACCGAACTTCTCCACAATCAGAACTTTCAGGTCACCTGACCTACCTAACTTCAAACACAACACTTTTCAAGGAAGGCAAACACATTCAGCCATGAGTCACTGAGTAAGGAGTGTTGACACTGAGTGATGAAAAAGCATGTGTGAATCATTATTTGAATTCAGAAAAAGGCACACAGGCACGCTGAATTTGATAACCGGCTGATAATAAAGAAGGCAACTATTTGATGGGCAAAAATAGTTACAGTGAGTATTCAGAAAACTTAAAATTGCATTCTTTTAAGCTTTATCTCATAGTCACTCAGAATGGTTGCTGAATCCTCCATGTGATATAACATTAAAGTTTGATTGAATTACCACTTTAGGTTTTCTCTGTGCCAGGTGCAAGGGAGTGACAACAGGAAACAAGTTATCGTGTTGTCTGTGTGTTCCCCGAGGCATCTGGTGGGGCCACTGTGAGATACAGGAAGCTGGACTAGATGGACCTTTGGCCTCATCCAGCAGGGCTCTTCTTACGTTCTTAAGCTTCTGCAGATCTAGTGGATACATTTGCAAGCACATACTTGGATGTGGGCCTCATTGATGAAGCATTTGGGCTCTGGGGGAATGTGTTTGTTGATGCAAATGGAGATTTGCACCTGTACTTCAGGGCCATATATGACTGGCTATATTATTATATGCAACCAAGGTGGTTTGGTGACAATGGCTGTGTCCCAGTTTCCTTTGAAAAGGCAAAATTTGTTTACATACAAAAGTAGTTTGTAAGCCTTCTCTCCTTCTTGAGAGGTCTTTGTATTCCCATCCCTTTGTTTTTTTCTATTTTCAAATATGTACACTGGTGGTTATACATCTCTGAGGTGCTGAGGAAAGGCTGAGAATAGAAATCAACCTGATAAAATGCCACTGTTCTCAGCAAGCTGCAAAGATTAGGTGGTTATTGGAAAAATGTAATTGAAGGCTCAAGGGGTGATTTCTAAGGTGATTTGGAATTGCAGCCAGTGAAAGGTAGCATACTTGGTTTGAGAAATATGTTCATATATACACAAACACACACACAAAGCTCTCTTGTTGTTATGAAGCCAGGGCTTCACTAGGCAGACTATGTCGTATTCATAGTTCAAACATTGTACAATGTTATGAGGCGGCTGAAGAAGACAACATAAGAACGATGACACTTTAAGAAATTTGACTTTCCACCTGAAAATGAAAGAGAACCTGCCTCCAGTTTTCTCCACTTGAGAGCTATCAAAACCTGGGTTCTTCAGAGAGGCATTAGGTAGCCCTAAGGGCAATTGACATTCATGGACAATTACGTATTCAACTTGACTACTGATGGCTAAGTCAGAACAAACAGCCTGAGAAACTCGGATGAATGGCTCTTTCCTGCAAGAGAAATGTCTGGAGGTATGTTCTCTCCTGTGGCAATGTCCTGTGTGACATTCTCAGAAAGTTCTCCCTTTCAGAAAACAGGTGACAGTTCTGAAACCTGATGAACTGTAGTGAATGTGTGTGCACCCTAATACATACATCTATGCAAGTTTCGGTCTACATCAGAACATTCAAAGCAGCTTCCCTGGGAATCCCAAGCAGTCTTCCATCCCACCACTAACCAGGCAGGGACCAATCTGTCCTAAACATTGTATCAGCATTATGTGCCCTCCGTCTGTTTAGATCACATTCTCTTTTCTATTATGGATCAATTAAACTTGAGCAGCGATCGGCCTTTGGTTCTGTACCCATTATCACCAATGCAGAATAAGATAATTGATCTATATGTCAGCCTGCATCATAAAGAAATGAAATGTATATTTAATTATTCTCTATCAAAAATTTAATTTACCAAACAGGACTATAGACCCACCAGCAAATACTTACACAGGATTACGCCGTTAAGTTGTACTATGCAGTTAGTAGCCCTTCGAGTCTGAATGAAAAAGAAACAAAATTGGGCGTTTGTGATATTTAGTAAAACTATAATGTTTGCAGACACGTGATCCTCTTGCCCAGGTACCCCCCACAAATGACACACGGCAATACCAAATTCTTTGGGTAAATGGGCCACACTTATTGAATAACAAATGGCAACAATAGCCATCTTTGCAGCAGGTCCTAACTGCGTGAACTCCACCCAGCATTGTAGTGCTGGCACCTACCCTGGGGAGCACCTCCCTCTCAGGCATCTCCACCTGGCTTAAACCCTACAGCGCCTTAAAGCAACACCAGCTTCTCAAGTCCTACCGCCCTGGTTGAGGCAGCACATTGTTCAGCCTATCCCTAGCCAGACAGCCTTTGTAATGGACTTCACAGTTTTAGGCTGAGGGGTCACGAGCTTGCATCTCTGAGCCAGATCCCACTCCCCCTCTCCTTCTTGGGTCTTGCTGGGTTTTTTTTTCTACATGTGGGGGCTCATTGCAGCTGAGGCTTGTCTCCCTTAGCTAACCCCAAACAACACAATCTCTACACTGGGAACTGGATTGAGGGAGAAGAAGTAGGAATGGGGGCCTGACCCTCTCTTTCTCCATGCCAGGACCAGCCTGCCAAAGCTGTGCTCCTCTAGTTTTTTTTTATTAGCTTGAAAATCCTACTGATCCACTGAGAAATACGCTCAATCATAAGAACATAAGAAGAGCCCTGCTGGATCAGGCCAAAAGCCCATCTAGTCCAGCTTCCTGTGTCACACAGTGGCTCCACCAGATGCCTCAGGGAGCACACAAGACAACAAGATAACCTGTGTCCAGTCGCCACTCCCTTGCACCTGGCACAGAGAAAACCCACTTCTAAAACCAGGAGGTTGCTTATGGCTTGTAACCTGTGATGGTCTTTTCCTCCATGAATCTGTCCAAACCCCTTTTAAAGGCATCTAGGCCAGATGCCATCACCACATCCTGTGGCAAGGAGTTCCACAGATGAATTACACGCTGGGTAAAGAAATATTTTCTTTTGTCTGTTCTAACTATCCCTCCACTCAATTTTAGTGCATGTCCCCTGGTTCTGGTGTTGTGCGAGAGGGAGAAGAATTTCCCTCTATCCACTCTCTCCATCCCATGCATAATTTTATAAGTCTCAATCATGTCCCCCCTCAGGCGCCTTTTTTCTAGGCTGAAAAGCCCCAGACGCTGTAGCCTTTCCTCATAAGGGAGGTGCTCCAGCCCACGAATCATTCTGGTCGCTCTTTTCTGCACCTTTTCCAATTCAACTATATCCTTTTTGAGGTGTGGTGACCAGAACTGGACACAATACTCCAGATGTGGCCTTACCATCGATTTGTACAAAGGCATAATGATATTGGCCGTTTTATTCTCAATCCCTTTTTTAATGATCCCGAGTATGGAATTGGCCTTCTTCACAGCCGCCGCACACTGGGTCGACACTTTCATCGACCTGTCCACCAGCACCCCAAGATCTCTCTCTTGATCCGTCACAGACAACTCAGAACCCATTAGCGTATATATGAAATTTTGGTTTCCTGCCCCAATGTGCATCACTTTGCACTTACTTACATTGAAGCGCATCTGCCATTTTGCTGCCCATTCTCCCAGTTTGGAGAGATCCTTCTGGAGCTCTTCACAATCCCTGCTGGTCTTCACCACCCGGAAAAGTTTAGTGTCATCTGCAAACTTGGCCACCTCACTGCCTATCCCCGACTCCAGGTCATTTATGAATAAGTTGAAAAGCACCGGTCCCAAGACCGATCCTTGGGGCACACCGCTTTTCACCTCTCGCCATTGTGAAAATTGCCCATTGACTCCCACTCGCTGTTTCCTGGTCTTCAACCAGTTCCTAATCCACAAGAGGACCTGCCCTCTTATTCCCTGACTGTGGAGTTTTCTCAGGAGCCTTTCATGAGGGACCGTGTCAAACGCCTTCTGAAAATCCAGATATATAATATCCACGGGTTCGCTCGCATCCACATGCCTGTTGACCTTTTCAAAAAATTCCAACAGGTTTGTGAGGCAAGACTTCCCCTTGCAGAAGCCATGCTGACTCTCCCTCCGCAGAGCTTGTTCTTCTATGTATTTTAAGATTTTATCCTTAATGAGACTTTCCACCATCTTCCCTGGAACAGATGTTAGGCTGACCGGCCTGTAGTTTCCTGGGTCCCCCCTCCTTCCTTTCTTAAAGATTGGCGTGACATTAGCTATCCTCCAATCCTCTGGCACAGTGGCCGTTTTAAGGGATAATTTGCATATTTTGGTCAAGAGGTCAGCAACTTCATTCTTGAGTTCCTTCAGAACTCTTGGGTGGATACCATCCGGGCCTGGTGATTTATTGATCTTTATTTTGTCAATTAAGTCTGAGACGTCTTCTCTTTTAACCTCTATTTGACTTAATTCTTTATTCAGGGGAGACCGTTCCGGCAGCGGTATTTGCCCGAGGTTTTCTGCCGTGAAGACAGATGCAAAGAACTCATTTAATTTCTCTGCAGTCTCCAAGTCCCCTTTTATCACCCCTTTCTCTCCCTCACCATCCAGCGGACCAACCGTTTCCCTGGCAGGTTTCCTGCTTCTATCATATTTGAAGAAGCTTTTATTATTCCCTTTTATGTTGCCTGCCATACGTTCCTCAAAGTCTTTCTTGGCCTCCTGTATCATCTTTTTACACTTCTTTTGCCACAGTTTGTGCTTCTGTTTATTTTCCTCACTAGGGCAAAACTTCCATTTACGGAAGGAAGCTTCCTTGCCTTTTATAGCCTCCTTAACTGTGCTTGTTAGCCAGGCCGGCACCCTCCTGGACTTGGTCGAGCCCTTCCTCCTTAGTGGGATACACTCCCGCTGGGCCTCTATGACTGTTGTTTTAAACAGCCTCCATGCACTCTGGAGCGATTGGACTCTTTTTACCTTCCCTTTCAGCTTTTTTTTAACTAGTCTCCTCATTTTGGGGAAGTCTGCCCTTCGGAAGTCAAGGGTTTTCGTGTCAGATTTGCTCGGCACTCTCCCCCCGACATGCATGGCGAAACAGATCGCAGCATGGTCACTATTCCCCAACGGTTCGGTAACATTTACCTCCCTGACCAGATCTTGAGTGCCACACAATATCAAGTCCAGAGTCACCTGTCCTCTGTTGTCCCTAATCAACACAGAAATATACTGCAAATGCTTGTCTGTTGTCTACAACCTTTACAGAACTATTGAACATGACACTGCCCGAGATTGGATTGATGGGAACAGGGCTCCATGTTCTCTGCACGTTAGACAAGTTAGACACGTTAGACAAGTCCCGTCCTTCCATGCACCAATCCCATGTGAGCTCAGCCTAGCTTGCTTCATGTAGGGGCGGGCCAGACAAAGGACACCCCCACACAGCATGCAGGCAGAGTAGCAGCATTCCCATAATATGCTGTGCTTTGGAACTGCTAGGTTGGCAGGAGCTGGCCAAGCAACAAGCGCTCACCCTGTCGTGGAAATCGAACTGCCGACCTTTCAATCGACAGCTTATGGTTCAGTCGTTTAACCCACTGCACCAGTATACAGGAGAGCAATATGGAAAGGCGCTTTGCCCACACACCGTCCAATGTCTCCTTTGTGTTTGTTTCAAATGCAGACATAGTACTTACAAGACTACTTGGACAGTTATGTTTCTCCACAGTTCTAATCATATCATATAATAAGCATCATGTGAAATTCATAATGCCAGCAGACAGTGGTCTAAGTGAATTTTGGCTCCTATATAATGAAGACAATTGGCTGGTTCATTGTTAAGTCAGATCCTCTTTGGCATTTGAGCAGCCTAAAGTATCTGTGACATTAGCATACTGTTCATGGCAAACAACTTTCAGTGTGACTAAAATAAACTGCGCACATCAGGTCACCTTGAAGACGGACTTCTCAGATAGTTTGAAATGTGAAAGTACAGTAGGCCTTCATAGGCAAATTATATTTACTGCTGTGTGGCATTATAGTTAGGCTTGGCTTGCTATTTCTGTTATAAACTCTATTTTTCATTGTTATGGCTCAGCTCTTTTCATTTGCTTCAGGGCCTGAAATAAAGCATCCAATTTTTCAGCCAGGAACATTTTTTAATTGTTTTTGATTTAAAAGTTTTCATTATTTATTAAGAAACTGGAATATACACACTCATACACTCAACTCTGTTTAATCGCTGGCACTGCAGTTAAATTTTATCAGCTCTGTAGAAGCAATGTATTTGCTTAATTAATAGAAGGGGAGCGCATTGGGTGTGTGTAGGTACATGACATACAGAGTCATAAACCAGGAACAACATCTCCTTTGTGAACCCCACTCATTCTAATGGATTTGCTTGGTGCATGTTGAAGAGAACATTGCAGCGGCTTATTAAACTGTTTCCACAGTTCATACATTCACCTGAAGGTGGCACTGTAATGGCAGAGCGGCAGAACCTCCTTTCTCTGCACCATGCAGATTGCCTGTAATGAGAACTGGGTCCTCCAATATGACTGATGTATTGCAAAGAGACCTATGCCCCAATCCTATTCCCCACCATTAATGTTGATGAAGCTGTGCTGACAGAGTGCACCCTGGGAGATGGGTTTTACTGACACCTACACCAACCATTTTGCTGTCATAAATATAGAGAAAACGGATGAGGAGACCGGAGAAAGAGGGGATAGGACAGTACCGTAGCGCACACACCCTGCCCCATGGAGAGCCGCGAGGTGTGCAATGCGATGATGCTGATGCCCCAAGCATCAGTGCATTATGCCCCCTTGCTGCCGAATGGTTTCTTTCAGAGACAAATGGCAGAGAGGGAGGGCAGGATGGTCTGCTTTCAATAAATAAAGCTTAGAAAAACGTATACTCAAAATGACTGTGAAAAGTCATTTACTCTCTCTCTCTCTCTCTCTCTCTCTCTCTCTCTCTCTCTCTCTCTCTCTCTCTCTCTCTCTCACACACACACACACACACACACACACACACACACACACACACACACACACACACACACACACACTAGAAAGCCACAGCTTTATTGAGAACATTCACTATATTTAACATAAGGTCAGCTATGCTATTCTGGGAGCACGACTGCCAATAGACTATTATCTCACCCATCTGCTGGCCAAGGGCAGCATGTAACATGAACCATTCATGAAGCCCCTTAGTCACCAACTTGGGAGTGCTAAAGCCACTGACCAACACATGGTGTCCTGGACTGTGTGCCCAAATACCCAGGACCCGTTAGCAGGAGGATGGGACGTGGAGACATACTTGGCTGCCCAGGCATCTAAATGGGAGAAACTCTTCCTGCATTCAGTACTTCTCTCTGCAATCAAAGGCAGAATGTGGAGAGGGCAAGATGTGCTAGCCAGCACACTCCTAATTCCCTCTTCCCACATTCAACGAACATGGAGAGAATAGCATATGAAGAAGGCTTGGTTTTTGCTGGGTTGTACCCAATGAATATATCTTTATACCCAAGTTTATTTATTCTATATTAATCCAAGGTTCTGCACCAAAAACAGACAAACCAGACGGCGGATAGCACAGTATTTATCCATTACTTTTGAAATAGACACAGCAGACAGTCATTTTGACACTTGCTTCCAAATTGCCAGTCTATCTATGTTCTAGCTGTTTTGTGCAGTCAGATTGGCTATTTTCTAATAACGCCCCTATTCTTGTTCGCTAAATTGTCCTGAAATACAAAATCACATTTTGACACCATTTTCCAGCATTCATTTTATTAAAAAAGTTTCTCATGTGTAATTGAGGTCACAACCTCAGCCCCTACTAGCTTACACATTTCCATCTTTTCAATTTCTTTTCCCCTCTTCCTCTAGCAATAAAGGATTTGTGTGGGCACAATGTAATTTTAATCCTGTTTGGGACTGAATGACCTTCGAGCGGGAATTGCTTTGCCAGTAACACTTCCATATTGAACAGAGACCCTAGCTAGTACTGTGCAATATGCTAATCAACATGTTTAAATCTTAGAGGGGCACTGACGGTAAAAGTCCCACAAAGAAGAATGTAGCACACACCTGTGATGGTTTGGCTAATTGGGAAAGACAGAATTCATGATGATGTCTACAATGAGCCCATCTTGCTGCACAGCATTTCAGGGTCTTTGTGAAACATTGTTTTCCCTGAGTACCTAAGTCCTTGGCTACGATCACAGGCATTCTGGAAATTGCACGTCAGAAGGCACCTTGTTTGTGCCTTTGAATATGACAGAAGCGTGGGAAGACTACCATCATCCAAGCTAGAGAAGATCCTTAGGAACAAATTGTGCTCGATACATAATGTAACTGAGGGCCCAATTCCTTTCATCTCCCCCCCCTGCAATGCAGCTGTGCCAAAAATGGGTGTACTGTATTCAGCGGGTGGGGTGGATCATGAGGTTTTGGAGGGAAAAGGAGGATCATTTCCCCTACCTCTCTATAAGACTCCCATCCGCAATGGGTATCTTCGGACCTGTGCCAGTTCTGTAGCTGGCGCAAGTCTGAGGAGAAGGAATGGGCGGGGAGGCTGCAAAATGAGGGGATAGGATCCAGCACACACCATCCCTGCCGGATCCACCCCCTCCCATAGCTTCCTCACCCCCGTTCCTCCCAGCAAACAGTGTGTTCTAATGTCGCAAACACTCCATCTGGCAGCCCAGTCCTGGATAGGATTGGACTGTAAATATTACAAACTGGCCAAATTCATATTACTTTGGTGACAACACTAAATGTCACTCTATTTGCTTCTGTCAACATTCTTCAAATTGTGCTTCCTACGGTTGTACATGCTGAGCTATCCATGCTGGACTGAATCCAAAGTACATCCCCCCAAAGATTACCAGTACAGTCAATTTGGCCAGCACCAATCACAGATTGGGAGATCCATGCATCTCTTTCTTTCGCCCAACTGATTAGTGCTGACAAAGTTGAATGACCCTCTCACTTGTACAGTAGAGTTCTGGAGCATTTCTTGTTCGATACAAAATGGGAGTAAAGCTAATAACATACACAAGAATGAATATAATTTTTGCAGCAAAGCTACCATTCATCTCATTTCAAGAAATGTTGTGGGAAAGCTGGATGATTATATTGTTTTAGACAAAAATGCACCTGCAGAAATATCGTCTTTGAGCTTGTTCGACACTATGCAATTCTCTAATGCTGCAGCAAAGTTAGTGGTCCACTTGGGTTAAGTACTGTCTGCAACACATACAGTAGCTTTTTAATAATGAGAAAAGGTGTCTCAAGAATGGACATTTTGCAGGTTAATTCAAAATGCAGATTCCTCCTTTCTGAGGTATTGCATTTCTTTAGTGTCTACCTAAGGCTAGCTGAAAAGAAAAAAAAATAATAATAATGTAGAGATTTTAGAAGTGATCCATTGGTTCAAATCCAAGTAACATCCTCCATCTCTTCATTCATGGTGTTTGGGGGTATTTATGCTTCATTCCAAAATGTTCAAAGGATATTCAATTACCTTTCAGTCATGGCACCACTAGTCATAGATCTGGAAAGCATAGTAAGGCATTTCGATAACACACTACCACTAAACAATCTACTTGTTCCTGCTCATTGGAAATCTGTGCAATTTTGTTGGTACTATATTTCAGTATTTTATGTAGATGAATGTACAAAGTTATTCCAAAAGAATTTGTTTTGTGGACTTTCACCTGATTAATGGTATCGAATAGCCATTAATTGCAAATGTATAGCATTGAAGGCAATACTCATGATCCACTCATGATTAATATTCACTTGTTGGGGTACCTGTCCAGGGGACCTTGGAAGCGGGGTATCCCAGGTGAGCCCGGGTCCCGGGTCCGCTGCCTCAGGTAAGTCGACCTCCAGTTCCCGTATCGATGCGTGCCTCTTCCTAGAGTTCCCTCGTCAACACAGTAAGTGCCTCAGGGTATGGTCGGGGTGGGGGATACAGACGCACCCGCATCCATCTCCAGACCTGGCTTCGTTGGAGCTACCTGCCTGGTTCTCAAGTCGAGTGCGACCAGAGTGCTCCTCCACCCTCCTCATCACTGGCACTGCCGAGTTTAAATAGGTAATCTCCACCCCTCTCCACCAGACCCATTTCCTCCCTTGGCTCCGCCCCTCTGCGTCCCACAGGTGCTTGTGGTTGACTGCTCACTGACACCCCTTCCCGGGTGCCGGAGGCTCTGTTTGCAATCACTCCCTGTTGTTACCACCCCTCCCTGTAGGGCATTCCGGCACCATAACCAATGGACTACAACCAGT
The DNA here is from genome assembly GCA_026170595.1 of Plestiodon gilberti rubricaudatus. Lineage (NCBI taxonomy): Eukaryota > Metazoa > Chordata > Lepidosauria > Squamata > Scincidae > Plestiodon > Plestiodon gilberti. The sequence goes on along the minus strand of JANXHW010000003.1, from coordinate 27,798,409 downwards.
GGCGTTTCCACGGTAGGGGCGGCACCGTAAGTCACGCCGCATCAAGTACTGTGTTTAGGAACCAAAACGAGGAGGCGCCGCCCCCTCGCTGTTGCAACCATTCCACGCGAAGAACGCGACCAGGCAGGGAGTCTCCTGCCCGGTTGCGTTCTTCGCGCGGAATGGTTGCAACAGCGAGGGGGCGGCGCCTCCTCATTTCAATTCCTAAACACGGTATTCAATGCGGTGTGACTTACAGTGCCGCCCCTACCGTGGAAACGCCACTGACTACAACTGCCACAAGTATGAAGGATTCCAGGGTCAGCTTAGCCAGGAGGGCCCTCTGATGGGTATGGGCTCTCAGCCAGGGTTTTGGCTGAACACTGTGCTGTCAGTGACTTCTTTTTGGTCATCAATTGGTCATCAACTATGAGAGATTATTGGGGGGGGGAGCAATATCTGGAGCTCAGAACTACATAGTCCTGGATACTTACTCTCATTAACTTCTTTAGTCCTTCAGACTACATTTAGCTGTCTACTTCCTGGCCTGAGCAGCTGATTGGCAGTAGTCAAAGTATCTAGCTAAGCCTAATCACACAAGCCCTTTTGCTGGAATGAATTGGGGAATTTTACATGCAACAGACCTTTGCACATGCACAAGTTTTCAAACAGTTGGGGACACCTGCAGACATCTGTTTACTCATGCATAGAACCCCTAGCTGGATTAGGGTTCATATGTCCCTTTGTACCCTGTTTTGCCTAAAATAAGACCTCCTCTGAAAGTAAGACCTACCATCATTTTTGCATGATTTTTGCTGGCACTCATAAATATAAGACCTCTCCGAAAGTAAGACCTAGCTAGGATCATCAGACAGACAGACGCGGCACCCCATGACACCCCCCCCCCCCGCAGCACTTACTTTGACTGATTTAAGCTTCATTCTTTCTCGAGGGTGCAAGGTTCTGGAAGACCTGCACTTGAGTTCTCCACCATAGAGATGACGTGCTAGAGAGACTCTGCAAGGTTTCAGCCTCCTTGTAGGCCTTGCTGGCCTCTCTAGCACGTCGTCTCTATGGTGGAGGACTCAAATGCAGGCCTTCCAGGCCTTGAGGATCCTTGCCCCCTCGGGAAAGAATGAAGCTTTAATCGGTCAAAGTAGGTGCCGGGGAGGGGGTTGTGCCACAGGTTGGGAAAATAAGACCTCCCTGAAAATAAGACCTACAGCATTTTTCGAAGCCAAAATTAATATAAGACATTGTCTTATTTTCGGGGAAACACGGTATTTGCAGCCACAAACTGCCACAACTCACTAGGGCAAGTATTGGTTCTGTTTGATCTGTCTACTCCATGTACATTTTTGGTACTATTTCCTACCTACATTTTAGCTCTTCCCACCTAGAAATGAGTCCACACAAATGGAATGATAATTTGTGGATGGGAAAAAAAAACGCTGGTTGCTTTATCTACCATTTGCAGTCCCAAGCAGTGTCCAGAAAAACTGATAAGAACTAAAGTCATATATACACTAGTCACAAATGCTGCTCTAACCTAAGGGTAATGAGATCCTCTTATTTTCATGTGAGCAGTTTCCAATTAATGTCGGCTTTTAATGTGCCATGCAGCATTTCACCTCTTGCTAATTGACACTTAATTACATGCAATTGGCATCAACTGCTTTTCTAATGGCTTGAGCAATAGTGATGATAACATGGCTCCAAAAGCAATCCTACTTTATCAAGAAACAATGGCAAGAATATGTTCATTATTTTTAGAATGTGACCTTTTGAGCTTGCCGAGGGTAGGGGCAACTCATTAAATCAAGGGGTGGATGTCACGTGCTTGAGATTTGCATATTAATGTCACACCTGCTTCACACATATCCAATGCACCTTTAGGGTGGCAAGATTACCTTAAGAACTGAAGGGGTTGTTCCTTGGCAGGAGCCTTTCCAGACTTTGAATAGATGGAGAAGGTCATAGGCACACTATGCTGGTTGAACTGCCCCAGCTGAGCAAGATAAGAACAAAAGATAATGGGCATACAGTGCAAATTGCAATGTGGCAGTTTGTGATTGTGCTGCTATCTTGACTGCTGTTGCCAATGGCCAGAGAAGACTGGTCCGAAATCACTGTGTGCCTCCCAGACGCTACCGCTGGGCGTGAAAGTTTAGTTTGCATTCAGCATAATCGTCCTGGACTTTACCATTCCAGGCTACAGATGAGGAGTTGAGTAATCAAAATAAGCTCCATTAATAAAGGAACAAAGTCACTCTGAATATAATTTTAAATATATAAATTTGACTTACTTACTGGGGGTTGCAATGTGCAATGCTGAATCTACTCCCTTACACACATACACACACACACACACACACACACACACACACACACACACACAGAGAGAGAGAGAGAGAGAGAGAGAGAGAGAGAGAGAGAGAGAGAGAGAGAGAGAGAGAGAGAGAGAGAGAGAGAGCATGATTTAAAGGAGTGTTTTTAAATACATGCCATGTCATCATATATCCACTGAAAACCTTTATCTACTCTATTTAGACACATCCACTGCCGCTCTACCACTCCTGGGTGTTGCAAACATGCTGTAAGTCATGTTTCTGACACCAGGAGAGTAAGTGGCATCCGTGCTGGGGCCAGCGCTGCTCACTCTTTGCCAGACAAGGACGCCGCCGCTGGGAGAATGGGGCAGAACAGAAGGGGGGATTGGCCTGCCGGGTCGGGTAGGGGGGAGGGATCCTCAGCAGCGTACTCCACCAAATCCTGTCCCCCATCCCAGGCCTGGCGAGCCCTACATGGGCTCCTTGGATTTGCACTGGCCATTTTGCCGGCACACATCTGATGAGACCCATAGGGGCAGCTGGGGCATTTCCTGGGGGAAAGGGATGAGCGTCCCATTCCTCTGAGGAGGCCTCCAGCTGCACTGGTGCTGGCCCAATCCCGGATAGGATATGGCACAGCATTCTTTTGTGCACTGCGGCAGTCCTAGACAGGATTGGGCTGCCCTGCAGTTTGTTTGCAAAAACAAGAAATAACCAGGGGTGGCCCATCCATTAGGCCAACTAAAGAGGTTTCCCCAGGCAGTAGATTGGTGTGGGGTGTGTGTGTGCTCATTTCTGTCTGCCTACTTGCCTCTACTGCTCCACCTTCTTCTTCCACTCCCCAGATTGGAAAAAGAAGAGGGGGGGGACACAGAGAGTAAGAGGAAATGTAGAGGGGAGGAGAGTGCTGAGTGAGAACATTGGAGAGTGGGAAAAGCAGAGGCTGGAACATCATTGGGTAAGGGCATCAGCACAAGGCCCAGGCTGCTGGTGTGGCAGCCACTGTGATGGCATGCAGGCCAGGGCTTCCAGTTCAATTGGCTGGCAGCTATGGGCAAGTGTCAATGACCTCTGGAGTCCTCATCAGGTAAGTCGATGGAGGGGGAATTCGGGGGGATCTGGGGGGGATTGGGACTGATCAGAGGCATGTTGAGGGTGGGGGGCAGAAACAAGTGGCAGCACTGATATCTGATGCCCCCAGCCTGTTCTCAACATGCCCCCTCAGACCAGGATTTATACCAGCATAAACTGGGAAAAAGGCAGCGGCATGAGTAGGTAGTGGTCCCCAGCCAGCCCCCAGCCAGTACCACGAAATGCTCTGGGCCGGCCCAGGATAGGATTGGGCTGTGAGTCTCACTGCTAGAGTCCTGGCCCAAGACTCCCAATGCCTTTTGTTGTCCGAGTACTATTTTTTATTTATTTATAGAATTTATACCCCACCTTTCTCCCACAAGGGCAACCAGACGGCTTACAATAAAAACATTAAAATACATATATACATTTAAAATCAAGAATTAAAACAATTAAATCAATTAAATTATAGCTTTTCGGTTCTCTAAATTTTCTCCACAAATTGTGCCTGTTGATTCCATATAGCCATGAGTGAATGGCAACCATGTTGTTTGGAAGCATGAGGACTGGCCCAAGCCAGAGAAAAACCTCAGGCTGATGTACAAGGTTCTCCCCCCCCACACACACACACCTTTTATCCTCACAAGAACCCTATGAGGAAGGATTGTCTGATAGATAATGAGTAGTACAAAATCACCCAATAAATTCCATGGCTCAGTAGAAATTTGAATTCAGCTCTCCTTTCTCCTTGCCTGGTGCTCTACCCACTACACCATAATAAGTATACCATACTGTGCTTTTTCATCCTTGGAGAGCTGTGTTATTGTCTTCCAACACTGATATTAATACAGTCTAATAATTCTAGATGCATTTCTAACTTCAGGGCACTTGACTAATGTCACCCTGGTCATCTCATCTGTGTCTTTTGCAAAAAGCGCATTTGAACTCCCTGACATGTATTTAGTCTGCCTGAAAATATGTATTCTGTTAAGAAAAATCTAGAAATGCATTTTGTGTGCACACGCAGACAAAGTGTTTAATAGTGTCCATTTACAAAACATTTGGCAAAGATGCTGTCAGAATGACTGATGATGAGCCACACTCATCACATAACAAAGGGCAGGGAACAGAGAACAGATGGAGGTTGAGGAACCCAAGTTCATACTTGGTAATACAACTTTACTGCTTGAATGGTTTCATTTTATTCTACTTCTTCAAACAAGGATTTATCATTCTTTACTTGCTGCTCCTTCCCACTGACAGGTAAAGAGTTGAAAGATTTAAGTTTATCTCAAAAGCCTCAATTCAACAGAAAATTACACTTCAGAGTAAAGGTTGTCTCTGCATTTTTTTGAAACAATAACGCTGACTGCATCCAAGCTTTATTCAGTATGTACAAAGAAACAGCGGAATAATATATACTTTAGCTACTTCTGCTTTTATCTTTCTAGTTCGTTACTGTTACTGTGTTGGACCCCCCCCCCCCCTTCTCATCTTATCTTTGTGTTGGAACCTCTGTAGCATGGCTTTTCCTATCACTAGGGGCAGGAGAAAATGGCAGTAACAAAATAAAAATACATAACTTGCCCACCCCTGCTAACTGGGCAAGAGGCACTTTTTCAATTGGTGCTCCTCTTTTATTTAGCAGGGGGAGAGTAACTGCCCCCCTTTCACCCCAGCACAGTGTCTTTCTGGTGGCTGTTTGCTGGTGTTCTTCTGCATCTTTTTTAGATTGTGAGCCCTTTTGGGACAGGGAGCCATTTAATCATTTGATTTTGTCTGTAAACCGCTTTGTGAACTTTTTGTTGAAAAGCGGTATATAAATACTGTTAATAATAATAATAATTAATAATAACCGCTTTCTGCTATTTCATTTTGGTTAAACACCGAAATCCGCAAAAAAATAAAACCATTTTCTTCCACCTCTACCTATCACACTAGAAACCCTGATGCATGTGAGAGAAGCATGCATTGAAATTGTACCCCATACCAGTGTTGCTCCAGTTTTTGAAAGGGTTGGTTTTGTTGAGGAGACGTTGCAGTGTAGGATTATCGCATCTGGTCTGAGGTTTCTGTTGCAGTGATTCCATTGCATGGTCCAGGGCCCATGATCCAGTCACTATGTTGAAGGTGGTCAGTGCTTGAATAGGGGAACTTCTGTAAACCTCATGTATACCACTGAGTATACATGAAGATACAAAATGTAATACTTACATAAATAATGACTCCACAACACAAAAATAATATAAGAAAGGTGCCATGGATGCAGACCTACATTCCAATGTTATTTCAGCTATTGGCTGAAAATTATGGGCTGTTATTTCAGCTACGGGTTACTTCAGCTATGGGCTGGGATTGAGTGGCCCTCATATGACTGTTTCTTACCCTCATTAATACCCCGGCAGTAAATTGGAGAAGGGGAAAAACCGTGTCCGATACTATAAGACAATTGGCTCCCCATGATTGCAATCCTGAGACAACCTCTTAGAGCATACAGCATTAGTTGCTGTGGTCAAACACTAATCATGGGAGGGTGTGGGAGGGGCTAACATGTTTGAATCATCAGAGGGGGTAGGGCTGAAATACAAATTCCAGAGAAGTCTCGCATGTGTTCATCATCACAGGGAATGGAATGCCTGAAAGGACTTCAGATTCACGTGCAACATTTAAGGATATAATCAAGTGCCCAGACACGTACATGGGTATAAGTCTCATGGGACTTACTTCTGAGCAAACCTACACTAGGTTATGTTGCAGGTTTTTAGTGTGTAATAATTGATATTTCTTTTAAATTTTGTAATAAAAAATAAACAGATAGGGATGCTTTACTTTTTTTAAAGTCACTAATTTTGTTTTTTTGGGGGGTTATTGTTATCTTATTAGGTAAGATATTTTAGTTCAAAGGTGATGTGTGGTTCTCTAATCGTTTATATGCTGCTTCTATAATAATAATAATAATAATAATAATAATAATAATAATAATAATAATAATAATAATAATGTGATTTTTTTAAAAAAGTTATAATGATGAGTTTTTTGTCTTGTTTTTTGTTTCAGGTTCCCAAAGAGAGCTCAAATTGCCATTTTCATTTCAGCACAAAGCTTGGAAAACAAACAGTCCAACAATCTGAAATGCTATTTGTTTCTGGCAAGCCTTTTGTCATACTGAATTTCTGTTTATTTTTGAATTCCAAATATGGTTGCTATACGGTACAAACTGTGTTACTTCCGCCAGCTGTTATTTTCATCACTGCAATAATTTTCTAAATTTAATTTGCCAGTTCTGCTAATTTAGGGAGATAGCTTCCCCTTCAACTCCTTCCCATTCCACAGCCTACAACCAAATCAAATATTTCATACCAACAGATTCCTCCACTGTGAAATTTCGGGTGGAACTACATATCTTGGCAAACATGTGTTTCTAAATATGCATCTCCAAGTTAACATGATTGCAGAAGTAGAGACCACTTCATGGCAGTGATGTAGACTTGAGTCTACTGTCTCGGATTCGAGTTGGACTCAAGTTGCGCAAAGGCGTCGCTACCGTCAAGCGACGGTAGTGGTCCGCCACGGGGTGACGCGCGCAAGGGGTGACGCGTGCACATGCGCACGTCATCTCTCCTGCACGCGTCGCCCCCGAAGATGTCCCCGGAGCCGGCTCCCGGCCTCTTCTGAGGCCGGGAGCCGGCTCTGGAGAAGTCTTCCCCGGCCGATGCGCCAGGGCCTGCTGAGGAAGGCCCGGTGCGCGAACGTTATTTATAACGTTCGTTTGCACATGCGCAGACTGTTGCTGAGGGAAAAGGGCTGCCCTTTTCCCTCAGCAACAGTCTGCGCATGTGCAAACGAACGTTATAAATAACGTTCGCACACCGGGCCTTCCTCAGAAGGCCCCGGACAGCCGGACAGGGAAGACATCCCCGAGCCGGCTGTAAAAATTGTCGGGCGTCCGGAGCGGCACCCATCGGACGTCCGGAGCGACGTCCGTCGGGCGCCCGGAGCAGGCGTCCGTCGGGCGCCCCCCAAAAATCGCCGAAGATTTGTAAGAGGGCGGGTATACGGGGGAGGCTCACTAGGGTGACGCGTGCACCCCGCTATGGGGTGACGCGCACCCTAGTGACGCCTCTGAAGTTGCGTCAAAGACTTGACACGGAATTGACTCGGTGATTGTAAAAAACCGAAAGACTCGACTCGAGACTTGGAGCCTTTTACGACAAGTTGAATTTTATTCAGGTTTAAACCCGTTTTCCCCATTAAAGAGATAGGAACTCGGAACTTGCAACCAAAGACTTAGGACTTGGGGGCAAAAACCTGGGACTTGACTTGAGACATGGACCCAGAGACTTGTGAATTGACTCAAGACTTGGAGCCAGAGACTTGATCCACATCCCTGCTTCATGGTGCTTAACTTCTCCTGTACTTGCCAATTCTCCCTACAGTGCTCCCCCCAAGTCTTTTCCCCCAGCCAAACTTACTTTCATTGAGGGTTATAAAGTCTGGGGGGAGGGCATTTGCTTGGGAGAACAATTAGGTGAGGAAAGGGTTAAGCATTCCTCAGTCACTTTATGAGGAAAACCTAGGTTTAGAAACATGTTTTCATCACAATAGGCAATTCCAGAGAGAATTTATCTTCTCTTATGCTGTTTGACTTACAGCCCAATCCTATCCCCTGCTACCAGCATGGATGCAGCCCCACTAAAAAGGTGCATGCTGCATTCTAGGGGGGGGGGGGACGGACACCTGAAGGCAAACTGGAGGTATGTAAAAACATTTGAACTTGTCTCCAACTAAGCCCCTCAAGCCACCTATAGGTCTCCTCAGACATATGCCACATCACCCCTGCTAACTGGCAAAGCACCTTTGAAAGTGATGTCCTCTTATATTTGGCAGGGGGAGAGCAACCGTCCATCCCAGCATGGTGTCTTTTCCAGTGGCTGTTGCTGGTGTCTCTTCTGTATTATATATATATATATATATATATATATATATATATATATATATATATATATATATATATATATATATATATATATATATGAGTGTGAGTCCTTTGGAGACAGGAAACCATTTATAGATTTATTTCTATGTAAACCGCTTTGTGAACTACTCTGTTGAAAAGCAGTATACAGTATAAAAAAGTAAAGGTAAAGGTGACCCCTGACAATTAAGTCCAGTCGTGTCCGACTCTAGGGTGTGGTGCTCATCCCCATTTCAAAGAGCCAGCATTGTCCGAAGACGCCTCCGTGGTCATGTGGCCGGCATGACTCTCCTTGCCACGGCTGGAACACGGAGTGCTGTTTACCTTCCCGCAAGCGGTACCTATTTATCTACTCGCATTAACATGCTTTGGAACTGCTAGGTTGGCAGGAGCTGGCCAAGCAACGAGAGCTCACCCTGTCGCGGATTTGAACTGTCGACCTTTCAATGGACAGCTCATGGTTCAGTGGTTTAACCCACTGCGCCACCCACTGGCCTCTAGTATACAGTATACATATTCTTAATATAACAATATATAATATTTTGGTGGTATATGTCTGAGGAGGGAAAAGGGGTGGGGAGGTTTACAAAACAGAGGATAAAATTCAACATGTGCCATAGCTGCTGGATCCACCCCTTCCACCCTTCTCCTCCCCACCTCTTGGTTCCTTCCCCTGCCTAGAAACACCCCTGTTCCTCCCACCATCCGCCTCCACTGCCAACTCACTGGCACTGGCGGATGGTGTTCTCTCCGCTGGCCTGAGCTTGCAGTCACCAGCCATTGCACTGGCAGCCTTGTTGAACTCGCAGGCAGAATGTCAGCTCCACCGGCATCATCATACTTTTACCAGCGGATAGGAATTGGCTGTTAATCTGCCTAGTTGTTGGACCTCTTTCTATGGACATTTCATGGAGGGAGGATTGAGCCAGGTCCACCTTCTGAAACTGCTTACTACAGCTAAATGAGCTAGAGACAGGGAAGGTATGGAATGAGTAGGAAGCAGAATGCTGGACTAGATGGAATTTTGGTCTGATCCAGAAGGATTCTTCTTATGTTCTTACATAATCTGTAGTAATTCTATTCTTGTCTTTCACAACTTCAGCACAATGCCAGATCCCTGTCTTATTAAAGGGATCTCCGGAAAAGACAAGATCCAACCCAAATTAAGAAATATCCTCACATTAGGCAGAAGGGTCTGGCTCAGTCGGGAGAGCTGCCGTCTTGTAAGCCTGGTGAATTTGACAAGTTCGAGACACACCACCAACAAAAAGTTGTGAAAGCCTCTGGGAGGAGAGATAAGAGCTCCCAGCTGCATCGGTCGAGTGTGGGAGGCACCAGCCAGCAAAAGGGTACCACCTGGAATGTAGCCGTTCATGAAAGATTGGACATTTATATATTGTAAAAAAACTCCAAGGGGGGTTAGGACAGCCTACCCATGTACACCGCCTTGGATTAAAGTCGGAGGAGAAATCCAATGACCAAGAAATGCGGTATATAAATACTGTATATTATATGTATATTATTATTCGTAGGCTGTGTCAAACCAACAGATGCAGGAAACAAATGACTATCTCAACACGGTGTTATCTCATTCTTAGTGGTAAACATAAACAGCAGGTCTGGTCTTGCAAACTGCCATAATGAGAGATCACTTGGGACTCGTATGTAAACCACTATGATCAACACTGTGGGAAGAACGTCTCCAGATAAATGTAATCATCAATAAATAAGCCAGCAATCAAGTAGGCAGCTTGGGTAGTTCATCAGGAACTGTTTCAGGGTTCTCAAAAGTTCTGGCTGCTGTTTTTATTTTACACATGTAGTCTTGCTGTTTTCAATTATTTTATAGGGGAGTGCTGGCCACAAAGAAAAATAACTCTACACATTAGAAACATCTGTGCTGACAAAGAGACATATTTTTGAAATATGTATTGTATTTGGAGGGATTTATTAGCTCACCACAAATGTGAAACAGGGGTATAAGCTTAGATTTGAAGGGGAACCTCATGATTAATAGCACTAGATTTCCTCATCACAAAAAATGCATGAAAAGCCTGTTCAAGGGTTCAGCTTTGATATCACCTTACAGTTCAGAAACATTCCTCTAAGGAAAACGTCAAGCATACAGGCCAAACAGAAATGAATGGGTTTCTTCAAATTCACAGCAAATCCAAGTCTTATATTTTCTTTTGAGAAATAAAATGCCCATATTTAAGTTTCCAGCCTTTGAGAATGTTGGCTTCAAATCATTATGATCAGCAATTTAGGTAGAGTTACTATGGAAATCTTGGCTAGGGAAACATTGAAGCAAGGGTTGGGGGCTGGTTGAGATGATCCAGTTTCCTTGACAAGTATGATTATTTTTGCAATCAACCCAGGGTGAGTTTCTCATTGAAGTAACTCTAGCATTCCAGAAGGACAATCACATTTGTCTCTGGTAGCAACAACGGTGCTTGAAAAATTATGTTGAAAACATAAAATTGCTTTATGTCTCTTACAGCACAAGCCTATACATGTGTTTATTCAGAAGACCCATTGTGTTTAATGGGGCTTATTCCCAGGAACGTGTCATAGGATTGCAGCCTTATACAATATTTGCTTACTTCCATAAAAGAATAATTGTATCAATATAATATTCATATCACAACACAACCTTCTACAACATTCTTAAAAGGCACAACATTTCTCTTTTTGCTAAGCTATAACATAATCCATATTTGCAGGCCAAATTTCATTCAAATTCCTTGTCTTAAGTACAGTACTTCTCTTATAAACTATCCATTCATTTCCTGACAGCTTAGCAACCTGCACAAACCACACACACTTCTGCAGGGTATCCTTCCAGCCTATTCTTCCATGCTTACAATACCATTCTCTCTGCAGCCAGCGAGGCTTGCATAATGAAGGCTGCTTGGCAGCTTGACAGACAAGTAAAGAAGAACCATCCTGAAGAACCTTCGTAAAATTAATTCCCATACTATGCTGCACGACTGTAGTGCAAGAAGAGAAGGAAACATGCTTGCATTGCCAAGGCAGCACACTGCATTCCCTGCCCCCTCACAATGAAATAATGTTTAGTCCATCTTCAAAAAACCCTTCTATTTTTTTAAAAAAAAAATGGGGATCCTACTTTGCAGCTGACAAAGCTGCAAAGGCAGATGGACGTTTTGGTCTAGCACTATGTATCTACTTTAAAATTGTATACTCCTTGCAGGTCCAGGGTAGTTTACAATATACAAAAAGTAAAAAATCCAACATAATGAAAGTGATTGGGTCCGTTCGGGGAGAAAGGCGGGATAAAAATATTGTAAATAAAATAAATAAATAAATAAAATAATAATTAAAAACAACAACGTTGTCCTCAGCAAAAACAAAAAACCCGGAAGAAATGCAGAACCCAAGAGAAGAAAAACAAAAACTAACAGTATTGCCCTTATATTCCCCAATAAACACAAGAAAAGTGATTGACGATGCAATCCTGTATAAATTAGCATCGGGGGAGCGCGCACTCCCCTGGCACTGAGTGTCGTAAATGCACTGTAAAGCGCGTTTACAGCACCCAAAGAGTAAGGGCCGCTGGCGCAGAGGCCGAAGGCCCTCGTTCCCCCAGTGTACCGTCCCTGGACCCACCAGACCAGGTAAGCCCTGATCCAGCCGGTGCAGGTGCGGAGGGAAGGCGGAGCAGGCGGCGAGGGAGGGCAGCCATTGGCTGAACTGGGCGGGGAGAGGGCAGGGACATCGGCGGCGAGGTCTGCTGATATACAAGCCCTCTCCCGGCCCGGTGTGGCCTTACACGCTGGCCTCGAATGTACACCAGCTCCAGACCTGGCGTACATTCAAGTAGGCCCATAGGGCCTCAGCCACCGAAGGAAGGGATGATCATCCCCTTCCCTCATGGTGCACTCGGACTGCCCCGGAGCAGCAGGGGAATGGGATAGGATGCGGCAGCCGGCCCATTGGGCAGGCAGCCGCATCTTACACAGGATTGGGCTGTTAATGTATTTAAATCTTACACCTGTTTTAAAAGGTGTCAGTCAACAGACTTGGAGGGAAACAGTTCAGGCTTAGCCTCTAAAGTATTGTGACACAGAAGTCACAAACGTACTACTGGATAACCTGTCTGCTGTGTGGTGATATGCTCTAGCCTTTCTATATTTTTTCCCAAAATGGCATCCTCTTGCCAAGCTGTGATAAATTCCATACACGTAATAACTACCATATTTCGGGGGGGGGGGGAGGTCATAGTGTGAACAATTCAAAATACGAACAACCTCTTTTCCTTTAAACTACATTACAGTATTTAAGGGTTGGTCATTGCAGAACCCGTCTGTTCCCATTGAATGACACATAGTGTTCTCATCAACGCAAAACAAAGTGTCTCGCTAAGTCACAAAGTGTTGTTTTCTGGCCACTAATTTAACTAGCTGGTGCTAATTAAACCTTGGAATGCAAATATTGTCCTGTGGCACGAACCGCCTTGTCAGAAATCCCAGGTTTCTGCATGTGACAAAGACAGCATATATTAATACATTCTGAGCCTGTAACTTCAGTCTCTAATCACTTTAATTACTGCAATCACTGTCGAGGAGCACCTGTGATTTAGAGCAATCAACAGCTTTCAGACTGCTAAAATTAAGCATTCGCATACATTATTAATAGAGGAAACCTTTTGCAGAATTCTGTCGGGATGGCAGCTGGCCTCATGGTATGGACGACGTGCACAAGCTTGCTTTGCTATTCGTAGAAAAGAATTTTGCAGAACTAAAGCTGAAAGCAGTTGTGCAAATAAAAGGAAGAAATCATACAAAGGCGTATGTTTGACTAGTATTTCCCCCCTACTCAGTTCTCAGGGTTGGGCAGAAGAGTAATGAGAAACAAACTTGAGAATTGGGCTGCAGACTGCAGGGAGAACACATCGCACTTGGCATTTATTTCACATATTTATGTATGTCACACATTATGCAAGGAAATAATTTTTGAAACGGAAATCTGCCAAAACAGCTAGCTGAACATTTCCAGGACTATAATAATAGGTGTCTATTTCCCCCAAAATAAAGTGTAGAAATATCCACCTGTCAAGCTTCTTATGTGATAGCTGTAGCCTTACTCAGAGAAAACGTTTGTTAGAAAAGGGAAAGAAATCCTGGAAAATTATATTCTATTTGTACAACATAATTACACTGTCGGCATAATACGTCACATTGCTAGAGCAGAAACATTATCCTCAAAATTCTCAAATAAATTGTCCTTTGACAAACATTTAGATCAAAAACCTTGATAAACATTAAGCACTATTTTTTTACAGGACATGCTCTTTCTTAAAATATACTTTAGGATTGTGTGGCCTATAAAAAATAGTCAATGTATGCTTATCAAGGTTTTTGATAAGGAAACTGATGTCCTGTTCACTATATGAGCCTACAACATGGAATTTTGCAGATCTTATGTTTATAATGAAGCCAGAGGCGTACAGAGGGCGGAGCGAACGGAGCGGTGGCTCCGAGCGGCTCTGCGGCTTGGGCGGCACTCCGGGGGAGTGCACGCGTGTGCGCGCGCCCACCCAGTGATGCAGCGGCTCCGCAGCTCGGGCGGCATTTCCCTGGAGCGCCTGCCCAGCCTCGGAACCTCGGAACGTTACGTTCTGTGTATGTACAGAAAAAAAGTATAAATAAGGTCACGACGCAGCGGCTGCCTTCAGAAAGCCCTGGCCGCCGGTCGTGGCGGACGCTCCAGGGCTTTCAGGGGAGAAGGCGGGCGCGCACGCAGGCGGCGCCACGGAGGTGCTCCAGGCAGCCTTAGCTGCCGCGACGCCTCTGATGAAGCCTTCTACTTTCTGACTTTGTCTTTAGTAACCGAGCCGAAGAAGAAGCTAGAAGCCAAGCATAGAAGCTGGATAAGTAAAAAAGAAAACAGGGTTTATTTGTGCAGTATTCATAGATCATCTGTGCGTGGGGCAGTGCAATCCTGTGTAAAGATCTGCAGCTGGCCCATGCAGGATCCTATGCTCTTCCCGGGCCACTTCGGCGCGTCCCGGGGTCTCCTTGGGGGAAGGGGACGTTCATCCCCTTCCCCTGGTGTAGAGCTGTAAGGCCCCAATGGGCCTCCTCTGATGTTTTTAGAGGTTTTTAGAGGTCCAGCCCTCTCTCATAACTTTTTACTGTTGCTTTTATTCCTCTCTGTTTTATTCCTCTCTGTTTTTAGATTGTATTAATTTCTTTTAAAGTATTTTTATATTATATATTCACAGTTTTATGATTTATATGTATTAATCTTGTATTTTATTTGTTTTTATTGTAAGCCGCTTTGGGTCCCCCCTATGGGGGAAAGAGCGGGGTATAAATTTAATAAATAATAATGTCTGCCGGCTGAGGTAACAGCTTCCAAGCTTGGGAACGGGACAGAGATGCTGCAGCCAACATCCCCACCCCCTCCCAGGCCAGCTCGGCAAACCGCATGCACTCCACAGGTAGATCTTTACTCAGGATTGCACCATGTGCATGCATACGTTCGTGTGCGTGCGTATGTTTTATGTTTCTTGCTAATTTTATAGCAAAGCATTTCCTGCTTTATTTACAGAGCAGTGAGTGGTGAGCAGAGGCGTCACTAGACGCGCGTCACCTCAGAGCAGGGCGCCTATGGCCGCGCCACGATTTGGGGAGGGTGCCCGATGGGCACCCGTTCCGGGCACCCCTTCAATGTTGCAGCCAGCTCGGGGACGTCTTCCCTGGCCGGCTGCCCGGGGCCTTCTGAGGAAGGCCCACTGCGCGAACGTTATTTATAACGTTCTTTTGCACATGTGCAGACTGTTGCGCATGTGCAAATGAACGTTATAAATAACGTTCGCGTAGCGGGCCTTCCTCAAAAGGCCCAGGAGCACGGGCCAGGAGAACGCTCCGAGGCCTTCTCCCGGCCTCGGAGGCCTCCCGAGTGACGCGCGGGTCGCGCGGAGCCTCCCTGGTGACGGGCGCTGGGGAGGTGACGCGCACGCGCGTCACCCTTCTGCGTGCATCACCCTAGGGCACTCCGCCCTGCTCGCCACGCTACAGTGACGCCTCTGGTGGTGAGCAGTGAGCCTGGGTAGCTATTCATGCCCCTCTGCACTGAGACAGCCCAAACAATTACATACAGTCCAAATTATGTAAGTCGAATCTTACATAAATTGGGGAGTGCTCATTAATTAATTCATTCATTAGCCACTGTATATCCGAAGCTGTCCTAGCAGTGTATGACAAAATACATTGGGTTATATCCAAAGTTTCCAATTCTTCGAAGGAAGAGAACCTCCAATGCACTGGAACATAAACGACAATGAAACACATCAGCAACAAATTATAAGGCACAACATCAGAAAAATGTTCTAGCATAAAAGTCAAATAACCTTAAAAGCCTACTAAAATAAAAAAGGTTTCATATGGGACAAAAATGAAACCAGATGAATGTCACTGGAAAGGGAATCCCCAGTAATTGTACCCCCAGCACCTCCTGAGATATTTCCAAAGGCCCTAGTCACACACCTTGTTGTTGCACACTGCACACTGTTTAATTGGTATCCCTACAATGGATGCTGTTCCAAAGGACTGCTCCATTTCTTTGTTCATTCTGTCCCATCTTCTGACATGGAGCAAGACAGGGGAGTGGAATGCACATCACAAAGTGGCTTTTCAGCCCTGACATATCACCTGAGCTGTTGCATACATCAAAACGGTAACTTGAAAAGGGCAGGCTTGCATTTGGCTGAGGTGCCTGACACATGTCACCAGATTCTTCAGTCAGCCTTTAATCACATTTTCCATTTGCCTGCCTCCGTTCACTCATAAGGGAATCAATAACTCTGGGATGGATAAATACATTTTTACATTGCAATTTGGAAGAACTATAACCTGATGGTAGTTTTACAAAAATGGTGTAATCCTCCATTCCAGAGACCTTGAAAAAAATATGACCAAACCATCGAAGGATTGAGTTATATCAGAACTGCATAATGTGTGACCCAGCACAAGAAATGGGGTCTAACAGAGCTAGGAAAAGTTCTTTTTTTGGAGGGAGGGGTGCCTGCGAAGGAGGGCTAACATTGGCAGGGTGGGGGACCACTAGGTAGGTACACACTCTAGGTAGGTTCCATGTGACTTAGTGGGTCACAAGTTATGTAGGTTTGATTTAGATATACTTAGTATGAGACAGAGGGTTAAAGGTTCAGTTACTGAACATCACGGTTTCTTATATAATGTCGATTTAATTGCTCAACAGCACAATGCGTGTCTATTCAAAAGTAAGTTGCATTGTCTTCAGTGGGGCTTACTCCCAGGAAAGTATAGGATTACAGCCTTACAGCACAATCCTGTCTGCTTTTAAAACTGGCGGAACACTGCTCCACCGATCTAGGGTGTCGCAAATGTGCCGTAAGGCATGTTTGCGGCACCCAGTGTGTAGGCAGTGTCAGCACAGAGGCTTGCATCTCTCTACTCACCCCAGTTGCTGTGGAGTGCCTGCCAGGGAAGGTAAGTTCCCCACCGGGCGGAGGAGGGTGTTCCAGAGGTGTTGCAGGAGGGGGGATTGGTGGATCAGGCCCAGGAAGGGGGCGGGGTCTATCTTTCCAGGGGTTGAAAATGCACCCACAGGGACTCAAACCCTTGTTATGGAGGGGCTTGTGTGTTTGTTTCTCATGGCTGTCCCCTTTCAAGGGAGCAGTCTTTCTACCCTTGCTCTGCTCTGCTCAGACATTTATTCCTGGGATGTTTGTGTTTTTGTGAGTAAGAGAAGTGGAGCTGAACCCTGGATGTGGGGATGCCTAGCAGTTCTTAGCTTTTGCCCTTTTGCAGCTGATGCCACATCACATTTGCTTTATCAATGCACATATGCACATTAGTAGTACAGAGGAAAAAAAGGCAAATGAACTGAAAGCAAAACTGTATGTGCCCAATTCTAGAATTAATGGTTGAAATTATTCTAGTTACATCAGAATTCAGGAGGAATGTAATGAAATGCGCAGTAATCCATGAAACAATACAGGAATGAAATTGAGGAAATCGGTTCACCCTGAGTCATTAAAAATGCCATTAAATCTCAAATATAACATACTATTAAGTATAAAATGGTATTGCATGCAGTCATCTAATGCTATCAAATATATTACCAGTAGTTTTCTAACTCTTTTGGGGAATCCTAGTTTCTTTGAAAAAGTGATTGGTGTTTCCTCAATGGGAACACCAACAATGAGAATAAATTTCTCCAAAAGACAGCTTTTTGACTAATACTGATCTTTCTCGTCAATGGTCTCAAGAGAATGATGAGTGTATTCTAGAGCACTCCCTTAATTTTCAGTATTCTAGAGTACTCCCTTTATCTCCTTAAACTTGCACTAGTGAAATTGCTAGTGCAGTTCTGAGGCGACCCATTGTGGGGCAGGATGCTTATGGAGGGGAAAGGTGTGTAAATCCCCCCCCTGCCACTGGATACAGCACACCTGTTTTTGGTGTGGCTGCTTCAGTGGGTGGGGGAAGGATAGGGTTGGGCTGTAAGCCAATTTAAGTACCAGTTTTTGCATAATGGTACATAATTAATATAATTACTGGATGAAATTGTCACTGAAGAACCACATAGCAGTTAGCTTCAGCCAAGATAAATGGAGGAAGTTTCCCTGTCTCCTTCCAAGGCAGCTAAGTGGAATGGAGGCTGATAGAGACAGTTATTGGTCTACAATCCTGTGTACACTTATCTTGAAGTATGTCTCATTGAAATCATTGGGAGTTACTTCTGGGTAGACATACATAGGATTGTGCAATTGGAGAGGAGGAGTCAAATGGCAGTTGGTCTCCGCTGAGCCAAGAGTAGAAGACTTGCTGCATCAACTCTTCCCCGGATATAACCAGGTTGAAATTATGGTTCAGCTGTTGTCAAATATTATTGGTTGTCGAAGATATACAATAGATATTCTGCAAACCAGAGATGTTCCAAGCATTCCATTAGGGGAGTTTGAAATCCTGAATTCTCCTGCTCAAATGTTTTGTGAGCAAAATCACGAGTATGAAGGAGGCCACGAAAGTCTGAACCTTCGCAAGCGAATTGCACGTTCCTTTTTTATTCAAAGTTTGAACATTTGTGAACTTTTGCAAGTGGTCAATACTTGCAAAAGTTCAACTTTGGGGGAACATTTTCGAGCCTTTCCAAGTGATCAAACCTATGGTGCATAAAGGCTTGAAAATGTTTATGTACATGCACCTGGAATGTGTGCAAGATCTCAGCTACATTTCAGGTTGAACACTGGAATGCTTATGCATCCCTGTTGCCAGCACATGAAGAATATTTGAAGAACAGAATTTTGGAGACACCTTTGGAAACAAATCCATACGGGTTCTAAATCATGCATTTATTACAATAGTGCTGAAAATATCTTCCTTTCTCAATGTTAATTGTTCTTTATTCACTAATAATTAGCATAGCTGAAACCCCATTTATAGAAGGTTTTTTTGCATTGCAATGTGCTCCATTTCACGTGAATAGATTGTTTAACATACTTCGTTGCCAGCCAAAGTTTCTTTTTTTATATCAAAATAGAAGTTTATAAAGCAAATTGTCAAGCTGTGAAATTGGAAGCACAAACTGCAGCCCATTCGAATTGTATTTTTAACGTGCTCCCACAGTAATCTCTGCTTGCCTTTAGAGTGCTCCCAAGTGAAAAAGGATTATCTTAGTAAGGATACATCAGTACATAATAAATGTACTTCATTTCTTCCCTGGGTCTCGCAGTTGACAGCCAAAATGAATGTGTGCTCCAGCTCTGGCGTGAGGGGTCCTTCTGCAAAGACTATTTCATGGTCCATTGGACCCTAAAGAACATTGTTTTTAAAGGTATATTATTACAAGAATAAAGCAGACCGTCAGAGTTGTTATTGCCATGTATAACCAAACTTTAGAGCAATAACAGTATATACATGTTCTTTGAAGGCTCTGTAATCTGTATTATTTGCAGTAAATACAGTTCATTGTGTTATTGCATACAAGACAGCTGTTGCCATGCTAGCACCAGAGAATAAGAGAAGCTATGTTGGCAAGCTGATTGTTTATATATTGGCCCAGCTTCTTTTGGTGGTGCAGGAATCCTTCGGCATTAAATTATAAAGAGAAAGAATGAAATTAAATATTAACAAGTGGAGAAAAGGAAAGAATGTTCACAAA
This sequence comes from Plestiodon gilberti rubricaudatus, assembly GCA_026170595.1. Classification (NCBI taxonomy): domain Eukaryota; kingdom Metazoa; phylum Chordata; class Lepidosauria; order Squamata; family Scincidae; genus Plestiodon; species Plestiodon gilberti. The sequence continues at coordinate 27,778,879 of JANXHW010000003.1, read as the reverse complement.
CTTTATACCATTTCAAACCTAAGCCAGTATAGCAGTGCTTCCCAAACTGTAGGTTGTGACCCACTTGTGGGTCACAACCTGGTTTCTGGTGGGTCACAAGCAGAGCCTCCAATGAAAACACAGGTGATGGAAAGATCAGATCACTAATTGCCTCAAGCCCTGAGGCCATTCAAAAATCAAAGAGCTGCTAATTGCCCGGCAAAGAGCTGAGCTCCTTCAGTTTGCAAGCTTGTGTAAATATAGGGAGATAAATGTTTGAGTGGTTTTTTTTTTTGGGGGGGGGGGTTGAGTGTTTTTACCAGTTCATCAATGACAGGTAGTGGGGGCCGGTGGGGGCTGGGTCACATAGCTAAGCCCCTCAAGCCTTGAGGCTATTCATTAGGGCTGCCTCATTAGGAGAAATGGATCGGGTTTTTTGATAAACAAACATTATTACTTGTAAATAAATAAATAAAATATTTCTTTTTTTACATCTCGTAAAGCTGGGTGACACGATAGATAGTGTGTTGTTTTAAAAACGACATGTGGATCCCGGTGCTAAAACGTTTGAGCATTTTAGTAGAGCATTTTCCATTTATAAATTGTTCCAAATACAGGTTCTTCAAATTAACTTTTGGGGAAGTGGAAGATTCTACCATTCTCACAATGCCACTCCCTCCCTCACAGATGTGAATAGGAGCTTTTGTTTTCCTGGTTCTCTCCTGCATAGGGCAGGAGATGGGCCTTCAGCCAATTGACTGCATTGGGCAAAAGGAGATGCTAGGAATGTTTGCTTCTATTGCAGCCACCTCCCTTTGAACGTGAGTGCACTGGCGTCGCTGGAGGTGGGGCGGAAAGCTACGTTCTGCAACTTTCCGTCCCACCGTTACTCTCCGGTATGAGGCGCCCCACCCCCTCGTCGTAGGAGCCCGTCAGTGGAGAGAAAGCAATGCGCAAGAGAGTCCCTGTGCGTTGCTTTCTCTCCGCTGACGGGCTGCTACGACAAGGGGGCGGCGCGCCTCATACCGGAGAGAAACGGTGGGGCGGAAAGCTGCAGAACTTAGCTTTTTGCCCCACCTCCAGCGATGCCAGTGCATGGGCAAGTGCTTGAACTTATGCTTGAATGTGGGCGAGTGCATGACCTAACCCACGCATAGCCCAAGATTCAGTGTCCCTTCATCGTCTTTCCCTTTCGTTTCCTTCATTGCAATTCATTCATTTTATTTGAAGTACACACTTTAAAGTACACACATTAGCAATTCATTTACTGTATTTTATTTGGTCTTTTCTTGTATTTCAAGGCCTGAAAGGGACAGTGGGGGTGAGGGGAATATCAAAATACATTTGATCAACAGGCCCTGCGGTACTGATATGATATGATACTGATCTGCATTAAACTACATTACCTAAAAATCATAAATATGTAGCATTTATATAGTGGTTTCAAATGTTCAAAGAGCTCAACATGCCTTAAATTGTAATCCTTCCACAAAAAAAAAAAAAAAAAAAAACACCATGTAAGGAGCTGTCTTGTTATCTCTATATTGCAGATGGGGGGAAGGGTACTGAGGGTGAGAGAAAGTGGCTTGCCTAACGCCACTAAATAGGTTCATGACAGAAATGAGATTCAAACTGAGGCCTTTGTGACTCAGCGCTCTATCTCGTAGCTACTTTCATGCCATAGTGAATTTTGGTTCCAATACTGTTCACTCAGGGGGTACCTATTTAATCCTCTTCTAAAAATAAACAATAGCAATTTACAGCACAGCAAATGTCTTTCCAAGCATTTCCCACAGGTTTTTGAGGTGTTAGTGATACAACTGCCAATTTGAAAAGACAACACAATCCTTACCACAAGTCAAGAATGGAGGAATCCCAGAAGCTTGTTACCCGTGTGATGAAAAATGATAGGTCACCACTAAGAACTGTGATCTTTTTAGCTCTATGCTGAAACATGTCTAAACATCTTTCAGTCAACACCAAGAATGTCCTGTATTATCCTCTATGCTAAAATTAGTGGTAGTTGAACCCATCCTCCACCTGTTCAATTTGAAGTTTGGATTTACAACTTTCCAGAAAAAAACAGAATTGTTCAGGTAATTCTGAGCCCAATCTGAACCCCCATTTGAACCGCCACCATTTTGCTGACAGTCTTCATGCTGTGATTCCAACCAATTGGAATTGCATAACCAGCATGTTGATGTGACACCTCTGCATAGCCAATCAGATCTGATTACGTGAGAATTCCACAACGTCAATTCAATGTTCCCTGAATTTGATTAGTACAACTTCATATTACCAAATTTGATTAGCTATGTGGCACCATAATGTGCAAATTTGATTAGCTATGTGGCCCGGGTGGTTGCCGGGGCCTGTTGGTTCGACTCAGTCAGACCATTGCTTCAGAGGCTACACTGGCTGCCGGTTCATTTCCGGGCACAATTCAAAGTGCTAGTTTTGACTTTTAAAGCCCTTAACGGCTTGGGTCCAGGGTATTTGAGGGACCGCCTCCTTCCTTATAATCCGACCCGTACTCTGAGGTCATCAGGGGGGCCCCTGTTAACTGTGCCGCCATTGACAGAGGTGAGGAGGATGGCGGCGCGGAATAGGGCCTTCTCGGCTGTGGCGCCCCAATTGTGGAATTCCCTCCCCCCTGGAATTAAGAATGGCTCCCTCTTTAGAGACCTTTTGGCGGGGCCTTAAGACGTTTTTATTTAGGTTAGCTTTCGATGTCTGACTTGGTGGCTTTTTAACAAATGGCTTTTAACAAATGTAAATACAGGTGACCCACTGGGGTTGTTTATTTTAATTGTTTTAATTATGTGTTTTTAATTCTTTTAATGTACATGTTTATTTTAATGTTGTAAGCCGCCTTGAGTGCCCTTGCTGGGAGAAAGGCGGGATACAAATTCTTTAAATAAATAAAATAAATAATAATGAAGCCAATCCAGAGTGAGGTCAAATTCACAACTTGTCTAAAAAAAACCTGCCCACTGGGAGGTTGTACCTGCCCTTTTGTAGCTTGCAACATTTTGGCTTGGTCTCAATGTAAATTACTGTGAAGCAATTACATTTCTTTTTTAATTTGTCATTGCTTTATATGGCATGAATTTCTATAGCTCAAGGAAGCAAACACATCAGAATAACCATTGGTCAAACTACTGTGACATTACAAGTTCCTAGGCAATGCCTAACTTGATAGAATCTGTCATGGTGATAATTAGAATTTGAAGTTATGCAGTCCTGACAGTTTAACAGTCAAATAAATTGCTACAGTTACAACATATGAACAATCTCATAAGCAGAAAGTATTACTGTTACCAAAACATGACATGGCAAATTAATAACTATCTTTCAAGCATCTGGACAGAAGCAAAAAAAAAAAAATCTAATCTTTGAGAAAAGAACTCCAGTAGAAATCATAAGACCATCAACATATTCTTGTCAAGGAAGACAGCATGATAGAGGTTTAATACAAATGGCTGAACATGACCTGCTATTCTAGAATAAAACCTTTTAACTTTGGTGGTCACAGCAAATTGATCAAATTGAATCAGTAGCTGCAAAATGTTAAAGAGGAGAAAATAAATATCAGTTAGCTGATCCCCCAAGAGAGAAGCATGTATATTTTTAAAACTGTTTAATTAAATATCAAGAGTAGACTAGGACTCTATTCAGCTGAATATCAAAATGAGTCAAAACTAAGTCTGGCAGTGACCCCATTCTGAGATTCTCCTTCTCCAGCGTGACTGAGGCTGCAATCCAATACCCACTCACCTAAGAGTAAGTCCTATTGAGCTCAGTGGCACTTACATCTGAGCAGGCAAGCATTGTGCAGTAAGTCATAGCTCTCCTTGAGGTAGTAAACTTGTATCTGGACTGTACCACCTCAGACTGCAGGAGAGGAGCCACAGATCAAATGCCCACACTCACAAAAAGTCCCTGCACATCATCTTGGGTGATCGCTTTCTCCAAATCTGCGAACCTCCTCTCTGAATAGGGTCAGGGGCCTGCCAGGGTGAATAGGGCCAGGGGTCTGCCAGGGGCCCGGCAGGCCACCCAACCAGGCCAACTTCTGAACTCTGCCAGTATTGGTGACCGCAGTGGCACATGTTGACTGCAGAGGCATCGCTGGAGGGGGCAGTACCATACGTTTCGCGCCATTCTAGTCCCCATTTACTCCCTGGTACGAGGTGGACCCGCCCCCTCGTCGTTGGAGTCATTCCGTGCAGCAAAAGCAATGGGCAGGAGACCCTGCCTGTTGCCTTCACTGGCTCCAAAGGCAAGGGGGCGGGTTAACCTCATACCAGGGAGTAAACGAGGACTAGGATGGCGCAGAACCTATAGTACCGCCCCCCCTCCAGCAATGCTTCTTGTTGACTGATGAGTGCCACTGTTTACTGTGACACATTTAGAAATGGGCACATCCCCCCCAGATGAATCTATGCCATCATGGAGACTATAAAGGATGCTCCCATAAAAACCATTGCCACCTGTTGTCCGTCATAAGAACATAAAAAGAGCCCTGCTGGATCAGGCCAAAGGCCCATCTAGTCCAGCTTCCTGTATCTCAAAGTGGCCCCACCAGATGCCTCAGGGCGCACACAAGAGAACAAGATACCTGTATCCTGTCGCCACTCCCTAGCACCTGGCATAAGGAGAAAACCTACTCCTAAAACCAGGAGGTTTCTTATGGCTTGTAACCTGTGATGGACCTTTCCTCCATTGAATCTATCCAATCCCCTTTTAAAGGCATCTAGGCCAGGTGCCATCACCACATCCTGTGGCAAGGAGTTCCACAAATGAATTGCATGCTGGGTGAAGAAATATTTTCTTTTGTCTTTTCTAATTTTCCCTCCACTCAATTTTAGTGTATGTCCCCTGGTTCTGGTGTTGTGCGAGAGGGAAAAGAACGCTATCCATTTCTATCCATTTATCCTCTATCCATTTCTCCATCCGTCTACTACTGTCAGTAAGTTTTTTTTTTGGGGGGGGTACAGGGGTCTATCATGTCAGGAGGACAGTATAGGACTTTGCCCCAGGTGATAGCAACCAACCATGCACTAGCACTGTTCCTGAAACCGGGCCTTTCTACATGGAACCTTTTCCCCCTATCGAGGAACCGTCAATCATGTGATCACCCACCCACCCACCGGCCATCCAAAGTGGTGCAGCACAGGCACAGTCTTACCCTAAGGGCATCTGAGACAGCAGACATCTTTGCTGACCAGGCATTTGAGTCTTCTTTCAGTTCCTAAGATACAGCCTATATATTCATGCCTGCAATGTCTATAAAAATCTCGACCACATTCTGACCCAAAGTGACAGTGCAGGTTGTTCTGCTTATTATTCTAGTATAGCCAACACTATGCTTGTCTTTTTTAATGATGTATGGGCTTGCCTTAGTGGTGGTTCATCTAATGATGGAATAACTCCCTGGAGGTAAGAGGGCCATTTTCTGGGTTTCTAGCCTGCAGGCAGCATCACCAAATGATTGATGTCTAGAAGGTATTTTTCTCCCTCTATCGCAAAATGAATGTGCATCCACTGTAATATGAAGTTATAGCTATGGCCCTCTGAAGAATACTCCCCAAGTAAACCGCACTACACTCTGTGTTCTTTATTCCCTAATGAAACTGCCTTCCTAAAAAGAAATCTTTATTTTGCAGAGTTAAAGAAATTAGGACTATTCACAGCGCCAGTGTAATGGGAAATGCTTTGCCTGGATTCGCTCACAGTTGCTTCAGATGCCCACTGCAAGCCGATCGAGTGCACATGTCAGCCAGGTAGGAACAGGCCACAGCCACAGCTGATGCATTCCAATATGTGCAACAGCTGCGCATGGGTTCAAGAGGTTAGAGGTCTAATATGGTCAAGTCTTTCTCCATGGGCTGAAATGGTCATATAACTAGGCACCCAATCCTATCCTTATTATCCCCCCCCCCGCTGGTGCAGCCACACCCAAAACAGGCGAGCTGTGTCTAGTCGTGGGGCAGATGAAGAGGCTTCAGCAGGGAAAGGGGGTTTAAATCCCCTTACCCCTCCTTAAGGCTCTCGCTCCGCAATGGGTCTCCTCTCCTGTCCTCGGATCTGCATCAGCAATTTCACTGTCGCAAGTCTGAGGAGACAAAGGGGCAGGGAGGCTGCTGCTGGACGGGATAGGATCCAATGTGCGCCATTGCCGCCACACCCACCCCTCCCGCAGTCTCCCTGCCTCCCATTCCATCCCTTTCCCCACCCAGTTTTGCCCCCTCCCCGCCCCATTCCACCTTCCCCCGATGTCATACCTGCCTCAACGGGTCCAGCACACTCCTTTGGCTCTGGTGCTCTAGCAGCATGCTACTTCATGCGCTGCTGGAGTCTCTTTTGCAGCAGCCGTAAAGGAGGTCGCACTGGAGGAACGCTCGTTCCACCAACACCACAATTTGACAGGTGGGGATTTGGGGAGGGGTCTGCTGAAGTTTTTACTATCTGTTGTCTTTTTTTATTTTTAGATTCTGTATTTAGGTTTTTATTTATGCTATTGTGGTTTCAATATGTGACTGTATTATGTATGCTTTATTATGTTGTTGTAAAGTTCTTTGAGCACCAGGTTTTGATGACCTGGGGAGAGGTGGTATACAAATTTGCAAATAAACAAAAATAAATAACTTCCTAATGAGAAAGTATCAGCCACAGTGCAGTGACTGCCCAGATGTATAGAAACTCGCTTTCAAAGACATTAGTGTTACACCAGGGCCGCTGTGCTTGTTTGTTTGGTTTTTTTCTGTTTTTCTAAGTAGGACCTGCAGAGGGACCCACGACATGGAGGAATGGCAGCTTTAAACCATTATTACTTATTTGTTATTTATGGAAAAGATTTATACCCTACTCTCCCCCCCCCCCCCGCGATAATGAGATGCCCAAGGCAGCTCACTGTGTTCATGAAAATAGAATAAAATACAGAGGTAAAAATATAAAACAGATTAAAAAGACAAATGCCAGCATACAACGTCATAAAAACATACAAAAAAGCATAAAATGTAGCAGTAATAATACTAATAAGCACATCTTTGCCCCCACAATGGTTTCAATCTAGGTTAGGCACCTTCACTGTCGCTATTCACTTTGGAAGGAAAATTTGGAACATTTCTGATGGGGTATATAGCAGCTGGAGGGTGTCCCAATTCACCTCCAATAATGCACGTAACATGATGGGCAGTTGGGCCTCTGACTTTGGTATGACAGTATAATGTTTCTAAATTGTAAAATTCCATTTAACATAAGAACATAAGAAGAGCCCTGCTGGATCATGCCAAAGACCCATCTAGTCCAGCTTCCTGTATCACACAGTGGCCCCACCAGATGCCTCAGGGAGCACACAGCCAACAAGATAACCTGTATCCTGTCGCCACTCCTTTGCACCTGGCACAAAGAAAACCTACTCCTACAACCAGGAGGTTGCTTATCCCCATCATGGCTTGTAAGCTGTGATGGACTTTTCCTCCATGAATCTGTCCAATCCCCTTTTAAAGGCATACAGGCAATGTGCCATCACCACATCCTGTGGCAAGGAGTTCCACAAACCAATTACACGCTGGGTAAAGAAATATTTTATTTTGTCTGTTTTAATACTCCCTCCACTCAATTTGAGTGGATGTCCCCTAGTTCTAGTGTTGTGTGAGAGGGAAAAGAACTTCTCTCTATCCACTCTCTCCATCCCATGCATAATTTTATACATCTCAATCATGTCCCCCCTCAACCGCCTTTTTTCTAGACTGAAGAGCCCCAAATGCTGTAGCCTTTCCTCATAAGGGAGATGCTCCAGCCCACTAATCATTTTGGTCACTCTCTTCTGCACCTTTTCCAGTTCCACTATTTCGTTTTTGAGATGTGGCGACCAGAACTGTACGCAATACTCCAGATGCAGCCTTACCATTGAATTGTACAACGGCATAATTTTTATTTATTCTCAATCCTTTTTTAATGATCCCAAGCATGGAATTGGCCTTCTTCACAGCCATCGCACACTGGGTCGACACTTTCATCGACCTGTCCACCAGTACCCCAAGATCTCTCTCCTGATCCGTCACAGACAGCTCAGAACCCATGAGCGTGTATGTGAAGTTTTGATTTCTTGCCCTAATGTGCATCGCTTTACACTTACTTACATTGAAGCGCATCTGCCATTTCGCTGCCCATTCTCCCAGTTTGGAGAGATCCTTCTGGAGCTCTTCATAATCCCTGGTGGTCTTCACCGCCTGGAAAAGTTTAGTGTTGTCCGCAAACTTGGCCACCTCGCTGCTTATCCCCAACTCCAGGTCATTTATGAACAAGTTGAAAAGCACCAGTCCCAAGACCGATCCTTGGGGCACACCGCTTTTCACCTCTCGCCATTGTGAAAATTGCCCATTGACTCCCACTCGCTGTTTCCTAGTCTTCAACCAGTTCCTAATCCATAGGAGGACCTGCCCCCTTATTCAATGACTATGGAGTTTTTTCAGGAGCCTTTGATGAGGGACCGTGTCAAACGCCTTCTGAAAATCCAGGTATATAATATCCAGAGGCGGAACCACGGTGGAGCACGTGGAGCAGGAGCTCCAGGCGCTCGATCGCGGGCGGGCGGCAAGATTGTGGGCGGAACACTCACCGTGTTCCGAAGAGCAGCGTCATTTTCTGGGCCCTCCCTCCCTCCCTGGAGCCGGTTTGGCTCTGAAATGGGGGGACGCGCCTACGTGACGCGACGCTGGCCACACCCCCTCGCACCCGGGCGCCCTCCCGGCGCCTGACGCCTCTGATAATATCCACGGGTTATCTCGCATACACATGCCTGTTGACTTTCTAAAACAATGAAACAGAGTGTGGGAGCAATGATAAAACATTATAATTATAGTAATAACATGCCATAAAATGTGTACCGGATTTCTTTTTTAAAGTTACTTGTTTATTGCAATTTTAGGCTGTGGTGGGTCTCCTTGGGGAGGGAGTGACTTACAAGTCCTATAAAAAAAAGTCTGGTTCCCAGTTTTCATTATCCAGTTTATGATGTAAATGGATATGGTAACCTTTCCGCCTGTTGGCTATCATCATATATCAACTATGACGCATAATTTCCCAAGTGACGTTGCTATTGTACACAGAATCCTAAAATAGTGGGTCAAATGCTCGCACCACCATAATCAATAAACCAGTGAAAGCTCATTACAGGTCACTTGGCATCTGAGAGTCTTAGAAACAGCCCAGTCAGTGGTGGCTGCAGAAAAAAAAAAGGGACCACATAAGGCGTATAGTGGATTGGGAGAGGAGTGTGAGCTTTGTGGAAGGGGGTCTATCAGCAACTTTCCAGTTCCAAATTTCTCTTCCTCAGCCCAGTTCTGCCAACAAACAGAAGTGGGAAATGGCTAATCATGCTGAAGACGAAAAATCACTTTGAGTATGTGGAAACTGTGTTCAAGTCAGCACAGGGATTCCATGGGCGGCATATGGGAATGTTACATGTTGGGGGGGTTCCTGTCTCCCTCTGGGGTCCCTGAGATTCGACAGTACGCCGATCCCCAGCTATCGCGAGGGATCACCAATTTGCATGGGCTCCCCAGGACTCGTGGGACATCTCCCCTAGCCCCAATTGGGTGCAGGAAGGGGGCGGGGCTGGTGGGGAATTTAAGCAGCCCTCACCATGCACTCTGGTCTCTTTCTTTGCATGCTCCTCACTGCTTGCGTTTGGTTAAATGCTTTTGTTTTGGGCACTTTGGAAAGCACCGTTTTTTACGCACGGGAGAGTATGGGACCTGGACTTCTGGCGAGGTACTGTTCCTGAGTGTATACATACAGCACAAGTTAGCCATTTCACACACATACACACAAGTTCCAGGAAAGCACACATAGACGCTCGTGCACATGCACGCATGCGCACGCACGAGCGCGCACGCACACACACACACACACACACACACAGGCTACCATAATGAAATGGATCATGCAAATAGTATAATGATAAAATCACATCAGTTTCTGTCAGATACCAGTAACTCCATTTGACAGCCATAATGTCACTACTGTGAATCATCGCAATACGAAGTTCCAAATACTTTTCAAATGCAGTATTTCAGTGTTTAACATCCAGAATCCCAACTGCATCACTCACTTTGTGCAACTGCAAACTGTCACTTTGTGGTGACAGTGGAGTGTGTGTGACACAACAGTAAAGCAGCAAATGGAGAGAAATGACCAGGGATGGATCAGGCAACGTTTGGTGGGTCTGGAGTTGGTCTCCTCCCACCCCCACCCCCCACCCCCGCACACAGTCAGAATAGGTGACTGGCAGTGCAATCCTATGCAGGTTTACTCAGAAGTAAGTCCCACTGTATTCATTGGTGCTTACTCACAGGTAAGTGTGCAACAGATTGCAGTGTGGATTTGTTAAAGCTGATAATACTGAGCATCTAATTGGAGAGATGCTCAAGATGCGCAAGCAGATTTGTCTCTGCAAAGCATCAGTGTGTGCACGTCCAAGTACTCCTCTATCTGGACCACAATTTGTGAGAATTACATTAAGATTACAGAAGTTTTGAACAACTAGTTCTATGTATGTATGTCTACATATAAGTTTCTTATACAACAGTTTTTCTCAGAAGACATTATCATACACCAGGGGTGTCCAAACCACAGCACACCACATGCCACTTTTCATGTAGAGAATCTTGAACGTGCTATTCTACCTTAACATAACACTCCAGAATGCCTTGTGGCACCGTAACCTGCGACCCACTTTGCCAACTACATAGGCCAGGTAGCAACCCAGAATGCCTGGCAGCACCACAACCAAAGGCATCCTGCATATTTTTCGGAACCCACGACAAATCAGCTCACGACCTACAGTTTGGGAACTGCTGTTCTAGTGGAAACAGAGAAAAAAGGCTAGGCGGGTGCAAGTAACGACAATAGCGGCAGCAAATTTGAAGCACAGTTTTGTTTCGATAAGCCGTTTAGCTGTTTAATAAATTATTAAAATTATATGAATTACAACTTTGTGTGTGCCATTTAGAAGGTGTCTGCATGCCACTAGTGGCACATGTGCCATGGGTTGGCCACCCCACACACTATTCTTAGCTTTATTCTTGAAGGCCTCATTTGAAAATGGGTCAGAATGCAAACTGCCCATAAAAGGTAAAGCTGACCCCTGACAATTAAGTCCAGTCGTGTCCGACTCTAGGGTGTGGTGCTCATCCCCATTTCAAAGCCGAAGAGCCAGCATTGTCCAAAGACGCCTCCGTGGTCATGTGGCCGGCATGACTCTCCTTGCCGCAGCGCGTAGCATGCAGCTGGAACACGGAGCGCTGTTTACCTTATCTACTCGCATTAACATGCTTTGGAACTGCTAGGTTGACAGGAGCTGGCCAAGCAACGAGAGCTCACCCCGTCGCGGATTCGAACTGCCAACCTTTCGATCGACAGCTCATCGATCAGCGGTTTAACCCACTGTGCCACCCGCTGGCCAAACTGCCCATACCATAGGAATATTCAGGGCAACATTTTAATTCTTTTCAAATTTGTTCAGTAATATTCTTGACCATTGACTACAATGTATTGATTGGATCGTTAAAACTCATCCCTTGACAAACTAGGGGCCAAAGTAGAGAGGATGGGGCAGTCACTCACAAGTATTTTATCCTTGTGCTTGCCCCATGTCTGAAGTGCAGGTGAAGTCTCTATACATGAAAAGGAGTGTGGGGCAGGAAGAGGGGCAATCCTACCTCCCACCTTACCGTATAGCACTATGCTGCTTTCAACAGCTTTTCCCAGCTCCAATATTAGAAGTGAGGCAGGCATGGCTGGGGAATTTATATGTGCACCAGTTCATATGTGAATGGTGCAGACATGTGGATAAAATCCATGGGGCTGGTCCATCACATTTATTTTGGCCTTAAAACTGCTTATAGTACATTGCTCCCAGACAGCCTCCCTCAGCCCCAGTTCATGTTATGCCTAGACCTAATTGCAAGATCCCCTATCCGTGGAATGAAATCAAATCATGATTTAAAATTAATGGCATTTATTTTCAGTTACAAACTCCTAATTGGATGCATTAACTTTCAGTGAGTTACTATCCATTTTTAATTTGGGTTGTTAAGTGTTTTCACAAGTTCTTGATGTATCACTCTGTTTTCTTACATCACGTGTCACAAAGAATCGGAGTCTATGAAAGTATTGGAAAATTAACACAATATTGCTACAGGTTTCCAACACTGGGAGTTTGCTTCCAAACCTTAACTAACAAACATGTACTGCAATTAGAATAATGAGCTCATTGAGCACACACTAGCATTAGAAAACCAGATAGCATCATATTATGAATGCATATTCACCCAATAAACTATGCCACTTTGTTTTATTTACTTCAACAGACACAGAGCTCACAATTATTATCTGATTATTAACTCCCACACAAATTATTTATACCACCTTCTTCAATAATCAGCATAATGATTTCATACTACTGCATGGTAATAATTCAATTGAAAAAAATGACAACAATACAATGCAATTTTAGTGGGTTTAAATGCTGGCAATAATAAGCAGAAGGGAATAAATAGAGAATATAGTTTAGGTCTATATAAATATATAGTTAGGGAATATAATTGTTAGTTTTTTGGTTGACCTCATCCCACTGACGTTGCTACCGTAAAGTGATGGTAGCGGGCCGCTATGGGGTGATGCGCGCAAGGGGTGACGCGCGTTAAAGACGTCCCCGAAGACGTACCCGGAGCCGGCTTCCCCGGCCGATGCGCCAGGGCCTTCTGAGGAAGGCCCGCTGCGCGAACGTTATTTATAACGTTTTTTGCACATGCGCAGATCTTCCCTGAGGGAAAAGGGCTGCCCTTTTCCCTCAGGAACGGTCTGCGCATGAGCTAAAAAACGCTATAAATAACGTTCGCGCAGTGGGCCTTCCTCAGAAGGTCCCGGACAGCCAGCCAGGGAAGACGTCCCAGAGCCGGCTGCAACAATTAAGGGGGTGCCCGAGCCAAAACCTATGGCAGTGCCGAAAAATTGTAAGAGGGAGAGGCGTCACTTGGGTGACGCCCGTGCCCCGCTATGCCTCATCCTCTGAATATGAGCTCTAGAGCTCAAAATGAGTTGAAGTTTTGTTGTATGAGTATCGGACCTTGTATTGGCAGTTTGTATAGAATAGTGAGTCATCATGTACTTTTGATTTTTCTTTGTTAATTTGTGTACTGTAATTTGGCGTACTTGTGGTAAATTATTACAATGGAAATAGCATACTGAAGGAGCCAGGGACTGAGGCGTCGCTACGGTGGGGGAGGTACCGTAAGTTGCGCCCCGTTCTAGTCCCCGTTCACAGGCCGGCACGAGGCGACCCCGCCCCCTCACCATCGGAGCCATTCCGTGTGGAGAAGGCAGCGGGCAGGGAGTCTCCTGCCCGCTGCCTTCTCGAATGGTTCCGACGGTGAGGGGGCGGGGCCACCTCTTGCTGGCTTGTAAACGGGGACTAGGACAGGGTGCAACTTACGGTACCACCCCCGCTGTAGCGATGTCTCTGGCCAGGGAGAATGAGAACAAGGCAAAGTGAAGGCTTCGTGCAGTGGTAGCATGACCCAGAATGCTTCCTGATGCTGCCTCGGCTCTGCCGCTGACTGGAACAGGTATGGTGGTGGTGGGAGCGGGCAAGGGGAGGATCAGAACATGGATTAGTCTGGGAAGGGGTGGTTTGGGGGATGAGGGGGGAAGATCTCAGTGGCGGCAGCAGCATACGCTGAGATCCTAGTCCACTTCCTGGCCCGGACCCAACCTCTGACTCTCCTCGGACATACTCCACCAAAAGAGCTGCTGTAGGACTGAGGAGGCCCACTGATGTCCAGGCGGCCTATGGAGAGGATATGTGTCCTTTATGACTTCAGTGTAATGTACTGCAGCTGATTGTTACATCATCATGTTTAGGGCAACCAGACAAGTTGTGGAAGATCCACAAGCAGGATCTCCCATGTCTTTAAAGTTGAAGGCTGCCAGGGAGCCAAAAATCAAACTGGGCATGTGGCAGGAAGAAAAGGGGTTAACCTGCCCCCCTCCCCCATGCCACTTCTGAAGCTCCTATTTGATTTTTCCTATAGAGGAAAACTGTGGCACAGGCTAACATTATAGAATTTAAAGTTAGCATCCTGTATGACTAAATAAGGAAGGGAGCAATAATTCCTTCCCAGAAAGTATCACATGCCAAATTTATTTTTCTGCAAAAGAGTAAGAAAGAAAAGAAACTGTGGACATTACTTACAGGAATTCAGTCTGCTATCAGGAAGAATGAGCTCAAGAGATAAAGCTAGCTGTTTTTGGATATGCACAGTCCCACCAGTTCCTACTATTCTCTGGCTGCTTGATCCTAATCTCCACCATTACCGATGATGCAATCATGCTGACAGAGCATGTGCACCTCATGGTGGGGGAGGGTGATCAGGAGGTTTGCCAGAGGTAACAGCCCAATCCTTTCCTCTGGGCTCTGCTGGTGGAATGCATATTCCGCCAGCAGAGCCAGCAGGATCCATGCTGAAGTGTCTGGATCCTGCTAGGGAAGTTGTGTGACAATGTAGCATGCTCTGGGCGCTGCCAACAAGAACAACGAGGCTGCCAGAACAGTTTCTGGAGGCCATATGCATGGGCTGGCAGTGAAGCCTCCGTCCGCCAACATGAGGTGAGTTGGCGGTGGGGTGGGGGCAGGTGGTGGGAGAGACAGGGGGAGTGGATCACAGAGTTTCTGGGTGGGGAGGGGGAAGGAAGTGAGGGTAGGGAGGAGGCAAGAGGGAGTGAATCTGGTGGCAATGGCACACACCGAATTTTATCCCCTCTGTTTCAAACCTCCCAGCTCCATCCCTCTCCTCAAGTTATACGCCACCAAAAAAAGTGGTGTATGTCTGAGGAGACCCATTGCTGCTTCGGCAGCCTGTTGTTGTTCAGTCGTTAAGTCGTGTCCGACCCTTCGTGATCCCATGAACCATATCCCTCCAGGCCTTCCTGTCCTCCACTATCTTCCTGAGTTCGCTCATTTTCATGTTCGTTGCATCGGTGATGCTGTCTAACCATCTCATCCTTTGCCTTCCCCTTCTCCTTTTGCCTTCAATCTTTCCCAGCATCAGAGTCTTCTCCAGAGAGTCCTCTCTTCGCATTAGGTGGCCAAAATATTTGAGCTTCAGCCTCAGTACCTGTCCTTCCAGGGAACAGTCAGGGTTGATTTCATTGAGGATTGACTGATTTGATCTCCTAGCAGTCCAAGGGACTCTCAGGAGTCTTCTCCAGCACCACAGTTCAAAAGCATCTATTCTTCGGCGCTCAGCCTTCCTTATGGTCCAACTCTCGCAACCATACATTGCTACTGGGAACACCATCGCCCTGACTATGCGAACTTTTGTTGGCATGGTGATATCTCTGCTTTTTATTATGCTGTCTAAGTTTGCCATAGCTTTCCTTCCAAGGAGTAAGCGTCTTCTAATTTCATGGCTGCTGTCTCCGTCTGCAGTGATCTTGGAGCCCAGAAAAGTAAAATCTGTTACTGCTTCCATTCTGCCCCTTCTATTTGCCAGGAATTGATGGGCCCAGATGCCATGATCTTAGTTTTATTAATGTTGAGTTTCAAGCCAACTTTTGCACTCTCCTCTTTCACCCTCATCAAGAGGCTCTTTAGTTCTTCTTCACTTTCTGCCATTAGGGTGGTATCGTCTGCATATCTGAGGTTGTTGATGTTTCTCCCGGCAATCTTGATTCTGGCTTGCAATTCATTCAGCCCTGCATTTCTCATAATGTACTCTGCATATAAGTTAAATAGGCAGGGTGACAATATACAGCCTTGCCGTACTCCCTTCCCAATTTTGAACCAGTCGGTTGTTCCATGGCCGGTCCGAACTGTTGCTTCTTGACCCGCATACAGGTTTCTCAGGAGACAGGTAAGGTGGTCTTGTATCCCCATCTCTTTAAGAATTTGCCACAGTTTGTTGTGATCCACACAATCAAAGGCTTTTGCGTAGTCAATGAAGCAGTATTAGGTGTTTTTTTGGAACTCTCGTGGTTTCTCCATGATCCAGCGCATGTTGGCAATTTGATCTCTAGTTCCTCTGCCTCTTCGAAACCTAGCTTGTACGTCCGGTAGTACTCGGTCCACATACTGCTGAAGCCTAGCTTGTAGGATTTTGAGCATAACCTTGCTAGCATGTGAAATGAGTGCAATTGTACGGTAGTTTGAACACTCTTTGGCACTACCCTTCTTTGGAATTGGAACGTAAACTGACCTTTTCCAATCCTTTGGCCACTGCTGAGTTTTCCAAATTTGTTGGCATATTGAGTGCAGCACATTCACAGCATCAACGTTTAGGATTTTAAGTAGCTCAGCTGGGATATTATCATCTCCGCTGGCTTTGTTGTTAGTTATGCTACCTAAGGCCCACTTGACTTCACTCTCTAGGATGTCCGGCTCTGGGTCAGTGACCACCCCAGCGTGGTCATCAGGAACCTTAAGATCTTTCTTGTATAGTTCTTCTGTGTACCAGGAGGTAAGTAAAATATTTTTAAAAAGTAAAATATTTTTTAAGTAGGCATAGAAGCTCTCATGGCCTGCAATTATCTTACATGATCTGGGCAATACGGGTGAAGATGCCATGTCAGAAACAGCCTGGACGACAAATAGAATCCTACGCCGATCGCGAGTCTCCGACAAACAGCTGGCAGTCACGAATGGGATGAACTATTAAAATCCAAGGTTTATTGCAAATAACTCCAATGTTTCGTTCCGAAACTCAGAACCTCTTCATAGGAAATCCCAAAGGGATTCAAGATGAAACTGTAGGTTGCGGTAAGTACCCTCCCCGTAAAGGTCCTTTAAGTAGGCATAGAAGCTCTCATGGCCTGCAATTATCTTACATGATCTGGGCAATATGGGTGAAGATGCCATTCAGTCCCATGTGACTGCGGCAAATGTTATATTGGGATGACTGGAAGATCCATAAGGATGAGGCTGGCGGAGCATGAAAGAGCAGTACGTCTTAAGCACCCGGAATCATCCTCGATAGCAGAACATGAGCTCAGCACGGGGCACAAGATCCAGTTCAACAACACCAGGTGCCTGAAAAGTGAAAATAATGCTAAAAATCTTTGTAACTTGGAGGCATTGGAAACAAGATCAGTAGGGAAAATTCTTAATAGGCAACAGGATTTAACATTTGTCAATAAAATCTGGATGCCAATCATCCATAAAGCCTTATAAAATTGAGATAAAAATGAGAAAAGCTCCATAGAAAAAGTGAGAGACAGTGTAAGTACGGGAAGTATGGGGTCTGACCCCAATTGACAGTTCTTGCCTTTGTGGCTACTTTAAGTACGACTTCTAGTTTTAATTGTCAGCGCGTGCTTCCGTGACCAAGGAAGAATTGTATCAAGTTCAATGGGGAGAAAGATCAAAGGCGCTACTAGTTTTCCGGTCCGGATGTCCGTGCCTGATTGACAACGTGCGCCCGTTCAAGGCTCTTAGTTTTAATCTATAGCACTTGAGTCCTCTATGACTTTTAGGTCTAATTGATAGTACGTGGCTCTGCAGCCAAAGAGAAAATTGCAACAAGTGTACTTGGATGAAAGATCAATGGCGCTACTTTGTTTCCGGTCGGATTTCCGTTTCTGATTGACAGCCGCCTGGCGGTTTCCCGTGCTTTTATCTTTTTAAACTAAGGAGCACCGATACAGGACAGTTTCATCTTGAATCCCTTTGGGATTTCCTATGAAGAGGTTCCGAGTTTCGGAACGAAACATTGGAGGTATTTGCAATAAACCTTGGATTTTAATAGTTCATCCCGTTCGTGACTGCCAGCTGTTTGTCGGAGACTCGCGATCGGCGTAGGATTCTATTTGTCGTCCAGGCTGTTTCTGACATGGCATCTTCACCCGTATTGCCCAGATCATGTAAAATATTTTTACTTACCTCCTGCAAACAGACAGCATTCCTCCTCCCACCATATGATGCAGCACATGCCTTTTTGGCATGTATACAACAGCACTGGTGGCAGGGGAAAGCATTGGGGCCTCTGCATAGACCTCATTATATATAGCTGGTGTAAGTCCAAGAGGAAAGGGGCAGGGTGAGTTGGAAAAGAGGAAAGGGGCAGGGTGAGTTGGAAAAGCATCCTGGTGCATGCTTGTGCAGCTGTGATCCACCCCTTCCCTCCCTGTTGCTTGCCCTTCCCCTGCCTTTCCCCTCTCCACCCACAACACACACATGCTAGCAACTTACCGGCACTGCTGAAGCCTCTGGGAGCTACTGCTGTGCATACCACACTTCTCACCATTTGCAGCAGTGGCCCAGAAGTGCACAACAGCAGCCCAGCTTTCAAGCCACTGTAAAAAGCCTTGCATTTTAAAGGCCCAGATAGGATTGAGCCTTAAGTTAAATATTGTGTTATTGAAGAAGGAACTATGGAGATTCTTTGATACCTGAGAACACAGAAGGAGGTAGCTATCCAGGGCCTGAGCTCAAGAACCCATGAAAGATGAATACAGGGCTGAACGCTCGACAAATGTGAAAAAGAGAAATAGAGAAAGAAAAATAGACTAAGAAAAATGCTATATCAAAAATGAAAGAGGAAAGACAAAGAAAGAAGAAAAGATTCACAGTTAAAAGCTTATAGAGGCCCAGAATAAAACAGGCGCAGAAATCAACTATGCAGCCTTCTAACCTTACGTTAAGAGGGGAAGCTAAACTAGATTAAAGTTTTGAATATTAACACAGTCGGGAATATTGAGATATGAAAAATAATGCAAAATGTTAATTGCCGTTCTAGAGGCTTTAAAGAGATCTCACTCTGTGTATATTGCATTACGGTAGATGTCCAAACTCGGTGACTGTTGAATTGACATTTACAAGTAGTTCTTAAGATTTTATGGGGAAAGTCATTTGCCAGTAAATTCTAATTGCCTTTGGCACAAGGCCTCACAGCCCAATCCTATGCTTCCACCCTCCACCAATGCAGTCATGCCAAAACGGCTTGCGCTGCATCATGTGGGGGGGGGGAATCTCAGAGGCCTCCTCTGGAGGTAAACCTCCATGGCATGGAGGGGTCTACTTGAACCCTTGCTAGTGAAATAACTGGCGTAAGTCCGCATGGACCCAAGTTGCAGGATCAAATCTCCAAAGATTTGGCAGCCACTAGTGCCACCAAACCAGCCCCTTTCCCAGATCCAATCCACCCCCGCACCTGTTGCCATCCTGTTCCGTCCTCCCCCACCCCATTCCACCTCCCCTGCCAACTTACCTTCATTGGCGGGCCTCCTGGCCGTCACTCCACTTGGGGCCACTCTGACCTCACCACTGGCAGGCTGGTAGCGCGTGGCTGTGTGCGCTGCTGGCAGGCCATTCACGATGGCCATAAAGTGCTCCCCTGTGCCGGAACACTAGTTCTGGCACAGAGGGGTCATAGGATTGGGCTTTGTGTCCTCATTCCCTCCTATGGTTAAACTTAAATATGTGAAACTGAAATAAACACATACAGGTGGGCCCCCATATCCACTGATCCGCTATCCATGGTATACACAGATCGTGGGGACCCCCCCCCCCAGGCTTTTACTTTTTTCCCCAGTAAGCTTCGTTTCTTCCTTAAACAAACAGGAGATGCAGCCTCTGGCTGCTTATTACAGGCAAGTAGAACAAGACTAAGTCCTAGAGAGGCTCTGCAAGGTTAACATAAACCCTGCAGAGCCTCTCTAGGACTTAGTTTCATTCTACTTGCCTGCAATGGAGGCTGCTTCTCTATTTGTTTTAAGGAAAAAACAAAGCTTGCTGAAAGAAAAATAAGAGCTGGAGGCCGTGCACGCCTGCCCACAGGGGAGGCAGGGCGGGGGCCCTTCAGGAAACCATGGAGGGGGTGTTCGCTCTTATCCACGGTTTCAAGTATCCACGGAGGGGCCTGGAACATATCCCCAGCGGATATGGGGGGGGGAGTACTGTATTTCTCTCTAGTCTACATCTTCTTCCACTTTTTTATTGTCTCCCCCATGCTGAATTTTGCATTCTAACCTAGAGTACAGAATCTTGCTTTGACAGATAATTCAATGCAGAATACCAACAAAATGGCAATTAGATAGCATATTTAAAAGAGCTTTTTTCCTTTTTTTATAAAACGGATCCTATATATTGACTTTCAGAACACATTGATCCACTGTGAAACTAGATGTCTTTACCTTGATCAGAATATAATGCCACACTTATAATTGTGTTGTATCCTTGACTTCATTCAGGGTAATTTGATATTGATCCCCAAGCTAATGCTACACAAAAACAATTTTTCAGTTATGTATGGGTGTTTATGACAAATCATTGCATCACAGTCAAGCAAATTGGGCTGTCAAACAGGGAAAAAAAACCACATGTTTAGCAGTTCTGGCTTATTACCTTTCTCATTGCAGATTTGCCATTTGTGTAGTTGTCCATGAAATATGAAGGAATTATTTCAAGAGGTGGGTATACAAGTGCTGTTAGTTTTTCAGAATTCTGTCATACTTTCCTTAATATAGTTGTCCAAGCATGCAGAAAGCGTTCTGAACTTACTGAGCAGATCAAGGTCAACACATTTCTTTCTTTTTTCCCATTCAGCAATGTTTCTTAATGTTTCACAGGAGAAACATTGGGCTTTCTCCTGTGTTAATCTGAAAGTATGAATTTGCTGCTTCCTTTTGTCACTCTTTCCCACAGCTGCACATCCAGGTTACTTAGGGCTCAATCCTCTGTAACTTTAGAACGGTGGAGCGTGCTCCACCATTCTAAAGTGTCATGAACGTGCCGTAAAGCACGTTCACGACTACTTCAGAGTAAGGGAGGCTGGCGCAAGGCCGGCCTCCCTCACTCCAGCGCCGGAGCAGGACATGGCTACTGGCGGAAGGTAAGAGCTCCTGCCACTGGCCGTGTGGGCTGTCCAGCGGGCAAGGGAGGGGGCCATTGGCCTAGCTGGTCCGGGAGGGGGAGGGGGATGGCGTCTGCCATATCCCCGTCCCCATCGGGCCGGCTAGGCTGTTACACGGCCTCCTCTACTTCCACCAGCTTTTTATCTGGCAGACATCCAAGGAGGCCTATCGGCCCGGCCCTGATTTACACCTGAGGAAACGAATGAGTGTCCCCTTCCCTGAGTAGACCTCTGGTCCGCCGGTCGACGGGCAGCCTGAATTGGCAGGGCTGTAGCCTTTCCCTCCGGCTTGTGGTGCGAGCCGGAGAACCCGCTCGGCTGTGCCGCAGGCCCCCCCAAAAGCACTTTTCGGGGAAAAAACGTATTTTTCCGCTGCCCGTTATCAGCTGCTGATAATGGAGAGCATCTCACATACCCCCAACCTTCGGTCTGCGTACCCCTGGGGTTACGCGTACCACAAGTTGAGAACCCCTGGGATAGATTCTTCTGAGCTTCAACCAAGTAGCAGAAATATACCAGAGCAGGCTGCTAAAGCAGGCGTTTAACCCTTAAAGAGCCCTAGAGGATCTAAAGGACCACGTAGACACCATTATCTTCTTGAGATATAATAGTCTTCTTATATAATATGTCACACTACAACCCCCTTGAGATCATCTGTCTTTGGGTCCCCTGAATTTTGCCCACCATCCTCAGTTTGAGGCTGAACGTTCTTCACTGAAAATGTTTGGCTCTTCCCCATTGTAAGTAATAATTCCACATAATGCATTAGCACTATGTGCCTATCTGGCTTAGAGCCAGAGGAGGAGTGGGATTAAGCAGTCCTACAGGAATTTCTTTTCACGCATGCTAATTTGAGCCCATATAGAACTGTTGGCTGGGATAGGATTGTTCATAGGTCTTGTTTGTTTGCTTGCTTGCTTGTTCAAATACTGCACAAATGTTACATATGAATTTTGATGCATCTCCAACACACATGTTGTTGTTGTTGTTCAGTCGTTAAGTCGTGTCCGACCCTTCGTGATCCCATGAACCATATCCCGCCAGGCCTTCCTGTCCTCCACTATCTTCCTGAGTTCGCTCATTTTCATGTTTGTTGCATCGGTGATGCTGTCTAACCATCTCATCCTTGGCCTTCCCCTTCTCCTTTTGCCTTCAATTTTTCCCAGCATCAGAGTCTTCTCCAGAGAGTCCTCTCTTCGCATTAGGTGGCCAAAATATTTGAGTTTCAGCCTTAATACCTGTCCTTCCAGGGAACAGTCAGGCTTGATTTCATTTAGAATTGACTGATTTGATCTCCTAGCAGTCCAAGGGACTCTCAGGAGTCTTCTCCAGCACCACAGTTCAAAAGCATCTATTCTTCGGCGCTCAGCCTTCCTTATGGTCCAACTCTCACAACCATACATTGCTACTGGGAACACCATCGCCCTGACTATACGAACTTTTGTTGGCATGGTGATATCTCTGCTTTTTATTATGCTGTCTAAGTTTGCCATAGCTTTCCTTCCAAGGAGTAAGCGTCTTTTAATTTCATGGCTACTGTCTCCGTCTGCAGTGATCTTGGAACCCAGAAAAGTAAAATCTGTTACTGCTTCCATTTCTGCCCCTTCTATTTGCCAGGAATTGATGGGACCAGATGCCATGATCTTAGTTTTATTAATGTTGAGTTTCAAGCCAACTTTTGCACTCTCCTCTTTCACTCTCATCAAGAGGCTCTTTAGTTCTTCTTCACTTTCTGCCATTAGGGTGGTATCGTCTGCATATCTGAGGTTGTTGATATTTCTCCCGGCAATCTTGATTCCGGCTTGTGATTCATTCAGCCCTGCATTTCTCATAATGTACTCTGCATATAAGTTAAATAAGCAGGGTGACAATATACAGCCTTGCCGTACTCCCTTCCCAATTTTGAACCAATCAGTTGTTCCATGACCGGTTCGAACTGTTGCTTCTTGACCCGCATACAGGTTTCTCAGGAGACAGGTAAGGTGGTCTGGTACCCCCATCTCTTTAAGAATTTGCCACAGTTTGTTGTGATCCACACAATCAAAGGCTTTTGCGTAGTCAATGAAGCAGAAGTAGGTGTTTTTTTGGAACTCTCGTGCTTTCTCCATGATCCAGCGCATGTTTGCAATTTGATCTCTAGTTCCTCTGCCTCTTCGAAACCCAGCTTGTACATCCGGTAGTTCTCGGTCCACGTACTGCTGAAGCCTAGCTTGTAGGATTTTGAGCATAACCTTGCTAGCATGTGAAATGAGTGCAATTGTACGGTAGTTTGAACACTCTTTGGCACTGCCCTTCTTTGGAATTGGAACGTAAACTGACCTTTTCCAATCCTTTGGCCACTGCTGAGTTTTCCAAATTTGTTGGCATATTGAATGCAGCACTTTCACAGCATCATCATTTAGGATTTTAAGTAGCTCAGCTGGGATATTATCATCTCCGCTAGCTTTGTTGTTAGTAATGCTACCTAAGGCCCACTTGACTTCACTCTCTAGGATGTCCGGCTCTGGGTCAGTGACCACACCAGCGTGGTCATCAGGAACATTCAGATCTTTCTTGTATAGTTCTTCTGTGTATTCTTGCCATCTCTTCTTAATCTCTTCTGCTTCTGTTAGGTCCTTGCCTTTTTTGTCCTTTATCATGCCCATCTTTGCACAAAACATTCCCTTGATATCTCCAATTTTCTTGAAGAGATCTCTAGTCCTCCCCATTCTGTTGTTTTCCTCGATTTCCTTGCATTGTTCATTTAAGAAGGCCTTCCTATCTCTCCTTGCTATTCTCTGGAACTCTGCATTCAGTTGTTTATATCTTTCCCTTTCACCCTTGCTTTTTGCATCCCTTCTTTCCACAGCTATTTGTAAAGCCTCATCTGACAGCCACTTTGCTTTCCTGCATTTCTTTTTCTTTGGGATGGTTTTAGTTGCTGCCTCCTGTACAATGTTACGAACTTCCGTCCATAGTTCTTCAGGCACTCTGTCTACCAGGTCTAATGCCCTAAATCTATTCTTCACCTCCACTGTATACTCATAAGGGATATGGTTTAGGTCATATCTGACTGGTCTAGTGGTGTTCCCTACATTCTTCAGTTTAAGCCTGAATTTTGCAATAAGAAGCTCATGATCTGAGCCACAGTCAGCTCCAGGTCTTGTTTTTACTGATTGTATAGAGCTTCTCCATCTTTGGTTGCAAAGCACATAATCTATCTGGTTTCGGTATTGACCATCTGGTGATGTCCATGTGTAGAGTCGCCTCTTGTGTTGTTGGAAAAGAGTGTTTGCTATGACCAGCGTGTTCTCTTGACAGAACTCCGTTAGCCTTTGCCCTGCTTCATTTTGCGCTCCAAGGCCAAACTTGCCTGTTGTTCCGTTTATTTCTTGATTTCCTACTTTAGCATTCCAGTCTCCTATAATGTAAAGGACATCTTTTTTGGGTGCTAGTTCTAGAAGGTGTTGTAGGTCTTCATAGAACCGGTCAACTTCATCTTCTTTGGCATCAGTGGTTGGGGCATACACTTGGATTACTGTAATGTTGAATGGTTTGCCTTGGATTCGAACTGAAATCATTCTGTCGTTTTTGAGGTTGCACCCCAGTACTGCCTTTCCCACTCTTTTATTGACTATGAGGGCTACTCCATTTCTTCTAAGGGATTCATGCCCACAGTAGTAGATATGATGGTCACCTGACTTAAATTCGCCCATGCCCGTCCATTTTAGTTCGCTGATTCCCAAGATGTCAATGTTCAATCTTATCATCTCATTTTTGACCACATCCAGCTTGCCTTGATTCATAGACCTCACATTCCATGTTCCTAAGCAGTATTGCTCCTTGCAGCATTGGATTTTCCTTTCAACCTCAGACACATCCACAGCTGGACGTCCTATTGGCTTTGGCCCAGCCGCTTCACTCTTTCTGGGTCTACTTGGAATAGTCCTCCGCTCTTCCTCAGTAGCATATTGGACACCTTCCGACCTGAGGGGCTCATCTTCCGGCGTCATATCTTTTAGCCTTTTGGTACTGTTCATGGGATTTTCTTGGCAAGGTTACTGGAGTGGGTTGCCATTTCCTTCTCCAGTGGATCACTTTTAGTCAGAACTCTCTGCTACAACCTGTCCGTCTTGGGTGTCCCTGCACGGCATAGCTCATGGCTTCATTGAGTTACACAAGCCCCTTCGCCACGACAAGGCAATGATCCATGAAGGACCAACACACATAGATGGACTCATGTGCAGCCTTTGAAAATAGTTACAGTATGTTTTTTTTTTTTAATGCACTGTTGCATGTGAAGGCAATATGTTAATATGTACCTGTCATTTCAATTTGCTACGGCTAGATTGAATCTGACCTTTGGACATGCTGGTCACAAGTTTCCTTATAGGAAGAATATAATCTCTATAATAAAAAAAGTTCAAGGGCAGAGAATCATGAAGTTTAAGACAACAGAACAGCAGTAGCATGAAACAGCTCAGTGCTTTGCCCTTAGGATGACA
The DNA here is from genome assembly GCA_026170595.1 of Plestiodon gilberti rubricaudatus. Taxonomy (NCBI): domain Eukaryota; kingdom Metazoa; phylum Chordata; class Lepidosauria; order Squamata; family Scincidae; genus Plestiodon; species Plestiodon gilberti. The sequence goes on along the minus strand of JANXHW010000003.1, from coordinate 27,753,498 downwards.
GTTTTATAATTGTAAATAGGCAGATGTGTCGAGGAAAAAACCTTTTAGGCATTCTAATTAGAGATTTCCTATTTATTTTTTACAATCTTCCTACTGAGTGCTACAATTGGGGATGAATAAATCAGGCAAATATTGAGGTCCATTTGGAGTTCATTTCTGGGGGGGGGGTTAGGCTGTTAAACTTGAATGGATCAAGCCCATTGCGAGCACATTGGCGGTGATCCAAGGAACTTCGAGAAAAAGTGCTCCACAGACAAACCACTATTACAGTACTTACAAAGTATGAACTTGCAGCTTTCCTGGATTCTTCTGTTGCTTCTGAAATCTCCATATCCTTTGCTCCTGTAGCACGCACGCACGCGCGCGCACACACACACACACACACACACACACACACACACACACACACACAGAGGGGGGGGGGTTCTGAGCAGGCAAGTGACATGAAGAAAAGGGGTTAAGTAGTCTCCAGTCATTCTTCATGTGCAGCTTCCCAAGCTCTTTTGCATTTTTTAAAAAAACTAAAACAATAAACTGTTGAGTGACTGGGAGGAAGAATCATGCAATTGACTATGATGTGTAACTTGAGCCTAAGGGTCCAATCCTATCACCCGCCAGTTCATAGCATGCAGCGCCACCAACAGATCTCATGCTGCATCTAATGGTAAGGGGGTGACCAGACAGCCTGGGAGAGATAAGTAAAAATCATTTTTAAATGGGCAGCCCAATCCTTTCTAGCAGGACACAGTGGCGCACATAAGGCACTGTGAAGGATTGGGCCTGTCCTGGCACAGTTGGCTGCCTTCTTGTGGTAAAGGGTCATTTGTCTCTTTATCCCGAGTAATGCACCAGCCGCCCCGATGGGTTTCCTTGAATGCACGCCAGCAATTTTGCTGGCATACATTCGGGAGGCCCATGTAAGACCCAACAGACCAAGGAAGGGGCTTCTCCACAGATCCTTCCCCCTTCCTGGGCTCGATCCTCAAATCCCCCTCCCGGGACGTCTCCATTCCACCCTCCACCATTCCTCCACTGCCTGGTGGGGCCTTACCTGTCCGCCATGGCCCTGCTCTGCTGGGGCTGCTTGCTCTCCGAGTGCCTTACAGCACATTTGTGACACCCTAGACTGGAGAAGCGGTCGCTTCTGTCATACATTTATGGGGTATAGGAAAGAATATATACCCCCATGTGCATGACATATATAGTACCGTACTTAATTGTTTTAATCCAAAACTGTTTGGGTATTTTTGCTGAGATAAAATTAAATGTCACAATGCAATTTCTCCTCTTCATACTTCATGTAGCAAGATATACAATTGCGCAGGTTGAGGAACAAGCTCTGCAAATTTGTTGGGTCTTGATATGAAATTAAAAAGCAAGTAGCAGCCTTGCTTGGCTGTGCTGTCTGACATATTGTTCATCTGACTAGTCCTTGTGGAGGAAAAGTGACAAATGAGTGGGATGGGTTGAAAACGCACAGTGAGATGGATATCAAAGGAAATAAATTGATAGTTTAAAAATAGAAATAGAACCTGTTTTTATCCAGATATGTTTATGTGAAGTGACAAAGTTAACACAGATAAGTGAGGTGCAGAATATAAGCTGCATCTGTGAAAGGATGTGATGTTCAGATAACAGTACAACACTGCCTTTTTCACTTTCTGGCGTTATATTGTATTAAGATTATCACGAACATTTATCTCTGGTCTCAGTGCTGAATTGAACTTCATTGTGTCCAATCTACACTACAAATATCCAGGTCAGTGTGGTCATCTCTTGAAATTGTGTTTATACGGTTCATTGCTTTGATGCAAACATAAATCGCAACAGAATCCAAGTTAATAACAATATACTTCAGCATCCGTTTGTGATACAGGAAGTCACTGATCACTTGGTAACATATACCACAGTGCACACAACTGCTCAAGAAGCCATTTTGTTAGATCTAGAATATCTCACTGAGAAGAATTTTTATCACAACTTATCTCCCAGAGCAGCCTAAGAGACCTCTCTCTGGATTTGGATTGTGGCGCAGACAAAGGGTCAAATATCCCCTCACTCCTATGAGGGCCCTGATCTGAATCAACGGCCCTGTAGAAGCTATTACTCCCCCAAACCAGTGGCGTCACTCTAGGTGGGGCGGAACGCTAAGTTCCTCCTCGCTCTGAATCCTTCCTTACTCCCCGGCATGAGGCGGCCCTGAGGGACACAAATGCAACTGTTCACTTCCCCCCGGGCATTAGCACCCCGACTCCAATCAGAAGTTGGCTCATGCCAAACGCTGGTTTTCACCACCAACCCCTAGAAAGAGGATCAAGGCCGCCAAATCACACAGCTCCAGAGGTGTCGCTATGGTGGGGGCGGTACCGCAAGTTGCGCCCAGTCCTAGTCCCCATTTACAAGCTGGCATGAGGCAGCCCTGCCCCCTCACCATCGAAGCCATTCCATGCAGAGAAGGCAGCGGGCAGGAGACTCCCTTCCCGCTGCCTTCTCTGTATACTTCTCAAGTATACATTGTAGTAAGTTACCACTCGGTAAACAGTCAACTGTGTTGGCCAAATTGGTTTGTCTTGGTGCCATTCTATGCCTTTGCTCTTACTGCCTTTGTCCATTTCACCCATAGCAGAGCCTACCATTACATACCAAAAAACCCTACATGCACATTATCATGTCCAATATGTCAAGGCAAACTTGGAAGAAGTTACCGAGAGGTAGCAGAAACTGTAAGCAACAGCAGAGACTGAAGCAGAAGTAGGAACAGGTTCTTTTTTATTGTTTGTCCTTGGGCACTTGAGTGTCTGAATATCAACCAAGAGATCGAAATAATTTACTAGTTCTCTTGCATAACCCTGGAAGGAGATATCAAATGCCCACCCCACTTATAGTTCTATTTGTAAATGTGATAAGAATGTAGATAAGAGATGCAGAATGCCCTCAGGACATTCCTTGTAAATGTGACACTTGTTAAGAACATGCTGCCCTCTCTAACACACAACTGTTCACATCAGAGGCTCAAAGATCACACAGCTAGTGTGACAGCACAGGATGAAGAGCCAACATTATTTCCACAACAAAGAAAAAAGAGAATAATGCTGAGGTTTTGTATGGTTGAACTTGACAAGGTTTCTCCATTATATCTGCCTGCAAACCAATAGATATATGTTTTAATTTTCTCTTTATTTGCATTTGTATTGATTTTATCAATGAAAAACATAACCAAAGATTTAACTGCCATTATGTTACCTTAGTAACATCCATGTATAACTGGCACAATGAGAACTGAGAGACAAAGAAAATCAAAGCCAGCAGCTCCATAGCATTGATCCTAGGAAAAAGCAATTACGAATTTCTACAAATATCCATCATAAATCCTTCAGGGAACCTAATTCTGAGTGACTCAATGGCTTTAGGAAGGACTGCAAAAGAACCCATAAGACAAGAGGTCAGACACAGAAATTAACATTCCTATATAAAGGAACACATTGAAATATATATCACAAATGCTGTAGAAATTCGGAAAAATGTTGGTAGAGAATAGAGTTACCTGGTGTTATGCTTAATCAGGCTTTTTATTATTACTGAGGGAATCATTTCATGTGGATCATGAACATAAAACAAATATATATTTTAGAGGTATTTTGTGTCACATACTCTCTTCTTTTCAGTTGCTGACACCCCCAACCCACATTCAAATATTTTAAAAAGCTGTCATCCACTGTGTTAGTTCTATATCTGGGAAAGGGAAGAAAAACTGACTTGTGTATATCTTTGATAACTAACATCATTTCTGCCTACAGATTCCATTCGGTGCTTCTCAGCCCTTAATTATTTGAAATCTTTGACCCTTAGACCAGAGACTAACCGCCCAATCCTAATTAAATCCCCACGCGGTGATGGAGCAGCACTGGCACAGGCTACGCTACATCCCACAGAGGAATATAGCATGCTGGAGGTCTCCTCCAGGTAAAGGAGGAGATTTGTCCCCTTGCCCCCTGGTAAGCCCCAGCAGCAGCAATGGGTCAACTTGGCCATGCACCAGCAGTATCGTCCGCATTGATCCATGTCAGCGGATCAGGCCTGGGAAGGGGGATACAATACGGCACGCACTGGCACTGCTGATCCCACAATTCCCGGACCCGATCCACCCATTTCCCACCTCCATTGCTATTGGAGAATATAGGGGTTTTGTAGCAGAGTAATAGCAGAAGACCCCTCTCCTATGGTAAAAAAAAAAAGAGTTATCCCAAGCACCCAGGCTAGATTGCTATCAGTAAAAGACACACGGAGGCAGAGGCTGGTAAAAGTTACAAAAATAAAGTTTACTTACAGATTAGGAGATCAAAGGTCTAACATTCAGAGTATAAGGAACCCTATTTAGCTGTCACTTTTGCATGTGTGTAAAACGGATGCAAGGCCCTCTGGTGAGGAGCGCATCTCCACATGTCCTTCTCCTCTGAAGGCTGAGATCCAAGAGAATGTGGCTGGGAAGGGACAGGAAGGAAACAGGGTCAGGGGCCACAACCCTGCCAGGGACCATAGAGAGGACAGGACAGGTGAGACGTGCCCAGATGACACAGTGCCCCCCAGTGTCCTGCAGCCGAGCGCTGCCCATTTCCAACAATTGCTGCCCTCCCTCTGCCTCATTCCACCCCTCCCCCACCTTCGCCCCACTCTATTCTGCCCCCTGTGCATACTTACCTGGTCTGGCAGGCATCCCTGTGGCCAATGGCGCCAGTGGGAAGGCTTTGGCCTACACGCCGGTGCTCCTGACTTCTGTGCTGTTGCAAAGTGCTTTATGGTGTTTTTGCCACAGTACGCGGTGGTGGAATTTATGTTCCGCTGGTGCAAAAGTAGGATAGGATTGTAAAAAAAAATGAGGCATTAGTGGTCCATGATCACCTGTTTTTACATTTTCTTACAAATCCGTCATGGGAGGGAGACAAATGCTACATACTGGAAATAGCAACTGGAATGGGGAAGGAATTTCTTCCCCCAAAAATTGGTGTAAAGTGATGAGTTAATGTCCTTCTCCCAGAGCTGTGGTCCTGGTCTGAATTGGCTTCTCCCCACAGCTATTTTCTCCTTTAATCTAAAAACATGTGTAATCCAAACATGGAAGTCCAAAGTTTTGTCTTGCTTGGCTCTTAGGAAAGCAAACACGTACGGAATTGTAGTAGGTTGTACTAACCAAAGTAGGTTGTGCTAACCTGGTGCACGGTCTCAGGTGCTGGGACATCTTAGACTGGCCCTATCTCCATAAATATATAGCTGATGAACTACTAAATCTAGACATTTTGATCCAGCATGGGCACGGTTACATAAAAGCCTAGATGCTTTTAAAAGGGGATTGGATAGATTTATGGAGGAAAGGTCCATCACAGGTTACAAGCCATGATGGGGATAAGCAACCTCCTAGTATGGACTAGATGAACCTTTGGCCTGATCCATAAGGGCTCTTCTTATGTTCCTTAGCCATAACCACCACCATCCCACACAGAAGCGGACAGGAGGATTATGGTGGATATTTGTAGAAATCTGTGATTTCAGTTCCTCCCACAAGTAGAATGTCTGATATCACAAGGAATATAAAAGGGAGAGACTATTGAACCGCTGGCGTCGCTCTAGGTGGGGCGGAAAGCTAAGTTCTACAGCTTTCCACCCCACCGTTACTCTCCTGCACGAGGTGCCCCGCCCCCTCGTCGTAGGAGCCCATCAGTGGAGAGAAAGCAACATGCGGGGACTCTCCTGCGCGTTGCCTTCGATCCACCGACAGGCTCCTATGATGAGGGGGCGGGGCGCCTCGTGCAGGAGAGTAACGGTGGGGTGGAAAGCTGCAGAACTTAGTTTTCTGCCCCACCTAGAGCGACGCCAGTGTATTGAACTGGGGAAGTGGTTTTGAATGGGCACCAGAAAATTTGAAGCATTGCCCTAGCTAGCAGATGTGTTAAAAGGGATTGTAACAACTTCTCACATAACTGAATGAAATCAGCGTAACCATGGGGGACAGAGTACTTATCACTACTTATATATAATCTTGTGTACCTGTGGGACTAAACTCTCAGTTTGGGACATAAATGGTACAAAAATGTTATTTCAATCATGGCTAATGGAAATGTCTAAGAATCCCTCTTCAAACCAGATGTTCCCCATATCTCATAATTAATAGAATACTTTACTATCTTTTCTTTGCAGTACAGAACTGATAGCATGCTGTTTTAGGGTATAGAAACATCTGTTGATTTTATTACAGCAACACAGGTAAAATGGAGATAAACCATTGGTTGTTACATGAAATGATTTTAATAATAATGTTTTGCAAACAGTGTAAGATACGAACATAGTTATGGACATTTTTAGAGTGTTGATTGTTGGTATTATGTTACAGTAGCCCTGAAAGAAGGCTTGAGTCCAACACGTTTTAGCAATAGATTTTATAGCTCCAGTGGATTATTGTCTACATTTGGTCTTGGATTAGTGCAGTTTTTTCGTCTGTATTTCAAAACTGTTCCATCGTCATCCGAGTCTCTAGCCTGGTTCATACATCTCATAAACTCTACCACTTGCGTTTCAGGATCATGGGTCTTCCTGTGCCAGCCAGGACTGCATGATCAGGTCCATTTGAATGAACTGGCACTTCTGCCTGGAGTTATACAGGCAATCAGCACGACTTTTGAGAACATGTTGGCCCTTTTTGAGCCACTGCAGTTGTGGAATTGCAGCAACTGTACTTATAGCCCCCCATGGCATGATGCAAGTCCATACAGTGGTTTTTCCATGTGACCCCAGACTAAAAAAGACCTCCAAATATCAATGAATTCACTGTCAGGCTGCCAAACGTCGCCTTGCCCTTAGATGACTGAGCACTTTAGCTTCTACTTAGGTGGTGACATAAATGCACTTCAAAGTAGAAGTGATAACTACTGCTGGGATTCTGAGTTGCAGTTGTTGTTTTGGGCTAAGTAATGTGTGGGGGTCTTGCTAAATCTATTCTGCCATTTCGATTAGCAGCAGTATCAGCCTGGAAACTGGCACAGTCCCTTCGGGGCTTGCAGGTGCATTTGCGCTGCTTTAGTGTACCTGATATTGGAAGAACCTTCCATCTGGAAGCACACCTGAAGAATGTGCTGATATCTGAGAGAGGAGATGGTCTCTTAGGCTCCAGCCATTTAGTGCTGCATATAAATTGTGCCTGGAAAACAAGAGGGAGCGTTCACTCATGTAAGGAATCATTATTTGAGAAACCATTAAAAAACACAACAACCTACTCAGGCAAGCCAAAGCATCAGCAAATGCGATCCTTATAACCGACACAATGTGCATAGCAGCTCGGAAGTGTTGTATATGTTACAGTGAATGATAAGAGTTGCGATATAGAAATCACTGTTATGCACTTTAATAAACTGCTCCCAAATTAAAAGGAATTATAAACTGAAGAATAACATAGTAAGATTTTTTTTAAGCTAAGAGCAAATATAAATTACCACCTACATTTGAATTTGTATTGAACAGCATCCAGAATAGGTACTAAATAATATTTAACTGGGAAATTACAAAAAGGGGATGCATTTACACAATTTAATTCAACACAATGACAATAACACCAGGGCATGGCAATAGATGTTCTGCATAGATATAGCTTTGTTATTTGAGAGACATTTTATTAACTTTCATTGTTGTACAAAGCTGACACTGGAAATAGTCCACTACCCAAATCACTAAATTATGAAAAGTTTACAGGTGTGTCCCCCCCGTTAATGACGGATTGCTTAATGACGATCCGCATATATGACGGAGGTTCCCAAAGTGTAAGCAAAGAATTACAGCTACAGTACTGTATTTTAAATGCAAAAAAATTGTTGTCTTTAACTGTGTGTGTGTGTGTGTGTGTGTGTGTGTGTGTGTGTGTGTGTGTGTGTGTGTGTGTGTGTGTGTGTGTGTTTCTACCTCCATTGACAGGTAGAAATCTTGTTGTGCTTTGTGTTACACTCATAATGTACACTGCGTTTGCCATTCATTCCCTATTACAACTCTATTGTGTTACATTTAGGACTCTGCTTAATGACAGTTTCACTATATGATGGGTTTTCCAGAATGTACACTTGTACAGTCAAATCATATATACATCTACTAATAAGTAAGTTTAATTGAGTTCAATGACACACATAGACCAAGCCTATGCAGGATTGCGCTGTCTTGCGGCGCCTCTAACAGCAGAAGGCACTTCTGCTGTTGTAAAATGGCTGCCAACAGATGCAGCACTGGAGTCGCTCGAGGTGAGGCGGAAAGCAAAGTTCTGCAGCTTTCCACCCCACCGTTACTCTCCTGCATGAGGCGCCCTGCCCTCTCTTCGTAGGAGCCTGTCGGTGGATCGAAGGCAACGCACAGGAGAGTCCCCGTGCGTTGCTTTCTCTCCGCTGACGGGCTCCTATGACGAGGAGGGTGGGGCACCTCGTGCAGGAGAGTAACGGTGGGGTGGACAGCTGCAGAACTTTGCTTTCCGCCCCACCTCAAGCAGTGAGATGCAGCAGTGCCACAACTCCACCACCGGACCCCACTGCTCACACCAGACCAGGTAAGGCAGTGGTGGGGGTGGGGTGGGAGGAGATAGGAAGAAACTGGGTGGGGAGTGGGAAGGAATGGGGTGGGGAGACAACAGGAGATGGTGAATCTGGTAGCAATGGCACGTGGTGGATCATATCGCCCCCATTCAAAAGCTCCCTGCTCATTTCTTCTCCTAGGACTTGCACCAGCTAAAGAGCTGGGTCAAAGAGCTGGGTTAAAGAAGACCCATTGGCAGGCAGGAGCTTTATGAAGAGGTAAGGGCCAAAAGCAGCGGTAATTCATGATTTGTTCCTATCACAATCATTTAATCTTCTTGCCCTTACTGAAACTTGGCTTCCGCCCCATGATACCGCTACCTCTGCTTCCCTCTCTCTTGGCGGTCTCTCTTTTCCCCATACTGGCCGTCCCGAGGGTCGCGGAGGAGGGGTTGGTATTTTATTATCAAAGTCTTGCCAGTTTCAGGTTCTTTCTCTTCCCCCTAGCTATTCCTTCTCTTCATTTGAGTTGCACTCTATTAGACTCTTTTTTCCCCTGCAATTGCGGGTTGCTGTCATTTATCGTCCCCCTGGTCCAGCTTCCCAGTTTTTCACAGATTTTGAATCCTGGTTGACATTTTTTCTTTCAGATACAATCCCTTCTTTGATCCTGGGTGATTTTAACATTCACCTCGATGATCCTAAGGATTCTTTAACTTCCCGTTTCAGCTCTCTTTTATCTTCTTTCGGTCTTCAACCTCATATCAAATCTTCAACTCACTCCCTTGGTCACTGTCTTGATCTAGTTCTCCCTTCCAAGTGTGTTGTGTCCAATTATTTTGCTTCTGATTTTCCATTATCTGACCATTACCTACTTTCCTTTACCCTTACCTATATCCCCCCTCCCCGTCATACCGTTCTCCGTCAGTTTCGTAATCTTCATTCTCTTAATCTTAATCGTTTTACTCAGTCCTTAGATTTATCTCTCGCTACTTTTAATCCTGGGGACTCTGCTGATTCCGCTATGTCTTTGCTGAACTCTACTCTCTCCTCAACCCTTGACAGCTTTGCCCCAGTTTCTATGCGCGTGTCCTCTTCTTCTTCTACAACTAGGCCTCAGCCCTGGATTACTCCTATTGTTAGATTTCTTCGGTCCTGCTCTCGAGCAGCCGAACGTCTTTGGAGAAAGTCCAGGGAGTGGGCCGACTTCATTCATTTTAAGTTTGTTCTTTTATCCTTTTCACGCGCTTTGTCGACGGCAAAACAAGACTACTTTCAATCTTTGATCTGCGCCAGTGAGAGGCGCCCGCAACGTCTGTTCTCCTGTTTTAACACATTGTTAAAACCTTCCTCTCCCTCTGTTTCTCCATTATTCTCTCCCTCTGATTTTGCTAATTACTTTACTACTAAGATCACTACTATTCGTTCTGAGTTAACTTCTCTCGACTCGGCTCCCACTATTAATCTTCTTACTCCCTCTACCAACAAATTTAGTTTGTTTTCTCCTATTACTCTGGATGAACTCACTTCGTTGCTGAACTCATCCAAACCCACTACCTGTTTTCTCGACCCACTCCCTTCTCGTCTTCTAATCTCTATAGCCCCCTCTTTATTACCCCTCCTTCTCTATATCTTTAATCTTTCTATTTCTTCGGGTTATTTTCCCTCAGCCTTTAAACATGCTTTAGTTTCTCCTATTCTGAAAAAACCCTCTCTTGATCCTTCTTCTTTGGCTAGTTATCGCCCAATCTCTCTGCTTCCTTTTCTCTCTAAGGTGTTGGAACGAGCTATTTATTCACGCTGTCTTGAGTTTCTTGAAACTAACTCCATTCTAGATTCCTTCCAGTCTGGCTTTCGCCCACGGCACTCCTCGGAGACGGCCCTTACTAAGATCTCGAACGATCTTCTGCGAGCCAAGGCGAATGGCCTTTATTCGATTCTTGTCCTTCTTGATCTATCTGCGGCTTTTGATACCGTAGACCATCATCTCTTAATAGATATACTTTCTGACCTTGGTTTCTCGGGTGTTGTTCTTGATTGGTTTTCATCTTACCTGTCAGATAGATCTTTCTCAGTAGTTTCGGGTGGACAGACTTCGTCCTCTGTTCCCTTATCTGTCGGAGTTCCTCAGGGCTCTGTCTTGGGTCCCCTTCTGTTTTCTCTATACACACTATCCCTTGGTAAACTCATTAGTTCTTTTGGTTTTTCCTATCATCTATACGCCGATGATACCCAGCTATATCTTTCCACCCCTAATCTTTCGCCAGAGTTAGAGCTGCAAGTGTCATCCTGTTTAACAGCTGTCTCTCATTGGATGTACCATCGACGTTTGAAGCTCAATATGTCTAAAACTGAGCTTCTCATTTTCCCTCCTAAGTCCACTCTTCATTATTCCTTTTCTATCTCTGTTAATAATGTTTCTATTCAGCCGGCTCAGGAAGCCCGCAGTCTTGGTTTTATCTTTGATTCCTCTCTATCATTCAGTTCTCAGATTCAGACCACAGTTAAAGTCTGTAGATTTTTTCTCTATAATATTGCTAAAATCCGTCCATATCTCTCCGTTTCTACTGCAAAAACATTGGTTCATGCTCTAGTAGTCTCACGACTAGATTACTGTAATCTTCTCTTGGCAGGGCTTCCTCTTTCTCATCTCTATCCATTAATTTCTGTTCAGCATTCAGCTGCACGCATTATTTCACTTGCTCGCCGTTATGATCATGTTTCCCCTCTGTTGTCCTCCCTTCACTGGCTTCCTTTTCCTTTCCGTATCAGGTATAAACTTTTGTTACTCACTTTTAAAGCCCTGCATGGGCTAGCCCCTCCTTATCTAACTGATCTCCTTTCTCCATATACTCCTACTCGTACTCTTCGCTCTGCTAGTCAAAGCCTTCTTTTTCAACCCAGGATCTCCTCTGCTCTGTCTCGCATCCGTCCTTTCTCTCTTGCTGCCCCTCATGCCTGGAATCTTCTTCCTCTCCATGTACGGCTCCTTACTTCCCTAACCAGCTTCAAAGCTGAGCTGAAAACCATACTGTTTAGGGAAGCGTTCCCAGGGAATTTGTGATTGTTCTCCCGCTGCTTGACAGTGTTGGTTATGATGTAAGTTAACTGTCTGATGCGATGTGATTTGTTTTATATTCGATGTTTTAATTTCTATTTTCCTTTTATATGGTAATTTTATTCTTTCCTCTTTTATTTGTAACTATTTTAGAGTGTACGCCTTGGGCAGGCTTTTATATTCTTTCTGAGTTTCTTTTGTAATTTTGTACAGCGCTGTGTATACTTACAGCGCTTTAGAAATAAAGTTTAATAATAATAATAATAATAATAAGGGGAAATAATTTCCCTTTCCCCTCCCAATCTGCCCCCCCCCGTTGGATACAGCATGCACCTTTTTGGCATGGCTGCATCGTTGGGGGGTGGGAAGGATAGGATTAGGCTGTGATATTGATGGGGCAGGTCCGAGTTGTCCCATAGCAGCTGCTGTGTCTTACCCTGGGGCAAGGGGACAAATGTTCCCCTACCCTGAGGAGACCTCCACAGCTGAAAATTCTCCCGTGGGGTTTTCTGCCTAAACCACCCTTGCTGCCTACTTACTGCCAATGACGAAGGATAGAGGAGGTTCAGTAGACCACTGCTGTCTGCAGTGCTCACAGCCTCTGGTTGTTTGCCCTGGCGGCCACAACCTAACACATGGCAGAGCAGCTTTCCCACCATCAGTCCAGGACTTCTGCTGATGGAAAACGAGATCCTTCAATGTAATCCCCAGATAGGATTGGGCTGTAAATCAAGCAGGCTTCTTAGTATCCTGTCCTATATAATAACAAAATACAGGTGGGCCCCCATATCCACTGATCCGCTATCCAATGTTTCAGTTATCCACGGATCGCAGGGGACCCCCCCCCACCCGACTTTTACTTTTTTCCCCAGTAAGCTTCGTTTCTTTCTTAAACAAACAGGAGAAGTTGCAGGTAAGTAAAATGAGACTTAGTCCTAGAGAGGCTCTGCAAGGTTAACAGAAACCTTGCAGGGTCTCTCTAGGACTTAGTCTCATTCTACTTGCCTGCAATGGAGGTTGCTTCTCTGTTTGTTTTAAGGAAGAAACAAAGCTTGCTGATAGAAAAATAAGGGCTGGGGGGCGCGCTTAGGAAACCATGGAGGGGGTGTTCACTTCTATCCACGGTTTCAAGTATCCACGGAGGGTCCTGGAACATATCCCCAGCAGATATGAGGGGAGTACTGTATTTAGCTATACAGTTATTTACTATTCCTTGTACTATTTTGACGCTAGGGGTGTAGGTTTAAGTTTTTCCTGTCTGAATATTTGGCAATATTGTAAAAAAGAAGAATAAAGCTAAGCTGACCATGCCTAATTTACACTACGTTTTATTATGGAAACGTAAAATGAACTTAGTTGCTTTTAACATGGCAAACGTTAAAGTGTTATAAAGGGAGGGTTTTTGGGAGCGTGTCAGCTTTGTTTGCAGAAGGTCCCAGCTTCAATCCCCAGCTTCTCCACACAGGACAGGAAAAGACCCCTGTCTGAAATCCTTAATGCTGTCAATGTAGACAATACTGAGCTAGACTGACCAATACTGAGCTAGACTGACTAAGCTAGATTGACCAATGATCTGACACAGAATGAGGCTGCTTCTTATATTCATATGTAATCAAATGACTACTGGAATGACATTTTTTTTATTACTTCCAAGTGGAGTGGTACCATCCCCTTCATATTTTATGAGCTGTTGCCTCTGTCATTATATTTGTGGATTTCTGGCAATATTACTTTTCTTCTATTTATTTGCTCTGCTCTTTGCACAGTTATGTCTACCCTCAGGGACTCTCTTTGCCTATCTTACAGAGGATTCAGAGGTGTGATCTTCTTCTGTATAAATCTGAACCTTTACCATTTTTCTCTCAAAAGAGTTTTTGGGTTAACATGACCATATTCCACCATTACTTATCCTCTCTGCAGACTCGGTCTCTCTAGAGAAGCATTTACCCTCCAATAAAACTGTATAGAATTGGACTGTTGATTTCGTTAGGAGAAACTATAATTTGATAACTGCTCAAAATTATTAACCAGATTTGCCCTTTAGTCCTAATTACTCTATCCTGTGGCTAAATACCATGAGATACTAGTCATGCATTCCTTCTTGGATCTGACAAACCTTTTTCTGGATTATCTCACATGCCTCATCATGATCCTCTAATTTAGGGCTGGCCCATCCATGAGGTCAACCAGTGACGTCTAATTATAGGGGGTTCTGGTGCGCTGCACCCCAGGCGCGAGCGGGCGCGCTACTTCCGGGGGCGCCCGCTCGCACCTCGCGTTCGGGGAAAAAAATGCAGCCGAGCCAACTTCAGCGCCAGCCAGCTGATCTGCCGGCTGCCGCTCTCACTCTGAGGCGGCGCGGCGGCTGGCGCCCTGCTGCGGGCACGCTCCGTTGAGTCCCTCTGTCTCCCTTCCTCCCAGCAGCCGGCAGATCAGCTGGCTGGTGCTGAAGTCGGTTCGGCTCACGTCGGAGGCCGGCCCTCCGACATGAGCTGAGCCGACTTCAGCGCCAGCCAGCTGATCTGCTGGCTGCCGGGAGGGAGAGTTCTACAGTGCATCGCAGATACAATTAGTTTTTTGCTGTACTAGAGGTTGATGAACAGAGAGGAAAAGTTACCTTCATGCCTGCTATCAGCAAGCCACTATTAGAAAAAGAATGCTGAATGGACCCTTGAGCTGATGATCTAGCCAAGTTCAGCTTGAATAAGTACTTTTTATTCGCCCGACCACCACCACCCCACAAGCAAAGGAAAGGGGCGACCAGCGACGCGACGACCGACCACAAAGAAGAAACGTCAAGTTGTTACACACACAACAGCACAGTCCCAAATCCCCCCCCCACCTTGCAAAGGGGCGACGACGAAGACACAGAAGAACACCATATCAAACTGAAGTGGTTGCTTCAGGTAGCAGGTTGGTTAGGATGCCCATCTCTGTCTGCCTACGTGCCTCTACTACTTCTCCTCCTCTTTCTACTCTCTGGGTTGGAAAAGGAAGAGGGAGACCAAGAAGAAAAGGAAATGCTGAGAGGAGGAGAGTGCTGAGCTAGAACATTGGAGAGTGGGAGGAGCAGAGGCTGGCGCATCATTGGGTAAGTGGGGAGCATTTGGCAAGCCTCTTCAGGCATCAGGAAGGCTTGGGCCAGCCCTGTTCTAACTCTGTGGCCCATGCATCATTCTTTCCTTATAAAATAATTTATTCTCTCTGGGATGCCTCTGTTGAAGTTCCCTAGATCCCCTTACTGTCTCTTGACCTTCTATGCACTTGGATGATTCATTCACCTATACATCATTTTTATAGGTCTTGTTTGATATTTGATGTTTCCAGAGTCTTCTCTCCTGTAATTCATGTATGATTTCTGCTATAACTTGTGTTTCCATAAAAGACACTATCAGTGCAATCCTACCCAGCTCCTTCACTGGTGTAGCAGCGGTGTAGGCAGAATGGGAGGCTTAAATCCCCTTTACATCCCCCTCCCAAAGCATCTTGTTCTCCTTCCACCACTGCTACACCAGTGGAGAAGCTGGGTAGGATTGTGCTGTACATCTTCTATTGACTTGATCATCCTGAGTATTAATCAATATACTTTCCTCTACAAGTAACTTTGCTTCATTATTTTGAAACAGTAATTCCTTATTTGTTGCTAAATTCTCATAAAAAGCTCATTAATATAATATTCATGTCAAAGTCTACTACAAATCAATAGAGTTTTTGTTTAGTATTGGACTGAAGAGTCTCAGTATATCTGTCTCAATAAACTGCACAAACCATTATGAATAATGGATTGAATTTCTTCAATAGGTTTTTTGAGGATTTTTTTTTGTATCCCTGCAAAATTAATGCAATTTACTTGTTGAAATATTATGTGCCCAAAAGGATTCTTTGTGAAAAATTCAGTATAGGATAACTAATGTCAAATAACATGCTATTCAACTGATTCGGGACTACAGGTACATTCAGTTTGATCCTGAGTTTGCTTCTCAAACTCACAGCCCAATCCTATGCAGGATTGGGCTGCCGGGCAGAGCATGTTACGACAGTGGAAATCACTTCCGCTGTTGTAAAATTACTGCTGATGGCACACGCAGAGGTCCATCAGTGGCCATTTTGCATGTGCTGCCACAAGTGGTGGTGGCACTGCATCTTTGCCAATTGGCATTTGTCCCCTTGCCCCAGAGTAAGCCCCAGAAGCCACTATGGAGCAACTCAGACATGAGGCAGCTCAATCGCTGCCACAAGTCCGCATTGCTCCGTGAAGGTAGATTGAGCTCAGGATTTGGTGTGCACCACTGCCACCAATCCTGGGCCCCTCCACTCCTGACACCACCCCCCTCCCCTGTTCCACCCTCTCCCTTCCCCATTCAACCCCTCCCCACCTCCCTAAAATCCCCTGCATGGGTCTACCTTCTCTGCCGTGGGCCCACCGGCATGTGGGAGGCCACTTTGGCCTCCCTGTTGGTAGGCCTGCAGAGCATTCTATGGAGGCTGCTTTGCAACAGTCATAAAGTAGCCTCCGCCAGTGTAATGCTAGTTATGTCGGGGGGGAGGGGCTTAGGATTGTGCTATAAGCTAAGCATTGCCCTTGGCATTTGTCCCCATTCAAGGAAGTGGGGACCATATAAAATATATTTGTAGTGTAACTATAACCCACGAGAACCTCAGTGGGTGTACTGCTCATTGCTATGCTCACAGAGTTTTGTACAAGAACTCCTATAACATGTAACATGAGGGGATTTCCCCCTTCATAGCAGCCTCTTGAAATAGAAGGATCCATGCAGAGACACTTAGGCTGGGAACCATAATAAAGTGTTTTCACAACTCGTTCAGAAAACAATTCAAGTGTGCGGTTGCCATTCATAACATATAAATATGGGAAGCAGTCAAAAGCAAATAGGAAATGACATGTAGCATTGCTTGTTCATGTCAGTGTCAATCCTTCCCTTGTGTAGACTGTGGACACGGGCATCACTAGGGGGGTGCAGTTGGTGCAATGTGCACTAGGTAAAGGTATCCCCTGACAATTAAGTCCAGTCGTGTCCGACTCTAGGGTGTGGTGCTCATCTCCATTTCAAAGCCAAAGAGCCAGCATTGTCCAAAGACGCCTCCGTGGTCATGTGGCAGGCATGACTCTCCTTGCTGCAGCACGTAGCATGCAGCTGGAACACAGAACGCTGTTTACCTTCCCACAAGCGGTACCTATTTATCTACTCGCATTAACATGCTTTGGAACTGCTAGGTTGGCAGGAGCTGGCCAAGCAACGAGAGCTCACCCCGTCGCAGATTCGAACTGCCGACCTTTCGATCGACAGCTCATGGTTCAGCGGTTTAACCCACTGCGCCACCCACTGGCCTGCAATGTGCACTGGGTGACACCAATTTTGGGATTACATGGCTGCCACGCTGCGCCATACCACATCGCCCAAGCTCGCAAGGACAGGAAGAAGCAACTCGGAGCAGCCAAAAATGGCTGAGCAAGTGTGTCACCCCCCCCCCCTGCAGACTGCAGGGAGGGGTGACACTCCCTTGGCTCATCTGTCTTTGGCAGCTCCGCCTCTGAGCCAAAACCAAGTCACGTCTTTGATGAGCGCAGGGAGCACCTGAATCACCCGTCTTCAGCCACTTCTGTCTTCATGCCTCTGCCTCGCCGAACAGAAAGTAATTCGTCATGACGTGATGATGTCATCACATCACTGCAAATTTCTTCAGGTCGGCGAGTTCTTCCAGGTCCGCACCAGGTAACACTCATTAAAGTGATGCTGTTGACTATGGGATTTATTTTCAACTCAAGGGCTCTTTCATGGATCATATGGGAAGCTTGGTGATCAATGAAGGATGTGTGTAAAGACCATATCAGCTAAGATACGTGGAGGAAGAGCATGACCTTAACCCCCAAGTCCTCTTGGCAGGAGCTCATACACTGGTGTTTATAATTCTAGGATTTCTGTGAGGTTTATATTGATGATAATCGTCCCCCATCGCTCTATCCTAATACTGGAAAATTAAATGCTATCAAGAATAGGGTAAGGGGACGTCAGTATGTTGGGCTGGTGGCTGAATCCTCTTGGTTTCGTATTGGCTTTAGGTAAAGGTAAAGGTATCCCTTGACAATTAAGTCCTGTCGTGTCCAACTCTAGGGAGCGGTTTCATCTCCATTTCAAAGCCGAAGAGCCAGTGCTGTCCGAAGACATTTCCATGGTCATGTGGCCGACATGACTCAACACCGAGGCGCATGGAACACAGTTACCATCCCGCTGACGTAGTACCTATTAATCTACTTGCAATTTCTTGCTTTTGAACTGCTAGGTTGGCAGGAGCCGTCGCACGGATTCGAACTGCCGACCTTTCGATCGACAGCTCATGGTTCAGTGGTTTAACCCACTGCGTCGTATTGGCTTTACTTGAGCCTAAATAGGAAACATTGATTCTTCTTCAAATTATTTTGTACTTTTCTGAATTGAAGCTGCACAGCCTGATCATTGTAAAGATTGGAAGGATTTTTGTTGTTAAGTAAACAGTAACTAATCATCAACACAGTCCCAGATTGTATTTCCATTTATACCCATTCTAATCTATCGCTATGATGAGTACATTTCACTACACATGGCTGAATCTAATAGATTCTTTCCAGATTACCCAGGGAAACATGCATTATTACATGGTCACTCCGGGAAGCGGGCATCAAGAGGTATTAAATACACTGATACTAATTAAGAACTTGTAGGCTCGGGAATGGTTCACTAACCATTATTCTAAAGCATTTTCCATTATTGTGGGCTAAAAGTCTCATCTGTTAACAAGCACAAGCAAAACCGAAATCTGCTACTGAGATTACTATGTTTAGCAGAAATGCAATAAAATGGATCCCTCTAGAGGACAGCAACATTATTTGTTGTGCCAGAGAGATAACTTGCATTGTTTCTCTTCCATCCATTTGCAGATAGATATGGCCTTGCCTAAGATCACCCCATTTATTAAACACAAATCTTATTCTGAAGCTCCCATAAATACTGTGTAATTATGGGACTTGATTATCATTAACTTGGTATGAATATTTTCATTTTTTTTCAATTAGTCATGCTTGAATAGTGAGGAATTAAGACAACTTTCCCCAAGAAACATGGTTTAGTTCAGGGGCGTAGTAAGCTCTTCAGCTGCCTGGGGTGGTGACTCGTGATGGAGGCTCACCCCTGAGCGCTGAAAGACCTGTAAGTAATCGACGGTGACGTCACCGTCCATTACTTCCAGCAAGGTGTGCGGTGGCAGCTGACCCCTTAGCCTTTTGGCCAGCTGAGCCAAAAAGATTGGAGTGGCTGCTCCTGTGTTCCCTCCAACTGGGCGATGAAAGGAAGTCCCTCTGTGCAGTAACTAAGAGGTGCGTGCAGCCACCGCCACCATGCACACTTCTTAGTTTTCAGCGGCTTTGTTCCAATTGGAGCAAAGCCTCCGAAAAACTAAGAGGTATGCATGGCAGTGGCTGCTTCCTTAGTCTTTCAGCCAACCAATTGGCTAGCTAAAAGACTAAGGGGGCAGCGGCCGCCGCCGCACACTCCTCTTAGTTACTGCACAGAGGGCCTTCCTTGCATCGCCCTCATTCTGTGAGCGGAGGTAAAACCGCAGCAAGTGGCGGCAGCCCCAGGCAAGCACCTCCCCTGGGGCTGCTGCCTTGGGCAGACCGCACCAGCCACTTCACGCAAACGATGCCACTGACATCATTTGAACATTTGAGATTCGCTAGTAATTTTTCTTTTACTATTGTATAACATTTTCTTCAAAAATCTACTTATATTACACACACACACACACACACACACACACACACACACACACACACACACACACACACACACACACCCCTCTGTACCAGAGAGGGAGAGATAGCTAAGAGAACAATGAAAAAAGCTTGCTGAATGCTACTTTAAAGTTATGTATTTATTTACCTATTAGATTTAGCGAAAATCTTTTTGCCAAAACAGTGAAGACTGTTTACGACAATGGCTTATAATCCAAGCGACCTGACACTAAAGGGAAAAGAAATGGGTGGGGGTGGGAAGGAAAAATAATGGAATCCAGGTACCAATTGCATTTCATTTTCTTGTTCATACTGTCAGTTACAGTTAACCCGATTTAAAAATATAGCAAGTTTAGCAGCTTTCTGACAATAGTGGTTTGCCTTAAATTTAGTAGAGCTGTTATAGATGTTGACACCATATAAGCAACAACCACCTCACTTTTTTTTAACTTCAATGCACACGTCTTATTTGACATTAAAGCTCTGAGGGAGCTTTCACGTCCGCACATACAACGTAACCACTACATCACTGCCACTCACATGAATGCAACAACACGATTCAGCAGTTGTGCTTCAAAATGAGTGCATGTTGCCTTACCTTGGTGACAGAATGGCACAGCAGTAATGTCGACAAGCAATTGTGTGGTTTAGTTTTCATGCCAGGCCAACAAGCCTCATCCCATATTTGCCCCCTTCTCCAGATGCTTGGAGGAGCGTCTGCTTCAGCTGCTGCCTCTGCTAGCTTCCAAGAACAGATAATGATAAGGAAAGGGACTTATCTGTAGTGACACCCTCATATGGTTCAGTATTGTCCATGCTGAGTGGCAGGGAGTCTCCACAGTTTCAAACAGGGGTCTTTCTTACTGAATACGTAGGGATCGAACCTGGGACCTTTCTGCATACAAAATATGTGCTCTACCATTGAGCTATGGCCTCTTCCCAAAATTCAGATTCTCCACTTGAGTCAACCTGGCTAGTCTACTGAGTAATTTCAGGAAGACTTTTGTGTTAATGAGATAGGTGCTGTTTCATTGGCTAATTTAGTAGGGATTATCCCAGCTTTTGCTGATGTGAGCTTCTCCCCAGATTTGGAGCGCTAAATTACATGAACTTGTATCTCAACTGGAAATGATGCATTAACAATCCTCCATTGTTCTTTGTTTTGTTTTGTTTTTAATTTGGGGTTCTTACAGTGTTTGCACTGATGATAGTCTCCGCTGTCAGTTCATGTGCTTCTGTTGACAGTGCAAGACGGAATGGGGTCATGGCTCAGCGATCTGGAGCTTGGCGGTGACATCCTCACCAAGCATCCTGGGTCACTGGTAGCGCAATCCTGTGTAACTTTAGGCCAGCGGAGCTCCCTGCTCCACTGGTCTAGGGTGTTGTAAACATGCCATAAGGCGCGTTTTCAGTGCCCGGAGATTAAGCAGTGCCAGTGTGGGGGTGTGGAGAGGGTGGGCAGGGTGGCAAAGGTGGGTGTCGTTGGCTGGCCCAGGCTGGGAGGGGGAGGGAATATCAGAGCTGGGTTACACTGATATCCTATGCCCTGTTGCAACCTGGACCGGCCTTACACGGCCTTATGGAATTACTCCTACCTATGCCAGCTCTGTCATTGGTATAGTATTTTGCCAGTGCTGGGGGGGGGGGAATCTGTTCTCTGAGGAGGGATTAGGATATGGAGTACATTGACTCCTCATTCCTCCTGCATCCCTCCTATGTCGCTCCCATGTCACTCCCTAATCTCCCTGTTTTGGCCTCTCTACCAGAGGTATTGCACTGATGTTTGAGTGACGTCAGAGCTACATTGGCA
Source organism: Plestiodon gilberti rubricaudatus (assembly GCA_026170595.1). NCBI lineage: Eukaryota > Metazoa > Chordata > Lepidosauria > Squamata > Scincidae > Plestiodon > Plestiodon gilberti. The sequence continues at coordinate 27,732,304 of JANXHW010000003.1, read as the reverse complement.
TCAGTGCGCTGGCATCTGCGGTGCATCTGTTGGTGGGCTAGCTTCTACCCTGCCAGGCCTGGCATCAAGGCAGCATATGTGGGGACACACTGCCATATCTCGAGGATTAGATTGGGCCTTAGTTTTCTTATGCAGCTGGGGTGGGGGGGAGGGATGATTTAGCAGTTGCACTTAGAACAGAAGCAAGGGAAAGAATGCGTTTAGGGGGAGTGAGAAAGAAAAATTCTCTGAGTAGCTTTTGAGGCTTGTTTTTTGAGCTCGCTTAATGGCAGAGGAGAAAATTGATTAGCTCCTTCTGCTAATAAACAGTTGTGTTTTAAAATGAAGAATCTCCAGAGCCATTTACCCTCCAATAAATGTGGCTAGGTCCTGGGATCTATCCCACATGGGTCCAGGGGATCCCTATTGCTGGGTCCTGAGCCTGCACAAAACATTCATTAAAGCTCCTGTTCTGGTCACAGATCTGAAAGCAAACAAATGCCAGAAGCCTGTGCGTGCTTTTTGCTTGATTTCTATTTGACTGCATTTGCTTTCATCCTAAAATAGAAATATATGTTCAGATACAAAAAGACATCCCAGTTTGATTGACCTAACGAAGCTGACGTTTGACCTGAGCATGGTTCTGAAGTCAAATCCAGCAGTTTTGTCTCCTCCAACATGAGAAAGGCATGATAGCATATTCTATAATATTCCCCAACTTGGATTGTCATCCAAATAGGAGAGTAAATTAAGCCTTGCCGGTCACCCCTCCACTTCTTGCTTCCAAGTCTCCTCTTCCCTCACCTTTCTTATGGCTCTAGTAGTACCAGTAGGAAAATAGAGAGACACTTTTGCTCTCCTGCCTGATGCAGACATAGAGTCTTCCCAGGGTACCAGATACAAGAAACTACTCTGGGAATGTGTCTTTCTAGTGCTCCTGACCCATGGCAGAAGTGCTGGAGAGGTTTTAATTCCTCGCTCTCCTTGTGCCTGGCACATGGTGATTATTCTCTTCCAGGCATCAAGGAGGGGAGAGAAACATTTACAGTAAGTCCTCACTTAAAGTTGTTTCATTATAAGTCATTTCGTTTTAAGTTATTGAGGGAAAAAAATTCGATTCCCGGCCAGGGCCACTGTCTGGGGGGACTTTGAATGATCTCCACATGTCTGCGTGGCTATTCCTTGGCCCGGAAATCTCATCTTTATTTCAGTGTTTAATATTAGAAGTGTTTGGGGTCTTTATTTCTAAGTTTGGTGATGTTTTTGTGACCAGAAATATGCCGTAAACTGTTGTTTATGTATATCAATTAGCCTACGGTAAAATTGGTTTCTTTATAAGTTGTTTCGCTTAAAGTTGCAGATACGGGCGTCACTGTAGCGTGGCAGGTGTGGCGGGCAGCCGGGGGGTGATGCGCGCACCCCCGCGCGTCACCTTCGTGACGCGCATCACTCTCAGCTCCAAGGCCGGGGAGCCGGCCCCGGAGCGTCTGGCTCGGCCGGCACTCCAGGGCCTTCTGAGAAAGGCCCAATGGCTCAAAACGTGAAGTTTTACATTTTTCACGCATGCACAGTACATTTCTGAGGGCAAATGGGCAGCCCTTCGCCCTCAGAAAATGTACTGCGCATGCGCGGAAAACATAAATCTTCACGTTTTTAGCCATTGGGCCTTTCTCAGAAGGCCCTGGAGTGCCAGCCGAGCCGGACGAAGGAAGAGAGGAGCCGGCAGCAGCGGGGGCAAGTACACAGCCGTGCTTGGGGGGGGTGTTTGGGGGGTCACTAGGGTGACGCGCACCAAGTCACCCCAGGGCAGGGGGTGACGCGCGTCCTAGTGACCCCACTGATTACAAGAACCTATCGACAACTTGAAGTGAGGACTTGGTGTATCTCCGTTTTCTTGCTGCCAGTGCTGGAGCCATGGAGGTAAGGGCAGAAGGCCATGGAAAAGGGCGGGGATTTAGGGGTGGGTGAGAGGGATGGGACCCTGTCATGATATCATTGGGATCTGACAGGATCCAACACAGGCTCAGAACTGGGAGCAAAACCAACTACTGTATTTAGGAATAGTTTGTTCTTCTCAACTCCCAGATTACAGCATGTCTTGGCAATGTTCATCCATCACTAACTTAAACTGAACTTAATGCTACCTATTCTAATCTTATAAAAGTATCTACTTCTCTTCTCCTCTGTAATATCTTTATCACTGCATCAAAACTTGTTTAAAAAAACAACTTTTGTTTAAAACAAAACGAATGAGGCAGAATGATATACATTTATATTTCTGGCAGAGTCCTAAATGGTTTTTGTATTCATTACGTGCATGCAAAATATCTTCCTGTACTCCTTGAAATGTAATTGCATCCACATGAGTGAACACTGATAATATGTGTTTGAAGTAGCGCTGGGCAAAATTACAGGCCCCATTCAAGTTCTCCTATAATGGTGAAAAAGAATAATTCTAGGATGAAAGCAAAAGATGTTGATATGCCTCAAAGGCACTTTCTCACCAGGGCAATTCAAGGGAGCTGCATCATTTTATACATAGCTTTATGCTGTTTTGGCATCATTGAGAAACATCCATTCATGGACTATGCTAAAAGTGTGGGCAATTGTTGTAGCACCTTTTTTTCTCCTTCTCTATACTAGTTGTTCGTTAGGATCAAATTTGTCCTGAATAAAAACATTAGCTCCGAGTTCACAGGTCTAGCATGTAGAACACAGTCCTTTTGTTTCAGCCCCATAACCATTAATTTTGTTAGTCTATGTACAGTTCAGGGGCTGCGGTGGCTTAGTGGTTAAAACACTGAACTGCAGACTGGTAGGCCGGTAGAACAGCAGTTCGAGACCCGGGTGCCTCGTGACGGAGTGAGCTCCAGTCTCCTGTCCCAGCTCCTGCCAACCTGGCAGTTCGAAAGCAAGAAATTGCAGGTAGATAAGTAGGTACCACTGCAGCAGGAATGTAACAGCATTCTGTTAGTCATGCTGGCCACTAGACTACGGAAGCGTCTTCGGACAGCGCTGGCTCTTCGGCCTTAGAAACGGAGATGAGCACCCTAGAATCAGACACAACTGACTTTCGAGCAGGGGATACCATGTCCATACTACATTCATGCAATGTCATGCATGAATTCTCCAAGCATTGCATTCATTTGCAGTGACACACCACTGGTAAGTCAAGAAAGGGAATGTGTATAGACAAGGATATGAAACATGACTTCATATCCATGCTCAGCCATCAAGTTCACTGGGTGACCATGGCCAGTCTTTGTCTTCAGCCTTGACTCTCCAGAGCTGTGAGACTAAAACAGGGAAAAGAGAGAACCATGTACTGTATGCAGTCTGGAGCTCCTTAGAAGAAGAGAGGGATAGAAAATATATACTTTAAAAAAAAACAGACCTTGCTCCAAACATTTGTCATTTCTCAGCTTGGTACATGCAAACATTCATGGCCACGTTTCTTCCTTCCTTGCTGAAATATGGTTAAGTGAAGCTTTACTTATGCTTAGCTTTACTCCACAGCTTGTTGCAGCTGATGAAATTAATTAAGGATGAAATAAATGGGAGCAATGACTAAAATGTTGGCCAATTGATCAGGAAAAAAATGGCCAGGAGGCCACAAGAGGGAGCTCTGATGCTATTTTATTCTTTATAGGGGTTCCCAAGCTTTCAACTGGCCAGGGGCCACAGTGGGTCAATTATGAAAAATAATACAGGATATACATTTTGAACATAACTGTAAGAATTTTTGCTATAGGGGAAACATGTTTGAAATTTGGAGCTGCAGGGTGGCCTGCGCTCTCTCTCTCTCTCTCTCTCTCTCTCTCTCTCTCTCTCTCTCTCTCTCTCTCTCTCATATATCTAGGCTCTCAGTGCTGGGCTGGGGTGAGGGAGAAGAGGAAGGAGTGAGAATGTGTGTGCATAATTATAATACCACTGGGATCTGCAGGCTGGTTAAGTGTGTTGGTGAGCTGGAAGTGGCCTTTTGGGGACCCCTCTTAGAAAAGAAAAAAGCCTGCCTCTGTGCCTTAGATAGGCCCCTCACAAACCTCCCCCCACACAAAAAAAAATAGGGCTTGAATGAACTTTATGCCATTTATGGCACAATCCTGTTCTTTGTTAGCATCGGTGTTGGGTGCCGCAAACATGCCGTAAAGCACATTTGCAACACCCAGTGAGTAAGCAGTGCCTAAATAGTTCCCAGTTGCATAACCAGAAGATGAGAATATATAAATGTAGCACTGGAACTGGCTCTACCATGTCTTTCGACTTGTCCCACATTTTTGAGAGTTGTTTGTCAATGTAGAAATATGGAGTAGAACTGTTTTCAAAGCACCACAAAGTATTAGGTGATAACACAGGAGCTTGGCAATGATACTTTTTGGAATGTGGATCTCTCAGGCCAAGTATCACTAGGAATATTCTGTTTCCCCCAGCGAATTGAAGTTCAGAAATGGAAGGAAAGTTGCAGGCTGTACTAGCCCCAAGGTAGAATTAGTGCTGACTCCAGTCTCCCAGACTTGACAGAGTGTTTCTGCTTTCTTTCTTCTTGCACTCAACCAATTAATGAAAATATTTGACCTACTCTACCCCGCTTCCCATTTGTGCTACTCCCATGTTTGATTTCTGTCAGAGTCTGCAGATATAATCTACTTGGACTCAACTGATCCTGGCAGTCAATCATTACAAACATCCTCTAAATTTCTGGCAGAAATCAGTAGATTGTGAGTAGATCGTGAACAACGCACGAAGCAGTTGTTCTGCATCTATTGTTCCACCAGTGCCAGGTGTCACAAACGTGCCATAAGTCACGTTTTCAACACCCGGAGAGTAAGTGACACCGGTGCTGCTCACTCTTTGCTGGACTCAGGCCACCACCAGATGCAGGTAAGGACTGTGCTTGGGGAGGGCAGAATGGGAGGGGGGATTGGGTGGCTGGGCCTGGGAAAGGAGAGGCATCACCAGTGCGCTCTGCCGAATCCTATCCCCCTTCCCGGGCCTGGCCAGCATTACACGGGCCTCCCAGATGTGCGCTGGCCATTTTGCCGGCGCACATCCAAGGAGACCCATTGGGGTGGCTGGGCCATTACTCAGGGTAAAGGGATGAATGTCCCTTTACCCTGAGGAGGCCTCTGTCAGCCCAATCCTGGATAGGATCCAGCACAGCATGTTTTTGCATGCTGCGGCGGTCCTAGACAATATTGAACTGTTAGAGTTCCAACTATGCAATTGTATTCCCCGGGGCCGTTCCATCTATGAGGCCAACTGAAGTGGTTGCCTCAGGCAGCAGATTGGTGGTGGGGGGCATCTCTGTTGACATGCTTGCCCCCACAGCTCCTCCTTCCACTCCCTGGATTGGAAAAGGAAAAGGGGGCCACAGTGGAAAAGGAAATGTGGAGGGGAGGAGAGTGCCGAGCTAGAACAATGGAGAGTGGGAGAAGCAAAGGCTGGCACATTGTCAGGTAAGGGGGGGGGGCAGTATTTGACATGACACCTCAAGTGTCAGGAGGTCTTGAGCCAGCCCTGGTTCTTTCCATGCTACTCAAACCAGAATGAGCCTGGTTACAACCCTCTTGTCTCTCTTTTCCTCTCATCTTTTTTGCTGCTTCATATACATCCAATTCTCAGGCATTTAATGGAGACAGGATTTTCCAAACAAGATAGTAAATACAATTAGGACTTGTTGGGCACATTTTTTTGTTAATAATAGTTAACTCTCTTCTTCTTCTTCTTTTAAAACTTGGCCAATTGTGTTATTTTTTTATTATTATTTTACTTCTGCCTCGGCAATTACAGGAAAAATAGGAACTTGGTCTCTTTTGTCTGCCAGTAAGTGGAGCTCTTTGCTAGTTCAGAAGAATGTGTACGCCATTATGATATTTTAAGTCCATTTAAAAGTGCTTCATAAGGATGCAGAACAGAAAATTCTCATGTATTGTAAACTGCCTAGAGTTTATGAAAACATAAGTGTCATTTGTAACCTTACTAGATCTTTACAAAACAAAATAATACTGATATTTTTTTTAAATCTCTTTATCAGTCCAGAAACTCTTAACTAAAGTTTGAATCTAGTTGTACCACCACACACATTTTTAAAAGGACAAAATAATATCAGTGGCATTTGCTTTTGCTGGTCATTCATCAAAACTAGCTTGGAATGAAATCCTCATATGTCAGATCAATATTAGTACAAATAATACAAATTATTAGGCTTGTTAGGCACAGCAAGGCCACCCATTAGGCAAGCTGAAGCAGTTGCTCCAGATGGTGGATTTGGGGGAGCAGTGAGCACCCCCACTCTCAATGCCAGGATAGTGACTACCCCAGCGCCTCTCTCATTCACCCGGTGACCCCCTTTGAAACCTACAAGGGTTGAACTGGAGAGCTGCCAGCAGCCTCCTTTGCTTTGACGCCCAAAGTCTAGAAAGGGGAAGAGGCAAAACATATCTTTGACAACTGACAAGCACGTGTCACAGCATGTTGTCTCGTGCTAGGCCGAGTGTTTCAAGCTGCATCCATGCTACCCCCATGTAGTGTTGCTATGGCATTGCTGTTCCACAGGCGGTGGAATTATTATGGCTGTTCTAGACACAACTTTCTATACATTGTAAAATCCCACAATAACCACCCCACAGGAAAGGGGGGGGAAGCGCCTCTCTTTGCAATTGCCCCACTGACAGCGCAATCCTGTATAACTCTTGTACCGGTATAACAGTAGATTCACCAGTATAAGTGCACTTATGCCAGTGTAACTTGCCATACATTGACGAAAGCAGGACAGACGTAACCCCCCCTCGGATGCCATGCATGCGCAGTTCTGATGCAGGACAGATGCCAGCGCAACTCCGCCAGTGCAGGGGGCATTCCAGGGGTGTCTGAATGCCCCCTGAATGCCCCCTGCACTGGCGGAGTTGTGCTGGCATCTGTCCTGCGTCCAAACTGCGTATGTGTGGCATCTGAGAGGGGTTACACCGGTGTCCAGCCTGCTTTCGTCAACGTATGGCAAGTGCATGTATGCCGGTAGATCTACTGTGACACCGGTGCAAGAGTTACACAGGATTGCGCTGATAGTCTCATCCATGCACTAGTTAACAGTGCCCCTCCTCCAAAACCAAATTTAATTTTGTTCCATGGTGCTTACTTTCAGGTAAGGGTAATGGCTGATCTACATAACAGCATCGCGGAGCGTTTTTGTAATCCGGCGGAGTCGCCGGACCTCCGCCCCACTGCCGCGTACTCCAAGTCGAGTGCTCTATTTTTTTGGAGGCGTACGGCAGAGCTTGGAGGTGGCTCGCGGAGCTGCTGCAGCCTACCAATAACAGAGAGGGGGGGAAGAGAGCTACCAATCACAACGGCGCGTTCTTAGGAAGGCGGGACAACATGAGGGGTAACATGCTTGAAAACACTCCCCCTGCTTCCAGCGCGGAGGCGCCAGTCAGAGGCGACGGCGGAGCCCCTCCGCTGTCGTGTAGATCAGCCTTAACTTGGCATGCAACCTTCAGTCTCAGCTTACTATCTTCAATTCATTGTGCACTTTCAGCAGAAAGCTCATTGGAAAAGGTTGGCATTTGTTCCTATTACCCTAACTTTCACAATCCCTTTCATTTTTCCCCTGCCACTAATTACCCTTTTCCTTAAGAACCACATTTTTTATCTCCCCCCCCCACCTCCACCTTAGCAACTGGGTTAGGCTATAAGCATGAGACACATAGATCAAGAGACCAAATCTTTAAAATAAAAATGGTAATTAAAATGTATATAAAAGGATATTTTGGTTTGTTTAAGGCAGCTAAAGGAATACAGTAAACAACGATGCAATCTTATGCAAGTCTACTCCGAAGGAAGCTCAGGAGTTCAGTGGGGCTTACTCTGAGATTTGTGTATAGGATTGCAGCCTAAGGGAAGTGGCAATAACTCTGGATTAAATTATTCCCCGATCTAAGAAGGAGAAAGGGGGAGTAGATTTTATTTTTAAGAATAATCGGAATGAAGATAGCCACCCCCCGCTATTTCTAAGTTCTTTCCCCAGTAAGAACCCATAGAGCTTAGGTGTACAAAGTCTGTCTTCTGATCAGGACACTATGCTAAATGTTTAGGTAAAGGTGACCCCTGACAATTAAGTCCAGTCGTGTCCGACTCTAGGGTGTGGTGCTCATCCCCATTTCAAAGCCGAAGAGCCAGCGTTGTCCGAAGACGCCTCCGTGGTCATGTGGCTGGCATGACTCTCCTTGCCGCAGCGCGTAGCATGCAGCTGGAACACAGAGCGCTGTTTACCTTCCCGCAAGCGGTACCTATTTATCTACTCACATTAACATGCTTTGGAACTGCTAGGTTGGCAGGAGCTGGCCAAGCAACGAGCGCTCACCCCGTCGCGGATTCGAACTGCCGACCTTTCGATCGACAGCTCATGGTTCAGCGGTTTAACCCACTGTGCCACCCGCTGGCCACAAAGCCTTCCTTTTGGGTAGGACTTTCTGCAGATGAAGGCTCACAAATTCTGATATACCTGCATCTCCTCTTCTTGACTTTCTTGAGGGACGTTTCTCAGAAGACTTTCTCTTCCCACAGCACCTTCTTCCTCTTCATCTCTTTTCTCCCCTTTCTCTCAGGTCCTGTTTCCTGCCTGTCTGCCCCAGATTTCTTTCTTCTCCTATCTATCTGGTGTCTCTCCTTCCATCTGTCTCATCTGCTACTGCCAGAGGAACTGGCCATTTTGGTCAAGTTTTTTTTTCTCCAGGTACGTTCTTAGATTCTCACAACATGTCCAGATCTTGGAATTCAAAACAAACATTCTGCTGGGAAACTCCGTTGTGTAATAAAAATTTTATTATTATAATCAGATTGTTAAAACTTTACGTCCATCTCCATAATGCTCCAGACCAGCAAAACATCTGGAGCACTGTGGAGGAAAAACATGGGCACCTCCTGAGGTGGCCGCTAAAAGGAGCCTTCTAAATGGTTAAACGAGAAACAAGGGAAGAAGCCTGCTGCTTTGCCATGCAATAAAGATAAGGTTTCTGGATAAGAACTGGAGTCTCATATGGCATACTTACCATTTATTCCACTCAGCGCCTCTCTCCATTTGTCTTGGAACAAATGAAAAAAACATCAAATGGATACCGTTGAGTTCATTTTTCCATTTGTCTTGAAATGAATGCATACCCCTATTATTTTGTTTATGCATACCATGGTCAGTGCAATCCTAATCATGTTTATTCAGAAGTAAGCCCCATTAACTTCAAGGAGACTTGTTTAGAATTGCATTTTAAAGATTGCAACCACTAGTTTTAAGGCCATATATTTCACAGATATCCAGTGTATCCCCCCTCCCAGTGTGCAACAGATGTTTTCATCTATACCTGGAATAAGAAAACATAAAAGAAAAAGTAACTGAAACACTTTCAAATCGGCCTTCGATAATCCATTCAGCATTTGATTTTCCTCTTTTGAACTTAGTATCTGGACTGTATACAGCTTGATTAAATTTAGAATGCCAACTCTGTCCACCATGACTGGGTCAAACAGTTTGACAGCCTAGAACTGTGTGTTATATTGAAGAGATATATCAAATACTGCTGAATGAACCACTGCCAAGAGATGCCCAGGGCGCCAGAATTATTTTCACTGAGAAAATCCTGATATAATTTGGGAATCGGGGTTTCATAAATATAGACTCATACTACGAAATCATGCACATGCTAAACAAATTTACAGAGCATCTTTATAGCTATCCTTAGAAGATCTAGGTAATAAAACATTTCTGTCTGGAAAATAATGATTGGGTGGTGTATGTGTGAGCCTGTCCCAGTAAAATGAAGAGAGTCAGAAATGTTGGTTTCAGTAAGGAGTAGGTCAGTTTAGCTAAGAATTTAGCACACCGGACAATGTAAGCATATTTCTGTTATTGAGTCTGTTGCTCATCCATGGCCACCTAGCCAATCCCCCAAGGCAGATCATAGGCAGTGGCGTACGAACACCCTGCGGGAGGGGGATGGCAGCAACCCCGTGATACCACCGACTGGAAGTGATGTCACCGGCCTGCCCCCGGAAATAGCACCAGCAGTGCAAAAAAGGTACCTGGGGGGTTGGGCAGGAACATCCTTTCTTGCCGCCCACCCATCCACAGGGACACTCCTTCACCGCTCTGTCACCACCTTTCTCCCTCACTCCCACTGATGTGTTTGTTTGTCGCCCGGCCCTCCCCCAGCAACACCTCTGATCATAGGATAGGATTGGGCTGTAAGGTGTATTTGTTGGCTGAAAAATATTTTCCTCTCCTCCTTGCCTCCAGCAAGCGTCATGTGTATAGATGTTGCAGCAGCCTGGGTTGAAAGCAGGACAGAGAGGAGCAGCAGCAGCAAATCACCTCAACACCTTTCAACACCACCAGGTGGATCCATTCCAGTCTGCTCTGCTGCCCTTGCGCATCTTACTGGTTGGTAGACAGTCTCTCCAAGCATAGCTCCCCCCCCCCCATGCAGGAACAGTATCCAATCCACATCCAATATGTGTGGATAAGATACTGCGAACAAATAAGACTGAACAATGCTATTGCTAGTATAGCAGTAACCAAAAAAATTGTGTGTGTGTTTTTAAAAAAAATATGTGTCTGGAGAAGGTGTAAAAGACACAGTGATGTATGTAAAGTTCATCATTGTTACACAATCAACAGACACTGGTTTAAATTGTATTCCCTTGGTTTTGAAGCATGCTTGACAAAAAACAAACCCAATACATACAACAATGTAAGAGAAAGTATCTGGCCCAAGTCATCCAATGAGGTTCATGGCTGAGTGGGGATTTGAACACAGGTCTCCCAGTCCTAGTTGTTGTTTCATTATTATCTATCAGTAGGAGTGTTTACGGTTCCATAGTTCCACCCCCATGCTCTACCAAGCCAATGGGAGTGGAAATCCATCCCATGCTACTGGAATAAAGGTAGTTTTTGCTGGAGATCAATCCACAACAAGTCTTTCTCCTGGGGTTTGTTCATACAGTGTTAATGTTCTTCCTTCTCCAACAAACTGTGCCCATTATTCACATTGACTGATTGACTGACATCTGATATAGTCAGTCCAAAGATTTAAAGAGCTCCTGTAAGTCCTACAAGCAAGTCAGCTCTCCATAGGCTACAAAAATGTGTGCACTTGCACACACATGCACAGCGGCGGAACTTTGATGGAGCGTGTGGAGCAGGAGCTCCAGGCACTCGGGCGGGTGCTCGGGCGGGCACGCTCAGGGAAACTCACTGAAGCGAGGCGAGCCGCTGGATCCGCCCACCCGCCCTCCCTCCCTGGAACCTGTTTGGCTCCGAAATGACTGCTAAACGGGCGGGGAGCGCGTCAACGTCACGCGAGGGGCACGTCGACGTGACGCGCGCAGGCCCCGCCCCCCACGCGCCCGGGCCCTGGGAGGGCGCCCGTCATCTCTGCACATGCACACACACACACACACACACACACACACACACACACTGTGCAGAACACGTCTTATTCTGAGTTAAACGTGAGAAGCCTTGGAGTGGAAGAAGAAGATTCAGACAGGACATTTCCCTGCCTTGTTTGCTCTTCAGCGAAATCTAAATACCACAACTGTTGCAATCTCACTGCTCTTGTCTCATTCTCTCTTGCTTCCATTCTCAGATCATATCCCTCTTCTCCTAATCATGGCAAACGCAGCTCTGAGAACTGACTTGGCTAATAAAGTGAGCTCAGAAAGGTTCCGTTCCTTGTGCTGTGAAAAGCATATGGTACCATGCCAGCAGTACTGTAAATTTCATCACTCTCGGACTATTATTATGCATGCGAGTTCAGAAAGTGACATTTGCCAGAGGCTGCTCTGTCTCTGCACATCACTGGCTTTATTTTTTTTAATGAATGGTAATGGTATTAATTCCTCACTTTCCATTACCAGTTGAAATAAAGGCATGTTTATTAATATAAGAGCATATGATCTGCAGAAGTTTCCTTTTTGTACAGCGAATTTTAAGAAAACTGCTACAGTGTATGTCAGCATTTCCAAACCTTTTCAGTCCATGTACGCCCTACGCTGGACTCTGGTCAGATGCATAACACCGGAACAAAGTGCCAATGACATCATTGGCACTTCCGGGTTCACAGCTAGCCGGAGCTCAGAAAAGGACAGAAAAGGCAAGATAAGATGCAGGGGAGGGTGGGAAGGCGGGCCATCCACGGTGCTTACGGCCCGCAGGCTCAAGCTCTGTCAACTCGACAGAGCTAAAAGCGCAGCTTTTCGGGCTCATACACAGCACCATGTGGCCGATATGGCGGCCGCCATCTTGACCACCGGCAGCTTGCATACCACCAGCCTGACCATCACCACATCTTGTAGTGACTCCTGCAAAAGTGTTAAGTTATTTCAAAGAAGGATGTGATAGAAGTTCTCTCCATTTCTTTGCCTGAACCAGGGGTTAAATTCAGCGGTTAACCCTGAACCAGGGGTTAAAAAAAGTCTTTTTTTTTTTTTTTGCCTGAACCTCTGTGAGGTTAAATTCAGCGTCCTACATTCACCAGATGCTGACTTTCTGGCATTTTTTTTTAAAATCAACAGCATCCTAGTAATGACAAGCAGACTAATTGCTTACCCTGCTCTTCCAAGTCCATTCAAGCATAAAGCTGAATTTTGCAAAGGCTGAGCATGAAATTGAATGGCCCACAAGCACAGCCTTGTCAAAATAAAACTTACCTTGAAATGAAAAGCTTCATAAATCAAAATCAGGAGGCTCCATCCGCAAAAGGTGAGAAGCAGATGCAATGTCACACTTCGGCAAGGCAGCAGCATCATGCTCACAGTGCTTAACCATGCTAATCGCGTGATTGAAGGATACATATTTGATGAGAACAAGTTCAAAAGGGATATTGTTAACTAAATGGGCATGAAGAAAAAAATAAATTGTGGATCAAATAATCAAACTTTTGGATGACCGATGCCAAAAGGGAAGTTTCAATTATGGCAAAAGGGAGCCTCTAAAGGACCAACAACCTGCCTTCTCCAACTTCTTCCCGACCTACAGTTGCCACTAAACTCTCCACTTTATGTGCAGAGAGGGAACTTTAGAACATAGTCTGAGAAAAGAAAAAAAATGGTAATCCTGAAATCCCCTATGATATAGCTTGAGATGGTCACTCCTAACTGGGATTAAACCAATTTGCAATGAATACATGTTGTCTTGGAGCACCATGTCTATACAGGTGTCCCTCGCTTAACGACGGGGATACGTTCTGAAATTTCCATCATAAAGTGAAGCCGTCATTCAGTGGGTCTTGCTGTGCTTTGAAGTTTAGGTAATGTGCTTAAAGCCCCAACGTTAAACATCCAAGCTCTTATCATGCCCATTAGCTGTTTGGCTTTAGATAAGGACTTTGAAGTTTAGCGCTGTGCTTAAAGCCCCAGTGCTGAACTTCAAAGCCCTTATCTAAAGCCAAATAGCTGAAGTCAGTCACGTCACTGTAGCATGGCGGGTGGGGCGGGCCGTCGGGGGGGGGTGCGAGTTGCCCCCGTTCTGCATGGAGGCTCCGAAGCCGGAAGAAGACCTCGGAGCGTCCGCCCCGTCCGGCGGTCCGGGGCCTTCTGAGAAGGCCCAATGCGTCGACGCGGCATTTATTAGCTTTTTCGCGCATGCGCAGACCATTTCTGGGGGCAGAAGGGCAGCTCTTGCCCTCAGAAACGGTCTGTGCATGCGCGAAAAAGCTAATAAATGCCACGTGGACGCATTGGGCCTTCTCAGAAGGCCCCGGACTGCCGGACAGGGTGGTCGCTGTTAGAGCCGGGGGTAAGTGTCACCCTAGGGCAGGGGTGACTCGCGCGCCCCGCTCCAGGGTGACACGCCCCCTAGCAACGATACTGGCTGAAGTGCTGGGGATTTTAAAAGATGTGTCTTTTTAAACCCTTTGCTCTTTTTTTACTGGGGACCGCCATCATATATCCAGATCGTCGTTAAGCGATCCGTCATTAAGCGGGGGACACCTCTAGTATCGTTACTGCAATATGAGCTTCCTGGTCTTCTTGATGAAGGCAGGAGGTGTGGTCCCGAGTTTCAGCTGTCACCCTGCCCAAAGGAGCTAAGCAACTCGGGTCGTGCCTTGGATGGGAGACTGAAACCGCTGACAAGCCGTTGTGAGAGGATGGAACTGTGAGGAGTCACTGTGATTAGCTGCTGTGAGAGGACAGAGGAGTGTCAAGGTGAGCTACCAAGAATGAATTACAGCTGGAGAATCTGCCTGGCTGATTTGTAGCTGCTTCCGTAGAGCTTGGAAGGCATGCGAGCTATGCAGCGAAGAAAGATGACCACACCATTATGGGAAACACTTGGAAATGCAGGGTTCAATGAGTTTCTCATAGAACAATAATTGTAAAAACTCAATTTGAAAAAAAAAAAGGTGTTGGTGATAGCCTGCCTATGAGTCTATAAGACTCTCATTCATTGTGAAAGTCAGTGAAAGAGACAGTATATAAATACTGTATAACAATAACAATAACAATAATACACTAGCACTAGTCAATAACACTTTTTATCTATCTGACTGTGTTCTATGAGGTTCTGAATAAATAAATTAATAGCAATAATAACAAAGGGGTAGAGGTTGGATGTGAGGCTGACCATGGGGAATACTTGCACGAAACTTGAAGCTGCAGAGCTGAGAAAATATCTGGCAGTGTCCTTCTGACAAATCAGCTTCACAGTGCTTCCTACGCAACTTGGCCTGCACAATAGCCACCTTCTGCCCTCTGTCAACTGGCAGAGGCTGACTGTTATGCCCACAGACTACAAATAGGCTTAGCTTGGGTTGTACATACTAACCACAGGCTCTCGATGTACTGACAATTCCAAAGTCCTGGAAGCATGTGATGGGCTTAATGGCTACCCTCAGCATCCAAAATCAAATCATATGCTTGGTGAAGAGTATCAAAATATTTGAAGAAGTCATCTGCACATCAATTTTGTGGCAAAATAACAACCCCATATTCCAAAACAGAAACAAATCAATTTGTTCCGGTTTCAATTGTTCATATTTAGGCAGCCTAATCCAATTTTTTATCTGACTGCTTTATCCTACCTTTATCTTTTATCAGTGCTGTCATTATCTTTAATTTCAGAATCACAAAGCAATAAAGGAAAAGGAGATAATAAATTTTGCGTTTTAGCCTCTTTTTTTCCTTAAATTGGTGGGCAAAAGATCCAAGATGTTACCTTCTGCCAAGTGCAGTAGAAAGAGGGCATTAAGGAAAAAGAAAGAATTAACCAGCAGTTTTTTATACCAAGTTTTCCCTAAGGAGATAAATAGTGGAGAAGTGTGATTTCATAGGGAAAATTGTGTGGCTGAAAGATTGAACCTTCCCCATCACTACTGTCCCAATACAATCCCCCTCCATCCCTCCATTGTGATTTTTGTAAAAAGTGGTTTAAACAGATGAAAGATATTATCAAGGCTCCACAATGTCGTGTCTAGTTAGGCAGTTAGCTCAACATGAAACCAACAGAACAACTGGAGCACTGTGGAGGAAAAACATGGGCACCTCCAGAGGTGGTCACTAAAATGAGCCTTTTAAATGGTTAAACAAGAAACAAGGTATTCTTTGGCCTCTTTCAGTGAAAAAGAATCTCATGTTTATTTCCTTTTTTAATGGTCCACCTACAGTAAATGTCCTGATATCATCATTATTCATAATGGCCTTCAATGTACACTTTTTTTTTCAATTTGAAAAAAAATACGCATAATGATCTTCAATTTGACTATATAGCATTTGTTATATTTTGGACTTATTTTTAATTTTTCCTCTTGGGATGTGACATTTCATTTTTGCTATTTATAAAACTTAAAAAAACAAACCTCTCCTCTCTTTTGGAAGCAGCTACCCTTAGTACTGGACTGCCATGACAACGTCCACTTTTTGCCTCACATGTTGCATGTAGTTTCTAGAATCCTAAAAATAAATATGTTGTGTAGGATTTCTTCTGCCTTTTTTAAAAAAAAAATTGTTTGTTTACTTTTTTAGTGATAGAATAAGTGGCCAGGTTAGGACAACAGAAAGTCACAATAATTATAAAGGAGAACAGTGAAAGGTCAAAGATGGATTTGACCAAAGTCATCATTCAGGGTGAGTCTATACTTTTCTGTGACGTGTCAGTCTCCTTTCTGTGCTGCCTGTCTGTTTGTTTGTCTTTCTTTCTTTCTCCCTTTTTAGACTCTAGAAACCGCAGAGGCATCACCAAAAAAACACACACAAACAAATAAAAGCAACATACTGTTGAAACTCAAAGCTTAAAACTTAAACCATACCTTTCAATCCACAGACAAAGTGTTCCTCATCATCAAGTGAGAACTAAATGCCTATCTTTTTTTCTCTCTCAGCTACAATAGAAACCTGTTGTAATCTGTTGCAGTCTAATACTGCTCATATTTTATAGCATGCTTAAATGCAAAATGATGCCAGAAGTTTCAGGCGGAAAGATACGATTAACAAGATCAATTCCCACTGAAGGTGACACTTGCAAGATCCTGAGTTTAGCCATTTGCAGGATCCTATTGAGTGAATAGACTGCTAGGAGATCAAATCAGTCAATCCTAAATGAAATCAACCCTGACTGTTCCCTGGAAGGACAGGTACTGAGGCTGAAGCTCAAATATTTTGGCCACCTAATGCGAAGAGAGGACTCTCTGGAGAAGACTCTGATGCTGGGAAAGATTGAAGGCAAAAGGAGAAGGGGAAGGCAAAGGATGAGATGGTTAGACAGCATCACCGATGCAACGAAGAGGAAAATGAGCGAACTCAGGAAGATAGTGGAGGACCGGAAGGCCTGGTGGGATATGGTTCATGGGATCACGAAGGGTCAGACACGACTTAACGACTGAACAACAACAACAAATTGAGTGAAGGCTGCAAAGGCCAAAATCCAGATTTATCTTGCAAGTAGGTACACAATTATGGTATGCAAGCAAAACCAGTGACTGCAAGACTTGTTTATTTTTCCCCAAAGTGTTCCTTGGATGAAACTGCTCAAAGTATGATATCTTAAAAAAAAAATATATTCTGATAGATTGCATTCAGTTTCAGCAGTTGAATAAGTGTGTGTTCTGTGTAAGTTTCTCTAGTACAGAAAAGCTGCTCCATTCCATACCTCAGTCAGTAAATGACAGTTGCCTGTGACAGTTGCAAATAACAGGTATATGGAGTTAAATTTCTGCTGACCCTCCAAGTGTGCCCGCATGGGTTACGCTATGTGCATGATCCCATGTTATGCATGATGAAATTGAATGAAAGCATGAAATCTCATGCTCCCACTTTTCTGCAGACCTCTCCAAGACATCAAGAATGTGAGACATTCATTTATCAGTATCCTTGGAATCAGTGTCCCTGGAATTAATGGCTATTTTTTTAACAATGGCTTTATTGTTATATAGACTGAGTTCAGGTGGCAGCACCTACAAAATGAAATATTGTCGTTCTTAAAGCATGAACATCACAGTTGCAAGGAATTGTTTTCCGTGTTAGTTAAAAAGGACCGCAAAGTTCAGAAGCCGTATGCCAGTGTGTACCAGATTTGCCGGAAAGCAATATGAGAGGAGGGTTATTGTCTTCGTGTATCTGAACCACTCTGCAAAACAGGAAGCTGGGCAGGTGTGTGGTGTTGTTCCAAAAACTGCTCACAGCTTACAGTGATGTTACTTAGAGAATGGCAGCAGATTGTCATCAAAATAAAATAAAAAAGAACAAGCCATCCTATGAGGAAATGGCAATCCTTTTACCAGACAAGTACTTTTGAGCCTGTCTGAAACAGAAGATCAAAGCGTATTAGCCAGTCCTCAGTTTGGTAAAAAGAAAAATAAATGTGGAAATGTGGATATTATTAAGCCTGCCAAATGTTTTTCCCAGGTTTAATTTTGTGTTGATTTCAAAGGGCTGCACTTTAAAAATGCAACCTTTTAAGCTATTGCTGTAGAAATCTTTAGCACAACTCGAGCTCACCTATTCTGATATGTCAGCCACAAATATCTTTTGTTATGTAAAGAGGCTTCAAGGTATGCATATGGCACATGATTCCTCAGAAGAAGCAAAGGCTCCTTTTGGGCCTCCATTGCGGTAGGAATTCTAGATGTTTTGTTCCCCAGACATTTTGCTAGTAATAGCTGTAGGAGGTGAGCTTGCCTCGAGGGATCTACATCATACTAGTAAGAGTAAGAGTAAGAGTAAGAGTAAGAGTAAGAGTAAGAGTAAGAGTAAGAGTAAGAGTAAGAAAGGGTGAAGGAAAACAACCTTTGGTAGACAGAGGGGAAAAAATCATACTACTTGTGAAGCTTATTAGACTGGAAAATGCTCCCAGAGGTATTAGTGGAAAGTCTTATATCCTGAGTCATAGAGAATCAGGCAGGACAAAGTGTTTTTTAACAGGAAAAAGAAAATCCAGTTTGGGTGAAATCAGATGAGCTAAATCTAAACAGAAAAAAAAACGACTGTAAAATTAAATTATTATACTGTATTAGTAGTTAAAGGATGTTGAAAGCGATTTAGAAAAGCAGGGTACAGTCATAGTTGATTGGATTTTCCCTTAAATAGGGAACAAGTGAAGCTGATCCGAACATTCTCATACAGCCCAATCCAGTTCCACTGTCATAAAAGGCCCAGTGATGGCGCAAATATCGTGCTGCTGCTCGGCCATTTGGAGCCGCTGACATAAAACATCAGCAACGCCATGCACCTGCCACCTGCAGCTGGGGCTGCACCTACCCCTGTAAGTTGGGGGGGCATGTTGTGGGCAGGGAGGGGGAGGTTCACAGTGGGGCCAGGGCAGTTTGGAGGAAGGAAGGGATGATTTCTGGCGGCAGCAACTTGCACCCGGATCCTATCCCCTCTTTCCCAGGCTACCCCACCCCTTTTCCTTGGATTTATGCCAGCTACATATCTATAGGCTTACCATAGTCCCAAAATCAAGGCGTGCTTTGACCTAGAGTGGACCTGAGCTGCTCCCAAGAGTGCACCGCAGCTGCCCAATATGTGCGTGGCTTCTGGTCAGTAACGCGACCGCATTGGGCTGTCGCAGTGCACTCTTGGGAGTGGCTTGGGTCCGCTCTAGGCCAAAGCATGCCTCAATTCTGGGACAATGGTAAACCTACATATCTAGCATGGGTCCGAAGAGACCCATAGGCCTCCAGAAGGCCTACTCATAGATCAGTAAATATTTTTACTTACCTCTGGTTGGCCTTTGGGTCACCCACCACCACCACTGGGTGAAGTGCGTGTTCTGTCAGAGTGGCTGCTTCACGGACAATGGTGGGGGATAGGATTGGGGTGTTAGAAGCAGTTTCAGTGAAATTCAAAGGTGCTGTCAGGTTTGAGGATGAAATGGGGTAATTTGGGGTGGTGTGGGGAGAAATATACATGGACTTTATTGTAATATCTGAAGGAAAGTGGCTTACTACTGTTTGGTGGTAGAAACAACAGGCACTAGTTTAGTTTTATTTTCTTCTTTTCTTTTACATTTTATGCAGGCAGAAGTGACGCGTAACATTAAGAAGGTGGCAGAGCAGCTTTTAAACTGACTCCTGGGGGAAAGCCGACAGGAGCCGAGGGGCATCCGGTTCGGGACTCCTCATCCCTAGGGAATGAGGGTGCAGAGGATGGGGAACAGTCAAGTAATAGCAGAGTAAAAATTGGGAGTGGTAGCGTGATGGGACATGACAGCCAGTCTAGCAGGACAGAAGGCTGCAGCAATAAAGGTGCAAACATGCAGCCCTTCTTGGGGGACCAGGTATATAAGTGCTTTTATGCAAATGCCCGAAGTCTACGGGCAAAGATGGGAGAACTGGAATGTTTGGTGGCTAGGGAAAACATTGACATAGTAGGTATAACAGAAACCTGGTGGAATGCGGAGAACCAGTGGGATACTGCAATTCCAGGATATAAACTCTATAGGAGGGACAGAGAGGGGCGTGTTGGAGGTGGGGTGGCCATCTATGTCAAAGAGGGGGTAGAATCGACCAGAGTAGATCTGGAGGGGGGCTCTGACTCCTCCGTAGAATCACTGTGGGTTAGATTACCAGGCTCAAAGAGTGATGTAATAGTAGGGGCATGCTACCGTCCTCCAGATCAAAAACCTGAAGGGGATCTTGAAATGAGGAAGCAAATCAGGGAGGTGTCAATGAGAGACAGGGTTGTAGTCATTGGGGACTTCAATTATCCTCACATCGACTGGGTCAATTCATGCTTAGGTCATGAAAGAGAGACTGGATTTCTGGATATGTTAAATGACTGTGCCTTAGAGCAGCTTGTCACGGAACCGACCAGAGGACAGGTGACTCTGGACTTGATATTGTGTGGCACTCAAGATCTGGTCAGGGAGGTAAATGTTACCGAACCGTTGGGGAATAGTGACCATGCTGCGATCTGTTTCGCCATGCATGTCGGAGGGAGAGTGCCGAGCAAATCTGACACGAAAACCCTTGACTTCCGAAGGGATAACTTCCACAAAATGAGGAGACTAGTTAAAAAAAAAAGCTGAAAGGTAAGGTAAAAAGAGTCCAATCTCTCCAGAGTGCATGGAGGCTGTTTAAAACAACAGTCATAGAGGCCCAGCGGGAGTGTATCCCACAAAGGAGGAAGGGCTCGCCCAAGTCCAGGAGGGTGCCGGCATGGCTAACAAGCACAGTTAAGGAGGCTATAAAAGGCAAGGAAGCTTCCTTCCGTAAATGGAAGTCTTGCCCTAGTGAGGAAAATAAACAGGAGCAAAAACTGTGGCAAAAGAAATGTAAAAAGATGATACGGGAGGCCAAGCAAGACTTTGAGGAACGTATGGCAGGCAACATAAAAGGGAATAATAAAAGCTTCTTCAAATATGTTAGAAGCAGGAAACCTGTCAGAGAAACGGTTGGTCCGCTGGATGGTGAGGGAGAGAAAGGGGTGATAAAAGGGGACTTGGAGACTGCAGAGAAATTAAATGAGTTCTTTGCATCTGTCTTCACGGCAGAAGACCTCGGGCAAATACCGCTGCCGGAACGGTCTCCCCTGACTAAAGAATTAAGT
Organism: Plestiodon gilberti rubricaudatus; assembly: GCA_026170595.1. Taxonomy (NCBI): domain Eukaryota; kingdom Metazoa; phylum Chordata; class Lepidosauria; order Squamata; family Scincidae; genus Plestiodon; species Plestiodon gilberti. The sequence goes on along the minus strand of JANXHW010000003.1, from coordinate 27,711,292 downwards.
CAAATCGAGGTTAAAAGAGAAGACGTCTCAGACTTAATTGACAAAATAAAGATCAATAAATCACCAGGCCCGGATGGCATCCACCCAAGAGTTCTGAAGGAACTTAAGAATGAAGTTGCTGACCTCTTGACCAAAATATGCAACTTGTCCCTTAAAACGGCCACTGTGCCAGAGGATTGGAGGATAGCAAATGTCATGCCAATCTTTAAAAAAGGAAGGAGGGGGGACCCGGGAAACTACAGGCCGGTCAGCCTAACATCTGTTCCAGGGAAGATGGTGGAAAGTCTCATTAAGGATAAAATCTTAAAATACATAGAAGAACAAGCTCTGCTGAGGGAGAGTCAGCATGGCTTCTGCAAGGGGAAGTCTTGCCTCACAAACCTGTTAGAATTTTTTGAAAAGGTCAACAGGCATGTGGATGCGAGCGAACCCGTGGATATTATATATCTGGATTTTCAGAAGGCGTTTGACACGGTCCCTCATGAAAGGCTCCTGAGAAAACTCCACAGTCAGGGAATAAGAGGGCAGGTCCTCTTGTGGATTAGGAACTGGTTGAAGACCAGGAAACAGCGAGTGGAAGTCAATGGGCAATTTTCACAATGGCGAGAGGTGAAAAATGGCGGTGTGCCCCAAGGATCGGTCTTGGGACCGGTGCTTTTCAACTTATTCATAAATGACCTGGAGTCGGGGATAGGCAGTGAGGTGGCCAAGTTTGCAGATGACACTAAACTTTTCCGGGTGGTGAAGACCAGCAGGGATTGTGAAGAGCTCCAGAAGGATCTCTCCAAACTGGGAGAATGGGCAGCAAAATGGCAGATGCGCTTCAATGTAAGTAAGTGCAAAGTGATGCACATTGGGGCAAGAAACCAAAATTTCACATATACGCTAATGGGTTCTGAGTTGTCTGTGATGGATCAAGAGAGAGATCTTGGGGTGCTGGTGGACAGGTCGATGAAAGTGTCGACCCAGTGTGCGGCGGCTGTGAAGAAGGCCAATTCCATGCTCGGGATCATTAAAAAAGGGATTGAGAATAAAACGGCCAATATCATTCTGCCTTTGTACAAATCGATGGTAAGGCCACATCTGGAGTATTGTGTCCAGTTCTGGTCACCACACCTCAAAAAGGATATAGTTGAATTGGAAAAGGTGCAGAAAAGAGCGACCAGAATGATTCGTGGGCTGGAGCACCTCCCTTACGAGGAAAGGCTACAGCGTCTGGGGCTTTTCAGCCTAGAAAAAAGGCGCATGAGGGGAGACATGATTGAGACTTATAAAATTATGTATGGGATGGAGAGAGTGGATAGAGGGAAATTCTTCTCCCTCTCGCACAACACCAGAACCAGGGGACATGTACTAAAATTGAGTGGAGGGAGAGTTAGAACAGACAAAAGAAAATATTTCTTTACCCAGCGTGTAATTCATCTGTGGAACTCCTTGCCACAGGATGTGGTGATGGCATCTGGCCTAGATGCCTTTAAAAGGGGTTTGGACAGATTCATGGAGGAAAAGACCATCACAGGTTACAAGCCATAAGCAACCTCCTGGTTTTTAGAAGTGGGTTTTCTCTGTGCCAGGTGCAAGGGAGTGTCAACGGGAAACAGGTTATCTTGTTGTCTTGTGCTCCCTGAGGCATCTGGTGGGGCCACTGTGTGACACAGGAAGCTGGACTAGATGGGCTTTTGGCCTGATCCGGCAGGGCTCTTCTTATGTTCTTATGTTCTTATGACAGCTGACACAGCATAGTACAGTATAAGAACATAAGAACATAAGAAGAGCCCTGCTGGATCAGGCCAAAGGCCCATCTAGTCCAGCTTCCTGTATCACACAGTAGCCCCACCAGATGCCTCAGGGAGCACACAGCCAACAAGATAACCTGTTTCCTGCTGCCACTCCCCTGCACCTGGCACAGAGAAAACCTAGTTCTAAAACCAGGAGGTAAAACCAGGAGGTAAACCAGGAGTAACATGCTGAGGGAAATTCTGAGGGAAAATGGCAACTGCTATAGGGGCTGAGAAATGTTCTTCAGGCCCATCCAAGAAATTGCCAGATTTGGCAAGCCATTTTTCTTTCCTCAAAATATGGTGGAGAAAATGGGGGAGGGGAGTACCTTGGATTTGAGAAAGATTATAATGGTATGCTTCTCCATAGGGGGGTTGAACAGTGCGATCCACTCCACAAATGAGTTTATTTTTCACCACTCATATCCATTTAACTCAGATTCATCCTACTGAAGTAAGACTATAGCTGTATTGGTTTATGTGACTTGCTTATTTTTTCTTTAAAAATATGAAATTGGGTAAAGTCAACATGGTATCACTGGGCAGTGCTGGTGAATAGCTTGAGAACTAACATTCTCATGCTCTAAAGGGAACTAACATAATCAGTGAACAGAGAGAATGAACATGATCAGAGAGAGTTCCATGTTCTTGGGGGCTCTGGCGCAAAACCCTCCCCCCCTTGGCATGAATAGCCCCCTCTGAAGCAGTTTAGATGTTCCTCTCTCAGCGTCACCGGCATCTACTTGTAAGCAGAAGTAGAGAATGTGGTCAGTCTGACATACATACAAGGATGTTTGGTCTACTACCCGTGTAATTAGAAGACAGTGGTCTCCCTTCTTGTTTTTCTGGCATGGTTATAAGCAAAACCCTGTGCCATTATCTGGTTAGAGTGAAATGTTATTTTGAAGTACAAGTGGGCAGTGAGTCAAACAGAATTCTTGCTCAGGAGGAAGGCAGCTGCCTCTCCCTTGCAGAAGCAGTATACATTGTTTCTTAAATGCCTAGATGTGGCAGTAATTCCTCCAGTGTATGAACTTCTGCATCTCATTCCCAGAGCTATCACAACAACAAAGAAGCATTGGTAGTTCCTCAGTTAAACTTTGAGTTGCTGCCAAATTGCACAGAAAAGCAGAATTCCGCTTAAAATCTGTGGCTTTAGTAAGTTGAATAGTGTTTCCAACCAGGTGTCCAACAAAACACAGGGACATACCAGGAATGCATATTTCCAACATTCCTACCTCCATGAAAAGTCAGAATGATCAGCATCTGTATAGAGGCCTCCAGAATATGCTTCTTAAATCTCTCCATGGGTTTACTATCTGCTCCTAGGTCCAGCACAAACTCCTTGTCCTAACTCTCAAAGTCCTCCATGGATGGCTTTGTCCCACCCTGCCTTTCAGGTCTCATATCCTGTTATACTCCTGTCCATTACCTTTGCTCTTCCAGGTCTACTACCGTCAACCATCTGAAAAGTTTCTGCTCCACAAATATAATTGTGGAGTTGTAGTCATGGGCACGTTTTGCAAATAACTCAACAAAAAATATTCCACAGTAAACCTTTTCAGTTGTTTGGAATTTGTGAAGACTCAACACATGGAGGGTGTGGGCTCATGCCTGCTCTCCTGTTCCTATCTCCATCCTGATCAATTCTTCTGTGTATGCATGTACCTGCAGAATGTCGGTATTCTCCTGACATGTACTGTCAGGGATGCTATGAAATACATAGTCCCTGATTGCACAGAAAGCGCCTACATACATACAAGTTGTATGCCCTTAGGCTCTGGCGCATAGAGCTAATGCATGGAGGTCAGAAGCAGAAATGAACCCACGCTCTCCTTCAGGTTCTGAATGGCTGAGAAGGCTACTAATAAAACTGAAATTCTAGGAACAGATACAGTATATTCAGCAGCTTAAGGCAGTGATGGATAGTGGTGATGTGAGAGACTTGTTGTTCAAGTTCCTCCTATTCTGGAGTACTTTCAGTTTGCAAAGTTAAGTGTAAAACAGTGTCACTTCCCTCTGGACCAAGAGGAGAACAATGGAACCACAGCCTGAGTAAGACCCATGCTACACCTTTACCCATGACCTGCTTTTGCCTATTTTATACTTCTAGAGACAGCTATGCATTTTTCTGTCGCCAATATAGGCATGGCAAAAATGACAAGGAAAATAATTGTGGCATTACAAATGAATGGATAACGAAGGGCTCCAAAACGGAACCTTGATCTTGACTCATTTGTTAAGGATTGCATTTGTTTTGACGTTTGTGGAATCCGAACCCTTTTCCATTCATTCCGAAAACAAATGCGCATTCCTGTTAATCAAGTTTTCTTTCCCGTTACTGCAAATGGTCTTCGCACATACTTCCTACCGTGTGCTGTGCTTTTCATTATCAGCAGAATTAACCCAGGAGTACCTTAGACTGTAAAAATTTAAGAGGGCTGTGATAACATACCATTTGAAAAACAATAAATCAGTTTAAATGCTGTATTCAGGTTTCCAGTTCAGCTGTTTCAGAGACAGTGAATACTCACTACTGTTCTATGGAACTATAAAGAATTTAATTAGCTTTCAAAAGATGACCTCTATAATCATAAACTGAGAAATTAAAATAAGGAACTCAGAATTACAGTTCACCCAAATGAAAGGATTAAACTACCTCATAATTTAAAAGGCTTCAAATTCATGCACTGAGAAACAACCTTAATAAGATTTGGTGCAATAAAACTCTCACACACCCCTTTGTTTGGCTAAATAAAGTTTATATACGTGACAAAATAATTTTTAAAATTAAAATAAAAGAGCATTGGTAACATCTTCCTATTTGGACAAAATGGTTAACTGGGTTTTGAAAAACCCATTTCTTTCCTGTTTTATACGTTAAAATAATAATTGCTGCCGGTGAACCAGTTAATGATCATGGTAAGGCAAGTCCTCTTTCCCAAGACAGCTGACTCCCCTTTCCCAATAAGAGTGAGGCTATGCCGGCTGAGGTTTAACGAGGTTCCCAAAGGTCTAGTGTTGTAGCACCATTGAAGTTAAGGGAATGTGACTGACGGCGCAATCCTACCTAACATTAGACTGGCAGAGCAAGCGCTATGCCGGCCTGAGGAGTCACAAAAATGCTGGAAAGCACATTTGTGGCTCCTCAGGAGTAAGCAGCGTCAGTGAGGAGGCCGGTGCCGCTCACTCCAGCACTTACCCGAACTTGCGCCGGCCTCTGCAGGTAAGTCCCGCGCCAGTCGGCACAGGGCTGGGGGGAGGGCTAGCATGGGCAGTGAGGGAGGGGGGCCATTAGCCAAGCTGGGAGGTGGTGGGGATATTGGCGCTCAGTTGTGCTGATATATACTATGCCCCGTCGCAGCCCAAGCCAGCCTTAAACGGTCTCATAAGAACATAAGAAGAGCCCTGCTGCATCAGGCCAAAGGCCCATCTAGTCCAGCTTCCTGTATCACACAGTGGCCCCACCAGATGCCTCAGGGAGCACAAGACAACAAGATACTTGTATCCTGCCGCCACTCCCTTGCACCTGGCACAAAGAAAACCTACTCCTACAACCAGGAGGTTGCTTATCCCCATCATGGCTTGTAAGCTGTGATGGACTTTTCCTCCATAAATCTGTCCAATCCCCTTTTAAAGGCATCCAGGCCAGGTGCCATCACCACCTCCTGTGGCAAGGAGTTCCACAAACTAATTACACGCTGGGTAAAGAAATATTTTCTTTTGTCTGTGTTAATACTCCCTCCACTCAATTTGAGTGGATGTCCCCTAGTTCTAGTGTTGTGTGAGAGGGAAAAGAACTTCTCTCTATCCACTCTGTCCATCCCATGCATAATTTTATACGTCTCAATCATGTCCCCCCTCAACGGCCTTTTTTCTAGACTGAAGAGCCCCAAACGCTGTAGCCTTTCCTCATAAGGTAGATGCCCCAGCCCAGTAATCATTTTGGTCGCTCTCTTCTGCACCTTTTCCAGTTCCACTATATCCTTTTTGAGATGTGGCGACCAGAACTGGACGCAATACTCCAGATGCGGCCTTACCATCGATTTGTACAATGGCATAATAATATTGGCCGTTTTATTCTCAATCCCTTTTTTAATTATCCCAAGCATAGAATTGGCCTTCTTCACAGCTGTTGCACACTGGGTCGACACTTTCATCGACCTGTCCACCAGCACCCCAAGATCTCTCTCCTGATCCATCACAGACAGCTCAGAACCCATTAGCGTGTATGTGAAGTTTTGATTTCTTGCCCCAATGTGCATCACTTTACACTTACTTACATTGAAGCGCATCTGCCATTTTGCTGCCCTGGGCCCCCTGGCTGCCCATTCTCCCAGTTTGGAGAGATCCTTCTGGAGCTCTTCACAATCCCTGCTGGTCTTCACCACCCGGAAAAGTTTAGTGTCTTCCGCAAACTTGGCCACCTCGCTGCTTATCCCCAACTCCAGGTCATTTATGAACAAATTGAAAAGCACCGGTCCAAAGACCTATCCTTGGGGCACACCGCTTTTCACCTCTCGCCATTGTGAAAATTGCCCATTGACACCCACTCTCTGTTTCCTAGTCTTCAACCAGTTCCTTATCCATAGGAGGACCTGCCCACTTATTCCCTGACTATGGAGTTTTTTCAGGAGCCTTTCACGACGGACCGTGTCAAACGCCTTCTGAAAATCCAGGTATATAATATCCACGGGTTCTCCCGCATCCACATGCCTGTTGACTTTTTCAAAAGAATTCTAAAAGTTTTGTGATGCAAGATTTAAACTTGCAGAAGCCATGCTGAGTCTCCCTCAGCAAAGCTTGTTCTTCTATGTTTTCTGATTTTATCCTTTATAAAGATAAAGGTTAAAATAATGATTTTATTGTGATTTTATCCACGTCTCGCCCAACGTGCACCAGCTCCGTAGCTGTCACGCATCTGAGAAGGCACATTATGGCCTCCGGGGCTTACGCTAGGGGAAGTCCCCTGAGATGAGCCCAGGCCACGATGGCTCAACCCACAAGGGGCCTAGGATGCAGCAGCCGACTCTTTAGGCCGGCTACTGCAACTTAGGCAGGATTGGGCTGTGAAAGTGCCTCTGTTATTTTCTAAGGGAAAAAAGATACAGTTTTAACAAATAATACTGAGAACCTGTCTTTTGTAGTGGTTAGAATGTTGGCCCAGAAGTAGGGAAACCTGGGCTCAAATTGCCATGTAATCATGAAGCTGGGTAACTTTGGGCCAGTCACCCTCTCTCAGCCTAACCACGTCACAAGACCATTGTGAGGATAAAGAGGCAACAGCCATATACAGTGCCCTGTGCTTCGAACAAATAATCCAAGAGTCTCAATTTTCAGATGTCTTCAGTCTTGTGTTGGATATGAAGCCACAGCTACTCATACCATACTATGGCAATCAGTATTTCTGAAGGGTGCATGCAATTTCTCCTGAGTTAGTGCGTTGCAAAGAGAGCCATTCTAAGTTTTGACAGTGTGAATGCATCTTTTGAATTGGATAGCTAGACAGAAAGAGTTATAACCTATTACTCCAGTAAATTGTAGTTCAGCATTTTTTTAATTTAAGATGAAAACACTACGTTTTCAGGACTAGACTGATTTTCCTACCTGTACCACAAAACATTTAAATCATTCACTGCTACCATGCAGACTTGAATTTAAAATACAGCAATGATTCCTCATTGCAGTTGTGCTGAATTCCAATCGCGTTTCTCTACTCTTAATGTTAGGAGTTGCTTTTGTAAATAACCCCAACAGAAACCTTTGATTTTCACTTACAATATGTCTTTGAAGTGTAGTATTTTCATCAGCTGCTGACTCATTTCAGAGAACTGGAGCATAATTTCAGATCAAGTGATGGCACTGACATTTAGATGTGTGGGGAAGGGGGAATTTGGAAATGAGCTTCTCTAATTTAGAGAAAAACAAACTATTATTGGAGAGGTCATCCGGGGATTTGGAATTGGGTGCTATCAATATGCTGATGACATCCAGCTCTATCTCTCCACCAGATTCCAGGGTGGGTGTGAGGCTCTGGAGCACTGTCTGGAGGTGGTCGGGACAACACCCTGGATGAAGGCCAACAAGCTGAGATTAAATCTGGACAAGACAGATTCTGGTTCTCAAGAATGAAGTTGCTGACCTCTTGACCCAAATATGCAACTTGTCCCTTAAAACGGCCACTGTGCCAGAGGATTGGAGGATAGCTAATGTCACGCCAATCTTTAAAAAAGGATGGAGGGGAGACCCGGGAAACTACAGGCCGGTCAGCTTAACATCTGTTCCAGGGAAGATGGTGGAAAGTCTCAATAAGGATAAAATCTTAAAATACATAGAAGAACAAGCTCTGCTGAGGGAGAGTCAGCATGGCTTCTGCAAGGGAAAGTCTTGCCTCACAAACCTGTTAGAATTTTTTGAAAAGGTCAACAGGCATGTGGATGCGAGCGAACCCGTGGATATTATATATCTGGATTTTCAGAAGGCGTTTGACACGGTCCCTCATGAAAGGCTCCTGAGAAAACTCCACAGTCAGGGAATAAGAGGGCAGGTCCTCTTGTGGATTAGGAACTGGTTGAAGACCAGGAAACAGCGAGTGGGAGTCAATGGGCAATTTTCACAATGGCGAGAGGTGAAAAATGGCGGTGTGCCCCAAGGATCGGTCTTGGGACCGGTGCTTTTCAACTTATTCATAAATGACCTGGAGTAGGGGATAGGCAGTGAGGTGGCCAAGTTTGCGGATGACGCTAAACTTTTCCGGGTGGTAAAGACCAGCAGGGATTGTGAAGAGCTCCAGAAGGATCTCTCCAAACTGGGAGAATGGGCAGCAAAATGGCAGATGCGCTTCAATGTAAGTAAGTGCAAAGTGATGCACATTGGGGCAAGAAACCAAAATTTCACATATACGCTAATGGGTTCTGAGTTGTCTGTGACGGATGAAGAGAGAGATCTTGGGGTGCTGGTGGACAGGTCGATGAAAGTGTCGACCCAGTGTGCGGCGGCTGTGAAGAAGGCCAATTCCATGCTCGGGATCATTAAAAAGGGGATTGAGAATAAAACGGCCAATATCATTATGCCTTTGTACAAATCGATGGTAAGGCCACATCTGGAGTATTGTGTCCAGTTCTGGTCACCACACCTCAAAAAGGATATAGTTGAATTGGAAAAGGTGCAGAAAAGAGCGACCAGAATGATTTGTGGGCTGGAGCACCTCCCTTACGAGGAAAGGCTACAGCGTCTGGGGCTTTTCAGCCTAGAAAAAAGGCGCCTGAGGGGGGACATGATTGAGACTTATAAAATTATGCATGGGATGGAGAGAGTGGATAGAGGGAAATTCTTCTCCCTCTCGCACAACACCAGAACTAGGGGACACGCACTAAAATTGAGTGGAGGGAGAGTTAGAACAGACAAAAGAAAATATTTCTTTACCCAGCGTGTAATTCATCTGTGGAACTCCTTGCCACAGGATGTGGTGATGGCACCTGGCCTAGATGCCTTTAAAAGGGGTTTGGACAAATTCATGGAGGAAAAGACCATCACAGGTTACAAGCCATAAGCAACCTCCTGGTTTTTTTAGAAGTGGGTTTTCTCTGTGCCAGGTGCAAGGGAGTGGCGACTGGACACAGGTATCTTGTTGTCTCGTGTGCTCCCTGAGGCATCTGGTGGGGCCACTGTGTGACACAGGAAGCTGGACTAGATGGGCTTTTGGCCTGATCCAGCAGGGCTCTTCTTATGTTCTTATGTTCTTATGGTTCGGAAATCCACACTGCAGGTGCTAAAGTATCGTCCTGCACTGAATGGAGTTGCACTCTCTCTGAAGGAGCAGATCCACTGCTTGTGGGTCTGATAGGATTCATAACTGCTCTTGGATTCCCAGGTGGTGGCTGTAGTCAGGGGGCCTTTGCCCAGCTTTGGCTGGTGCGCCAGTTGCAACCATACTTGGATTGTGCAGATCTTGCCACGGTGACATCAAGGTTAGATTATTGTAATGCGCTCTACGTGGGGCTGCCTTTGAAGATGGTTTGGAAACTGCAATTGGAGCAGAATGCAGTGGCCCATGTAGTCACTGGAGGTAGGCTGTTCGACTCTGTCAGTTCATTTCTCCAATGGCTGCACTGGCTGCCAATTAGTTTCCGGGACCAGTTCAAAGTGCTGGTTTTGACCTTTAAAGGCCTATACGGCTTGGGGCCAGGGTATTTGAGAGACTGCCTACTTCCATACAGTCCGGCTTGGTCACAGTGGTAGGGCCCTCATCGTTAAGGTCAGGGTGCTCCTGCAGGACATCTATTGCTGCTGGTGGAGTCAGAGTAATGGAGTTCCTAAGACCTCTCTTCTTAATGGAATTGAACCCAGAGGCATTTGGACCTCCGTTTCCTAAGCTCTATGGCAGCAATGGACACTCTGCAGGAACACTCAAGCCTTTAAAATGAAGTCTCCACTGTTGCTCCCTGGCACCAGTTCAGTCCTCCCTGGCACTCTACATCCCTGGCACCAGTTCTGGGAAAAGAGGTTACCAATAGGTAGGCTTACCATATTCCCCCCCCCTTTTGTTGTTGTTGTTCAGTCGTTAAGTCGTGTCCGACCCTTCGTGATCCCATGAACCATATCCCGCCAGGCCTTCCTGTCCTCCACTATCTTCCTGAGTTCGCTCATTTTCATGTTTGTTGCATCGGTGATGCTGTCTAACCATCTCATCCTTGGCCTTCCCCTTCTCCTTTTGCCTTCAATCTTTCCCAGCATCAGAGTCTTCTCCAGAGAGTCCTCTCTTCGCATTAGGTGGCCAAAATATTTGAGTTTCAGCCTTAGTACCTGTCCTTCCAGGGAACAGTCAGGCTTGATTTCATTTAGAATTGACTGATTTGATCTCCTAGCAGTCCAAGGGACTCTCAGGAGTCTTCTCCAGCACCACAGTTCAAAAGCATCTATTCTTCGGCGCTCAGCCTTCCTTATGGTCCAACTCTCGCAACCATACATTGCTACTGGGAACACCATCGCCCTGACTATACGAAGGATCCCCCCCCTTAAACCGGGACAACCCCCCCCACACAATTAATTAATTAATTTTATTTTATTTTTATTTTTAAAAAGTCAATTTAATATTAAAAACTGAATAGGGGGCGCAAAACGCCCCTATCGCCGCGCGAAGCACACCTGCATTTTTTAATTATTTATGTATTTAACCTACGAACTAAATAAATACATAAATGTAATTTCAAAAAAACGAAGGCGACCCCCATTGCTGCGCAAAGCGCGTCAGCATTTTTATTTATTTATTTATCATTAAAATAAATAAATTAAATTGACTTACCTTATCCATCACCACCGTCATCGCCACCGCGTTGCTGCTGGTGGTGCTCCGGCAGCTGGGCCGGGCCACGCTCACCCAACTCATCTGCTCTCAGAGCGGCGAGAGCGGGCGATTCGAGGGTGAGAGCTCTGAGTGACGAGAGCCGGCGAGCCGGTGAGAGTGGCGGCTCACCCACGAATCGCCCGCTCTTGCCACTCTCAGAGCGAGAGCGGATGAGCTGGGTGAGCCTGGCCTCACCGTCAGTCCTCACCGTCATCGCTCGCCTCCTCCTCCTCGACTCCTGCTTGTGCAAATGCATGCGGCTCGCAAAAGCCACACGCATGCACACAAGCGGCCCAGGAGCCCTTCAGAATGAAGGGCTTCCGGGAAGAAATGGCGGTGGCCATGTTTTTTTAAATTATTTTTTAAAAAATTCTACCGGAGGCCTCCCGGGACCGGAGGCCTCCCAGGATCTGCCCGGGACGGATCCGGTAATGGATCCGGGATGGATCCGGTAATTTGTCCCAGTCAAACCGGGACAAATAGTAAGTCTACCAATAGGGAGGTGATGAAGGCAAGTTTCTCACTGTTAGGCTTAGTTTCTTTCTTTCTTTCTTTCTTTCTTTCTTTCTTTCTTTCTTTCTTTCTTTCTTTCTTTCTTTCTTTCTTTCTTTCTTTGGTTAGACTTTCTGAGCTTTCTTAGAAAAACCCTGAACTTTTCTGAGAATTCCCTAGAAGAGAAGTTTAGAAATGCCAAGCTAATTATGAGGTGAGGTGGGGGGGTGGGAAACTCACCCATCACAATTCAGAACACTAACCTTTGTAGTCCCCGTATGTGAGCTCCAACTCAGATTTCTTCTTTCTGGGTGTTCTTGAGACACTACCCCTTAAAATTGAGTGCAATCCTATGCATGTCTACTCAGCAGCAAGCTCCATTGAGTTCAATGGGACTTACTGTAGAGTACAATCCTATACATGTCTGTGCAGAGGTATTCCCTATGAAGTTCAATTATGCTTACTTCCTGGTAAGTGTGTAGGATTACAGCCCTAGGGCCCAATCCTAGCCAACTTTCCAGCAGTGATGCAGCTTTGCCAATGGGGGGCAGTCATCAGAGGTGAACTATACTCCCGTGGGGTGGGGGCCGCCGCTGCCGCCATGCTACGCTACGCCACGCAACCTGGGGCGTGTGACATTGGCGTAGCGCGCCCTCCCCCTGGCGCTTTTTGGCTCCTTTTTGGAGTCATATGGCACCAGGGAGGGTGGGAGGGCCAAAACACACAGCCGTTCTCGCTACGAAGAGGACGCAAGAACGCCTGCGGATCCCGAGGAAGATACACGCCCTGGTGTCCACCGCCCCAACCGCCCCTCGTCTCTGGCAGTCATGGAGGCCTCCTCAAGGTAAGGGAACGTTTGTTCCCTTATGTTATGACTGCATTGTGGCTGCATCAGTGCTAGAAAGCTGGTTAGGATTGGGCCTCTAGTCTGATTTCAGAACAGAGCAGTGCAACAGGGTCTCCAATTTATGGATTTTTAAACTTAGGAGGATATGAAAGATGATTAATTCATGCAAGCATAATTAAGCTTTTGTAAATCAGATGTGCATCTTACATACATGTGCAATTTTCAAACTGGGAATGGTACACAAAAGTGATTTATTCCTGTGATTTGAGATTGTTTTGTAAACATTGATTTTGATTTGTATTGTTTTCCCATTTACACAGTTCACCTGAGTCTTGCAGCAATCAAGAAGTTGATTAAGAGGGTAACTACAAATAACTGGATGCAAATTTGGTGCTGCGAGAGTTTGAAATACAAATTTCCCTGCTTTGAAAAATGTCACCGTATTTTGAGATGGACCAGTTTGAGCATAGTTCAGAAAAGTGTTCACCGTCACTGCTAGCCAGCTTTCCTTTCTAGCTTACCCCTTCCTATTTACACAGTGCATAATTAAAATGAATGAACTAAAGTTGGATAGCATAGTTTTGATTTTGCAAATAGTCCTAAATTAATGACCTGAATTAATTACCTTTTTTTAAAAAAAATGCAAATTCAATGAAATAAAAAAGAAAAATATTTATGGCAAGTTTGGGATTGGGACCCAACTAAAAACCTGAAACCTTCTTCTAGAAGAGGTACTGGAATGCAGATTATGTATTATGCAATGGAGATGAAACTATTATAGCCTACCATTGATTTTCTGCCATTCTCTCTAAGCTGTGTTTGAACAGATGTGTTTGTAGAAGGATGCACATTTATTAAAGCAAAGTTTTTAGATGAATATTTCAAAATAGAAGACTTGAAATACTCTCAACAAAATAGGAAACTTTAAATGCCCTCCTCTCAGAGCATCTACCTACCCTGGTGCCCTGAGTCCAGGAATTCCATACCAATCCAATTGACTCATGCCCTTGCTCTTGAACTATCATGAAGGACCAATTTCAAAGGGACAACTTCTCTTCATTGTCTCCTCCTTGGAGTTGACCTGCTTGCAGTGACCTACCACCTGCACTGGGCCTATAATAAATATCCCTCCCTGAGAATAAGCTACCTCATTTCACCTGCCAGTACATGTAATTACTGTATTCCATGATAGGACTTTGTAACTCTCCCTCACCCAAGAGAGCAAATCTTCAGTGGGTGGGCAGGTCAGATCAGGAAGGTGCTCCATTTTGCCTGCTTCCCAAAGTAGATTCCTCAGTCCAGACAGGGGGAAGAAGGGAGGGTTTTTCGTACCCTCACCCTTGTTTCTTCCTCTTTCAATATTAAAATATTTACATCCCACCTTTCCTTTTTTTTCCAGTCAGAAAAATACAATACAAAAAGCTAGAACGATTTAAAAATGAAATGCTCTAAAAAAGACAATTAAGAAAACAGCAGCAGTAAACAACAATAAAATCCTATAAAACAGCAGCTAATAATCTAAAACCAGTGACACACAGAGACCAAAAACAATTAACATTCACAAGCTAAGGCTAATGGAACTAAGGTGGGAAAGAAGCCCATCCTAGACACAGAACGAAAATGTTAGGTATAACACTGCAGGTATGGCACTGCCGCAGTTAGACCTTGGCCAAGGTTGGAATCCTGCCCAACTTGTAGCAAACCACCCCTGTAAGGTGAATTAATTTGAATTGGACTTTCTAGTTCATGCCCATCTGGTTTTTTTAATATCTGTGGGGAAAACCTAACCCAAACAGGAAGCCTTCTGTTCACAGAGAGCCAATTGCCAGTCTGAGTAGGCAGGGCCAGTCAAGAGATTAACAGCGCAATCTGACTTAACTTTTGTGCCAGTTTAACTAGCGGCACAGCGAGAACTGGAGGCCCCAGAACGGAAAAGGGATTCAAATCCCCTTGGAATTCCTCTTTTGGAAGTCCCCCCTCGGGCGCCTTTTTTCTAGACTGAAAAGCCCCAAATGCTGTAGCCTTTCCTCATAAGGGAGGTGCTCCAGCCCACAAATCAATCTGGTCGCTCTTTTCTGAACTTTTTCCAATTCAACTATATCCTTTTTGAGGTGTGGTGACCAGAACTGGACACAATACTCCAGATGCAACCTTACCATTGATTTGTACAAAGGCATAATGATATTGGCCGTTTTAATCTGCCAAGATTCTGTCTTCTACACAACTCTGAAGAAAGCAGAGGCTCACATGGTAGAAGGTTGGACACCCCACCCCTGGGTTAAAATAAAACTAAACAAAGCTAAAACTGAACTTAAAAATAAGCTCTTGTTTTTTAAAGGAAGGCTGCCATGTCACAAATGAAAAGTCAATTCTCTCAAATCATACTAGGTAGGGCAAAGAAATGTTCTGGGTGGGGTGTTGCACCCACCAGCTCCACCCTGGCTACAGTCCTGCGGGACTTTGGGACAACAGATAAAATGCATAGAGGCAGTAGGGGTAGGATAAAACTGGCAGGAGTGTTTAATCACTTGCTGCTAAGAATTATTTGCTGCCTCCATTAGGCACTGATTATGTAGATATCATTCTATACCCTATTACATGCACGTTCAATCTGATACGTCAAAAACTGCTGCTAATTTGTTATAAAACCATTTTGCCTATGTTGTAGGAGTCCAATCATGTACAGTATGTTCCTTTTCTGGTTACACATTAGCTTATAGGGGCAATTAAAAAAACTCATTTTCAACCTCCAGTGGTGACCCAAAAACATGTTGGTTGGTTAATATACTGTATATAACCAACTTACATTATAGGGGGGACGACGTCACTAATAATGAGTGAAATTGGATGAAAATCGCATTCTGTTTATTTGTAACCATCTTCCATTATTGATGTGCTCTCCTACATAATCACAACCCATGAATAAAATCACCTTCTAGCAACAGCAATATTTATTTTCACCAGAATTATGTTACATAATTTCCAAAGTGATAAATGCCATCTGTATGCCATCTTGCTGCTCAAAATCCACAAATCAACAGATGCACTCATAACACTCTCCATTTTAAATTACAAGCGGAAGAATTTTTCATTGGAAAAGCTCTCCTCAGAATACATCTGGGTAAATTGGTGCCAAAGCTTTACTGTCTGATATGTTGGGGGCAAACAGATGCTGGTGCTTGGCAATAAGTATGATGGGAATGTAAGTAATGCACATGGAGCAAACAAAATCCTGAATACTATAGTGGGATCTCTAAACTGGAACTGACTAACCAGAAACGGGGGACTGTTGTGTGTGGTTGTTAGCTCAATGCAAGCATAAACTTCTGGTATAAGTGCCAGAAACAGGGAACAAGGCAAATGCCAAGCTTGGAATTGTTGAAAATAAATGGACAGTACTGTAATGACTTTATAAAAATATGTCACCCGTGCTTGCTCGTTGGTGGGAACTACGTAGGAAGTGGGGGAGAAACAGTGGTAGACTGGGAAGAACCAGGGCTGGCCTAGCAATGATGCCAACTGAAGTGGCTGTTTGGAGCAGCAAGTTGGGAGGGAGCAGAAAACTGATGAGTGGTGCCATGCCTCCCCCCCCCCCAGCCTGCCACCCACTGAGCTGCTTCAATCAACTCTCTGGTCCTCTTCCCGCTCAGGGCTGCAGCAGCCCACCTCTTCCTCCAGCATTGCTGAAGAAAAAAAACAAACAAACAGCTGCTGGGGCTGTTGCATCCTTACCATCCTCCTCATCTATCCAGCTTCTTAGGAAAATAGCCAGGCGGGCAAGGAGAGGCAGAGTGCACCTTCTCAAACAGTGATGCTAGTACCAGCAGTGGTACATTAGCCAACTGCTGGTGGTACTCGGACCACCGGAAACTTGGTGCTTTTGTCAGTGTGTTTCCGCTCCCGAGAGGCTCCTGCCTTTGGCTGAGCCTCTTGGGAAGGCTGAGAAGGGCCCCACCACCACCTGCCCAGAGCCTCCTACCTGCATTTTCTGGCCTCCAAAAACCTGAAAACCAAGAAGTAACTGGCAATGATATCGCCAGTCACTTCCGTTGGTACGCAGCAGGAGAGTGGCACTGGAGGTGGTACTCGGCTGGGAAGGGGTTGAGAACCCCTGTTCCAGAGGATTGGAGAGGGTAGCACACATCTGCTGACCATTTCCCTGTTTCAGAGCTCTGACTTCATCAAACAATTGCCCTGCCAAAATGGCAACCCTTCCTATAGGCCTTTCATTTATGACACAAATGTCCACCTCCTCTTGATAACAATACCCGTCCGACTGTCTGGGTTTCAGGGTGCTGAATGAATGGTGCTTGAATCGAATAGGATATCCCTGTTCATTCTTTAATTGAGTGGATGTTCCATGTGGTTTGATGAGGAAATGAAAACACTGTCTAACATCGTTCCATGTAATTAGTTTGGTCACCCTAATCATCTTGAAACTCAAGGGTCCTCTTACATGCCCATCTCTTTAGTGTGTAGCAATCGGCCTGTTGCCAATTATAGATATCAGATGAAGGTGATAGAGAGGTGCAGTGTAGTTCTATTTCCATGTTGTAAGCTGCGCGGCTGGGTTTATCACTAGACCAGTACCTAGAAAAAAAGACTTTCATTAGGTCACACAGACAGACAGGTACTGATTCTACGCATGTAGCAGAATGAGGTGAGATTGGGAGGCAGTGAATCATGGGGTGGTAGAATGGATCATACCACTTCAGACTGTAAGAGTCGCATTTTAGACTGGGATGAGTCAAAGTGCCACTCTCTGCATTCCACTGCTACATTCAGAGTAGCAATAATGGGGGGGGGGACTTGGGGGGAAATTGTGGGTGCGAGGGGAACTTGGGGAAAATTTGGGGTGTGGGGTGATGGGGGGCCTTGCCTGCAGCAGCACTGTTTCTGGAGGCCACCATTTTTATTTCCCCAAAGTCCCCAAGAAATTAGGAAGTAGCATCATTGTCAAGCAACTTTGAAGAAATAAAATGGTGGCTGCTAGTTGCCCAGAGAAGGGCACCACTGCTAAAAAAATTGGAAAAACATCAGCAAAAAAAAAGGTGGGCCAGTGCAGCCCCCTTTTCCACCCCTCAAACTTTGTCCCCTTTTCCACCCTTCAAACTGAACCAAATTCTCCAACTGAGAACTTTCAGTTCAACCTTATTTTCTGAACAATCCCCCATGCGCGCGCGTGCGAGCGCGCGCGCGCACGCACACACACACACACACACACACCAATCCTAGTAAGTAAACAAACCGCACATGGCAGTGAGATAATGACTTCTTTTTCTTTACATTTCAGTGATGTGCATGCAAGAGTACCCCCTAATAATAAATTGTGCCCTATATGGCTCACTTTTATTTGCCGGTCTCCCATTCTGCCACCCTTAAGGATACCCATGGCATTTCCTTTTCCAACTAAAAGGAGAGTCTGTGCTGTGACATCATGGCCCTGTCTCCTTGCAGGTATTGTGGGAAGCTTTAGAGGAGATACAGCAACAGGTGAGCATGTCCTTCTTCCACATCTGGTCTTTATACTCTATCCTCTCCCTTGGAGATGTATGGCTAGATCCTTTCTTGGGGAAGACAGTATATCGGGAGAGAGAATGTGGTACACATTTTTCCCCATTTCTTATGTGGGTCAGTGGAAGACAGCTGCCCCAAAATCTGTTTACATCTTCAGTCCTCCCCATCTTGGTCTGGGAATGTGCATGGCACAGGGACCTATTAGCAACTTGACTTATGGCGCAATCCTGACTAGGATCCAGCCGGTGACCCACGGCCACCCGCTGGATCCTGTGCTCTGCTGCGGCCAGGCTGCCGTTGGGGCGAAGGTCTACTCGGGGAAGGGGACGCGCATCCCTTTCCCTGAGTGGAACCGGGGCCAGGTCCTATCTGCTTTACAGTTTTGCTGGTGGAAGTAAGAGGAGGCCATGTAACGGCCCAGACGCCCAGCGGGGGTCAGGATATGGCCAAAGTCATCCCCCTCCCCCTCCCGGGCCAGCTGGGTCAATGGGTCCCCTCTCTGCACCGGCGATCTGCCCCCTGCCCTCCCGTCGGATCCTGTCTTTCCTAGGTCCTGCGGCCGTCGGGAGCTCCGTCATCGGAGCAGGGGAGGCCGGCCTCTGCGCCGGCCTTCCCTGCTCTAGAGTAGTCACAAACATGCTTTACAGCACATTTGCGACTACTCCTGGCACCGGAACGCTCATTCCGGCGCTGGTGTTTTTGTCAGGATTGGGCTGCCCGTCTTGCAGCCTGGGTTCTTGCGAACAATTGTCTCAAGATGTCCAGAGAGTAGAGATTCTCAATTCTACACCAGGTTTCTCTTGGCATCACACAGGAATGCAGACATTTCACCACTGGAGTTCCCCTTCATAGACTCACTGTTTTCTGAATCTAGAGCCGTCTGTCCAATCCCACATGCCCTTCTCTTTTTCATCTGCAAGGCCGATCCAGATAGGATGCTTGATTTTAGAGCTGATGAAGATCTACAAAAGGAGACACAACTTTTTACAACCAGTATCAGATTAAGCTGCCAAAGCTTCACAGCAGAAATAGAAAACCCCAGACTCACTGATACGTTTGTTCTGTGCTTAAGAGAAAAATGTCCTTTCCCAAAGAGGCTCTGTATTCATTGCCGGGTCATGTACACTTATTAATTTATTAAAATTGTATACCATCATTTAATGCAGGGATTGTTAACTGGGGGTATCCATACCCCTTGGGGGGATGGGACTCGGTCTCTGAACAATTAAAAAAGTTGTTAGATGAGATTATTAACGATCACCATTATCAATATGGATTGAGGCGTTCTGTTCTCCATATGTAAAGTAAAACCGAGCTATTGACATCTTTTTAAGTCATACTGGTACCTAATAGGTCTGGTGATGCTGATGATTTTGATAGTCTGGTGAATGGGGTATGGATGGAGACATATTGGGCAATCCATTGGGGGCCTGCAGTTGTAAAAAGGTTAAGAATCTCTGCTTTAATACGTCTTTCCCGTTTGTTTAGTGAGCCACGTTAATTTCTGAAACGTGTGATACACTGTAAATCCAGTGAGTGAATGAATAAATAAGACATCAATATAAAGCAATAAGCAATGACAGCAATATTTGCAGAAAAGTATAAATATTTGCATGGCAGAGTGAAAAGATGGACAGGATGAGACTAGCATGAGAGAAAATGCACACTTACAATGCAATCCTATCCAACTTACACCACCAGTGTAACCAGCGGGGGGAGGGTAGGGCGGGAGGCTTTGGAGGGGAGGGGAGATTTAAAACCCATTTGAATCCCCCTTTGGAGGGGATTTGAATCCACTTTCCATTCTGGAGCCTCCTGTTCTCGCTGCCCCGCTGGTTACACTGGTGGTGTAAGTTGGATAGGATTGGCATGTTCAGTCATGATATTAACCAGGTAGAGTGTGCTAGGAGATCAAATCAGTCAATTCTAAATGAAATCAAGCCTGACTGTTCCCTGGAAGGACAGGTACTAAGGCTGAAACTCAAATATTTTGGCCACCTAATGCGAAGAGAGGACTCTCTGGAGAAGACTCTGATGCTGGGAAAGATTGAAGGCAAAAGGAGAAGGGGAAGGCCAAGGATGAGATGGTTAGACAGCATCACCGATGCAACAAACATGAAAATGAGCGAACTCAGGAAGATAGTGGAGAACAGGAAGGCCTGGCGGGATATGGTTCATGGGATCAGGAAGGGTCGGACACGACTTAACGACTGAACAACAACAACAACAACAAGAGTGTGCTCAGGCACAGCAAAAAAAGAGTGGGCCATCTAGCTAGGCTAGACCCCTGCTGCTAACATGCTCTATGACCGCATCTCTCTGGGTACAATGTTTGTCTGCAGAGACCAACACTGAACCCAGGTAGAGCTAGGGGCCATAACTACAGAGCACATCAGCACAAGGAGTCCAGGCTAGCTGACATGCTCTTGTTCCCTTGTACCTGTCTACATTGTTGATACTCAGTTGATATAATGACTGGGCTATTGAGGAACTTCAAATATAGGAGGAAGGAGAAAAATATAAAACCTGTTCTTCTTCACTAAGGATGGAGATCAAGTGGGAATCTCTGGACATGCAGAACTTCTCGGCATCATACCAATTCTTTTTTCCTTTTGATAGGTAGTAGATGCTTTTGCCATGAGCCGACCAGGACCTATGTGTCCTCGTTCCGATTGTGTATAAATGTTCTAAAAAGACAGATGTGGAAAGACAAGAGTGGACTGTAGTGGCTGCTCTGTTAGGCTTAGGCTGGGAAGACAGTTTCAAATCCCTGAGTTCCTTGGAGGAAGGACAGGATCACAAAAATAACAAACATTGTCTTCATATACTGTATTTCCATTGGGAAGACTCATTGGCTTGATCATACTTGAAGGCTGACTAATCACTAAATTTGAGGTTGGGGAAGTCATGAACCAGGATCCTGAAGGATAGGCCCCATTGTGAATGATGTATTTTTCTACCCACTTTGTCACAATAAAAGCAGTATGTTTACTGTGAATACTTCTTCTGGGATCTCTAAAGAATCTTACAACAATGTGTCCATCCTCACAACAACATTTGAGGGGATGGCAAGGAAAAGACAAATTTTGCCAGTGTTCTACTCAAAGACTTGGCCAATATGCTTTGGGAATTAGCTTTCACAGACAGCTCCAGATACTCAGTAGACACAAAATATAGCAGGCTCAGCTCCTAGGGTTGCAGAACCTGAATACAAGTTAGGAGGGGTCAAAGCCTTCCAGTTATACCCATTCACACAAAAGAAAACAAAATATTTCCTGGCCTGAATAGCCTGTGTTTAGCTCAGGTTGGCCTTGAGACTTTCTTCCTGGGAAAGAATGAAAGGATTTGATTGGGGAAAGGTCATCACCTTGCCGCTTCTATCTCATCCCAGGTGGAGGTCCACATTGAAAGGGGTGGGGTAAGACATGTATAGGTTTGTCTTTGTTCAAGGGACCATGCTTGTCCAATCTGCCCTTCCTCCTCCTCTCTCCTCCTTTTCTGTTTCTCTTCATCTTTCCCCTGTTGCATCCTTCTCCCTCATTTCCTCCGTCTCTGCCTCCATTTCTCACCCCACTCCCACTTTCCCTGCTTTTGAAGTTTCCTGCCTCTGAAGATCCCACCCCCTCCCAATTAGATGGGCAGGCCACCCCTTCTTTGTCTCCGCTGGCTCTATGATGTCATTGCTGTTACATTGGAGTTGGGCTGATGGCTAAAACAGTCCGGCATGAGTCCTCCAGGTCCGTGGGGCGGAGCTGGGTGCCACAGCTGGAGACGGGTCTTCAGGGCGTAACAAGAGTGTTATAGCTAGGTGTGATTCAAATCTTTGGGTGGGGACAAGGTGAATCCTTTATTCTGAGTAAAAAACCAAAGAAATGCAGTGTTGAAGCACAGGTCTCTTCACTGGATTAAAATGCTTCTTTAGTCAGGTGCAAATGGCCCCTTCAAATTGGTGGGCAAAACAATCAAGGGCTGGGACTGCAAAATCAGACAAGCGAGTATTAGACCGAGGCAGATTGCGAGCCAAATTGTGAGCAATTTGGACTACTCGTGCTACACTGTTTTATTTGTACATGTCTGAGCCTAGCCCTTTTTCATGGGAGATAGATTGTGCCTGGGGCTCAAACTCTTCTATACAAAGCTGTTCCACATAGTATCCCTGTAGGGGAAGAAGGATCTCAGTGAACAGCATAAAAGGCAAGGCCATGGTGGAAATGGGTTGGGGAGGAGATGGACTCTGAACAAGAATGAGAGAGCAACGTTTTGTCTGACGGAGACCTGAGACCAAAGCTTCCTGCTGCTATATGTCTTCTCCTAACCACTGCTATGTACCAGTACTAAACTCATTCAAGGTGGCCTCTCATTTTCCCAAGAGTTAGTAATTTTTTCCCCTTTTTCTTTTTCTCCAGCTGGAGCACATCATAGTACCAAATTTGTTATATGAGGCAGTAACCCTTTGTGATGAATCCCTGTATTTCCCTGTATTCCGTTTCTCTCCATGCATTTTTTGCCTGTTTCTTTCAGTGTTGGCCAGTTAACCTCCCAGCAGCTGGGATGCAAATTACAGAGAGCCTTTGCCCTGTGCTTGTTGAAAGCCATTGCCAGACAGTCTCGGGGTGTATGTGTGTGTAAATTCTGGGGGCCCTTCTCTCTCTGGGATGACCAGGCTGCTTAGCAACTGGAATATGCCCGGAGCAGCACCACTGCTTACCTCGATGGCACCCAGTGTGATGGGGATCCAGAAGAAATTACCGAACCAGAAGTAATTCGTGGTGACATGATGACATCATCACATCACTATGAATTCCAGTTCAGTGAGACACAGAGGGAGAACAGAAAAGAGAAGCGAAGATAGGTGATTGAACTGCTCGGCGGCTCCGCCACCAAGGTGAAGCTGAGTCGCACCTTTGTGAAGATGCATCTTCGGCTTCACTCAGAGGCGGAACCACCGAAGATGGGCAAGCCAAGGGGGTGTCACCCCTCCCTGCAGCCTGCAATGAGGGGTGGCACCTTTGCTTGGCTTTCCTTGGCGTATTGGCTCCACCTCTGAGCCGAAGAGTCTTCAACTTCAGAAGATGCAACTCAGCTTCAGCTGGCTCGAAGGTGGAGTAGCCATGCTGAGAAAAGCTGAGCAAGGATGTCACCCCTTGCCAAGGGGGTGTCACCCCTCCCTGAAGCCTTCAGGGAGGGGTGACACTCTTACTTGGCCATTTTTGGCTGCTCCAAATAATTTCTTCATGTTATTGTGAGCTTTGTTTGTGAGAACACAAAAAAGTGACTCAGAGCAACCGAAGAAGACTGTGGAGCGGCCGTGCAGCAGCCGTGGTGCCGCCACCCCCCCAAATGGTCATCACCCAGTGCAGCCTGCTCTCCCCCCCCCCCAGTGATGCAAATGGCCTGAAGATCAGGTAGCTGGCACTCATCCAATCTGGGAGACAGGTGATCTTATTACAGCCAAGTGATAAAACTTCCAAGTGGACGGAAGTTGTGGCTCTTTGTTCCAGCTTCCCCAAATGCTGACATCATAAGCGCTGGAGAGAAGAGACCAGCTTGCAAGAAAATGCAAGAGTAAGGGTTGGTGGTTTCATCATTCAGATAAATAAGACAGGGAAAGGGAAAGTAGCCATCATCAGGGTTTATGTTAATTTTGCATTTGTGGTCCTCTCAGCCACATACAAAATTTCCAGGCTAACTGGCAACACTCCAATTTATAGCACATGCACAAGATTCTGCAGCACTTCAGCGCTATCTGCTGGCAGCCAGTATTATTGCATCTCTTTGTTCGGTTTTTAACCTTTTTTTTGCCAAATTTGTCACTCTCCTTTCTTGATCTTTTGGTTCATCTCTGTTTAAATTAGATTTTTGATACACTATTTATATTTTAACCCTGATTCTTCCTGGTTCCTGGTATGGGTATGATTATCACATCTCCTTGTTCTACACGTGCTACTGTGAGAGTGGTTTTGATGTGAACCCTTGAGGTTCAGCTGTTGACGTGATACCATGCCACAAGCCACACCCCCTGGGGTGCGTGATGTCACTTTCGCTGCACTGCTACTGAAATGCGGCTCAAAAGCACCTCTCCAGCGTTTTTTCTGACGTCCGTAAGGAGGGCGGGAGGGCCAATCCTCCCGCCACAAGCAGTTGAAAATGCCCGGGGTGTGCTTTCGTGCCGTGCCGCCGCCGCCCCCACGCCCCCCCTAACGATGCCTCTGATTTTCCTAGGAGGGAGGTTTTGCCCAGGGAGCCCTTCTGGCTAACCTAATCTCTTGGGCTAGTGGCAGGGGATTTATTCTACCAAAGCTTTTCTTCCATTCAGCTGCGTGTTCACACACAGGGGAGAGGGGGGAGCAGGAAGGGAGTGAATGTGCTAACCACTATGCGCTACTGCCCTGGATCAACATGCAGCCACTGAGAGCCCCTCCCTCTACTGTGACACCCTTGTATATTCATAATGGGCCTTGATAGTGTACTTACCAATATAGATACTTACTGTATTCTAATTTCCTCTTTTGTAAGAGTTTTTGTTGTTCTTCTATGTATGTTTTCAGCTTCCCAACTTCTTCAGCTGTTTTGGGGGCTAAAAGCATTCATATAGTTAAAAGACATTGCCTCACGTTTCCACCATACATTTTTATGCATGTATTTATGAATTTGAATCTTTATAAATCATCTTTCTGTTCTACAAAGTAACCCCCCCCCCCCCGTCAGCTCACCATCAGGTCAATTTATAAATGTAACAAATATTAGTAAAAGCAACTGATTGCATTAGGAGTTGGATTCCTGGGATTTTCATCCTCTGGTCCAACCTGCTTCCCAGAGGCGTAGCCAGGCGCCCCTGCTACTGTGGCGGAAAAGCCCGCCGCCCCATTATGCAAATTAAATAATTAATTTGCATAATGAGTTTCGGGGTTTTTTTAAGGTTTTTTTTTAAAGGTTTTTAACGCTAACGGGGCTTCTAAAAAGGTATGTGTGCTATGCGCAAACTTATCTGTAGTTCTAGGACCCTCCAGCGACGATCAGGGGCGCAGATCGTCCCTCTGCAGCTCTACTCCCGGACGCGAACTCTGCAAAGCACCCAGGAACGCGCTGCGGAGTTAACGCATGCGCAGAGCGACGATTGGAAACATCGTTGCTCTGCGCATGCGTTAACTCTGCAGCGCGCTCCTGGACGCTTTGCAGAGTTTGCGTCCGGGAGCAGAGCTGCAGAGGGATGATCTGCGCCCCTGATCGTTGCTGGAGAGTCCTAGAACTACAGATAAGTTTGCGCAAAGCACACATACCCTTTTAGAAGCCCCGTTAGCGTTAAAAACCTTTAAAAAAAACCTTTTAAAAACCCGAAAAAGGGGAAAAAAACAAAAGTTAAGGAGGCTCCCGCCCCCCACGGAGCCTTTCCGCCCCAACGCCCTGGGGCCCACCGCACCACCGCCCCATATCAGACGACGCCCCTGCTGCTTCCTCGTAGGTTTTGAAGGTGTGGCATGTAGCGTTTTCAGGGTAGACCAGACCAGACATCAGGTCACTGCTTACCAAAGGAGGGTCATTTGGGGGCATGGGGGGAAGTCATTGCTCATCCTGACATTAGTTTTGTATTGCCTTTCTTGTTCAGAGATGATGGGGTTCATTTCTCGCCAGTTGGCATTGATTTTTTTTCTTTTTAATCTGCAGCAGG
The DNA here is from genome assembly GCA_026170595.1 of Plestiodon gilberti rubricaudatus. Classification (NCBI taxonomy): domain Eukaryota; kingdom Metazoa; phylum Chordata; class Lepidosauria; order Squamata; family Scincidae; genus Plestiodon; species Plestiodon gilberti. The sequence continues at coordinate 27,685,643 of JANXHW010000003.1, read as the reverse complement.
GTTTGCAGAACCTTTTGGTTCCCGGTGGGGGTTAAGCGCTAGGCTACCCCCCCATGTGGCAGATGTCATGTGGCCCAGCGAAAGCAGCAGTTGATGATTTGGTGTCCATCCTGAGGTCAGCGGGTGAGCTGGCAAGTCATGCAGCTAGATTCAAAAGACAACCGCTAGGCTTTCCAGCCTGTGGGAAGTGGCGCAATCCAGCTGCCTTGACCCATCAGGATTGGATGTGATAAGATCACTCTCTTTGACAGAGAAAATTTTTGAGTCAGGTGGTTTCGCCCTTGATTACTTGGGGAAATAGACAGTCACCACCATTACCCCTTTGGTGGCCCGCACACTTGGGGTGTTGGAGTTAGGTTCCCTGCTGTAGTTGTTTTTGTTGTATTTTTGATAAAGTGACCCAGTTAATCCAAGCCTCTGTCTTGCATGTTTATTGGTGGATGCAGAGGCGCAACGCGCCGGGAGGGAGCCCTGGAGTGAGGGGGCGGGGCCAGCGTTGCGACACGCCCTCGCGTCACATAGACGCGCCCCCCTGCCCGTTTTGCTCCCATTTCGGAGCCAAACGGCTCCAGGGAGGGAGGGCGGGCCCAGGCAACGCCGCTCCTCCTGTCCGTCGATGGGTAAGTTCCCCGCCCCCCCGCGCTCGAGCGCCTGGAGCAGGAGCTCCATCTGCTCCGCCGTAGTTACGGCGCTGCGTGGATGCATGGGTAATCAGCTCTTTTTCAATATCTTTTTATTATAGAAGTATTGCTCTTTTCATTATAGAAGTATTGCTTGTTTACTGGTTATTTCATTGTCTTTCAGGGATCTGGTTGGTAGTTCTTTAGTATTTAGCTTGAACGATTTGTGTTTTAAATTGATTAATTTATTTTACTGTATTTTACCCCGCTTTTTCTCCCCAAAGTGCACTCAAAGCAGCTTACAAGGCGTGAAATCACATTAAAAACAACTATCTTTGTCTGTATAATTTTACAGTTACCTTATCTATGACCTTCCCGCCAGCATCCCTGCCAGCATGCTACTGAGCACGCTACCAGTGCAACTTTTATGATGGTGCTGCTTTATTTTATTCAGTGCCAGTGGAAGAGGAGCTAGAATGTCAGCCGGTGAGTATAGGGTTCGGCCATGCATTAATTAATGCCAAAATTAACACTTAACCTGTTCTTAACAAAGTGCTGGATTTCCTCTTCCCTTCAGTTGCTATTGGTCTTTTTTGGATGAACTTGTAGGCACCCACACGTTTTCTCTAAGGAGGCAAATGGTGGCAGTACTGGGAAAATCCAAATGTGAGAACTGGCACAGGGCAATGGATAACCCACCTCCATTCAGTTCAGGCCTCCCCCCCCCCTCCACCACACAAACACTTTTTGAAATTCTAGATATGCTTGGACCTCCCAGGACCTCATTCTATGCATTTTTAGAATAGGGATCTCTTTCCAAACCATTCAGTAATCATCATTCTTGCCCTTTCACTTACGTGTTGCTCTATGTAACTCATCGTGATGGCGCACTTGTGCAATTGACGTGCGAAGTTTGTCAAACTGGTCTTCCAAACTTTTGTAGTCTACGTTGACCTCTTTGTTATCTAAAGTTTTGAAGACAATGTGAATACTAAGTTTTCCAGCTGCTTTTAGAAATCTACTGCTAAATAACTTCATCCATCTATGAAGTGGCCTTATACAGAGTTAGATTATTTGGTCCTTCTAGCCCAGCAGGACTGTCTGGCCAATCTGGCAGTGGCTCCTCAAGCCATTTACCAACACTGCTACTGGCAATTCTTTTAGATAGAAACACTGCAGAACTCTCACTGAGTGGCAACCTCTGCTCTGGACACTGGAGAACCAGAGATGGTTCTTTACAGAGGAAAACCAGAGATGCTGGAGAAGGGACTGTGGCAAAATTCTACAATCTTATTGGAGAGGTGATGTAATTTCCTGCTTGGAGGGGAGATGAACTACAGGTGGGCCCCCATATCCGCGGATTCGCTATTCATGGTTTCAGTTATCCACAGGTCGCAGGGACCCCTCCAGGCTTTTACTTTTTTTTTCAGTAAGCTTCGTTTCTTCCTTAAACAAACAGGAGAAGCAGCCTCTGGCTGCTTATTGCAGGCAAGTAGAATGAGACTAAGTCCTAGAGAGGCTCTGCAAGGTTAACAGAAACCTTGCAGGGCCTCTCTAGAACTTAGTCTCGTTCTACTTAACTGCAATGGAGGCTGCTTCTCTGTTTGTTTTAAGGAAGAAACAAAGCTTGCTGAAAGAAAACCAAGAACTGGGGGGGCGCACGCCTGCCCATAGGGGAGGCAGGGCGGTGGGCCCTCAGGAAACCATGGAAGGGGGTTTGCTCTTATCCACGGTTTCAAGAATCCACGGAGGGGCCTGGAACATATCCCCAGCGGATATGGGGGGAGTACTGTATTTTGCTACACATCAATTCGGAATACAAGAATACATGCTACAAACCCAACAGTGAAAGAAAGAAAGAAAGAAAGAAAGAAAGAAAGAAAGAAAGAAAGAAAGAAAGAACGAACGAACGAACGAACGAACGAACGAACGAACGAACGAGGGGGGATGGAGAAGCAAAAGAAACACCATACCCAGTTCAAGAAACATTTGGAAAAGCTCTTTCTGCTCCCCCCCTTCAGACTCATTGCAGCATAAGTTGTGCATATGCATGTAGGGTAGATGGTCCTTCTTCAAGCAAGGGACTGGACAATGCTTGCTTTCTTGACAACCTACAATTCTACAAATGACTGGTCACTTTTATGAGTTCTAATATTATGCCCCATTAAAGAATATTTGAAATATTCATAGCAAAATATGCATTTTGATACATCCCATGGTGCATTTTTAAAGCAAGCAAATTCCAGCATGAAGCCTAATGGCCCAATCCTATGGGCTGCTTATGACAGTGGAACTTGCATTCTGCCATCGTAAATGTCGCGGCACCACCATAAATGCCGCTGCACCATAACATAAATGGGATGCTGCTGCCGAGCACATTGGAACTGCAGGTGCAAATGCTCATCAGCTCCACGTGCCCATCACTGACAAACCCAGTCTGCACCACAGCAGATAAGATGGTGGGGGGGCAACCTGTGGGTGGGCCATGGGTGGTTTGGGGGAGGTTTGGGGTGGAGAAAGGTAAGGACTGAAGGGGGTGGATTCTGGTAGCAGCAGCATGTGCTGGGATGCTATCCCCCTTTTTTGCAGTCCGACACCCCCCTTCCTCTCCTCAGACTTATGCCAGCAAAATAGATGGGATGGGTCCAAGGAGACCCATAGGCAACCAGGTGGCCTACCAGGAGGAAAGTCTAAAAGTTTTTACTTGCCTCTTGCTGGCTGTCTTGTTGCTCCCCCCATATCATACTGCATACACTGCATTGATGCGGCTGCATGCTATGGACTGGCGGCAGAAATGACGGGCGCCCTCCCAACTCGTGGGGGCGGGGCCTGCGTCGCGTCACGTCAATGCGCCCCTCGCATCACGTCGATGAGCCCCCCGCCCGTTTTGAACTCATTTTGGAGCCAAACGGGCTCCAGGGAGGGTGGGCGGGCCAATGCAACGCGGCGCTTCGCGACGGTGAGTGCCCCTAGCGCGGCCCCTGCCCGCCCAAGCGCCTGGAGCTCCTGCTCCACGCGCTCCACCGAAGTTCCACCGCTAACTGGCGGAGACTAGGATTGGGCCGTTAATCACTTAACACCAGATACTAGTGGGTTTAAGCAGGATGCACAGCATATAATTCAATTCTTGTTTCATGGAAGAGTTGCATTAACAGATTGAGCTGAACTTACAGAGAATACAAGATACCACAATCAAAATGATGCACAGAAATGCAAATCCCCCCATAGTTATCCACCGGGCGTTTGAAGGATAAACAGTATCAAAAAACTCTTTGACTCCCATTTCCCTCTTGACTTGCTTGGGTGGTTCAAATTTACGTCCTTTTTGGGGAGGCATGGCTTGAAGGACAAAGAGAAAAGAACTATTAAAGAAGATCCATCAAGATAACGTTATCAATTGTACTTAAGTCTCCTGCCTTATTACTCATAAATTCTAGTCTTTGCTACTTTAAGCAAGAGCTCCCTCCCCCAAAAGCCTTCTGGAAGCACAAACATCCAAACAGAGACAGACAAGTTAGAAATTATTCAGAGGATGCAAAGGCAACCAAGGCACATTTCAAAGGAAGTCAGAAACATCTTCCAATTAGAGAAAATAGAATGAGAGGAGCTGGTAACAGCTTCTAAATATTTGTTAAAAGCTCTCTGCTAAAATTGTTCACTGAAGACAAAACAAGAAGGAAACAAGCTCCCAAACTGGGGCTTTGGATTAAATATCCAGAAATTGTGGAAGTAAATGTCTGCAAAGATGTTCTCCTCCTGCTATTAGCTGACCTCCTACTGTACCTGCTATTTATGGCTACTCTTAAGTTTTTCAGGCTATTATTCAAGTGCTCCCCAGCTCCTTTTTTGAGAATGTGTATCAGTCAAGTCCTGCATGACATTTCATCAGTCCCTTCCATTGATTCCTGCAGCTTCCCCCAACTGCTTCCCCCACTTTATTTTGTCCTCTCCACATAGCACATCAAACAGCCCTTTGACTCAAGTTGCTTGCTGATTTGTTGCTGCATTCACAATCACCAGCACGCCTGTGACTGACAGGTCAAGTGGATTGTGATGGCATGGAGGAGATATGCACTGAGGTAGCTACTGGCGCATCCTCTCTCAGAAAAAATAAATGGGGCAAGGCCAGTCCACTCTGCTGCCTGCTCACTGCAGAGATGCAATGAGTAAAGAGAACTCTGCTCCCGAGATTACTAGTATAAAGGGCAGGTGAAGGGTTAGACTAACTTAGTTATAGCGCAATCCGTCTTAACTTTTGTGCCATGTAACCAGCGCCGCAGCAAGAACGGGAGGCCCCAGAACGGATTAGGGATTCAAATCCCCTCCAAAAGTGGAATTCAAAAGGGATTTGAATCCCTTTTCCATTCTGGGGCCTCCTGTTCTCGCTGCGCTGCTGGTTAAACAGGCACAAAAGTTAAGTCAGATTGCGCTGTAAGGCACACAAATACTGTTTGGCACACATCAGGCACACTAAGGGCTCAGTCTAGCCTAACTTAGCACAAGTCAGGCCCAATTGAGGCCCAATTGTGGCGTAGCTGTGGCCTAAGATAGGGCTGAGTTAGGCTGCAACTATGCCTGAGTTAGGCAGGAGGCAAGAGCAGTGGGCCAGGATCGAGGCAAAACTTACCGCAGAGGCAGGCAGGCTCCTGTGGTGAGGTGTCAGTCTTGTGGAAGCAAAGAGCCCCCTCCTGATCTCGTCTTTGTGCATCTACCACAGCTGCTGCAGCGTTCGCAGCAGATGGGCAGCCACCTGCTGCAGGGGGGAGTGCCACTGCCCTCCCTCCTGCAGAAGGCGATGCCACCCCCAAGCCACGGTGAGGCTGCACATGGGAGTCATGGGGGGGTGAGCGGGGGAGAGAAGGGAAGGATGGTGTGGGAACAGCACACACAAGGGGGAGTCTCATGAGGTCTGGAACTGCCTCTGCCATGACATGCCCGTGCGCTGCCTGAAGCCCTGGGCCTCCAGGGCCATGGCAATGCCCACAAAGAAGGTATCCCGGCATGCCTTCTGCTCCGTGCCCCGGCCAAGACCGAGAGATGCCTTGGGCTTGTCTGCTGCGAGCGGGAAGGGCGCACGCAGCTCATCACACCCCCAGATGGGCAACGTCGGCACATCGCGGCAGGCGCTCTGGCGGGGTGGGGGTGGCCAGCTTCCATCATCAGGGAGTGGGAGGGGAGGCAGACAGACAGGCAGACAGTGGGTGCTGGGGAGGGGCATGGGTGGGTCAGAAACAGACAACAAGGCTGATGGGAGATGGATACAGGGAGAGGGGTCTGCAGAGACCAATAGGGACACAGGGGTCACTTCGCAGATGGAGGCAATGCAGGAACGGGCACCTCTTATGCAGACGGACCTTGGGCAGAACGGACGCCATTGACGGGCGGACCGAGGGCAGACAGGCAAACAGAGAAAAGATACCTTGTTTTGCGAAGGGAGATGTGGGATAATGAATGAATAAACAACCTCCCCATGGGGACCCTATGAGTGTTCCCCATGGGAGTGGTCTTTAACCCCCCCTCCTTCATTGGGGGGTTGCAGCCCTTTAAAAGTCCATTAAAACATGCAGTGGACAATTCCTCTGCTGGCTGGTTCTCTAGGTTCTGTTTGATGGGCTGCACCCCTGAAATGGTGAGGAATTGAGGACTACAGGAAAGACCACCTTTCATGGGGCACCCTGTGGGTTCCTTTTTTCTTCTTTTATCTTCTACTTCTATTTTGGGGTCCAGTACTTTTAAAAGAATAGCAGCAGCCAGATAAGCTTGGTCATCTGTCCCTTGGATGCTGCTGGGAGAGAGAGAGAGAGAGAGAGAGAGAGAGAGAGAGAGAGAGAGAGAGAGAGAGAGAGAGTCAAGGAGACATAGCAGGACATTAAGAATGGCAGCAACAGAAGTAGGTAGTTAACACCCTAGTGAGGAAATCCTTCGATGGACTTAGCAATAACTGCCAGCCGCTTGCAGTCCAACCCAAACGAAATCCCTCCCCCCCCCCCGCCGATGCAGCTGCGCCAAGGAGGTGCACACTGAATCTCATGGTGTGGGCAGTTGGAGAGGTCTCGGGTTAAGTGAACTTTTCAATTGCCCTGGAGAAAGCTTCCACTGCTCTTATGGGACTTTTTGGTCCTGAGTGAGTGCAGGACCAAGGCATGTAAAGGTAATGGAAAGGGAGAGTGGGATAGGATACGGTCACAGCCTCATGCCACCAAACCCACCCTCTCCCTCCCTTGTTCTGCTTCTTTTCCCACCCAGAAACTCATCTGTTCTCCCATTCCACCCCATCCCACCTCCCGTCACCACTTTACCTCGTACCAGTGGATGGTGGCATGGCCGCCGGCCTGCACTGATGGCCTCACTGCACTGGCCTGTGGTGCTGTAGCGCATGACAATGTCGCACATCTCCCTGGACCCTGATGGCTCTGCAAGCAGAATCCACATTCCGCCACTGGAGAATTTAGTTTGGATTGAGTTGCCCGTGACCCATTGCGGCCAGTTCACTTAACACTTTGCAGATAAAATTGGTTACATCAGCCATAACCTGGACACCACTTTGACAGGTTTCGATAAGGTAACTTCGGTGCCAGTCTGTCCTGTGTTGATGAATTATTTTCATCCTGTATTGCCTGAGGATATGGACCAGATTCTCTGCAGCAAATGATAATCTGTTTGCATGCTTGACCCTTGCCTTTCTATGGTGTTGAGGGACCACTGGTCAAAACTGCTGGGGAGGGGCTAGCCAGATGATATGAGAAGATGATAAATGCATAATTCACAGTGGACATGGTTCTATCCTGCTTGAAGTTAGAAGTGTTTTGCCCTCTGTTGAAGAAGCCCTTTCTTGACCCCACCATATTGGACTTCTTCTGGCCAGTCTCCAATTTGCCATTCCTTGTTCAACCATATAGTGGCGGCCCAGCTTCATGGATTCCTAGGAGTAATAGATTTTCTCGACCTGTTTCAACCTGGCTTCTGGCCTAGTTTGGGGACTGAAATGCTTTTGGGTCCTCTGGTGGATGACCTATTCTAGGTACTAGTCAAGGGAAATGAGTGTCTGTTGGTTCATATGGCCTTAGGCACTTGTCTTAGCTTGCCTCCTGCTGAACCTGATGCTTCTTCAAGACGAATGTTTAGCAAAAAGGTTTCAAAGGCAGCATCTGAGCACTCCTACTGATGACATCACCACTTCTGCTATAGGAGACGTTCTGAAGCTCCACTCCCCCCCCCCCGCTCCCCCTCAACTATACCCCTGCTCCTAAGTGAGAAACTGGATGGGAAATACAATGTCTTTTTCAGTTCTGAATTGCATGGAATGAAATAAAAATTCCTGTACCAGCATGACAGCCAAATAGCACTAAAGTGTTTCTCAGAACCCATCTTGACAATAACTCAAAAAAATGAAATAGACTGGGAATACACACTTTGCACTACATCAAATCCTCAATGATCATTTAACTCACAGGGACATTTTCTTTCATTAAAAGTGATTACCCAAGCATGGTGTTAGTAATTTATCAAGGCAAGAGTGTACAGAGAAAGGCAATGTCTAAGCTCCTGCATACTGCTGCAAACTTTCATTCTTGCTTCACTCTGGGATACACTAAACTAAACTAAATGCCTGGAATAATATTTAGTAACATGGTGACGAGTTTTGCAAAGTATTTTCATATTTATGGGGAAATTCAGTTCCTAACATGAATTCAAAGCATGATTAATAAAACATCCAACATAATTTTTGTCTCTGTGCTCTAAAAGCAGAATGGGCTCCCACCAAATACGATGGGAAGTGGTTTGATTTGTTCAGGCAAGCAAAGGCCACTGCTCATTTAGAATTTCAAGCACCACCTCAAAGCTTCTGTCCAGTGGCGTAGCTAGACTGGAGAGGAGGCAAGTAGCTCTGCAAGACTCCGTTACATCGGAGTCAGCGGCCCCTCCCCCTTGCTGTTGGAGCCATTCTGGCAGGAATGGCAACACGCAGGACACTCCCCTGTCGCTGCCAGAATGGTTCCAACAGCAACGGGGACGGGCCGCTGACTCCGGTGTAACGGAGTCTTGCAGAACTACTTGCCTCCGCTCCAGTCTAGTTTCACCTCTGCTTCTGTCCCACTGTTTTAATGTTGCAGCAAAGGTACTATTCTTTGTTAATGAAAGTAGAGCCATAAATAATATCATTGATGGATACTGGTTAGCACTGGACAGCTTGTTTCCAGGAGCTAGAGTGTCGTTTAACAGTCACCATTACAAAACAATGAAATGAGGAGGACTTGTGTCAAACATGGGAAGTGAACTTGGCATTTCCCTCTCACAGCCCAGTCCTATAGGCTGGGTCCACTGCCAGAACTGGCATAAAGCAGAACATGCCTTACGGTGTTGTAAACACCGTTCCAATGGCACATGCTTCCGGGCACCCACCAGAGACAACAAATGGCAGCAGCCAAGAGAGGCTCCGCCAGTCCCAGTACATTGGCGGAAGGGCGCTCCATGGGCAGGGGGGGAGGGCATTGCAGGAGGGATATGGGGGATATGCAGGAGGGATGTTGGAGGCAGAAGGGGTGTGTCTCTGCAAAAGCAATGCATGCCGAGATGCTATCCCCGCCGGAGCCTCCCAACATACCCCCTTTCTCTCCTTGAACTTGCACCAGCAGTATAAGGGAAAATATTTTCTCTTGCCTCTCCCAAGCTTCCTGAGCAACCCCCCACCCCCAAGAGCATATAGCACTTTCTATTTTGGCACGCTTGCATGCTATAGCGAGGGTAGGATAGGATTGGGCTGTCAATTTACTAATGCTACAATTTTATACAACATTTCCTGAGAGTAAGCCCCACTGAATGCAATAGGACTTACTTCTGAGTAGATATGCATAGGACTATGCTGGAAGTAATTAACTAGCAGCCCAGTCCTGTCTAGCAGGATGTGTCGGTGCACCTGCTGCATGCCTGCTTCCTAACCAGGATTGGGACTGTCCCAGTACGCTGGAGGCCTTCTCAGGGTAAAGGGACGTTTGTCCCGTTACCCCAAGTAACGCACACCACTCCAATGGGGCTACTCAGATGTGCACCAGCTATTTTGTTGGAGCACATTTGAGAACCCTGTGTAACGGCGACTAGGCCCGGGAAGGGGGATAGGATTCGGCGGAGGCCGCCGCCAACGATCCCTCTCCTTTCCCAGGCCCAGCCAACCAATCCCATCCCCCCCCCCAAATGTGCCATTCCGCCCTCTCCCCACCCTCTGCCTGGCGGGAACTCATCTCTCTGCCATGGCAGTGATCTGTCCTGTGGCGCCAGAGGAGTTGCGCAAGCCTCTCCGCCAGCACCGCTTACTTGTTACCCTTATGGCACATTTGCGACACCCTAGACCTGTCGAGGTCTAGACAGGATTGTGCTGCAAGTATTCATATTTATGAACCTAACTTTAGGCTACCTTTCTTTTTTACAGTCTTTAATTTTTAAACACTTTTTATTTTAGAACCACGCATATAACATTAAAATATACCTGCTAATTGAAGAATCGTTAGCTTTTTCATTCAAAACTAGCCCAGATGCATACAGGGCTTTTCTACACCAAAACTAGTTTCAGCATTTTACCCTTGTAACTGTCATGATATCTCCTAAAGAATGCTAGAACTTTTAGGTGGCAGAAGTGCTGGGAATTCACTGGTAGATTTTCCTACCCTTTCCACACAGAACTATAATCCTCAGGATTTCCTGTGATGACAGAATGAGCATTAAACCAGTTTAAGCCTGTACTATAAATCAATTGGTATAAATAGCACCACTGAGGACTTTCATATGGGGATAATGACCGTCTAGAAATCTGTAACTGATGTCTAAACTGCCAAAATAAAATGAGACTGGCTTTATTACTGGCTTTCTTTTAAACTTCTTGCTGCTTAAAGAAGACTTAAAATCTCAGATATGTTTGCATTGCAGAAAAAGGTCTTCACATTTGCAGCAGGACATGTTTCCAAACTACATCAATGTTGTTGGTCACTGAATGTGCCCTGCACTAGTCAGCATTATAAAACAATGTGGTATTCAACAGCTGACAGTATGGGCTAGGACAGTAGTGTAGCCAGGAGATCAGGACAGAGCCCAGTGTGGCTTGGCAATTGGGTGCAGCACGGGTGGCATCATGATGTCATGTAACATCGTGATGTCACTTCTACCGGTAGGCCCCACGGCCGGGTTCTGTGTGCTCCTCTTGGTGTTTCTGGTGGCTTAGCTCCAATCGGAGCAAAGCCACCCAAAAAACTAAGAGGTGTGTGCAGCAGCTGCCCCTAGTCTTCCAGTCACTTGATTGGCTGGTCGAAGGTCTAGGGGCAGCAACCACCATGCGCGCCTCTTAGTGTTTTCGGTGGCTTCACTCCGATCGGAGCAAAGCCACTGAAAACACTAAGAAGTCCATGGCGGCTCTGCCCCCTTAGTCTTTCGGCTAGCCAATCAACTGGCAAAAAGACTGGGGCAGCCACCACTGTGTGCGCCTCTTAGTGCTTTCGGTACCTTTGCTCCAATCAGAGCAAAGCCCAGGGTGGACCACACCAACCACTTCACAGTAGCTACGACACTGGGCCAGGATCCAATGGGATTGCATTAACTTGCACAAAACAGCCTTGGAGCCATGCTATTAGCTTCCCTTCCCCTGCCTGACAAGCTATTCCCAAATTTTGGAAGGGGGGGGGAACCTTGGGTTAATTCTCCAATGAAGCATAAGTAACTATGGTCAGAAAGGGAAACTGGGAAAACTCATATGTGCATATGCACCCTTTTATGCATGCTTCCCCCCCCCCCGAACTTGATCTCATGAGCTGTCGATCGAAAGGTCGGCAGTTCGAATCCATGACGGGGTGAGCTCTCGTGCTTGTCCAGCTCCTGCCAACCTAGCAGTTCCAAAGCGTGTTAATGTGAGTAGATAAATAGGTACCGCTTGTGGGAAGGTAAACAGCGCTCTGTGTTCCAGGTGCATGCTATGCGCTGCGGCAAGGAGAGTCATGCTGTCCACATGACCATGGAGGCGTCTTCGGACAACGCTGGCTCTTTGGCTTTGAAACGGGGATGAGCACCACACCCTAGAGTCGGACACGACTGGACTTAATTGTCAGGGGTCACCTTTACCTTTAGCAGGTTTATATGTGTGCGAAGGTAACATTCCTACAGGTATTTAAATAATTTTGAAATCACTTATCCAAATTTTCAAAAGCACAAAACACAATGTGGTGAATTCAGCCCTTAAAAAAAAATCAGACACAGATCACCCTGACTGATGCTTGAATCGTATTAATGAATTCAAAAAAGCATTACAATTTTTTTTTAAATTTCAGCTGCCGCCAATTTCCATGCCAGCTCAGAATTACATTTCTCCAAAGTGAATACCAGAGATATCTCATCCAAAAGGAAACAGAAAACATTGTGAGGAGGCAGTTGTCTGCACAGATCTTGTTTAGTCTCAGGGTCAATATACATCCAGTGCAATCAAATGTTAAAGTTTTTCCTGGACTGTACCACTTTCGACTGAAGACGGGGAGATTGCCTATTAGAAGTTCATCCAGGAACAAAAGTCTCTCCACTTAGAAAATTTACCATTTCAGGGTGAATGATTCACCATAACCTCCTACCCAGTATAGCTATTTAGGAGTCTTTTGCAGAGGAGAGCATTCAAACCACACCTTTAGCCTAAAATCAGAAGACTTACGATACAATCTTGAGAGGGTTTAACATGCTGCTTCAAATAATATTAGAGATATTTGTTAATATGCAACCCTGGAGATTGAGAAGACGTAGGTAGATTGAATCACAGACATGTAAGGTATCTCATCTGAGTCATTGACAATCAGAACAATATTGGCTCGCTCTTTGAAATTCAAATCCTGTGTCATAGCAGCTGAAATTGCACACTGAAACTTAGATTTGGTTTTATCAAGATGACCTTTGCAGTTGAACACCACCATCTCAGTTTTGCACAAAGATGTGTGGCAAAATGCTCTGGGTGGGGTTCGAGTTTTACATTGTGGTTTTCCACAGTTAGCCCTAACTACATTCAGTATTTGCCTGGAATCTTCCAATATACTCTCAGAATGACATTTGAATGAAATATTGACAGAGAAAAACAAACAAACATTTGCATGACACTAGGGAATATCTATTCAAAATGTCATGGTTTAACAGTTTGGAACACTTAACATGCAGCTGCATTTTCTAATGCTGTCACACCATTGATCTGTCTGGTCCATTGATTCTCAAAGTTCACCCCACAAGGCAGGGAGAACTCTGAGTCTTTGTGGGGGTGGTGGCAATGGTGGCAGTGATCCTGGGGATAGCGCCGCCGCTGGGGGTAAACGTAATCGTCCTTACCTCACTGAAAACCGGAAGTGGTTATAAACCGCCACAGAGTGGCGTTCTAAAGCTTGAGGAGGCCTGTTGAGGTGTCCGCAGGCCTCCCTGCACCCCCCAGAAGCCGTCAGGACCCCTGGTAAGTGTGCAATATATATATATATATATATATATATATATATATATATATATATATATATATATATATATATATATATATATATATATATATCGTGGTGGCGATCCCTGGGATCACCACCACCATGCTATCCCCACCCCAGGGGACAGCATCTGATTTTAGTGGTAGGTCATAACCAGAGGCGCAGGAACGGCCAGTCCGCCCCTGAGCGGCATGCTGCGGTGTGTGTGCATCAGCCACTGGTTCAGAGGCAATTCGGCGGTGCGGTTTTCCATGCCGCTTTGGAGCTCCCTCCGCACTGCTTTGGAGCTCCAGAACGCTGCTACGGAGGCTCCAGGAGGGCGGGTGATCATGCAGAGGCCCTCTCTTCCCCGGCATGCCATCCTTGCACCTGCCAGGCAAGGTATGCCCTACACCAGCCGGTGCAGGGGGAGGGCAGGGATATTCCAAGCCCTCTCCTGGCCCAGTTAATTAATTTAAAAAAACAAAAATTTTGTGTTTGGACATTTTGGCCACAAATAAATAAATAAATGGCCAATTTTCTGCCTGCCGTTGCCACTTACCTGTCCCACCGCCACCATCATCCTTCCTCATCGCCATCTTCGCCGCCACTATCTTGCCAGTGCCATCCTCACCATCGCCCTCATTGTCCTCGCCGCTATTCACGCCACTATCGCTGTCCTCCGCCGTCCTCCGCTGTCCTCACCACCGCTTGGAGCCTGGCTGGCTGCATCCAAGTCGGCCAGGACCCCTGCCCCATCCAGAGCCACCGCTGCTTTTAAAATGTTTTAAAAGCGACCTTTTTCCTGTCGGCCATCTTGGATCTCACGAAATCCTTCATGAGATTTGGGAGCCGCCATCTTGGATCTCATGAGATTTCTTGGATCGTGGATCCAAACCACACCTGGATCTCGTGAGATTTCGCAAGATCCAAGATGGCGCCGCTGGAAAAAAGGTAAGTTTTTAAACTTTAAAAAGTGGCAGAGGCTTCACCTGGAGCCCGGAACCCGGAACCCGGGACGGTCCTGGGTTTTCCGGGATGGATGATAAGCCTACCCACAGGGCCTCAGGCTGCTTGCACTGAGGGAAGGGGACAATCGGCAGCCTGGGACCAAGATAGAATGTGGCAGCCGCCACTTTCTTTAGGCCGGCCGCTGCATCTTACACAGGAATGGGCTGTATATCTATGTATAATCTTACATAGATAGGTAGATACATAGGCTTACCATTCGTCCCGGAAAAGCCGGGACTGTCGCGGTTTCCTGGATCCGGCCCCTGGTCAGTCCCAAGCTTTCCGGGCTCCTTTGCTGCCGCTTTTAAAACTTACCTTTTTTTGGTGCTGCCATCTTGGATCTCATAAAATCTCACAAGATCCAAGATGGTGGTGCCCAAATCTCGCGAGATCCAAGATGGTGGCACCCAAAACTCGTGAGGGCACATAACTTTAAAAGTTATATGTTTAAAAAGTTTTTAACTTAAAAAGTTAAGTTTTTAAAAGGTTATAAATCTTGTTTTTACCTTTGCATGTAAACCAAAGCTATATTTTCAGGCTTTAATACGGTTTTAGAATGGGAAATCGTGCTCCAGGAGCCTCTTCTGGGTAGTGCGACTCCTCCCTCTCCTCTCCCACTTTTGCCCCAGAATGCATGGCAATGCATTCTGGGTGAGCCTGGGCAAAGGGAGGGAGAGTTGAGTGACCTGGAAGAGGATCCGGGAGCACAATTTCCCCTTCTAAAGCCTTATTAAAGCCTAAAAACAGAGCGGTTTACGCACAAAGGCACGTAAAGGTAAAAGGAAGATTTTAAAACCTTAAAAAATAATCCGGTCCCCTTGCCATCCACAGGCATCCGCACTGAATCAAATCCATGGATGACTAATTTGTGGATCGCAAGGGCCCACTGTAGCATCCATAAGTGGTGTTTTTGTAAAATGAAATTTATTAAATAAATTGTCTTTTTCCAGAAGTAAGACAGAAGGCTAAAAAGAAAGAAAGAAAGATTGGTTGATTTTGTCCTGCCTTTCTTCCTTGTTGAGGCTAGGAGCACAGTCCTAGGTATGTCTACTCAGAAATAAGTCCTCTTATGTTCAGTGGGGCCTACTCCCAGGGAAGTGTCATAGGGTTGCAGCCTAGAGAGATGAGGATTGTTTATGATTTCATAGGGATTTGTATTGTGATGTCACTGATAAATATATCTTGTTTAAATGTAAGTGTATGGCTGGCTTCAAATCCCTCTCTCACATAATAACACATGAAAATATAGAGGACCAAATGACACAATTTTGACATAAGGCTTTGGTGGCACACGTTAAGGAAAAAGCTCAATTCAAAACACAGAAACCCTTGAGCAGCAGCATGTGTTATCAAGGACAAAGCCATATGCAGCACATAGATCCCTCAGGCATGATGAATGAGCTTTGAAACTAGGGACAATTTTAGAATGAAGCAGCATCCTGGCTCACGGTTTGCCAGTGATTTCCAAAGGTGAATACAAGACTTACAGCACAAGACTTACCACCGATGTAACCAGTGGTGCAGTGAGAATGGAAGGCCCCAGAATGGAAAGAGGATTCAAATCCCCTTCAAAGGGGGATTCAAAGGGGATTTAAATCTTCCCTCCCCTCCAAAGCCTCCTACCCTGCCCTTCCTCGCTGGTTACACCGGTGGTGTAAGTTGGATAGGATTGCGTGGCTAAAATCCAATCCTATTCTCACCAGCCGCAATTGGTGAAGATCCTCTGCTGGTTCCGACTGTAAAGCTTTTCTCATGCCACCAGCGCTGATGTGCTGCATCCTATAGTGTGGGCGACCCAAAGGTAAACAAGAGATAAGTAAAAATAATTTTTACTTACCTCTGCGTAAGTCTTCAAGCTGCCTATGGGCCTACATGTACATAGGTAAAGGTAAAGGTTCCCCTCACTTGAAAGCCAGTCATTACTGATTCTAGGGGCAGTGGTCATCTCCGTTTCAAAGCCAAAGAGCCAGCGATGTCCAAAGACACTTCCGTGGTCATGTGGCCGGCATGACTCAACGCCGAGGTGTACAGAACTCTGTTCCCTTCCCGCCCAGGCGTTACCTATTAACCTACCTGCAATTTCTTGCTTTCGAACTGCTAGGTTGGCAGGATTACATGTACATATGCCACCTAAAACGTAACAACACTGGAGTAACACTATTTTATGTATCTAGTTTAGTTTGCCCTAATTTTCTCCCCTCACACCATCCAGGCCTAGTACTGATACTATGAGCCTTCAGCAGTAAGCCACCCTGAACAAACAGAGAAAGGGAAGTATCAATAAAACATCTATGCTATGGAAACCAGGGAAAAGGAGAACTCAGGAGGAGAATGACTTAATGGCTGCCAAGCAATGTGAACCTTAGCATCTCTCAGGATTGGAGCTCTCTTAGGTCTGTAACAGGCTGGCTTTGGAAAGGGAAGGAAAAAGCAAAGGGATCTGGTGTTCTCTAATAACAGAGAAGATGGCAATCTGCCAGAAGCAAGAGTATCCTGCCACTGACAGAAGTTATGGAGGAATGCAGAAATGCTCCATGTAGGTTGCATATAGGCAGTGGTATCTAATATATCTGGAATACACACCACCAACAATATTTCTCATTTATAGCCCAATCCTATCCTCTGCTAGCATGCAGCACCACCAACGCAGCACCCACTGCATGCTATGAGCTGGCTGAGGACCAGACCGGCTGGGAGAGGTAAGTAAAGACATTTTTTACATACCCCTGTGGCCGCTCTGTGGTCCCCAATGGGCCTACTGAGATCCTCACTAGATCTTGGCTGGCATAGCTCTAGTAGGCTGGGGGGGGGAGAGATCTGAGCTGGGATAGGAGGGTTAGGATTTGGTGCATACCACTGTTACTGAGATACAACCTCCTCCCGCCCTACTCCCCACCCCAACTGCCCCTGCCACCAGCCAACTGGTAGTTGGTCTGCCATGTGCCTCATGCTGGCAGCACGAGGCCCAGAGGACCTCACGTCACTGGCAGTTCTCCACAGAGTGGGAGAGCTGCAGCTGCGCCAGTGGCCAATGAGATATGCTAGTGGACCACGCAGTCCGTTAGCACATTTTGCAGATAGGTTTGAGTCATTAGTAACATTCAAGCTTCCAGGTTCTGGAGCCAAGTTCTGGATTTTACAGTTGAACAATGTAGGGAAATTGCATTTTTTTTCTTGCACTGGTGGTTCATGCCCATCTTCAAACCGCACAGACCATCTTCCTCTCCCATTCCACAGCAACTCATGTTGCATTAAAAGCCTCTGTCCCCTGCCAATCCACTTCTTTCTAATCCTAGAAGCAAAACTCTTATAAGAGAGTTGTACAAATTGCTAGGGAAGATATACATGCAGTGGCATCACTGCAGGGGGGGGGGTGGAGCTCTAAGTTCCGCTGAGATCGGAGCCTCTGTTACACGGAGGAACGAAGCGGCCCCGCCCCCTCGCCTTCGGAGCCTTTCAGGGAAGCGAAAGCAACGCGCAGCATTGCTTTCGCTTCCCTGAAAGGCTCCGAAGGCGAGGGGGCGGGGCCACTTCATTCCTCCGTGTAACAGAGGCTCCGATCTCAGCGGAACTTAGAGCTCCACCCCCCCCCCCCGCAGTGACGCCACTGTTTGCCATCTTCTTTAAAACATGTCCTGTAAAGATAGCTCCAAAGCAAAAGCATACTTTTGCTTATCATTTTAGGAAAGCTAGAATACCAAGACATGATAGTGCATGACAAATGGAAAGTTATGTTAATCCAAGTATGTTACAGGTGAATGTTCTGTTGTTCATTCATTTCGCACTACACCTGGCATAAATCTGTGCCACGAACTGAGAGTGCGTGGGACAACGGAGTCAGGTTCCACAATCAATCTTGAACCAATGGCAGATCTCAGAGCACCTTGGCAGATCTTACAAATTATCCTGAGCGTATCGGCCAACTCTAAGAAGTAGGAAAGCTTAACTGATTTCCCAGTCTCCATCTCCCCCCCCCCACAACCTTCTACATTGACTTAAATTCTGGCAGCAGATAATGTCAATCCCCAAGTGCCTCATTCTTTAATCTGAAATTACTATTCCAGAAGATAACTCTGATCTCTAACTTTTCTTAATACCATGCAAACACTAAATCCAATAAAAATCAATATCAGCCATGTTATTTCTGTGGATGTAGCAACCTGCAACTGTATCACTTATTTCCATTATTCAGGGCTAGTAAAAGCTCCATGTTTGATTAAAGCTGTGATTCACAAAGTCCCCTTGGCTCACCTTGGAATCCATTTCCCCCCCTGAGATTTCATGAAGAATGTTCCTTAAAAAAAAGTATTGAGTTTTCCTGATAAAAACTCATATTAAGCGAATGGGAGATGCATACATGTGAGATGGGAGATGCATACATGTGCATGCCTTCCGAAGAAGAAGAAGAAGAAGCTCCTGAGCATGATGGGCAATCCTACCTCCCACTCGCTGATGCAGCCACACCAACCACTTCGTTATCATGGAAGACGGTTATTTTGGGATTGACTGAAAGTGCTCCTAACTCAGACTCCCATCTTGCTGAGGTTAGTGCCACTAATAGAAGAGTTTTAAAGGTAAGTTCTCTGATTGGGATCTTATCCAATGGCTCAAATGGTGTCCCCATGAGTGCCCTGAGGACCAAGGTCAGGTCCTATCATGCATCCCATGGGGAAGTTTCAAACCACAAAGGCTTGTTTGAGGTAAGGGAACATTTGTTCCCTTGCCCCTGGGTAAGCCCTCACTGCCCTGTGGGATCTACTCAGACCAGACCTGCGCCAGCTATATAGCTGATGCAAATCTGAGTGGACCTAGGAAGGCGGATCAAGGCTGGGAAGGAGGATAGGATATCGACATTGCCACTGCTGCCAATACTGCCCTCTTCCCAGCCTTGATCCACCCTTCTCCCTGCCCCAATCTCCGCTCCATTCCTCCTGTGCCGTTCTTCCCACTCCCACCTCCTTTCCACCCCCACACTAACTTACGGGTGCTGGGGCTCTTTCTCTGGCCACTGGCACATGGACCCAGCCACTCACCGCTTGCGGCACGGCCAGGCTGTGCTATATCATGTATCTTGTTTTGCAACAGCCATACTCTAGTTCCAGCAGCATAATGCCTTTTTAGGATTGGACTGTAAAGGGTATCGTTTTGTGCCCAAGAACATAGATTTTGTACTTTTCTTGTCATTGCCCTTCTGAAAAGTAAGGGTTTCTTGCTTGCTTGCTTGCTTGCTTGCTTGCTTGTATTGTATTCTGAAATTTCCCCAAATTGTTCCTGTGGTAGAGGAGGGCACAAGCAGGTAGAGGGCAAATAAAGTACAATACCTAGGGGTTAGCATCAGGCCTTCCACCCCTTCCCTCTCCCGACTGCTTGATCTGGGAAGTATCTGGGGGACTTTAGCAGATCTCTGCTGCCATCACGAGGGTGCATGTGCGCTCGTGTATGCATGCAAACTCCCATGGATAAGGGGGGGAAGGGGGCTGGACCCCTGTCCTCCCTTCCCTTTACTTATGAGTGTGGCATACAGCTCCCTGCTCCATGCCACTTCACCTTGAAATGAACAGGAGCAGGGGATGCTGGGAAACCAGCATTCCCTGCGCCTGCTCATTGCAAACAGAAGCAGCATAGGGCAGGGGAGACTGCATGACATGCTTGTTGTAAGTAATGGGAAGGAGGCAGACTCCAAATTGCCGTTCCCTGCCTACTTGGTGCTTCATAAGGTAGGAAAAAGTTATTTCAGCAGCGCTGGTGGGGCAAGGAGGCTACTGCTGCTATGATGGTCCTCTTCTGACATGTTCTCAGCAAGTCAGGACCGGACAAATGAGCTGAGGGCTCACCCATGCTCCGCCCCTCCAAGAGCGCTGCTTTGTGTGACCATTTCAGGTCACTTCATGGGAAGGCTGGCCAGGATGTCTAGACAGAATGATGTTTCTTGTTTTAGTGCTTCCAATGCCATCCTTCCAGATTCTAGTCTCATAGTTTTCTGTGACATTGCTCCATTGTGTCCATCATTTTTTTAACCCAAAGCTAAGCTTACAAATTTCAGTGTAGGCACTTCAAAGCTATACGCAAGTGTAGAAAATCCAAATGTTTATGCACATGTTTTATTACTCAACTTATTCATTGTCAGGAGCTAAAATGCAACTGTTTCCGATCACAATCCTAATGTAAACTCGGGCGGAAGAATGAGTGTCCTGCACCCGAAGTAGTCACAAACATGCCATAAAGCATGTTTGCGACTACTCGAGAGCAGGGAAGGCTGGTGCAAGTCCGTCCTCCCCTGCTCCGCCAACAGAGCCCTCGCCCAGCCGCTGCCAGATCCAGGTAAGGATCCAGCGGGCGGGGGGGAGGATCAGCGGGGGAGGGATGGTGCCCATAGGCCCAGCCAGTTGGGAAGGGGGCAGGGGATGACTTTCAGCCATATCCTGTCCCCCGCCGAGCGGCTGGGCCGTTACACAGCCTCCTCCGACTTCCACCAGCGATTTCGCTAGCGGAAATCCGAGGAGGCTGATCAGTCCGGGCGCCATTTACACTTGGGGAAGGGGACGAGCATCCCCTTCCCTGAGTAGACCTCTGGCCAAGCTGCAGCCTGGCCACGGCAGAGCACAGGATCCGGCGGGCGGCCTGGGACACCCGATGGATCCTTAGGCAGGATTGCGCTGTTAGAGAGAGAGAGAATAAGGCATCAGAATAACTGAGATGACAGTGTGTAACACAGAAGGACAATTTTTACTGAAGTAAAAAGATCTCATGGGGCCCATGGTAGTATTTTTGTGACTTTCAGATCCCTTTTTCATTTACAACAGATGTCAGAGGAGAAGCAAAACAAACAAGGAACCTCCATCAGTTTAACCACACTCGGCTCCCCTTCCAAATGTCACATTTTTTCATGCTGCAGGGCAAGATCAGATGAAAAATGACACAGAAAGGTCACAGCACTGTCACTTTTATATTAAAATGAAATAGGCTTGACTTTGTGGGGCTTCTCCATTTTCAAAAGTTAATCTAGGGGAGTGCATTGCATTCAAATGACATCTTGAATCTTGATCCTGTTTTGTATATATCTTAGAAAAGAAAATTTGTTGGGTTCCCCCCCCCAACTTCCAAGTGTTTTGTGAGGCAAACAAGTACTTAGAAGAGAAATATGACTTTGGGGAGGATTACTGATTGTACTAAGCATGCAATTTGTATGGAAACCCTTCTACCTGCCAACGAAATTGCTTTCATAACCCTCCATCTTCCACAGCCATTGCGGCAAATTATAGTACTTGAAGTTCTGATGGAAACTCTAAGGACCAGTTGACACAGTGTGAGAAATGCCAAATATATCACAATTGGCAACTTAAGCCCAAGATAATTGGTGACTTTGGAGTTGTGTCTCAGATAGATCCACTTGTTTGTAGCAACCAATGCTCCGAAGAGGAAATGTAACTTACTTTTCGTTGATATTCATACTGTTTGTTTCCCCCCCCCCCATTATGCAGAATGGCTTACGGGATTGTTTGCAGATATAAAGAACAACATTTGCATGAATTATACTGGGAGAAAGTTTGTCATGCTGCCCTAATGCTGACTCCACAAAACATTTCAAAAAGAGTAATTGCAGTTGTTAAAGGCACAGCTAGAATACCATTGTGTCAGCAATGCAAAGCTTTCCTAGGCTGGGTGCATCTTGTAGTTCTCAAAGTACACAGATGGGTCATTAGCTTTATAAAAGCGTCTGGAATACAGTTCACATTGGCCTGCCAGGGGGTTGTGGCAAATGGGTTTGGTCTGAATGAGGAGTGTGTTGGAGAGAGATCCGAAAAGTAGTTTGCATTTGTGTTTAGGATGCAAAAGAAAATAATTTCTGTGGAAAGTCTATTTTAGGGGATTCCATACGTGACTATGGGGTCCTGTGCCCCTCTAATGGATCGGGCTGCCCATAAATGTGACCCAGTTTCATTCCAAACCCTGCCTTGTGCTGTTCATGGGGGGGAGGGGAGGGGACACGGGCAAAGAAAGGAAGATAAAAAAGAAAATGTGAATGACTACACGGGGGGGGAAGGGGGAACCACAGGGAAAGAAAGGAAAGGGCAGGAAGGGAGGAAAACTGATAAAGTCAAAGATTTGAAACATAAGAAAACAGGGGTATTTTGCAATGAATGGGGTAATTAGAAAAGCTCCAATATGCTTTTTGAAGACTGATAGGAAACAATATTCAACCTTATGGTCTCTTTTTCTCATCAATTTCCTTTTGAAAGTCAACCTCCAAACGAAACTTCATAGGCCCAAATGCAAAAAAACAAAAAAACAAAACACTTTAGTTCCCGCTGCACTTTTCTTTTGCATAAAATGTGTCCAGCTGCACGTTAGAATAATCCATCACACAGACTATTACGGAGCCGCAGGAAGACATGGCGAAACACAGCCTGCTGTCGTTCGCCCGCTCCCTCACTGGCTCCGTGCCAGTGAGAGAGCGGGCGGATGACACCCGCTCGCCGCCGCCGCCATCTTCTTTTTTAAAAAACTTACCCGGGCGCCGGCAGCATGCATCTTGGATCCCGAAATCTCGCGTGATCCAAGATGTCGGCCCCCAAATCTCGTGAGGGCATCATGCTTGCACGAGATTTGGGTGCCGACATCTTGGATCATGCGAGATTTCGTGATCCAAGATGCATGCTGCTGGCGCCCGGGTAAGTTTTAAAAAAAAGATGGCGGCGGCGGCAGCCATTCGTTCCCGAAAACCGGGCCGGGACAGAACCGGGAATCGTGGCCGATTCCCGGGACTTTCCTGGCCAAATCGGGACGAATGGTAAGCCTAGATGTAGGTGTATAGGTGACAAGGAAGACTAAATGAGTTCTGTTAAACTCAGGCTGCAAATCTTTCAACATTCTCGGATCTAGAACCAAAGTTATCCTCCAGGATTAGCACAACAACAAGGAACAAGATGTTTAATTGTAGAGGTCAGAAAAATAGTCAGAAGTTAAACCCTAGGGTCTCGCATTGGGTGTATTTAAAGGTATTTAGAAGCCTGTGATCATGCTTTCTACATTACAAAGAACTATATAATGATAGATTCTACTTCCCAAGTTAATCAAGTTTAAAATTCAAATGTTCCCATTTTGAACTGAAGTGCATCATTGGCTGATTTTAAAAAAAAAACACATGCAAATTATGTGTGTTCCTTTCCAAAGATGATCAAAATAGAAGAAGCAGAGAAAATGTGCTTGTGGCTATGCAAAGAGAACTATCAGTGCATTTTCATACATACTGCTGAATGTGCTTCTTCTCTTTCCCAAGTCTGTAATTTGACTGTCACAATGGGTTGAATACATATTTTAACTAACAATGGCTCACTTCTGCTTTCTGTCTGTAAAATTCTCACATGTGGACAAACACCTGTGAAAGCATCTTTAGAGTCATGTGGGAAAACGCCTGAATCTAGACGGGCGAGTGCAAGATCATCCTTGCTTTATGTTTTTGGCTAAACACAGTTCTGCTAGCCTTCTTTTAAAAGCCTCACAGACAATGCGTGAATGAATGAATGAATGAAAGATGAATGAAGCGTCTAGTATCCAGGACTGGATCAGAGGTTTTAGAAGTCTCTGCTGAAGCTGTGCTGTGTGGACAGCATTTTTATCAGGAATGGAAAATTTCTCTATCCTGGTGCAGCCACCACTCACCACTGCATGAAAAACCGGTATTTCTTCAGAGGATTTGGGATGGCCATTGGATTCCTTTCTTATCCAGCTTTGATCCTATGCAAACCAAGCCATATCATAAGCATATGTGAAACACGGCTTATTGCTGCCAACAAAGCCACACAACTGTGTCGAATTTCCCATGTATAATTTCTGAGCATCTGCAAACAACCATTGGTAGGTGGTGTGAGGATGTGGTTAGCAGGATGGCATGGAATGTGTCGTTCATGCTTCTTCTATATGGCTCCTTTTAACATCTTTTGAGACTTTCGAACCCAAATAACTTTTCCTCTTGGGGAGGTGAGAGTGTATCGATCTCATATTCAGAGACTAGAGGCTGGTTTACACAGGTTCACTCTAAGTTGTAAAGCATAGTGGGCTGATAAGTGGAAGAACAGGAATCAGATTTTTCATATTATCTTAAAATATAATAATTCACAGAAGTAAAATGTGGTGTAAAGCACAGAACAGCTGTTGCTGCTGAGTGATGATGGGTGAGGAGAGGAGACTCGCCCTTATTGGTGGTCACTGCTTGGACGTAACCAAGCAGGGATAGCAAATTCAATACCTTCCAATTCAGCACTGCTGCTGAATGACCTACATTGGCCAATAAGGGCCAATAAGGGCCAATGAAATCATTGACCTGAACTTGCATGGGTTGCTGAGGTCATTCAGAAACAGCACAGTACAAAGACTGCCCCACTTGGCTGCCATCAGGACCCACCCACAATTCAGAGTTCCCCTCCCACTCCTTCACTTTTCAGTGACATCAGTCATTTCCACCCCAACAGCTACCACTACTCACTGAAATAAACATCAGCTCCTTGAAAGAAGAAAATACCCATCCATATATGCATTGCAACCGAAAGACAATACAAACAGCATTGTCCATTGAAAATGTCAATCTTCTCTTGTTTATGCTCACTACTCACATCTGCTAGTTTTGTCTAAATACTGAATTGCAATCTCAGAGGACTTTCAAAACAAATTGAAAGGAAATAGCAGAAGGTTAAGATATGGGATTATCTTAATGTGGCTCTTGGCTTCATTTTGTATTGGTTTTCCTGAGTTGCTTGCCTACTTTAGCAGAATACAGTTTGTTCTAGACAACAAAAGGACCAGCTTTGCATCTAGAAGAGTTCTTTTACAAAATATATTGTGGTAGTCCTCACTCTGTTATTTGGGGGCCATTTCTATGGAATTCTGCCTTTCCAGTGACAGGTTGTAATTTACTTTTTTGTTCAGGAAGGACTTCCAATCATGCACGTACTGAACAAGCAAAGAGTACAGAGGCCAAAAATAAGTACTTTCCAAACACAACAGTATTTATATAAAGGGTTTACAGAAAAGTGAAGTAATTATGGGTAAGAATTCAAATATCCTGCTGAGCAGCACTAGTTATACAATAAAGATAGGGTCATCTGAAAACGAAGAACTTGGTACCAGTTAAATATACTGTCTTGAAAATGTTCCCACCACAACTAGGCCATTTTTCTCTCACAATATACAAGTATTAGAATGGTCTTGTTAAATTCTTAAATTGTGGTAAAATTCACACACACACACACACACACACACACACACACACACACACACACACACAACAGGTCCATAAAGCTCCACTGCTCCTCATGTGATTTATGACCACTTCTGGGTTTTGTCCAAAAACTGGAAGTTGACATAAATTGCAGTGAAGCGGCGATCTAAAGTTCGGGGAGGCCCCGGGAAGGGGTCCGCAGGCCTCCCTGCACCCTCCAGAAGCCGTCAGACCCCCCCCCCCGGTAAGATAAGGAGGACCACTTCGCCCCTGATGACGGCACGATCCCCTGGATCGCTGCCGCGCTGTCCCCATCCCCACAAAGACCCAGAGTTCTCCCCGCCTAGCAGGGAGAACTTTGAGAACCAATGAAATTGCTTATATCTGAAGAAAATTAGTCATGACAAAGTCCCATTGGACTGTTGGTCAATGGACTGTTGCTCATTCAGTATTGCCTGTGCTGGCTGGCTGGCTGGCCGGCTGTGGCTCTCCAGAGTTTCAGACAGGAATGTTTTGCTGCCCTTCCTAAAGATACCAGGACTTGAACCTGGGACCTTCTGCATATGAAACATGTACTCTACTACTGACTGCCCCCCAGGGCCCATGAGAGGGAGGTAAAGGAGGTAAATTGTACCCGGGTCCAGGGTCAAAAAGGGAGCCTGGGAGCCAAAGGAGGGGGCCCAGAAATTTCCTGGGATCTCAGCTGGCCTCATGGAGAGTGAAAGATGGAGGCCGGTCCAACCGGGTGGGCAGGTCTACCAGGCAGGTAGACGGCGTTGCATTGGGAAGCCTGGTAGACCTGGGCACCAGAGACATTTCTGGCCGTTGCTGCCCTCCCCCAGCCCTGTTTTGCCTCCTCCCCCTTTGAGAAGGGGCCCCAAAGAAACTTTGTACCCTCCAGATAAAATTCCTCTCAGAGGCCCGGCTGCCCCCCTTCTGTTTACAACCCACATAATTGACAGAACATCGGGTCATTTCAATTCTGCTCTTCAGTCAAACAGAATCATCCTTCTGGGCTTCCATTGTCTCAAAAAGGTATAAGTTAGTGATTTGTTTGTTAACCCTCATTGCAGCAGAGAGCAGGACTCTTTTATTTAGCTTATATTTGTGTGTGTGTGTGTGTGTGTGTGTGTGTGTGTGTGTGTGTGTGTGTGTGTGTGTGTGTGTGTTTACTTTTTAGGATATGTACAACCCACTTTTCCATCAAGAAGCCCTCTAACCGCTTTTACAGGAATTAAACAATTGATGACAATAACATCAGCAAATACACTGGCAAGCCTTCCAGAGAATTCAGGCCTCCATTACTATTGAGAGGCCAGCAATGAGAGGCCAGTGCAATGAACTAGTCATGGTGACCCAAAAGGCCCTGCCTTAAATGGCTATCTGCTGTAACTCAGATGACAGGAAATAGCACAGAGCCTTTGATGTTGGTCTGAGTGCTTGGTAGGTTCATATTGATGGGCTCAGTCCTTAAATTATCCTGGCTTCAGAGTGATTGAGAATTTAATAATTACAACCAGCACTTTGAATTGGGTCTGGAAGCAAACTGACAGTCAATGAAGATGGAACAATATCAGAAACGCAATGCATTGCAATGAACTTCAGTTATTTTTTCTAAATTTCTACATTTGGCCTTCTTTTCATGAATGTTTAATTTTCAACAGTGGATTAAGACTCAAGACTCACTTAATCCACTGTTAAAAAATACAGTATCCAGATTTCCATCGGGTGAAAGCAATCTTCTTTCTACAAAAGCAGATGAACCATGAAGCAGCTTTCAGCATGCCTTTTGCTATAAAACAGACTGTTAGCTTTATGACCTGAACATTAACAATCTTTTGCAAAGGCTCATTTGGAATTTCCAGCCAGCCTAAACACTACACACAGCACACAGAAAGGCACTATTATAATCTGGGAATTAAGCTGTGTATTGAAGAGAGATGAAAAACAGAAGCACGACTGTTTGTCAAAATTTGAAAGAGAAACTCCAAATGCATTCCCTGTTCATTATAAATTCCTTCATGCTCTTTCGCAACAAAAACATGGTGTTGGAATATTTTTGTGCTCCAATCCACCGCCCAGGGCCAAATGGAATTGCTACTGCATTCTGAACAAGACTCCAAGCAAGTACTACTACTGCATGGTTATGTGCTTCTCTGTTCCCTAACCAGCTGGAAGCTGCTTGAAGTTCCATGATCCATGGAGAAGGTTGCTACAGCTCAGAGCCGTAGTAACTCTTCAGAGTTTATCTTTGACTGAACATGGAAAGAGGAGATATTTCTAAAGGAGAGTTGAAGCAAAACACTTTGGACTCAGATATATGAGCAGAAAAATGTGTGCATAACCAACAGTTCTGAGGAGAGAAGCATGCAGAAATCACCTCTTAATACACAGTTCTACGTTATTGTGAGCACAAGCTTATGCTTGTCTACTCAGAAGTAAGTTTCATTGTCTTCAAAGGGGCTTGTTCTCAGGAAAGTGTGCAGAGGATTGCAGCCTGTGTCCATAAACTGACACATTAGTAGGCCTGCCATATTTTCCCCACCGCCAACCGGGACACACACACCCACAGTCAATTAATTAATTTAAAATAAAAAATAAATTTAATAAAAATAATTTTAAAACTAAAGGGGGCGCAAAGCGCCCCCTATTGCCGCGCAAAGCGCGTTTGAAAATTTTAATTATTTAATTAATTTCATCATTAAAAAATTAAATAAATTAATTTACCCCATCCGTCGTGCTGGTTGCCCTCGCATTGCTCCTCGTCCTCGCGCTGTTCCCCGTCGAGCGGGCACCACAGGCAAGCAGGCTTTGCGGGCCAGTCTCCCACCGGCACCGCATGGAACCGGTGGAAGACCGGGCGAACGAAAGCCTACAGCTGCCCGTGCTGTGTGCGGCTCTGGCAGGCTGTCTCCCACAGGCTGTCTCCCACCAATGTCTCCGTGCCAGTGAAAGAGCGGTCGGACGACACCCGCTTGCCACCGCCGCCATCTTCTTCATTTTGAAGAACTTACCCGGGGGCGCTGGCATCATGGATTACGAAATCTCGCGTGATCCAGGATGTCGGCGCCCAAATCTCGTGAGGGCATCACACTGGATCTTGCGAGATTTTGTGATCCATGATGCCAGTGCCCGGGTAAGTTCTTCAAAAATGAAGATGGCGGTGGAGGCGCTGCCATTCGCCCTGGAAAACCGGCCCGGGAACGAGGGCCAATTTTCCAGGACTGTCCCGTTTTTTCCGGGACGGATGGTAGCCCTACGCATTAGTCATAAGAACATAAGAGCCCTGCTGGATCAGGCCAAAGGCCCACCTAGTCCAGCTTCCTGTATCTCACAGTGGCCCCACTAGAAGCCTCAGGGAGCACACAGACCACAAGATACCCATTTCCTGTTGTCACCCCCTTGCAACTGGCACAGAGAAAACCTACTTCTAAAACCAAGAGGTTGCTTATGGCTTGTAACCTGTGATGGTCTTTTCCTCCACAAATCTATTCAAGCCCCTTTTAAAGGCATCAATTCCAGGTGCCATCACCACATCCTGTGGCAAGGAGTTCCACAGATGAATTACATGCTGGGTGAAGAAATATTTTCTTTTATCCATTCTAACTCTCCCTCCACTCAATTTTAGTGCATGTCCCCTGGTTCTGGTGTTGTACGAGAGGGAGAAGAATTTCCCTCTATCCACTCTCTCCATCCCATGCATAATTTTATACGTCTCAATCATGTCCCCCCTCAGGCACCTTTCTTCTAGACTGAGAAGCCCCAAACGCTGTAGCCTTTCCTCATAAGGGAGGTGCTCCAGCCCACGAATCATTCTGGTCGCTCTTTTCTGCACCTTTTCCTATTCATCTATTTGGTGCTAAGGTATCTAATGGCACAATCCTATCCAACACTGTGCTCAGCCATCCAGCTATGCCGGCTCCAGCAATGGGGTATCCTGAGCACAGTAGGCAGGGCTAGAGGTCTTCTTGGGGTTAGGGAACTTCTGTAAAGCCACAGTCCCCACAGTGAGTCTGCTCAGATCTGCACCTGTCATTTTGGCAGTGCAAATCATGGAGGCCCATGTCAAGAGAAACGGGCATGGGAGGGGGATGGGATATGCCGTACGCTGCTGCCACTGATCCCGTCCCTCCAGGCCCAATCCGCCCACCCCGCCCTCCCCTCGCCCTGGAATGCTCTCCTCTCACCCCTGAGTAGGCTTACCATATTTTTCAAACTTCAAACCGGGACACCCCCCCATACCCCCCCGAGGTAAATAATTAATTAATGTCAAAGCAACGAAAAAGCAAGGCCAAAGAACCACAACCAATCGTAAACCACAACGAAAAAGCAATCAGAAACAGCCCAAACCAAGCGCAAACTAGCCTCCACAACGAAAAAGCAATTCTAAACCACAACGAAAAAGCCATCAGAAACAGCTCAAACCAACCCCCAACTACCATCCACCACGAAAAAGCAATCTAAACTACAACGAAAAAGCATTCAGAAACAGCCCAAACCAACCGCAAACTACCCTCCACAACGAAAAAGCAATTCTAAACCACAACGAAAAAGCATAAAAAACAAGCATAAATGTCACAATAAAGCAGAAATCCACATAAGAAATCCTTTTAATGAATAAGTTATCCGCGTGAAGCTTGGCCGTTTTTTAAAATAATTAATAAAGTAAAGGGGCGCGAAGCGCCCCCTCTTGCCGCGCGAAGCGCGTTTGAAATTTTTAAATAAATAATTAATATTTCTATTAAAAATATATATTTAAAAAATACGCTTACCTGGTCGCTGGTCACTGGTCGGTGGTCGCTGGTCGGTGGTCGCTGGTCGGCCCGAGGTTGAGAAGCAGGCTGTGCCTCCCAGTGGCTCCATGCAACACGGGCAAGAAGCAGGCTGTGCTTCTCCCGGTGCCGCTGGTCTCGCAGCCGCACCGGGAGAAGCACAGCCTGCTTGCCTGCGTTGCGCGAGCCCTGGAGCTCGCGCAACACAGGCAAGAACCAGGCTGTGATTCTCCCGGTGCCGCTGGTCTCGCAGCCGCACCGGGAGAAGCACAGCCTGCTCGCCTGCGTTGCGCGAGCCCTGGAGCTCGCGCAACACGGGCAAGAAGCAGGCTGTGCTTCTCCCGGTGCCGCTGGTCTCGCAGCCGCACCGGGAGAAGCACAGCCTGCTCGCCTGCTTTGCGCGAGCCCTGGAGCTCGCGCAACACGGGCAAGAAGCAGGCTGTGCTTCTCCCGGTTCCGCTGCGAGACCAGCGGCACCGGGAGAAGCACAGCCTGCTCGCCCGCGTTGCGCGAGCCTCCAGGAGGTTCACGCAAAACGGGCAAGAAGCAGGCTGTGCTTCTCCCGGTGCCGCTGCGAGACCAGCGGCACGGAGAGAAGCACAGCCTGCTTGCCCGCATTGTGTGAGCCTGCTAGAGGCTCGCGCTGGCCGGGCAAGCAGGCTGTGCTTCTCCGGTCTCCCAGCGGCACCGCATGGAGCCGCTGGGTGACCGGAGAAGCACAGCCTGCTTGCCTGGCCAGCGTGAGCCTCCAGCAGGCTCGCGCAACACGGGCAAGCACTGTGCTTCTCCCGGTGCCGCTGACGACCGGGAGAAGCACCCGCTCGCCGCGCCGCCATCTTCTTTTTTTTTTTATTTCAAACTTCCCGGCATCTTGGGTCACGAAATCTCGCGTGATCCAAGATGTCGGCGCCCAAATCTCGTGAGGGCATCCCTCACGAGATTTGGGCGCCGACATCTTGGATCACGCGAGATTTCGTGACCCAAGATGCTGCCCGGTAAGTTTAAAATTTTAAAAAAAGATGGCGGCGCCCATTCGTCCCCCGGGACACGACCGGGAATCGGGTCCGATTTCCGGGACTGTCCCGGCGAATCCGGGACGAATGGTAAGCCTACCCCTGAGCCATGCAGCCCAGCCACAGCTTACCTGTGCTACTGTAATTGTCCCGGGCCAGTGCAGTCATCCTACTCCGGACAGGATTGGGTTGTAATTATAAATTGTAACATAAACTGCAACCTTGAGATGTAGAAGCTGCCAGATTCTCACAAATGTGTTCATTTGATGCATAAAAAACAGCTTTCGTAATCATCTTAAATGATTTGTACTTATTTAGTGTACATTTCCTACAGGTTTGCAATCTAGCCATTCCATTTACTGCTTTTAAAACCATAGACCCAGAATGAACAATTAAAAAAAAAATCTGGATAAACACATTCCTTACTTCATTCATTTTCACACTTGGTTGCAGGAGAAGGCAAACTATTTTGGTGTTCCAAAGCCAGAAAGCAAATGTACAATGTAATGTGTGAAACTGCATAAATAATTTAGCATGAAAAAATTGTGTATATCTTAAGAGTAATTACACTGAATCATTAATCTCATTAGTAGAGCTGTTAAATGTGTTTGTGGCATCTTGCTAAGTAGTTCATACATTTTAGGACAAGAAGTACCTGCAACATTACCTGGCCAAACACAGTTAACAAAACACACAAACACACACACACACACATACACCAGTCATCACACCCTCCTGAGCATGTTTAACTGTTTCGAACAGACTTGTAAAAAGCTGCTCATTTCCAGGAAACCAGACAAGGAAGAGGGGTGTGTGTGTGTGTGTGTGTGTGTGTGTGTGTGTGTGTGTGTGTGTGTGTGTGTGTGTGTGTGTGTGTGTTTAAAGGCCACCAAAAACCAACATTGGTACGTATGTGACAAGTAAGCTATTAAACACATGTGACCTAGTAACTTGGGACTTTTTTTCCCCTAAGGTTGGTATAATTAACTTCCCATAAACCAGACTGAGTGCTACATGTGGAGAGCAGTTTTACATTGGAAAAACAAAATGGGTTTACAGAACAAACAGCTCCACGTGGCTAAAAACCTAACCAAGCCATAGACTTGCATATTAGAAAGAAAAGCACAGGAAAGATGGAGCAGCTACTGAAAATAGCAGTTTTCATTACAATTCTTATTTCCATTTTTCCCCCAGCTTAACTGAAAAGAGTCAAGCTAAAGTATCCAAGACAACAGAGATTCTATAATCCAAACTTTCCAGCTCTAGCAAGAAGACAAGAAGATTTGCAAAGCTTCAAGTTGTGGTCATATTGTTTAATTTACAAAGTCTGTTCACACCAAAGAGATTCTGTCATATATAAGAAGGTTGTTTAAACAATGGTTTAAATTTAGCAAGTGGGTTTACAAAAACAACAATAAAAACAACCAACCACTCCTAGATTATAGGCTTCCTGATTTCCAGAAAGGAATGTAGGATTTTTACAAGTTTGTGGTATTTCAAAAAGATATTGCCATGAAC
Organism: Plestiodon gilberti rubricaudatus; assembly: GCA_026170595.1. Lineage (NCBI taxonomy): Eukaryota > Metazoa > Chordata > Lepidosauria > Squamata > Scincidae > Plestiodon > Plestiodon gilberti. Next base: position 27,653,033 of record JANXHW010000003.1, on the reverse strand, counting down.
TGCAAGGCAAAGACACGTAGGCTGCTAACTTGAAAACTTTCCATGCGGGCAGAGAATTCAAATTCAGAAGCTGTGCCAATGAGACAATTAGCTGGGGCCTCTGTAGCACAATAGTGATTTATGCATTTGTGAGGCCTGAAGTCAGGACTTCCCAAGCATGAAGAGCGGGGAGCTCAAACTTGGAAACTACTTTCATTGCCAGAGCTCAGCTCAGCTCACATCTATCTGAATCCTACTGAATCCTACATCACCACATCCTACTGTTACTCCTTGCTAGGGGAACTATAATTCATTGCTAGCATATTTCCCAGAGACTGTAACTCCTCTTCTACAAGGATACATTCATACATTCCCCATATTTATATCTCACCCTTCCTCCAAGCAAGTCAGGCTAGTGTAGATGAAGGATGCTGTCCTCCTGTAACATCTCAAAAAACCTGGGAGATCAATTATTTATTTATTTATTTGTTTGTTTGTTTATTTATTTATTTATTTTCTGTATTTATATACCGCCTTTCTCATCATCAGATTTCTCATCAGATTTATTCAAGGCGGTTTACATAGGCAGGCTATCTTTAGACCTGATAAGGGTCTTTACAGTATTGTTCTATTCCTATATAGAACCTTCCATGCTCGAGATGTTTTCCCTTCCGAGTGCAGCCCTCCTTCTGGCTTGTGCTTTGCACTGCCAAGCTTCACAGTTCACCGCAGTTCACCCTCGGACGGTTGTCTTAGATGTTCTCTCTCTAGCTGACTCCTCCGCATTCCACCCTCTCACGATGCCTTCTCAGTGTCTTTGCGAGGTTGGTCAGCAGCTTCCGTCTCCCATCCAAGCGGGAACCAAGGTCGACCCTGCTTAGCTTTTTCAGGCAGGGCACCGGCTCAAGTGAAAACTCAAGCCCCGAAGTGACCCAGACAACTTATTCCTCAAGTGGGAATTTGATCCTCGACCTCCTCAGTCCAAGTTGAATACTCTAATCACTACATTTCACCAGAATTGATTTGAACATTGCATCAAATGTGTCTCTTCTACAGGTACACTATGAGAGTAGGAAATACAGTCAATTGCTACCCGCGGATTTGCTACCCATGGATTCGCTTATCCGCAGGGAGCAGGAGTGCTACTTACCTCATGGAGTCGTGCCATTCACAGTCTGTTCTCAGCTATCCGCAGCCATTCTGAAGGTATTCACGGCCATTTTCAAGTCATTTCCAAGCTGTCTACAGGACCATTCTGTATCCACGGTGGCCATTTTGAAGCTATCCACAGCCATTTTGAAGTTATCCCTTCCCTTCTGACGCTATCCAGAGCCATTCTGAACCTATCCGCAGCCATTCCGAAGCTCCAGTATTTTGCAGCCAGTCAAGTACTGACAGCGCCCCAGAATGCCTTGAACAGATGGTAGCACCCCAGAATGCTTTGCGGCCTGCTTGGGCTACAATGTTTGGAACTGCTGAAACGTCAAAGGTGCACTTTATTTTTTTTACTGTAAATTGTTTTTATTCTTTTACACTCTTGTTAGCTCCCTTGGGGCCACCCAGCAAAAGGGAAGACAGAAATGAATATGACAATAGGTAGTCCTTTTATACCCTGTATAATGTATAGCATATAGGGTCCACAGAACCTAACCCCATTAATCCCATAGGATTCAGTTTCTGTATGCGCAGAGTTTTTCAGAAATCCAACCCCAGCAAATAACGAGAATTGACTGTACTGAACATTTTCCAGCTAGTCTTAAAGTGGACAGGTCAGTTTCACAGAGAGCAGACAGAAAACTCACTTCAATGTGCAGTTTTAGTAAGGGTTCAGCACTGTAGAGCTCTAGAAGCTGAACTGACTCAAATCAGCTGGACTACCATTGGGCACGTAAAGGATAAGAGATAAAGACCCAATAATCAACAAGCTTCAGGTTTTTCCATGAAGCTCCCTGTATGTTTTTGATTTCTTGTTACCCTGTCAATGTCTTCCCTTTTTGAGGAGGAGATAAAATTACATTGAAAACTGGCCTGGGGAAAGTTTTAGACCTTCATTGAAAAGGAGTTATAGCTGTTGTCCAGGGACTCCTTTGTTAGGCTATGGCCCAGATGGTTGGCTGATATTTCTTGGTGGAAGCCACTAGCGTCGACGGGGGGAAGCGGGCGGGCGGGCCGCCGGGGGGCGTCGCGCGTATAGGGGTGACGCGCGGCGCCCCTCACTTACATTTTTGTGGTGAAGGTGGGCCCGCCCGCCCTCCCCTGGGTCCGTTTGGCTCCAAAATGAGCCAAAAACGGAGCGGGGAGGGCGCTCTGCTCCTGCGCGTGATGTCACGCGCGGGGGCGGAGCCTCCCCCTTAAGGGTGACGCGCGCCCCCGCTCAGGGGTGTCGCGCGTCGTCGCGACGCCCCTGGTGGAAGCTAATTGTCAGGAGATGACCTGCTGATATGGAGATCTTTCTTGAGGGCTTTGAAGGAAATAACCACTCTCTCACAATAATAAAAACACCACCACCACCAACACCAACAGTATTTATATACTGCCATTCTCGGTCATTGGATTTCTCCTCTGACTTTAATCAAAGGCGGTTTAAACAGGAAGGCAACTCCAAACCACTTTTTCAGGAGAGCTGCAGCCTCATGTGCCTGAAGATCAAGGTCGGCCGTTCGAGACTCCTGGAAGAATCCATGTGCAGTCGAAGAGTTGTTGGCACTGACAAAAAGCTGCAGAAGGCCTGTACTGTACTGTACTGTACTGAACTGAACTGTACAAAATTGCACATTGAAGTGAGTTTTCTGTCTGCTCTCTGTGAAACTGACCTGTCCACTTTAAGATTAGCTGGAAAATGTTCGGTACAGTGTGTACAGGGCTTCTGCAGAAGTGTGTGAGAGAGAAAGCTGTAGCTGGCACTCTGTGAGAGGGAGTTGCCTGTCAGCCAATGTGTGGGAGGTGAATGCGAGGAAGAGGCCAGACCGTGAAACAGCTGGAAAAAAGCATCCTATGAAAGACTAGGACATTTATTGTAAGAACATAAGAACATAAGAAGAGCCCTGCTGGATCAGGCCAAAGGCCCATCTAGTCCAGCTTCCTGTATCACACAGTGGCCCCACCAGATGCCTCAGGGAGCACACAGCCAACAAGATAACCTGTTTCCTGTTGCCACTCCCCTGCACCTGGCACAGAGAAAACCTACCTCTAAAACCAGGAGGTTGCTTATGGCTTGTAACCTGTGATGGTCTTTTCCTCCATGAATCTTTCCAAACCCCTTTTAAAGGCATCTAGGCCAGGTGCCATCACCACATCCTATGGCAAGGAGTTCCACAGATGAACTACACGCTTCGTAAAGAAATATTTTCTTTTATCCGTTCTAACTCTCCCTCCACTCAATTTTAGTGCATGTCCCCTGGTTCTGGTGTTGTGCGAGAGGGAGAAGAATTTCCCTCTATCCGCTCTCTCCATCTCATGCATAATTTTATACGTCTCAATCATGTCCCCCCTCAGGCGCCTTTTTTCTAGGCTGAAAAGCCCCAGACACTGTAGCCTTTCCTCATAAGGGAGGTGCTCCAGCCCACGAATCATTCTGTTTGCTCTTTTCTGCACCTTTTCCAATTCAACTATATCCTTTTTGAGGTGTGGTGACCAGAACTGGACACAATACTCCAGATGTGGCCTTACCATCGATTTGTACAAAGGCAGAATGATATTGGCCGTTTTATTCTCAATCCCTTTTTTAATGATCCCGAGCATGGAATTGGCCTTCTTCACAGCCGCCGCACACTGGGTCGACACTTTCATCGACCTGTCCACCAGCACCCCAAGATCTCTCTCTTCATCCGTCACAGACAACTCAGAACCCATTAGCGTATATGTGAAATTTTGGTTTCTTGCCCCAATGTGCATCACTTTGCACTTACTTACATTGAAGCGCATCTGCCATTTTGCTGCCCATTCTCCCAGTTTGGAGAGATCCTTCTGGAGCTCTTCACAATCCCTGCTGGTTTTCACCACCCGGAAAAGTTTAGTGTCATCTGCAAACTTGGCCACCTCACTGCCTATCCCCGACTCCAGGTCATTTATGAATAAGTTGAAAAGCAAGACCGATCCTTGGGGCACACCGCTTTTCACCTCTCACCATTGTGAAAATTGCCCATTGACTCCCACTCGCTGTTTCCTGGTCTTCAACCAGTTCCTAATCCACAAGAGGACCTGCCCTCTTATTCCCTGACTGTGGAGTTTTCTCAGGAGCCTTTCATGAGGGACTGTGTCAAACGCCTTCTGAAAATCCAGATATATAATATCCACGGGTTCGCTGGCATCCACATGCCTGTTGACCTTTTCAAAACATTCTAACAGGTTTGTGAGGCAAGACTTCCCCTTGCAGAAGCCATGCTGACTCTCCCTCAGCAGAGCTTGTTCTTCTATGTATTTTAAGATTTTATCCTTAATGAGACTTTCCACCATCTTCCCTGGAACAGATGTTAGGCTGACCGGCCTGTAGTTTCCCGGGTCCCCCCTCCTTCCTTTTTTAAAGATTGGCGTGACATTAGCTATCCTCCAATCCTCTGGCACAGTGGCCATTTTAAGGGACAAGTTGCATATTTTGGTCAAGAGGTCAGCAACTTCATTCTTGAGTTCCTTCAGAACTCTTGGGTGGATGCCATCCGGGCCTGGTGATTTATTGATCTTTATTTTGTCAATTAAGTCTGAGACGTCTTCTCTTTTAACCTCTATTTGACTTAATTCTTTAGTCAAGGGAGACCGTTCCGGCAGCGGTATTTGCCTGAGGTCTTCTGCCGTGAAGACAGATGCAAAGAACTCATTTAATTTCTCTGCAGTCTCCAAGTCCCCTTTTATCACCCCTTTCTCTCCCTCACCATCCAGCGGACCAACCGTTTCCCTGGCAGGTTTCCTGCTTCTAACATATTTGAAGAAGCTTTTATTATTTCCTTTTATGTCGCCTGCCATACGCTTGGCCTCCCGTATCATCTTTTTACATTTCTTTTGCCACAGTTTGTGCTCCTGTTTATTTTACTCATTAGGGCAAGACTTCCATTTACAGAAGGAAGCTTCCTTGCCTTTTATAGCCTCCTTAACTGTGCTTGTTAGCCATGCCGGCACCCTCCTGGACTTGGTCAAGCCCTTCCTCCTTTGTGGGATACACTCCTGCTGGGCCTCTATGACTATTGTTTTAAACAGCCTCCATGCACTCTGGAGCGATTGGACTCTTTTTACCTTCCCTTTCAGCTTTTTTTTAACTAGTCTCCTCATTTTGGGGAAGTCTGCCCTTCAGAAGTCAAGGGTTTTCGTGTCAGATTTGCTCGGCACTCTCCCTCCGACATGCATGGCGAAACAAATCGCAGCATGGTCACTGTTCCCCAACGGTTCGGTAACATTTACCTCCCTGACCAGATCTTGAGTGCCACACAATATCAAGTCCAGAGTCACCTGTCCTCTGGTCGGTTCCGTGACAAGCTGCTCTAAGGCACAGTCATTTAACATATCCAGAAATCCAGTCTCTCTTTCATGACCTAAGCATGAATTGACCCAGTCGATGTGAGGATAATTGAAGTCCCCAATGACTACAACCCTGTCTCTCATTGACACCTCCCTGATTTGCTTCCTCATTTCAAGATCCCCTTCAGGTTTTTGATCTGGAGGACGGTAGCATGCCCCTGCTATTACATCACTCTTTGAGCCTGGTAATCTAACCCACAGTGATTCTATGGAGGAGTCAGAGCCCCCCTCCAGCTCTACTCTGGTGGATTCTACCCCCTCTTTGACATAGATGGCCACCCCACCTCCAACACACCCCTCTCTGTCCCTCCTATAGAGTTTATATCCTGGAATTGCAGTATCCCACTGGTTCTCCGCATTCCACCAGGTTTCTGTTATACCTACTATGTCAATGTTTTCCCTAGCCACCAAACATTCAAGTTCTCCCATCTTTGCCCGTAGACTTCGGGCATTTGCATAAAAGCACTTATATACCTGGTCCCCCAAGAAGGGCTGCATGTTTGCACCTTCATTCCTGCAGCCTTCTGTCCTGCTATACTGGCTGTCATGTCCCACCACGCTACCACTCCCAATTCTTACTCTGTTATTACTTGACTGTTCCCCATCCTCTGCACCCTCATTCCCTAGGGATGAGGAGTCCCGAACCGGATGCCCCTCGGCTCCTGTCGGCTTTCCCCAAGGTCAGTTTAAAAGCTGCTCTGCCACCTTCTTAATGTTACGCACCAGCAGTCTGGTTCCGTTTTGGTTCAAGTGAAGCCCGTCCCTCTTGTACAGGCCCGGCTTGTCCCAAAACGTTCCCCAGTGCCTAACAAACTTAAACCCCTCCTCCTGACACCAGTGTCTCATCCACGCATTGAGACCCCTGAGCTCCGCCTGCCTAGCTGGCCCTGCGCGTGGAACAGGTAGCACTTCTGAGAACGCTACCTTTGGGGTCCTGGATTTGAGCTTCCTACCTAGCAACCTAAATTTGGCCTCCAGGACCGCCCGGCTACATTTCCCCATGTCGTTGGTGCCAACATGCACCACAACCGCTACCTCCTCCCCAGCACTCTCTACCAGCCTATCTAGACGAGACGTGACGTCCACAACCTTTGCACCAGGCAGGCAAGTCACCATGCGGTCCTCATATCCATCACAGACCCCCCTCTCTATGTTCCTGACTATAGAGTCACCCACAACAAGAAGCCCCCTTCGCCCCCTCCCCAGAGGAGTACCCATAGTGCGACTGGATACGGGCCCATCACCTGAAGAAGGGGTCCCCACTGTGGGATTGTTTCCCTCTTTTCCAGAGCGATGTCCTCCAGCCCTGAGACTCCCTTTCCTGGCAGCTGAGGAGCTGGCCAACTGAGGGTGGGACGATGCCTCCACATCCCTAGAAGTCTCACCCTGGTTCCTCTCTACCTGTCTCTGCTTCTCCAGGTCAGCAACCGTGGCTTCAAGGGAGCGAACCCGTTCCCTGAGTGCCTGGAGCTCTTTGCATCGAGCACACACCCATGACTTGTGCCCAAGAGGCAGATAGTCATACATGTGACACTCAGTGCAAAACACTGGGTAGCCCCCACCCCTCTGCTGGATGTCTGACTGGATAGCTTTTGAGTGTAAGTTATGGGTTTATCAAAGTTTGGGTACCTTAATATTGTTGGAGCTCTCCTCTCTTCAAGGTTGTTGGAGTTCTCCTGTATTCCTCTCTCCTCTCTTCAAGGGAAGTGCCGGGCAGTGTGTGGGGCCTGGCTTCCTTGCGCCACTGCTGAACTCGCCCAGCTGCTTAACTCGCTGTGTCTTTTTTACCTTGCCACTTTGTCCCAGTGAGCCACTGCGTCCCAGTGAGGCCACTCGCTGCTCCTGAAAAGCAGCTGCTCCTGAAAAGTTTTGTAATGTAAAAACTGTTTGGTTTAGAATTGTCTGCCTGTGTAAACCACCTTGAATTAAAGTCAGAGAAGAAATCCAATGAACAAGAAAGGAAGTATATAAATACTGGAATGATGATGATGATGATGATGATGATGATGATGATGATGATGATGATGATGATGATGATGATGATGATGATGATAAACCAAGTGGTTTTTATTCTAAACCCAGTGATTTTTACAATAAATGTTCCAGTTTTTCATGGAATGCTACTTTCTAGTTGTTTTCTTTTATGGTCTGGCCTCTCTTTTGGCATTCACTTCACATGCGTTGACTGACAGAGTGCTGGCTGCAGCTTTGTCAGTGGCAACAGCTCTTCGAATGTTCACGGATTCTTCCGGGATTCTCAAACTGCCGATGTTGATCTTCAGGCATATGAGGCGGCAGCTCTACCAACTGAGCTAGACCTGCAAAAGCTACTGCATGTGAGCATCCTGGTGCCAGGTTGCTGAGGCACCGGACAAAAGTCTTGCACTGTATTCAACATCGCACCCTTTGCCTACCCCCTGATGGAGTGTTGGGTGTCACTACTGCCACTGGTACAAAAAGTTCAAAGGTTGGCCCTGCTTGGGCACCAGTGCCTTACTTGGATGACTTCTCACTCACACACTCACACAGCCTTGGTGAGTATCTTTCCTGATATACAACTACTAGTTCTTCAGTATTTAAAAAAATAACATGGCTTGGCATCTGTAACAGATGGCAATATGAGTAGGAGATTGTGCAATGTAACGTAGGACAAAATAAAGCAGAGGCCTGTTTTTCCACAATGTGGCAGATGCAAACACATTTTCCAGTATAGCAGGGCCAGGCTACCACTTTCAGTTGTTTGGCTGCTTTACTAAGGAAAAATATATTTTAATTTCTCTTCTCTTTTCAGGTGGTCCTCTGACACATAACCACAAATGCCATGCAAGATAATGGTAAATGCAGTTGCAGCTTGGCGTATCACCTCTCCTTTTTCAGCCTTCCCATACTAGGTTAAGAGTTATTTTCCAGTTCTGAGTGCATACTTAACCCATGCCACGTCCCTGACTCCATGTTCCCCACCCAAATGGTATTACTGGAAGGATGTTAATCAAAGGTAGCATTTCTCAGAATAGTTTCATGCAAGAGCACCACAGCCACCTGTTCTAAAGAGAGTCAGACATAAATACCCAAACTTTATTCAGAGATCTCTGAATTACAGAGAGTGTATTGATTCAATAGTGAGACTCCCTGGGACTATGGATACACCAGATCTATGAAGCCTTGGAGGTCATTTCAGGGCATAAAGCTGGGGAAACCAGTGTGTCAACAAAACTCACATCTTATTTTGAGCAGCTATGAAGATGTATAGGTAGGATAGTAGCTAAGGCACTGATATATAAAGCAGGAAGTTCTCTGTTCAAATATTTCTCGAGAACAAGGGAGACTTTTTGCTCAATCCTATGGATGGGCTGCGTCGGTGGAACATGAGTTCTGCCAGCAGGTGCTGTTGCAAAGCACTGTAAAGCGCTTTGTGACAGCGCAGAGGCCAGGAGTGCCTGCTGGAGCAAGTAAGCCCTACGGGGGGGGGGGCAGAATGGGGCAGGGGGACGGCAGTGATGGGGGTGACATCAGGCCTGGGAGTGGGCGGGATTGGCGGCGCCAGCATGCGACATATCCTATCCCACTTCCTGGCCCTGATCCACCATCACAGATCAACATGGACTTGCACCAGCAATATCGCTGGTGCAGGTCCAAGTTGACCCTGTTGTCGCTGCTGGGGCTTAACCCGAGGCAAGGGGACAAATGTCCCGTTACCCCAAGGAGACCTGTGGCATGCTAAATTCCCCTGTAGGATGCAGCGTAGCCCACAATGGTGCTGCTCCATTGCCGCACGGGGATTTAGTTAGGATAGGGCTGCCCAGCAAGCCTGTTACTCATCCTCAGTCCTCCATTGTAAGTCTGCAGATAATAATGCTGACTTACCTTACCGGTTGTTGTAAAAGATTACAAGATATGGGTTCTGATTTCTGAAGCACTTGGAGCTCTCTGAAGCAATAAGTAGTATTACATCAACAATACCTACTGAAAAATAGCATCTAGTTGGCTCACACATGCAAGGTTTTTATGCTATAAGCAGTATTTTACATCAATTATATTGCTTCTGTTTATGTTCTCTTATCTTTGCATACTGCAGAATACAGTAATTATGATCATTCTCCTGTTTATACATTATTTTGTTTACTGTTTCATCTGAAATGTATAATACTGTGCTTGTTATTAGCATAAAAGTGATTTTAGCATCTTTAAGGGGAGAAAACAATTGGTTTTCATTAGTGCATAACAAACCCAGATTTCAATTTCATTGTGATTTCATTGGCCGATTTTCAGCGATCTGGAGATCGTGGAGGCCTGCGCAACCCTCTGCAGGCCTACCTGATCCCCGATCACCGAAAATCGGCCATTTTCGGGCATTTCAGCTATCTGAAGATCAGGGAGGCCCACAGAGGGTCGAGCAGGCCTCCCTGAAGCCCCCCCCCCACAAGCCCCAGTAAGCAAGGAAACGTCATTTTGAAAGACGTTTTGAACACCCTCGATTCTAAGACACACCCCAATTTTAGAGATGCTTAATTGGGAAAAAACGTGCATCTTCGAATTGACGAAATATGGTAAATGACTCATCAGTGAAATCCATGAGAAATCCAATTACCTGCTGAAATCCATCCACACTTATGAACACTTTCTATTTCATCTCACCACCTACCCCTTTATATACATTTTATTTATTGTAGGGCAAGAGTTTCCAATTCCTGAAAGAAAAAGGCCCAATCTTTGGACCCAATCCTATCCAACTGTCCAGTGCTGATGTACCCACTATGCAGCCCCAAGGTAAGGGAAAAAACATTCCATTCCTTTGAAGAGGCCTCCATGACTGCCCTCCCACATTGGTATAATCTTGCTTCCAAGAACAAGTTTTCCTGAATAATACATTAAGTTCAATGGCCCAGTGGCCAGGTCACCTGGACAAACTTTTCAGAGAGTTGAATTATCTGTACACTATCAAAAGGTATGGCCAAATAGCTGGAAAAAGAAAACACAATTGCCTTATGTAACAAAAACTGGATTTAATTAACTCATAACTGACCAATGAGACTGATTGTTTCGAGAACCAATGAGGTGTTATTATGACACAGCATGGAACCAATAATGTGTTACTATGAGTCAGCTCTCATTTCTATGTATCAGAGCTAGTACTACGAGAACTCTTATTCAGTTGTGCGAGTGTCATCAAGTTGGCTACTGGCTTTTTGTTGGTTATTGATTTGTTGGATGACCTGTACCGTTATGTATTAAAATAAATAAAGTTAATGGGGGTGAAGCTGGCTAGAATAAGGTTAATGGAAAATGAAGCTGGCTAGAAACTACAAGAGGTGGGGAGGGAAAGAGGGAGAGGTGCTGCAACAGGGGAGATTTCCATAGGTGCCAGTACACCAGTAAACAATGTGTTGGGGACCATGAGCTATAGCAATCACTAACCTCCTCCTAGTTATTGACTACATCTGGCTTATCCTATCTAGAATGAACCAGGGTCAGTGTCTTTGAACTATGTCCCATTGCAATGGCTTTTCTGCAAGATCAGATCAAGAAGGGGAAGGGCAATATCTATCTTCTTGTATTTTCACAGATGATTAGTGGAATTCACCGGGTCAGGTCAAACTGTAAACACTGAATGGCCCATTGCTCTAAGAACATTTATTCCGTTTCCCCTGAAAATAATCTATCTAACCTGGGCTGGCCTAACTTATACAAAATAGCTAATTATTTGTTGCTAAAGGATTATCCAGTCATGGTCACTTAAAACCTTTGGAGGCAGGGTGAAGCCCTCAATGTTTGCCTGATGACAAGCAGAAGAAAACAGAAGGCAACTGGGGGTAGTGAGTGACTCATAGAATGGTAGTCAGCAATGATAATACAGTAATTTTCTCTACATTTGAGTCAGCTCTTGATGAGATCACGACCAGTGTGGTATCAGATTTACAGTATATTGCTCGTAGATCTTTCCTGGAAAGTCCATGTATGTAGGAATCATTCCAAATCACTTTTAATAGAAGTAACATATGTTGTGTCAAAACAGCATTCTGACAGTTTTCTCTAAAGTTAGATGAGAACCCAAGGCTTTTGTGCTGCAATCACATCACAAGATTGTAGAACATAACTAAAATCTATCCCACTGGCTAGTATCTCTGCCAGGCTTTCTCCAAAGTTGTGGGAGGGGAATTTCAGCAATCGTTGAAGGATATCTCACATTTGGAACCCTTTTTAAAACTCTCTGGATATTTTAACTAAAAAGCTTGTCTTCATCTCTCAAACCCCTTAATTCTTGGGAAACAAAGAGGGTAGTGTAAAGCAGGGGTTTTCAACCAGTGGTACTTCGGCTGACTGCTGGTGGTACTTGAACCACCGGACCACTGGAATCCTGCTGCAATGCGGCACTTTCGGCAGTGCGATGATGTCATCGTCAGTCACTTCTGGTGGTACACAACAGGAGAGTGGCGCTGGAGGTGGTACTTGGCTGGGAAGGGGTTGGTTATTGGCTGAACTGGGCCGAGAGGGCGCGAGGATATCGGCGGCGAGCTCTGCCGATATCCCCAGCCCTCTCCTGGCCTGGGCCACCCTTACCCCGCCGCCTCGGATGTACGTCGGCTCAAGAGCCGACATACATCCGAGGAGGCCTATTGAGGGCAGCCCTACACCGGGGGAAGAGGATGAACATTCCCTTCTCCCAAGGAGTCCCCGGGTCACGCCAGAGCGGCCTGGGAAGGGCTCAGGATCCTGCGGCCAGCCCTATGCGCCAGCAGCGAATCCTTACGCAGGATTGAGCTGCCCATCAAGAAACTTACTGAATGGCTTTGGGAAGTTACTGTCTCTTGGCTTCACTGGGTTTACTTGATGGTAAAATGAGATAAAGATATCTTGTAACCTGCCTGCAGTCTTGGAACTGGCTAGGAATTAAATGGAAACAACTACACAAACTGCAAGAGTATTAGTGAATGGTGAGCTGACTAAGACATTTGAAATTCAAAAAGGTACACAGCAAGGATGTCCGTCATCACCATTGCTGTTTATATTGGTGTTAGAAGTTTTGAATAGAAATATTAGACAAGATGAGAGAATACATGGTGTGAAGATTAAGAAAGAAACATTCAAGTTGAGAGCCTTCGCGGATGACTTGGTATTAATGCTGGAAAATCCGTTAAAAGATATAGAGTTGTTGATGAGTAAATTAAAAGAATTTGGATCTCTTGCAGGAATTAAAGTTAATAAACAGAAGACAAAAATAGTGACTAAAAATATGAAGATTCAAGATCAAGTGAAACTGATGAATAAAACAGGATTTAAGGTGGGAAAAAGTTAAATATTTGGGAATTGTATTGACGAGTATGAATTGTACATTATTTCAAAATAATTATGTTAAAGTATGGAATGAAATTAAGAAAGATCTGTTAAGATGGGAAAGATTGAAATTGTCTTTATTAGGAAGGATATCGGTGATTAAGATGAATGTATTGCCAAAAATGATGTTCTTATTTCAAACGATACCAGTGATTATATCTGATGCACCATTTAAAGAATGGCAGAAAGACATTTCTAAATTTATTTGGCAAGGGAAAAAACCAAGGGTGAAATACAAGATTCTTCAAGATGCAAAGGAGAGAGGAGGATTAGGACTACCGGATTTGAAAGTATATTATGCAGCATGTTGTTTTGTATGGTTGAAAGAGTGGGTGTATTTACAAAATAGAAGATTATTGGAGTTAGAAGGCTCTGACTTGAGATTTGGTTGGCATGGGCATTTGTGGTATGATAAAGTGAAAGCAAATTTAGAATTTAAAAATCACTATGTTAGACATGCATTATGGAGAATTTGGAATAGATATAAAATGAGGTTTTATGAGAAAATACCATTATGGGTTGCACCATATGAAGCGCACTTTGGTGGAAGCAGCGTGCCAAAAGAGAAAGGACTATTATACAGAAATTTATTAAATTTTTCACAAGGAGACTGTACCATAAAGTCAAGAGAAAAAATAATGGAAGAAGACTTTAATTGCCAATGGTTTGTATATGCTGAAATTTTGGAGAGATTTAAAGTGGACAAGAAGGCATATGGATTTGTAGAAGAAGAATCAATACTGGAGGTACAATTAAAATCTGAAGACCAGGTAATCTCAAAAATGTATAAATTGCTTTTGAAGTTCGAGACAGAAGAAGGACAGGTTAAAGAATGTACGATTCATTGGGCGAAAAATGTAGGTCATGTTATTTTAATGGACCAATGGGAACAACTATGGTTAAAGCAGTTGAAATTTACGTTAAATGTTAATATTAAAGAAAATATGTATAAAATGATGTATAGATGGTATATAACCCCAAGCAAATTAGCAAAAATGTATGAGAAGGTGACGAATAGCTGTTGGAAATGTAAAAAGCAAGAAGGAACTTTTTACCATATGTGGTGGACATGCCCCCAAGCAAAGAAGTATTGGACTCAGATTCATAAACAGATTGAGTTGATTTTAAAGATTAAGGTTCAAATGAAACCGGAAACCTTTTTGTTGGGTATGAGGGATGATCATGTAGGCAAAAAATTTCAAACTTTGTTCTTATATATGATAGCTGCGGCAAGAATTTTATATGCACAATATTGGAAGAATTCGGAGATACCTTTGCTGGAAGATTGGTGGCTGAAAGTTTTGGATTATGCTGAAATGGATAAACTTACAATTTTAATTAAGGAAAAGTCAGTTAACCTTTTCGAGAATAACTGGAAACCGTTTATTGATTTTTTAAGAGAGAGAGAGAATAATGATGTGATGATATGCGGATTTAATGAATAGAATGTGGGTGTTATTTTGGCTTAGTTGGATATTATATGTAGAAAATGGTGAATAGTATGCTAGTAGGATGTATTGCTTTGCACTTGCTATAACTTTATGAAATTTGTATTGTTTTTATGTTATGTATTGTTTATATATATATATATATATATATATATATATATATATATATATATATATATATATATATATATATATATAGATAGATAGATAGATAGATAGATAGATAGATAGATAGATAGATAGATAGATAGGAATTGAATGGAAACAACTGAAGTCCTCCAATATGCATGAGATCATTTGAAGGGGAATGTTCCATCCACAGAAGTAAGGAAAATCCCTCCTACAGGAGATTCATGTGAGCACTGATGCATACAAGGAATTCTGGACCTAGTATATTATGTGTACATGACATGTGGCTTCAAGACAGTTGAATACAAAGCTCCTGCAGAGAATAACAATGACCAGATGTGTTTGGTTGCAGGAAGTCATCCTAAGCAGAAACATGAAAAGAAGAATAAATGCCAGTGCCCCAAGGATAGCGCTAGTCATTAAAGGGTTTAATGACACTGAGTAGTCTAGATCGCAGTGCCAGACCCATGGCTAAGAGAGAACATAAATCTCAACCAAAGCACCAGGGGCCACTGAGAACAGGACAGGAAAATGAAATGCTAAGTGCCTCCCCTCTGAACAGATTATTTCCTTTGCACTACCAATAAGTCTACTCATTTCTCTTTTCTCCTTTCTGCTTTTAGTAGCCTTTTCTACTCTTCCAGTCTCAAAAGGTGTGACTTTTCACAACAGTACTGGTGGAGATAATGCAGGATATATTGGGCCATGAATTCATACGTGATCCTGAGAAGACCTTCTTGTTGGAGTATGAGAAAGATGAGGCTAAGGGTTCTTTTTGGTTACCTCCTACCAAGTGGAGGACTCAGCGGGTTAACCCCATGAAGAACATAAGAACATAAGAAGAGCCCTGCTGGATCAGGCCAAAGGCCCATCTAGTCCAGCTTCCTGTATCACACAGTGGCCCCACCAGATGCCTCAGGGAGCACACAGCCAACAAGATAACCTGTTTCCTGCTGCCACTCCCCTGCACCTGGCACAGAGAAAACCTACTTCTAAAACCAGGAGGTTGCTTATGGCTTAACATAAGAACATAAGAAGAGCCCTGCTGGATCAGGCCAAAAGCCCATCTAGTCCAGCTTCCTGTGTCACACAGTGGCCCCACCAGATGCCTCAGGGAGCACACGAGACAACAAGATACCTGTGTCCAGTCGCCACTCCCTTGCACCTGGCACAGAGAAAACCCACTTCTAAAAAAAAAAAAACCAGGAGGTTGCTTATGGCTTGTAACCTGTGATGGTCTTTTCCTCCATGAATTTGTCCAAACCCCTTTTAAAGGCATCTAGGCCAGGTGCCATCACCACATCCTGTGGCAAGGAGTTCCACAGATGAATCACACGCTGGGTAAAGAAATATTTTCTTTTGTCTGTTCTAACTCTCCCTCCACTCAATTTTAGTGCGTGTCCCCTGGTTCTGGTGTTGTGCGAGAGGGAGAAGAATTTCCCTCTATCCACTCTCTCCATCCCATGCATAATTTTATAAGTCTCAATCATGTCCCCCCTCAGGCGCCTTTTTTCTAGGCTGAAAAGCCCCAGATGCTGTAGCCTTTCCTCGTAAGGGAGGTGCTCCAGCCCACAAATCATTCTGGTCGCTCTTTTCTGCACCTTTTCCAATTCAACTATATCCTTTTTGAGGTATGGTGACCAGAACTGGACACAATACTCCAGATGTGGCCTTACCATCGATTTGTACAAAGGCATAATGATATTGGCCGTTTTATTCTCAATCCCCTTTTTAATGATCCCGAGCATGGAATTGGCCTTCTTCACAGCCGCCGCACACTGGGTCGACACTTTCATCGACCTGTCCACCAGCACCCCAAGATCTCTCTCTTGATCCGTCACAGACAACTCAGAACCCATCACAGACAACTCAGAACCCAAGAACCCTTATGGCTTGTAAGCTGTGATGGTCTTTTCCTCCATGAATCTGTCCAAACCAGGCACCCAGGCCAGGTGCCATCACCACATCCCATGGCAAGGAGTTCCACAGATGAATTACACGCTGGGTAAATGGATCCCAGGAGGAGGAGGATGACTCAGGTGAGAACTAATTCCCTCCTTTCTGCCTCAGGCCCCTCTGAGGTCAGCCTTAATCTCAAGCAGCAGCTGTATTCTCTCAGTCCCTCTTCTGGCACTATTATCAACTACCACAAAGACTCCTGAGGATCCCAGAGGCACCTGGGACATGCAAGTATTGCACAAGGTTAATACTCATTTCCCATAGAACCATATGATCAAAGAATAACACAGCTATATTGAAACATGGACCTCCCATTAGTATAGTCTAGCAATTAACATAGCTTTATACACATAATGCTATACTACCATGCCCGACTATAGATCAAAGTGAGCTACAATGCTTAGTTCCCAGTACTATGTGGTGGGAGCCACCCACTGTTTCTAATTAATTGATGAGAAGCTGCAACAGGGATAGCCGTATAATTAGCTTTCACTGCTGAATAAGTATATATATTACATATCTCCCAAACCAAGATGAGCAGGTTTCTGTTATACGTCCAATGTGCAGTGTTTTCATGAGCAGAAGGATGCTTAGGGGATCAGGTGAAAAAGACTCCTGGAAATCTGCATCCTTTGGTTTACATTCCTTCTTAAAATATAAATACACGAGGCTTGCAAGATATGTTAGCATATAAAAGGTACAGTAAACTTATTTTATCCTAATTATACTGTATGTCGTGCACCCATTGCAGTTGGTCCTTTACTATTCCAATAACTGATGGCAATCGATATTCTAATAACTAGACAAGGCATCCAGCAGACTTTTAATTATACTTTTAACTGCCCCAAATTGCCCAATACAGGGCTGCCTGGCTGGGAACGTTGTACTATCTACAGACATTTCAAGCAGCAGTCTGGAACAACTGGTTCACAACTTTTGTGCTCTCATTTGGAGTGACGCTTTAATAAAACACAACCTAGCATTTTTGGACTTCATCTCATCGATTTAAGTGGACCCAACAGTGAAAATCAATGCATTTCTGACCCTAGGACTTGCTATGTCAATACATATTGAACATATATTAACATATACAGTGGTCTGAGTGAGACCATTGGTCCATTTAGCTCAGTACTGTCCACTCAGACTAGCAGCTACTTTCCAGGGTGTCAGTCTGAGGAATGTCCCAGACCTATCTGAGATCTTCTGCATTTCAGGCAAGTACCCTATCACTGAGCTATGGTCCTTCTTCATAGGATCCAATCAGATACAATAGTTCAGAGTCACAACAATGATATAAGATATATGATATAAGATAGGACTGGCATATTGCCACTAATGTTTAGGTTTAAG
This sequence comes from Plestiodon gilberti rubricaudatus, assembly GCA_026170595.1. Classification (NCBI taxonomy): domain Eukaryota; kingdom Metazoa; phylum Chordata; class Lepidosauria; order Squamata; family Scincidae; genus Plestiodon; species Plestiodon gilberti. The sequence goes on along the minus strand of JANXHW010000003.1, from coordinate 27,635,328 downwards.
TGTAAAGGCCCAATCCTATCTGGATGCCACGCCAACATTGCATGGATGCCAGCGTGACGTCCATCCTATCCTAAGCCTGGCCAGCAAGGGTGGGGGAGGAGGGGAGACAGTAGAGTCCAAGCCACGTCTGGCCCAGCAACAAAGTTGGCATCTACAGCAACAACGATGCCACTCAGGCACCCATCGCCAGCCACAGACATAGCAAAGAGATCACATTTCTAGAAACCCTAAATAATTGTGCCAGGAGTGGTCATGTCTTTTGGATTGCATCTTCAAAGGCGTTTAGCTCGGGGAGGTGAAACAGAGCTAAAGCTTTCCCATCCCAAAGCAGGAAGAGAGCAGGACCATTATGTTGATGGCCCACTGCTCTGGCGATGGGAAAGGAGCATAGAGTAGGGAGCATCCTGTCGCCTGGAGACATTCAAGCCCATGCTGCCTTTGTGGGATGAGTTCAAAATATTATAGAAATCATGCTGCAGGTGATCACTTCCAAGAAAGTTGTCGTTCATTTTCAATTCAATTTCTTGCCTCATGTCTTTATCTGATGTGGAGGCAAAGGCAAATGCCATGCTACTGGTTAGTAGAAAAGGGACTGAAAATAAAACTGCTAATATTACAATGCCCTAATGCAACTTTATGGTACAACCACATTTGGAATATTGTATACAATCCTGGTCACTATATCTCAAAAAGGATATTGTAGAGCTGGACAAGGCACAGAACAAGAGAACCAAAACGACAAATGGGAGGCTGGATCATTTTGAGTTCTGGCCATGTTATGAGTCACGTGATATATCTGTCCACATGATCCTGAGGACATTTGAGACCACTCTCAATTATTCTTTTTAAAGTGTGCGATCTGGCCCTTAGAAGTGGAACTCAATCACCACTCATAAGAACATAAGAAGAGTCTTACTGGATCAGACTCCTCTAACTTTTATCATTATCCTATTTATGCTTAGATATTATTCAAAGAGGATTATTTTAGGTACTCAAAGAAGCATGCACCATCTGATACTAACCATTCCAATTGATCAAATGTGTCAAAATCAGACGTGACAATTCTTTTTTTCATCTCTGCCACCTAGAAAATTAATTGGGTTGCGTGTCATCTATCACAGTCTGTGCTATGCTCCTGTTCTTTGATCAACTTCCACGTGGTTCATTAGAGGAGAGAAGTCAAGATTGACTTGCTGTCATGGTTTTTATTTAAGGTACACATAATAAGAGGCTATTCCCTAACAAAACTGCATTGAAGTCAGAGAAGCAATTCAGCTTAGCCCTAGAAAATTGCTTATTAGCTCTCTCTAATTGGAATAACTCACAGCCTGAGAAGATTTATCTTTCTGGCCCACATTTCATCTTTGACGTGTGCATTTTTATTATATTATCAATCTTCATAAATTTATAATAGCGTGAGAAAAAAGTTTCCTAAATGGAACCTGTTTCACCAACAACTCTTCACAAACTTATCCAGGTGTCAGGGAAGTGCTAACGCTTTAAAAACCAAAGTGAGTGAAAGCTTCATGAAACAGACAAAGCATTTATATGTTTAATTAATTATGCCTATTCATGGACATTATCACTTGGGGAAAATAATAACACTTTGTCATAATTGTCTGTGCAGCGAGTCCTGGAAATGAGGGATACTGTAAAGATTACAGTTTCATGACATATGAAATCTATTCTGAATATTTTACCCACTAGCTATAAACTGACTGCAGATTCAAGCAACTCTTGTGTAAGACCAGAAAGAGAGCGGAGCAATGGAAAAAAGGGAGGCAGACCTGCCCTCTACATTGTGTTTCTGTTGAGCCTGCAGAAAGATAAGTAAAACAGGGATCGAAACTGAATGGGAGATTTGGCTTCAGAATACCTTCACACCAATAACAAGTATTGCATCTATTGCATGCAAAGAATATTTCCATCAATATTGAATGGTTTTGGCCTACTGTGGTAGGATAGTGATAACTCTTGAGGCCAGAAAAGATGCATCAACATTTCCTGGCATGTTCTAAAGAAAACATGATGGTGCTGGAAGGAGCTGGTCCCAGAGAACACAAGCTGCTGCAGGCACCAATGCCCACAGAGGCACGGTGATTGAGAGGTGCCCCTTGCAGTTGGCACATCTCCTTCCTAGAGCTCTGGAGTTCTCCACCTGAAGACTCCTAATCCACAGGAAGTGGAAGACTGACACTCAGGCACCACTGCACCCCTGATCACAAATAGCTCTTTCTTGCCTTTTTAGTAAGGCTAACAGCCCAATTCTAACTATATTACCATGCAGTGATGCAGCGGCGCTGGTGCATCCCACAGGGGAATTTAGCATGCTGGAGGGTAAGGGGGCATTTGTCCCCTTGCCCCGGGGTAAGCACCAGCAAGCACAATGGGGCAACCAGGACCTGTGCCAGCAATATTGCTGACACAAGTCCACGTTGATCCATGTCGGCAGATCAGGTCCGGAAAGGGGGATAGGATACAGCATGCTACACTTGTAGCATGGAAGTCTGGCATCATGTGCTACAGATCTTCATGGCTGGAGGTGAAAACAGAGTCAGCCATGACTCCAGTTAGATCTGATTAGAAAGCTTATTAAACCAGAAATCCTGCTACAGAGCTGATGTAAGTTTGAGGAGAGCCAGGATGTTCCAGGGAGGAGTTACAGGGATAGGATCTGGCATGCACGACCACCGCTGGATCTACCTCTTTCCTCTCCCAACACTCCCCCTGGTTCTTCCCAACAACATGCCGCATTACTCCCCCTCCGTGACTATGGCTCACCCCCACCACCAACTTACCAGCACCAGCGGGCTGTCCAGCCAAATCTGGCGTGCGCATGGTGTCACTGGCCCTTTCCACCAGTGACTACATCATATGCAACAGCAACAACATTTCCACTGGTGCAGGGCCTACTGCGACACCAGAACACTCGTTCCACTGTTGCAAAAGGCCCATGGAACTGAGCCTTATATCATTAAGCATCTTGATTCTAATACCAATAGACTTTCAGTTAAAAGTATTTATCATTTTGCACTTTATGCAACATTTTCTGGTTGTTCCGGTTCCACTTTTCTGGTTGTTCTTTGGTCTCAATCTGGCCACAGGAACAGGAGATTCATAGCACAATCCTATTCATATTTACTCAGAAGTAATTTCCATTGCTTTCAATGCGGCTTACTCTCATGAAAGTGTGCACAGGATTGCAGCCATAGTGATCCATTTAATAAGGAAAACGTGTATATAATATAACAAATCTAGCTCTAGATGTTTCTCTTCCAGTTGGGGATGACACAAATTATATACAATTGAGAATGTCCATCTGGATGCTTTAACTCAGTGGTGGCCAACCTTTCAACCTGAATGCCGGCCCTTTAAATGGTTGCATAGGTGAGGGTATTTCAGCAGGTGCAGCTGCTTTAACAGCACAATCATCCATTGCAGCTGCCAAGATTCTGTCTTCTACACAACTCTTAAGAACACAGAGGCCCTAACGGTGGAAGGTTGGCCACCCCTGCTTTAACTAAAGGCCTGATATTGTGGTGTTGCTTCCTACATCATCCACTATTCATTCTAAATGGAAAGATTTTTGCATTCTGGATAAAGATTACATTTCGGGTGGAACAAGTTGCCACATATACATTTGTGGTTCAAATGCTGGTAGGAGACAGGAATTGCCAAATACAGCTTTGGGGATTGTACATTGACCTCAGACTTATTTCCTCTCTGGGTGAGTCACAAAATGTCATCACTGAGGCAGTTTTCTTGACCAAGTTGAATACGTCTGGGAAAGCCTTTTGATGTATGTGTGCTTTTGCTTACATGAGATTGCCTTTAAAAAATCCCATTTTCCTTCCAAAAGAATACATAGTTGTTTCCAAAGAAAAGACAGTCATTTGTGTGGTATAGATATGAAGGAAATATAAGAAGCTGAAGAATCTCCAAGTGTTTAAAAATTAGTCCACTCAATATTGAGTCCCTTGGGGTTGCTTTTTAACTTAGAAATCTGCCATTAAGTTAAAGGAAGGAAACAAAAATTAGGTATAAGCCAAAAATGTTGCCACAATAGCCTACGATGCAGATGTTTCTTTGAAACTCATGAGATCTCAAGGCAGAGCCAATTGGTGGTTGCCTCCAGCAGCAGATTGATGGGTGGCCCCCATCTCTGTCCAACTACTGTATTTGCCTTCACTGCTCCTCCTTCTCCTTCCTCTCCCTTGATTAGAAAAGGAAGAGGGGGACAGAGAGGAAGAGGAAATATGGAGAGGAGACCAGCAGCGTCACTGCAGGGGGGTGGAGCTCCAAGTTCCATCGGGCTCTGACCCTCCGTTACACGACGGGAGAAAGCGGCCCCACCCCCTCGTCTTTGGAGCAATTCCGGCCGATGAAAGCACTTCTTTCGTTGGCCGGAATGGCTCCAAAGGCGAGGGGGTGGGGCTGCTTTCTCCCGTCGTGTAACGGAGGGTCAGAGCCCGACTGAACTTGGAGCTCCGCCCCCCCATGCAGTGACGCTGCTGGAGGAGACTGCTGAGGTAGAACACATTGGAGAGTGGGAGGAGCAGAGGCTGACACATCACTGGTTAAGGGGGCAGCCTTTGGCATGCTGCCTCCGGCATCAGGAGGTCTTGGGCCAGCCCTGCTTCAAGGTTACCTATGGACCAATAAGTGATGATCAATACGTGACCTCACCAAAGCAAAGCAAAGAGATGGTTGTTATCTCATTCCATCACTAGATCATATTTTCCACCCTTGGTGCTTTTACATGCATGCATCCCTTGTTATCCGTTCGTAATTCATTCCTGAAAACAACATGTATTGTGAAAATCTGGATGAGTGCAATGATTACATTAACGGCACAATCATGTCTAACCCTGCATCCTGCGATGCAATGAGGCTGGTGCAGACTCTGCCGCATCCAGGGTGCGAGACAGGCTGCTGGGAGGTCACCTCGGGGGAAGGGAACCCAACAGGACACTTGGATTTGCACCAGCTATTTTGCTGTTGTAAATCCGAGATCCCTGTCTAACGGTGGCCAGGCCTGGGAAGGAGATAGGATATGGTGGAGTAGGCGTGGCCGAACAATTCCTGGACCTGGCCGACCAATCCCACCCACCCTGGAAAGTTCCGTTTCAGTCTCCTCACACCTCTCCATTGCCCGGCAGGAAACTCACCTTCCCTGGCAGGCGCTCCACTGGATCTGGAGTGGGGATAGCAGTGGCAGCCACTGCGCCAGCAGCACCTTATTGCTGGGTGACACAAATGAGCGACACCTGAGACCGGCAGAGCAGTGCTCCGCTGGTCTAAAATGTAGACAGGATTGGGTTGTAATTTAAATGGGAAAAATTCTAACTTATTACAAAGACATTCAAAGTTCACCCAGAACTCACCCTAAATGCCTAACAGAAGAAGAGGGCAATGGTGCCAGGCAGAATTTTTGTCCTTCACCACATTCAATGTGCTTTAGCACCTCAAGCTAAAGAACCAAACTATGGAACCAAACTATGAGCAATTTTCTTACATTTTACTTGTTTTTCCACTTTTCCCATGAGTTGTTTTCCTCTTCTTTAGGGAATGGGGATTCACAGTAATTTGCACAAAGCACAAAAACAGATACAAGGGAGCATAAGCAAGTGAGTACACATACAACCTTACGAAATGCACATATTTGAAAGCCACTGCTTTGTGCAATTTGTAAATGCAATCTCATCCACATGGACCAGATGCCTCTTCCCAGTCTGTATAACCAAGAAAGTTGGTACAGATAAAGAAATATGGTATTAATATTTGCGGTATGTATAAGTGAAAATCTGTATAGCAAATGTACGGATAACAGGAGATGCATGTACTTTCAGCATAATTGTTGCCGTAATACTAAAACTTTATCTTGGACAAACTCAGAGAGAGACAGTTGTATTCTTGCTTTATCTCTGCTATTTTTCAAGATACCTGTATCTTGTAGCATCAGTTTTATCACAGACTGTACATTTACACTCTCTTTTGTGCCAAAATAGCATGTCTGAAATCCTCCGAAGAAGTCCCAGGCGCCTGGCTGCTACACGGTTGATCAAATTAGCCTTCTGATAAATAGCAACGGGAAGGCCTGCCAATAGTTCTAGACATTCCACAGCCCCAGAATATACTACTACCACAAGCACATATCCTTTTATTTATGCTCTCATTGCAATGAATGCAAAACGAAGTGGATACAGCCATGGATGAGGAGTATATATTCCATCGTCTTCTGTGGATCAAAATCAGACCATACAGCAGCACACTCTGCACGCCATCGGCACCCATTTTGGAGCCACTGTTGTAAATGGCGGTGGTCTTGGTGGCCCATTGCTGCTACCAGCTACCCACGGGAGCGCAGGTAAGCCAGTGTGGGTGGCGGGTGGTGGAAGGAACAGGGCGAGAAGGGGAAGGAACAGGAGAGTGTCCTGATGAGGGAGGGGGTAGGCATAAGGTGGAACAAGGGATTGGGGGTGGATCCCAGTGGCACCGCCATGCACCAGAATCCTGTCCCCTCTCCTCTTCCCTCTTCCTTATTCTCCTCTTCTCAGTTCTATGCCAGCAAAATGGCTGGGGCAGATCGAAGGAGATCTATTCAGGCAGTGGAGGCTTGCCCCAGGGTAAGGAAACAAAAGTTATCTTACCATGAGGAGACCTCCATGACTTCTCCCCACCACAGGATGCAGTGCTACATCAGTGGTGTGTGTGTGTGGGGGGGTAGTTAGGATTGGGCTGTAAGTCTATCTCATTCAGGGATATTTAGTTGCATATTATGACACAATGTGATTATTGATATACAATATAATATATAGGAAGTATTATGAAATCAAATAAAAGTCACAATAGCATTTTTACCATGTCACTGTTATGTAATTTAGAAGGCTAGACTATCCTAAAGAAGGTTGCTGAAGAGGGCGATGAGTACTTTTTAAAAAGCTTCTTTCATAAATGAACATTGTTGACCACCTAAGGTCAGCTCTCCATTTTCACCCCATTGCCTCAGTTTGTGATCTACCAGTTTAGGTTGGCCAACTAGTTGACTGACCCAGCTATCCTTCACAGCATTAAGGATACATTCTTAATAGGATAGATGCTAACCTTAATAGTATTCTAACACACAGGAAGGTGAAGGTTTTCTGACATGAAGATGAATGACAGGAAAAGCATTATCTGCTTGACTTGTCTTAGGCAAATATGGCTGCTGTTAAAGGCACAGGAGCAGTAACACAACCTTACCTGTCACAGCCCCATCCTATCTGGGCCTTGTGCTGCTGGAACTCGCACTCCAGCAGTGCAAGGCCTTCACATTCACTTATAAACATGGAGGGGGCAAAAATGATTTTTTGAGAGGGCCCACATTTTCCATGATTACAGGCCTTTACTTTGTTTGCACCCTGTCCACACAGCTTGCTCATTCCCAGGCAATTGGCACTGCTTCAGTGCCATTTTTTGAGTGTCATTTTTTTTTTCTAATGCAGCCTTCTTTTTGCTGGAAATGACACTGTGTAGCAAATCACATTTGGCTAGGTGATGACATTAGTAAGGGCAAAGAAAACCAATTTGGACTGAGGGCAATGCTTCTGGAATCACATTTTCCTCACTCGGAATATGAAAACACTTTTACTTCCATTTGGGGCTCTCTAAAAAGTAGCAAAGAGGAAAACTTTGCATTGGAGACGATGTGTTTAAACACACACACACACACACACACACACACACACACACACACACACGTCAACCCTAGTTTTCTCATTTTGTCATAAAAACGATAAGAGAACTTCTTTTCCTCACAGGGCTATCAAAGGGCCAGTCTAGATCAGGGGTTCTCAACACCTTCCTGGCCGAGTACCACCTCCGGTGCCACTCTCCTTCTGAGTATCACCGGAAGTGACTGGCGATGAAATCATCACCAGTTACTTCCAGGTTTTCAGAGGCCAGAAAACCCAGGGAGGAGGATTTGGGCAGGTGGGAGGATCCTTCTCAGTGTTCCTGAGTGTGTTGGCCAAAGGCAGGAACTTCTTGGTAGCAAAAATGCACCACCAAAAGCACCGCGTCGGAGTGCGGTTCCAGTGGTCCGAGTAACATCAGCAGTCGGCCGGAGTACCACTGGTGGTACTAGTACCACAGTTTGGGAACCCCTGGTCTAGATCAGACATTCCAAATCTGTGGTACACATACCCCTTAAGGAACGTGGACCGTCAGGCGGGGGTACACCAGAGGCTGTCCCTTATCTGAGCGCTGATCAAGCTGAGCGTTGGACTGGGATTTTAAAATTTTAATTTGTTTTGTCCACTGACAAAACAAATTAAATTTGTTTTGTCCATGCTGCAGCTATGCCCCCAAGATGATGACGTCAGCTTGGCCTCCTATTGGCCTGCCACCGCCACTGCCAGGGCTGCCTCCCAGGGCTGCAGACTCCACTCAGGCCCACAACCTCCCCAGAACTGGAGCCCATCACGGCCGAAGCAGCCGAAGCTGCTGCAATTCCCACACATAGCAGCCGCTTTACCCACCCTTCCACTCTCTCTCTCTCTCTCTCTCTCTCTCTCTCTCTCACACACACACACACACACACACACACACACACACACACACACACACACACACACACACAGAGAGAGAGAGAGAGAGAGAGAGAGAGAGAGAGAGAGAGAGAGAGAGAGTTGAAGACATTTTTTCACGTTTAAAATTGTTTTAATACTTTTTAAACTTTGGGGATCGATTAATTAGCTATTAATTAGCAGGGGGTACTTCAGAAAATTGGACCGTGACAGGAGGTACACCAGGCGACAAGTTTGGGAACCCCTGGTCTAGATGATACCAGCCATTGTTCTTACCTACCACCATGACTACAAACACGGACATGAAGTCGTCCCCCCTTATCCACGCAGCTTTCCGCTCTGCATAATCATGTGGGGAGAGGATCTGTCCAAAGCACTCCTAATCACCAGTGATTCTAATACTACTTTAAAGTAGGATTACTATAAATTGACTCACTCTTTTCCAGTAATGGAACTTCAGTCAGTCTGTGGGCAGGTTATTTCAGATAGTTTCCACAGCGTCTCATCATACTTTTCTATCATTATTCTATGGAAAAGAACACAGCAGATGCAGTTGGTGTTGTGTTTTTTTCCCTTAATGGAGGAGGAAATATATTTTTGTGCAAGAAGGAGACAAACAGAACAGCCAGAAATTTTTACATATACGATTGGGGTTGGGGGAAAATGCAAATATACATCTCAGTATCAACACATAATGACATTTCGCATGACCCAAACAGTACCCTCAAAACCAGGCTGTGGCTTGTACATCCTGACTAACCAATTTTTCAACAAATTGGTCCCATGGTCAAAAATTATATTGTCACATATAATCAAATAAAAGATAAATTCGATTCAATTCTCAGTCCCTTGGCTTCAATTCAACTTTTTCATATTCACCTTCTGCCATGTTTAACGCTTTGCCTTTCTACAGATGAAAACTGTTTCCTTTCCTGCTAAGAAATACAGCTTCAGTGTATACTTTTGGAATTTTTTTCCCACTTATTCCCAGTATTCTAGCTCGGATTAAGCATACGGGATGGTTCATTCACTAATAGCAATAGACCAGGAAAAAAAAGTTGTGCTTGAAGTTAATAAGAGGAAGGTATGTAGATGGAAAGAGGTAGTCATGAATTTGTTGTTGGAATCTTATATAGCTCAAAGGAACAGATGTAAATATTGCCTCTGAATTAAGAAGACTCAGAAAATAACTTTGGAATGTAGTTGAGGAATCTTGTTATTTTGTGCGGTCATGGGAAAAAGAGAGTATAAATTGCATGTGAACCCAAAATGGAAAACAGGTGAAGACTTCTACACCTTGTTCTTCTTTCCTGAGTGTGGCTTTCAACATGTGTGAGTGAGATTAGCAACCCAGTCCTACCCACGCCCATGCTATAGCATGCAGCTGTGCCAACGGAGAACACCCTGCATGCTGTGGTGGGGAGGATGATCAGAAGGCCAACCAGAGGTAAGTAAAATGCCTTTTACTTACCTCTGGGTAAGCCTTCTGGCTGCCAGCCTAAGGGTCTCCTTGAACCCATGCCATTTTGCTGGTATATGTCCAAGGAGAGGAAGGGGGTGGTGTATGTCCGAGGTGTATGCTGGTATATTTTGCTGGTGTCTGTCCGGTGAGAGGAAGGGGGTGGGTTGCGGGCCAAGGAGAGGAAGGGGGTGGTACAGGCTAGAAAATTGGAGATATGATCCCACATGAGTCTTTGCTGCCAAGATCCACCCACCTCCTGCACTCCCCATTCCGCCCCAGAATGCCCCATCCCTGCCATTACCGACACTGGCACAGCTTCCGGGAGCTGCTGGCACGCATGTTGTGCCTCTGGCCATTTGCACCAGTAGCCCAGAAGCATCAGCAACATCTTGGCTTTTGCACATCTTAGTGCTCTGGCAGCACAAGGCCAGATAGGATTGGGCCGTAAAACTATGTACCCTGAATAAGCAGCTTCATATTATCTTGGTGCGTATTACATTATTTCTGTTATAGCCTTATTATCCAGTCCTGTTTTATATGCATTGAGAAAATTAAATATCTTTGCTTAGAAATATTTTGTGTCTTGAATTTGTGGTGTACATTTAATTGTGGTATACTTTTAACCAGAGACGTCACTAGGGCGCGCGCTGCCCCAGTGCGGGCGCGCGCGTTACCCTAGTGACACCTCCCCCTCCCCAGACACCCCCTCCTCCGCGATTTGGGGGTGGGGGCGACCGACGGGTCGCCGCTCCGGGCGCCCCCTCAATCGGGAGAGCCGGCTGGGGACATCTTCCCCGGCCGGCTGACCGGGGCCTTCTAAGGAAGGCCCGCTGCGCGAACGTTATTTATAACGTTCGTTTGCGCATGGGCAGACTCTTCCTGAGGGAAAAGGGCAGAACATTTCCCTCAGGAACGGTCTGCACATGCGCAAAAGAACGTTATAAATAATGTTCGCGCAGCGGGCCTTCCTCAGAAGGCCCCGGTCAGCCGGCTGGGTAAGACGTCCCCAGCCGGCTCTCCCGATTGAGGGGGCTCCCAGAGCCGGCCTGGCGAGGCGGGCGGGAGGCCTCCAGGCGACGCGCGTGCGCGCACGGGGGAGAGGCGACACGCGCCTGTGCGCGCATCACCTTTCTGCGCGCGTGTGGACGCGCGTCACCTGGTGCCCCCCGCACACCTCGCCACGCCACAGCGACGCCTCTGCTTTTAACTGAATTGAGTTCAATGGGACTTATCCCCTCGTAAGTGTATATAGGATTAAAGCTTCAATATACAGTACTAACCTGGCCTCATAGGACGTGGTTGTTTCCTCCGTAACTATTGTGGGTGGCACAGTTTTGGTTTCCTGACTAACTTAAGGTTGATCTATGTACTGGAGGTGTGAACACGTTATCTTTAGGAGGAAATGGTGACAGTGTTTGCACACATGTCAGGCAATCACATTGCTGCTTTTTTGTGTGTGCAGAGTCAGTACTCATCTCCATATCTTTTTGTGATTGTGAAGGTGCACCCTGTCTAGAATAGCTTTACTTCACTAAAAGACTTCCAGGCAGAGCCTGTGCAGTAAATAGTCACTGATTTTTGCTCTGGATGCATTTGAAGTTCAGAGGTACTAACGTACACAACACAATTTTGTAGAAAAATAAAACCAGACAATAAACTTGTTAACATGAAGCACGCTTGATATATTGTCGAGCTCAAGGCTCTTTGAACAAAACCTGTTAAGGAAGCAAAACAAAGCAAAAGAGCAACATAAAGCCTCCATTTATAAAATTGTTTAGTGACATCAAATGGGACTCCAGTGATTTTGCAACAATGCCAGCAGATACATTCAGCCGCACATATAACATATAACTCGTTTAATGGGGAAAAGTCACACGTGGTTTGGTTTGAAGAAAAGATGTGAGCAGCCAGTGCTGTTCGGCACCAGGGACTGGATTATTGCCATGGCTTACATTATTCAGTTTTACAGGCATTCAGCGTCATTTCTTTCATGTCTCAGGGTATGGCTTGGTTTGTGGATGGAGGATTGCTTCAGCAATGGTTCATTCCTCTCTGGGTTAATGTGGCCCTTTCACCACTGCAGATGTTTTTTACAAACACTTTGTGTTGCTTGTCTGGGAGATAGTTCCCAGTTTGAAAGAGCTGTAATGGGGACGAATTCAGAATTGGGGGCATCCATAATACAAACTCCTCAAGTTCAGAAAGTGTCTGCCCAGACTCCTGTGAATTTGGATCTGGTTCATTTGGGGTTCACCTCTGCCCTTAGTCATCATAACTTGCTGCCATCTAACCACTTTCCCAAGCCATCTCCCTTTCATGTTGAGAAGGGAGTAGCTGATGGCAAGGAGGGCTTGCTCCAGATAGGAGAGGCCTCCTTACAGGACTGTCACTGCGGCATAAGCAGAAAACATTCTGTAAGAAATAGGGAACACGGGTTTAGATGCCATGTTAGAAAATGTATTTAACAGAACACAAAACACAACGTTTCGTCCACTTCTGTGGACGTCTTCTGGTGTACAGCAGCACCGTGCTAGCAAGCTGTAAAATGCACTGGGTGCCACTGAAGAAGGCTTTAACTGTCAACAGTAACAGAAGAATGGAATCTTGGTGGTGACCTGAAATAACCCTGCAAGGATGTAGCTCAGAGGTGCCTGAGGCCATGCTGTAACTGCTAGGAGTGCTCTTTCTTATGTAATATGGGAAGCCAGTTATTATCTATGAAAGACAGTTCATGTTGTCTGTTCATGAGATCTTGGTTTTTTCGTCTGCTTATTTGTATTGCTTCATGGTTAAATCTTTGTCTATTCTCAGAAACATTGAATAAACACTTTGTCTTCTCAAATTGAATAGTATGACCAGTATTTTTTGCGTGGTCTGCCACAGCTGATCGTTCTGCTTGAAGCAATCTGGTGGCTCTCTTGTGCTCTGTAACTCTGGTGGCAATCGGGCGTTTAGTAGTGTCTATATAATCCTTCCCACACTCACATGGGATGCTGTAGCAGTTACAGCATGGCCTCAGGCACCTCTGAGCTACATCCTTGCAGGGTTATTTCAGGTCACCACCAAGATTCCATTCTTCTGTTACTGTTGACAGTTAAAGCCTTCTTCAGTGGTTCCCACTGCATTTTACAGCTTGCTAGCACGGTGCTTATAGCAACGAAGCAGGCAAGCAGCCTGCAAGCTAGAAAGTCTCCATTCAACAGGAAGTAGGAAGAGCCAGCAATATCAGCTAAAAGAAAGGTAATGGGCATGAGGGGAGACAAGGGGGCTGTGATCCACAGATAAGTGAATCCACAGGTAGCAGAACCGTGAATATGGGGAAGGGGCTGTATATGGTAGACAAAATAAAACACCAATGCATCCATCTACCCATCATATCGGAGGCTGTATAATCACTCAGAGGGAATGAAGAAACTCCAAGCCTCCCAGATTATTTTTCAAGTAGGCCTGTCATTTCAGGAACAAGACCAAAAACAGCCCAATGTTTACCCACCAAAGCAATATGCTCAGAACTAGCAACCACTCTCCAGTGTCCATGCAAACAATTTACTTAGACCATACCATTTCATATTTGAAATGCAAAGTTGAGTTGTTTGCATTTCATTAGGCATCTAAGGTAGCTCCTTATTTGTTTGTTTAGCTGATATCTCTGTACAGAAATAATTATCCTACACTGAATTATTCAGTACTAATTGGGTAACCTCTTTCATTTTGCTGGGAAGAAGTGACAAATAAATACATTTATTTTATATGCACACACTGCTGATGATAGGAACGTGAAGACTGCCAGCACCTAGCTAGACTGTTTTGTTATCTGGGTTGACGGGGTAGTTTTCTGCATTTTGATGCTGCTTCAAACACCCATTCTTTGCTTCTCTTATTTACAAGGATTCAAGAACTGGGAATGAACAGTGGAAGTGGACTTGGGCTCAGGAAGAACAACAGACGAGAGTGGTCCATAATGAGATCAAGATCATTAGAGTCTGGAATATATGGATTTGAATCGGATAGGACCCAGACGCAGAGCTCTGGTTTTGTGACCCGTTAAGAAGGAGATGGGACAGTTGTACAATAACCAGAGCATAGAAGGACCATCAGGAGTTAAGCTCAGAAATCATGGAATTACATGATGGGATACAGTAATTAGACTGCAGAATCTGACTGTATACATTCATTTAAGTAAGTTTCATCTCAGCATGCCTGGAAATAAATTGGATTAAAAAAAAGCAAACTTGCTGATTTAACAGGGGTAAAAATGGTAATTATGTTGTTGCTCATTATATTCTATGTCAGCGGCTTGGAAGCTCATTCTGAGTAACTGAAAATAGAAATTATGCCCTGAAACTTTGTTTCATCAAGTATATTGGATCTGAAAACCATATGCTTAAAGATTTGAATTACTGGTATTTTCTGTGATTATCAATCCATGAATCAGGGGCTAAAGGTCTCTAAATGACTAAAATCAAAAAGAAAAGCAAGAAAAGCAAACAAGATTGTCATTTTATGGCAATCAAAATGAGCTGAGGATTGAAGCAGATGACTTGCTTGGTAAACAGAACCATTACATTGTAATCTTGTGTATATTCCTCACACCATTTGTTATAGTGCAAGTACGGTATTGGTTTGAGATTTGTTCCTGAAATAGTGATTTAATTTTTTTCTAGTTGCATGCAGAGGGGGAAACACACAAAAAGCAAGATGAAAAATATATTGCAGCTACTGGAATTCAAGAAGCAGGTGACCACATATTAATCTACAGAGACCATACCTGATGTCAGTGGGTTTTTCCTTAACGAAGCTGGGAAGATACTTGCCCTTCTAAGAGGAACAGAATATATTATGGTGAAGTATGTTTTCAGCTTCATCAGCACTACAAATATTGTTGAGGGATAAATTGGTAGAGGATAGCCTTTCAGGAACACCAGGATAGCTCGAAAGTAAAGATTTGGCTAAAAGCCAAATGACAGAAAGTTGATTTTATCACATTTTCACAGACACATTATGACAGTCTAGCTAAGATTTATGCCCTTCCACTGTTTCTGTCTTTACAGTGAAAGAAATAATTGTTCCTCTGTCAGTAGTTTGCTTTTAGAAGTCCATTTGGAAATCAGCCCTGCAAGAGAAGCATTTTGATCTTAGTACGACAAAGAGCTATCAAGCCATATATAATATCTAGCCTAAACTAATGACATAAAAGACAGTCTAGCCAGTAGTATAGCCAGAGGGGGGGCACTGTAAATGCTGCATTACATGGAGTTGCAAAGTGGCCCCACCCACTTGCCGTCAGAGCCAGTCCGGCAGCGAAGGCAGCACTTACCGCACCGCCCATCCTCTGGCTACGCTACTGAGGGCGAAATCCCAGAGCCGCCCGCAGGATCCCATTCTCACCGTGGACCGCCCTGCGGCGGGCCGGAGTTCTACTCGGGAAAGGGGATGTTTGTCCCCTTCCCCGAGTGTAAACCGGGGTCAGCCCTATCAGCCTCCTCGGATTTCCAGCAGCTAAATAGCTGGCGAAAGTAGGCAAAAGTAGGAGGAGGCCCCTCCCCAGCCGGCTTGCCCAATGGCACCCCTCCCTCACCGCCTGGACCACCCATGTGGCTGCTGACAGGAGCCTTACCTGCCTCCGGCAGCTGCATGCTTGTCCCGGCGCCAGCGTGAGGAAGGCCGGCTTTGCGCCTTACGGCACGTTTTCAATGGCTCCCAGTGCTGGAGCACTCGCTCTGGCGCCAGACGTTTAGTCTGGATCTGACTGCATGTCTAGCAATGTTTAGGATGTGTTGTACCCTTAATATCTACAGCCCAAAACCATTAGCAATCATAGACATACATAGACAATCATAGACATACAGTCAGTCATACAAGTATAGCAAGCAAACAAGATGACAAAGGAAATCCCCTTTCCAACTCTCTATATAGTAATTTTCTGCCTTCTTCTTCTTCTAGGGAATGTAATAAGAATTGTGTGTGCGTGTGTGTGTGGGGGGGTGTTTCTGGGATACTTCCAGCAACCTGGGATCTCGCATAGTGAGCTACTGTGGTGCTGAAGCCCAGAGCCCTCTTCAGTTATAGAAAAGGTGTCCAAATGGGCCCCCGCAGGATGAAATACGTGATACAACACTTCTGGATTGGCAAAACCAAGTATACATATCTTGATTCTGCCTTTGCCTTGTTAAAAAAAAGTAGCATTTTTGTAGGTGCTGAACCTCAACTTGTCCAGCACAAATCACTGACTTCAGACACCCTGACTTGGAGAAGACAGACTGAAAGTCTCGATTTGGGTCTGGCAACACTACTTACATAGAAAATTGTGAGCTAGACTAAAAGAGCACGGTTCACATGGTGGAATCTGCAATGAGGACACAAATAAGTAACTTTGCATATGTCGTTCTTGTTGTTTTTTCTTGTATTGCTGCTTTCTGTGATTTGGGTTGACTCAAGTGAATCCCAGGAGGAAACGTCCGGACTATCTGCTGCAATTCAGTTTACACTTAACAGGCTTCAAATACAATATGAAAGCCAATGTGTTAATGTTGTTAAATAAATGTGAGCCAGGCAAATAATTTAAGGTCAGTTTGTGCAGAACAAGGTTCAGAGAGGGTTCAAATTCAAATAGTTGTCATGGGAGCCAAAGAACTAGCTTTTATTGGGTTCAGCTGTATTTAGAATGGCTCCAACAACTCATCTGCTATCATATATCTTCAAAATGACCCTCATAAAGTGACCCTGTTCTTCCCCTCCAGCTTTCATGTGGAAGTGGGCTTGGGGCAGGAAGATCAGTACAGTAGGGCCCCAGTATCGAGGGGGGATAGGTTCCTGCCCCCCGTGGATATGAGAACCCGCAGATGGGACAAACTATCTTTCACGCCCCCCCCACAACCCTCTCCGCAACCTTATTGATGCGCAAACACACCAATGGCTCAAAACGGGCCAGCGCGGGTCTTCAGTAGAGCCAGCAGCCTCAGTGCTAGAGAGGCTCCAATGTTAACAGGAATGATGCATGCATCTCAAGGAACAACTATAGCTAAAGGATCTGTGCCTTGGTTACTGATCTTTGCTACCGGAACCTCTAGTACAGTACTTTCTAGCTTATCCCTGTATCTGTCCCACTTCCTTACCAGCAGCTAAACCAAACCATGAGACAATCATGGACCGCATTTCTATAATGCTTTAGTTTTCACATACATGATCTTGTAAGAATTATCATGACAACCCTGAATGGTAGGACAGATTTTCTCTAAGTTGCATATGGTGGAGTGTGGCTGAGGGAGAATGACTCCCAACAGGAAAATAACCTCCTCTGATAAAACATGCTGAAACCCAAAGATAAAATTTGCAATGCACATCAAAGGAAGTAGGAGTCCAACAGCCAAATCCTATCATTCCCCCCCCCTTTGCTGGTGCAGCCATGCCGAAGAGGCACATGCTGTATCCAGCAAGGGGGGGGGGGCAGAGCAGGAGACTTTGGAGACTCCATAAACTTCCCACTCCGTAATGGGTCTCTTCGGACCTGTGCCAGTGATTTCACTGGTGCAATTCTGAGGAGAGAAAGGGGGCAGAGAGACTGCTGCTGGAAGGGATAAGATCCGGCACATGCCATCCACTCTTCCCACAGCCTCCCATCCCCTGTCCCTCCCCCTCCACTCCCCACCCAGGTTTGCCCCTCCTCACACTTTCATCGCTGGCTTACCTGCTTCAGCAGGTGGCCAGCGGTCCAGTGACGCACACAGGAAGATTCCAGCCTCCCCACCAGCGCTCCGGCAGCATGTTACTCAGTGCACTGCTAGAGCCCACTTTATGGCTGCTAAAAAGCACTGGCAGAATGCGCATTCCGCCGGTGTGAAGAGCCCATAGGATTGGACTGTAAACTGCATTATAGAATAAAATCTGCGATATCAAGGAAGTCGTCTAATGTTATAGTTAGGCAGAAATCAGGCACAAGTAAAAATGGGGGGAGCTCTTTTTATGCTGAGACATTCTGGTAATGAATTGGCTGGATGAAATGGGAAAGTTGATGTATCTCTGGGATTCTGTTTAATCAAAAATAGACTCTTTCTGCCTGTCATGGTACCAATATTTCTTGTAGAATAAACATGCTGGTGTTCTTTTGGCTAACAGCACAGGAGTTATAAATGACAATGCCGGAAATTCTTCTGGTTGAAGTGAGGAAAGTCTGGAAAAGCAGCGTTGTAATGACTATGACAAATTTATCTGTTTACAATAGAAATCTTGCCCAGATTATTCTTTACCTATTACGAGGGCTGCTGTGACCCTGCTATATGAGTAAATGTTATCCTTAGATAACCTAGAAGCTACAGGAGAAAGAAATCCCAAGTACTTCTAGCCCAGTGTAGTAAAACATGCCAGCTACAGGCCCACTGTTGTGAAGGGAGAAGTGGGCACAATTTATTGCCATAGTAACGTTGCTGCACCTGAAGACACTTCCCCCCCACAAGAGTGAATAGCAGCCATGTGGAAGAAATGAATGGGGTGCATTTTGAGACACCATAGAGATGTAGCTGAACCAACACCTGGTGAACTTACTGTCTGGGATGAAAGTCTGGATTTTGGTTTTTGTTGCTTCCTCTCAATTGTTTCTAATATATCTCAAGTGTCTGCAGCCATGGCGGGAATTCTGGGAGCTGGGGTGCAACTTGCAGCCCCATCAAGTAAGCTTGGGCTCTGCAGCGGTGGCCTTCTCTAGTCGTGTCACCCCCTCAATTGGGTGGTACTGAAGGCAGCCCCCCCCCGGCCTAGTGACACTGGTCAACTCTATTTTATTGTTTTACAAAATGGTTCTAAATTTATTGTGTACAGTACAGGGCTTCACAAATGAAAATTAACAAGGGGACTGAAGAGCTCCTAAATTAACAAATTAAATATGATTCTAGCTCAAGGCAAATATTCAGAAGATCACGGATAACATATTATATGGCCATATGGACTGCCAATGTCTTCCGTACATCTGTTGTATACTAAATGCAGCTGCAGAAATGCTTCAGAGTTCCTGCAAACAAAGACATACATTATAATTCAAACATTTCCCTGTTGTTAAAATATTTTGAATGGTTCTGCTTGGAGGATAATTACTGTGTATGTACTGTAAGAAAGCTTCGCCCAAGCATAGACTGTCACTAAATGTGTATTGCATGCAAAATGCCAGCAAATCCATTTGCTTAAGCAAAACAGCTAGAGTTGCAAGCTTCAAGCAACTTATGCAAGGGTAGGCTCAGAGAAATCAATTGCACTTTTTGGGGGGGAAAAGTGATTTGAAGATTGCTAGCTACATTTCTCACAGCTGCAGAGCCATTTCTGACAACACGGAGCAGTGACAGGTTGCTGGATCCTGTTTCTCAGACTTTTTCTGAGGCAAAAGGGCAAAACATTATTCATTCCAAGGTTCAAGCCAATGTCAACACGATGAGAGCAATAGGAGGAATTTCATTCTGTCTGTTTGCTCAGTTTTGCTTTGCTTATTGAAAAGAAGTTGGCTGAGGATTTTTATTTAAAATTTGTTTTTCCTTGGGCATAAAGGAGTAATTTTGAAAGGGATACAAATAAATACAAGTAACAGAAATTTGGTTTCAGCCACTTACCTGGACAATTTCCATGAAGGTCATCATATGCGAAAAGTGGATTTTCATCATACAAATTTAAAACAAGCTGTATTTTTTTGTAAACAGCCCCTACTTCAAATGCTTGGCCTCTGTTGACCTGGCACTTGTGATGCTGTTATTGTAGTCCATCCATAAAGAGAGATGAATCACAAAGTCCTGTGTACATGGCTGGGCTGTGCACTGCTTCTCCTCCGACATTACACTCACTGTGGCATGGAAAATGAACCATCCGAGTATTATGAGCGCAAACCATGATTTTGCAGGCCAAAATAGACCTCCATAACGCAGGCTACATAGCGTACAGAGGCTACAGAGGCTTGCTACATGATTCATCTTCATGTTGAACAATTCCGGTGACTTTGTTCAGTACCACATGCTGAACCCAAACTAAGCAAAAGGGCATGCTACCACCAGACCAAGCCAAAGCTTGGCCACTTGTCCACCAAATTTTGCGGCCCTTCAGTGTGTATGCCCTTGTATACCTGGTGGCAGCAGCTTTTATCCCCCTTGGTGCCATTTTGTGTAACTGAAACAGAACAGAGTGGAGGAAGGAGGTGGTGGCAGAGCTCAAGGTAAGGGGGCAGGGGTGGGGTGGGCTCCATGTTGCCATGCTCCACTTCTCCTTTCTCACCTGGCAGCTTTTTTTTCCCTTTTGCCTATGCTGCTTGGTCTGCTGCTGCCCTGAATGGATTGCTGACTGAAGCAGCTCAGAGAGTGGTGGGTCAGAGGAGGTCAGTGGGCGGGGGGTGCAGGGACACCCATCATATGTTTGTCATTCCCCCCAACTCAATGATTGATGTGAACTCAATTGGCATCATGTGCACACCGTTCCTGCCTGCCACATCTGGAGTGGCATTTTATTTATTTCTTAGATATTTTAGAGCCAGGATGGTGTAGTGGTTCAGGAGTCAGAGTTAGACCTGGAAGATCCCGGTTCAAATCCCCACTCAGCCACGAAGCTTCCTGGGTGACCTTGGGCCAGTCACTATCTCTCAGCCTCACCTACCTCACAGGGTTGTTGCAAGGACAGAAGCAGGGAAGAAACCATGTACTCCTTGGAGGAAAGGCAGTATCAGTAATAATAATAATAATAATAATAATAATATGTATCTGCTTTTTGACTAGAATTGCCTAAGCATCTGGTGGTTCTCCATGGGCACCCAGGATGTCGCTCCAGCCTCCCTGCCAGTGGGCCCACTGCTCTCGTTGGCGAAGGCTGCTTGTGACTGCCATAAAGCAGCCTCCGTGGGCACAATGCTAGTTAGGGGGTTAGGATTGGGGCAATGCATAAAAGTCAGATCAAGATAGTAAAGACAGAGAAGAACCAACAAAACCAGTACGCTGTAATAAAACCAACAGCTAAAAGACACAAAAAAATTGAGAGAAGAAAAGAGTTGGGCCCGTGGCCATCAAATGAGCTTTCTGGCTGTGTGGGGATTTCAGCCTTTGGCTTTCTCCCACAGCCAAAGGCAACACTCTGCTCCACCACATTGGTAATTAGGGTTGGCCCAAGACATCCCAGCACTTGAGGCAGCTGGCCAAATGCCACTCTACGTAGCCATTGATACACCAGTTGCCTCCTCTGCCATTCCTCCCCCCCCCCCCAGTCCTGAGACAGAAAAAGGAAGAGGGGAGTGAAGTTAATGAGGAAGTGCGGAGGAGAGGAGTGTGGTGGAGATGCTGTAGCCGGCTCTTCCTTCTTGAATCCAGGCACTGGGAAGAGGAGGAGTGGCAGAGACAGGCAGCTGAACAAAGGCAACTGCCCTCTCTAGTCTGCTGACTGAGGCAACTGCTTCAGTTGGCCTCCTGGATGAGCCGGCACTGTTGGTATAATTCTGTAACATGCCAGCCTTTTTAAAAGATGTCCAAGCCACCCAGGAAGCTCATGCTGTCAGCTCCTAAGAAATCACCACTGACCTGAGAAAACGGTTAGGACATCCCCTCATCAACCTTGTCCGCAGCATCTTAAGACCTGTGAACCCAAAAGGGAATGCAGAAGAGAAGAAGCCCAGGTCAGGGAGCTCCCGCCTTCAGCCCCTAAAGAAACCACCAGTGGTCTGAGATGTCTGCTCTTGTGTTACGTTGTCATTTTTAAGTGTCCTTTACTATTTACCGTTTGGTATTAAACAGTGAACCACCCTGAGCGCCTTGACAGAAAGGAAGTATATAAGTGCATTCACCAACTAAACAGGACGGGGGCAATGTAAAATGAGAAGTTTTGAAAAATGTCTCCTTAAAAAAAAAAAATCTTCCAGAGGCCCGTAGTCTAGAGTGCATTTCATCAGATATGTGAAGTGATGGGCATGGGGTGTGAATGGATACAGATGGAAAAAAGTGTACACTGTGGGGCTAAATGGCCAGTAAATGCCAGAGGAAAGTCTGTGACAATTTTATGTAAAGCTTAAATGTATATAAAATAAGCAGAATGATGGCGCAATTCTGTCAAACATCTGGCCCAGACCTGCTCCCTTCCTCTCCTCACACAAAATAGCCGGCATATGTCTAAGGAGACCCATTGGTGACCAGGCGGCCTACTGGGAGGTATGCAAAACATATTTTTATTTATCTCTCCCTGGCCGCCTGATCACCCCATCACTGCATGCAGCGTACACTCTTTCAGTGCTGCTGCATGGCAGAAGATATTGGGGGATAGGACTGAGCCCTTCCTCCCAAATTCGAAGCAGTTTCACAACAGAGCATCCCTTTGAAGTCCCTTTGTTGAAGAACACTGACTTTCTGGGAGACTGAAATGGCCGACCAGGTTCTGCACATTGCCATTTTTTGAGGTCAGATTTGTGGACACTGTGATGCCTGTGAATGAACAGAGGACTCACATCCTTATGCCGGCCTCACACCGCAGGTGTCTTGCTTTGTCGCATCCTGGAGTAGATTCTGATTGGCCCAAGACATTGCTCCACATCCCGCCCGCACAACGCCAAACGCGGCCTCTCATTGGCCGAAGCTCGATTTATTCAACTTGGAATGCACCAGAATGACCTTCGGTCAATGAGAGACCACGTTTGGTGTTGTGGGGGCGGGACGCGGAGCAATGCCTCGGGCCAATCAGAATTGATTCCGGGACATGACGAAGTGAGACACATGCAGTCTGATACAGCTTTTAGTCTGTATCTAGGTGTCTGAGCAGAAATAAATGTGATGACAGTGGATGGCGCTGAGAGATGGCAGCGATGGCAGCAGCTGACATATTTTGTTCCAACGTATGACTCCTCTACTCTCCAAATGATGAAGCCAGCCTTGGGCATAATACGTTACATGGCACCTTCCATGTATATAAAACCACCTGAGGGGGAAAATGGAGTGTTTAAACAGTTGTAGCAACGGAAGATAATGGCTTTCATCTGTTTTTGCTGGGCTTTCGTTTCCGCAGCTTGGCTTCAGAACATAGGCGCTTACACTGTTGGAGGAAAAAGCCATCTGGCCTAGCCTGACCACCCACTGAGCTGCACTGGTTCCATCACAACCCATTACGGTGACATCGTCTACCAGGAAAGAGATATTCATTATTTCGATGACTTTCTGAGGCTATACAATGCATTTCAAAATAAGCAGAGATGGAGATGGCCTTTTGGTTTTGGAGCAAACCTGATTGTATTCATTTTTGGCAAAATCTTTATGGCACAGAAGATTTGTTATGCTAAATCAGGAGCGGGCGACTTGTTCAGCACTTAAGGCTATGCTGACAAGTTGCCATGATTCACAGCAGCATAATTTGTTTTGCAGTAATCGACATCATCCCATTCACATTTGCAAAGGGTAAAGAGAAGGGCACAGCTGCCAAATATATTGTCCCTTTCCCCCATGATATCCCCAGTGATGTTGTGGTAAATTGCACACACACCCAATAGCCCCCCCACACACACACCCAATAGCCCAGCCACACCCCAGTAAGGCAATTCTATCAACAATCAGCTTTAATACTGTATATATTGCTTACACAGGGTTGGGGTATGTCCCAGATGGAGCCCCAAAGGCTGAAAAGAATGAATCATAAATCAAAGAATAGAGTCAGCACGTAAGCTAGGCAATCGCCTAGGGACAACAGTGCCAGGCTTGAGGTGGGGGGAGCAGTACCATGTGCATTTCATTTTATTCACTCAAAACAAAAAAAGAACGTAGGATTTTTCAGGTTTAGTGCATGGGTGAGAGAGAAAACACTGTGTGCATTTTACATTAATCCCTCAAATAATAGCCAAACCCTCCAAACATTTTTAAAGGGTTTGTGTTTTCCAGAGTCGGGGTGGGGCATCCTCAAGCATTTGGGTTGCATTTGGAAAGGGCTAGGGTGCACTTCAGGTGGCAGGCTAGGGAAGGCATTGGACTGGCAGGGAGTGCCCCATGTGCAGCTCATGCCTGCCCACTGTCTCACGTGGCCACCCACCCAGTCGATCGCCCAGCCTAAGCTGGGCCATCTTCACTATCCATTCCTCTTCCAGGGAGCAAGTTCAAAAAGAGTTAGAAGATGATTCTGCTGGTCACGCTGCAGCTTTCAGTCAGCAGAACTCACAGCTATGATCTTCATCCCTATCTGACTCGGGTGGAGTCTTCCGGGTGGGTATAGGTCGGGTAGAGCCTTTCAAAATGGCAGGCATAGAGCAGATGAGGACCTCTTCTAACTTCTGCCTGCCCCAGCCTATTTGAAAGGAGAGTTGAGTCAGACAGAGATGAAGATTACAGAGGGATGTCACCTGTAGAGGAAATGGGAGACCCAAGATGTGCATGCACATGGACGACAGGGTCAGGCATGCGCATAGCTAAACAAGGGGGTGGCAAGAGATTCCATGCATTAAGCTCAGGCCTTGGGCTGGAAGGACAGGTTCCCTTTCCAAGATAAGCAGGTGATTATCTACATACACATGGATAACTCCCTGTTCTAAATTTCTAATTCTGATTCTTATTCTTGATTCAAAACCTCTTCTGGTAAAAAGCTCCAATATCTGGACTTCAGTAGATGCAAGATACCCTGGCCTTGAGGAAAGGGGTCGCTCTCAAAACTGCTGATAGGAGAAAGGAAATGTTTGGATGCATAGAAGCATAATCTTATTTGGGTGGTAGAAGTGCTGTAGCAGTACACTCACGGCATCCTGTTTCAATGAATAACTGTCACTCCAGGATCAAATTCAGAGAAAACGGGGAGTTTGTAGCAGAAGTTAGTTGTGCACAGCATCAATTGGCCAGGACCTGTAACATGTTGGATTGGATCCACTGCCTCCATATCCAACATGGTTTTGTAACTCTATTAAAATTGATATGCTTTGAAAAATAAAAGTCAGATAGTCAGTCTGAAGCATAGGGAGAGGGCAAGTGACTACAACTTTGGCTTCAGGTACAAGGCTATCTAAATTACCGGTAGTACCCATGATCTTGAGCCTCAAACACATTTTAAGACTAAGATAATCACAGGCATTCATGGTGGGGGTTACTACAGTAGCCTGCAGTCACGCCAGTCCAGATGATCTTGGAAACCAAGTTGGCCCAGGCCTTACCAGCATCTGGATGGAGACCACCTGCAAACTGCAGATGCTGCAAGCCAAAATCATAAGGTAAGAGGTTCACATTTTAATCTGGTCTGTTATTTGAAATTTAGCCTCAACCATTTACTTAGCCTCAGAAAGTTTATTGCATCATGTTCCTTCAGCCCTGGGATTAGTTTGCTGGACCAGTAGATTTTTTTTTTTAAATTTAAACAACCTCATCCATTCTGAGTAAATGCCCAGAATATGGATCATTCTAAAACCACAGATTCTCAAATCTTGGCGTCTGTTTTGGAAGAGAAGCAAACACTATGCAGAGTTAGCCACATATGGATAAACATTCATTCCAAACGAAAGCATGAAGTGATAGAAGATGCTGTAAGCCTCATTTTCCACTAGTTGGCTCCTTATATGGAAAAGAAACTTTTAATTAAAGCTCGAGGCTTTGATAGCCAAAGATCACAGACAGGAGGTCCCTTTAGTACTGAAACCCAATATTATTTTTAATAATATATGTATATACATAAAAGAGAGAAAACAAAAAGCACTGAAGTTTCAGTTTCCTTTTAACACAGAAAAAAATTTAAAAATCAAAGTACGGAGCTGCAGAATTACTTTTAGGTGATGCACATCCTGCACGGAAGTGTATCGTTTTACTACGGTAATGGTTGGCAACTTAATTTGTCATTAGGTAGCCACTGACAGGGTCAACAGGCCAAGCAGTTTACCCAATCCTCCCACTTTGTTCCAGCTGTCAGCACTGCTGGCTACTCCTTCTCTGTAGTAGGGCAGAGCTGACCGGGAAAGCATATATGTTTCTTGAGATTTCAGTGATACTTATCTCCTAGGGCTACATTTCTAACAGTGCAAGGTTACACAGGATTGCGCTGCAAGCACACTTACTAGGCAGCTCCAAATGAACCACTGAGTAAATCAATGTTCGTAGGATAGCACTGCATAATCACATTCTGCAGACTACTTAACTGCAGAGCAGCTGCAACATAAGGCTGCAGTCCTAGGGCCAAAATTAGATGTTAAGATAGAGATGAGTTAAATTCATCTCTTCAATCATTTTTACCCATACAGGGGACGGGCTTCTGGATTTGGATGCAGGGGGAATTGGTTATGTGCTGTTTTCCTGATAAAAATGGCCCTCTTGCAGTTGCTAAGTAAAGAAAAAATAATTCAGAGACTTGCAGCCCAATCCTATCCTAAACCAGCCCAGAGCATGCATTGGTGTTGGTGCAGTCTCCACTGCATGCTATGGGCCAACCGGGGACCAGGCAGCAATAGAGAGGTAAATAAAAATCTTTTTAACTTACCTATTCCACCGCTGCCTTGTTCCCAATGGGACTACTCAGATCTTCACCAACTCTTTGGCTGAGTGGGTCCAAGGGAACATGTGCCCAGGTCAGGGGCATATGATATTGGCACTGCTGCTCCCACCAATATCTGCCCCCAGCCCACCCTCAACAAGCTCCCAGCTGGTTCCGATCCCCACCCCAAAACACCCCCTCTGCCAACCTACGTGCTCCTGGGTTCAAGCAGTCTTTGGCATATGCCCAGACCACCAGCACAAGGCCCAGTTAGGATTGGGCCAATAGATATGTTTGTGCATTTCCATTGTAACACCTAGCTGGTCCTGCAACACATTTACTTGGATGTACGTTCTTGAAATGAATGGGATTTACTTTCAGATAAATGTGTTTAGGATATTCCTTGCCGCATTTTCCACCTTTCCCACCACTTTTCCAAGTACCCCCTTTGGAGGTACCACTTTTCTGAGCACCACTGCCACCTAGATTGCAGCCGTGTACAGAACTAGGTGGCTGGCCCTACAGTTGTTCTTGCAACAAGGAAGAGGCTTCTCCAGTTGCTGCTGCTTCCTCATCTCTCCTCTGCTCTGGACCTTCCTAGCCCAACCAATGCCCCTTTTGATGGGTTAGGCTGCCTTGCTACAGGTGCACCGCTGCCCCGCTTCCAGAGGGGTCAGGCCATTTGAAGTCCCACCAGTAACACACATAGCACTGAAAATCCCTTCACTGCAAAATAAAATTAATAAATTTATATTTAAATACAAATGAGCAAACCTTCCTTTAGCCCAGGGGTGGCCAACCTTCCACCATGAGGGCCTCTGCGTTCTTAAGAGTTGCATCGAAGACAGAATCTTGGCAGCTGCAGTTGCTGATGGTGCTGCTAAAGCAGCTGCACCTGCTGAAATGCCCTCACCTATACAACCATTTAAAGGGCCAGCCTTCATGTGGAAAGGTTGGCCACCCCTGCTTTAGCCACTTCCTACCATTTCAAGGGTTTCTACACTATCATAGGCTAAAAAAGTAGACTTTATTTGTCTCAAGATTATTCCTAGCCACTAACTGATTTACTGCAATGTCACATGATTCATGAACCCTAGCCATTCAAATGTAAAAGGATCAGTTATAGAATTATGACAATAACTGCAATTGCCACAAAAAAACAAATAATAGCTAGAGGAGAAGAGGGACAAGGAAGCAGAGGGAAGTAAGCAATCACCTGATACAGAACCTGCTTATATTTTATTTATTTATTTGCAAATGTATAGGCCACCTTTCCCCAGGTAGGTAGGACTGTGTGTACTGTTGGGAAATGGTAGGGAGCTTAGCCTCTATTGCATGTATTGATTCCAAATAAACTGCTGGATATTTGTCTGCAAATATCATCTAGTTTACATATATATTTGTCTTCTGCTACATGGAAAAGAGTTTATTAGTTCTTTTCTGGCACAAACTTTTCTGATAAAAACCACAGAGAAAGAGCTTCTCTCCTCATTAATAGCCTCGTTTCTTAGAAAATGAGTCTGCTCCACACACATCTCCTTCTGCACTAAAGGAAATTTAACATGAACCTTTTTATTAAGTGTGTGCAACCACGTTAATATTTTAACCAGAAAATATTCCACTTCATAATTGCCCATTTTCTGACATTCTTGAAAAGAGATGCTTTCTGAAAGCATTTGAGTCATTATAATTTCAGGGCTTCATTATCTTTGCTTTATCCAATGAGTCTTTTATGCTCGAGACAATCTGTCCCTAAATCTGCAATCTAGGCCTGGATGTGTGCCAAAAAAAGAAGGTAAAATGAAATCTATGAACCTTCCTCCTAATCTAAATGTTTCATAAGAAGAGATTGTTCTTTAATAGGGAGACTATTGTCGATGCCAGATTTTTGCCAATACACACTTAACATTGTCTGTCTCCACCATTTTTGGCATAAAATAATGGCCCTTCTAGGAACTGTAGCAAGTAATTGGCATAAAATAACATTCTAGGAACTATAGGAAGAGGAAATGGGAAACAAAGAAGAGATAGTGGTTTTTAAGGTCAAAACCATTGCTTGAATACAGTTTGATAACTTAACTAGCTTAGGGTTGATTATTTTTTTCCTAGTAGTTTTTCTCTCCAATTTTGGCTGTGGAAAATCCATTTCCCCTCCTTTCTGCCTTATTGTCTAATCACTATGGGAGACTGAGTTGTTATGCACCATGCTCATGACGATCAAGCAGACATTCCAGACCCGGTACATAATTACACAACCCATGATAAATACTCAAGCAGAATATACCGTATTGTCCCGAGTATAAGACGCACCTGATTATAAGACGCACCCTTAAAGTTTGGTGCTATTAAAAAAAATTAATTAAACCACTGGCATTAAATTGCAACAGCCTGATTATAAGACGCACCCCTAGTTTAAAAACTTAAATTAGGAGAAAAAAGTGAGTCTTATACTCAGACCAATACGGTATATATTTTTCACATGAGAGCAGAGTCACAGAGAAGCAACAATAATACCCCTCATCTAACTTGTAAACTTGGCCTATAGCAGGGGTTCTCAACTAGTAGTATGCGATCGCTGGAGTTGGTACACGGGCTCCTGGCAGTTATGATGGTGGCCGTCGGACTAACGCATCATGCTGGAGCACGAGCTCTGCAGAGCTGGTAGAGCCAGAGCTTGTGGGTTTCCAGGGTTAGAAAAGGCCCTCCCTTCCTTGTCCCCTTACCTCTGCTTTCAGATCTCCTGCATGGCAGAAAACCCAGAAGTGGCAATGATGTCATCACCACTTCTGATGGTACTTCGTGCAATGGTGGCCACGGAGGTGGTACACCACACTGAAGGGGTTGAGAACCCCTGGCCTAAGTCGTGTACCTAGCCCTTTTGGTAGGCTGTGCTAATCCAACTCGATCACTTCCCCTTCAGGACTGCTGTATGTACTATGTCCACCATCTTTTCTTGTATATTCTGTTCCTGTTGACAGCAGGCCTTGCCCAGTTTGGGTTATTCAATCATGTCATCATCCTTAAAGGAGGCAAATCCATGAATGAAAATCGATGGAGTCTTTGAATGTTTATATGATCAGGCTACCCATAAAATAAACAGATGTGATGATGACGACAAAGAATATGAATATGCTGTTTCAACAAAATAGTTCTCAAAGTGATGTACATAGCAAAATATATGGCAAAAAAATTGGTTAGCCTACCCCAAAGGGGCTCCTAATCTACCAAAAAACAAACAAACACTAGCAGACAGCCACTGGAAAAAGATGCTATGCTAGAATGTGTAGGGCCAATTACTCTTCCCCTGCTAAATATTATACTTAAAATATTATACACCACTTTAAAAAAAATTACCCCTTTGCCTGGTTAGCAGGGTAGTTCTTTATTTCAAAAGGCAATGATGATTTTGATTACTGTAGTCCAGATTATTCTCCCTTCTAATAGGTTTTATTTTGGACCATCCTTGTTCCGCATAAGAATTATTACACCGGTATACAATAACCTGCAGTTCTTCAGTCAAGATCAGCAACAAGGAGGGGAAACTCTAATCCACTTTTTTTTAATCAATAACTGGTTAAGATGTTCAGTGATTGATAACAACAACAAATAACAGAAATGAAAGAGAAGAACCAGGACTAAATTTAAAATCTCAATGTTTTAAAATATATGTCAAGGCTTTTTCCAATATCCCTCCAACAACGTCCCCAAGGTAAGCAAAGTTACAGCTTAATCCTGTGCATGCCTACTCAGAAGTAAGTCCCATTATAGTGAATAGGGCTTGCTCCTAAGTAAGTGTAGATAGGATTAAAGCTTACAGCCCAATGCTGCCTAACTTTATGCCTTGCAATGCAGCGAGGCTGGTGCAGCCAATGCTGCATCGAGGGTGCAAAGTGGTGGGCTGGAGGTCACCTTGAGGGAATGGAATGTTCGTTCCCTTACCCCAGGTAAAGCCCCAGCCAGCCGAATGGGTCTCCTTGGATCTGCCCCAGCTATTTCACTGGCACAAATCTGGGAGCCCCATGTAGGGCAAACTGGCCAGGGACAGGGAACAGGATTCAGTGTGCACCGCTACTGCCAATCCCGTCACCCTCCCTGGTTTGCCCCTATCACCACACTCCCCCTGCCCCGGAACTCTCCCTAGTCATGTTTGTGACAGCCGTGAAGCAGTTTACGTCGGCAGAGCGCACATTTCACCAGCATAAAGGCCCATTAGGATTGGGCCGTAAGAGAGTAATTTTCCTGTCTACATACCCTTTCCCATGGAAAATAAGCCTATATGATGTTAATTCTATATTTTCAATTATTCTTCATATAACTAACACTTCAAAAGTACACAACAAAATGAAATGTGCATATGTTAGGATGAAGGCTGATCCAAATTGGCCTGTCCAATATGTCAGCATATTTGCTAATTCCTTGGGGTGGGGGGTTTCTTGTGAACACACTGAGACAGAGGTCCCTATCTTTTGCATGCAATACATATGCTGCAATGATGTAAACTTGAGTCTATTGACTCGGACTTGAGTCGGACCCGTTGTGTCAATGACTCAACTCGGATTTGATTCGGCGATTGTAAAAGACACGAAAGACTCAACTCGAGACTTGGAGCCTTTTACGACAAGTCAAATTTTATTCAGGTTTAAACCTGTTTTCCTCATTAAATAGATAGGGACTTGCAACTCGCAACCAAAGTCTCGAGACTTGGGGGCAAAGACTTGAGACTTGGACCCAGAGACTTGGGACTCCACTCGAGACATGGAGCCAGAGACTTGATCCACATCCCTGGTATGCTGCACTACAGAGCCAAGCCCAACTGGTCGCTTGCATAATAGTCAATGCCTTCAGGGGATACTCAGTGGGGATACCACTGAGATGGAGATTATAGCTGCTTCCTGCCTCTGGTGACCACAGCACAGTCCACATAGCTTCAACATAGCATATGTTATTTTGGTCACTCACAAATGTGCAGAACATTGAGCACTGGCAGAAAAAGATGAAGAAGACACCATAAGGAAAAATTACAGGGAAGAATATAGCTTGCTTCTCATCTCTGTCTGGTTTCTCTATGATCTCTGTGCAGAGCTAGGGTCAAGTCACACAACATGTAGAAGCTACCTGGCAATCCTGTGCATGCCAACATCTCAGTTATGGCCAGATGGTCACATAGAGCAATTGTCATTCCAAAACTCTCCTACCACAACAATCCTTTTCAGGCATTTGCTCAGGATGCTGAATAATAAATCCCAAGCATACTAGTAGACACACACAACTAGCTGGCTGCTGGTAAATAAGTGACAGATTGTCAAACAGCTTTTCCATGGTTTCTGAAACGCTTTATGAAGTGGACTTTTATTTTTCATTCACCTGTTGAAGTCTATGTCATTCAAAGACAATCAGGGGAAAGCAGACTATTGTAAGTTGATTTTATCAACAAGGTTTGCTACATTAAAACACAACAGTGATCCTGCTATTCATTTCTATTGTACTTAGCATTTTTCTGTACAACGTACATTGTTAGTGCAATCCTACTGTTTGCTGGTGCTGGTGCTGCGGCCCAGTGCCAGCGTTGAGTGTTGCAAGTGTGCCATAAAGCACATTTGCGATGACTCTTGAGTAGGTGGCACCAGCGGGAAGGCCTGCACCATCCCACTGCCGTTGGAGTCAGTGTCCGGTGTCAGGGAGCTGGTGAATTCGCCGGCAGCAGGTGCAGGGGCTCGTGGTGGGTAGGGAGGGGGCGCGATGGATGGGATGGGCAGATTGGGCCCAAGAGGTGGCAGGATCGGTGGCGCTGGCAGACTATGCTCCCTCCTGGCCCTATGCTCCCTCCTGGCCTTTTTCTCCTTACACAGCATGGGGCTTTTGGGGTCAGCGCCAGCAGAGGCTGGGGCTTTGCTCAGGGCAAGGGGATGAATGTCCCATTACTCCGAGGAGACCTCCAGCCTGCAGCCCGGGTGCACAGGATGTGGCGCTGGGCTCATCACCATTCCCTCTGCAACCCAGCTAGGATTGGGCTGTGTGTCTTCTCCCCTTTCCTATGTAAGAATGGACCTTCTGTCAGAAGCTGAGCTTAGCCTGAGTCTCTACAATATTTTATTTCTTATTGACAAATGTAATTTGGAACAATGGAAAAATTAAGCATAGATAGAAAACATAGGAAGCCACTCTGGATGCTGACTAGCACAATATTCAATAACCGCATGCAGCCTACAATGCTTAAGCATTAATGAATGGAAACAAATGCGCTAATTTTAAATTAATGAATCTACACCTACCTTGGCAAAGGCCTTGTTAGCTTCCAACTGTAGTTCAATGTTGCCCTCTTCTGGATTGTTAGAAGGAAAAACTATGATATTTATTTTCAACCTTAATCTAAATTGTAAACATAGCTCTTCATTTACACTTGCGACACAACAGTTACAGGGATAATGTGATTTACAAAAATAACTTTCCATTGATTCTTATGCTGAAATATATTATTTATTTTTCTTCTCTTAAATTTTGAATACAATGGAGCTTGTTATATCAATAAATGAAAAAAGACCCATGCAGCCAGATTAACCAGTCAATATATTTAGTTTTAAATTGGCTTGAAATCAATTATATTAATAGCAAGTTTACATGCTTTGCAAAATGAAAATCATGTACTGATATTAGGTGCTTGCCGTCACTCATACATGTTTGAGGCAGGTTCACATATACACAGCTGTGCACAAAATACAACCACCATTTTTCAGGTGTAAAGATCACAGGAATAATTTTGTACCTGAATATGAATATCTGAGAATACTACTTGCATCACACACATGGTGGAAGTTGTTAGTGGAATACACACCCCACAACTCATAATATATCATACCTAGTTTTCTGGTCTCAGGAATGATCCCTTACAGCCCAATTCTAACCAACATTTCAGTGTCAATGCAGCCCCAGTGTAGCCCCCAAAGTAAGGGAATAAACCTTCCTTTACCTTGAGGAGGCCTCTGTGACTGCCCCCACCCACTGCAGGATGCAGCATGCACCCCATTCGCATGGCTGCATCGGCCCTGGAAAGTTAGTTAGGATTGGGCTGTAAGACAGTATAGATCCAGTAAGCTTACCTTGGATGATTAGTGTATCACTGCAATAACAATCAAACAGCCCAATCCTATCCCCCACCACTCCATATCACGCAGCCACACTGATGGAGTACATGCTGCATGGGTGCGTGTGATCAGATGGCCAGCAGGAGGTAAGTAAAAATCTTTTTTACTTATGTCCCAGTAGGCTGCCTGATCGTCTATGGGTCTCCCTGGACCCACACCAGCTATCTTGCTGGCATACATCCAAGAAGAGGAAGGGAGCGGGGTGGGTTGAAAATAGGGGATAGGATCCGGTGTGCCAAGATCCACCCCTCCAACCCACTTCCCACCCCGTGACCACCCTCCTACCCACCCCAAACCTCCCCCAAACCACCCACAGCCTGCCCATGATCCATCCCCCACTGCCACCTTACCTGGGCTGGCAGCGTGTCTGGGCAAGTCTGCTGCACGTGCAGGGATTTTGGCCATTTCTGCCAACGGCTCTGTCGCATGTGAAGGTGGTGCAGCTTTTGAGCCATTGCAATGGGACCTACAGCATCTTGAAAGAGGCTGGGAGCGGGGATGCTTAACACAGCACCAGCACGTTAATGTTCCACAAACCGGCCACAAGGCAGACAGGACTTGATGGGGTGGAAAACAAAGAGCACAAAGCTCTAAAGCCATGGAGTTTTCTAGATTTTCACCTCATAGAATCATTTGGGATTCTTAGGTGGGGTGAAACTCAGTCACAGGGTTCCTACTATTAGGAAAAGACCCACCATGAGTTCTGCCTTTGTCTCACTGACCTGGTTGAGGGTGTAGTGGGTAGCTGGATGGCTGCTGGGCCATCTCCAAAATTAATTAAACTTCATCATAATGTTCCTGGAGACCCTTCGATGTGTGAAGCCTGTCCTTTGTCTTTCAAAATCTGCTTTTCCCAATCCAGGAATACAAAAAAGCGACTAGGTTCATAAACCATTAAATCTGCATTTCCAGCACGATTACTGGTGTGAAAAAGATATTAACATTTGGGCTGAAAACAAGGTCCGTCCCAAATGCAATATTCTATAAAAGACAGTTGGGACATTCGCAGATCCAATATGCTGAAATGTAGAGTTTCATTCTTTCTTCCAGTGATTATGTAGGCTTCTGGATGAAGGAATGTTAATGAGATTAAAATAGAAATGAAATATTTAACCACTGATTATATAAAAACAGAGCAAACAGAACAAAACAAAACACGGGTGAGAAATCTCTGAGCTTTTGTTGAACTTCATATCCAAGTCCAATTTTTACCACAATGTGCCAAACCCAAACCTTGATTCCACCCAACTTCATACTTTGGGGAAGTACAGATATGAAATTAGTGGCTTGAATATGTGTTTTGTAAAGGCTTTCCTTTGAGGAAAGGTGGGTGTTAATAACGAACTGACTAGCCCAATGCAAACAAGGTCACAGGAAAAGCATCCAGCAAAAACATCTGGAAGTCATGCTAATGCTGCACGAAAATCAGCAGACAAGGCCAAATGCTTGGTTGGCAAGGACAAGAACAATGTTAACAGTAAGTGAGTTTCCTCTCTCCAATTCAAAAGGAAGATTGGCAAAAGTATTGCATTAGTTACCAAGACAAAGAATACTCCCTTCCCCAATATGTGAACAGCTGTTTGAAAAGACACTTGAAAGGGGGGGGGAATGCATCTGCTTCGACTGCAATCATATGTCCGGATCTATGGTGATCATCCTGTGAAAGCACCTGGAAATGTACCATTGTTTCCTAGAAAGCAGGGCTCAAATGTCACATTCAGATCTGCTAGCGATTGGCAAACGTTGCTCCCCCTGAAGGGGATTGTGAATGGTGGTATTGCAGGGATTGTCTGTCAAAAAGTTCCATAGCACAATTACAAAACCGGCTAAAGCCCTTGGAGTACATGTTTGGTGCTCTCAAGAATCTTTCACAATATGAAAAAGAAGAGATGAAAGCCTTTTCTGTATGTACAGAAGGTTTAAAAACTCGATGTGATGAAAGAGGTTAATGATGGTTTTATAACCAGCATCTTGAGTCTCATGATCTTCTCTCACAATTTGTCAACATGCCAGCGTTCTTAAACTCTGTAGGGAACCGATGATTTATCAGCTTGCACAAAATAGGCCAGCTGTAGATTCTGCGCTCAAAGATGCAATTATGTATACTTCATATACACCAGGGATCATTACTATAACTTTCATGAGGGGCCTTTGTACGAAGTTTGCAAAAAATCTGTGTTCTCAGAAGAAGAAATTGATGGCAGCAGAGTTTAGTAAGATGAAGTTGTTTTCCTCTTTCACTTCTCTTTATTCACATCTGTTAAGGAAGTCTGGTTTTATCCTTATTGGGTAGTAGACTGTCATGAGTAGCTTATTACCCTCTTCAACCTTCCTTTTCTCTTTTGAGGAGGAATCATAGATCAGTGGTAGGGCACGTGTGTGCTGCATCCAGAAAGTCCCAGATTCAATCATTGGCCTCTCTAGGTACGACTGGGTAAGTCTCCGGCCTGAAACCCTGGAGAGTCACTGTTGGTCAGAGTGAACAATCGTGAGCAAGATGGACCAATGGTCTGACATGGTATAAGGGAGCTACCAGTAGTCTTGTGTGGAGGTCCATGCATATATGGAGTCGCAGGCTTGCTGGTCTCGCTCACCACATCCCCGATGATCCTGCTGAGGGCTACGGAGACCACCTGTGGAATCTCCCAAATAGCTCCACACACAGGACAATGGCATCCCTGCTGCTAGGGCAGAGAAGACATCTCATGACAACAGGGTAGAGGGGGAGAGAGCCTGCACAGAGTGACGTTGGGGTGTTAAAACTCCAGCTGTAGCCCATGATGAAGGGGAGGAAGTGTGGTGCTAAGAGTCTGCTGGATGTTCTCTAGGGGCCTGAAAGGAAGCCCAGACAGACCCAGGGAAGCAGCCCCAAGCGCCAGAGAGAAAAGGGCCCAGGGTGGATGGAGACAAACCCATTCCTCCCTCCCCCCCCTTTCTCTAAGGAGCAGTGTCATAGAGGAGGTCCACCCCCTCTAGCCTCGATGCCGGCACAAACCAAGGCCGGCCACCTTAGCCAGAGAAGGTTTGCTCTCTAATCGGTTGATTGTCCACTCCTAGCCAAGGAGAGAAGGCACCCCTGAGCCACAGGGGGGTAAAAGCAACTAACCCCTGACCAAGGGGGTAGTACAGGTAGACTGCCACCAGCACTGGGTGCCTCCTAGCCCTTCCTGTCCCAGGCTACTGGGAAGGGGTCCAGAGTGAACCGTTGGTCCCAGGTCGGCTGACCAAGCCAGACAGGGGATGCAACGTGCAACACAGGTAGTACGTGACTAAGCAACAAGGCTTCCAGGACTTAGTTTCCAAGGTTCCAATGAAACACTCTCTGGTGAAATAGATAGGTGTTTATTAAGTTTAGGCTACGCAAACCAAGCATAGTGATACAAGTAAAAGGTACAGGCAACTACGTTGCTGCAACAAGGCATAACTTTCAAATACTAGAATACAGCACTAAAATAATAAAGACTAACTCCTTAGCTAACACATTTGTCCCTACACACTCACCATGATGAGTAAAGAGAATAGCCATCCCAGCAGGATGGTGCAGGGCTGACCTGCCCAAGACAAAGGGCGAAGTCAAGCCATAGGAGTAACAGCAGATAGGAGGACTGTCTCCAGCAAAGACCAGTTAGAGAGAGAATAATGAGAGAGACAAGATGGATCCCAGAACAATAGCTTAAATAGACTTTTTAGGGTGAGATGATTGACAGGGGGGAGCAGACCAATGAAAGGGCAACACGCAAGGGAAAGTTCCCGAAGATGAGCTCACTCCTCGCTCCCCCTCCCAAGTCTGAGAAGCTCGTGATGTCCAGCACAGGTGCAGCTAGTTAATTGGGAGAAGTTGTGATATCAGGGTTCCCATGCAGATAAGGGATAACAAGGCAGCTTGAAGCACAGCTCCCAAGGCCGCTGGCAAAGTGCCAATCACTGGGGCAGGAGAAGCAGGCAGGCAGAAAACCAAGACAGGAAACTCAAAATGGAGACAGACCAAGGATTTGAAACAGATCTGCATTACATGCCGGGGTTCCAGAGATTGGATTTGGCGGTCAACACGGCCAATCCAGGCTAAAGAAAAACCAAGAAAACAGATCAAGGTGAGGAAAAATCCATACACACAACAACTAAGCATGGTATGTAAAACATAAGCATGTCTAACTCTGCGAGCCTAGCTAACAATACAAAATACCTAAAAGAGGTAGAAAGTGTGTACATAGCAGCAATGGCAGTGTAATACTGGTGTGCAACAAAGCAATTCCTACATCACTACAGCAATATATATCAGAACAGCACAGAAATACAAAATCAGATAGAATCAACTGAATGAAGGCACTCAGGCAGTAAGATCTTCAGGTATAGGCCAATTACGTATAGCCTCTATCTTAGCCTGCATGGGCTGAATGGTGCCACCACCCACCACATGACCCAAGTATTGAACCGAGGCCTTTGCGAACTGACACTTGTCTGCTCTTAAAGTCAGTCCAGCCTCCACAAGCGTTTGAAAGACATTTTGAATGTGTACAATGTGATCGTCCCAGGTGTTACTGTAGATACAGATGTCATCCAGATAGCCCACTGCATAAGAACTATGCGTTTTAAGTAAGGCGTTAACCAACCGCTGGAAATTTGCTGGCGCCCCCATAAGGCCAAACGCGAGCCTGCGGAACTCAAATAGGCCACAGGGAGTTGCGAAAGCCGTGAGGGGCGCACTATCTGGGTGCATCTCCATTTGCCAGTAACCCTTACACATATCCAAGGTAGTCAGGTATTTGGCTCCAGCCACTGTTTCCAACAGCTCATCCAGATTGGTAAGAGGGTACCTGTCAGGGACAGAAACAGAGTTAAGATGTCTATAGTCCACACAAAATCTATATTCACGTGGAGCAGACTCAGATAGACGTTTCTTTTCAACGATGACGATGGGGGAAGCCCAAGGGCTTGATGATGGTTGGATCACCCCCAAGTCCAGCATCATGTCTATTTCCTTGTCCACTATAGCAGCCAAGTTCCCCTTGATTCCACGAGGGGGGATGGCAACAGGGCGGGCCCCCGGCTGTAGAACGATAGAATGCTGAACCAAGTTAGTAACACCAGGTTTCCCAGTAAACAGAGCCCCAAACCGCTCAAACAGAGTCAAGAGTTCACTTTGCTGAGATGAAGTCAAATCAGGAGACAGAACAACGCTTTGGGGGACGTCGGTGTGGTCCGAAGCTTGGTCCAGCCAGTGTTGGTCTGGAAAGTCGTCTTCCCCGGAGCTGCGAACAGAAAACACAGCAGGAGTAGACTCAGGCCTCTCATGGAACTGTTTCAGACGATTAGCATGTAGAACAAAAGGAGGGCGCTCTTTAGCCTCATCTTGTAGAAGGTAGTTGTTGTCAGCAAGCTGTTTGACCACCATATAGCCTGGTTCCCACTTAGGGCAAAGCTTATGCGCTCTGTCAGGCACCAACAAACAGACTTTAGACCCAGATGCGAAAGACGCAGGGCGGGCAGACTTGTCGTAGATCCTCTTCTGACACTCTTGGGCCTTACGCAGATTCTCAGCAGCAAATTCCCTCACTGACTGCAAGGAGGCATGAAGCTGCGACAAATATTGCTGCACAGGCACACCCGCAGTGTCCAAGTCCCCTTCCAGGCACTCTTTGTACAACATCAAAGGTGATCTCAGCTGACGTCCAAAACACAGTTCATTTGGAGAATAGCCCAATGACTCAGCAGGGGCATCATTGATGGCAAACACAAGGAACTTTAAAGCAATGTCCCAAGACTCCTCATGCTCCAAGACAAACTTGCGCAGCATCTGACCCAGCGTTTGGTTAGTCCGCTCCACAAGCCCATGACTAATCGAATGATGGATTGTGGAGAATCGCTGGTCAATCCCCGCCAATTGGCATAGCCGCTGAAGTAGGGAGGCTACAAACTGTACCCCTTGATCACTGGAAATTTTGCAAGGAAGGCCCTGGATTGAAAAAATCCCCAGCAGGGCCTGGGCAATACTTGTGGCTGTAATGGAACGCAAAGGTATAGCTTGCAGGAACCTTGTAGCTCTGTCCACACAGACCAGAATGAACTTAGCCCCAGATTTAGCAGGACGGAGCGGACCGACCAGGTCTAGCTGGAGTTCCTGGAACGGCTGACATTCCACCACACACGGCTGTAAAGGGGCCTTGGTCTCATCACGGGCACGACCCACAACTTGGCATGTCTTGCACGAACGGAGCCAAGCGCACACCGTTTCGCGGATGCCAGGCCACCAAAAGGATTGCGTAAGTCTAGCCAGAGTCTTTTTAACACCAGCATGCCCAGCATAAGGATGTTCATGAGCCAGCCGCAGGATCGTGTCTCGGTAAGCCTCTGGGACGACAAGCTGACGCCTTGGGGAACTCCCCACAGGTTGGCCAGCAACCGGAGTAAGACGGTAAAAGAAGCCATTTTCCACAATAAAAGTATCCGTCATAATTTTGCCAGTAGATGGCGCTGGTACCACAGCTTTGCGAACACCTTCCAAGCTTTTACAGGAGGCACTCTCTGCCACAAAACGGCTTCTATCCGGGATGTAAAACTGAATGAAGGACGGCTGCTCCCGCGCCTGCTTTACAGGGCTTTCAACCGGAGCCTCAGCAGCTGCTCTCTTCGCCCCCGCTCGGGTGAGCACCGCCACCAGCGGACTGCCGCCCACATCAGCATCCCCAACCGTAGTAGAAACAACCGGAGCAGGGCTAGCCTTAGCGAGCTGCTCTTCAGCGGCCACCTCACTCCTAACTAGCAAGTCCAGCCCAATAAGCACTTGCGGAGTCTCCTCAGCATCCTCCGTGGTCACAATGAAGAGATGCTCGGCCCGATAGTGTGCAAACTGGATGGGAAGGACAGCGCAGGGGAAAAAGCGCTTCGCCTCCTTAAAGGAGTGAACCGGCATACAGAGTTGGTCAACCACAGTCCCAGGGGGGAGGAATCTAGCTGGCAGTACACTCACATCAGCCCCCGAGTCCTTGCTGGCTGGCACTTTCCGCCAAACCGCCCCCCCATGAAAGATAGTCAGTTCAGTATCACGGTGAGCACTTACTCGGTCTCTGAGATGGAGAGGAAAGATTTCTTTCATGGTAACGACTCGCGTGCCTGGTAGAGCGGACGACGACCAGTCCGGGACACGCAGGCGAGGAGGAGCAGGCTCCACAGACACGGGTGGCAGCCGCTCGACTCCAGAGCCCGCAGAAACTTTAGCGATCCGACCTCCCGCAGCTTGGGAAGTCCCAGGAACAACAGCCAAGTGAATTGGAGTGGTACGGTCGTCATCTCTCTGGGCCAACGGCTGGGTGGGAGCCGAACTTGGTCTGGGTGGCAAAACATCAGGAGGCTGCAACACAGCCCGCTCCATAACCACATAGTCCGACCCACTGTCCTCGGACTCCCAGCTCTCCGGCACATGTTCAGCCTCATCCTGGTACTGGCATGAAGCCCGGACAGACTTGAGTTGGCCCCCTTGCGACTTAGAGCCAGGCTTGAAAACGGCAAAGCCTTTCTTTTCCTTCCCACATTCTTTTCGGATATGTCCTTTCTCTCCGCAACCATGGCAACGAATCTCCCCTGCCCCCGACTGTTGGTATGCTGCTTGAGAGCGCTGAGTTGAGTCAGGAGGGGACGAACGGCTTACCGGCTGCAGGTTTCGATTTCCCCCGGCCGGCAACGAGCCTGACCGGCGCTGTTGCTGCTGCTGCGGCTGGCCTCTCCAAGGCCGCTCCTTCCCCCTCTCCCCGTCTTTGGGCTGTTGGCCGCCCCCCTGCTTTGCAGACTTAGCAGGCTCGGCGGAGGGAGATTGGCGGCGCCGTAAAGCGACTAGAGCATCCAGCTCCCTTCCAGCCTCCAGCAAGTCCTTAGGGTGTTTGTCCATTAACACAAACAGGAATTCATTTGGGACTAAATCATAAAATTTGTCCAAAAAGAAAAGATGAAGGACATCAGCATAAGAAAGGGCATTTGCAGCCTGAACCCACTGTAATCCAAGTCGCTGCAGTTGCGACGCACACTCCGCCCAGGAATCTCCTCCTTTCTTCCGAAAGTTTTTGAACTTCTGCTGTAAGGAGGCAGGCGTCAGAGCAAGGCGACAATGGACCATTTGACGGAAAAGCGAATAATCGTGCATCCGGTCAATCGGGAGATCATTAAGAATGCGCTGAAGGACAGAGTCCTGCACCAAAGTGCGCAGCAACCGACACATCTGATCTTCCGGCACTTGCTCAGAGAGGCACAAAGCCTCGAAATTTTGCAAATAACACTCGATCGAAATTTTACCATCGAATTTTGCGAAAATCGAGCGATCGAAACCCCAGTCCCGGCCTCTCTTCCCCAGACAGTCAGTCAGCAGCTTAGTTTGAGCCAACGCAAAGTCCAAAAAGGGGTTAGAAGCAGGATTGGATCCACCCGGGGCTTGATCCTGGTCATCAGCGGGGCGAGCGCGCCGCGGCGCGGGAACAGGGCGAGGAGGCACAGCCGAGTACGAAAGTCCATGGTAGGGCGAGCTGTCTTCCCTCGACATAAAGGGGTTGGTATTCGGAGCTCTGACCTGGCCAAGGCTCTCTCGATAAGCACGCACAGCCGACGGGGCAGCTTGAAACTGCTGGAGCCCATGGGAAAGATAAGGGCTCGGTGGACGCAGCTGCCGCTGTGCTCGCTCTTGCTGCTGCTCTCGCCTCGCAGACTCGGAAAGCCAAAAATCGCCCGTGTCTCGCACCTCCTCCTGGCGCACATAGGTGGTTCCCTGCCGTTCCAGCTCAGCCGAAGCAGGACGGTCCCAGCCAACTCGCCTCTCCTTCGCGGTGGTAGTTCGCCGCCGCACCACAGGCTCAGCCGTAAACACCCCCGAGGCAGAGTCCCCAGCCGGCTCCCTTTTCTCAGGAATGTCAAACCTGGCAACTTGCTCCTCCACCGCAGACGAACGCCGGTCCTGCCGAATCGGGTGACTGAGGATGCGGTACTCCACACGCTTAAGCGCCTCCGAGAGACGTTGGTGCTCCTTCAAATCCTCTTCCTCACGCCGTCGCCAGTCGATCTTTGACACTCGGTCATCCCAGGAACTAAACGTCTCATTCAAAAAGCCAGTCTGGTCCACAGTCACATAACTGTGAGGGGCATCAGCACCGTCAGCGTCCCCAGAGTCACCAGTCCAAGGCTGTGTCTCATCAGCGTCCTGGTGTGATGGAGGACGTTCTTCTTCGTCTTCGGAACCGGACCCACATGACCGGGCCTGTTCCTCTGCCATGCTTACTAGCCTAACCTACGTATCCCGCAAGGAATACGAATCCCTCTCTTCACAAAACAACAAACTGCGTGCACTCAGTACTTGCAGTTATGCCAGCCAAATTATGCCCAACAATTTGACCAAAAAGGAATCAATGGAACCCAGGGTACGAAAGACCGCTGCCACCATGTCATAGAGGAGGTCCACCCCCTCTAGCCTCGATGCCGGCACAAACCAAGGCCGGCCACCTTAGCCAGAGAAGGTTTGCTCTCTAATCGGTTGATTGTCCACTCCTAGCCAAGGAGAGAAGGCACCCCTGAGCCACAGGGGGGTAAAAGCAACTAACCCCTGACCAAGGGGGTAGTACAGGTAGACTGCCACCAGCACTGGGTGCCTCCTAGCCCTTCCTGTCCCAGGCTACTGGGAAGGGGTCCAGAGTGAACCGTTGGTCCCAGGTCGGCTGACCAAGCCAGACAGGGGATGCAACGTGCAACACAGGTAGTACGTGACTAAGCAACAAGGCTTCCAGGACTTAGTTTCCAAGGTTCCAATGAAACACTCTCTGGTGAAATAGATAGGTGTTTATTAAGTTTAGGCTACGCAAACCAAGCATAGTGATACAAGTAAAAGGTACAGGCAACTACGTTGCTGCAACAAGGCATAACTTTCAAATACTAGAATACAGCACTAAAATAATAAAGACTAACTCCTTAGCTAACACATTTGTCCCTACACACTCACCATGATGAGTAAAGAGAATAGCCATCCCAGCAGGATGGTGCAGGGCTGACCTGCCCAAGACAAAGGGCGAAGTCAAGCCATAGGAGTAACAGCAGATAGGAGGACTGTCTCCAGCAAAGACCAGTTAGAGAGAGAATAATGAGAGAGACAAGATGGATCCCAGAACAATAGCTTAAATAGACTTTTTAGGGTGAGATGATTGACAGGGGGGAGCAGACCAATGAAAGGGCAACACGCAAGGGAAAGTTCCCGAAGATGAGCTCACTCCTCGCTCCCCCTCCCAAGTCTGAGAAGCTCGTGATGTCCAGCACAGGTGCAGCTAGTTAATTGGGAGAAGTTGTGATATCAGGGTTCCCATGCAGATAAGGGATAACAAGGCAGCTTGAAGCACAGCTCCCAAGGCCGCTGGCAAAGTGCCAATCACTGGGGCAGGAGAAGCAGGCAGGCAGAAAACCAAGACAGGAAACTCAAAATGGAGACAGACCAAGGATTTGAAACAGATCTGCATTACAAGCAGCCCAGGCACTCTGCAGCAGAAGCCCCCTTCCAGAAGGTGATGTCCAGAGGAGAACAACTTGTACTCTGGCTCCTATGTTTAAAAAACATTTACGTTGCCAGATTTTGAAAACCCACTTCAAGCTTCTGCAAGCACTTTGAGGGCCAGGTTAGCCAGCAGCCATTACAAGCCTGCTTCGGAAATGATATGGTTCCTCTCAAACCTGGAGCTGACTCTGCTTCTCCCTATGATTCTTCTTTCTAAACCAAACTCAGAAAACGGGGTGGGGGTGGGAGAGAAACACTTATAACAACAACAGAAGAATTTCACAGAGATTTTTATCTTACTTGCAATAAAAAAACCATTTATAGGGGGGGCATTGTCAGTGGTGAACCCTGAGGGAACGGAATGTTTAGGGAACGGATTACAGGAGGCAGGACGACATAGCAAAAGACACCTTAATAGTTTTGGCCACTGACCGGTCCTGCTATTCTCTCCCCTCACCATCACCACCATGAATAATCTGCATTCACTACTGTATAGACAGAGAGGGCAAAACATCAAGAATCTTTTTTTAAAAGTAGAGACAAAGTGTATTTAAGATGATCCTATTCCTCCCAATGTTGGGTGGTAGAGACAGAGCAAGGGAGAATTGGCAGGAACACACAGGAAAAAGAGGCCACCAGACAGAGAGAGAGAGAGAGAGAGAGAGAGAGAGCGTTTGGGCTTATGATTCTTCCTTCTTTGCCAGGGCTCTCTGC
Organism: Plestiodon gilberti rubricaudatus; assembly: GCA_026170595.1. Classification (NCBI taxonomy): domain Eukaryota; kingdom Metazoa; phylum Chordata; class Lepidosauria; order Squamata; family Scincidae; genus Plestiodon; species Plestiodon gilberti. Next base: position 27,590,508 of record JANXHW010000003.1, on the reverse strand, counting down.
GCTCTCACTGTAAAGTTGGCTCACTCCTCACTGGCACTTGCCTAGATTTATTATATAAGACAAGACAAATCTGTTGTAAGTCCTAGGAGAGAATATTCTGCTCAAACACCTCACCTGCACTTTTTATGAACAAAGTGAACGCAGTCCAGTTGGTCCTCACCCAGGAGATAGTGGCTGAGTAGAATCTTGCTCTCCAATTATCGGATTCAAAAGTCGCTTTTTGTTGCAAAAAGTGGTTTCCTCCACAGTTACAAAATTGCCCAGCGGCAAAAGGCTGTTGTGTGTCCTCTTATAACATCCTTGAAGAATCAGATGTGCTGGTTTCATTTTGCATGTCAGAAATGGAAATACCAGCTCAGCTTCCCACATTAAAACCCTCCAAATCCTTTCTGGTGACATTGCTTACATTCAAATTTGCAATTCAGGCAAAATGTATAGCATGCCGGCATCGATTTTTGTTTTATTTTATATCAGATGATAGTCTTTACTAAGACGCCTTTGCCACACTCACTGGCAGAGTTGTCAAAATGGCTCAAGTACCTCCACAACAGAAAGACGAAATGCTGTTCACACGTAGTCCAAGACATCCTGTGGACTAAAAATTTCTGGATCTCAGATATTCAGGATTCTCATACTGAAAACTCAGGACATAAGAACTACCTCATGTCAAGAGGCCAACACCAGGGGGATGCCCTCCGTGGATCCCTCCTTGCTGGGTGGTCTCTTCTAGGATTCATAGTAGGAGTTGACTTCATAAATGTGATGGAGGAGAGGAGCCAATGATAGGGTGGCTCTCCTGGCCAAGAGAATTGTTCTGGTACCACTGCACAAAGACTATGACTATGGAGGTAGCCTAAGCCGGGATTAGCAGTGGGTCTTTCTGAACAGTGCCGATCACCGATGCTTGCCCTGGAACATTCTGGTAGTAAAAGCCAAGGCATGACGGCCTGTACAATTTCCACCTTCACACACCTGAAGCAGCATCAGGAAAGGAGAGACGGGATTTAGAGGGACAGTTGGGAAAATATTTCTAAGAATGTCACAAGCCACGTATGCACAGATTTATCCTTCAAACACTTTAAAAATCCTCAGATTGGAAGAGAGGAGACTTGTAGTGGCAGCCAGATATTGCTGGCAGTCACAAATCTATGTTTTTGTCAGTGGAGCAACAGAAGATTTCAAGTAACGAAGTATTTGCGCTATGCAAATAAAACCTCAGTTCATTATAAACCATGACCCAAATTTCTGTTCCCTGGATAAATCAATCCTGAAATTTCACTGATGGAGACAAATAATTTGTTAATCCCACCAGTCTTGCCCGTGCTGTTTGAACGTTGGATCAGATTGTATTGGACATAAACTCCATCCACTAGCAGTATAAACAGCTTATTTAAGATTGTCTCTGCGCCAAAGCAGTTACTCTGTCCTGAAATAGTAAAATAATGGAAGGGAACAAGGAATTAATTCAGACAATATTTGTGGGAAGTAACAAGGTCTATAAGAATAGTAACTGGGGTTGAGCCTAATTCAAGACTTAAGTGAACCTGGGTCCTGATAGAAATTCTAGCTCTTCCAACTTGTGCACACAGCACAGATGAAGTTCTTGTGCACCACTTACAGCTCAGTCCTGAGTAAAGATCTACGGCCAGCCCATAGGGCAGGCCGCAGGATCCTGCACCCTTCTCGGGCCACTCTGGTGCGGCCCGGGGTCTCCCTTGGGGAAGGGGACAGTTCCAATGGTCTGTTCCTTCTTCTGCTCAAAGGAAAAAGCTTATGAGACATAAACATCTCACCCTGGTCTCAAGAGCAACTACAATATGAGAGACAAATGTTTAAAGATACTTTTTAAAACTGGGAGGCTAGAGAATCCTCCTTGTTTTTGTTTTAATTCAGGTCAAGTTATTTGAGGAGCAGACTGAATTTACTAGAAAATAATGTGTGTGATGTGTGGTGCAATCATTCGCTGCGGAATAAGCCGGTGTCTCCATGTCATGTGATTATGTTTCCATGGGGGCACATCCCCCACAATGAAATCCTGATTCCATGGGAAACTGGCTAATAACATTCTGTTTATAGATGTCATTGGGCTGCTAGATGTGTTCTTGGGTCAAGTTCAAAGTTGTTCTCCAAGGATGCATTTGTACTGTTTCCTAAGAATTATGGCGAGACTGTCTTCAGGTGCAAATTATGAGGATATGGAAAATAACGTTATAGGCATGTCTTTCTGGAAAACTGGCATGCAATTTTGCACCGAGGAGTGGGGGAGCTTCCCTAGTAGTGCCTCTGCGCAATTAGCAAGGTCTACTGTGTAGACTTTGTTCCATAGTTTGGATGTTCAAAGATTTGCTATTTATGCTCAGAGCAGCCAAAAAAATTATAGCCTTGTGGTCAGTTTTGTTCAGCGTTGCTATTAAGAGTTCTCTTGGGCTCACTCTTTAATTATTCTTTCACTATATCATTCAGAAATTGAGGCAGAAAGATTCTGCTTCCTTCCAAGTTTATAAGGATTGCATATTTAGCTAGAATGCAAACAATACGTTAGAAACCTCTAGCCCTCAGGGAAATTATTTAAGGCACCTTATGCATTTTAGTAAGTTTTAGGAATGCACCGCGTCTGCAAAGGTTCACTTAATAAAGAGCAATACAGCACTGTAATACCACCATGATTGTGTTCACACAGTCCCATTTGCAAACATGTGCTGAATGAGCTAAGAAACGGCTGGCAAAACAGTTTTGCACATGACGTTAAAAATGCTTTTGGCTTCTAATAGTTATTTTTAATGTGACTATGATTACTGCCACGTGTAATATATGAAACAGTGAGCTTTTTAAGTTGAATTAAACTACAAATCTTGTTGTCAAGTTAAACTGCAGGATGGAAATGTGCTCTGCATTTGGCAGAGTAGCTTACAAAGGGCCTCAGCAGTCGCCCTCTTTACCAAAGAAAATCTGAGTTTTCACCCTGAGCGCATGCCTTGAACTAGGAGACTCTTTCTTAGAACATGAAAATATTAATATTTGACCTGCATCAAGCATAGTTTGCATCATACAAATGCAGGACATTAAAAAGAAATGTACCGGTATGTCTCTTGGTATCCATGAGTAGCTATTTGACTATCCTGGCATGAGTTGGGCACCACCATCTTGGATCATGCAAAATTTTCGTGTGATCCAAGATGGCGGCACCCAGAAGAAGAGGCTGAGTGGGTGCTGTGACTCCAGTAAGTTTGGGAACCACTGGCCTAGATTGATGATCTCAGGCAACTTCAACATAATGTCTGAGACCATCTCCACCAGTTCAGTCAAGGAGTCCAAATGTAGCTAGGCAGATGCTATACCAGTAGAATCCCCAAACTATCGCTGGAATCGTACACAAAATGCACACAATCAAGGCTGCATACTATTGCACTGGGAACCTGCACATGGTAAAAAAATGCTCATCATAAGAAAAGGTCATCCTGGATCCTAAATTTTAGTCAGATGATCACATTCTCAGGCCGTCAAAGAGAACTTATGAATCAGAGAGAATGCAACCTAGTCAATGGTTTCTCTCTCAGTCTCTGAAAGATTAAAAAAAATAACCAGGGATCTCATAGTGTGGAATCAGATATAAAACACAACTTTCTGTGTAATCCTTCAAAGATATAGCCTGTGGCAGCACAGCTCAGCTAAAATCTCTGCTGCCTTTTTAAGCATTTTTTTTCTCTTTAGTCACTTCGAATAACTCAGGAAATATGCCAAACCCATCTTACTAAAATGGAAATTCCATTCAAGTACCACTACAATAGAGCTAAACATGTAAATACAATGAGAAACAGTCTCCAAATGAATATCATATAGCCACTACTGAAATCCCTCAAGTAAAATTGTTTAGAGTAATTAGGATGCAGTACAGTAGGACATTGCTATCCACGGGAGATCAGTTCCGGACACACACACACACACACACACACACACACACACACACACACACACACACACACACACACACACTCGCAGATAGTGAAGATCCACGGATACCAGGGTCTGCATTCAAAACCTTGTAAAAAGGGGAGGGAATCCCCCAAAGCACCGTTTTACCTTTAAATAGCAAAATCGTGGCATTTTGAAGCCTCCACGAGGCTTCTTGAAGCTTCAGGACCCACTTTCAGGTCGCGCAAAGGCTCTTCCCCCCCCCTTCCCAGCCTTATCACAGGATGCTTTCTGGGACAAGGCTGGGAGGGGAGGAGCCTTCGACCCGGACGTGGGTCCTGAAGCTTCAAGAAGCCTCGTGGAGGCTTCAAAATGCCACGATTTTGCTATTTAAAGGTAAAACGGTGCTTTGAGGGATTCCCCCCTTTTTATATGTTTTTAGCACAGATATTCGTGGGTCTGGGACCTGCAGTGTAACAAATCCGGGAGTCCCAAACCCGCAAATAAAAAGGGTCCACTGTACTGACAAGAATGCAATGCCAAGAATGGACATTTCTCTGTTTCCAATATATAGCACACACTCTGCTTCCCCCCTCCAAAAATGACTTCCCAGGAGACAAGCTACACTTCTAATATATCTCAGCCCTTCTGCTATTTTGCAGAGCTATTGCTCCTTTCAAATATTTGGTGTTTTCTTGTCACTGAAAAGAAATGACAAAGAAAAGCCTATTGTCCTTATACCCCCCCCCCCAATAAACATGCCAGACAAGTGATTTGGAGTAACACTGGGTCACATTTATTGATAGCCCAATCATGCATCTCAACCAATCAGCAGCAGGTCCTGCATCAAACTCTTCCCCCCTTTCATGTGGGCTTCTTCTAACCTACAGTAGATGATGCCAAACAATTGCTTCTTCCCTTACGGGCTTTCCAACCTTGATTCCAAGCTGTGGGCTATCAGTTGACAACCCAAACTTATCATCACCAACCCCAAGGGGTGGAGGAAGCTGAACAGCACGGTCTCCCCCAGGCTGGAAAGGTAAGGATGTATTCCCTCCAAACATGAGGGATTACCAGCCAACATCACTGAGCCAGACAGCACCTAGGGATTTGTACTGGTCCCCCCTCTGAGCCTGCTTACCTCAAGGTGCACACCAAAATCCCTACTCTTCCTTCCCTGGCCTGCACCATATCTGCCACATGGGGGCTAGCCTGGAGCTTAGCTTTCCGACACTCCATCATGCTTCAAAAGATCCTTCAGGGCCTGCCATAAATCCTGAAGGAAAATATCAGCCCAAATGCACCCCGTTGCTTCGAAACAGAGAAAGCTGCGATTGGGCTATGTTGGGATGGGCAATCACAGCCCCTCCAGCATTCATCACTACCCTCTCCAGTTTGTGATTAACTTTTCTCCTGGCTCTGTCTATCTTACCGTAATTGGCACAATGAGGGAGGAAGACATAGTGTGGACTTCTCCCACGTGGGCATGGATTTCTTGCAGTACTTTAGCAGTCAGGAGACACACAACAGGAGCAACGCCACACAGGATTGGGCAGTAAGATAAGTTTGCACCTAGACTGCATGTTCGTTGGACCTGTCAACTGTGCCTTTGTAATGTGCATGTAATTTTGTAAATGTCTGTAATGATACATAATATTGTTTCTGCATGTATAAATGAATACCGTTCTATTTTTATGGGTCAAGCACGCTTGCTAATACAGTATTTTTATATATTTTCATTACTGCTCTAATTGGCTCATTTTGTTATATAGTAAAGTATATCAGTAGGTCTCTTTCTGTCTTACAGTTTTTTCTAGAAGAGAACTTGATTGAAATATCTTGGATCACTTTTTGTACGTTTGGAATAAATACCAACTGCAAATCACTGCATTGTGAGACACTCTCTTGTTTGCTTGTTGTTGTTGTTTTCCCTAGTAGCATGTGGGCTTCTAGTCTTCCTCTCCCAAATCAATGGTTAGGATTTCTGTGTCCCTATATGGCAACCCTTGGTTATATTAGTAACTAAATAAAAAGTGAGCTACAATGAACACGCAAGAGTACACAAGATGCACATTAAAAAAAACAAATGGCTAATACGAATGAACGCCACATTCCTTATACAATAACTGCATAAATGATGATCAAGTACACCTTTAGGTCTACTAAAAGATTCTTAAAGGATTCCATTTCATGTGCTTTGTTTATACTGGAATTTGGCCTCTGGGTGGCAGAAATATAATAGCAAGACATCTTTTCTCTGCTTCTGTTTATGTACACTGAATTTGTTAGTTGACCAAGAGCTCTCAATCCAGAAAATCAACTGAAGTTCTCTGGAATTCAATGGGACAGGTGATGTTCCATTAACGTCAGTGGCACTTGAATGAGATAAACGTTCTCTGGATGAGCCTATAAGCTTTGGGATTTGTTTTTTTCCACGTGAGTTATCCCAATTCTACTCAGGCAATACTCTTATGGATATATGTTACGTGTGAGCTCAAACAATCACAAGTACAGTATAACAGATATCAATTTCCATTAATATTGCAGCATTTTTTCCAGTGACTGCAGTAACAGATTGTTTTTCTATGCTTGCCATGGTCGTTCTCAGCAACCACTAAATGAATTCAATCAGTGTGCTTGTGGGATACTGTATTTGCTTAATTCATATAAGCAGTCTAGATTCTTGCTAGCAGGACAAATAACCAAACCAGTCACAGAGAATGCCAACAATGCACTCTAGTTTTGACTGACCAAATCTCAGGTTGACACATCTCAGTTTGACCAAATGATGTTGATGTCTTTCTTCTCACTGATAAAATAATCACACATAACAATGGCCAAAAGCCATTTAAGAATACTCAAGGGCTTGCTCTGCGTAACGTTTGGCTAAAAAAAAATCCAAGAAAAGCTGCATAGCTTTTGAGGGGAAATTCTCTGGAAAATATGTGTGCACATGTGGAACATCTATGAATGCCATTTGGACCCATTTGGATAAATGAGGAGAAACCAAAGTTAGAACAAGCTTGGGAAGTTATTGTAAAACACTTGGCTATTTTTGAAGAGGGACTCCAACATTTTCATTGGAGGGTGAAGTGAATTTTCCACATGGAACACTGGCTAGAATGTTTCCCGTACAGGTCGAGCAATAGCAGAGCTGTCTCTGAATGAGGCCTCAGTGTTTAAGCATCCCTCTCTTTTTCAGACAGACATCACAGGAAGCCCTTTCAGAGGCACCCCCCTTTTACATGGGGAGCTGCTCAAACCTCACTCCTTTGGGACCAAGGGTCAGTTTTTTCCCCTATCCCTACAGAGAGGCTTGCCAGATCTCATCGGGATATTGCAACACAAGTAAAAGTCAGCACTGCCAGATTATCAGTTTGGAATAATCATATCAGAATCTCAAAAGTTCCGTGTTTTGCTTAGAAATCCCCCACACGGGGAGAAGGGTTTGAAAGTAAGTGTCTAATATCTAGTTTATACATACAGCAGGATGAAATGGTAGAGTCCTGAGATTGGCAGACTGTACCAACTTAGGCTACAAGTATGTGTGGGGGGTCACATTTCTGAAAGCTCACATATTTTAAAAAATATTCATTTTCATATTTTAAGAAAATGAACACAACAACAAGTGGACTAGTCTAGAACCCTTTTCCCAGATGTGCTAGCTAGCTTTTAATTGGCAGAGAGATGTTTATGTGGGGAAACATTCCTAAAAATAACATCCCCCCCACTGTTGGCTGAAGTGCTTCCAACCATTTGACCACTTCGTTTGGCTTGATGTGTAGACCAGGTGTGACCTGGACCCACAAACAGAGAAGGTCCTTTCTTCCACGACTCTGCTGTTGCTACATCAGCTGGTGGGAAAGGGTATACACAGGAAACCACCTCTGGTTGAGGCCACCATTTCACTGGAACGAAGAAAGCCTGCTCTGTCTCTAGGCATCCAGCACACTCTCTCTTGCTTACTTTTACCCGAGTCTTGTTAGGCGGCACACTAGGAAGTGCTCCAGTGCTTCCCTCCCAAACCCAGTTGGCGCCAGAAGGAGCACTGCCCTGAGCAAACCTAAATTCCTACACTAATGCTGCCATCCTATGCATGCTTTTCTGGGAATAAGCCCCACTGAATACAGTGGGCTGTACTTCTGAGCAGACACACATAGGAAAGTGGTGTAAAGATCTTATAGGGCCTTCTTTAGGCTTTCAATTCTCATACATATGCGAGGATTACCGGCAACACCAGCATAGTCAGAATGCTAATTAATCCCAGCAAATCACTCACTTGGCATCCAAGCAGCTGTTCTGAAGAAAGGACAGAAGAAGAACCACACATACACTTATGGACTCAAGAGATTGCTAAGTGTAGCTTTTGCCTTCAAAAGTCAATGCTGTGTAGTGGTTAGTATGTCAGACTAGAACTACAATTGGAGGAGGGACCTGTGCTCAAGTTGGAGGGTTCAATTGGAGGGTCACTCAGGCTGCCTGGGTGACCTTGATCCAGTCAGTCTCACTTTCTCTCTCAGCATAGAATACCTCACGGTTGTTGCGAGGATGAAAATGTACGCCACCCTGCATTCCTTCAGGAAGGGTGAGATAAATAGGGCATTAATAAATACTAGAAAATGGATCCACAATCCAGAGCATAATTCCTAATACAGAGGAGGTCTCCAGGGTAATACCACACTTCCAGGGACGGGAGAGACCACCACCATCCCCTCCTTCCCCACCCTAAGGTGGCCCAGCAGTGGATCTTTCCAAGCAGATTTGCAAAGCCTCCAAGTTTTGTATGTGATCCATTGGAACACATGCAATTCCTCAAGCTGCTTCAGGTCAAACTTTGGGATGAGTGTGCATCCCTATTCTTGGGGGGGGGGGGAATCCATTTCTATAGCTTTCTGACTGTGCAACACTTCATTTGTATTATCTCACAACACCCCTGTAAGATAAGTAACTGTGCAAGCCTAGGTAGGTCTACTCAGAAGTAAGTAAGTCCCACTGAGTTCCATGGGGCTTCCTCCCAGATAAGTGTGTATAAGATTGCAGCCTAATGGCCCAATCCTGACTAACCACCTGCACGGTGATGCGGGAGTGCGGTCTCCACTGTATCCCATGGGGGAGATTTGGGTGCTGGAGGTCTCCTTGAGTATACATCTCCTTGCCCTGGGATAAGCCCCAGCAGCCGTTATGGGTCAATTCAGACCTACGCCAGTGATATCACTGGTGCATATTCATGTTAAACTGTGAAGGCAGATCAGGACCGGGAAGGAGGTTAGGATTCGGCAGGTGCCGCTGCTGCCAATCCTGCCCCCTCCCAGGCCTGATCCACTCTCCTTCGCACCTTATCTCCTCCCCATTTTGCCCACCCTCTGCCCTCTCCCTCCACCCTGTTCCACCCCTGCGTAGGCTTACCTGCTCCTGCGGGTCTTTGCAGATCTGCCAGCGTGCGCAGGAATGCTCCGGCCTTCCTGCTGGCGTTCTGGCAGCTAGTACTGTCAGACCATGCTTTACAGCTGCTTTGCAGCAGTCATGTGTTCTGCCAGTGAGGCAGCCTAATAGGATTGGGCTGTAAGTATTATTATCTCCATACTGCAGATGGTGAAGATTGAGAGGGAATGGTCTGCCTAAGGCTACCCAGTGAGTTCACAGCAGAGGCGAGATTCAACCTGGAGAAGTTCTGATTTGTGGCATAGTCTCTCAGGCTCCTACTCTATACCAGCTCACTGATGGATGTGTACTCTCCTAAGGACCAAACTCGACGTTAGAAAATGACACTTTGGTTTGTTTTGGATTTTGGAGTGAATAGCAAGCTGGGGAGGTAAGAGGGGGCTAAACTACAGTGTGGAGTAAGGGGACATTAGGACTTTTCCCTCACCATCATCCCAATCCTGATCATGGTCCTCAATTCTTTCAATAGGAAAAAAATAAATTGAAAGCTAATGGAAGGAATTTTTGCCCAATTGGGATCATAACCACAAAAAGTCTTAAAGCCTCTCAACCCCCACCATAGTTTCACTCGTTCTTGGGTTTCCAGTGAGCTATTTACAATCAACAACAACAACAAAAACCACACTTGCATTACGTGATCTAGCTAATTCCTGCTTTGAGTCTTGGAGGATTTTCAAAAAGAATGGTTGGACAAGGATTTGCTGGGGTTGCTTAGAACTGTTCTGCCTTAGAGGAGTGTCAGACTAGATGATATACTGGGCTACTCCAAATCTCAGTCTGATAAAGAGCTGGGTTAAAGTGGAAAATTGAGCACAAAGTGCTGAAAACCGGCTGTTATCTGCAGATCTGATGTGGACAGGGGGTTTCTTTCAATATCCCAACGTGCAGAGCAATTAAAAGCAGCAGGATTAAAGTATAAAAGACTAAAGCCTTTTAAATACTGTGGTCAATGATATAGGATTATCTAGGAGAAAGCAAATGAAAGGGAAATTCCAGGGGAGTTTCAGCATTGAAGACAAAGCCAGAGAAATGTGCTCACGCTGGAGAGAAATAGTTGTGAATGATAAAGGCAGGAAAATGGAGATTAACAACAACAAACGAAAAAACCTCTAAAAAGGATTGTTAATAAATTTATCAAGTGGAATCAAAATGGTACTGGACTGAAAATCTACTGTGTTTCATTCAAAGGAAGCCAGTAAGCTGATGTGGAGGTGCTAAAATTCAGCCAGGGGAAAAAAATGCTGTTATTAACTTTTAGGCACTGCTGCTATGGTACACACATGGGCTCTCCATGCTGATGAGAATGACTTTGTTCTCCCATGTGCTCATTAGAGAGGTACACAGGGAAATAATTTTGTGGAATCTCACAGCCAATTCAGATCTGCAGAAAAAGCTGCATGGTAAAGTTCTTCTTGAAATCTATCACTTCGTTTTATAGGTGGAGAGTTAGATACCTCTACGTTCTCCCTCTGAAAGTTCTGCACTTGGAAAAGGTAGCATGTCCAACAGAAGGCTACACTGAAATCCTTCTTCCTTGCCCTGTGCCTGGAGTGCTTCTTTAAGTGGGGAGAGCATCCAAATGTGTTCTGCAGTCTCAAATGGAACCATCTGGAGGCAATGGAATATGTGCTGTTATTTTCATCCATTTGAAACTGTTCTATCACGTCATGAGGTATCAAAGGGTAATACCTACCAGTAACTTCACCACATGCATGAACTGGACCATGGATACACACATGGGTTGTGGAAGAATAGGTGGGTCTTGAGCTACAAATAGAAAATACATTATACAACGACTGAAATTTATAAACAGAATTAAAAGTCATGTAAAAACCCAAAATTGTTTTATGTGTAACAACAAAGTTAAAAACAGTGAACATGTAGTTCAAAACAAAATGGAGTCACTACGTTTCGTTCATATCTATGAACCTCGTCAGGTGAAAAGAGCAACACGAGCTTTTCTTTTCACCTGACGAAGTTAATAGATATGAACGAAATGTAGTGATTCCATTTTGTTTTATGACTCCATTTTGTTTTAATGGCCGGCCATGAGAGTTCAGATCTTTTTTTAGAAGATACACTGTCTTTCATTTCAGGTCATATATACTGTACTGGATGATTGTGCTAATTTTCAAGCTGCCATTATGTATTTTACAATAGCATCTTCTTAACACAATTTATCCTACAGTGTTCTGAGGGGCAGGCCAGACTCCAAGTTACTGGTAAAAGGCATGCTTAACACTAGCAGCTCCTCTTCTTCAACAAGCTGTAGCCTCACATTAGGGATGCAGTAGAATTAATCCTGTGCTGCGTTGTTTGCCTAAAATCACTCCTCAAAGTCTTTCCCCACACACCAGTCCCAAATCCACAGTTTGGTTCTCATCTATTTGCAGAATTCTAAATATTTATCTAACTTGCCCTGAATTCATAGAAAGGCTTGTAATGCCGCAGAAACACAAACCTCAAAAAAGCCGGGTTTGTGTGAATACATTCACTCAAAAGCTGAATTTAGGAGTCAGCCAAACTTTTTCAATGCCTGGCTGTTTGTATCCTTGTGGTCGTTGTATCATACATGAGGAGCATCAGAGATTGGCTGCGTCAGGCAATAGCTAAGTACCCACAGGCCCCTGAGGGCCCACCTGACTCACCCCTGAGCGTCCCAGTATTCACCTGGCTGTTGTAGAGTGAAGCATTTGGCTGAGCATGTTGCTCCAGTGATGACTTCTTGTGTCCTTAACATCTGCAAATGGACTTCCTAAGAGACCTCTCTCGGTGACAATGCAGATGCCTCTGGAAGGTCCACTCGCAGACACAAATATGAGGATGGATCCTTCCAGATGCACTCCCTTCAGGGCCACCAGGAAGCAGAGAGAGGAGTGTCCAGAATCTGCTCCCCTTTACTTTTCCTGGATGGCCATATGAACATCTAGCCTGCTTCCTTTATAACCTTTCCTGGCCATCTGAGACTAACAGCACAATACTATCCAACTTACACCACGAGTGGTGTAACCAGCAGGGGAGGGCAGGGCAGGAGGCTTTGAAGGGGAGGGGGGATTTAAATCCCCTTTGAATCCCCCTTTGGAGGGGATTTGAATCCCCTTTCCGTTCTGGGGCCTCCCGTTCTTGCTGCACCGCTGGTTATACCAGTGGTGTAAGTTGGATAGCATTGCGCTGTGAGAAAGCTAAAAGAGGAGAGAATGAATGCTTGTCTCTCAGTGCCCTGGCAGGGCCGAGAGATAAGAATTCCCCACCCATTCTTCAATCATTCCAGCAGCAGGGGGAGTTTGTGCATGCATGTGCAAGCACAGATATGGACGTACACCATGGGGAACCAGCACATGGCTTTGCCCCAGGGGCTGCCAGAACCCAGCATAACCACTAGTATCATGCACTTGGCAAGTTAAGACAGCACCGAATCTGAAAAGAGAGCCCATTTCATCCCAGTTGTGCCAATATTATGTCAGAAAGTCAGTTCTTGCACATGAAGGAGTATGGCCAAATTTTGACTCAGTTCAATAGAAACAAGTTGTGTTCACTGGAATCAGGAGGTGCCTGGCCCAAGGGCCAAAGTAAAGTGACAGGGGCAACAAGACTAGAATTTCTGACATCTTTTTCCCCAAAGCAGGGAGGTGCTGATTTGGATCAGGGCCATGACACACAGTGGAGGGTGGGTTAACTATTAGCCATGCACTGATTCCCTGACTTGACACCCCCCCCCCCAAGTTGCTGTCAGACACAGAAGGGAAAATTTACGGGCACAATTTTGCCCCCCAATTTTTCCTTCCACAGCTAACAGCAGCTTTAGGGTGTGTGTATGTGCAACTTGACCACATGTGCAACTTGACCACAAAGCAAAGAGACAGGGTTGGAGTCTCTCCCACCCAACTGCAGCCCCAATCAAATTCACACATGCACACGCACACACGCACGCACGCACACACGCACACACACACACACCATGGCTGTTTTACAAAAAAATGTGAGTTTCAATCCTAGAACTGCTTGTGCCTTATCTGGCCCTCAATTAATCCCATTCATGAATTTCATGTCTGTTGCTCGGCAATAAAGTGCACAAATTAATTATTTTTTATTGTTTCACTACCACGTTTCTTCCATAGTAGCCAAAGCTGTTCACAAGCAGCACATGATTAAAATGACCAAAAACTCCAATCCAATCCAAACAATAACGCAGCAGCAGAACAAAACACGGTATCCTCCCAAAATAAACAGTGACAGCCTGTCTTCAATTCTTTCAGAACTTGCCCTTTGCAAACTGCACGAGTATAGTCAAAAACAGGCAGTTGCAAAGACAACAAAATCCCTGTGCTTTCAGTAGAAGTGAAATATTGCCCTCATACTGCAAAGCAGAAAGATATAAAGTATGTCCAATTTTCAGAATATGAGCAGTTGCATAGTTTGTGGCATTCTGCACTTTAAAATATACATTTTTAATTTTTTAAATAAAAAAACATTTATTTTAACCTTATATTAGATGTAAAAAGGTAAAGGTATCCCCTGACAATTAAGTCCAGTCGTGTCCGACTCTGGGGTGTGGTGCTCATCTCCATTTCAAAGCCGAAGAGCCAGCGTTGTCCGAAGACGCCTCCGTGGTCATGTGGCCGGCATGACTCTCCTTGCCGCAGCGCGTAGCATGAGGCTGGAACACAGAGCGCTGTTTACCTTCCCGCAAGCGGTACCTATTTATCTACTCGCATTGACATGCTTTGGAACTGCTAGGTTGGCAGGAGCTGGCCAAGCAACGAGCGCTCACCCCGTCGCAGGAATCGAACTGCCGACCTTTCGATCGACAGCTTATGATTCAGCGGTTTAACCCGCTGCGCCACCCGCTGGTATATATCCCAACCATGCATTTTGCGTTGGAAACAATGACAAGGCAGCCCTGTCCTTTGTGAGTGGGGTGTGTGTGTGTGTGTGTGTGTGTGTGTGTGTGTGTGTGTGTGTGTGTGTGTGTGTGTCTGGTGCAGATGTTATCAGACCAGCGGTATTAAGATTTTGAATATTAGGGATAAATTAAAAACTACCATACTTCTTTTTCGATAGCTCTTGTTGGCTATGCAGCCCTCATGGTCAGTAGCTGACTTTTGGGATTTCACATAACCCAACAAGATTGTGTGTTCCTTGCCATTATACACATGAGACAATTTGCTTGAAATAATGTATAACAGCGCAATCTTATCCAACTTACACCACCAGTGTAACCAGTGCTGCAGCAAGAATGGGAGGCCCCAGAATGGAAAGGGGATTCAAATCCCCTCCAAAGGGGGATTCAAAGGGGATTTAAATCTCCCCTCCAAAGCCTCCCACCCTGCCTTCCCCTGCTGGTTACACTGGCGGTGTAAGTTGGATAGGATTGCGCTGTAAATTAGGCCACATTTCTTAAATAAGGTAAGGTAAAGGTGACCCCTGACAATTAAGTCCAGTCATGTCCGAATCTAGGGCGTGGTGTTCATCCCCATTTCAAAGCCGAAGAGCCAGCGTTGTCCTAAGACGCCTCCGTGGTCATGTGGCCGGCATGACTCTCCTTGCCGCAGCGTGTAGCATGCAGCTGGAACACGGAGCACTGTTTACCTTCCCGCAAGCGGTACCTATTTATCTACTCGCATTAACATGCTTTGGAACTGCTAGGTTGGCAGGAGCTGGTCAAGCAACGAGAGCTCACCCCATCGCAGATTCGAACGGGCTTAAATAAAGCCCCTCATAATTGAGACAATTCAGCAGCAGGTCCTGTTTCCCAACTCAACCCCTTCAGTTTGGGCTTCTAACCTAGAGGAGACAGCAAACAGTGTCTCTTCCCCTTCTGGGCCTTCCCACCCTGACTCCAAGTTGGCGGCCCAAGCTTATCAATACCAACCCCAAGGCATTAAGCTGAATTGCACCATCTCTCCCAAACTGGAAAGCAATCCGAGGGATTACCTGGCAGTGCCCCTGAGGGATCGGTACTAGTCCCCCCTCTGATTCTGTTTATCTCAAGGTGCACACTGAAATCCCAAGTCCCATTCCCTAGTCTGCACCATACCTGCCAGATATGACCAGCCTGGCTAAGGAAAAAATCCAACCCAAGAAACAATCCAGGGTAAGAGAAAAAACCACCCACCAGGGCTAATAAGGAAGATGGCAAAAAAAATCCAGTTCCAAAAGATGACCAGATGACCATCAGACACCTAAAGCTCAATGAGGGAAGAAGAGAGCACAGGGCAACAATAAAGCCACACCCCTCCCCTCAGAAGCACCCAATTGGAATTAACCAGTCCTCGCCTCGTGTGATGGCTGGGCAGGGCAAGAACTTCTTCACCCCCAAATGGGTGGTGACAGCTTGCATTCTTGGAAGAACGTCTTGCAAAATGAATTCTTATATCTAATACTGTAGTTGTTAACTTTGGTGAAAAGGAACCTATAGGATGCTTCTTCTGAACCTCCTTCAGAACTGCATTTAATACAGTACCGGTAATTACCATTTTATTTTAAAAACAATCACCTCACTGAGCCACTTGTACGGATTAAATACAAATTTAAAACACTGAAAATAGCCTGAGAAAGCTCGTTTGTGGGCATTTGGTTAAGCACAGGAATCCTGACTATTCAACGTTTAGTTCTGAAATCAATAAAAACTCCCTGCCTTTGCCGGGATCATCCCCTTGTATTTGTTAAAAATAAACCAAGCAGAAATAGACAGGTAGAAAAAAGAAGCCCAGCCAAAAAGACCTGCTTCTTCCGCTGTATTCCTTTGGTACATTTTCTGGGATTTTGGTCAGGTATCATTCCACTCATCTTTTCCGGTGGAAACTATGAAACCTTTCTGTTGGGTAACCTTAGAAGCTGGACAAGATTTTGATTTTCTGCTTTTCAAGAGCTCTAAATAGATATGCATTTTTACTCCCTGCGCTGTGGTTTGGTTCCTTTTAGATTTTAAATAAATACAGATGAAGTTAAGTTGCCCAAAGCAATTTACTCTAAATTCAGAGACAAATTCAAGAATAATATTTATTTATGTCATTATTTACTTATATGATCATCTTATTCTTAAGGCTCAGGAAAGTGTATGCTATCTTTAAAATTTTGTCTACACAGAGAGAGAATAGCCAAATACACTTCACATGTAAAGCCAGGATGGTGTAGTGGTTTGGGAGTCGGACTTAGACCTGGAAGATCCAGGTTCAAATCCCCGCTCAGCCACGAAGCTTCCTGGGTGACCTTGGGCCAGTCACTATCTCTCAGCACCACCTACCTCACAGGGTTGTTGTGAGGACAAAAAGGAGGGGAGGAAATATGTACACCACTCTGAGCTCCTTGGAGGAAGGGTGGTATAAAAATGTGAAAAATAAATAATAAATAAATAATAAATAAATATACAGCAGCCAATGGATGATAGAGGCAAGAGTAAAGGTGTGCCAAAGTTTACTGAAAGTGCTCAAGAATCAAAAACAAGGGGGGTGAACTGAGACTCACAATGCTAACATACTCCTTAAATTACACTGGGGATTTCTACTGCTAACATACACACACAATGAAGCCTTGGTAAGCAGTTAGGAGGATGAGGAGGGGGAGACAGTAAGTTCTTAGAAGGAGAAGAGCAGAGCAAAGAGGGGGAAGACGTTGAGGGAGAAGGGATGCAGGAAGATGAGTTTGGCTTCCCAGAAGAACCTGGGAGAAAAAAAGGGAAGATTTTGAGATATAGCCTTACAGGGAAGGATGTAAAGATTGGAGAAAGCTAGAGCAGTGGTACCCAACCTGGGGGTCAGGACCCCAAGGGGGTCACAAAGCAGTTTCGGGGGGGGTCGTGGGTTGCTGGCTGGATGGCCGCACCCAAATTGGCAGCTCACTCCACACACACCCCACACTGCAGAGAAAGAAGTGCCTAATGCTCTTTTGGGGCTTGTTTGCTCACCTTGTGTTACTTTCTGCTTGCCTTTAGCATCTCTGTTGATATTAGCTCACTCCTCTCCCCCCCCCCAAAATGGGGCTGCTTATGAGTACAACTTAAAAAATGTGATTTTAAAAAGTGTGATTTATTAAACAGTGTAACTTATTAAAAACAATGGCATCACTTCCTGCTTACTGACATCACTTCTGGCCCTAGGTCTTAGGGGGGTCCTGACAGATTGTCATTCTACAAAAGGGGGTCCCAGTGCTTAAAAAGGTTGAGAATCACTGAGCTAGAGGGATTAGGAAAATGTGGTCTCCAAGACCATCTTGTATTAAGATTTACCAAGAGGGCTTGGACTGCCAGTACTGAACCAGTGTGAGACATTTGTCACAGTTTGCAGAGACCCATTGGTCCTGGGACAGTCTCAATGTTTGGACAGCACTACCACCAGCCATCTCTTCCTGGCCAGCCTTGCTGGCTGCCTTGCACCTCTGAGATGGTTGCCACCTCAGAGAGCAGGAATATTTACTTTCCTCAAAAAGGAAGCAAGCTTAGCCTAGGACTGGTGTGGGAATTCTCTCTCTCTCTCTCTCTCTCTCTCTCTCTCTCTCTCTCTCTCTCTCTCTCTCTCTCTCTCTCTCTCCCTCCCTCCCTCCCTCCCTCCCTCCCTCTTCAGACTACTGCTGGCAGAGAAGCCTCCACACAATCCCCAAATTCTGTGCGCTCCCCTCCAGTGGCTTGGAACAAGTGTGTGGGCACATTGAGGATGCAACGCTTCCAGGCTCATCGAGGCACAACTCCAAACCTCAGCTGGTTGATATGTAAGAATATGCATTAAAAAAATAGACAGAGAGCACACGATGAAAGCAAAAATACTGTAGGTAAGTAGTCAATACAGGGCAGAATCCTAAGCTGCATCTTTTATGCCTTTGTGAAGCACCTGTGACCCTGGGATGCAAAGGCAGCATAAGCTGTAAAAAGTCACAGCATGAATAAGGAAGAACCCCTGCATTTGAAAGGACTGTAGGTGGGGGTAATTAGAACCACCAACCATGAATGGGTAAGTGGGTAGGAGCATCCAATCTCTGTCTAGTGGAAGGAAATTATTGTTATTGACATTCAGTGTCATCCATGTTTTAATAATAAATATCCTCTAAATATCATGGGAAGGCCTTGCTATTAAGAAAACGCCAGCCACCATCAGGTGGGCTGTGACTAACCAAAATAAAATAAAATAAAAATACAGAGCCATCCATGTGCATGGCACTTTACATAGAGTGAAAAGATGGTCCTTGCTCCAAAGAACCTACAATCCAGAAACTGACACAAGGAAGACAATGGGGCAGGGAAGGAGATGGAGGCAGAGGTAAACAGGGGAGGCCCATGCAGATGGCACTTAGTGACAGATTAGGGCATGTTTGGCATGCAGGTTTTTCACACATACAAGATGCACCATTGCCAAGTGAGAATGGATAGAATGCCTTAACTCCAACGGCCGGACTATAGGACCATTATGAAGGGCATTTCCTCTTTGGAGGGAGGCATGCAACATGAGTCACGTGCGTGAAATGCCAGACAGGCACTCAGCAGATGATAGAAGTGAGCTAGTGGTTAAACTGGAGACATCTAACAAGGGATGCTTAAAGAGACAAGGCTGTTTCTCCGCCAAGTTATTTTCAGAATAGATCATTATGTGCATACCAGTAAAGAAGAGGGAAGATGAACAGATGTTGGAATTTAAATGAGGTGTGGTATTCTGAATTGGATGCTAGGATGTGGTATAGATTGTCCCCAAAGGACCCTACAGCTCACATCCTACTTTGGCCACCACTTAACACTTTCTGACCAGGGAAGAAAAGGGGCACATGTAACACGTGGCACCTCCAATGACCCACCTTCTGAATAGTCTGAGCATTAGAACCCAGATAGGCAGTGATGGACACCGCTCCAATGTTTCACACAGTGCATAATTCGTCTCTGGAAACCATTGTGATAAGATGTGGTGTTGGCCACTAGTTTCACTGGCTTGGGATTGGGAATTGGACAAAGTCAGAGAGGATGAATCTATCAATGGCTACTAGCCACGGTGGTCGTGGGCTACCTCCAGGTTCAGCGGCAGTGCGCCTCTAAAAAGAGGTTGCAGTGGAGAAATGGTGGGAGAAAAGTCTGCCTTTTTTTCCTGCTTGTGGGTTTCCCTGAGGCAGCTGGTAAGCCACTGTGGGAAACAGGATGCTGCACTGCATGTGTCGTTGACGTAATCCAGCTGAGCTTTTCTTATTTTTGCCATAAAGCCTAAGGGGAAGTCCCATCTCATTCAATGCCGCTTTGGCCACCACCCTAAAGTGGTACCTTGTAAGCAGGAGAGTGTCATCGTTTCTGATCAGAGGTACACACACACACACACACACACACACACACACACACACACACACACCTGGAAAATAAGTTGACAGGGCCTTTGCTGGCCATAGCCTTTCATTATTCCCAATCAAAAGGTGAGTGGACTGGCCCAAGCCCCTCTGGTCAGTCTTGGAACAACCCAATGAGCCTGAACTTGACTTAGCAAGCAGCTCACTGATGTGGAGTGCCCTGACAAAGGCAAGCAAGACTGCTACTTCAAACATCATTAGCTAAATGTCCACATATGGATCTAAATACTAGGCCTCACTCATGAAGATCTACTCCAAAGTATATCAACTCTGCAACCAGAGTCTTCAAACCCCATACGTTTCCCAAACTTTTTTGACTTGCGGCTTCCTTGACCATTGGCGACCATTGGCCGCAGCTCCCTTTTACATTATGTTGATGCCTGCCAATTGGCATTGCACTGTTTTTCTAGCAACTTCCGTGGCACTCCACGGCTCCCCTGGCCTGTTTCTGCGGGCTCTCCTGGGAACTGCACCTTCCAGTTTGGGAAACACTGCCATACGTAATAGAAACCACAGGAAGTACTCCAGTACCCTGGGTTAACTAGCACTGGTGCTAGGGACCAGGGAAGCCTCTATTGCCTGCAGAATTTCACACCTAAAGTTCCATAATATGCTCAATATGTCCCCTCCTTCTATTTCTTCTCAATGGAGGAGTCAAGGTTCAAAAGTGATCCACCTGCAAATGAGAAAGTGCATTGGCTATGCCATTGTCCAGTCTCCTGACATACCATGCATGGAAAATTATATTAAAATATAGGCACTGAAGAACAAAATCTCAGACCAATCTCATGATTCTCAGTGATGTAGATGTAAGGGAACTGTGATCGCTGTAGCCTGATTATTACACTAGTAAAAACACACTGTACAGTTGGTGAAATCCTCAACCCACAGATGTGCCACCATCACTATTGGGAAGAAGCCTAAAAAGATGAGGTCATTGGCCAATCCTTCCCATGTTCATTCAGGTAGCCAGGCTTAGGTAAACCACTTTCCCAAAGGTGGTTAAAAATGTGGTGGATAATGCTTATGAATACATTAACTGCATGGAAACGATTCAGGAATGGCAAAAAGAATGCAATAACAATGATTGTTAGCAAATGGACTACATAAACTACTGGAGTAATAATTATTAGGGATGTGCAGTAAAAAATATTACTTATTTTGGATATCACTTGTGATATCCACCAAAATTTAGATATCCAATCTATATCCAACATCCACACCAATATTCACACCAAAATTTAAAAAACTCCGATCCCCAGCCATCACAAGGGTTCGCCAATTTGCATGGGCTCCCCAGGCCTCACGAGACATCTCCCTTAACCCCTCCAATTGGGCACAGAAAGAGGAGAAGGGTTAGGGGAATTTCAACAGCCCCCACCACGCACCCCAGCCTCTTCGCATGCTAGTTGTTGCATGCTTTTTGTTAAGAGCGACAATCAAAGTGTAGCAACACATTTTCAAAACCCTTACCATTTCCCTGGTATTCCTGCTGAGGGCCATATCAGGATCCAATCTATCACTGCAAAATAGCTTTTCTCTTTCATCTAAGATCTGAGAGTCTCTCCTTTGACCAAGTATATATTAGCCACATAAGGGACATTCCATACACCTCTGTCAAAAAAGTATTATTGGACTTCAAGTGTCATTCAAGTTTCATAAATTTTGCAAAGCATAAACATGGTTTCAAATCTTCTGTTTCAATCAACCAGCTTCGCACTTGAATCTTGCAAAAGTCAATAGGTCATACTGATTAAACAATTATTTGATATAGTATATTCCACTCATGAAAGAGGATAAAAATAATATGGGAGCATAAATATAACCTGTACTCTGTTATGGAGATACTCCACAAAGCAAGCTCTCTAAGAGAAGAGAAAGAAGTTAGTACTGTTCCTTTCCAATCAAGACCAAAAGGAGACCAAAATATTGATTGTGGAATATTTGGTATTGCTACCACATGGAGAAAGATGCATTTTCAGCCCAATCCAACATAAATCCCTGCGCAGTGATGCAGCATTGCCAGTGCGGGCTAAAGTGCATCCTGATGGGGATTTTTGGCTGCTAGTGGTCTCCTCTGTGATATTGCTGCACAAGTCCATATTGATCCGTGCAGGCAGATCAGGCCTGGGGATTGGATATGGCATGCACTGTTGCCGCCAATCCAACCCCTCCAGGGCCTGATCTGCCCACCTCATCGTGGTCGCCACCCAGTTCTACCCTCCCCTGCCCGCTGCCCCATTCAACACCTCCCCGCCCTCCCTTGTCCCTGTGTTGAACTTACCTGCTCCACTGGGTCTCCTGATGACCACCGACACCAGTGGGAAGGCTCCGGCCTTCCTGCCGGTGGGCCTGGGCCTTGCGCTTTTCAGCACTTTTGCAACAGTGCACGCTGGTGGAATGCGCATTCTGCCAGCACAATCCCTTGTTAGGATTGGGCAATTTGGCTTGTTTTAGATGCAACACCCAAAACGGTTTGGTGTTAACATGCTCACCCTCTTCTTGCACATGCTCACTTCCTTTCCTTGCATGTGTCGATTCCCTCCCTCCCTCCTGTTTTTTTTGGGGGGTCACCCGGCTGCACCCTGCTCCGGGTGCCCCCCGCCTGCCCTCTTGCCCTCAAAACGGTCTCTGCACATGCGTGAAAACAGTAAAAGTTCGCAACACATTGGGCCTTCTTTCAGAAGGCCCTGGAGCGCCAGCTCGGCCGGACGCTCCGAGGCCGGCTCCCGGGTCGGCCTCGGAGCGTCTGGAGGGTGACGCGTGTCACCCCTTTGCGCGCGTCACCCCGTGACGGCCCGCTCCCGTCACTTGACGGGAGCGACGCCATTGCTCCCAACTGCTGTGGAGTGAGAGATCTGGTTTGTCTGTTCTGGGCTTCTGGAGCACACAGCAAAACCAGAAGGAACAAATCTGACTTGGACATGAAAAAAAGCATGAAAGGTGGAGGATGAAATATGAGGTTTGACAAGCAAAGATGAGCAGCAGAAGGAACAGAGAGAATTTAGAGAAATCAGAGGTGGAAAGATCAGTAAGCAGCAGAGAATAAGTAACTGAATCTTAAACTGAATGTGAAGGTGAAAAAGGTGAAGCAGATAATTGGTAGATTTTCACCGCACGTTTATTTCCTTCTCCTTACATTAAAAACTCTTACATGAAATGAAGTCACCATCTCTTACTTTAGTTGGGTCATTTCCATGGAGAGTGACTGACAAAGAAAGTCACAGAATTCCTAGCTCTGGTTTTCCAGGACAGGGGATATATAGGTAAAAAAGCCATGTATAAAATCTTATAAAAGCCTGAAAGATCATGATTAAAAACAAGTTTAAAAAACACATATACCACAGGTTTCCAAATGGTTGTTATTTTAAAAACTTGCAACCATGGATATAAAAAACTATTTAAAATCACAAATTGGCTTTGTGATTTTATATAATCTGTTTTGTATAATTGGCCTTTGTGATTTTAAATAGTTTTTTATATCCATGGTTGCAAGTTTTTAAAATAACAATTTGGAAACCTGTGATATATGTGTTTTTTAAACTTGTTTTTAATTGTGATCTTTTTGGTTTTTATAAGATTTTATACATGGCTTTTTTTTACCCATATATCCCCTGTCCTGGAAAATTGTAGCTGGCCATGAAAGTTTTCGCTCTACATTCCTAGCTCTGGTTCTTTCCATATTGAATGTCAGACGAACTTCATCTTCAGCCCACCAGCAAATGAACAGTACAATGGTAGAAAGATACTCAGAACAGGGGTATCACAACACACTTCGCATTTGACAGGAGTCATGCTAGTGACTGTTGAAGTGATCCCTGTATTTTCTGTCACTTTCGCTGACAGTCCTCAAGCGACTCATTCCAGAGTTCAGTGGAGATATGTTAGAATAATATTTAGTGTTACAAGCTTTTCAAAATGGTTCCGTCTATCTTGGGACCCTAGGCCCCTTGCTTCCTCAGAACTTTGAAAACTGGATGTCTGTTAACCACAAAACTTTGTTGACAACTTAGGGCCTGATCAGATGTTATCTTTTCCCCTGGGATTGTTCCTGGGAAGAGATCAGAGGCAGGCCTCTGGCTCCTACTCTCATCTCCCACTGCTCCTGTCACCACAGGAATAAGTAAATGAATAAACTGAGAAATCTCCAAAGAGGCTTTAATTTCCCAGAATCCGGAGAAATCCCAAGTTCAAATAACTGCCAGATCCCCAGACTGATCACCTCTGAACAACGAGGGAAGGGAAAAGAGCGCAAAATTCCAAGGCTTGCCACAAATAAGGATGAATGCCACATATAGATGAATCATGGGTATATTTTATAAGAGACAGTACAGCAACACCAAGGAGTAAAACTGATATATCCTCTACACCCATTGTTCAACAGGAACTTTTGCATACATACCATTAGATCAATTTAAAGGTTGGAAAATTCAGCACTTGATCCAAGGTAATATATAATACACTCCTAAAGTGTGAGAACAGTACGTCTGATAACATGAGGCATTATGTCACAATTTGGGTCTAGGATATCGGCTTCTCCCATACAATCCAGCCCGGTATCCTGTTCTTAGTGATGGCTGCAGCCTCAGTGCTGCTCAACCCACTGGCGTCACTGTAGCGTGGCGGGCGGGGCGGGCCGCCGGGGGGTGACGCGCGCCAAGGGGTGACGCGCGTCACCCTCCGGAGGCCGGACGCTCCGAGGCCAGGGAGCGTCCGGCCCGGCCGGCGCTCCAGGGCCTTCTGAAAAGAAGAGGCCCTGGAGCGCTTGCGTTAAAACACGAATTTTGCCGATTTTCGCGCATGCGCAAACCCTTTTCTGAGGGCAAGGGCCTGCCCTCTTGCCCTCAGGAGGGTCTGCGCATGCGCGAAAATAGGCAAAATTCGCGTTTTAACGCAAGCGCATTGGGCCTCTTCTTTTCAGAAGGCCCTGGAGCGCTTGCGTTAAAACGCGAATTTTGCCGATTTTCGCGCATGCGCAGACCCTCCTGAGGGCAAGAGGGCAGGCCCTTGCCCTCAGAAAAGGGTTTGCGCATGCGCGAAAATCGGCAAAATTCGCGTTTTAACGCAAGCGCTCCAGGGCCTCTTCTTTTCAGAAGGCCCTGGAGTGCCGGCCGGGCCGGTGACGAGCGCCGGAAAAGGTAAGTTTCTGTAGGTTGGGGGGGGGATTCGGGGGGGTGTCGGGGGGGGTGAGTGGGGGGGGTGACGCGCGTCACAGTGACGCCACTGGCTCAACCTCTACTCGATATTGCATTTGATGCTGGAACAATTTAACCCCAAAATACGCAAAATTTAAATGTATGATAACTATTTTCTGCCAAGAATTGCCACTATATACGTTTTCTTATTTTTGCTGGAAGTAACTTCAATAAGTGTGTTTGGTTTGGCTTTATAATGTTCAGAGTTTGTTATGCTTGAGAACAAGCTACATAAATGGACTACAACAGACAAGAAAAGCTAATATAGAGCAATGTGAAGTAATTGGGCGGACTTCTCAGGCTAACTGATGGTCCATCCATGATGGAGGGTTCAGTCCTGAAGAGGCTCCTCTTCTGTACAGTTTAAAAGTGTGGTTCATGTACTCTGTTTTTGTTAAATTAAGGGGGGGGGGAATATATAGATTTTGATACAAAAAAAGCCGATCATCCTCATTATCTTGGAGCTTCCACTACTGCAAAATTTGTAGAATAACCAATAAGTCCAGAAGGAAATAAACTGAACTAAATAAATAGAGACATCATGATTTTCACTTGAAAATGAATTTTCGCTTTGTTCCACTGTACCAAACATGAAATTTCAGGCTCACAAATGCAAGGCCTGAGGGCAGAAAACTGTCTTTTTACTCTATGTAAAAGACCATGTATTCCTTGATGGCACTACGTATATCACAGCTTCACAGTAAGGTATTGTTTGCATGAATTCTGGTCAGTTTGTAGCTTTTATTTTCTACACAATGTTTCCAAACATTTTATTTTCTATTTTTTAGTGTCCATGAGGAAAGTTTTATTGAAACGTGTCGGGCATAGGTATTGAAGAATAAACATCCTTTTATTCTCAGAACCTGTTTGAAGTGGTGTCTCCTCCCCCCTCCCTCTGTTTGGTTTGGTCCGCCTCCCTTTTTTCTGGTATGGCAGTACAGGGAAAGTGACCCTGAAATGGCTCGGTGAAGGCTTGGCTAACAAAATTGGTCCTGCGGAGGGACTTGAAAAAGAAGACAAACCTGACCTGGCAACTGAACATGGGAGGCTGCAGCATGACACAAGTCACCATACGCTTACCATCTCCCAATTTGTCAACTTTTCTTAGGCATCACCTGGTAGGATAAGAGGCTGATCTGTGACAGACGACGACAACAATGACATACTTAACAATTTGGGATGTGCTGTCCCTGCATGCAAAATGTCACGGATCTTATCAACATTCTCTTGTCTTCCCTGAAAATTCCACATATACTTTGACTTCACCTGATTTTTTTTCTTTTTTTTTTCTCTCTCTCTCTTCTTCTGACCCTTTTCCATCTCTGTCTCTCTATTTTCCTGACTGCATCTATGTTAATAGACTGGGCTACCTACCTACCTACCTACCTACCTACCTACACACACACACACACAGTGTTTTTAAATTTTGGAAAACACATTCTGAACATTCTTATTTTAAAAGGAGGGGGATAAATCTCTAAAACAATAAATAATGTACAACCATGAAAGAACAGGTTTTGCCAGCAGCAGTTGAAGATAACTCTTGGTTGTTCAAGAAATGCTTCTTCTTACCTCCAGCATTAAAGGGATTGTTTTCCACTGAGAACAAAAGAGTGTTTCTCTGCTGGTCTTTTATCTTTGCAAATACGGCTTTGCGATGAACTTGCAGGAACTTCTGTAACACCCCTTCAGGTCCCCCAGGAAATATAATATCATTGCTGAAGTTGAACACAAAAAGAAATTACAGATATTTCCAAGCTTGCCAGGAACAAAAGATTCAGAACAGGGGGAACCAAGGGCTACTGTGCCTTACAGACTGTAAGAATTTAGGAAGAAATCAATGTTCAAACTTTATATTAGATGCAGACTTTATACAATATTTCAAATAAGGATTTGTTGTGCATCCTCACACAGGTACACCCAAGTAACTTACTCTAAATGTAAGTTGTCATGTTGTCCATTTCCCCTGCCTGTGATATGTACAGTATGTCATTTCATCCACAGTTTTCAACACTCTTAGCTAGTTTTCTTTGTCATGAATTGTTCCTTTTTTTTGGTTCTGTTTTACAGAAGATAAAGGGCCAAGCTACATGTGATGGTGGCAACCATGTGATACTTTTCACATGCCCGCGCTATGCATATATAAAGCATGGGGGGGAGGGTTTCATTCAGGGGTCATACTTTTTACTGCTAAGGAAATGCACAGGAGTGACACTGAACCCTCCCCCATTCCACCCTAGATCTCCCAGTGCTCTAGTCGATTTTCAGCTCACTGCCACTAACCCAACCTGGAGTAACTGAATGAATGGATGGAAATGAGGAATGGGAAGAGGGCAGACTCTACACATCTCACTCATGCACTCTCCTTCCTGTTAAATTAAATCTCCCCCTTGTATTTATTT
This sequence comes from Plestiodon gilberti rubricaudatus, assembly GCA_026170595.1. NCBI lineage: Eukaryota > Metazoa > Chordata > Lepidosauria > Squamata > Scincidae > Plestiodon > Plestiodon gilberti. The sequence goes on along the minus strand of JANXHW010000003.1, from coordinate 27,563,243 downwards.
ATTTAAAACATTTGCATCCTGCCTAGCGGGTGGCGCAGCGGGTTAAACCGCTGAACCATTAGCTGTCGATCGAAAGGTCGGCAGTTCGATCCCCGCGACAGGGTGAGCGCTCGTTGCTTGGCCAGCTCCTGCCAACCTAGCAGTTCCAAAGCATGTCAATGCGAGTAGATAAATAGGTACCGCTTGCGGGAAGGTAAACAGCGCTCCGTGTTCCAGCTGCATGCTACGCGCTGCGGCAAGGAGAGTCATGCCGGCCACATGACCACGGAGGCGTCTTCGGACAACGCTGGCTCTTTGGCTTTGAAATGGAGATGAGCACCACACCCTAGAGTCGGACACGACTGGACTTAATTGTCAGGGGATACCTTTACCTTTACCTTTTCCCTTTACTCAGGTATCCAAGGTGGTCTACAATATTTTTTTCCCTACATATTAAAACACACAAACTAAAGGGGGTATGTTTCTCTGATTCCTCCTCCTCATCGCAAGGCAGGAGGAGATTTTTCTCCATGAGATGGGAGGGACTCCGTTAAACTTCAAAAGGCACTACCTTTTCTTCATGAATTTATCTCATCTTCATGAATTTATACTTGGTGTAATTCCCACTTGGTGAGGGCTTTCTGAACAGTCATTTGTCTCGCAGAGGAGGACAAGATGGAGTCGACCTTCTCCTAGGTCAGCGGCGGTCTTGGCTGCTCCTGCCACACAATGGCCATTTTTCAGGGGCACAGCTGGCTCAGTGGGAGTTTGAACTTTTCCACCCCTGCTAAGAATGTCATCGGTTTGTTAACAGTAGTACTTGTGTTACAGCAACAGCTGTTTGAGTCACTGACTGACCTATCAAATTTGACTTGAAATTGCACGTTATTCTTTTCATTTGTACAAAAAGGATGTCAACACGATGTGACATGATGGGAGACTGCAGACTGAGGACAACATCCTGTGCTCTTAGCATAATAATGACACTGATATATGCAGTTGAAATTATTATCCTCACACACACTGACAGATTACAATCTCATTCTACTGTATACATTTTGTCCAGCACTGGCATTTTGGGGGCAGGCACAGATGCTCTTGCCACAACCACCCCCACAACCAATGCAGTTGGTGTGGCCAGTAGCAATACCTCCAGGGCCTTGTCCCACACTGAAGGGACCAATGCAGTGAATGCAGGAGAATTAGCCACATCCAAATGGCCCCGTTCCTTTAACTCAGCGGTGGGGAACCTCCGGCCCCAGGGCCAGATCAGGCCCCTGAGGCCATCCGGTCCGGCCCCCGGAGAGATTGCCGGGAAGCCGCCCAGCCGGCCCCTGGAGGCTCCGCCGGGTCCGCGCGTCATCTCCCGAGGCTGGGAGAGGGCCTTTGCATGTCCTCCCCGGCCGCCGCCTCGACCCCTTCTCACCAGGCCGTTGGCCATTTCGCACATGCGTACCACGCCGATGAGGGCAAGCTCTTGCCCTCATCGGCATGGTACGCCGGAGGTGACGCGCAGACCCGGCGGCAGCTTCGGACGGTGAGCGCGGAGCCTCCGGAGGCTGATGGGGGGCGGGGGCAAAAATTAATTAAATAAATAAAAATGGTGCCCAGCCTTACGGCCGGCCCTCAAGCAAATTTCTAATATTTAAAACAGCCCTCGCCAGGGAAAAGGTTCCCCGTCCCTGCTTTAACGACTCCTGCTCAACCATTGCTAAGACAACAGGCACTTCAGACAAGTGTAGGAGGGAAGAGGAGGTTAAGCAAGCAGGGCAAGTGCTGGCCAGGTTAAAACTCTGCTCAGTGCCTGTGATGGCACAGTGAGGGCTCTGACTGAGAGCCAAGGTTGCCCAGGGAAGCTGTCCTCAGAAACAGGAGGACGTGGCTGCCATTTAAACCCCTTCCTTGCATTTTCACCTGGAGAGCCTTTCTGCAAGACCAATGGTTGTGTGTGGGGACCCTGTGGGGGGAATAGAATACACTGGAACTCCCACAATTCTTCAAAAATCCACTCTTTCCTCTAATTTAGTGAACCAAGCTGGGGAAAAACATGAATTCACAAAAACATTTATTTTAAGGAATTTTAGGCTAAAACAGATTTGAAAATTAGCTGTGTAAAAGAAAATCAAAATAAAATGATATAAAAAGAAATAACATGCTCAGTTATGCCTGTCTAATTTAGTAATCCAAGCTGGGAAAAATTGACTTCACAAACACAGTTATTTTAAGGAATTTTAAGCTAAAAATAGATTTTAAACAAAAAGCTCTGTAAAATAGGACCAGTTACCCTTGTCCACCTGAATTTGTACTAATTAAAAAAAATAATTTGAGATCCATAGATTTTTGAACCTTGACAAACCTATTGCTTTTGCAACAACAAATACCGGTAAATGTTTAGGGTGTGGCACGTTGAGCGTTTCACAGGAAAATGTCACCAACGATGACTTTATACTGACATTGCCAAGATTTGATACCAAACTACAGGAAGATATTTGAGAAATAAATGTTTGGAAGTAGGGCGTTAGGTATAAATAAAGGACCACTGAGCTCATCTGGCAGGGAGAAAGACCGACACAAGAGTGCAGTGGAGTGAAAAATAGTTTGCCCACATCAAAACGGTTTGTAACAATTGCTTGTTTTGTATTTCCTTTGTCAACTCATGTTTCCCAGAAGATAACTGATACATTGGCTTTGGTATGTCAACTCTTGGTACAAAGGATTGTCACAGGTATCATTACCGGTCATTACAGTCATTGTATCACAAGACAAATTGAGGTTTGTTTAATTAAAGGTTTGCCTTCAGTATAAGCTGAGGAAAAGGCTAGCAGTGAATCAGCAGGATTACCCATCTTCTTGAACTTGATTACCCACCTTCAAATTATCATACTGTGAATGCAGTAAGTCAAAGAGGCCTTTATTGAGGAAAAAGGAGCCATTATTGACTAGATTCCTTTTGGGCAAATCACTGGCATTGCACCATACTGTTTGCATCTAAGTTTTTGCAAATGCAAAGCACTGTCCAGTCAATAAAATGCAGAGATTAGTGCCTTAAAGTTCTGAACATACAGAACCAGTGGCTTATATGTTAAACAGTATGTATTTGAATGGCCTTTGGAAAGCCTAGAAAAACAGAACTAATTGGATTAAAGCCACTGTGTTTTAGAACTTGGGTGTACAGTGCTAACTAACTTTCCAGTGCGAATTCAGCCTTGCGAACGGGGTGTGTGCTGCAGCCTGCAGTGGGGAGGGGGCAGTAGCGTAACTAGGGTGGTTCGAGTGGTTCAGCCGAACCAGGCACCACCTGCTGCGGGGGCGCCGAGTCGGACTTGAGAGACTCGAGTCGGACTCAAGAAACTCGAGTCCGACTCCCCTGTCCCTGCGTCTCGGCGCTGCCTGCTCAGCCCATCCAGTCCCTGTGGTGAAGGGCTTTCGTGGCGAGGATGTGGGGGGGTGCGGGTGGGCAGGGGGTGCCCGGAGCAGGGTCCCTGAGGGGTGCCCCCCAAAATCACACGCGGCCTTAAATCCCCCCCCCCCGAACCAGGCACCAAAAAGTCTCGTTACACCTCTGGGAGGGGGAGTCAGAGTCCTCCTCATTCAAGGTAAGGGAAAATTTGTCCCCTTACCTCAAGGCTGCATTGGCGCTGGAAAGTTTGTTAGGATTGGGCTGTGAGGCTACAATCCTGTATACACGCTTGCCTGGGAGTAAGTCCCATCGAATCAGTGATCTTGTGTTAGAGAGGGAGAGGATGTATTTGCATTGGGAAATACATTCTGCCTTTCTATCTCTCACACTGCTAGACTGTATTGCTATGCACAGTTAGCAGTCTGTTGAATATAGAATCATGCTGACAGTGTAAAAGTGAACCTGGAAGACCCCTGGGGATACGGAATAAGGGCAGAGTATCTGACAATTTCAAGAGTAGGCTGTAACTAATTTTATGTTTAACTGAAACAATCGCATATTTTTCTCCTACTTACCCCCTTGCCTTAATTTCCCCCCTTGCCTTAATTTCCCTCCCCTGTTGTTTCCCTTATTTTGATATCTAGATTGTAATCTCCATGGGGCAGAAACCAACCCTCTCATTCTTTTTAAAGCACCATGTACATGGATGGTGTTATATTATAATGAAGAACCAATGCAATGTAATGGTCTGCATGTTGGACTTAGACTAGGTAGACCCTTACAAAAGCTTCCTGGGTGACCTTAGACCAGTCATTCCCCTTCACCCAACCTACCTCAGGGTATTTTTATGAGGATAAAAGGGAGGGAAGCACATGTATCTTGTTGTCTTGTGTGCTCCCTGAGGCATCTGCTGGGGCCATTGTGAGATACAGAAAGCTGGACTACATGGGCCTTTGAATTGATCTGATCCAGTGGGTTATTCTTATGTTCTTACCTCAGGGCATTTTTATGAGAATAAAAGGGGGAAGCACAGGAGGATGCTAATCAAGTGTAAAACACAAAACCCACGATGTGTAGTTTTAAGTGGTGAAGTTTGCAGATTGGCTTGGAGTGTAAGAGCAAGTAAAACAAAATTAAGTCCGTAAATGCTGCTAGCTAGAGAAAGGATCCCTACTGCTAGCTATTTTCACTGTCCTAAGAATCCTAGTCTCTGCATTTACTGGAAGGTAAGTGGGTGTGCCTTCCACAAACCAACACTAGATTTCACAGCAGACGTGGCAGAAACACAGTGCTTGAATTTAATGTTTGATGAGTTGATAGAGTTACCTGATTGGAGGAGTGGAAACCATCTGGCTTCTTGATCCCACCCCTTTACCTAGATGGACAAGTTTTGCTGCTCAATTGAGGTGCATGCCAATCTCAATAGGAGGGTTAGCTATGCCAGACATGGAGAAGGACCACATGAGCACATGGTTGGTGAGGATTGTTTTTCAAACAAAGGACACAGGCTGCTGCAGGAAGGTGTCCCAGAAATGTTTAGGCTGCTGAACCTGCACAGGAGCTTCTGGGGTGGGGGGATAGAAATGTCCAAAAATAAAGAAAAATAGGCAAAGCAAGGGGGGGGGGAACCAAGGCATTCATTACAACAGCTTACATGGCGTGGAATTTAAGGTGACCATCTTAAATTCCACTTCCTATACTTTTATTGTAGCATAAGCTTTCATGGACTCATGTTAGCTTATGCTTCATTAAATGTCATCTGTTCTTTCCTGTTTTTCCTACAGCTGTACTGCAAATGGACCTGGTACTAAAAAAAGGAAAAGAGAAAAGAAACCAGGATCAGAGGAGACAAACAGGTGCTCAGAACTCAAAGGTGCTAGTTTATGCCTGATGCATTTTGGCAAAGCCTTCCTCAAGGGCACTGAAAAATGCCTGATACCACAAACCTAATACCATTGCAGCAACGAAGAAATATACAGGATAAGGTATACTGAGTGCTTCCTAAGAGGATATCACAAACCATTATACTGGCATTGCTAAAATTTGATATCAAATTAGAGGAAGATATTTGAGAAGTAAATGTCTGGGTGTGGGGCATCAGGTACTGAGCTCATTTGAAAGGGAGAAAGACACAACAGAAAAGCGCAGTAGTAGAGTAAAAACTGGTCTGCCCGTGTTAAGACTGTTTATAACAATTGCTTGCTGTGTATTTCCCTTGCAACTCATGTTTCCTAGAAGAAAGCCAATACACTGGCTTGGGTATGCCAACACTCAGTACAAAGGATTATCACAGGTGTTACTGCAGGTCTTAAGACACAGTGCTGTATCACAAGATAATTTGTTGTTGGTGTTTTGTAAAGAAGGGTTACTTGCCTTAGAAGGCAAGGAAAAAAGGTGAGCAATAAACCGACATGTTTACCAGTGTTCAAACTATTGTACTGTCAATGCAATAGAGGGAGTGTGTGTGTGCCACACGTACATGCAAATACAATGGGGGCACCCAGAAGAGAGCCTGGCCCAAAGGGCCCCTCCCCAGGCTTTGCCACAGGCCTGAACTAATGCAACATGTTTTCATTCTGCTCAGCATGTCAAGATGGTTTTGCAAGCTGTGTTTCCTTCTCATGCTACCTGCTAAGGATTTTTTTTTTAAAATGGACAGGCTGGGAAGTGCAAAGCCAAGTCAGAGTTATTCAAAAGGCATTCCTTTGGCAGTGGAACTTTGCCATGCCTGTGTGGCTTCTGCAATGGCTCACAAGTTGCTTCTGGTGGTTGATTTTTCATACAAACTGGTTAACTCATAAAACGTTTTCTGCATTTACTTCTCTGATAGGGCTCCTTTCCATTACTATACTTTATTTCTTTGACCTGAAAAAAAGTGGACCTATTTTCTGGTGTGTTTTTCCCCCAGGCAATATATAGCATTTACAGAACAGTATTTGAGCTTGTTAGTGAGTGTCATTATTCCCCAGAGGCGTCGCTCCGGTAGGGGCGGGGCTGTAAGTATCGCGGCGGTCATAGTCTCTTTACCGAGCGAGGAGGAGGCAGCCCCGCCCCCTCACTGTCGGAGCCAGTCCCCTACGGAGAAAGCAGCAGGCAAGAGACCCTGCCTGCTGCTTTCTCCGTAGGGGACTGGCTCGGACAGTGAGGGGGCGGGGCTGCCTCCTCCTCGCTCGGTAAAGAGACTATGACCGCCGCGATACTTACAGCCCCGCCCCTACCGGAGCGACGCTTCTGTTATTCCCTGATACATCTTAAAGTCCTTCACCTTCTCTAAGTTGTCTAAGGATGCAACAAATAGGCAGAATGCTGAATTTTCTAGGTTTCCAGAGGTTTCTCTGGGGTAACAGATTCTAGAATGAGCAAGAGAAGGATAGCAGAAGCCTACGGAAAGAGGTGGAGTAATAGTAAGCATTGACGAAGATGAGGAAGCATGGCTTGTGACTTGAGTGTTATGATGGAGAAGAGACATATTGGATCCTTATCAAACAGCCTGCTCACCCAGACTTGTGGTTGGGAAGTTTACTCCCAGCCATTTGGCACTCTTAACCAGCATTCAGAAGCCTCCAAGAGAAGCAGAAGGATGTTTATCCTTGAACCCAATGTAGATTCAACAGCAGCTTGGAATCTTTGCTGGATTAACTAGTTAAAACTAGACCTGAGGAAAAGGCAAAGGTAGAGAGCCTAAGGAACCAGATTGCACCACCAACAGAATTGCATACAAAAGGGAAGATAGGATAGGAGGTACCATGTACCTGTCCATAGTCTGCTGAGTAGGATCCAGTCTAAAGTCTCCAAGTGAAGGAGGAATAGTCAGCTCCAGGCACCAAACTAAATTCCTGGTGAGACTCAGCAACAAGCTGAGGGTAGATCCAGGAAAAAGGCACCTGAACCTCAGTCCATGTGGACATCAGGGAAACTTGTGACAAGTAGTCTGGAATGGCACGTAGTGGTGTATAGACACCATGTATACAGATGCTTGTTGCAGTAGGGGCCAGGAAGGCCCCCCAGCTAAACCCTCTCACACAAAGGAGGACAAAAGATTTCCTGGCTTGAATGGCTGGTGTTTAATTATTACTTTTGTTTTCCTGGACAGAACAAAGGACTTGACTGAGGTGGAGCCATGTTTCCAGAGCCTAACAAAAGAGCTATTTTTTGTCACCAACCACTAGGGTTGGTGACATCCAGGGTGATATCTCATGGTGTCACCCCCATGAACCTCCTCCCATACCAGACCACACAATGTGGAGGCCTCCTGGGAAATGTGATCACTGTGCGAGTTGCGGCAGGGATCGGGGAAAAACCATTTTCTACCAGCAGTGCGTTTTTGCACCACTGGTCAGTGGTGTGTCTTTGCACCACTGGTAGCGAATAGAATTTTGGTGTCACCCCTCCCTGGGGTGTCATCCAACGTGGTCCGCACCCCCTTCACTTCCCTAGTGACACCCTGGTGTTGCTTGTTAAGCAAGACTAGGGTATTGGTTTAGAGAACAAAAGAGTAGTAGCTCTTCAACAGAGGCACCTTGATTGGGTGATGACACTTCTAGGTATTTATCCAGGGTCAAGACACGAGGCATCCATTCAGTCTTGGAAGCAAAGCAAACAAGTGGACCATACACATATAATTGGGTCCCAAGTATAGAGCAAGCAAGGCTATTTACCTAAGAGACAAGGAGGCTACTGTCTTCCCCACAATTCTCTTCCCCACAATTCTCTTTGTCCAAGGTTGGCTTTGCTTTAGCCAAACTTCCAGGGCAGTCCAGTCCAGCCCAGGGGGAAAAGAAATAGGCAAAGTAGGACTCACTGGCAACACTTTTGTTGCTCTCTCTCAGCTGTGGGTCCATCCATCTATCAGTTTTTTTTTATCCTGCTCAAGGCAGAGCAAATGAGAGCCCGCCCACCCGCATTTTATCCTCACAAAAATCCTGTGAGGTTGCTTAAGCTGAGAGGTAGTGACTGGGCCAAGGTCACCCTGTAAGCTTTTATAACTGAGTGGGAATTCAAACCTGGGACTCCCCCACCTAACTCCAGCACATTAACCACCTCACCACACCTTTTCCTAAGCACTGCTGGTGTTATCCTTTTCTCCCTATTGATGTTGCATTTTGTTGTCATTTTTCCACAGAACAAAAAAGCATTTTAAGGTATTTTAAAATAAAGAGTTGTGGGTCAAAGTGGCCAGAGAGAGGGTGTGGTTTTAGCTGCTGCTAAGCAAGCCTGCCATGACTGCAACCCACAGATATCTCCATTGCTACTCCACCCACTTTGTAACGGTTGCATCATCCTTTCATGCATACTAGCCAAGGCATGTCAAAAAAAATAAATGGAGTTCCCAAAAAGCAAGTGGTGGAGTTAATAAAAGACAGTCTAGTAGTGGGCAAGGAAAAAGAAAATCACGTCTCCCCATGCAAAGACGTCTCACCATACTCTAAAGCTTCTGCTATGAAAATACAAACAGAGAGTGGCCCTCGCCCAGCTGTGAACCATGTAGCCTGTCCCTGAATATTATGTGATGTGTTCCTCTTCCCTTTGTAGGTCATCTTCTTCTTGTTCATCCCTTTGCTTCTGGGTTGCTTTTGGGGGAAGAGGCACATATGATAATCTTCAGATGTTTGAGAGCCACAAGAGAGCTGTTTGAGAGCTGAAATATTTAAGAAGTATTTAAATTCTTAAATATATTTACTCACCATGAACATTAAACTTATGTTTTAATCCAGTAGAATCTCAGTTTATACCTGGTTAAAAATTATAAAGCTTGAAAAGTTCTTAGTTACCTTTTATATTACCGGTAATTGTGATGCAAAAAGGAGCTCAGCCAACCGAGAGCCACACATTATACGTCAAAGAGCTGCATGTAGCTCAAGAGCTGTGGTTTTGCCAGCCCTGCTATATAACAGTTAAACAAAAGAACAGCAATCAAAATGATGTTAACATAAAAACTGAACACAGGTTTTAAAACAACATTAAGAACAGTGGTCAGATAATTCAATCACATTCCCAAGTGAAAAGGGGAGGGCAAATAAAATGTTACAAATCCTCTGACCCAATGGGAATTGGGAATGGACACTGATGTATTTGATGGGATACGATATTTATCACATCATAACCCCTTTAGAAGTGAATGAACCAGTTATCATTTTGCCCATGGGTTTATTTCAAGGCTTACAATAATAACATAAGAGCCCTGCTGGATCAGGTCAAAGGCCCATCTAGTCCAGCTTCCTGTAACTCACAGTGGCCCCACCAGATGTCATTAGTGTCATCTGTAAACTTGGCCACCTCGCTGCTTATCCCCAACTCCAGGTCACTTATGAACAAGTTGAAAAGCACCGGTCCCAAGACCGATCCTTGGGGCACATCGCTTTTCACCTCTTGTCATTGTGAAAAATTCCCATTGATACCCACTTATTGTTTCCTGGTCTTCAACCAGTTCCTAATCCATAAGAGGACCTGCCCTCTTATTCCCTGACTGTGGAGTTTTCTCAGGAGCCTTTCATGAGCGACCACGTCAAACACCTTCTAAAAATCCAGATATATAATATCCACAGGTTCGCCGGAATCCACATGCCTGTTGACCTTTTCAAAAAATTCTAAAAGGTTTGTGAGGCAAGACTTCCCCTTGCAGAAGCCATGCTGATTCTCCCTCAGCAATAAAGTGTGTACATACACACAACACACACAACACATGACAGATGCCGGCTGTCATGAATGAAGAAATGTAAGCTAAATGAAGAGAATGTGGTCTGACAAGTGAAATGAGGAATAAAGATGAGAAAGAGGAAAGGGGGGGGAGAACATGTCTTCTAAAGCAGTGTTTCTCAAACTGTGGGTCAGGACCCACTTAGTGGGTCACAACCTAATTTCTGGTGGGTCCCACGTGATGGAAAGATCAGATAAGTAATTGCCACAAGCCCTGAGGCTATTCAAAAATCAGATAGCAGCTAATTGCCCTTCAAAGAGCTGAGCTCCTGCAGTTTGCACGTTTGTGTAAATTGTATAGTAGGGAGATAAATGTTTGAGCGTCTTTTTTATGGTGTGTGTTTTTTCAAGTCTGTCAATGACAGGTAGTGGGGACAGGTGAAGGCTGGGTCACATAACTAAGCCCCTCAAGCTTTGAGGCTGTTCATTTGGGCTGCCTCATTACTAGAAATGGATTGAGCTTTTTTTGCAAATAAACAAAATATTACTTGTAAATAATATATTATTTTTCTAGATCACCTTTTTAAAAAATTTGTAAAGCTAGGTTTGTCTCGATGGAGTATCATTTTAAAAAATGGGTCCTGGTGCTAAAAAGTTTGAGAAGCACTGTTCTAAAGCCTCTGTGTCATTGCAGAGTGCAGAAAGGGAAGGACTCTCCACAGCTCCAAACAGAATGGCAGGTACTAGGAACTTCAGGGAAAAGAAACCCTATTAAATAATACATATATAAAGTTATTCCTTGGGTTTATGAAGACTCCCACTGTTTTGCTTTCCCCAGGTTTTGGCAGAAGGATGGATGTGAGAAACATGACTTGGAGCATTTCCAGCTTTTTTTTTTAAAGGTTGACTTTAAAAAAGCACTCACTACAGACACTACATGTCTGAAAAAAAACACTACAGACAGCCCTCCTTTCAAGCTGGCTCAGTTTGAGTTCAAGACAGAGCAAAACAAGGACAGTCTGACAGGAGCAGGAGAAAGCGGGGCTGGATAGCTGTACTTTCCCTCTTTGCAAAGGCTCTACTGCAGCAGCAAGTTGTGACCGGTGATGGGAACCAGATGTACTCCAGAGCGCACAGCATCCCAGGCAACATTTTTCCACCACAAGGCAGAATGACCTAATCTGATTCCTTGCCTTTATCCTTCCCAGAATGGTAGAATATGAAGGCATTCAGGCTACTTTTGAAGTGGTAACGGCAGTAGCAATATGAAAAGGGAGGGAAGACTTCAGTATGTAAGATTTATTTACAAATCCAGACTGCAGCAATGTAAGCCTTTGAAGTATGGCCTGTCACATTCACTTGAAGCCATAACTTCCTAGTTCTTTTGCCTGGTGGGTCTTTATCTTGCTGCTTCTTTTCCTCCTTTCTGACGTCATGAGAAGACATTGAGTTCATAGCAAACAGAGTTTAGTGGCCCTTAGTTCTTGTGTCAGACAAAGGCTGCTTGAGGCCCTACTGGAGGAACACCTCAATCTGCAAGCTGCTTAGAATCCTGGAATTCCACCTACACTGTATTGTATTGCAATCCACCTAGTCCTGGCCTGCAACAGTGCAGAGGCTGAGGGCAAACAAGGTATGTTTTTCAAGACTGAATGGTAATATGATGGAGGTATTTTTTCCTTGGTGCAGCGATTCATGCAGACAGTGGAGACAGTCATTTTATACACAACACTATGCATGGGGAGCTCATGCTCACTTGTCCTGTTCATTCACTGCACCACCGAACCTTTGTGCATTGGTTGGGAAGTCTGCCTAGGAGACTAGTCATGTACACCTGCAGGCTCTGTACGCATACTGTAATATGTGCCTCTGAAAAATGGAGAGTGTGAATCATGTGTTTGGAGCCCACCCATGTTCATAGGTACTATAACCTCGTGCAAATGTCATGAGCAATGAGTAGAGCTCAGGCATGATAACTGAGCCAGGCCTGATCTCCCACCACCCCATGTGGAATGACCACAGGTTAAGCAGAATGACCATCTGCACAGCTCTTGAGGCTCTCAGAGGAGAATATAATTCATTGAATATGCTTCATTGTGATTATGAATGAAGAATATAATTCATTGGGATTAATATCTTATATACTTTTGTTTTGGGTTTAGTTAATAACTTTGGCCTCAAACAAGTTATAATGCCTGAAAACCTACACAGAAAGTGGGGAAATGTCATTTTTTTTCCTCTGTTACTATTGCTAGTAAGAAGGATGAACAAAATTAAGTTAAAGGGTTACGGAGCAATCTCAGATATGCATTATAAGGGTTCAGATCCAACATAGTAGCTTTTCCTTCATAGCTTTCTCTGAGTTACAGGTCACCAGAGCTCAGCCCTGCAATTGCTTTCAGTGGCAATGGCTGGAACACAAACAGTCAATCAAAAGGGTCTCCTGTATGTCCACTGGACACCACTGAGACATCATAGCCAATTTCCACACAGCAAAGACTGGTGGGAAAGGCTTTCGCTCCAGAAAGAATGAAATTATCAATCCCAGCATCTGAACTAAAATGCGGAATTGCTTCAGTTGAGAATGGCACTACCTTCACCCCTCTTCTGCTGTTCACGGTCTATTCCTTATAGGGACGCTCGCTATTTCAGTCTCAACTGAACAATGCCTTCATCCACTTATTCCTGACAGAAATAAAGTAACTCATAATACAAAAGTGTTTACTTTAGGTGATAGTGTCACAGCTCGTCAAGTCGAGATAACCATTTCCCTCCCCACCCACAGTCATGGCCCAGTGTCAGCTTTCACATCTGCAAATCCATTTTACAAACACAGGCTCCTCCATGACACCCTCGTCGAACATCTCTCTCAGTGGAAAACAGGGACTTACTTTCTTCAATTAATCATTAGGGCACAGGAAAATATTTGCACGGTAACCAGCAGCATGTCATAACAACGCTGACATCAACAAGCTTCCCGCAGACTGGAGTATGAAAGCCAGAAGAAGGAAGTTATCCTACCTGTCAACATGCATAACCACCAAGTCCTCCTGGTCAGCATATGGCTCCAGTGCAGATTTCAGCAGACCGACTTTCTGGCCTCCTCCAATAGAGTTTAACCCTTTTCCAACTTTCCATGCTTCACCCATACCAAGGTCTTGGAACAGGAAGAAACTGGTTAAGGTTAAGGACAACAAAACTATTAGAAGAGCCCAACTAGATCACACCAAAGGTCCAGCTAGTACAGCATTTCTTTCCCACAACGTCCAGCTCCTCCGTAAAGCCCAAAATCAGTGCTTAAAGCCAGTAGCCCACTTTAGTGGCTCTCAACAGGTTTATGGTAGTGAATTCTATACTTGTGCATTGTGTATTGGTTTCTCTGGTGTTGAGCAGCATAGCAAGGCATCGTTGCTTCTAGGGGGTCTCCCACTTATAGGTGGTTGGCCACAATCCCACAAATGGTTGCTCCTCAGTCTAACACATGTGTTCAAGGTCTGAGCCTCCAGTTTCTCTTCTGTAAGCAGGACTGTTAGTTCAACCAAAGGTATTGTTATGCTAAAGAGAATTAGAGGCCAGTCATAATGCATCTTTCCCTGAGATTAGTTAATTGTGTTTAGATTACAAGAGACCTTAAATTGAGATATTTGGTTACATGTTTGGCTAAGGAGGCAAATTTGACATTGCCCCCTCCATCCCCTAATCCCAGCTCTGCAATAGTCAGGTGCAAACTTAGTAGTACATGTATCTACTGCTACTGGCCATCTCATATTATTATTATTATTATTATTTCTGTATTTATATACCGCCTTTCTTATCCTCAGATTGCTCTTCAGATATTATTCAAGGCAATTTACATAGGCAGGCTTATCTAGATCCGATAACGATCTTTACAATATTGCTCTGTATAGAACCCTATAATTCCACCTGGTTTCCTCCACGGTGTAGTCATCTTCACGTAGCTACCGAACATAAGCCTCGATCTCTCCACAGGACACCACAGATCATGCTAAATAGGGAAACTTTTTTCCAGTTGTAATCACTCTGTCACTGACATTCTCAGCATTCCAGTCCATTCTCTCACCAAGGCACGCAATAGCGATTCCTCTCTGCCACCGAGGGTCATGACAGTTTATCAGTGACTTCATGGTCTCCTTTCCAGCACAAAAGCAGGCTGTTCCTGCTTAGCTTCCCGCAATCATCAGGCAGGTCAACCTTGAGACTACACCCATTTTTTTTATTTTTAAAATAAAACATGATGTATGTGCAGTATTACTTTGCTTGAGTTTGTAAGTTTTTGAGTCCCAAACTGAGATGAAGAATCCTCAGTGGTCCAAAGATGGGACTGAGCAGCTGGTTGTACACTGAATGGAGAAACTTCCAACACCTGAGGTTGGTGTTTGCAAATGCACCCAGAAATGCAAGCTGCTCAAATACACCTATAAGGGAACCTTGGGACTTTCTGTATCTAAGGAGCCCAAGAAACTGGAGGTTTCAGTATTTTCCACCTGGACTTCTAAACCTGCTTCACACACATATACACACACATACCCGCCATCACCTTCAGAACCCCAAGGGTAGAGGTCAAGAAGGCAAAATCTAGCATCAGGCCTTAATTTACTTAGGATCACACACTTGTGAATGGCAAGAAAAAGCAAGCAGCACAACTTGTGCAGTTTTGGGAAAGGAGTGAATTAGCTGGTAAATTTTCTTGAATTTACAGAGAATTCCCATTTAAGTAATGTATTAAGATTAATTAAAGTGTTGACAAGTATGTGGAAAAGGTATCCCATGAGACTGGATTTTCAAAGCATTTGACAAATTCTCTCACCACAGGCTCTTGACAGGCACAGAATAAGGGGACAAGTCCTGTTATGAATTGGTAGTTGGCTGAAAAACAGAAACAGAAAAAAAACATTAGGGATAAATGGACAATTTTCAGGATAGATGGAAGTAATAAGTGGGTTCCCCAAGGAATCCGTATTGGATCTGAAGCTTTATATCCTCTTCTGGAATGATCTGGAATAGGGTGAGCAGTGAGGTGCCAAGTGCGTGGATGGCATCAAATTATTCAGGATGGTTAAAAACCAAACAGATTTGTTAAGAGCTCTCATTGAATATTTTGGGTGCATAGACAACAAAAATGAAAAATGCAGTTAAGTTTATAGTAATGCACATTGTTGCTTGCTTTGTAATGCACAAAGTTGGCTTGAAACTCAACATTAATAAAACTAAGATCATGGCATCTGGTCCCATCAATTCCTGGCAAACAAAAGGGGCAGAAATGGAAGCAGTAACAGATTTTACTTTTTTGGGGTTCCAAGATCACTGCAGATGGAGACAGCAGCCACCGAGGGTAGATGCTTACTCCTTGGAAGGACTCTTTTAGATGCTTACTCCTTGGAAGGAAAGCTATGGCAAACTTAGACAGCATAAAAAAAGCAGAGATATCACCATGCCAACAAAAGTTCGTATAGTCAGGGCGATGGTGTTCCCAGTAGTAAGGTATGGTTGTCAGAGCTGGACCATAAGGAAGGCTGAGCGCTGAAGAATAGATGCTTTCGAACTGTGGTGCTAGAGAAGACTCCTGAGAGTCCCTTGGACTGCTAGGAGATCAAATCAGTCAATCCTAAATGAAATCAACCCTGACTGTTCCCTGGAAGGACAGGTACTGAGGCTGAAGCTCAAATATTTTGGCCACCTAATGTGAAGAGAGGACTCTCTGGAGAAGACTCTGATGCTGGGAAAGACTGAAGGCAAAAGGAGAAGGGGAAGGCAAAGGATGAGATGGTTAGACAGCATCACCGATGCAATGAACATGAAAATGAGCGAACTCAGGAAGATAATGGAGGACAAGAAGGCCTGGCGGGATATAGTTCATGGGATCACGAAGGGTCGGACACGACTTAACGACTGAACAACAACAATGCACATTGAGGAGCAGCTGTGGCTTAGTGGTTAAGATGCTGAACTGCAGACCGGAAGGTAGACAGGAGAGCACTTTGAGACCTGAAGGCCACGTGACAGTGTAAGCTACCATCTTCGGCCCCAGCTCCTGCCAACCTAGCAATTCAAAAGCAAGAAATTGCAAGTAGATTAATAGATAGTGCCTCGGTGGGAAGGTAGCAGCATTTTGTGTGCCTTGGCGTTGAGTCATGCCAGCCACATGACCACGGAAGCGTCTTTGGACATTGCTGGCTCTTTGGCTTTGAAACAGAGATGAGCACTGCCCCTAGAGTCAGTAATGACTGGCTTTCGAGCTAGGGGAACCTTTACCTTTAGTGCACATTGGGGCAAAGAACCTTAGAATCATTGAATGTTAGAGGTGGCAGAAACCTTAGATGTCATCACATCCAACCTCCTGCAATGCAGGCAATGTCCAGACAGGTGGTTATGCAGTCTTGCTTGAAAACCTTCTATGAACGAGAGTCCACTACTGCACAAGGCAGACTGTTCCAGTGCTGGTCCGTGCTTACCGTTAGGAAATCTTTCCTCATGTCTAGCCTCTTGTTTCAGATGTACCCAAAAACCCTGTTACTGTTTTTCTACATTCCTCGCAAGCCTCAGTTCATTCTGTGCTTTACAGCGCAATCCTAACCAACTTTCCAGTGCCGGTGCAGCCGCAATGCATTCCTGAGGTACGAGAACAAATGTTCCCTCACCATGAAGAGGCCTCCATGACTGCCCCTGCACTGCAAAATGTAGTGTGCGCCCTGTTGGCACGGTTACATCGCCGCTGGGAAGTTGGTTAGGATTGCGCTGTTAGCCTTCTTTATACCATCCCTGCAGCTGGGGGTTATAGTTATATACTGGATATCTAGGCCGACAAATGCTGTAAATGTAGTGGATGCGTGTGTGATTATGGAGTGCAGCGGCGGAGCTTGCCAGTGTGGTCCAGGACATGCCGTGAACATGGAGTTGTCTCCAGGCTTACAGTAACTATACAATGGAACACAGCATGCAGGTATCAACACAATTAATTCAACACCATAGCCCTTTGTAGATATTATTTCAAAATGTTTTTTTTCCTTTGCTCTGCTTTCCGTAGAGATTGTTTAATAAAAGGTGGTTCTTGTGCACTAATTTAATCCTAGGTGGGATACTCGATGCTGTGCTATTCCAGCAGATCAGAGGCCAATTCTTGGAATAACCTCATTAAACAAGGACTGCTTTCAACATGTAGACTTGGAAAGGTAATTTGAGTTTCATCGTTTGCATAGGTGCAGCACAGATCTCATCAAAAGAGCCCAGTCATTCAGTAGTATTTGCATTTATGGAATCTGTTTCAGACTGGTAAACTCGCTGTGGCTATGGTGCTTTGCAATTTGTAAATACTAAAATGGAAAATATGAAGATGGCTGAAACGAAGGGAAAATTTGCTCAAGATCTACTTGTTGTCGCTGAATTGGATAATATTATTAGGCAAGGGCTAGGATTCATAGAGCCGAGCCGTTCTTCTGCACGTACATCAGAATTTTTTGCTCTTCCTCCAGATAAGGAGCCTCTCCTCCTGGCCCACTGAAATGATGCCCGAGGACTATTTGGAGAAGCATCTAGAAGTAAAAACAAAAAAGGTCTAAGCACATGTGAAACAGATTTAGGCACACTCATGGGGTTCTTTATATCCCAGCCATGAGATACTGACGTTTATCAGATGAAGCTATGCAAGAGATACAGAGGCAGCTATAAAAATAGCTACTCAATATTTCCAGGTTTGTGCTCCTGCAATACAAATATTACTAAACAACAGAATTATAATATGTGCATATCTGAATTGTGCTTGAATTGGGGGGTGGCACAACGGTGCTCAGGATTTGGGATGAGGATGTGGGAGGATCCTGAGGGTCAGGGCGGTCCGGACCCCTGCCTGCGATGCCCTGAAGGTTGCTTGCAGCTGCCCTAGCAGCGCTGCAGTCTGTACCACTTCAGCGACCATGCCCTGGCACTGGAACGCTTCCACCATCATCGGCAGGGCCCTCATAGTCTGGGCACAGAGGGCACAATTCATCAAAACTCTATACATTCACATTTATAGTTTACCCTTGAACAATGATTCTTCTGAAGAGATGGGTTTTGTTCAGTTCATCATACTTGCAATTAATGTCATGTTCCCCATCTACTGTCACATTTCTCCTATAGATTACATGATCTACCACTCAGGGAGAATATAGAAGGACAATGCTTCCCCCCCCCCCATTGTAGGAGGACTCCCACAGTCATCATGAAGCAGGATTCTCCAATACAGTACTAGCTTACCTGGAGCCCAAGAAATTCAGTTTTTTTTTTTTTTTTGCAAAATGGTAGCTGCAAAATTCAGGTGTAGGGAAACCAAACAAATGAACGGATGAACAAAAAAGCTGCTTAAGTATGAATAAAGAATGCAAAACATTTGACAGATACACAATAATTATTTAAAAGCTATTAGGCTCTGCTTACCAAACAGAGACCAAATACTGTATACTGTATATTTAAAAGCAGACACCTCTTAATTTAAGACTTCTTTATTTTTCATAAGACTTAAAAAATATGTGCATTTTAGCACCTCAGGTTCCATGGTTTCAGCATTGTTTTCAAGTGTCACCTTTAAATTACAAACAGTAGGCACAGCAGGAATGATTTAAAACAATCCCTTTTAAAAAAGGCAAGTCAAAACCTGCAAATTTCAGAAGAGAAAAAAACTTCCACTTTTTGATTTCCTGATATAAAATTCAAGTAGTTTTAAATAAGAGTAGGAAATTTGGTTTCCCAGACAACCTTGTATGAGCATTTTCCAAGGTTCTCAAGGGCTTGGATTGCCAGCACTGAACTGGTGCAAAAAGGTATTTTCAGAATAGCTCAGTTTGACAAAAGGACACTTGGTGAGCAGAAGGGAATAGTCACTTGGAATAGTTCTTTTTAAAGGCATTTTATAGTTCCTGAATACACCACACACATTTTTTTTTGCCAACGATTTGCTTTATCCACAATGCATTTCTTTCTTAGAAGAATATGCACAGATAATCGGATATGATTTTCTTTAACCAAGATACATGCAAAAGGCACCTTGGTATTTCACAATGTTATGGACAGAAAACCCACACAGAACGTTTTACTGATTGTCTGAATCAAAGAATCCCCCCCCCTTAAGATGGCAAGGGAAAGAACGTGAAACATTTTGAACGTTGTGACTGAAGGCTCAGAGCAGATGCTTGAAGATTTTCAGCCAGGTTCGCCCTCCCCCTTTTTTTGCCCCAAATAAAGCGGCTGTCTCGGAGAAGCTTCTTTTGTCACCATCTTCTAGGAGAAGAATTATAAATAAGAGTTTCTCATTGAATGCCAAAGGTTGTCTTTAAGAGGTCATGAAATAAGATTAGGGGTCAATAAACGATACTGCAATGTATCTTGTTCCTTTCAAAATAGGAAGTCCTTCGTGTAGATGAGTAAGTCTTCCCGGATGCATGAAACTCCATCCTTTCCTAGGTGATTCAATTGAGCAGTTGTACCTCAGAAATTTACATCCACCTCCCTATGAGAGAACCAGAAATAAAGTTTCAGATTTCAGTCTTCAGGTTGTTCCAAGAAAATTGGGTGAATTCTCCAGCAGACATTTTCCAGGAAAAGGAAGATCACAACAATAACTGGAGTTACAATACTATTCTGGAACAAGTGTGGTCATCTGGGCTAGAAATATTCTGGAGTTAGACAACACCTCATGATACTGGCTGCGTGTGTTTTTCAGCTAGAAAATAGCCAGAAGTGACGTTGCTAGCATGCCTCTAGCATGCTTCTAGCGCGGTTTTTTTTAAAAACGGAAGCAAAAATGGCGTTAATCCGACATGGTGCTTTCTTGGCTTTTAGTAATTTAAAAGAACTGGATGCAGAATCTGAAGATGACAAAGTGTTGTTGCAAGCCATCTTAGCTGTTTTGAATGACTATCCTGTTAAGTCCTGGCCAAAAGACTGCTCTTATTTCCTCGTCCCTCGCACTACATCTCCCAAGGTCCTTTGCCGAACAGCCTTGGTGCATGAGGCTGCCATGTTTAATAGTTTTGAGCTCAAAGGAAAGATTATGAGTGTGGCGAGTGTGCTAGATTATGAGTGTGGCGAGTGTGCTAGAAACAGGATAGAAAAACTAACGTGACCCATGCGTGCTAGAAGGAGAAAAAACTCTACAGCGCTTTCATCTCCTCTCTATCTAGCTTCTAGCACTAGAAGCTGAAAAACAAACGCGGCCACTGGCTCTTCCTCTGGTGTGAAGTGTTTCTTTCAAAATTGTCTAGTCTAGTCATCAGCAACTGTTCGTCCTTGGGTTCAACTCAGCCCCTTTAGGTGTACTACTTGACCCTCAGTTGCCAGCCTAGATATAAAAGAGTTTTATACTCAAAGTGGTTTAGGTGGCAACAAGGCTTACCATAAGGCCACTTTGAGAGACAGAGGATGGGAGCTTTGATTCTCTAGCCTGTATAACATTTGCAAAGTGACCCTTCAAGAAATCTAGATGCTGGCCAGGGTCCCCATCTCCTTTCCCAGTAATGCACTCTTTAGTGGACACATTAACTAACCAGGAACAAGAAAACACAAACCTCTGAACTGCATAAAAACATGCAGTTTATTAAGCAGCATATTTTCCTTGATGCATCTTGGAGGGTTCCTCTTCTCTTGTTCCTACATTGATGTTTTCTCGCCTTTTTGCCTGCCAATAGCCTACCAGTCTAATATTATGACTTGTTTCAACACCAAATACATTCTTAGCTTTGAGTGTTTCAACTACAGCATCATTGCAGCATCATGCAATTACTGTATACTGGCCCTGCAAGTAATACAATTCTAATGCTTGTCTTGCATTCTATTATTGTAAAGTATTGTATTATTGTAAAGTATTGTAAAGAAATAATTCGTTTCCACTAAAATATTCCTCACAAGTATGCTTAGAACATGCCAATAAGAAATTGGTACCACAATGTGAATGGTTTACAATGTAAACCATTCACATTGTGGTGCCAATTTCTTATTGGCATGTTCTAAGCATACGTGTGAGGAATATTTTAGTGGAAACAAATTCAAGAGATGGAAACAAGTGCAATGTTAATCAACTGGATATGTTCCAAACTTACTTGAAAATCTTCTCCTACTTTGTTGAGAGCAATGTTGATAGTAAATGTAGATGAATCATGATGAGGTCTGAGGGAACGTTGTCTATCAGGAGAGTATTTCACTACAAAATTTAACAAGGCATAGCCCTGAAAAGAAATAATGTGACAAGATGTGGATTAATTCATCAAGCATTCTCTCAAAGGAGTGAACTATGTATGTTTTAGCTTCATGGATGGATCCATTCCCGTGTGCCATTTAAGTACAGAACGAGTAGCTTCCAGAAGACAGGGGATACAAAGACCGTCCCCTTCATTATCCTCTTGTGCTGCCTATACATGTGCTCATTCACTTGTATTGACAAGGGTAATAGCCTAATACCCTTGTCAATACAAGTGAATGGGCACATAGCTATTACTAATAGGACACAGAGGGCTCCATTGAGGTCAGTGGGTCTCTTGTGCCTGGGAGCTGCACCACTGCTAGACTGGATCAAGACCTTGAAGTTTTACATTATAACACCAGTTGGAACTTACCTTTGTGTAGTAGCCAGCAAATACTTTTAGTGTTACAGGTGCTATGAATTCTCTAATGAAATGTAGCCACACACTGTCCAACCCAACTTGTTTCATGTGAATATCATCAGTCGGAACATTTTCATATCCTCCAGAAATACGGCTGTCCTAAGGTGGGAACGGGAAAGAGCTTATTTTATATCTGAAGTGCCTTATATGTTTCATTAGACTGGTTTCTTTAGGTATAACAACAGTTTGCTTTAAAATCTCACAGAACACTTTGTAAAGTAGTCTGGGCCTATGTAATTTCTATATTCTTGTACCTTCCAGCAGATCATGATATACTAAAAGATCATGCCTTAATTCTTCTAAAGTCTGGAAGCAAATGACAATAACTTCTTATACAAACCTATAGTGTGAGAATTAAGAAAACAAATTCTTCTTTACATTGATTGACAGCACAATCCTATCCAACTTACACCACGGGTGTAACCCGTGGTGCAGGGAGAATGGGAGGCCCCAGAACAGAAAGGGGAGTCAAATCCCCATCCAAAGGGGATTTAAATCTCCCCTCCAAAGCCTCCCGCCCTGCCCTCCCCCGCTGGTTACACCCGTGGTGTAAGTTGGATAGGAGTGCACTGTTAACTCAGGAGTGGCCACGTATATCGATACAGAAAATACTTCAAATTGGAAAATTACATAGTTTTTAGTCTTTTTGAGGTGTTGGAGGTAGACTCTACATTTCAATTTAATAAACACCTTTTAAAAATAAATGGTTCATTAGAATAAATGACCATCTTTATTATTTTATTTATAATTCCTTGTTATGGCAATGCACCAAACATATGGTATTTTTAAATAGCTTTAAAAATAAGTGAATGCAATCAAAGTTTTACAACAGCTGATTAAAATTAACTCCCAGAATGGTATCCAATGGCCCCACTCCACATGAGCTGGAGAGGATGGTGTCTTGTCAATCACTGAACAACAATATACACCTAATGAGATTTAAAAAAAAAAAACAGCTTTAAAAACTATTATCAAAATATGCTTACATGGTGTTTTCCACCTGACCATTGTCCAAAATGTTCCATTTCCTGCACCAGTTCATCACAGGCTGTTTCAGAAAATATGGGAAACCAAAATACATCTGGGCAAGGCTGAAAGTGAGAAACATATACAGTACATACTGTTGCATTAGGCTGCACAGGACTTTTGCTTTCAGTCTAAGAATTAGGCAAATCTGTAGTGATACAATTCCTGGTCCGTAACTGTATCAAACAGGTGGGCAGCGCAATCCTGTGTAAGGATCCGGCCGGCGGCCCATGGCCATCTGCGGATCCTTAGTCCTGGCGGCTGTTCTGCCGCTGGGCTGGAGGTCTACTCAGGGAAGGGGACACTTGTCCCCTTCCCTGGGTGTAAATCCTGGCCAGAGGTGGCCGTGTAATGGCCTAGCCAACCCGGCGGGGACGGGGATATGGACGACGCCATCCCCCTCCCACTCCAAGGCCGGCTAGGCCAATGGCCCCCCTCCCTTGCTCGCCAAACCGCCCCTGCCAGATCCCGACTCACCTCGTCCAGCGAATGCACGAGCGCTCTGGCGACAGAGCAAGGGAGGCCGGCCTCTGCGCTGGCCTCCCTTGCTCCAGAGTAGTCGCAAATGTGCTTTATGGCATGTTTGCAACTGCTGCCGGCGACGGAACGCTCGTTCCGTCACTGGCTATTTTTACAGGGGAAAAAAAGTCAGTCCTATAGTTGTTTTAAAAAAATATAACTTGCTGCCTTTTAGCATGTGAACTTCCTCTAATAAAAAAGAATTGGTTATTCTGGAGAATGCATTTGGCCAGCTATATAAAAGAAAGTCATGTGAACTCTCTAATTATCTGGAAGAAAAAGCCTTTTCAGTGGCTGTTTGGGTCAGTTGCTGTGAAGTCGTTTCCTCTCATATGCCTATAACTGCCCACACTAACTTGCCTATGTAGTGCTTGTACTGAAATTTCCAGTCTTTTCATGTCTGAGGATAAACCACATTTTCTTTTCCAAAATTCTGGTTTCTCCTAGCAGGACTGGCACTATGATTTGGGCAACTCAAGCAGTAGTTCAGTGTCCCAGCTGCTTGATGAATCTGGACCAGATCCCCATTGTTCTCTGACTAAGATATCAGAGCTTGGCTGCTGTTCATTACTGCACCCTACAGTCTCTTCCAACATGGAGATAGCATAGCCTAGCATGGCTCAGGAAGAAAGGAATGGCTTTTCAGAATCAAAGAAGGCTACAGAAGTGACATATTGGGTCACTTCTGGTAAGCCTCTGTAATTAGAAGTGATGTTGCCAAGTTATGGATTTTTTCCCAAAAACAACTCTCTCCAATTCAGAAAATAGCAGATAACCAGAGTGAAAATTGGTTCATAAATAAGCCTGGTTCCTCAACCCCCCCCCTTCTTCCCATTTCCCCAAAACGTCCATTCCACCACCTATATGGGATGCATCAAGAAGAGAGCCTTCATTAGGTCCTAAAGCTTTAGCAACAGGAAGCTGGTAACCTCACATAACTGAGGCCTAAGAAGCAGACTTCATCTTCACTCCTTCCCCCATCATTAATGTTGGAAGATAATTTTGGAGGCTTAGAGGACAGTGTGGAGCAGTGCAAGGGACAAAGCAAGGTCCCCCCCCCTCTTGCAAAGTAGGTTTGCAAAATAGTGGAAGGAGAAGAACTAACTTAAAGGAAAGGCTAGGGACAATAGAGAATGGGCAAAAAAAAATGGAAGAAGGATCCTGTAACAAAATGTTAGAATATGTACTTAATTGCTTAGAATTGCTTCCCCATTTCCCCTTTGTGTGAAGTTCTGCAGAGGCAGTAGTAGTAGATTTAATGTTGCCAGGATCATTAGGGGAAACACTGGATAGATTCACGGAGGAAAAGACCATCACATGTTACAAGCCCATAAGCAACCTCCTGGCTTTTGAAGTAGGTTTTCTCTGTGCCAGGTGCAAGGGAGTGACAACAGGAAACAGGTTATCTTGTTGGTTGTGTGCTCTCGGAGGCATCTGGTGAGGCCACTGTGAGATACAGGAAGCTGGACTAGATGGGCCTTTGGCCTGATCCAGCAAGGCTCTTTTTATGTTCTTACTGCTCAATGCAGTTGTTACAACAAAACCAGAATTTAGAAATGGGGCTACAGGATTACATATTCTCCCCAACCCATGGATGTCCTCCACCACTTCTACTCT
The DNA here is from genome assembly GCA_026170595.1 of Plestiodon gilberti rubricaudatus. Lineage (NCBI taxonomy): Eukaryota > Metazoa > Chordata > Lepidosauria > Squamata > Scincidae > Plestiodon > Plestiodon gilberti. Next base: position 27,538,415 of record JANXHW010000003.1, on the reverse strand, counting down.
GGTATTACTTGAAACCGTTCCTAACCTGGATTAAAATAAAACCAAATACAATACCTAAACTACCTTTGAAATTTGTATTATAATATCTTGGATACTGAAGAGAACTTCCACTTACTTGTTCTACTATATTTTCAGTGAAGATTTTTGAATAGTTGGGGTTTATGTAGGTTTCTTTCCAGTCCTAAGAAGAATGATTTGAAGAAAAATGTTCTTAGATTTCAAAAACACACTGAATTGCTTAGAGCACAGAATATTCTTTAGAGTCAGCAGGGAAACGATGACAGGGAAATTAATTTTAGAAAATAAACTGTGGACGTCTCACATTTAAGAACACTTTTTGTAAAAGTTTATTTTTTCTAATATATCTCCTTTCAATTTTATTTCATATTTTAATACATACCACAGGATTTTCAAAGATCTGCCAGAGGTCATTGTTGTAGTGGGAAGTATTGTAGTTGGCAGTTGATAAAAGTCGGCCAAATTCGTGTCTGTTAGTGATGTACAGAAAGACACCCTACAGCCAGACAAAAATATTCTTGTGTTAACTTATTTCATTTCACATTTAGAAACATCGAAGAAAATGCATTATTCAGTGTTGAGTCATTCAAGGTTCACTGTTATACAAATTCACTTTTGATCATTCCCATTACCCAGAAGCCATGTAACTGTACAAATTGCATTACTGTGACATTCTGACTATGTAAGATTCTTTAGGGGAAAGGAACCTTTCCTATGTAGCTTGTTCATACACTGGAATAGCCTGACTGGGCATATGGAGCATTCTCAATTCATGGAAGGGAGAGAAAGCTGCAGCATATGAGAAGTTTCATGTCTGTATGAGACCCACATACAGAGTTCTTGATACTATAAACCAGGGGTTCTCAACCAGTGGTTCTTGTACCACCAGTGGTACTTCAGCTGACTGCTGGTGGTACTCAGACCACCAGACCACTGGACCCCTGCCCCAATAAGCACAGTTTCGCTCGCAAGAGGCTCCTGCCTTTGGTCAAGTCTCTCAGAAACACAGAGAAGGGCCCTCCCACCAGCCGGAGCCTCCTACTTGCATTTTCTGGCCTCCAAAAACCGGGAAGTAACTGGTGATGATGTCATTGCAAGGCACTTCCGGTGGTTAGTACTCAGCAGGAGCAGGTGGTACTCGACTGGGAAGAAGTTGAGAACCCCTGCTATAAACTAATGATATAGTGAATGCAGAACAATTTCCAGGACTCACATAGAGAGAACTTTAGTATGTTTTGTCCAGGACATTTTTATATGGTTATCTGCAGACCTAAACCTCTTACAAATACTAACTTTTCTAAATTACAGATTAGAACACAGAACGAAAAGGAGATCAGAATACCACAGACTATTTCCATCTATTTTCTATAAGATCTTTTGACGAACTGACCTGTGATAAAAAATTTACCTCAGAATGATAAATTTTATGAATAAGATGAAGACCATAATCGTCAATGTAACACTCAAATAGGATGAAGACAAAATGATTACTTCTATAGCAAAAACTACACCATCTCAGTGAAGTTCTCTTGCTTCACAGTAGTAAATAATTGGAAAATGTATTTTCTTTCAGTTTAACATTTTCCACACCAACATATAACGATTCTAAATGCTCCAGGATCCATTTGCATCATGACCCAATCCTATGACTTCCTGCACTATCAAAAAAGGGGGTTTCAAGATATCTACTTTCTCTAGCATCAAAGTGGTTTTCTGGGTGATTGGAACACGGATATGTCCGTATGCTGGCGACCCGGAAGCCAGACGCCTGAAAGTGCCCCAAGTGCTTAAAATAGGATATGTCAATTGCTACGTCAAAATATGTTCCATGGCCATTGCAAGCAGACACATCATGTCAACTATTTAAGGGTAGAGTGTGTGTCTTCATTTTTGATCTAGAAAAGCATTAAGGTGTAATCGTTCTAATAAATATGTTAAAGATATACTTAATCCATGGCTATATATACATATACATACACACACACACACACACACACACACACACACACACACACTATATATATATATACACACACACACACACACACACACACACACACATACATATATACATATACATATATATAGTATATATACACATATATATATATACACACACATATAGATAGATAGATATACACACACACATACATATATACATATACATATATATAGTATATACACACACACATACACACACACACATATATATATATATATACACACACACACACACATATATATATACACACACATATAGATAGATAGATATACACACATACATATATATATATATGTACACACACACACACACACACACACATATATATATATACACACACACACATACATATATGTATACACACACACACACACACACACACACACACTGTATATATGTACATATATAGCGGCACTAAAAAGCATAATCAAAAATTGCAACATGATGTTTATGCAATACTTCTCTTTCCTACAAAAAAATACACCGTACACTATCCAGTTTTATGCTTCATAACTCCCAAAAGAGCTGCATCAGTATAGCACTGGCAAAATACAGTGATAAGTCATGTTTCCAAGAGTGGGTGGGTGTATTTTTCTGAACCCGTGCCACTAGCGCAGGGTTTGGGCCTTGGCTGGCCTGCTCAGTAATGTGAAGGGAGGATGCTGCCATTCAAGCCCCCTCATCAGATTGGCAGCCAAGCGAGGTGGCGGGGTGTCCAGGGCCTTGCCTGATTGCTCCGCAGCCCTCATGGCCATTCTGCATGTTTCTGCTGGTAAGCAGAGAACAGTCACTGCTGTAGAGATGCAATTTCTGAGAGGAAATGAAGACAAGCCAAATCCCTTGAGCTTGAGAGATTTGTGGTTTTCATTGATTGAAACAAAAATACTAAAATGAGTGAATGAAAAATAGAAGGGGCACAGCAAGCAACCCTTACTGAAAAATAACTTGTGGAGATTCAAATACTATGATGAATAATAATGACTGGGGAACTTGACCTGAACAAGAACAAAGTATTCAATTCCATCCAGTTACAACTACCTGAAGTTCGTTAGTTCGTATTTAACTAAACTAAAACATTGGCAAGAGGGACTTGCTTCTAAATAAATACAGTATAACAAACATAAAGTAACAATGACAAAAAATGTTGCTGCTCCACAATGCTAATGCCCAATCAGCTCAAGAAAGCCCCTACCTGTGTTCCATTTTTGTTTCCCCTCATCAAAAGATACCTCTACCTTCCATAGTTCCAGGGGGCCACTGAGCATGCTCAGTATGCATTACAGCCCGATCCTGTGTAGGATATGGCGCCCGGCCTAAAGGGCTGGATGCCTTATCCTATCGAGTTCCTGGGCTGCCCCGGGGCAGCCCGGGAACAACTCAGGAGAAGGGGATGATTGTTCCCTTCCCCCAGTATAAGTGACGGGAGGCCCAGCATCCTCGAATGTGCGTGAGCTCTAGAGCTCACACACATTCATGCCACTCATGCAAGGCCGCGCTGGGCCTGGAGAGGGCTTGGGATATGGCAGATCTCGCTGCCGATATCTCCATCCTTTCCAGGCCCAGGGGTGGCCAAAGGCCACCCTCCCTGCCCGCCCAATGGCCACCCTCCCTGCCCGCTCTCCCCAAAAAAGGTGTAGGCCTTACCTGCTCTGGTGGTTGCGGGGCCAGGGGAACTGCTGGGTAAGGGCCGCTGGCCACTGCGTCGGCATCCCTTACTTGCCAGGTGCTGTGAAAGTGCTTTACGGCACTTTCACGACACCCTGCGTTGGGGGAGCGCGTGCGCCCCCAGCGCAGTTTCTACACAGGATTGCGCTGTTAGTCTGTTTTAGGAGGGAGGGGTAGTCTTTTTCTTTTAATTTATTAAATTCCCTACCTCTGCATACCTAGGGTATGCAGTATATGAAGAAATCACTACCTTCTCTGAGTGTGGTCCCATTTTGCATACAAACTGACAAACTGATTTTTCTTCTGCTCATGACCTTTTGGGTCTAACTCTATCTTTTCACATGGTCACTGAAAAGCAACTAAAAAGCAGGTCCGATCCTGAAAAACTGACGCATCAGTAGAACGTGTCTTTGGTGCACACTGTTGCAAAAGCACCATAAAGCGCTTTGTAAGGCTAGAGCCTTCCTGCTGGCACCAGCAGTCATTGGGATGCTTACAGGACCAGGTAAGTCCAGCATAGGGGTAGGGAGGGGGTAGAACGGGGTGGAGGACGGGATCAGCATGCCATATTTAAACCCCTTTCCATGGTCTGATCCACCTTGTATGGATCAATGCCGACTTGAACCAGCACTATTACTGGCACAGGTTCGAGTTGATCCATTGCAGCTGCTGGGGCTTTTGTTGTTGCTGTTCAGTCGTTAAGTCGTGTCCGACCCTTCGTGATCCCATGAACCATATCCCGCCAGGCCTTCCTGTCCTCCACTATCTTCCTGAGTTCGCTCATTTTCATGTTCGTTGCATCGGTGATACTGTCTAACCATCTTACCCAGGCGCAAAGGGACAAGTGTCCCCTTAACCTGAGGAGACCTCCGGCAGTCAAAAATCCCCCATGGGATGCAGTGTAGCCCGCACCAGCACTGCCGTGTAGGGATTTACTTTGGATTGGGCTGTTAATTTTGATAAAGCCATATACATGGGACTAAAGTTCAAGAGAGAACTTGAACTTGGTCAGTTTATACAAGCATAAAGGAAGAGGAGGGAAGGATCTTCTTCTAAGAAAGAAGTACCACATTGTGATAAGTGAATAACTAATGAATAAAAAAAGAGAGCAACACCTTTGGGGGTCTGAGCATATGGAATGCTTCCGCAGAAGGGGAGTCTTTTTCCCTTTGTAAAGTCTAAAATGAAGGAAAAGCATCACATCAGTTGAGCTTTCCTTGCTCTAGTTCACATTGTTAGAGCTGTATTAGGTTTTTGCTGCCATGTTAGATAAACAGCATCCTAAAATCAAAAGCTGGTATTCTGACAAACAGCATGCAGCTCCAAGCAAAGCTCAACACATATTGGTTAAAATCATGATCTAGCAGCCCCTTATCTGCTGCCCAAAATCCAAGTTTTACCAGGCTGCTTCACAGCATGAAGATGAGAAAAAAGAAGGCTTTTTTTTCTGATGAGCCAGTAGGTCAGATTAGTTGAGCACACAGTAAGCACAATTTGCAATCACTGATGCCAGGAAGGTGAAGAACAAACGAGTGTGGATGGAGACATTCTTTAGAATGAGTACGAACAAAATAAATCATGCCTTGTTAAAGGAGGGAATAAACTTAATACTTGCCAACTTTTCTTGTTCAATTCAGCAAAATTATTTTTCAATGCTACATTGTCTGGAAATAGCTGTCATTTGTTTCTGCTCTGAAACTAATGTAAATATCAGTACAAATACAGATTTACATTTGTATTGCAGTGATATTCATATACGTTCTCATAATGCTAACATCCATAAAACACTGTTTTATGACATACAGGATTGACATAAACGTATATAAACACTGTTTATGTAATGACAAGGAGCATCGCTCCTGTTTAGCACATTTACCAATCTGCTTTGAAATTATATAATCAATTAGCCATACCCTTGAAAAAGACAGTTCTAAAATGAAATAATTAAAAAGTGATGGCAATATTACTATACCTTTCATACAATATCCAGCATTTCCAATCTTTTATTTACCCAAGATAAGACCAAAATTTAGAAAAATCAAAAATCGATGCCAAGTTATAATTACCATATCAAATTAAAATCGATAAGTTCACACAATAAAAAAGAACTTTGTATTCCGAACAAGGCAGTGTAATAGATTTATGAATTTTCACTGTACTTAGGTAAAAGATTTCTATTGTGAATTAAAACTTCTGCCATTGTAACCTTGCGGATAGATAAATCACATACAAAAATAATGATTGTAACTGATAAAAATTGGCTAGTACTTTTAACTTGGAAAAAAAGAGTGACAATCGAAGTGTAGCAAGACATTTTCAAAGCAGCTGCAACACATGCATCTTACCATTTCCCTGGTATTCCTGCAGAGGGCCATATCAGGATCCAATCTATCACGTGAGAAATAGTTCCTCGCTTTCATCTCAGATCTGAGAGTCTCTCCTTTGATCAAGTATATATTAGCCACATAAGGGACATTCCATACACCTCTGTGAAAGAAGTACTAGTAAAACTGGATGTAATGTTTACAGTGTCATTCAAGCATCGTAGATTCTGCAAATTTGCAAAGCATAAATAGGTTTCAAATGTTAAATCAGCTAGCTCTGCAGTTGAACCTTGCAATATAGCTCACACTGATGAAACAATTCCTTGCTATAGTATTGTTCCACCGGTGACCGGGGTAAAAGTAAGATGGGAGCATAACCATTTTTATAATCTGCACTCTGTTACAGAGATAAGAACCCAAAAGTTAGCCAAGCAATTGATTGTGGAATATTTAGTATTACTACCACATGACAAAAGGCAAATTCTGGCTTGTTTCAGATGCAGCACCAAAGATGGTTTGGTATGCCAAGCCTTGGCTTGTACACATTCATTTCCTCCAATTACATGTGTCAATTTCCTCTTTCCTGTCCTGGTTTGAGGCAAACCATAGTTTGCCGTTTCATCTGAAGCAGCAAACTAGGGTTTGTGCTTGCCCTGCAAACCAGAACTGGAAACTGTGATCAAAAGGAGGATGGAACACATAAGCCTAATTAGGCTCCTTGAAAAGTTATTCACACAGTGCCAAGCCAAACCAAACCATGATGTGTCTGAAACAGCCATTAAGCATTAAAAAAAAAAAATCACTTTGAAAACCCAGCTGTGGCTTCTTGCATGGCCCAGACCTTTTTATACCGCTACCCATGGATGCAACGAGGTTTATGATTTGGAGCAAACCAAACAACAAACCAAAAGAACACAGAAGACAATTCTCTACTTCCTGTTTCTCAGCGACAGGTCATAAAACGATGTGTAACTGAGACTCACTCATAGCTGAACATCAGATATCTATATCAGGATAGAATGGTTCACTAGTAGAACCTTTTGTAAGATTTTTATTTAGTTGAAACCACACTGGTAGAATGCAAAATCACCTCTTGAATATATTGCAGTTCTGAAATTCCACAGTGAGAATTCATTTATTTATTTCGAAGATTTCTATACCGCCTTTCCCCAGGCTACAAGCCTGGCACTCAAATTAAAAATTAACAGCGCAATCCTGCGCAAGTAATCCGCCAGGCGGCCCAGGCCACCTGCCAGATCCTGAGCTCCACCATGGAGCTCAGGCACCCAGTGGTGGAAAGTCTACTTGAGGAACGGAAAACGCTAGTCCCCTGCCTCGGGTGTAACCGGCGCTGGGGCTGATCGGCCTCCTCGGAATTCTGCCAGTGAAATCACTGGCGGAAGTCAGAGGCCATGTAACGGCTCAGCCATGCGGTGGGGGACAGGATATGGCCAAAGCCATCCCCGCCCCCTGCCTGATCGGCTGGGCCTATGGCCGGTCTCTGTTCCTGGCCAAACTGCCCCCCCTCACCCGCTGGATCCTTACCTGGATCTGGCGGAGGGCTGGCGAGTCCTCCGTGGGCGGAGCAGGTAAGGCCGACCTTGCGCTGGCCTTCCCTGCTTGAAAGTAGACGCAAACGTGCCTTATGGCACGTTTGCGACGTCTTCGGTCGGCGGAACACTCGTTCCGTCAGCTGAGTTTACACTAGGATTGGGCTGCCCAACAATTAGAAACAACCATTAATAAAGTATGTATTGCATTCCCTTGCTGACACAGATGCTTCAAATGAAGTATTTCCAAAGAACTGGGAGAGTGGAATAAATTATTTTATTTAATTAAAAGTTTTATATACCGCTTTTCCTGAAGCTCAATGCTTCAGAATTCAAAATGAACTGAAAATATGTCATTGTTCAGCACCAACAGTGCTAACAGTTCAAAAATGATGGGCTTATTATCAAGAACTTCACACCTAACCAGCTCTTGAAGGTCCTTCCAGTTTCAACATCTTAACTGAAGGAAGGCTTAATACCTGTAAGCCAACTCAACAGATGTTTAGCAAGTCGACTCTGTAAAAACAGAAACAACGCTAATGACTGATATCTAGAGTATTGCCAGCTAATGTTGATCTGCACATGGAATTACAAAGCAACGTAAGGTTAACTCACACTCTGTTTCCTTGGACAATATCCACATAGTCTTCAGATCGAGCATAATATCCATCAGCGCTCAGTGCACCCCAAAAGTTAGACCAGAGCTTGCCATGACGTGTTACAAGAGGAGCAATCATCTTTCTGTTAACAGACATGGTTAAGTGGGAGGTTAACAGCAAGCACAAATACTTTTGATTTTTATGGGAGCGAAATGGAAAGTTAAATATAGCAAGTAAAGAGAAGCAGCTCCACAGCTGGAGAGTAGCAGGGAAAGGGAGAACATCCAACAGTACTTTTTTAGATCTCTACCATTGCTTCTAGTCTCTGCCTCGTGAAATGCCCAGAGTAAATTGATAGCCCAATTAAACAAAGTCTTAGGTTTAAAACCAGGAATAAAAGCCATGTATCATAAAATTCCAGAAAAATATACGTTTCTTTAAAAAACAGATTAAAACCAGATAAAAGTTAAACACGTGTTTTAAAAACAAGGTTAAAGACATTTATAATGTTTAAAAATAGTTTCAGGAAAAAAAAAAAAAACACATCACATAGGAACCACTACGTTTCGTCCAAAATCTATGGACCTCGTCAGGTGAAACGGAAAAAGAGCCAGCAGGCTGTCAAGATGTTGAGAGAGTAAAGAATCCATCACCATTATAAGCCTTCCCTGTAGTAGCCAGGTCCGCAATCAAGACCAGAAATCCGAAACTGCCGGCGCCATCAATGACCTGAAGTAACCTGATGATTATCGCAAGAACTCTGAATCGATCTCCTTAAAGAACTTCCTGAGTTCTTGGAAATGTTGTTGTTGTTCAGTCGGGACCATATGGTCCCGTTGATTGTTTAGAGCAACGTCCGAAAAGTAAATAGTTAAAAAAAAATGGCTTGCCCCAATGTTTCTGGAATTTTTTTTGTGGAAAGTAGACAGATGGACCTATGTTTTAAAACAATTGTCAGAGTTCTAGGGTCACCCCACTGACCCCCCCCCAGAGGAGCAAAGATTACTGTTTTTAGGGAAAATGATGCCCCGGAATTGGGGGCAGGGCCCCCCCTCCTCACTGAAATTAAAAATGAAACTCTGGCTTTGTTTTCATGGCCAGGGCCCTGGCGTTTGAATCCACCTTGTTTGGAGCACCTCAGGTGCAGGGGAGCAGCTGTACACAGCTGTACACACGTGCAACATTAGGCGTTGCGCAAAGGACTCAACGGGACTTTATCGGTACGCGATGCTCAAACAACTCACTGGGCTTTTCCATATAGAACTCTGGACTAAAGCTGGTATTTCAAGAATTTAAAGTGCCATAAAAAAACCCTTGAAGGGAAGGACTTGTAACTTGGGGTACACTTAGGAGAGACATCCCCCTAAACACCCCTAAAGCCCGGGAGCTGTGTGTAAAACACAACTATGTTTGTTTGAGCACTTTCGTGCTGGACTCACAACAAAATCTGCGTATTTCAAGAATTTAAAGTGCCATAAAAAAATCCTTGAAGGTAGGGACTTGTAACTTGAGGTACACTTAGGTGAGACATCCCCCTAAACACCCCTAAAGCCCGGGAGCTGTGTGTAAAACACAACTATGTTTTTATTTGAAATCTTGTGTTTTCAGGTCCATGTTTTACATAGGAGTAAATGGATGGGTTGAGTTGACCTTAAGTCCCGTTGAGTCCCTAACGCAACGCCTGTAGACCAGGTGCAAGGTGCACCAGTGAAATTTACTGCGGGTGATTCTTTCTACATGGGGGTTCGTTACAAATGTTGATCAAACTAACATTTGGGAAGTCTGGGAAGGTCATACCGCGGGACCAAATGGGTTTTAAGTCGTGTCCGACCCTTCGTGATCCCATGAACCATATCCCGCCAGGCCTTCCTGTCCTCCACTATCTTCCTGAGTTCGCTCATTTTCATGTTCGTTGCATCGGTGATGCTGTCTAACCATCTCATCCTTTGCCTTCCCCTTCTCCTTTTGCCTTCAGTCTTTCCCAGCATCAGAGTCTTCTCCAGAGAGTCCTCTCTTAGAGATAGCCCAATCCTATGCAGATTTGGGCTGTACTACAGAACATTCTGCAACAGCAGAAGACACTGGATATGGTGCGCTCTTTTTTGGTATGGCTGCACCAGCGGTGGAGGGGAAAGATAGGATTGGGCTCTGATATTCCTAGATTTTGCCCAGGTATGTGCAGCTTTGTTTGTGTTTCTGGAGTCCTTGATAACATGTACATATTTATAACTTGCACTATGCAAGTAAGTAAAAGGAGAGCAAATGTTTCCTGCTGCACCTATACTGTGAAATGCAGGAGCCATAGCTCAGTGGTGGAGCACATGTCTTAAGATTCTCAGCTCAGATCAATCTTCCTGAGTTCTTAGAGAACACCTGCCAATCAGTGGAGATAGTACGGCACAAGATGGATCAATTGTGTGATTTGAAAAAGAGTTTCTTAGGTGCCACATAGTGAAACAAATCCCTTCACTTGCAGACATATCTTACCTTCTAAGCAAAGATATGGAAGGAACTGGAGTTATGCCAAGATGTGCAAATAATGTAGCCATGTTCATACTTGTAATACATATTCATAATAGTAGCACAAATGAGACAGAGTGCAGCACATGGTAACAGAACCACACAATGCCACTGTGGCAGAATTCACATACAGGAGTGCATCAATATATATCCAACGTCTTTTCTTCTATAACCCTTTTCAGTCATTTGCAAGGGCTTCTCCAGAATGCGCCGATGATGCATGCATTAGCCCTGTCCAGCCGTTCTCATGATCGCCATTTGCAGTGATAACCACTGATCACAGTGAGATTTTCTCCCTATGACTGTTAGCATGGAAACAAATGGCGATCATGGGAAGAGCAGGTCAAAACTTATACCAAAGCTGTTTCCAGGAATGATGGAAAGAACTAGATGGAGCCACTAAAACAAAGAAAAACATTCAAATTGGGAAGTTCTCTCTCCCCTCCTTTAAACTTACCTATTTTGTTCTATCAGGAGTCTTAAAGTCTTTGGGTTTGTTAAAACAACATCTGTGTCTAGGCTGAAATAATAGTCACATTCTTTATTCTGGCGACAGACATCCCTTGAAGAAGAAAAGTAACACAAGTCATTAGCACTGTAAATGTGTCTAAATCCAAACTTCTCATACTAATTTTAAGCAGAAGTGTGATAGGGAGTACAAAATACAGACATTTATAAACTCATCTTTATTATATATGTATATTATATTGGCAATTTATCTATATAGGTGTTGTTGTTGTTCAGTCGTTAAGTCGTGTCCGACCCTTCGTGATCCCATGAACCATATCCCGCCAGGCCTTCCTGTCCTCCACTATCTTCCTGAGTTCGCTCATTTTCATGTTTGTTGCATCGGTGATGCTGTCTAACCATCTCATCCTTGGCCTTCCCCTTCTCCTTTTGCCTTCAATCTTTCCCAGCATCAGAGTCTTCTCCAGAGAGTCCTCTCTTCGCATTAGGTGGCCAAAATATTTGAGTTTCAGCCTTAGTACCTGTCCTTCCAGGGAACAGTCAGGGTTGATTTCATTTAGAATTGACTGATTTGATCTCCTAGCAGTCCAAGGGACTCTCAGGAGTCTTCTCCAGCACCACAGTTCGAAAGCATCTATTCTTCGGCGCTCAGCCTTCCTTATGGTCCAACTCTCGCAACCATACATTGCTACTGGGAACACCATCGCCCTGACTATACGAACTTTTGTTGGCATGGTGATATCTCTGCTTTTTATTATGCTGTCTAAGTTTGCCATAGCTTTCCTTCCAAGGAGTAAGCGTCTTTTAATTTCATGGCTGCTGTCTCCGTCTGCAGTGATCTCGGAACCCAGAAAAGTAAAATCTGTTACTGCTTCCATTTCTGCCCCTTCTATTTGCCAGGAATTGATGGGACCCGATGCCATGATCTTAGTTTTATTAATGTTGAGTTTCAAGCCAACTTTTGCACTCTCCTCTTTCACTCTCATCAAGAGGCTCTTTAGTTCTTCTTCACTTTCTGCCATTAGGGTGGTATCGTCTGCATATCTGAGGTTGTTGATATTTCTCCCGGCAATCTTGATTCCGGCTTGCGATTCATTCAGCCCTGCATTTCTCATAATGTACTCTGCATATAAGTTAAATAAGCAGGGTGACAATATACAGCCTTGCCGTACTCCCTTCCCAATTTTGAACCAATCGTTTGTTCCATGGCCGGTTCGAACTGTTGCTTCTTGACCCGCATACAGGTTTCTCAGGAGACAGGTAAGGTGGTCTGGTACCCCCATCTCTTTAAGAATTTGCCACAGTTTGTTGTGATCCACACAATCAAAGGCTTTTGCGTAGTCAATGAAGCAGAAGTAGGTGTTTTTTTGGAACTCTCGTGCTTTCTCCATGATCCAGCGCATGTTGGCAATTTGATCTCTAGTTCCTCTGCCTCTTCGAAACCCAGCTTGTACGTCCGGTAGTTCTCGGTCCACGTACTGCTGAAGCCTAGCTTGTAGGATTTTGAGCATAACCTTGCTAGCATGCGAAATGAGTGCAATTGTACGGTAGTTTGAACACTCTTTGGCACTGCCCTTCTTTGGAATTGGAACGTAAACTGACCTTTTCCAATCCTTTGGCCACTGCTGAGTTTTCCAAATTTGTTGGCATATTGAGTGCAGCACTTTCACAGCATCATCATTTAGGATTTTAAGTAGCTCAGCTGGGATATTATCATCTCCACTAGCTTTGTTGTTAGTAATGCTACCTAAGGCCCACTTGACTTCACTCTCTAGGATGTCCGGCTCTGGGTCAGTGACCACACCAGCGTGGTCATCAGGAACATTCAGATCTTTCTTGTATAGTTCTTCTGTGTATTCTTGCCATCTCTTCTTAATCTCTTCTGCTTCTGTTAGGTCCTTGCCTTTTTTGTCCTTTATCATGCCCATCTTTGCACAAAACGTTCCCTTGATATCTCCAATTTTCTTGAAGAGATCTCTAGTCCTCCCCATTCTGTTGTTTTCCTCGATTTCCTTGCATTGTTCATTTAAGAAGGCCTTCTTATCTCTCCTTGCTATTCTCTGGAACTCTGCATTCAGTTGTTTATATCTTTCCCTTTCACCCTTGCTTTTCGCATTCCTTCTTTCCACAGCTATTTGTAAAGCCTCATCTGACAGCCACTTTGCTTTCTTGCATTTCTTTTTCTTTGGGATGGTTTTCGTTGCTGCCTCCTGTACAATGTTACGAACTTCCGTCCATATTTCTTCAGGCACTCTGTCTACCAGGTCTAATGCCCTAAATCTATTCTTCACCTCCACTGTATACTCATAAGGGATATGGTTTAGGTCATATCTGACTGGTCTAGTGGTGTTCCCTACATTCTTCAGTTTAAGCCTGAATTTTGCAATAAGAAGCTCATGATCTGAGCCACAGTCAGCTCCAGGTCTTGTTTTTACTGATTGTATAGAGCTTCTCCATCTTTGGCTGCAAAGCACATAATCTATCTGGTTTCGGTATTGACCATCTGGTGATGTCCATGTGTAGAGTCGCCTCTTGTGTTGTTGGAAAAGAGTGTTTGCTATGACCAGCGTGTTCTCTTGACAGAACTCCGTTAGCCTTTGCCCTGCTTCATTTTGCGCTCCAAGGCCAAACTTGCCTGTTGTTCCGTTTATTTCTTGATTTCCTACTTTAGCATTCCAGTCTCCTATGATGTAAAGGACATCTTTTTTGGGTGCTAGTTCTAGAAGGTGTTGTAGGTCTTCATAGAACCGGTCAACTTCATCTTCTTCGGCATCAGTGGTTGGGGCATACACTTGGATTACTGTAATGTTGAATGGTTTGCCTTGGATTCGAACTGAAATCATTCTGTCGTTTTTGAGGTTGCACCCCAGTACTGCCTTTCCCATTCTTTTATTGACTATGAGGGCTACTCCATTTCTTCTAAGGGATTCATGCCCACAGTAGTAGATATGATGTAGATATCTATATAGGTACATGATATGAAGTAGATATGAAGTAGATATCTATATAGGTACAGCATAATATTACTAATTGGGAGACAGTCAATAGTATTAGTTTCCATAGACGGACTATATACTGGTGACTTCTTTGTTTTTTCTTTTATTGTTTTATCATTGGTTTTTGTGATTTTTTTGTTTTTATAAACTGCGTTCAGTTATTTTTGAAAAGTGATATATAAATATTTGAAATAAAATAAATGTGTTTTTTTAATTTGTTGTTGTTGTTCAGTCGTTAAGTCGTGTCCGACCCTTCGTGATCCCATGAACCATATCCTGCCAGGCCTTCCTGTCCTCCACTATCTTCCTGAGTTCGCTCATTTTCATGTTCGTTGCATCGGTGATGCTGTCTAACCATCTCATCCTTTGCCTTCCCCTTCTCCTTCTGCCTTCAATTTTCCCCAGCATCAGAGTCTTCTCCAGAGAGTCCTCTCTTCGCATTAGGTGGCCAAAATATTTGAGTTTCAGCCTTAGTACCTGTCCTTCCAGGGAACAGTCAGGGTTGATTTCATTTAGGATTGACTGATTTGATCTCCTAGCAGTCCAAGGGACTCTCAGGAGTCTTCTCCAGCACCACAGTTCGAAAGTATCTATTCTTTGGCGCTCAGCCTTCCTTATGGTCCAACTCTCGCAACCATACATTGCTACTGGGAACACCATCGCCCTGACTATGCAAACTTTTGTTGGCATGGTGATATCTCTGCTTTTTATTATGCTGTCTAAGTTTGCCATAGCTTTCCTTCCAAGGAGTAAGCGTCTTTTAATTTCATGGCTGCTGTCTCCGTCTGCAGTGATCTTGGAGCCCAGAAAAGTAAAAACTGTTACTGCTTCCATTTCTGCCCCTTCTATTTGCCAGGAATTGATGGGCCCAGATGCCATGATCTTAGTTTTATTAATGTTGAGTTTCAAGCCAACTTTTGCACTCTCCTCTTTCACCCTCATCAAGAGGCTCTTTAGTTCTTCACTTTCTGCCATTAGGGTGGTATCGTCTGCATATCTGAGGTTGTTGATATTTCTCCCGTCAATCTTGATTCCGGCTTGCGATTCATTCAGCCCTGCATTTCTCACAATGTACTCTGCGTATAAGTTAAATAGGCAGGGTGACAATATTTTTTTATTTGTACCCACCTTCAAATAACATTTTTCCAGGGAATTTTTTTTTTAAAAAAATATTTGCTTGGTGCCAAAAAGGTAACAAAGCAAGCAGTGACACAGATTATGTGCCACCACTGTAAAGGCCGTCTCCTCACTCTGCCACACCTCTGTGAGTGGATGGAACCAAAAAAGGGCTTCCAAAGATAATCTTAATATCTGGGTGAGCTGGTGGAAGTAAGTGATCCTTCAGGTACAGAGGTCTCAAACTATGTGGGGCTTTAAGTGTAAGCACAAGGGCACTGAATTGTGCCCACAAATTAAGCTAGTGACATTTTCTAAGCACTGGTGCGATGCATTCCCAAAGACTGGTCCCTGTCTGCATACCGTAATCATTGCCGTAATCATCAATCAATAATATTTCAAAAAATATTTTGAAATAACTGCAGTTTATGAACACTTCTCAGATGCATCCCCACACAGAATGCACGATTCTTTGTAACAACAAACTCCGGTATTGAGTGCCAATTAGATTGTAGCCAAAGCTAGCTACACCCACAAAGAAAAGGTTTCTGGGTACTTATTGAACTCCAGAGGTTTTCAGAAGTTAGGAACCTTCAAAAACAAAACCTTAAAAGGTGCAAAAGTGCTACGAAATGCTTTGCTTCTTGGGGAGTTAAGGATTAAAAAGAAAAGTCTGGATTCCCAGACAGGCTTCACAGTGCTTGGAATAGACATTTTTTGCCCAGAAACAGAGTGGGGTCAGGCATGAGAAGTACTTTAATTTTCACTGTGAGTAGCACAATTTGCAGCGCTCTAGAATATTATATGAAGAGAGAGGGAAAGGCTGGAGAGAGAGAAAAGAGGTAAGACTGGGAACACAGTGAGTCAGCAAGAGTAAGTAGTGTACTAGCCTAACAGTGTGATCCAATGCATGTTCACTCTGAAGTAAGCTGCATTGAGCCCAGTGAACTTTACAAGAGGGGTGCTGCAACAATGTGTGCAGTATGCAGTATGCACACATTGTTGCAGGACCCCTCTTGTAGCAGTCTAACCTGGATGTTTCCAGAATGCGCATAACTGTGGCCAGGCTATTTCTCTCCAAAAGAGCGATCATAAGAACATAAGAAGAGCCCTGCTGGATCAGGCCAAAGGCCCCTCTAGTCCAGCTTCCTGTATCACAGTGGCCCACCAGATGCCTCAGCCAGCACAACAAGATACCTGTATCCTGTGGCCACTCCCTTGCATCTGGCATTAAGAGATAGTGTATTACTAAGACCAGGATGTTGCTTCATGGCTTGTAAGCTGTGATGGACTTTTCCTCCATAAATCTGTCCAATCCCCTTTTAAAGGCATCTAGGCCAGGTGCCATCACCACATCCTGTGGCAAGGAGTTCCACAGATGAATTACACGCTGGGTAAAGAAATATTTTCTTTTGTCTGTTCTAATTCTCCCGCCACTCAGTTTTAGTGGATGTCCCCTAGTTCTAGTGTTGTGCGAGAGGGAAAATAACTTCACTCTCTCCATCCCATGCATAATTTTATACGTCTCAATCATGTCCCCCCTCAGGTGCCTTTTTTCTAGACTGAAGAACCTAGCTGAGGAAAGGCACTCTGTGCCACTCTCTTGTGATACAGTAGTCTCAACGAGCATCTTAAATGGAATCTGGTCCTTAAATGGAATCTGGTCCTGGAACCCTATCTAGAATTGGTTGAACATCATTTTCTCAAACAGATGAAACACGAAACCACTACACCTACATTTTGTCAGGACTGAGATTCATCATCCCCATTTCAAAGCCAAAGAGCCAGCGTTGTCCGAAGACGCCTCCGTGGTCATGTGGCCGGCATGACTCTCCTTGCCGCAGCGCGTAGCATGCGGCTGGAACACGGAGCGCTGTTTACCTTCCCGCAAGCGGTACCTATTTATCTACTCGCATTGACATGCTTTGGAACTGCTAGGTTGGCAGGAGCTGGCCAAGCAACGAGAGCTCACCCCGTCACAGATTCGAACTGCCTACCTTTCGATCGACAGCTCATGGTTTGTACCGGCCGTGAAAACTTAAAGACTTACATAGCTAATTGCATTTCCAGACTTTTCTAGTGATTAGAGCTGGTTGGTTCAATCATAGCTTCCTATCTATGCCGTTACTTACTATGCCGTAAGTCCCTGAGGACCAACCAGTGAGAGAAACAATATAATCCAAGTGTTCTAACATAGTGACTAGTAGTCTTGCTTCTTTCCTTCAGAAAGATTTTTTTTTCTAAAATCACTGCCATCCTTTGCAATGGTATTTGGGATTTCCAAACATTTTGGGGAAATTTTGGAAAATTTGTTTCTTATAGTATCAAAAGTCTCAATTTCCTCAGAGAGCCTTACTATCTTCGTCAAACCAATGTTATCCAAAATTAGATTTCCCTCTTGCAAAATAAAAATCAATTATAGAAGAAATTTAAAGTCAGTTTCAAAATCGCACATAGGAGAGGAGCTGCAGTTCATGGGTGCTCATCCATATCCCCTATCTGTGTCTAAACATTCTGTGCCTAAATACCCAAATGCAAGATTCAAATTGCACATGAAGTAAGCTGCAAAGTTTAAAAAGCTGGAAAAAAAATAATGTTGCCTCGTTTAATACCACAGAATGTTTATCTTCTGCTGTATGATGCACAGCTAAGTTAATTGATCACTGCACATAGCAATAAAAAAAAACTTAATTCCAGGATTGCACAGTGAAGGCTCTAGCACATTTATCATTTTTGTGAGGCTCTGAACATACTCACTCTACACTCCAGAGCTTTTTATTCTATCAGAATCTACAACAGCTGGTTACATCTTTATTTTAGTACATACCCTTGAGACGACAGAAACCAGCTGTATGTGATTGGCCCTAAACATACTGCGGGTCATACATACACTGAATCTGTTGTTCTTCACTCACTTGGGAAAAGGACAATTGGAAGGAAAGGGCATTGTGGTTTCCTATGGACCTAGCAATGAGACAGACTGTGACTCAGAGTGGAGGAGCAATTCTGAAGGTCAGCCCCTAAAGATCTGAGTCCATCTGGTTTCCAGAACTGTCTGGGGCAGTTACTCTGTCGACATTAATCAGCAATACTGCCAATGACCTGGTCAGCTTTTAGCATGGACAAATGAACTAGACCATTGACATGTCGTAATTTCTAGTTCCTTCACCCTCCTACCCTACTTCAGCTGTTTCTAATAGGTTTGTGAAATTACGACATGTCAATGGTCTAGTTCATTTGTCCATGCTAAAAGCTGACCAGGTCATTGGCAGCAGACAAATGATTTATGGAAAAGGTAAGGTTTGAGACGAGATTTGAAGGAAGTAAGTGATTTGTGAGGCATCACACATGTGACTCAGGAGGGAGTGTCTAGCACAATGGGAAGTAAGGGAGGAAGAGCAGATTGAAGGAGCAGAAGACCTTTGGATGGCTGAGAGTGGTGGAGCTGAAGGAGTGATGGTCATGGGCAGGGTGTAAGGAGGGGGCAACCCTATAGAAAGCTTTGATTATAAGAACCAAGAGCTTTTGATGGATCTGGGAATGGATACGAAGACAGGGTAGGGGTGAAAGGAGGGGTGTGATGTGGATTTTGTCAGAAAAATGATGGGTGGAGGTGAGGAGACCGAGACAAAACAGTGGAAGACCCAGAGAGGAAAAGGTTGCAGTAGTCAAGGTGAGAGAATACCACGCTTGAACTAGAAAGAGAGAAGACAGCACCCAGCCATCAGGAATCTCACATAATTTGATTGACCATGTTATAGAACCAGTTTTTAAATGACAAAACTAAATCATAAAACTAGCCCTAGACCTTTAATTCTAGAATTACTTACATTATTTATATGTACCGTTAAATGTACTGTATGCAGTTAGACAAGTTGTTACTTGTCACTGACAAGTTTCGTAACTCTGTGATCTTGAATATCTGAATCTGCCTGGTCTTTAAGATCGGCATCAGGTGCCTCTGGCTTCAGAGAAAAGGCAGGTGGTGAATGGAGGTAGGGATTTTTTTTGTGGTGGCACCCCAGTCGCAGAATATTCTCTCCACAGAAATTTAACTGGTGTCTAAATTAATAGCTTTTCATTGCCAGATAAAGAAACTTTCATTCTCCTGAGCTTTTAATGAATCTTGTAAAAAATATTATTATTCCTGTCATTTCTCTGGATGCTTTTTGCAGCTTTTGCTGTTGCATTATTAATTTTTAGTGTAGCTTTGTGATTTGCAATATTTCATTGCTTTAGAACTATTGCTAAATGTTGAGTTTTGAAAAAATAATGCTACCTTGAAAGCATCACGTGAAAGGGGGAGATAGAAATGTTTAAAATAAAATGAAATAATGAGCTGAACAAAGCAGAACATCTGCTCTATTTCAGCACAACCCGTTACCCTCTGCACTCTAAAAACCTGCCTTGGAAATCCAAATGATGAATCATTAAAGCCAGGACAAAATTCAAATAAGCAACACAAATCCCTCAAGGCCACAATACACAGCTGAGGCACTTCATAAAAATTGCCTTTGTTACTGGTTAAGTAGACAGCTTTCCCTTTTTTAAAAAAAATCCATGCACTTCTTTTGTGTTAATTCATACCCTTGAATGATAAATGATTGAAAAAATAAATTAGATTACATTCCCATGTTCCTGGCATCAGCTTGACTCAAATTCTCTTCGGGTCCAACAATTTTTATTGCTGTGATAATTTTCTTGGCTTTTTCCCAAAAGTTCTTGATGTGCTTTTCATGGTAAACTTCCTGGAAGTGTTAACATACAGAATTAATGGGAAATCAGTAATAGTGTGTAAAAATACTGAACATGCAATGGAACAGTTGAGTGCTAACCTGCAGCAGCGTACAAAAAGGCAAGCAGGAAATATATGCCAAAAACTATCAAGGCTTGAATGGACTATGCACACATTTCTCCCCCCCCCCTTATTTTTGCTCCAGTGCAATTTTCATCCTTCAACACTTCAGCCGTTATGGAATGTGAAATTTGGTTTGTCTGTTCTGGGACACAGTTCTAGGACACAGAGCAAAACCAGAAAGAAAATGTCCGACTTGGACGTACACAGCCATGAAAAAAAATCACAAGGTCCAATCCTATCCAACTCCCTGTGCAGTGATGCAGCAGCGCAGGCACGGCTTCCGCTGCATCTTGTGGGGGAATTTTGGCTGCTGGAGGTCTCCCCCCCCAAGCACCGAAAATGGCACAAAAATGCTCCGCGGCTGCAAACGCAGCCATTCTGCTGCAAAAAAACAGCTGCAGAGCAAAAAAATGCCACTGCAGCTCCACCTTGCAAGGAGACTGCTGCTGTCACCTGGGGGCACTGCAACCCCCCCCCCAGCTTGGCTAAGCTACTGTGCTCCAGCAGCATGCATTGCCGGAGGACACTTTATGGCTGCTTTGCAGCAGCCAGAGCCGGCAGAACACATGTTCCGCTGGCGAGGCAGCCCAATAGGATTGTGTTGAAAGTACTCCTCCCCAATATGGTAGTATGTGGTATCTGCCAAGTGCCGAATACGCTATGCGCTATAGAAAACATATATAAAAAGGTACATGCTGCCTAGTAAGCTTACATCTAATGCAGATGGAGAACAAAAGATAAAATTAAAGTAACTCCTCCCCCTCAAAAAAATCTGGAGAAGGTCAAAACTGTTAAAAGTAAGCAAGCTAAAGTGAACGAGTCCTTAGGCTTTTTTTCCTTCTTATTAAGCAGGGGCAGGGGAGAAATTCCTTAAATTAATATTGCCTTCCAACGTGTTCCAGAGAGAAGGAGCCAAAAGAGAAAAGTGCATAAAGATGCAGAATAAAAGAAGAGATACAGGGCAGAGGAGGAGCCCGACTATTTTTGATCCGGAGCCCAAACGCTTGACGCCCCCCCATAAAAACGCGCGGCCATAATCCTTTACGCCCCATGGCGCAGCCGCGCCGCAAAATTTTGGGATTTTTGATTTCAGTTGGGAAGCCTCCTTGTCCACTTTGTACCTCCTGTCTCCATTTCCAGCAGCACACATGATGAGGCATTCATAATGATGTGAATTTTGCTCTGCAGAATAAACTTGAAAGTGTTCCAAACATCAATTTTGTTAATTTTGCTCTGCAGAATAAACTTGAAACATGTGGTGTATTTCCCCTTAATGCCCTCTAGGGGGGTGAGTCAGGACTCCTGGGCTGCAAGGCAAGGCTGCAACTACAGTCCCCAGCATGCATCTTGTTCAGTCCAAGATGGCGGCGCCCAGGGAAAATGGAGCCCCCTCTGAAGCAAGATAAGTGGGCCAAAAGCAAACACATGCCCTGGGGGGGAGGGGCAGCTGCAGCGGGGGGGGGGCGGAAGCTGCAGCGTGGGGGCGATATTAAGGAAAAAAACCCAGAAATTGATTTAAAAACCGGAAAAAACCCGAAAAGACTGAGCTTTTACGGAGGCCTGCACCCCCCCAGGGGGCCCAGCGCCCTGCACCCTGGGGCCCACCGCACCACCGCCCCCTATCAGCCAACGCCCCTGATACAGGGGCTGACATGCAAAACACAACTAGAAAGAAACAGTCAGACATGCAGGGTGGGGAATCAGAGATGAAAGAGAGGCAGTCGCTACAGAATAAATAGATTTGAAAGTATGTAACAGAATCTAGAGGACACCAAACTACTCAGGGCGGTGATAACTAAAACAGATTGTGATGTTTTTGTAGATTTTCACGACGCGACCATATCGTTGAATTAAAAATCCGCATGTTGCCGGATTTTGTGTTTCATTTAGAAGTGGGTTTTTAAATTGTACTTGCATTTATAGTGTTATTTTCTTTATGTTTGGCTTTGAGTGGCTTCACCTTCTCCAATTAGAGGTTACAATCAGCTGTTACTGATTGCTTCTCTTGTCAGATAGGGAGTGCCCACTTCCTGTTTTCTCTTGCACTAGTCTTTTAAGCTGTTTTAGGAACACTATAGGGGATTTCTGATGATGCCACGAATGTTACGTGTGCGAAATGTCAAAAGTATGTTTTAACATCTGTGAAATTTATTTTTGAAATAAATTGATTTATATCTATAACGACGGAATTTCCCGGCAACATGCGGATTTTTAATTCAAAGTTTGTGATGTGCTCCAAAAGATCTCTCCCCAAAATAGGTGAACGGGCAACAAAATGGCAAATGTGATTTAATGAAAATATGTGCAAAGTAAAGCTCCTTTAGCATAACATTCCAGGTTCAGACAGACACTGAATGATGTCTGGATTGTTATTAACTAACCAGGAAAGAGATGTTAGGGTCCTAGCAGATAGCTCAATGAAATCAACCCAATATGCATCAGCTGTAAAAGAGGCAAATTCCAGGCTAGGGAACAATTGGAAATGGATCAAAAATGAAACCAATAATTAGAGGTCTTTGTTTTTGTTGAATAGGAGAGGATTACAGCCTAAGTCTTACTGTATACAATGGGTTAAGCCTCTACCAATAATATATAATACCCGTATATAAATATATGGTGCAGCCACATTTGAAATAATGTGTATAGTTCTGCTCGCCACATCTCAAAAAGAATGCAGAAGACGGCAACCAAAATGATCAGAGAGTTAAGAGGCTGCAACTCTTGAGGTTTTTTAGTTTAGAAAAAAGCCAACTAAGTACGCTTACCAGATCCATACCAGGACAGAGTGCTAGACCTTTAGGAGAAGGAATGTGGGCAGGTGTAGCTTGTTAAACTCTTAGAGCACAATCCTAGGCAAGTCTACTCAGAAGCAAGCCCTATGGGTGTTACCGTGCAATCCTGACTAAGGATTCGGCCAGCGACCCAGGGCCGCCTGCCGGATCCAGAGCCCAGACTACCCGTTGAATGGTGGGCCAGAGGTCTACTTGGGGAAGCAGAAGTTCATCCCCTTCCAGGGCCGTCCCGATAGGCCGTCCAGATAGGCCTCTTCAGATTTCCGTCAGCTAAATAGCTGGCGGAAGTCAGAGGAGGCCATATAATGGCCTAGCCACCTGGCGGGAACAGGATATGGCGTGCGCCATCCCCCACCCCTCCCGTTCTGGCTAGACCAATGGCCCCCTCCCTCGCCCGCCGGACTGCCCACGCGGCCGTCGGTAGGAGAGCATACCTTCCTCTGATGGCTGCGTCCTGCCAGCGGGAGAGCTTACCTTCCTCCAGTGGCTGCGTCCCTTACTCTAGACTCATCGCAAATGTGCTTTACGGCACGTTCGTGACGACTTCCGGTGACCGAGCGCTTGCTGGGCCCTGGGCCACTGGCCAGATCCTTCGTCAGGATTGCACTGTAACACCCATAGGGCTTGCTTCTGAGTAGACTTGCCTAGGATTGTGCTCTAAGAGTTTAACAAGCTACACCTGCCCACATTCCTTCTCCTAAAGGTCTAGCATTCTGTCCTGGTATGGATCTGGTAAGCCTACAACTAAGGGGGGACGGGACTATAGTAATGATGATTACATGTTGCCTCCAGGTCCAGAGGCAATATTGCTTTGAGAACCAGTTGCAGGGGGGCAATGACAGGAGGGGGTAGTCCTTTTGGACATCCAAAAGGCACCGAATTTGCCACAGTGAAACAGAATGCTGCATGGCCATTAATAGGCCATTAAGTTTGATCTTGCAAGGATGTTATTAGCTTGACTCATTTACTAATTTACAAAAAAAACTGTACAATTAGCACCTAGTTATAAAAGTACTTACATTATTATGAATGAAGAGGCTAAGTTTTTCCTTTGGATATTCCAGAGTCAACAATCGGTCTAAAAACTTAGGCAGGAAAGGAGTTGGTTGTTCAATAAAAACACCAATTGTTACTTTTGGATTCTCCTAAAATAATACATGGACAAAAAAAGAAAAACCACACATTTATTTCAAAAACTAACACGCTACGAACAGTCATGCATTAACCCCATATATCTTGGAAAATAAACTGCAGGCCTGTGGGTACCTAACATACAATTTTCATTTTGTGCAAGTTATAACTCTGAGTAGGAGTTTTTAATTGCTGATTTGAGACAGTACTGAGCACGAACTTTGGTAAAATCACTGAAATAAAAAAGACTTCAAATTGTCTCTTGAAATCAATCTCTCTGCAAATCCGTGTCTGAAAAGTCAACCGCCCAATCCTATACATGTTTACGCAGAAGTAGGTTCCACTGTGTCCAATGGGCTTATTTCCAGATACGTATGTATAGAATTGAGTCAAGGTCAGTGAATTCATATGAAATCATGAAAAACAGCTCAATATTTATACAGGTTGATTACCTCTTATCCAGACATCTGAAATCCAGACTATTCCGAAATCCAGACATTTGGGAGGCAATGACTTTTTTTTTTAAAAAAAAAAAACCTTTTCCAGCACCTGGCTGGCAAAGTGCAAGGAACAAAATTATTTTAAAAATATTGTATAAAATTACCTTCAGGCTATGTATAGAAGGTATATATGAAACATAAATGAATTTTGTATTTAGACTTGGGTCCCACCACCAAGATACCTCATTATATTTATGCAAATATTCCAAAATCCAGACAACTCCCTGTCCCAAGCAGTCTGGATAAGGGATACTCAACCTGTACAATATATTTGGTGATTATGGTTATAATGGTCAGTCGGGTCTTAAGGAATTATGTTGGCAAAACTTTGAAATGCCAACAACTGGAACAGCCTAAGCATTTCTTAATTTTCAAAGTTAGACACCACCTAATTCTGTCCCAAATGGAATTCATGACAAATTTGTAAATCTGTTCAATAGCTATCTGGATAGAAAATCCAGGTTTGCCAAACTTTTTCTAGAGAACTGGGTGGATCCACTCATCTCCATTCAAAATCTTGGCTGTTCCATGAGGACTTTGAATGCAGTGCAAGGTCTGTGCAACCATGGCCAACAAGCTCTTCCTATTTTTACAGTTGCACTGTGCATGGGAGGTACGTATCTGCATGCATTTGAGGATTGGGCTGCACCGAGACCCTGGCACCTGATCCTATGAACCAAGGGCAACACTCTTAAATGTAAGAATACACATCTAAAGCCCATCACAACCTCTCTAACAGCGCAATCCTATCCACCTTACGCCACCGGCTGAGCTCTGCTCAATCCTATCCAATTTATGCCACCGGTGTAACCAGCCGTGCAAATCCCCTTTGAATTCCCCTTTTGGAAGGGGTTTTGGATCCCCTTTCCGTTCTGGGGCCTCCCGTTCTCGCTGCACCGCTGGTTACACTGGTGGCATAAATTGAATAGCATTGAGCAGAGCTCAGCTGGTGGCATAAGGTGGATAGGATTGTGCTCTTACACCTTGCAGCTCTTCACAGTTGGCTCAACTGGGAATGTTTCGACTCTAAAATCACTATGTCTTAGGAAAGGTGTCATCTGCGTCTACCAAAAGCAATAGGAGTTTTATTTTATTTTATTTTATTTGGGGGGGGGAGTAAAAAAAGTAAAAACGAGGGAAAGGTTGGATTTAAATTGTAGCATAGAAGACACAGATATAATTGTAGCATTGTTTTGTTTGAGGTCTGGATTAATATATACATACAGTTGTATATACAACTACACATTTAACTGCATTGCAACACTGACTTACGTTTAGCGTGGCAAGGTCTATTAAATCTCTGTCACAGGCACCACATCCAGTTTCACGGTTCCAACCATTAGGAATATAATTTCCAAAATAACTGAGACTAATCTAGATTGTTAAAAAACACACACCACCAAATCAATTCAACAGGATAATACACCATACTTATGTAGCTATCAATTAATGACCTAATCTACAGAGGTCTCTTGTAGCACACAATCAATTTAAACAAATGGAAACTGGGGTAGAATTAGTATGCAGTGCACTGTGCCCTACTGTCACTGTTAATTAGTATTTATTTGACTACTAACTAGATTTTCACAGAACATTTATTTCATTATCTTCACATTAGTAAGTCTAATACTCCTGGGACGCACCTCACGTCCCGGGAGAGCTTGCCCTGCCTCCGGGAGGTTGCGCCCAGCAGCGCTTCTCCCTCTCCGTGATCTCGGCCAGCTGATTGGCTGGCTGGGTCACGTGGCGAGCGCCGGCACGAGGGAGCTGCGCGTTTTTGCTGCAGCTCCCTCAGTCGGCGTTCGGGAAGCAACACCCTCCCGCCCTCCCTAGTTTCAGTCCGGGATTAGCCGGTCGTCCTCCGGGGGGCCAGGTAGGAATTTTTGGCCACCAATTAATTGGCACACCTTTGGTGGTCTTTTTGCCTACCTCGGACTGTAGTCTGGGGAGGAGGGTTTAGTCAGTAGGTCACCTGGAAGGCAGGTGGCGTGCGGGGATGGGCAGGCAGGTTGCTAGGGACTCGGTGTGCACCTTGAGTTCAGCAAGGTCAGGTGGTAAGCCAGGACCGCTCATAACGACACTGTTACCCTCGGGTCGGTGAGGCTGGCTGGCAAGCCACCTGGCTCAAGCAGGGAGGTACCATCAAGGGCGTAGCCAGTATGGTCACCTGCACTGCTCAGCTGTCTTGACCCTTCGGGGTTGGCCGTGATACGCCCCTTCGGACGGTGACCGAGGGGGCCTGGAGCCAGGGTGTTTACGCCAGATAAGTAGGGGGAGACAAATGGCTAGCGCTATTTTTCCCCCGACCAGTACCCGCACGCCCATGGGGGTTGGTTAGATGCCCCTAGTTAGTTGTTACCTTTGCAGGTCTTTATATTAATCAATAAAGTGACCAATTTATTCCAATGAAGTGTTGTCTGGCGTGCTTATTTCTGGGGTGTAAGGGTAATGCTTTTTCTTTTTCTTTTTCTTTTTGCATAAAATGAAAATAAAAGTACATAGATAGATGACAGATAGAAGGAAGGAAAAATGGCAAGTGATATTTGAACAGTCAAGAGTGTTACATAATAGTACACACTTCACACCTATAAGTATATTTCGAGGAACGGCTTCACATTGATAAGCCTTAACTGGAAATGCCATCACTTACTTTAGTTGGGCCATTTCCATGAAGGGTGATTGGCAAAGTGTCATACACAGAATTCCTAGCTCTGGTTCTTCCTTCATCAAATTTCAGATGAACTTCATCTGCAGCAGACCAACAAGTTAATAACATGTCAGCTGTCACTTATTCAAACATCACAACTTTCTTTATAGTTAAGGGAACAATTCACAATATTCTCTTTTGTACTCATTCCTGTACAATATCCCCTGCTATTTTAACAAACCATCCTCAAGTCCCTCATTCCAGAGTTCAGCAAGGACATGTAGAACAAACATTTAGTACCACAATCTTCTAAAAATAATTCTGACTATCTCAGGGCCTCTTTTTTTTTTAATCACAATGGGCCACTTGCTTTCTTAGAGTTTTGAGAGACGAGTATCTGCTTCCCCAACACTTTCTAGGCAAGTGAGGGTCTGATCAGATGTTATCTTTCCCTTTGGGATTGGTGCTGGAAAGAGATCTGGCTTGCTCTCACCCCCTCACCCCTCCTGTCACCACAGGAGGAAGTAAACAAATAAACTGGGAGATATGTAAAGAGGCTCTAATTTCTCAGATCAAAGTTCCCAAGTTCAAAAAACTGCAAGAGCTCCAATTTGGTTTATCTAATTCTCCCAATGGTGAGGGAAAGAGGTTTCAAAGGAGTGCACAAGTACAGCACTTGCCACAAATCAGGACAATCCAGGTGAAATATCACATACAAATGAATCCTTGGGTATATTTGATAAGAGGTAATACAGCAACAGCAAGGAGCAAAATTGATGTACAGTATTCCTAATGTTCGTCATTCAATACAAATGTTTGCATACATACCAACAGCTCCATTTAAAGTCTGGAAAATTCTGCACTTGTGATCCAAGGTAATATTAATATGTTCCTAAAAGCATAAGAACAGCAAATATACCAACAAAAGCAAATAGCAAATATACTAAAAATAGCAAATATACTAACAAAAGCATAAGAACAGCAAATATACTAACATGTGCAAACATACTAAACATAAACGTAAGAACAGCTAAATACTAATAAGAATACTAAACATAAACATAAGAACAGCAAACATACTAACATATACTAAATCCAGGACAACTGAATAAACCGAATTCAAAACTTAAGGTGTAACTGAATTAAGGACAAAAGTAAAGTAACACATGACTGCATATTGCACTTGACACTTTATTTTGATTCTTCAGTTTTTTCGATTACATGGTCAAAATCCCGGGTTTTCCTCTATTTTTGGCCTATTTTTCATCTGTGAACTTTCTCTGACCTCAGAGGCTTCTGTGACGCCTCATCATCCCAAAGGGCTGCCGAGTTATTCAAAGACACTTGCTGTGTTGCGGTTTATTGTTTGAGCATCTTCTTCTTCCCTAACTAAACTCAGAAGCATCATTAGGGGTGGGGCGGTGGCCCCCAAACAGTGGGGCAGCAAGCGGCGGGTGTGTGTGTGTGTACATGCCTCCAGACCCGTCGCTCCCTACGTCGCTTGTGTCTCTTCATCCCACTGTTTGGTCCTCTTCGTGCAGCCATCTTCGGCTGCAAGATTGGCTCTCCCACCCGCCATTTGGCTCCAAAACGGACCCGAAAAGCACCGGGGGAGGGGAATGTTTTCATGCTGCTTGCGTGCAAAAATGACATCACGCCCCCCAGGGGGCGGGGCGGGGCATATGGTGTCACATGGGAGTGTCGCATCGGCGCCCCCCACAGGGGGTGTAGGAGCATCACTGACTAAACCATGGCCTTGGCACTAAGTCAACTCAGGGCGCAATCCAAACCTACTTAGATCGCCGTTGTAACCAGCGGCCCAGCGAAAACGGGAGGCCCCAGAATGGAAAGGGGATTCAAATCCCCTTTGAATTCCCCTTTTGGAGGGGATTTGAATCTCTTTTCCGTTCTGGGGCCTCCCGTTTTCTCTGGGCCACTGGTTACAACAGCGGCCTAAGTAGGTTTGGATTGCGCCCTCAATGGACCATAAAACTCACCTGATTTCCAGGAGAGGGAAATTCAAGTGGCTCAGGTGGCCCATATCTAATCCTAAAAGTGAAACCTGGGTAATATGCACAGGTTATAAGAAGCAGGGCTAGTGTATTTGCTCCAACAATAGGACCATCTGATGCTCCGTGGTGGCTCACCTGCTCCTCTTTTTACAGGTGTGGGTGCACTTCAGGACCCTGGAACAGCTTGAGGCATTCAGTTACGGATAGTACCGAGTAAGACGTGTCGGGGTTGTTTTATTTTCTGCTTGCCTTTAGTATCCTTGCCAACTTCCCCTTTTATAAGATATCCTTGTAATATCCCTTCCATTGTCCACCTACTAAATCAACTTCTTGCTTTTTTATGGTTTCTCCTGACTAAGAGGAGTTCACAAGGAGGCTGCCACATCTCTCACACCATCACATTCTGTGACTGTTTGGTTTTCAGGGAGGCCCTGGCTTTGGGGGTTCCTGGCCCTGCTGGGAGAGACGTTTCCCCACAGGTGGCCCTCTTCTGTCTGGCAGCTTGGTCCAGGGTGGTAGAGGAACAGAGTGAGCCACTTTGGAGCATCAAATGGTCCTAATCTACCTTTCCGAGTTATTCCCTGTTTGTCCTCGTTTAAAGGGAGGTGGGCGCCAGTCACTAACTGATAGGTATTGTGCCCAGTCTGCCTTCCATCTTCCCTTACAAGCCAGATTTTTCTCAATATTTCACAACTCATAATAATTCAGTGTCAAAGAGATATATGTTCCTCATTGAGAACATATGATTCATCAAGAAACTGTTTATATGACTCTAGTACAAAAGGCTTGCTTTCCGTTTTATAAGCTAAGCAAATGGAGTTCACGACTTCTCAAGTATGATGATTTGGCAGTATATAGTACAAGAATCTGCCAAAAATCACTAATAGGTTAGCAACTAATAAAAAAGTAGTTGAAAATATTCCATGATACATATGGAAAGTCATCAATGACTTCTATAAGAACCTGCCAGAACCCTTAGATTGGCCTCTCAGGGACTGGCCCATATTCACTGAGATTTGTTCTGTGCATATCAGAGAAAGAGCTTTTTCAGCAGCAACAGCAAAACTCTGGAAATGTGTCCCCCAAGATACACATCAGTCTCCCTCCCTGCCCAATTTTAAGTGGCTATTCAAAATATTTTTTTTATTTCTCAAGGATTTTTTATTGATTGTTGTGGTTGTATGGGTTGAATTTGTGGCTCGTTTTTAAAACCTCCTCTTTTAAACATGCCCTTATATTTGGTTTAATATTTATTTACTTTTTTATATACTGTGTTAGCTGACTTGATTGTACAAGAAAGGCAGACTGAGCCAAGATGGTGCAGTGGTTCAGGAGTCGGACTTAGATCTGGAAGATCCAGGTTCAAATCGCCGCTCAGCCATGAAGCTTCCTGGATGACCTTGGACCAATCAGAGGTATTTCTACAGTGGGGGCAGTACTGTAAATTTCACCCCACCCTAGTCCCCATTTACAACCCGGAACGAGGAAGCCTCGCCCCCTCGCCGTTGGAGCCATTCAGTGCGGTGAAGGCAACGGGTTGTAAATGGGGACTAGGACGGGGTGAAACTTACAGTACCGCCCCCACCGTAGAAATGCTTCTGAGACCAGTCACTAACTCTCAGCCTCACCTACCTCACAGGGTTTTTGTGAGGACAAAAGGAGGATAGGAACTATGTACACCACCCTGAGGTCCTTGGAGGAAGGGCGGTCTAAAAATGTGGAAAATAATAAATATTTCTCACACATATGACATTAAAATAGATTATCAAGAGAAGATGCAGTCATGCCTTTCTGAAATTTTCAATTGACCCAAATGAGCCCAGACTTTCAGCTTGGTCTTGCACTTTCCTTTTTAACAATTGTTTGTCAAGCAGACATATAAGAATCACTACTGATAAGGTTCTACATACCCTCTTTAGCTGGTCAATATAGATTTTTGTATAAAAAAGCTGATCATCATCATTGTCTTGGAGGTTCCATTGCTGTAAAATACTATTTACGTTTGGGGAATAACCAATAAATCCTGAAAGAAATCATACACTGAAGTAAATAGATAGGGAAGTCATGATTTCCACTTGAACACAGTTTTCTTTCTGTTCCACCGTACCTAACATGAATCTTCAGGGAAATTTTAAGTGTCCTGTTGGAGAAGCAGTGCAACCATTTCCCATGAATTTCCATCAAGATATCCTTTTTGGTACTAAGTCCCCAAACCCCTGCACTTCCTTTAGATTTCCTTTGTATGACTTCAAACACTATTCCAGGTGTGGGTCTTGCTCAGTGAATGTCTCTCGAGAGGCAAATCAGATGATGACAGCATGCAGGAAACCCTCAGGTTTCCTGACCTGTCATTACTGTGCAGTAAGGAAGGAATCAATCTTCATCCTACAACAGCAAGATAAAGGACTCCACACAACAGCGTAAGAAATAAGCCACGAGGTATACAAGAATAAATCCTGAAGATATCTTTCAGTGCAGAATTCTAAGAATGGCCTGCAACAATCCTCTAACAAAACAAAAAGGAGAAACAATGTTACAGTCTAATCCTGTGTAACCCTGCGCCCTGTGATGCAGGGAGGCTGGTGCAGGGTGCGAAACAGGCAGCCGAAATGTCACCTTGGGGAAAGGGAACATTTGTTCCCTTCCCCCAGGTAAAGTCCCAGTTGCCCCAATGGGGCTCCTCAGATGTGCAGCATCTATTTTTTGTAATTGTATTACAGCCCAATCCTGCGATGCAGCGAGGCCAGTGCAGGCTCCGCTGCATTCAGGGTGCGAGACGGGCAGCCGAGAGGTCTCTTCGGGGCAAGGAAACATTTGCTCCCTTACCCTGTGTAAGGCCCCAGCAGCCCCGATGGGGCTACTCGGATGTGCAGCATCTATTTTGCTGGTGCAAGTCCAAGAGGCCCGTGTAGCAGCGGCCAGGCCTGGAAAGGGGGATAGGATTTCAGCAGAGCTGCCGCCAATCCCTCCCCCTTCTCAGGACCAGCCGACCCATTCCCCCCTCCCCATGCCCCTGCATCCCGTTCCGCCCTCCCCATGCCCCTGCATCGCCTAGCGGGGAACTTACCTTCCCCAGCAGGCGCTCCACTTTGCTTGCGGCAAATAGAGCGCCACCAGCCTCGGCCTGGTGCTGCCTACTCACCAGGTGCCATAAATGTGCTTTACGGCGCGTTTGCAACACCCTAGACTAGCCTAAGCCTAGACAGGATTGTGCTGTTATTCTGTAGCAGCAAAAATAAAAAAAAAGAATCTTATGGTATCTTAAGGACTTCCAAAGTTATTTTAGAATAAGCTTGTGCTTCAATAAATATGTTCATCTTCAAGGTTCCACAAGACTCTTTGCTGTTCTTGCTACAACAGTTTTGTAGACGGACACAGAGGAAGAAAAGGATTTAAAAAAAACAACAAGGAAGGGACAGGGGACTCTTATCTAGATTGAAATTTGAGGAGGGGGGGAAGAGATAACATGCTTAGGGGCATTTACTAATTGTTTGGTCTTTGAAAATGCCCCAGTAAACTTGAAATAATGTTAAAAGTACATTTATACACAGCATAAGACAATGATAGAACACGTTTTGCCGGCAGCAGTTGCAGGTAACCTTTAATTGTTTAGAAATGCTCCTTACCTCCAGCGTTAAGGAATCGTTTCCCACTGCGAACAACAGGGTACTTGTCTGCTAGCCTTTTATCCGGCCATATCAACCCATCTGCTGCAAATATGACCTTGTGATGTGCTTGCTGGAATTTTTGTAACAATTCTTCAGGTCCCCCAGCAAATATAACATCAAAGCTGAAGTAAAACAAAACAAGAAATATATAGTATATTTCCAAGGTTACAAAGAACAAAAGCATTTAAAAACAGGAGTTTATAACAGTATTAACAGGAGAAGTTAATATTCAAAAGAGATTTCAGAGTCAGATTTTACATTAAGAATTAGGACTCTTTGTGGAACCCACAAACAGGTACACACAATTGACTTCTTACTGTAAATGGCATCTAGCCAATGGTCACACTGTCCATTTCCCCCTGTACCAGTATCCTTTGGTTAGGCTTCAACAAACCTATTCACTTGCATGCCAGGGATAGCCCCTCTCCCACTGTCAAGTGCCCCAGCACTCCCAGCTAAATAGCAGCTCACAGGAGAGGAGCTACCTCTCTTGGCATCCATGGGGAATGGGGAGGACAGGAGAAGTGCTCCAGACAAGCAAGCACCAACCCCGTACACCTGAGATGCTCAAAGCACTGGAGGATGTGTTTCTGGAAGTTTGTAGTTCAAGTCACAAAGTAGCTCTTTTCACAGTGATGGCATTTGTGGCATTCTTTGGGGGTTTTCAGACAGAAGAGCTTTTGCTCTGTTGTGGCCGAGATACAAGTTACCAGGCTTTACACAGTGAAAGGATGTTCTTTCCAAGGAAAGGTGTTTGCCCACAGCTGACTCATCCATAAAGACGACAATGTGGCTCGATTTGAGCAACGGGTTACGGAGTACAGACCTGGGGTGCCCTTCACCTCAAGTCAGCCATCCTCCTCCTCCAGGCTGTCGCAGAGCTTCTCCGATCTGGTCTCTACTCCTTTGCCTCATTCCTTCTTTGCTTGATCCCTTCCAATGAAACAGGAAGTGCAGGACACACTGGCAGCTCCCAGGATGTCCCACACTTCCTGTTTTGTTGCAAAGGACCCTGAGTGAGCAACTTGCTTCTGAGCAGGAGAAAAGTCACACGATGAGGAACATACGCATTTTCTTGGTAATAAGGCCTTGTAAATCTAGAAGATAGTTGCAGACAGCTGGAACAATTCAGGAGCAGCATTCCTGTGTTCTCTTTAGGAACAAGAACTTCTTTAAGAATTGAGATGGAAAATCATTCTAATGGAATGTTCTCACACAACCATTTTCATCTCAGGAGTCCCCACAATGCTCGCTAGCAAGACAGCTTAGCCTTGAATTTTTCTACCCTTACTAAGAATGTCATAGGTTTGTAAACAATAGCTTGTCTTAAAGCAATAGCTAGTTGGTTCATTTATTCACATGTTCAATTTCACTTAATCTGAATTGTAGGGAAAAAAAAGATTCTAACATGAT
Source organism: Plestiodon gilberti rubricaudatus (assembly GCA_026170595.1). NCBI lineage: Eukaryota > Metazoa > Chordata > Lepidosauria > Squamata > Scincidae > Plestiodon > Plestiodon gilberti. The sequence goes on along the minus strand of JANXHW010000003.1, from coordinate 27,504,136 downwards.
GGCAGAGTGTACACCCAGGATCACATCCTGTGGTCTTGATGGAATCATCATCATCCACCAAACAAACACTGACAGATTACAATTTTACAGTTTGGCATGCGTGAATGGCTGTTTGCTATGCGCATGCGCGAACTCAAACGATGAGCTTACGATGAGCAGTTCGCGTCAGGGGCAGCAGAGGAGCGATCTCAGATCGCCGATCTGCGCCCCTGGAAAAGAACGTCGCTGGAGAGAGCCGATCGCTTCGCTGGAGGCTCCTATACACAAGTTAAGTGCCGCAAAGCATACATACTTTAAAAATACCCCTTTTTTTAGGTTTAAAATCGCCGAAAATCGGCAAAAAAAAGTGGGAGAAATTGGCCAAAAATTAGCATAATTTATGCTAATTAGTTTTATGGGGCGGGGCCAAGGACCCGCCCCACACGTAAAATCGGCTGGGTACGGCTCTGTCCATATGCCAGCCCAATTCTTATAGGATTGGGCCATTATTCTCTATACTTAAAAAAAATCCACTCTTTCCCTCAATTTAGTACCCACACAGGGAAAAACTGACATCACAGCAAACATTATTCTTCTACGCTAATACACCTTAAAACAAAACAAAGTTGACTTCCCAGATATAATATACTGCACACATATCACACGATTTTTTTCTTACAATAAAATAGGGCCAGTTCACCTTAATTTTTTTTTAAAAAAAAAACCTGTTAGGAATCTATAGATTTTCAAAGTCTGACAGCACAATCCTTAATGCGTTTGCAACAGCAAAGAAATATTTGGGGCATACTGAGTGTTTTACAGGAGAATGTCACAAATCATGATGGTATGCTGGCTTTGCCAATATTTGATAGCAAATTGCAGGAAGACATTTGAAAAATCGATCTTTGGGAGTGGAGCATCAGACAGATATGCATAAAGGAGTACCAAGTACTCATATGACAGGGAGAAAGATCAATACAAAAGTGCAATGGAGTGGAAAATGTTTTGCCTACATCACGTCTGTTTCTAACAATTGCTTGTTGTGTACTTCCTTTGCTAGCTCATGTTTCCCATAAGCCAGTCAATACATTGGCTTTGGTATGCCAACTCTCAGTAGAAAGGATTATCACATTATTACAGATCTTAATAGCCCGATCCTATCCAGCACCAGTGCAGTGTGGGTACCAGGCCCACTCTGTATCCTGTGCTGAAGAGGAGCAGGCTGAGGGTCTTCTCGGAGCAAGGGGACATTTGTCCCCTTGCCCCAAGTAAAGTTCCAGCCTCCACTATGGGGCAACTCAGGTCTGCGTCAGCTATTTTGCTGACACTGACCCGAGAAGACCCATGTAAAGAGGAAAAGTCTGGGAGAGAGCATAGGATTCAATATTCGCCAGCCAGCCCCCCTCCTGGGCTGGATCTGCCCATCCCCGCCCTGTTGCGCCCCCTTCCCCAGTCCTCCACTCCATGGTGCTGTCCTCTGGGCTCCTCGGCAGGGGGGATGGATGGTGCAGCCCTCATCACCAATGCCACCTACTTGCCGGATGCTTTTTGTGACACCCTAGGCCAGTGGTTCCAAAATTGGGAGGCGTGGCTCCCAGGGGGAGCCGCAGAGTACCACAGAATTCTCTCGGAAAACAGTGCAAGGCCAATTGGCAGGCATCAACATAATGTAATAGGGAGCCGCGGCCAATGGTCAAGGGAGTCGCAGGTCAAAAAAGTTTGGGAAACACTGCCCTAGGCCGATGCTGAGGCCACAGTACCGGCGCTGACCAAAGATAGGATTGCACCGTAAGTCACAATGCTATATCACAAGACATATTGAGTTCCTGTTGAAAAGAAAGTTTACTTTCCTTATAAGCCAAAAAAGAGCTAGCAATAAAACAACATGATCACCCATCTTTGAATTATTAGTCTATGAAGTTCCGTTGTTTGCCAATACTTGCAGGACCGCTGAATGATATTTTAAACAGCACATAATTTAATAGCCTCTGGAAAGTCTACAAATACAGATTTGTTCCTTTGGACTGATGCCAGTGTTTTACAACTGGGTGTATGGGACTGAGTCAGCGTTTTCTTGTTGCAGCTCTTCACATTTTGTTTTGTTCCCAATTGTCCCTACTTATCCTTTTGCAACCCTTCAAATATTTTCTGCTTACAGACATCATTACTAGGGTATAAAGACAATTTGTGTTTTCTCCCATTTCCCCTGCCCCCACCACTAGCGTGTCAGACTGTACTCTCCTGCTGAAACCTCTGGCAGCCTCCATCCTCTCCCTCCCCTGTCTCCACCATCTCCAGTCATCCTCCATAGTCTCACCAGGCAGCTACCACTGTAGAGGCAAAAGCAGGATTGCTTCTGCAGTATGGCAAGCTCAATGCACAGAGGGGAAGGGGAAAATACTTCATTTTTTATTGGTCACAAATGCATTCAAAATACAGTGATAGAGGGGATAGAAGGCACATTCTTCTTCCCCCCGCCTTCCTTTCATTCCACACTTCACTTGTTAGACCACATTTGCTTGCTGCCATCACCCCAGTTGGATGGTGCATCTTGGTTTACTCCATACTACTTCCTTCTCCACCTTCCCCTTTCTCCTTTTTTCTCTACAGACTTCCAATTGGAAGATTGGCTGTCTACAGGCAGCCAATCCCATTAGAGTCCAGGGGGCGTCAACTCAGCCTTAGGGAGGAGTCTGACCATTGGCATCCATACCCTGGTAACACCCAGTCTTGACTTCGATGTCTTGCATGTGACGCCTTCTTTGAAGACACCCAGAACCTTCAGCAGGTTCAGATCCTAGTAGCTAGACAAAAAATGACAGATATCTCAGAACACATCTCATCAGTTTAAAACTGCCTCACTGGCTTGGAAATAAGTTCGCCTCTCCTGGGCAGCTGCAACTTGTCCAGGAGCACTCCCAAGCTGCAAACCTGATTCTTCACAGGGAGAGCAACCCAGTCTAGCACAGCTGCACACCCAGTCTCAACTTGGCATTCCTACTGACCAATAGCACCTCTGTCTTGCCTGGTTTCAGTTTCCATTTATTAAGCCACATCTAATCCCCTTCACTGCAGTCAGGCACGGATTCAAAATATCAGAACTGTACTGTGAACAAGGAACAAAATCTACACACAGTTTACATGCTGCTGAATATCTTCTCCCTGGAAGTAAGTACCATTGTGTTCAATGGGACTTTCTCCCAGGAAAGAGCATATAGGATTGTAGTCTAACAGCGCAACCTGACTTAACTTTTGTGCCAGTTTAACCAGGAGCACAGCAAGAACGGGAGGCCCCAGAATGGAAAAGGGATTCAAATCCCCTCCAAAAGAGGAATTCAAAGGTGATTTGAATCCCTTCTCGCTGCGCCACTGGTTAAACTAGCACAAAATTGGATTGTGTTGTAAGCTATCTATTTCCGGGGAGAGAGCAGAGAATGAAATGCAAACTGGGTTCACTTTTACCAGGCATATAATAACTGAAAAGAGCCCTGACAGAGAAGGATGTGAAGAAAGTGTGTTAAGAGTTAACCAGCCTGAATGAAAAACAAACCACCAGAAGCAAATCCTTCGTTATGAGCCATTACAGAAGCCGCACAGGCATGGCAAAAGTCCACTGCCAGAGGGAATGCCTTACTCAAAAGTTATTCTGTGACTCGGCCGTGCACTTCCCAGCCCGTCTATTTTTAAAAAACAATTCGTTAGCAGGTAGCGCAAGAAGGAAACACAGCTTGCAAGACGATCTTGATGTGACAAGTGGAAAGGAAACATGGTGCATCAGTTAAAACTATCCTTTCATGAAAACTCTGTGTTCATCTGCAAATGGAGGAAAAAGGATTCTGAATGATACACAGGGTTAAGAACCAAAAATCTATTTAAAGCAAGAGTCAGACTCACACTGCCCTGTCTCAATTGGACAAAACGGTTATAGCTAATTTGAGAAGAGGCCAGTGGTGGGTGGAGTGGTGGGTGGGGCCCTCTTAATTAGACCCGCTCGGTCATCTCTGATTGGTCCGAGAGCTAGCACCAGGGTTGGCTTCGCCATGCAGCAACATGAAAAGGTTGGACAGAGCAGCACCCTCGGAGGGGCAGCAAATGGATGAGCCTCCAGCCCATCTGTCCGCTGCCCTCTCCAGCCTGCCACTCCACTGGAGGCTTTGATCCTCTTCCAACTAACGAAGAGCAAGTCGGAAGAGGATCGCAGCAGTGGCAGCCTCCTTCTCCCTCGAGCATAGCTGGAGGAAGAAGTAGGGGAAAAGCTGTCACAGCTCCAAATTGCTTCTCCCCACCTGCTTGGTGCTTGAAGCACCAAGTAGGCTGGGACCAGTGATTTGGAGCCCAGTCACCTTCTCTTTCCACACATCGTTTGCAATGAACGACATCCCCTGCTCCTATTCTTTTCAAAGAGAAATGGTACCATTTGCGGTAGGATTCAAGCAGCGCAGGGGGCATGCGCCACCCCTGGCTAGCATGACACTGCTTCACACTGTCATCATGTCCCGCCTCTCTTCCAAGGCTGGACAGAAGCCCAGCACCCAAAGGGAGCCAAAGAGAAGGAGCAGCTTTGCAGTGGCTTTGCCCAAACTGATTCAATCTTAGCCATCTTCAGACACTCAAAGAGAGTATGATGAATGCTTGGGGGGGGGGGGGGGACAATCAGCCTCATAGCAGCAGGTTCCTACCCAACTGACATTCATTCATTCATTTTAACATCACAGGTATAGAGAGAGACCTCTGCACATACCGATGTATGTGCAAGGTCTATCTACACACAGGAACGTGTATGGGCCTGGAAGGTTGTCATGCTGAAACTCTCCCTCATGTATGTTAAATTGTTCTGTCTTCAAACAATTGAAGAGGTATTTTGTGAATTGCTCAATGTGTGTCCAGGTGGCCTCCCAACACATCTCCAAAAGCCGTTAAAAAAAAAAAAAAAAAGGTTGATGCAGGACAACTGCAGTGGTAACCTCGGACACTACGACTTTCAGAACATACATGTGCTATTTATCAAAACTCTCCCAATCGAGTACACAGCTGCAGCTGGACAGTATGCTCCAGTCTTAGGGTCTAAATAAACGGTAGCATTATTCATGAGAAAAATCAGTACTATAGCTATGAAATGCATACAGTTAAGAGGCATGCTTTATTTCTTGATCTTGTTTTCATGCTTTTTCTTAAAACCAGTGCTTCCCACTGACAAAGGAAAATGGCACAGAGCGCTACTGGTTTACAAGAGAAGGACTCACCACTGCTCTAGGCAAAACAACAGGTATTTAGGAACTGTGGGGGAAAGGAAGCCTATTAAATAATATGTATGAACTTACTCGTGGGTTTATGAAGACTCCCACTGTTTTGCTTTCTCCAGGGCTTGGCAGAAGGATGAATGTGAGAAGTGTGCCTTGGAGTTTCTCCAGCTTAAAAAAAAATGGTTGGCTTATGCTACAGACAGCCCTCCTTTCAAGCTGGCGAAGTTTGAGTTAGAGACAGAGCAAAACAAGGACAGTCTGACAGGAGCAGGAGAAAGCGGGGCCGGATAGCTGTACTTTCCCTCTTTGCAAAGGCTCTACTGCAGCAGCAACGCTTTGGCCAGTGATGGGAACCAGATGCACTCTCGAGAACAGCTTCTCAGACAACATTTTTCCACCACAAGTCAGAATGACCTCATGTTATTCCTTGCCTTGATCCCTCCCAGAATGGTAGGACAGAAAGGCAGTCAGGCTACTTTGGAAATGGTCACAGTGGCAGCAATATGTAAAGGAAGCCTTAAGCATTTCTGTCCTGTTTACAAATTCAAGTTGCAGCTTTGTTGTCCATCGTCATATTGCTTCATGAGTGTCAGGTTTTTAGCATCTCTGTAGTGCTGTCACATTCACTCAAAGCCATAACATCCTTGTTAACGCCTGCTTCTTTTAGCACCCTTCATTTTCCTCGTGAATTAAGCTTGCCCAATTAAGCTTGCCCATTGGAACATGTAACATAGCTAACAAAATAATAAATTCTTTACCCAACATTTGAAATACTACTCAGCCCAAGCAGGAACAGTTACCTATCAATTCAGATCATGCTCAATTAAACAGACTTAAGAAAAATAACAATGAACCATTCCAAATTACAAGTTGCATACCTAGTTACAGACTAATATGTTCTCTTGTGGTTATAAACCTAGCTAGCTACTGAAGATACAAATGAAGGAATGAAATTAACCAAAATACAATAACTAAATATGACTCCACTTTGGAACACACTTGCAGAATGTCTACCATTGTACCCTCTAGCACCATGATGGCGAACCTATGACACGTGTGTCACAGGTGACACGCAAGGTCATTTTGGGTGACACAGCAGTGTTTCCCCCTGGGCCCTGACACACCTTGTTGTTGTTGTTCAGTCGTTAAGTCGTGTCCGACCCTTCGTGATCCCATGAACCATATCCCGCCAGGCCTTCCTGTCCTCCACTATCTTCCTGAGTTCGCTCATTTTCATGTTTGTTGCATCGGTGATGCTGTCTAACCATCTCATCCTTGGCCTTCCCCTTCTCCTTTTGCCTTCAATCTTTCCCAGCATCAGAGTCTTCTCCAGAGAGTCCTCTCTTCGCATTAGGTGGCCAAAATATTTGAGCTTCAGCCTCAGTACCTGTCCTTCCAGGGAACAGTCAGGGTTGATATCCTTTAGGATTGACTGATTTCATCTCCTAGCAGTCCAAGGGACTCTCAGGAGTCTTCTCCAGCACCACAGTTCGAAAGCATCTATTCTTCGGCGCTCAGCCTTCCTTATGGTCCAACTCTCGCAACCATACATTGCTACTGGGAACACCATCACCCTGACTATACGAACTTTTGTTGGCATGGTGATATCTCTGCTTTTTATTATGCTGTCTAAGTTTGCCATAGCTTTCCTTCCAAGGAGTAAGTGTCTTTTAATTGCATGGCTGCTGTCTCCGTCTGCAGTGATCTTAGAGCCCAAAAAAGTAAAATCTGTTACTGCTTCCATTTCTGCCCCTTCTATTTGCCAGGAATTTGAAGACACACCTTACATTTTTGCAAAAGTTTTACAGGCTTGTCTTGAACATTTAGGGCAGGGATTTTGGCAGACCTCTTTCAAATTACTAAAACCCAGCAACAAAAAAGTCACTAATTGATGTTAAATAAACTGCAATGTGTTCTATAGTTGTTTTCAGTACAGTTCAATTCAAAATTACTATTAAAAGTAGCAATAGTCAAAGTACTATTAAAAGTTCAGGGGGGGGGGGGTGTTGACACACCAGCAGAGTCAAGTTAGGCATTTTCAAAAATGTTGACACACCAAGCCCAAATGGTTCGCCATCACTGACCTAGCATGTGGCCAGAGCCTCTGGACACAGCTTTTGAATGCTACGGTGGAAACAAGTGGTGATAAGGTTGCCAGTTCTTAGTGAAGCTATTCCTTAAGATTTGTTTTCCTCAGCATGATGTAATCTCATTGAGCCAAGGAGGCCCTCTTAAAATTTCCAGGATTACCTTTATCAAAGGTAATTACCTTTATCGAAGGTAATCCTGGAAATTTTAAGAGGGCCTCCTTGGCTCAATGAGATTACATCATGCCAAGGAAAACAAATCTCAAGGAATAGCTTCACTAAGAACTGGCAACCTTATCACCACTTGGAGATTGGTCTCCTGGAGATTGATGCTAATTCCTGCAGAGTCAAATCAATCCCTGGAGGGTTGGTAACCCTAGGTGGAGATGTTCCTTCCTAACTTCCAAGCAGCCTCACTCTAGCTGCTAACAGGAACTGCTTGCCAGCAAGCGCAAAGATAGCTCAGGCCCCAAATCCAGGAAGAGTATCAAAATAGAGAGGGTGGATTCCCTCTGCAGGCAAACCACATAGGAGTGTCTCCTTCTATTCTCTGTACACCATCCTGTAGCAACTTTGAAACAACAACCGTCATAACTGCCTGATCACATTGTCAAGAAGACTTCTGGGAATTTCTTACACAGTTACAGTGCGCTCCTAATTTTTATGGACAGAAATTGATATTTGAGCAGCCTGCCCATTATTACCATATTCATACACCTTCCATTATCCTTCTCTTTTCTCCTCTTGCAGCTGTTTTAAGGTCTTTGTCATCTTGGAGAAGCACTTTTCTTAGCAGATCATGGGAAACAGATCGCACAGTGATGTTGTCCAGCCAGGGAGCGAGAAGATGGAACTTCCACAAGGGGACTGAAGCCCAGTGGACGGAGCAGCACGTGCCTCTGCACCACCTGAATTGGCTGCCCACTGCCACTCATTGCTTGCAGGTGCCATGGAGGGAGGGCTGGCAAATGAGCGGTATGCTTCCTTCCCCACTTCCCTTTACTTACAAAATGCAAATTATGCAGCCTCCTCCATCTGCATATCTTTGGTTGGAAATGAATGGTGCGGAGGATGCTGGGAACCCAGCATCCCCTGTTTGTGCTCATTGTAAACAGAAGAGGGGTGGAGCAGGGATGCTGCAAGGAGCAATCTTTCTAAGTACAGGAAAGGGGCAGGCTGTTGGGCAGGTTCTGAATTGCCTGCCCTACCTACTTGGTGCTTTGTTAGCACCAGGTTGGCAGGGAGAAACAATCTGGAGCTGCAGCAGCTTTTTTTCCTTGTCTTCTGTACAGCAGATTTTTTTCCCCTCTCCTTTTTTTCTTTTCCTTTCCTGGTGGGAGAAAGAGGCTACCGCTGTTGCGATCTTCTAACTTGCTCTCAGCAAGTCAGAAGGGGATCAGAGCACCCAGTGTAGCAGTGGGCTGGAGAGGGTGGTGGACTTGTCTGTTTACTGCCCCCCCCCAAGGGTGCTATGCCACATGAACATTTCAGGTGGCCTCAAGTGGCTAGGCCTGCCAACAGAGACAGACATTACATGTACAGTTGTATGCATGGCTTACCATATCTGAAGGGGGATGGGGCGCTACAGCTTTAACCATTGTAAAAAGAGTGAATTTGGGCAGGTGCAGCTCATAATGGAAGGGTGCAACAAGCTGCACCTGCCCAAATTCACTCTTTTTACAATGGTTAAAGCTGTAGCGCCCTGTCCCCCTTCAGATATGATAAGCATCATGCTGGCCAGTTCTGCTTATTCACTGCACCTTTGTACATTGAAGGTGCATTGCAGCCTAGTCACGTACACCAGCAGGCTCTGTAAACATAACCTGTACCTTTGACAAACGGAAGGTATGGGTTGCACGTTTGGAGCCTGCCCATATTAGTGTGTACACTATTGCAGATGTCGCTTCCAACGTGTTGTGGTCTGGTGTGGTGAGTGAGTGGGGTCCCCAGCCACCACAGGTGTATGTAGAATGACCAGGCTTGAATCTTTAGGCTATCCGGGGAGTATCAGACTTTACTGTGACAAATATCACATAAATGTTTGTGCGGATTAATCAATAACTCTGTATTAAAGGGTAACCAATCATCATCAACTAATCTCAAATATGCATCCCAAGTGTGCAGTTCCAACACAGTCGCCTCTCCTTCAGAACCTGCTGTGAGTTGCAGGTCACCAGGACTTAGCTCTGCCGCTGCATTCAATGACAATGGCTGGAACATAAACAGTAGATGAAGAAGGTCTCGGGTATGTCCACTGGACACCACTGAGACATTGCTAATTTCCACACAGCAAAGACAGATGGGAAAGGCTTTCGCTCCAGAAAGAATGAAATTATCAATCCCAGCATCTGAACTAAAATGCGGAATTGCTTCAGTTGAGAATGGCACTACCTTCACCCCTCTTCTGCTGTTCACGGTCTATTCCTTATAGGCAGTGTTTCCCATACTGGGAGGCGTGGCTCCCAAGGGAGCTGTGGAAACCAGTCAGGGGAGCCCCGGAGTGCCACAGAACCCTCTCGGAAAACAGTGCAATGCCAATTGGGAGGCATCAACATAATGTAATGGGGAGCCACGGCCAATGGTCAAGGGAGCCGCAGGTCGAAAAAGTGTGGGAAACACTGCCTTATAGGGACGCTCGCTATTTCAGTCTCAACTGAACAATGCCTTCATCCACTGAATCCTAATAGAAATAAAGTAACTCATAATACGAAAGTGTTTACTTTAGGTGATAGTGTCACAGCTCGTCAAGTCGAGATAACCATTTCCCTCCCCACCCATTTCCCTCCCCACCCACAGTCATGGCCCAGTGTCAGCTTTCACATCTGCAAATCCATTTTACAAACACAGGCTCCTCCATGACACCCTCGTCGAACATCTCTCTCAGTGGAAAACAGGGACTTACTTTCTTCAATTAATCATTAGGGCACAGGAAAATATTTGCATGGTAACCAGCAGCATGTCATAACAACGCTGACATCAACAAGCTTCCCGCAGACTGGAGTATGAAAGCCAGAAGAAGGAAGTTATCCTACCTGTCAACATACATAACCACCAAGTCCTGCTGGTCAGCATATGGCTCCAGTGCAGATTTCAGCAGGCGGACTTTCTGGCCTCCTCCAATAGAGTTTAACCCTTCTCCGCCTTTCCATGCTTCACCCATACCAAGGACCTGGAATAGGAAGAAAGTGGTTAGAAAGAACAAAAAACAAAACAAAAAAGTAGACCTACTGGATCACACCAACATTCTTTTTCCCCCAGTGGACAACCAGCTCCTCCAAGTGTCCCAAAAGCAGAGCTTGAAGCCATAGTCCTCTTTAACAGCCCAATTCTAACCAAATTTTCAGTGTCAATGCAGCCATGCCAGTGGGGCGGCAGTCACAGAGGCTTCCTCAAGGTAAGGGAAAGTTTGTTCTCTTATCTCGGGGCTGCATTGCAGCTGCATCAGAGCTGGAATGTTGGATAGGATTGGGCTGCAAGCTAGTGACCCTCTGCAAATTTATGGTAGTGAATTCCATACTTTATTTGTGTGTGGGTAGATGCCCATCATAACAAGGCGTCATTGCTTCTATGGGGACTCTCACTTAAAAGGACACAATCCCACAAATGGTAGCTCCTCAGTGCTCAAAATCTGAGCCTCCAGTTTCTCTTCTGTTAGCAGGATCATTAGTGCAACCAAAGGACTGTTATATTAAAGAGAATTCTGGTTCAGAGGCCAGTCATATTGCCTCTTTTTCCCTGGGATGTCTAGTCAATTGTGCTTAGATTACAATTACATCAATTGACTGCCTTTTATTTGACTAGTCAAACAGCCCATGAAACTAAGGAAGACACTTTGTAGGTAGCAACGTAACATGCTCTATTTCATCATGGTATCATTCATTAGCAAAGGCAGGAGTACGGGTTGCTCCCCCCGCAAGCATTAGTTGAGGTGAACTTAGTAGCATTGTGAAACTTCCCTACTGGCCAGGATCTGGGGGCATTGAGGAGGCAATAAGGGATGGATCTGGTGACAGTGACACACACAGGATCTGAGCCCTTCCGTTTCAAACCTCCCCGCCCCCGCCCCCCCAACCATAGGATGCAGTGCATGACTTTTTGACATGTATGTATGGGCACTTGTGGAGGGGGATAAGATTGGGGCATTAGTGTACCACCTTTGTTTATTAAAAGCAAGTTAAAACAAAGCCACACACCTTCAGATATCATGCCCTCCAACAGTGAATGCACATTAAACCAGCATTTCAGCGCCCATACGTTTTCCATGCCCCCAGCAGTACTGAACAGTGACATCACTCTAGAAATATGAGTCAGTTCCTAACCAAATAGTAGTAACCCAGCAATTACTCTCTAGCACAGACGTTATTCACAGCACTATCTAACTGAGAAACAATTCTTAAAGAAAATGAGACCTAGCAATATAATATTTTAATGGTGGAAAAAGAGTGGAATGGAAATAGAACAATGCCCAAGGGAAATGACAAAGGTTATATTTGAAGTAGGAGTATTGTTATTTTGTCTCACCACTTGTAGTTATTATTTTTTTTGCTTGATTGTGGGGGTGAAATGAAGTCATACATTTAACATTAAATTCCTGAAGATCATAGTGACATTTAAATTCATATGGCGTATATGTTATATACAGCAATCTTTTGCTTGCTTCTGTTAATTTTGCAACCTCAAACGTGGATGAAGAATCATCAGCAGAATTTGGGGTGGGGATTTTTTTTTTTTTGCCATGCTTTTGAAAGCATCCTGTAACCATTGCCACCCTCCTTAATAAAAAAACAGCCAAACTACTTTAAATACAATTTGTCACTTGAAAGGGACAGGACTGCTGTGAATCACAATGGACACAAATACCCACGTGAGGAATTCTGTTGAGTGGAGGTAGTAAAAAAAGAGCAGAGAATTTGGGGAGGCTTTTCTGGGTTGCAGAAAAACATTCCACACTGCTAGGGTTATGTTCCTGGCCACTGCAATGGGATCAATATTCATGCTGTCACAGCTACGGCACTTTTGTAGTATTGAGATGCAACAATAGCTGGCAGGTTTAGGTTGGACTAGTGTGTGTTTAATTGGTTGACTGGGACTTGGTTACCAAATGAAAAAGTAAAGGCTCAGGCAACGCTCAAAGTAGAACGAAGATAAATAAGCAATCAGTATTACTGCCTACTTGAGCTCTTTCCATGCGGTTGGCATTTGGAGATGCCAAGTGTGGAGGAACAGCAAATACGTTGTCCACTGTCCCTGCTCAAAATCTCCATGCATTCAGTTTCCCTTTGTGAATAGAGCCTATGCACTCGTACACCCTATGTACAACTTGTACGCATGCAGCACATGGGAACTCTGCTTTTTGACTGTATAGGGAGAGCCTGTGCATACACAACTTGTACAGGTATGTGCTCTCTTCACAAAAAGGATGCGGAAGGCATGGAGGCTAAAAGCAGGGACAGTCAGTATGATCTCATTGCTCCTGTACACTATCAGTATCCTTGGATACCAATCATGTGAAAAAGGCATTTGTCTTGCTTTCAGGTCCTGGAGAATCTAGAAAGCTAAAGCCTTTCTTAGATCTCCATCGCCTATGAACCTCTGTGATTCCCTTTGAGTTCACATGCTAAAGAACCTAACTCCATTATCAACACTTTCCAACAGATTGAGGTGAGGCTGGGACAAGCCCAAAATGTTACGAATAACGCCAGCAGATGGAGACGTTGGTCCCATTAAATCTGAAGTCACAGAATAAAACAGAATCATAGCCAAATGCTTGAAATGGTTATTAAAACAGGGAAAGTAGAATGGAGAGAGGTAATATTTACACAGACTGCAAATTAGGTGTTTCCAACACTGAAGCCGCCTGTGGAAGACTCTCCTGAGGTAAGTGCAAGACTCTACCATCTGGAATATTAAGCACCAGACAAACCAAAATGCAGGCAAACCGATGGTTGGGAATAGTAATTCCGAAATGGTAAAAATATGCATCAAGTGCCCACAGAGATATTTTTCATGAATTCATCCTAGACTGGTTTTATTTTAGTACAGCACAGCTTAGCACATGGGGGCGTGCAAAGACACACAAAGGCACAGGTGAAATTCTTGTCCCTATTAGGCAGAGCAGGGAGCACACCCTACCTTCACCGAGTAGTTGAAGTGCTTTGCTGATTGCATGAATCGGTGAAAGCCGTCCGTCTCCTTCGTTGCTACAGTTAGAACTAATAGCTTCTCTAGTAAGAGGGGAAAAGAAAAGAGAGAGAGAGAGAGGCATTAACTTCTTGATAGCTGAAATAATATTTTTAAACATTGTGGCGGCAAAGAGGCTGAGACTTAGACTTCACTGACAAAAGGTTTTAAAACATAATGATTCATATTGTTATTAACTAGGCCCTTGACAATGTCTGGATTTTTAAATGAAAAAATAAAGCCTTTTATTTATTACATATACATTACATATTTATTATCCAGATTTGTGAGTACATCCACAAAACCACTAGCCAAAAACAGCTTTCCTAGCCCACCTGCCCACATACAATCAATAGTTAGTCTGTTCATGTTCAGAGTGTGATGCCAATAATAATGCCAAGACTATGGGGTTGAATCCCATGGGCTAGCCCAGACTAGACAAGCGCCCCATGGTTCCACCTTTTGAAGAGGGTCTTGACTTTAGCTCAGTGTTAGAGCACTTGTTTAAAAATATATAAGAACCCAGGTACAAGTCCTGCATCTCTGCTTGATAATGCTAGGAAAGCCATTGCCTGAGATAGCACCTACTGGCTGTGTAGAAGCACTTCCATATGTAGCAATTCCGTGTGGTGTAGGTTAGGAGGGAAGACAAGGACTGGGAGAGCTGGGGGCACATCTAAAAGTATCACATACTGTACATTGCCCTGGGTCTCTTGGAGGAAGGACAGGATAAAATTGTGATAAATACGTTCATTTGTTGCCCACTGGAATACCGATAGAAACATATTTTTTAAAAACTCTTCCTGGGCATATGGGCAATTACAGAAAGTCTTCACGTAAAGTTGTTGATAGGTTATTGGAAACTGAAACGTTAGGTGAAACGACGTATAACAAAACCAATTTCACCGCAGGCTAATTGTGTTAAGGTGAGGCAGACCAACCAAGGGTCAGAAGGACAATGGATGTTTCCTTGTTGATTTTCTTGTTTACTTGTATTTTTATCCTACTTGTAGAATACCTTGGGAACTCTCAGAGTGAGAAGGCGGGATTAAGCAAACAAACAAACTAGTATCTTGATCTTTCTTTGAGGAGCTCAGAGCAGAGCATTTGACCTCACATTAACAACAACTCTGTGAGGTAGGTTAGGTTAAGAGAGAAGGGCAGTCACTCAAAGTATTTGAAAGCTGAATGGGAATCTAAAAGTGAATTTCTCACAACCAGGTGCAGCACTTCAACCATTGTACTACATGCTGGATCTATGTTACACAGTTATGTTCTTGTTTATTCATGAAAAATGAAACTCTACTACATCTCTCTCTCTCTCTCTCTCTCTCTCACACACACACACACACACACACACACACCACACAACACACCTACCTCATGCATAAAATGTCACTTTAAATAATAAAAAGCACATGTCAAACCCACAAGGCATGCAGAGATTCAGAAAGCTAGTTTATGAAAAATGTCTGTCTAAAATTAATCTCTGTGTCATATTACTCAGGTCGCAAGGCATTACAAGTTCAGGCCAAATCGCAACTTGGCATCCTCTATGTACAATGGGTGATCTAAAGGCTTGGAAATTCACTATTGCTCAATAACAGCCTTACAAGTTTTTGAATATCAGTGCAAGTAGGGATGAAGCCATTTGGAAGGCCTTCAAACTTATAGCGAATGATGTGTTTTCAATATGCTTGCTTTTATAGGAGAAAAGGGGGGAAAAACATTTGAGCAATAGAAGTCTGTTGTTTCTGGCTATTATATCATCATTGAACATTATTGGAATTAGTCAGATGAGAATCCATTCCAGGTTCAAAGTCTTATTTTAAAATAGGTTTACTGCTGGCAGTGAGTGTAGCAATACTAAACCAAATGGGTCATTTAAAACAAAAGTAACAAGAAAGCACAACTCCTAATCAAGTATACTCCTATTGTACTGCTGGCGGAACAAGTGTTCCGCCAGTGTAAACTGCCTTATGGCAGTCGCAAAAAGCATTCCAACAGCATGCAGAGTTGCGTGCTGTGAGAGTGCCGGGTGGTGGGGAGGCTGGAGATTCCTTGCACACGCCAGCGTACTGGAGGGTTTGGCATTAGGTGTGGCCGGGGGGGGGGGGTCTCTTGGGAGGTGGAAAGGCAGCATACAAATCCCCAGATAAATAAATACATAAATACAGCACAACCTGTACACGTAGTAAGAAAACTGGTAACATACTTATTGAACAGGTACAGTTGGAGGTTATAGAGCCGACCCTGAAAATCTTTTTTGCCTTTCCTTTGTCTCATGAAAAGATCTATGAGACAATGCGAAGGACAGAAGAAAGCTACTGTGGTGGAAAGACAGCCAGCTAGCTATCCTTTGTCCTTCCTGTGTGGTGTGTGGAGCAAGAATGATGAGGCTTTTGAAACAGACCTTGTACAGGTCTACACAGCACACTGGAAAACATGACCATAGATGACTGGCTATGCCAAAATTACTACTTTATTCAATTTTCCCACACAAACTAGTGTACATTTGGCAGCAGTTGCACAATTTGATTTGGGAAGAGATATTTACACCTACCCTTTCTTGTGGGAATAGGAATATCAAGAGTTTGAGTACCGTCGCTAAACAAAATGCTGCAAGTTTGAGATGTAGTTGGAATAACTATGAAGATAGTTCTTTGAGCTAATCGCCCAAAACCAAACAATCAGAGAAATGCTTGCATTGACAGGAAAGTGTTATTCAACGCCATTAATGAAGAGTCATTCGGCACTAGTATGACAGTAGGGATTCTACTGACAGTAGTATGACAGTAGGGATCTTTGCCAGGTGCAAGGGAGTGGTGACAGGATACAGGTACAGGTATCTTGTTGTCTTGTGTGCTCCCTGAGGCATCTGGTGGGGCCACTGTGTGATAAAGGAAGCTGGACTAGATGGGCCTTTGGCCTGATCCAGCAGGGCTCTTCTTATTCCCAAACAGGACCACAATCCCTGTATTAGTTTACCTCAGGATTCATGAAGTCCAAAAAAGAAAAAAAAGTGACAACACTTTTGTAGTGTTGCCAATGACACAATGACTGAGAACTAAGAAGTTCGGGACTGCATTGCATTGGCCAGTTCATCAGAGGAATGGGAGAAGAACCTAAAGAAATTAGAATCAGGCAGAAAAAAAGTCAGAACAATTTGTGACTGTGTGGAATCAATTGTCACTTGTTAACAAACCATAATTAAAGTAAGCTATTGGTCTGTGCTTTATCTGAACCACCCCAAAGACCTTTACAAGCATAGACCCCACTTTATACTACATGAGCAGTGGGGGAAGTTGCTGGGGGTCCTAAGGCAAAACCCTGCATTGGGTCCCCCCCCCCCCACTCAAGCTCACTGGCAGTGAGTGGTGAAGGTAGTTGCAGCTCCTCCCACCCTCCCCATTGGTGAATGTAGGAGGAATGCAACTGACCAGTGCTGGGGTCCAGCCAGATGGGCCCTCTGTTGGGTGTGGGGCTTCAGTCAGTATCTGAGCTGGACAATGCCTGAAGTTGCCCTTGAATGCCTACAAACTCACTCCCTTGCCTGAACACAAGTACAACCTGCAAGCCAGGGAACATGGTGTAACAAAATCTCAGCTGAATTCAGTTTTCTCCCCACTCTTCCAGCAAAATCAGTAATAACTAATAATATACAGAGCAAGTCAGAATTCACCACTTCACAATTACAGAAAGGTCACAAGTCTTAAGCAATTCAAAGCTAAAGGAGTTCATTTTGTACAAAACCATATTTGCATGAAAGTTGCATGAACTCTTGATAGGTTCATTTCAGCTTCCAGGCCTATACAATTCTGGTAGTGCATCAATTGTCACTGCCCAGCTCTATTAAGAGGCAGTAGAGACCTTTTAAGAATACAGGCTTCTAAAAGACTGAAGAAAATATTGCAACGGTGCTTATAAGCTGCATGTACTTACAGAAACACTCTTCAAGCCGATATAGAGCAGACAGAACATGCCGTCATCCTGTCTTATTATGTGTCTGGAATTGCACTGCAATAACGCATTAAATTACAGTTACATTCACTCCCCCCAGAGCATATTACTAACCCTCTGAAAAAGAACTGCTCCTTCAAATAAGGCATTGGAAAAATATTCACTTCATTTGCGCAATATCATCGGCTTTGTTCCCATTTTTTTATACAGATCTGATGATGCGTTATTATTATTACTAGGTTCCTATTTTCCACCCAGGAGTGTGCATGGTGTATTTGCCTGTGAGGTAGGCTGAACAAGCTCCATCATTACAAGAGAGTTAGCAGTGGTGATGCAACCAGCAATGTGGAGCAAACTATTCCAAAAGTCACAGTTTCACCAACTGCCTCATGGACCATCTCTCTGCCAAATGAATCAAAAGCATTTTGACAGACCACACATGAAAGGCTGGCACTGCAGTTGCACTGAAATCAGAAAAATTCCCAATAATCAGGCTGAGAAAGTCAAGTGGGCAACAGGGAAAACAGTGAAGTACAATTGCTTGGCAGCAACACAGTCTGGTTTCCACAGATTGACTAAGAGTGCAGTCCTATACACACTTTCCTGGAAGTAAGCCCCAATGAACATAAGGGGACTTACTTCTGAGTAGACACACATAGGATTGCACTGTAAGTGAATTAACGTCAATTCTTAAGAAAATGGCTAATGTAAAAAAGACGCATCACGCATGCTGTCACCGAAGCAGGCATTGCAGCAAATTTCAGCATCACTGTAGCCCAATTCAAGTGTTAGGTATCTCAAGGATGCTCTACCCAAGCACAGTGTCCATGAGAGCATGCACAAAAGCCCCACACTGTGTTCTCAAATACCGTTCCCCCTCTTCGCACGAGCAGGCCTGCAGCAACTCACACTGTAGTCAAGGATCTCTCCCCGAGTACAGTGTTTGTTGCTGCAGACAAATGCTGTTCTCATGGTGAGCAGGACGGGGCTGCATTTGAGAGCATGGCAACATTTTCATTCAGGCACAGTATGGTGCCATGTATTTGGGTATGGCATCCACATGATATATCCAACACCTGAATAAGGCTTACCGGTATATGTTACTGCAATATGGAACACTGGAACTCCTATGGCTACATTGTTGACTTTGCTACAGCTCCTAGCCAAAGCAATGCTCTGTGAGCATTAGAAGCTCTGGGACCACTCTATGAGTCTTAGCACAGTGTAGCAGCAGAGACTACCTCCCCCATCTTCCTTGCACTCAGTTGTGTAGACCTCTTGCATCACATATACGAGCTTCCTCCTACAGTGCAGAATAGCTGCCGCTGTTCCAGCCAGAGTACAGGAACATGGGCCCTTTTTGCAGAGTTTCATAGTCCTGCGCTTGGCTCGATACTGGTGGGGGCAGGCTCATAACTGGTGGGATTCTCTCATAATGAAACACATGTGAACTAAGTTACTAGCAAAGCACTCTGGCTGTAACTCAGACCAGCCACATATTACAGAGACGTTCTATTCCATTTCCAATGCAGGGAATGGGCCATCATCAAGCGTGTCATATTTCCTACTCTCTGCCGAACAGTGACTTTAAGTTTTCTTAATGTCTAATGCTACGTCGACGTTAGGCGATTCAGTTCCAAGAACAATGCTTTACAAAGCAAAGTTGCTGCTCCCTATTTCGCCTAGGATTTTGTTCATTCATTAAAGCAAAGTGTTTAGTGAATGAACAAAATTCATTCTTAGTACAAAATTCATTATAACCCGAACCACTTCAGAGGCCTTAAAAAGAGCAAGACAGCAGTACTTTGAATCTTATAATGCTGCTTTATTCAGCTGGTCAATGAAACGTGTTACAATATATTTCAAGTATCTGGAATAATTGAATGCAAAATGGGAATCCTGTATGTGCGTGTGCATGCCATGTGAGGGGAGGAGTACCATTTAATGCAAGCATGCAGGCAGGCAGGCAGTCTCTCCCTCTCTCATGTTTGCCCTCACTGGCACATACATGTACATGTCTCAGGTCACATGAAATAGCCTCAATGAATATGCTTAACAAAAAGCAACTCCCCCCCAAAAAAATAATAATCTTGAATACTGTACATCCAAGAGCAAGTATTCAGTCTTGCTGCGACTTTTCTGTCCATCTCATAATAAAATCTCTTTGACACTCTCACCCCATTCTTTCACTAAAACTTGAAATGGCATCCTGCAATTCAGAAAGGGGAATTTAAAATATTATGCTCTGTCTTGATGTTTGCACTGAGAAGGGTTGTTATCAGGGGTTTGTTGTTGTTGTTCAGTCGTTAAGTCGTGTCCGACCCTTCGTGATCCCATGAACCATATCCCGCCAGGCCTTCCTGTCCTCCACTATCTTCCTGAGTTCGCTCATTTTCATGTTGGTTGCATCGGTGATGCTGTCTAACCATCTCATCCTTTGCCTTCCCCTTCTCCTTTTGCCTTCAATCTTTCCCAGCATCAGAGTCTTCTCCAGAGAGTCCTCTCTTCGCATTAGGTGGCCAAAATATTTGAGCTTCAGCCTCAGTACCTGTCCTTCCAGGGAACAGTCAGGGTTGATTTCATTTAGGATTGACTGATTTGATCTCCTAGCAGTCCAAGGGACTCTCAGGAGGGTGGTTAATCACTTCAGTGGGATGGATTGCTGCATGGCTAGCTGCTTTGAACTACTGTTTGGATTTGCAGATCTCTGGTCTGATGCTGCTTGCAAGGCTTCAGACAGAGCTTGTACTGTATTTACAAGAAGGATCTCACAACAAAAGGCTGCATCTCCTCAGCACTAAATTGTTCACCTCCATTGTTAAAGGGAGGGAGAGAAAGAGAGAGTCCTCAGGAAACAAAAGTTGAAGACTCTTCTTGCTTCTTTGGGGGGTTGTTTTTCAAAGTTTCTAACTTCTGAAATCTTCATCATCTTTGCAAGTGGTCCTGCTTTGGCTACAGTCCTCCCGGCATAGGGTGGGGACTTTAGAAAATGAATGAACCAATGCTCCACTTTGAATGTGGAAATGGAGGGTATAATCATTGACGATGTGACATTTCCTCTCTGCAAGTTCATTTATACTCTCCTGTTTGCAGCCCTGGGTGGAACTTCTGTTTGTGCATATGGCACAATACAGGGTAGTTGATGGACAGGGAATAAGCTGTAGCAAAGGTTGGGATGCATAGAGAAGTGGCTGTAGCTTAGTACAGGGGTTCTCAACCTTTGGAGTCCCTACGTGGGTCTCCGGTTGCCCTGCATACCCCCAGACGTCTCACCCCCAACATACCCCCAAGTACACCCCATGTACCCCCTTAAAATGTATTTTCCCATGTTGCGGCATGGGTGGGCAGGTCCTCTTGCCCGCACCGCAAACCTGGAGGGAAAGGCTACAGCCCTGCCAAATCGGCTGCCATGGCTCTCCTTCCAATTACGTGGGGGGGGAGGAAGAACAACACAGTAGCAACATACACTGACTGGCTTTCAGCAGGCAGAAAAAAAGGAGGAACTGTTCACTCCCTCAGTCACTGGGCTCTTGAAGGTGGTTCCCATGTTGGAAATGTTGAGGTAGGTCCCAATTCTTGTCAAGTAAAAGACCACTGCTATAATCCACCCCAGGTTTCTTAAATGGTATAAGCATGCATGGTTGACTACTCAGAATTTTAACATATTATTCAGTAAGGTCATACTCTTGTGATACCCAAGGACCCTAGGACCCTTTGTAATACAGTAATGTAACATTATTTTATTTTCCAAGCATTATTTTTACAGATTTTCTACAGGATGATCTGAAAGCCAGACATCGTATAGGTCTCCCTGTTACAATTTGCGCATTTATTATTGTTCATTATGATATAGCAAGCTGCAGATGTTTCTTTTAGGAAAAAAAGATCATGCAACCAGATCCATCTGCTCATCATCTCAATTGTGACCGTTTCTGCCAATATGAGTTCAAATGAACAAAGGTCGAGAGCACACACACACACACACACACACACACACGGCTTCATGAGGCTCCAATAATGCCAGCATTTTTTTTTTACTCCAGGAAGAACATGTCTGTTGCAAGAGTTGAAATCTCTTGTTCAGAATGTTAAATATATGGATGACTGATGTTACACTAGCTTTAAATCTGAACGACATATTTTAAAGAGTTGTTTAACAAAGGAGAGATTATTTGAAAAATTGCACAGATAAGCAACTTGCCAATTTAGAAAAAATATGGCAGAGAGCTGCAATCTCAATAAATAAAACCAGTGACGTGTTTCAATTCCTTATCTCTCTGCATACAGATATGGTCAAAACGTCAGCTTCTATAGTCATTCGGCCCCAGATCTAGGACAAAAGGTAGAGGGATAGGCATGTTGTGCCCCACCAGCACCACAAGGTAACATGTGAGGCTGTCACTGTGATCATGTGCAGATGCGCACATTTAGGAGGGAGAAAGATTTGTGAACTAGGTCTAGGCAACAGATGGGGAGGGGATGCTCAATTCCATCTGTCCACTCACTTCCTCCTGCTCCTTGAATCGGAAAAGGAAGAGGGTGGTGGACGCGCTAGCTGACCAGTCCCCTCTTCACACTTTTCGCTCCACTTCCCTCTTCTTATTCCAATATGGGGAGTGGGAGGAGAAAAGGCTGGCACATCAGCAGGTATTGGGGGGGGCAGCATTCGGCATGCCACCTCAGACACCAGAAGCTGGCTCTGGTTTGGAGTGACTTCTAAAATGCATGTATATTAGTAAACCAAAAGTGATAACAAGTTCCAGTTATATGCTTAGAGGAGAATCAAAGCATTTCAGATGAACCAATGCACCAAGAATGCCTCTTGTACTCAATCCAGAGTCAATACAAAGAGCGCCTAAGCCAGAGCTGCTGTGGTCACCGTCCCTGAGTCAACATTACGAGTTCTGTCTAGGATAACCTTCAGTGATACATGCAGACCAACACACACTATCCATTCTTCTAGCTAGCATACAACCCATGATGTTACAGGAAACCTAAAGCAGATACCGGTACTTGCTGTTTCCCCATCCCTGCTTTGACTGCCTCCTTCAGGAAAGAGTCTACTGTAAAGTTCGTTATCTTCGTGGAAATTCTGTAGGCACAATCATCAATTGCAGTCCCATTGATCACTATCCCAGGTATAAGGATTTTAATGCCAGCTCAAGTATTATGTGAATTGTGAAAACACCACCAATCAGCAGCCTCATAAATGCAGGATTCGTTTTGCTTGGCGAGTGTTCCAAAGATGAATTACGTGGTCAGCATTAGAGACAATCGTATGCCATCGTCTACAAGGCATGGCATGCTTTGCAAATCAGACTGTCTCTTACTTTCCCCACTTACGCAGGCTGAAGTCATGATGCTGAGTTAAAGCAAATAAGCTCCAGTTCTCAGGACATGGCAATTATGTCCAACTGGCAATTTAGATCCCACATAAATTGCATCATAAGCACTGCATAGGCTCTATCTACAGGAAACTGAATAAATCCATGTCTGCAAGAGCCAAATGGGTATTTTCATAACCTTTTGTGCTTTCAAAAGCCACATGTAAAACGTCACACTCACACTCACACACACACACACACACACACAAAATCTCAACATATGAAGCTACCTTACACTGAGTCACCATTGGTCTAGAGTAGACTCTATCTACTGGGCCAGCGGGTGGCGCAGTGGGTTAAACCGCTGAACCATGAGCTGTCGATCGAAAGGTCGGCAGTTCGAATCCGCGACAGGGTGAGCTCTCGTTGCTTGGCCAGCTCCTGCCAACCTAGCAGTTCCAAAGCATGTTAATGCGAGTAGATAAATAGGTACCGCTTGCAGGAAGGTAAACAGCGCTCCATGTTCCAGCCGCATGCTACACGCTGCGGCAAGGAGAGTCATGCCGGCCACATGACCACGGAGACGTCTTCAGACAACGCTGGCTCTTCGGCTTTGAAATGGGGATGAGCACCACACCCTAGAGTCGGACACGACTGGACTTAATTGTCAGGGGTCACCTTTACCTTTACCTAGACTCTATCTAGTCTGCTACTACCTGTTGTGACTGGCAGCAACGTATCAAGGACTCAGGAGCTCTGCTAATTGTAGTCTATTTTAACTGGAGGTGGCAGGGATTGAACTGGACACTTCTGCACATGAATAGTATGTTCTACCACTAAGCCATGTGCTCTTCCCACAGTTCATGCTTAAAAGCTAAAATATGAATCCCATTCTTTCAATGGCATTTCCACAACAGTAAAAAAAAAATGAGCTGCCAGAAAACAAACCACAACTTGGCCTAACTGTCTGTTCAGGAGCAGAGACGGAGGATGGAGAAGGTCCTTGTGGGGTTCAGGAACTATTGGATAGCTGATTCTGCTACCCACAAAAGGCCCACGTGTCCAAGAGAGGCACACTGAATGTCCTTCTGATGATGCTCATAGAGTTCTACTACTAGTGCAATCCTGGTCCTATGCCGTCAAATATATTATATGTCTATATCTAAAAGTGTAAAGGTTCACTCTGATTTAAACATGGATAGAATAGGGATGCAAACTACAAACTGCAACTCTATAGCTCAGCGGGATGCACGGCCTCCCCGGATACGCGCCAACAAAACAGATGGCGCACATCCAAGGAGGCCCATTGGGGCTGACACTGGATGACAGGAACAAACATCGCTTTCCCCCCGAAGTGTGCTCCAGCCCCGCCAGTGCGGCCCTGATCCTTCTTAGGATGCGGAAGCCCATGCATCCTATGCAGGATTGCGCTTGTAAATGTGCTAAGGTCTACATAGCCTAAGTCTTCTGAAACCACTGCTTTCAACAGAACTTAGTTATAAGCAATTTTGAACTGGATCTCAACCAGGATTTATTTTTAAAATATTCCACACTGTTCTCTATTGTAGGATCAACTCAAACTATCTTTCAAGATTTATAGCGCCTTCACAGTCTGTGATAAATAGGAACGCAGCCACTTATTTTGATTTAGTTGGGCTTGCAACCAACTCTTATTTCAGGAAAATAATAAACACAGGAAACATGGTTGAATCTGAACAGTGTGATGGCATGCCATTATGTACTAAAAAAAATCCATTTATTATATTACATAATAATTGGAAAGTATGCAGTTGCTGAATTTTTAATATAATATGCCAATTTTTTTTTTTAAATGTAATTTGTGACCACATTTCAGTAAAAGTAAATGCTGAGCAAGAGGCATCCATTTTGCAAAGTGAGAAAAGTTTACTGGTAGCGAAAGCTTCTTGCCCATAAGCTATTTTTTTTACAAGGCCAGCTGTACAAACAACAGCTGTCAAATATGTGATCCCTAGAGCATCTGAAATCACTCTTTTAGTACCCAGTTTATTGACCTTTCAAACCAGGGCATTCCTGTGCTTTTCTAGGATCCTGAAACCGCTCTTTTGCTCTCTTTCCCTTACTTTACAATCACATAATATGTGTGAGCCAAAATGTATTAAAGTGTGAATAACATGGTCAAACTATGCTACAATACCTCAGAGGTGTAACTGGTATATGATGAAATGAGGCAACAGCAGAACACACCTACCCTTTGGGAGGGATAGAGCACAGATGATCCAAGCAACATGGAAAAAAACTGTTAATACTAATAGGATTCCATGCTGCAGGGGTGCACGTCTGAAGCAGTTCACTGACCACTAAGTCAGAGTCCTAGCACCAGTGCAAGTGGACAAAATTCAGCTCCTTATAGTGGCACTGGAAACAATAATAATCACCAGTATTTATATACTGCCTTTTCTTTGGTCGTCAGATTTCTCCTCCGACTTTAATTCAAAGGCAATTTATACAGGCAGGCTTTCTAAACCCGGAGGGGTTTTTACAATACAATAATATGTTCTAATCTTTCGTCGAACCCTTCATTCTAGATGGTTTCTTTCACAGTCCAGCCTCTCTCTGACGTTTGCCTCATCACGCTTCAGCTGTGACAGGAAACCTTGACTCCCACTCAGAGTGCAGCTGCAGCTTCTCTCCCTCACAGAGACTCTGCAGCTCGTCAGCTCGGCATGCCAACAGCTCTCCGACAGACACAGACACTTCCAGCCATCCCAAACTGCTGTCCTTCAGATATACGAGATGGTCACTCTACCAACTGAGCCAGATCTCCTGTCTTAACAACTTTAACATTACCATAGCAATGGCCGTTATCCTTTCTTTTGCAAACTCTCCTGTGCTGTGCTCTTAGGGGGCAGGGCTAAGGCTACTGATGATCCCATCAATGTGCCCATAGAACGTATGGAGGTACCTTCTATTAAGCGAGAATATTGGTCCATTGTGCTTGGCATGAAGCTTTCCAAAGCCTCAGGCAGAGCTCTTTCCCCATCACCTGCTACCTGATTCTTTTGACTAGAGGTACAGGGTTCAAAGCTAGTATTGGTCCCACCCATAATGTCTCATTATTTACACACACATGCAAACACGCAGCATGGGACAGCACCATGCAGAAGTGGAAGCATGTGTGAAAAGCACACAAGCCTTCCTTGTAAACCTGGGCAGCACTCCATCACAAACAAGGTGCTGTTGAGGCAACTGTGGAAGTCTTGAGGTCTCAGCTGGAGCTCCAGGTCCACGGCTGGAGAATATCCACCAGATCATCATTCACATTAAATAAGCACATCCCTATGTTTTATCATTTGTATTAAGATGGCTATTTTCCATGTTCTTTCCCCAATCAATTAAAAAACATAAGAAGTCTTGCTGGATCAGGCCAAAGGCCCATCTAGTCCAGCTTCCTGTATCTCACAATGGCCCCACCAGATGCCTCTGAGAGCACACAACCAACAAGATAACCTGTTCCCTGTTGTCACTCCCTTGCACCTGGCACAGAGAAAACCTACTTCTAAAGCCAAGAGGTTGCTTATGGCTTGTAACCTGTGATGGTCTTTTCCTCCAATTAAAAACAAAACATTATTAGCCTTATTCAAATGTCTCATCCAGCTGAATTTTGGATGATTTGGCATTAAACAAATGACCTAACAAATAATACTTTGAATTCTAACAGAGATGTTACAAAGCAGACTATGTTTTTCCCAGCTCCACCATGAATATTCAAAACAATGTTTACATGCACAGATTGAAGAATGCGAGAATAAATACTATACAAATGCAACGGTCTGATGCTGGTCAGTTTCAATTTAAATACAGATTCTTCAAGAAAAAAACAGTTCATAGATAAGGTTGCCCTCTGTGTAAGCATCTGCGTAGAGAAGTAATGGATGACAGATATTTGATCCTTTAAGGGGGGAAAAACTGCAAAGCCTGAAACCACACCAGCTTTTCAAAAATTCCACAGAATATTGGTCATATTACACATCCAGAGGGTTACATTTCCAAAGCATAATAAAACAAAAAATGCATTTATGCATTGCATGCAGCTGTAGTTTCATCATTATCCACAGATTGTACAATGTCAGAAAGAGATCGGAAGCTTACAAAAAGCATGTAAACTTTTGCTCTGTTTCTGGGTTGTGTCAAGAGCAACATGCTTCTTTTTAGACAGAGCTAGTTTTGTTAGAATCAACCTCAATAGTGCATCAGAAAAGTTTGTAAAGCAGCAGAGTCTGCTATATATCAGTGAAGGTTTTCTTCATGAGTATGTTAAACAGAATACATTCTTTTAAAAAAAAAACACTTTTTTAAATGAATCTGCAACACAGAATTGCCTGTTTCATTGGCAGTGTTTCAAAGTAATAGATTATTGCTTTCTCATCAGGATAACATGAAAAATGATTGCTATTCAAAAGAGCTTTACCAATAATGGGTAAGCGACCAATTTTTATCCTATTACACTGAACAACACAAAATTGGCCCTGAAATGGAAAGAGCTCATCTTTACTCATTTCAATGTGCTGAAAACAAAAATGACAATAAATTCTGTCGATTGGCTCTAGTTTAGGAGAAGCAGTCTGCATTAAGTACATAGGTGTTGTAAGTGCCGCCGGGCATTTACCAGTACATGTCTATGGAACTATCTATTGCGGATCTCTCACAAACCATAGCCAATTTAGATACATGTATAGATTTTCATGGCACGTTGCTATGCACAGAGAACTCAGCTAATGCTAAAGATTGTTCCAGAACAATCTTTAGCATTAGCTGAGTTCTCTCTCTGCTTTTGAGAAAATCCGAAGGGTCTGGATGAAACGTCAAGCCAAGAAGAATAAAGGACTTTGTTTTCACCACTTCGTCTGCTTTGGAGAGTCCGCTTGGATCGCCCGCTTTCCAATACCGGTAGGATCAAGCTACAGGAATCTCAACGGACCAAGTGTAAGAACTCACTTTACTTTCTTCTAGTTAAAGAGCTGATTTCACATGGCAAAAAAACCCATAAATATTACTTCTCTGTGCATAGCCAATTTTGCATTTTCATTGTCATATTCGTGTTCAGCACCTCAAAATCTATAAAACATGACTAATTTAATCTTGGGTGCATGACCTTTATTAAAATTTGTTGTCCGGTGTTATTACAGTGCAAACCTAATCATGTCTACTCAGAAGTAAGTCCCACTGTGTTCAATGGGGCTTACTCCCAAGAAAGTGTGCATAGGATTGCAGCCCTAGTAGTTGGTCAACAATTGGTGTTGAGTAAAAGGAGTTTCAAGACCATGGCTAGTTCACACAGTAACTTCATCGGTGTGTAGACTGGAGCTGGGGTGCATCAACAAGTCTCACAGCGCAATCCTAACCAACTTTCCAGCGCCGGTGTAGCCATGCCAAGCCATGCAGTGCAAGGGCAGTCACGGAGGCCTCTTCAAGGTAAGGGAACATTTGTTCCTTTTCCTCAGGGCTGGAAAGTTGGTTAGGATTACACTGTTAAGCTCATGCACATCTCCTACCCCATCTGCAATCAGCCTCACAGATGTGCAACCCATCTGCTGAAAAAAGGGATGAGATCGAACATGTAGTTGGGCATGTCTGGATAGATGTACAGACAAGTCCAATCACACATGTTTTACAACATGCGCATGCATGGGGGTGAGTTGCATACAAGCTCAAGACTCACTCCTGTGCTCCACTATGTGCAAAGTCTTCCTGCGAAGGAGATTGTGTCAACTGGCCCTATGGTCTTTCTCTAGACCTAGAAGTTACATTTTTGTTTGAAGAAATAATGCTATGTGATTTTATTATTACTATAATAAAGTAAGGATACATGATCTACCTGCCACATAACACAGAAGTGCTCGGCCTTTTAAAAATGCCGCAAAATGTGTGAATATTGGGGTGTTTCTCCACTAACCAATCAGTGCTGGTGTAGCTGCAGACCCATGCAGCAGGAGCAGCCCACTGATGAGGCCCACTGATGCAGTGGCTTCATGCGGCAGCTTGGGTGAGGTGGCAAATGGCTGTACTATCCTATTCTCGCTTGCTCAAGCAAGTGAGAGGATAGGGTGGGGCAACTTACTTCTTCAGCACTGCTACAAAACTCACAGCAGAGACACTGAAGGAGGAAACAAGGGTTGGCTCCCAAGGAGAGCCCTCAGAAAGAGGGCCGCTGCTGCTGCTCCCCCCTCCCCACTGCCTCAGCCATGCAGGTCTCCTTCAGAACAGGCCGGGAACAGAGGATCTTGGGAGCAAAACCTCTTCCACTCCCAGGATACTCTCAACCCAGCCAGTTTTGAAGAAACTTGGGCAAAGATGGTAAGGGGGCAACAGCAGTGGTGGGGGGGGGGTTGGGTTCCTGTGAACACATAATGGGGAGGCAGCTTCAGGTGCCATTCCCGCTTCGGCTGAGCCTGAACCATGCTAGGTTACACGCAGCCATCATCTCAGCAGCAAAAGAAGCATGAGCAGAGAGAGATATTTGTTCCCCCAGCAACCCTGAGCTGCTGTTGGTGACTTGAGTGCCCTGTACTGGATGTGTGATCTGAAGTCAAGATGCCTGTATCTCCCAACACCAGAGACCTATGGCGGGGGCATCATTTCTCAAATAAAGAACCAGCTGCACAAACCCTAATTCTTTATCACTCTGGGTCACATTAGACATGACTTTCAGCAAGTGACTCAGGCTAGAGGGCTTATTTGGAAATTTCCCCCCCAGGGGGGGGCAAATAGCTGCTACAGCCCCCCCAATCTGAATCACAACCTTGTCAGGACAGAGGGTTAAAGCCTCCCTATCACACCACAGCCCAAATTGAGATGTGGACTCAATTGCACTGCTGTTTACTGATTAAGAAGCAAGCGCACTAGTCCAATCATGCGCTTAAACCCACATCTAGCTTGACTCTGATGCCCCGACCAACTTCATCAGGAACGTCTATATTTAATGCAAGTTTTGTTACCTTATGTTGCAAGCCAGCTGTGAGCCCAGACATCTCATGATATAAACGGGATTTATGAGCCCGACAAGCATGTCAATTACTGTTTTCACTATCGGGCTAGGTTTTTCCCCACCAGCCTTTAGCATCAAATAGAAGAAGACACTTTAAAAGGCTTTACATTCCAAGGAGAAGTTTTCCTCCTACATGGAAGGAAGCAGATTTATAAAGTCAGCTGTTTATTACCACAAAGGTGTGAATCAAGACATTGAGCTCTTTTTATTACTACCACAGATGATTTTTTTTTTACTTTTCTGGCCAAATGCAAGGAAGGGCATGGAACAGGAACAAAAGCATGCTTCAGTTCAGAGCTCACGGAAGAAATATATGGCAAAGTAAAACAATGTGTGTTTTAAACCAAATGACTCCTTTGAACGAAGCACTAAAACATGTTTTGGGCACTTTCTTTTTGGTTTCATTCATGCCTTCTTCCTTCTGTTTTATACAGTGAAGATTGAATTCCTCCCTCCTCTCCAGCTCCCTGGAACAACAAGCACATCACAGGATCCAAGGACCAGAATGTGAACAGCACAGGGAAGGAAGTTTATCCCGTTGTGAGAAAACAGCCAGGAAAAAAAATAGCAAAAATAACAGGTCTGAAGTATGAGACACTATTACAGGGAAACCTGTGTTCTCCCATATGCCAAGTCTGTCAAATATCATTCATGACTAAGAGATTGGAATGGAAGAGCCTTACAGAAGAGATGCCAAAAGAGAAGGATTACTTTTCCTTGCCTGTGAAAAAGAAGAGCTTTCCTCCTGTTTGATATTTTTCCATTACTATATTTCTAAGATTTGCGTCCTCAAATGCAAAATATATAGCGATTGCCTATATGAAAGTCACAGTGCAACTCTTCCTCCAGCCACTCAAAGACAGTTCCAAACTCCCAATGCTGTGCTGAACTTTTTACATGCAAGGATCCTATCCACATGTTATTCACGGCGTGGACATCTGGAGTACATGCATTAAACTGTGTTGGTGTAACTTGTAAGTAAGGATCTCACACGCCTACATCAACATGTAAGTTTCACTCAGTGATCTACAGGAAGAGGCTGTCATTGTAAAACAGAGTCCAGAATTTCCGAACAACTTGACACTTAAAGTACAAACTCTTTCCAATGTCATCTCAACAAAATGTGCCTTTAGAGGGCCGGTGTATTCAGTGCAAATCACTTCTGCTTGATGTAACTTGTCTGTGGATGCCTTTCAGACAAGAAAGCATTTGCCAAATTGCCAGACATTTATGTTACACACAAAAGTTACAAGGAAAGTGACAGAGAGGAAATAAAGAAAAGAAGAAAACATGTGTAGCAAAATTCATCCAAACTATGACACGCCATACCAGACAGAACTGTTTGCAAACCGGGGAAATCTGCACCTACTATAACAAGGCTTTTGTCTCACATTTGGAAGGAGATCTGAATGAGCGGGTTATTATGAGTAGAGTTCACTCATTCACTCACTGTCTGGTAGAAAGGGGAGGTTTGATAAATTTATCTTGCAGTTAAAGAGCCCTATTGTTCCATGGGAATAGTTAGGTCTCTCCCTTAACAAGCCTGAATTTAAGGAAATTCATTCTCAGATTAAATCTTACAAAACAAGACGACAATTCTTTCCTGCCCTTTAAACGAATGGTGGCAAGGAATGGGATGAATCCCCCTTCCTTTTTCCCCTTGGTCAGCAGCCGCCATCGATCCGTTTCACTATAAAGTGCCTATAATCCCGCAGCACTCCTAGCAGCCACGTTTCGGGGTGGGGAAGAGAACGTGATGAATTTCTGAGCAGAGGAATGCTGGCGTTCACGCCCCAGCACCTCTCTTCCTAGAACTTGGCCAGGCCGCCCTCTTCGATATCAACTATTGTCAAGCACTCTGTACATGATCGGAGGCACTCTGGTCTTCCCTGCATGTAGGGGGTATACTGAGGCGAAGCTTTGCAAACACTATAGATTCCGAGAGGAGGGGGTGGGTTAGGGAATTACCTGAGGGGATGGGCGATTTCTCCGTCTCAGGCTCGGCGGGGTGGATTGGCTGTAAGAGATGGATGGCTAAACCCAAGAGGAGAGCGAGAGTTCCAGTGGTGCTCATCATCGCCATATTCGGTGCTCCAGCCCAGGCAGTAAGTTAGCAAAGCAGAACGATCGGCTCTCTCCCTCACCCACGGTGACCCACCCACCCACAAAGGGAGTCTTCTTGCAAGATGCTCTGACGGACGACGGACTGCCTCAGTTTCCTTTTCACGCCCCCCAACTCGAAGGCTGCCGTTAACTCCAGAAGGCAACGTGGAAGCGATCAAAAGCAGCGGACTGGACAGGATAAACAGAACCAGAAAAATCCACTCGATCTACTTGCGTGGACCGGGGGACGCCAGAAGATGCAATCAGGTGCAGAAATGCAATAGCGGTAGTAGCCGCCGCCTGCTGTGCTGCTCCTCCACGTTCTCGCCCCTCGGTTAAGGGCAGCAGGCAAAGGGCATCCCCGGGGCGCGCTGGAGCTTTTATAAGGCAGGCGGGAGTGGGAGGGGATGGCCGGCAGGCAGCCCCCCCGAGCAAGGCGAAACCAGAGCTTCTGTAGAAGCAGCTGCAGGATTCTAGCTACAGTATTGGCCATGGGTGGCGGGGAGGGGGAGAGGGAAAGGGAGGGGAAAGGGTTGCTTTTCCTCCGGTAGCCAACCTCCCTCCTTGCGCTTCCCACAGCCGAGCCTGGACCGTGCTGGGACGAGGACATCGTCCGACGAATGAGCATGTGTAAAAACCGTTTGCACATGCTCGGTAGAGAAGTGAAGCCGTTGCCCACGCCCGGAACTTCCATCGCAACGCTGCTCTCTTCTCATATTTCCCAAATTTCTGGTGGTCCTGAGTGGTGTTTATGCTCCTGGTTACTGTCTCTTTAAGAGAAAAAAAACAAGGGCTATTAGCCTTCGGCTACTGCAATCAATCTGAACCTAGAAAATGAGGTCGAGGTCAGTTTTGGGTGTTATAGGTTCATGGATGCAAGTTACACACTGGCCAGAAGAAGAATGTGCATTGGATTTTAAACTGGTTCCCCTCTTCCACATTAATCACATTCTAACTGTGACGCTAAACAGTGCAACTGAACTTTTCTCATGAGGTTAGGAACTCGCAAAAAGCTTGAGTCTATTAATTTTCGCAGGACAACAGTTTTCTCTTTTTTAACACTAACAGATACAGATATGAATTAACTCAGGGTGGAATCAGCGCCAGCCCAAGACCTGGCATGACAAATACTGCACACACACCCACTTGGTAATAATGTGGCAGCCTGCCCACTCACCTCTACTTCCCACACCTTGGAATTGTAAGAGAGGAGGGGGCGGAGCAGAAGCCTGGGGGAGAGAGTGGTGGCTTAGAATGCTGGAGACTCTCCCCTCCTCCACACTTCCACTCTGTGTCCTCCTCTTCCTTTTACAATCCAGGGTGTGGGAAGAGGAGCAGTAGAGGTGGGTGGGTGGCCCTCTCAAATTTGTTGCCTGAGGAAATCACTTCAGTCAGACTCATTGATAGGACAGCTCTGGGTATAATCCAATTACAGTACTGTATTCAAAAAAAAAAAAAAACGATGGCAGAAATGGCAGAAAGCCCCTGCACCAATGTATCTTGTGATACATCAGAGTATTTCCAGAGTTACACTGGAGTAAAGTTACACCAGTGTAAGTGGTTGCTGGTGTAACTGGGACACGGTCCCTCATCAAAGGCTTCTGAAAAAACTCCATAGTCAGGGAATAAGGGGCCAGGTCCGCCTATGGATAAGGAACTGGTTGAAGACTAGGAAACAGAGAGTGGGTGTCAATGGGCAATTTTCACAATGGCGAGAGGTGAAAAGCGGTGTGCCCCAAGGATTGGTCTTGGGTCCAGTGCTTTTCAACTTGTTCATAAATGACCTGGAGTTGGGGATAAGCAGCGAGGTGGCCAAGTTTGCGGAAGACACTAAACTTTTCCGGGTGGTGAAGACCAGCAGGGATTGTGAAGAGCTCCAGAAGGATCTCTCCAAACTGGGAGAATGGGCAGCAAAATGGCAGATGCACTTCAATGTAAGTAAGTGCAAAGTGATGCACATTGGAGCAAGAAAAAACTTCACATATACGCTCATGGGTTCTGAGCTGTCTGTGACGGATCAGGAGAGAGATCTTGGGGTACTTGTGGACAGGTCGATGAAAGTGTCGACCCAGTGTGCGGCGGCTGTGAAGAAGGCCAATTCCATGCTTGGGATCATTAAAAAAGGGATTGAGAATAAAACGGCCAATATTATTATGCCGTTGTACAAATCGATGGTAAGGCCGCATCTGGAGTATTGCGTCCAGTTCTGGTCGCCGCATCTCAAAAAGGATATAGTGGAACTGGAAAAGGTGCAGAAGAGAGCAACCAAAATGATTAGTGGGCTGGGGCATCTCCCTTATGAGGAAAGGCTACAGCATTTGGGGCTCTTCAGTCTAGAAAAAAGGCAGTTGAGGGGGGACATGATTAAACGTATAAAATTATGCATGGGATGGAGAAAGTGGATAGAGAAAAGTTCTTTTCCCTCTCACACAACACTAGAACTAGGGGACATCCACTCAAATTGAGTG
This sequence comes from Plestiodon gilberti rubricaudatus, assembly GCA_026170595.1. Taxonomy (NCBI): domain Eukaryota; kingdom Metazoa; phylum Chordata; class Lepidosauria; order Squamata; family Scincidae; genus Plestiodon; species Plestiodon gilberti. The sequence goes on along the minus strand of JANXHW010000003.1, from coordinate 27,469,765 downwards.
GAGGGAGTATTAAAACAGACAAAAGAAAATATTTCTTTACCCAGCATGTAATTGGTTTGTGGAACTCCTTGCCACAGGAGGTGGTAATGGCACCTGGCCTAGATGCCTTTAAAAGGGGATTGGACAGATTTATGGAGGAAAAGTCCATCACAGCTTACAAGCCATGATGGGGATAAGGAGTAGGTTTTCTTTGTGCCAGGTGCAAGGGAGTGGCAACAGGATACAGGTATCTTGTTGACTTGTGCTCCCTGAGGCATCTGGTGGGGCCACTGTGTGATATAGGAAGCTGGACTAGATGGGCTTTTGGCCTGATGCAGCAGGGCTCTTCTTATGTTCGTATTGGATTGCTCTGTAACACAGCTATCTCTCTAGAAGTTGTTTCATGAACTTTGTGTCACATATAAATGTTATTAATGAATGAGGCATAGAAGGCAGAAACCAAATCAGTTGTACATTCTAGTCATTTTGTCTGTAAATCGCTTTGTGAACTTTGTTGTAAAGCAGTATATAAATAATAATAATAATAATAATAATAATTTGCATTATAGACCAATTTGGATAAACCAATTTAAGCCTCACATGTGAAAACTCTCTCACACTTGTCACGAATAGTGTGACAGCACAATTCTATACATATTTACTCAGAAGTAACTCCTACTATGTTCAGTGTATAGGATGGCAGCCTTAGAGGCTCAAATAGTTCTGACCTCTAAACATGTTCACAGAAGCTATGCAATCCAGAAAGGTGTTCCTTAATTCTTAGCATGGATTCTCACCTCCCTTCATTGTGTGCTTGCCACAGCTCAAATCTGTATATTTTATTACATAAGAAGTGTTTTGGCATCCTGTAAATCCAGTACAAATTAGAGCTTTTTTCTTTAAATCCAGTAATCTTTAAATCTGAATACACGTGCTTCTCATTAGCTTCCATCTGCATTTCATTGTGACATAAAAAGTGTGTCAACTAACTTATGCTTACTTCTGCATGATGTGTTCAGATGGACCATAATATCATATTTATTGAATTGGTTGCAAAATGCTGTTGAGGACTTCATTTGGTCTTTTTTTGCCTGCAAGAGCAATCACTGGTTTAAGGGGGGGGGGAGTCGTGGAGTCAGAGCTGGCCTTAGGCAGGCTTACCAGATCGCCGACCGGGACGCTCCGTTTTGCCCTTAAGGGCGCCCCGCCCCTTAAGGGCAAAATGGAGCGTCCCGGTCGGCGATCTGGTAAGCCTGGCCTTAGGAAATGTGGGACCCAATTGGAAACATTTTTTGCAGGACCCCAGGTTCACAGCCAAGGTCCGTAGAATCTTAGAGATCGAACATCACATTATTACTGTCAAAAGTAACAAACTTGACTTGTATCATATCGTTTTTGTGAGTGCAGGGTATACATCTAATACATCTGTATTTGTAGGTCCTAATTATCTAGATTTATGTATGTGAAATACTTGAGTCCAAATATAGGCCTACAATATATAAACCTGCCATGTGGTATTATGTGTATGCACTAGCGTCACTACAGGGGGGGCGGAGCTGTAGGTGCTGCTGAAATCCGAGCCTCCCTTACACAGACGAACGAAGCGGCCCTGCCCCTTCACCCTCACAGCCTGTGGCATGGTGCACAGTGTGCGGCCTCTTCTTGTTTATTTTTAACCAGTTTGCTTTTTCTTATCACTTCCTAGATATTGGCCTCACAAAATATAAACTGTTGCAGAATGTGGCTGATAAGCAAGGAGAAAGAAACATAGAACCATAGAGCTGGAAGGGGTCTTCAAGACCATCTAGTCTAACCCCCTCCTAGAAGCAAGAAAGCAGGAACCTTAGTTATAGCTTTCTGACAGGATCTGTGCAAAAACATTTGTTTTGCAGAATTGTAGCATGTGCACATGTGCATAAAGTACACTTTATGCCACATACTTGTCCTAGTGCCATGGACCCAGGAAGGGTGTGGCTCCCTGCCACGTGTATACATTATTATTTATTATTATTATTTATAATATTATTTATTATACATAGCACCATCATTGTCCATTGATGCACTTTACAATAGACAAAAAAAGACAGGTCCCTGCCTTGAGGGGTTTACAGTGTAAAAATAAACACAAGGGAGAAATCAAGAGGCAAGCGACGGGAGTGGTGCCAGGCAGGGCCACTGAGAGGAATTTTATCAGGGGGTGAAAAGTTTCTTTTGGCCCCTTCTCAAAGGGGAAGGGGGCAAAACAAAGTGGGGGGAAGGTAACAATAGCCAGAAAAGTTTCAGGAGCCCAGGTCTACCAGGCTTCCTGATGTGGCGCCCAGGTCTACCTACCTGGTAGACCTGGCCTGCCCACTGTCTTTCACTCTCCATGAGGCCAGCTGAGATCCCAGGAAATTTCTGGGGGCCCTCCTTTGACTCCTGGGCCCCCTTTTTGACCCTGGGCCTGGGTACAATTTACCCCCTTTACCCCCCTCTCATGGGCCCTGGTGCCAGGATAAAAGGGAACAGGTGGTTATATCATGTACTTGTACTCAGGCTTCGTTGCCAATAGGACCAAGAAGGGACATTTGTCAGTGTACAAAATGGCAAACATAGTGTTTCCTTCATATGTAGCTCTCAGAATAGGAAAGGTGTATCAACAGCTATGAGCATAGTAACTAGATGGAACTTTCATGTTCAGAGGCAGTTTACCTCTCTGGATTCCAGATGCTGAGGGTCAAACAATGGGGGACTACTACTGAGCAATATACTGAGCAATGGGGGACTACTACTGCCTTCATGTCCTGCCTGTGGTTTTTTTTGGAGAAATCTCATCAGCCACTACTGTAAACAGGATGCCACAGAATTCACCATATGCTCTAATTTGCACAGTGGGTTGTATACCGTAAGTTGTATAAGTGTGAATGGACAAATGACTTTGGATGCTGAAAAGTGTGCTAGAAATTGGTTGCTGTGTGGTTATCTGGAGAGTTTCTCTCTTTTCCAAGTGCTCATACCAGACATATCCACGGATACAAGCTGGTTTCCTCCCCCGCTCTTGAGATATGCCACAGCTCAAAGATTGTGGCCATTCCAGGCTAGCTCCTGATGCCTGAAATTCCTCACATTCCCTAGGAACTCAGTCACTGATCCAGGTGGCGACTCCACTCCAAGATGGTATTGCACTCTTGTGCTCAGTGGGGGAGACCCCCTCCACCCCTCGCATAATGATGTCTTTCCACCTACATGCATGGCCATACACTGGTCCTGGGGTGCCCCCATATTATCCTTTTCTGCCAGTATTGGCACAGTCATGATTTACTTAACCAGACACACCAATGTCAATATGCGTAAATGCCCTGGAAAAAAAAAAACACGTCTTTCCTGGGAGCAGCAGTGACAGCTGCACAGAAAGGAGGTGGGCAGGTGTCTTTTTTTTCCGATATTCTACAATCGCTTTGCTATTCGAAGCTGGAGAGAAAGCGAGAGTAAAGTTCGGGAACAGCAGTGAGGTGGCGGCAAGGCTGGCGTGAGAGTCCTCTTCATCCTCGCCAACTCCAGCCTGACTCCCGGCATGCTCATCCGGCTCTTGTTGGTCTGGCATGCCCTCATTTTCCCACACCGAAAACCTCTTGCCAACTTTTATTTTCAGAATGCTGTCAAGGGAAAGATAGCTGTGGTTAGGGATGCAATGCTCCTGCTCTGGTCATTTCATACCTGCCGTACAACATGGAGCTTCAGGGTTTGGCTCCTCTGCTGTCTCCTCTCTTCCCCTCCCCCAGAACAATTCCAGGGCTAAGTGAGGCTCCACAAGCTATGTAGGCGGGGCTCGTTTTTGCTTCATGATATCTTTATTAACACATGGGAACTAGATAAAGCACAATTACAACAGAACGTGCTAGCAAAATGATGCTGCTCCTATAAGGTCAACTCCCCTCCTGCCCCAACAGTAGCTTTTTTGTTGTTGCCAGCTGTGAACCTCCCTGAAATCTCAAGAACTGAAGTGCACGAAAGATACAATATCCATAGAAAGCCTCTGGTTTTGCTGCTCGTGCGGTCTGTGGTAAGCAAAACCACTTAGGTTATGGCAGGCCTCTTTTGAGCCTGCTACATTTGCTGTCACTCAGAGCAGGGAAATGACTGTGGAAGGAAGATTCCGCTTTGTGCTCAGTGGCCAAGGGGACAAGAATATTTTGTAAGTAATGGGTACCGTCGTTGAATCCATTTGTTGACAGCCTAAGCCTTAATATGTGTACTCTAAAGAATGTTGTGATGAGTTCAGTGGGACTTACTTCCTACAAAGCCGACTTAGAATTGCATCCCTGGATGAGAAGAGGCTGAATCAGCCCAACAGAAATTGGAAGTCAGGCTTTGGAGGAAGTGTCGAGGCTCCGTAATTGATGCTTCGAGACCACCAAAGAAGCCTACAGGAAGTGAGCAGTTTTGATTACTCCTGGAAGATTAAGTGTTGCATATAGCATATGGAACTGTACTGAGCAATTCAAACATGACAGTGCCAGGAAAAGTTCCCACATCGATCCCATGAGAAAAATCCTGAGTCTGAACCTGTTTCTGTATATCTTTCCAGGCTTGCCACTTTGACCTAGTGAGGAAAGCCCCCACCCCCGCGTGCACCTTTTTCACTGTCATTCTTACTATGCTGCCATAATTCCCTTTCCCTTCTGGGGACTCAGAATGGCCAATATGAATCAGAATCTAAACTCAGAGGCGTTCCTACGGTGGGGGCGGTACTGTAAGTTGTGCCCCATCCTAGTCCCCATTTACAAGCCGGCACGAGGCGGACCCGCCCCCTCACCGTCGGAGCCATTTGATACGAGAAAGGCAACGGGCAGGGAGTCTCCTGCCCATTGCTTTCTCCGCACCGAATGGCTCTGACAGCAAGGGGGCAGAGCCACATCGTGCTGGCTTGTAAACGGGGACTAGGACAGGGCGCAACTTACAGTACCGCCCCCACCGTAGGAACGCCTCTGTCTAAACTTACCTACTACCTAAGAAGAAATTATTTTTCTGAAAAACCCTAGAAAGGGGTGATTTAGATGACTCAGGTGATTTAGAACTTCTACTCTATGAATCTCTTGTGATGCCTATTGCCCTTGGTGAAACTAGGGTAATGGCTAGCAGTGGGACAGTGGGACAGACTGCCCAGTCAGGCTCGGTATGGGCCTTGAGCAAAGCAAACTATTTTTTCAAAAATCTCTGAAAATAGCCCGCTTTATTCCAAGCCAAACTAGACCCTGTCATGCCCCACTGATGATTTGATCATGCCCCAACCATGCCCTCACACAGTGCTGATGGCTGCATCGTCCCCCACCTCCACCACTGTCTCCTGGCACCAAAAGCTAAGGTTACAAATTCCCCATCTTCATTCTCCACTGATTGCCAACTAGTGACTGCCAATGATTTCACCTACCAAACCACTTTCCCAGCCACCTGTGACCCTGATCTGATTTTGACGTGTCTTATGTCGGCACGCCGAGCTGATAAGTTGTGGAGCCTTTGTGGTGGAGTGGAACTGCAGCTGCACTTGAGTGAGAGTCAAGGTTGCCTGTCAGCTGAAGCGTGGTGAGGCCAATGCCAGAGAGAGAGCTGGACTGTGAAAGAAACCATCTAGAATGAAGGGTTCTACGAAAGATTACAATATATTGGATTGCAAAAACCCCTTGGGGTTTAGAAAGCCTGCCGATGTAAACTGCCTTTGAATTAAAGTCAGAGGAGAAATCCAATGACCAAAGAAAAGGCGGTATAAGCCAGGATGGTGTACTGGTTTGGGAGTTGGACTTAGACCTGGAAGATCCAGGTTCAATCCCCGCTCAGCCACGAAGCTTCCTGGGTGACCTTGAGCCAGTCACTATCTCTCAGCCCCACCTACCTCACAGGGTTGTTGTGAGGACAAAAAGGAGTGGAGGAAATATGTACACCACTCTGAGCTCCTTGGAGGAAGGGTGGTATAAAAATGTGAAAAATAAATAAATAAATAAATAAATAAATAAAATACTGGTTGTTGTTGTTGTTGATGATGATGATGATGATGATGATGATGATGATGATGTGGGGTTTATGAGCATAAATCACTCGAAGAGGGATTCCCGGAGTTCTTCCAGAGCAGGAAAGTATCAGGGAAGTCCTTGCTTCCCCAGAGGTTCTACGCCTACCACAAAGTCCCTACATGAACAAGAGGTTGCCAATGAGCAATGAAGATTTCATAGCATAGACTTCTGTTGAACACATGAAACCCTGTCTTGCCTACGGACCTTTGAGAACCGGTTTCCTGGCTCCAATCTACATTTCCATTTCCTGTGTTTATTGCCATCTTGGGATGAACTTTTAAATAAATGCTAAATGTCTACTTAAATATTTCAAAATTCGTGCAATAGAAAAAATCATAACTAAATATTTTATGGGTATAGGCCCTGTTACAGGCCTTCCAACCAGAGAAGTGGAAAGCTTTCATCATTTAACTCTCCCTCTCTAGGCAGTGCTTATAAAATATTCAACATACGAAAACCTTCATTTAGCGCAGAGTTCAATCCAGTGAAATTAAAGTCACATTGAAAAATATGCAAATGCAGGCGTAGGGCAAATAGTGCCATAATGAGCCTGGCAGTTCTCACTTTGCTTTTGTATTTCTGTTGAATGCTTTCTTCATCACCTCCATAATCCCCAAAACTGTACAGTCAACCCTTCAAAGTGGGGAAATGACTTGGAACTGTGTATTAATTTTGTCACAGACGAGGAAACCAACATGTTCTGAATAAGTGGCGTTAATGGGGACATTTGCCCCCTTACCATAGGTAAAGCCCTAGCCTGCTTAATGGTGCAACTTGGATCTGTGCCTGTTAATAGCCGGTGCATGCCCGAGCTGTCTCATATCGGGGTTTCTGGCCAGGGAAGGGGGATAGGATGCAGTGTGTGCCAGCGCCACCAATCCCACCCCCCTTCCCAGGTCCAATCCACCCATCTGCCCCATCACCACCCTCCCCCCACCCTGTTTCACCCCTCCCTTCCCCCACCCCGCGCTGCTCTCACCTACTCCAATGTGTGTCGAGGCCTGCACGGGTGCCAGCAGGACGGCACAGGCCTTCCTGCCGGCACTTCTATCTTCTACATTGTTGCAATGTGCTTTACTTACAACATGTTTGCAACAGCACACACCAGCGCTGTTGCTGCAGCAGGGCAAGAAGAGAATAGGATTGTGCCATTAGCCTCTTAATAACTGCATATACATTTGAATTAACTAATATATACAAACAAGCAGTGCAAGCTGTTCTCCCTTAGTCATAACGATAGCCAACCCAAGCTGGGTGGTCAAGTATGGAATGCAGAGTCAAGGGTCAAGAGGAAAGCACAGTCGTGAATGAAAAGGGTCAGTTCTGGAAATGTTGGTACATAGCTGTTAGCCAAATTGCCCTTATTATTTTGGGGAATAGCTTTTTAATATGGCAATTTGGAATGTACAGGGATCTATACCTGTGTATACCAGAGTCCAGCCCAGAATTCCGTTTAAATAATATTGAAGACACACATGGGTTGCTTTCCAATATTTACTAGATAGTTAGTCAGATTCATATATATGCAACAAATCAATCACACTCACAGCATACAGATCTAGGAACTTAGTTAAGTTACAGAGACTTAGCAGGGTTCTTGATTTACATGGGTGATATTTACCATTCCTGTAGAGTTCACCTTGGCTGCAATGTGGTAGCAGTGAATGAAAAGGAGGGCTAGCAGTCTGTAGAGTGACTGAGAAGTCAAGTTAAGAGTGGGGGGGACATGAGGAGAAGGGGGAGAAATAAAATGATTCTAAGGTTCTGAACAAGCTGGGTTCAGGAACCAAATCAGTGACTAACTGAGGGGTAATGCAAAGAGAAGGGGGGTTGCAAGAGAGAGGGGGGGCAAAAGGGGGAAGGGGAACAAGAGAGAGAGAGCTCACCAGTACCATTCCAAAGCACAAGAGGAAGAGGAGGGACTGCCAGGCTGTCTCTAATTTTTATAGTGAGCCGAGCACATGGCCAAGAGAAGGGGAGGACCCCCAGGGACACAGAAAAACAGGAAGGAGGGTTCCTAGAAGGGACATCCAGTGCACCTCTGGGTAAACCATGGGACAGGGTAAGAGGGTGATCAGGGTTGATGGTCCAGTCGTTAAGGAGACAAAGCAGAGGCTGGGATCAGGTGGCCTGTCTGTTGTCTTCTCCCAGGAGCATATTTAGCATAACAGTGGGGGGGGGATGCAAAGTAGAGTTTGTGAGAGCTTGGACACATGACGAAATGGATGGAGGCTGCTGCTCAGGTTTCTTTCCCTCTGGTTCAACTTCTGGTTTTGGGGAAATCCTTACAGCATGGCTCCTGGTGCAGGAACAGAGGCGGCATGACCCTTGCGCTGTGTCATAACACAGTCCAGTTTGGCATATGTTCATCCAAAGTCACAGCTCACAGGTCATCTCAAAAAGCCTCATGGCAACAAACATGTTTCAACAGTTCTTGGCAACGGTTCTCATTTTTAAAAAGTCATGTGGCAACATAGCCCAAAGCAAAATTTGGGAGGACAGAAGTGTGGGAAGAGAATAAAGTATGCACAATCATGTATTATTATTATTATTATTATTATTATTATTATTATTATTATTATTGATTATAATAGCAAGATTATTATCCAAAAAAGTGTGTCAAACTTGAATGGAAGCTTTCATGGCCAGCGATAATCTTACTAGTTTCTGGTATTACGGGTGAAGTTGCCATGTCAATAGAAAGAATCCTGGATCCAATTGATAATTTCCTGCGCCATCCGCGGGTCTCCAAACACTGGCAGCCACGAACAGGAAAAAATCTTTAAAATCCGAGGTATGCAAGGTCCTTACGTTTCGTTCCAATTGCCTGGAACTTTCTCAAAGGAAACAACCCCCGTGGGGATTGCAGTTGAAACTGCAATCCCAGTTGAAACTGCAATCCCATGGGGGTTGTTTCCTTTGAGAAAGTTCCAGGCAATTGGAACGAAATGTAAGGACCTTGCATACCTCGGATTTTAAAGATTTTTTCCCGTTCGTGACTGCCAGTGTTTGGAGACCCGCGGATGGCGCAGGAAATTATCAATTGGATCCAGGATTCTTTCTATTGACATGGCATCTTCACCCGTAATACCAGAAACTAGTAAAAAGTTTGTCAACTTTTTGTTATTATGTAATCACCAAACTATAGCCACTCTCTGTTCGTATTATTGCCAGAAGATGTTATACAGTTCGCCTCCACCAATTCTTAAAAAGAAACAGAAGCAAAAAACGAATTCTTTACAAAAGTCATTGCAAGGGAACAAGAGTCTATCATGACCAAAATCTAATCCATAAAGTTCTTCCTGTTTCTCTGATGTATCATTTTGCAGGACTGCTACTCAGTTCGCCAATTAATTATGTGAACTTAAAGTGTGTTTGAATGAAATAATTGTCCCGGTGTGAAAACCTAGTTTCTTTTTTCTTATATAAAGCACACATGTATCACAGCAAGCACCACTTTAGAAGAGGCATACCGGAGAAAAACGGACTGTGTTTTGCACTTGTTTATCATGTGAATAGTGTTCATAAGAAGGAGCCGAGAATAGTGAAGACACTCAAACAACAGGCAAGCAAAACCCCAGATCTGAAGACGTACTAATGTTTCACTAGTAGGAAGGTAGGTGTGTGTGAGAGAGAGCATTTCTCACAATGGCACACTACATCACCTCAATGTTATGAAGATTCTTTGAACAGATGGGGAATCTAACATGTCTGGTAAAAGTCAACAGGTCTCTTCTGTCTGGGGTGAATCATTCTTCAAGCATATCCACCAAAGTGATCATGAGAGGCTTTTATGGAATGACAGATCTCATTCTTTTCAACCCACAAGTCTCTGAGGTGGTTTTCCCCCAACAACAATAAAAATGTGTTCTTCCCTAAATATTCTAAAAGTTAGTACAATAATCCATGATCTCATTGACTGGCCCAACTGACATTCTAGAATAATGTCAACAGTAGGTGTAAATGCGGTTACCTCAGTAACCTAGTTCTAAAAAGAAAATAGTATGACCAGAGAGACATTTATTACAGGATATGTATTTGAATTACTACTTGAAGTGGCCATGCTTTGAGGATGCCATGCATACTATCTTAGTTAACAGAATATAACCGAAAATAATGTTCACCCAATTTAAAACGAGAAATGGATTTCTCATCTGAAAAGGCTGGCACTGGTCAGAACATCCGTTGGGAATATTGCCATTGATTTCAGTGGGATGTGGATTGCACCCGTTATGACTCAGACGGCAAGTGTCTCTTGTTCAGAATCAGACAAATAAAAATGAAGAGGCTGAAATAATGGAAATTTCAGAGCTTTCCTTGTTTTCCTGTCTTGTACTGAAGTATTATTCAAAAATATTTCATTACGGTACTTTTTACCTTCTCGTCTGCATGCTTTGGAAACGCATTATTAATGTGTCTGGTAATAAAGAGGAGGTTTTTTTTTTCCTGTACCAGACTACGAATTAAAAGATGTATTGGAAAGAACAAAGCTTAAAGAGCTTCACCATGATTTAGCAAACTCTGTGACTACTTAGCATGGAGCCTCTAATAAACTAGACTTAAGTACCTGAGATTACTGCCTAAACAATGCGACACTCGACTGCTCATTTCAAAATTCTGATTATTATAACTGTTGCCTTAATTGTAACCTTGCAGTCTGAAAATAGGTTTGTTTTTGCTATCTTCCTTTAATCTTAGATGTCAGTGGGACATTTTCTCTTAATTGCTATTTAGAAATGTTATTATGGGAATCTTTCTTTCTTGCTAAGGGTATAAATATGGATGGTGCTCAGACTCTCTCATTGGCTCCAGCTGACATCAGTTCCTTCCAACTCCTCCTGTGCAGATTGAAGGCTCTAATCATGAACTGGAAGACTTTATATAACTGATGGCTCAAGCTTCAGTCTGTTGCACTTACCGTTTACACCAGAGCATTCATAAACAATTGTAAACTGACACTGAAGTGAGACTATTTGGCTTTTTCCATTAATTTTTGAATGTGTATTTTGGCAGCACTTGAGCTTCTCTGAATTTTCGTTTTCTTTTTTAAAAGCATTTCCTTCGAGACCGAGTCACAGCCAAGTTAAATCCAAACAGTTTAAATCCAAATGCTTTGGCTAAATTAGGTTGTGATGTGAAGATTTGTTTTCTCGATTTCATTTATATACTCTTAAGCATAATCAGTGCTCAAGGAACAAAAGATTAATGGTGTTTGTTATCAAGCAGCGCTTAAATTCGATCGTAGCATAAAAGCGGCCTCTGAAATGACATGGGAACATATTTTTCTTCGTTCCATTCTGGAGCCTATGTAACATAATGCTGAGACTTAGAAAAGGCAGCATGAGATTTTTCTTGCTAATCTTTTTTTTGGAACGTGTTACAGAGTTTACTCTCTTCTCCTTAAAAGTCTAAAACTAAGCTCACTGAAAGCAATACGATTGATTTATTTTATGATGTCAACTACTCTGTGAACGACTCTTCTTGGAAAGCAATCAACAACAACAACAACAACAACAACAACAACAACAATATGGACTTTTCCATAGACTTAGTGGACTTGATGTACCTTCTGGGGAGAGGGAGCAACAGCAGGATTTGTGATGTGTGTGGAAGGATATGTGTTTGCATTTAGCTGAGAGAGATGGTTGGTTAGTTCAATAAACAATATAAATGCCTACAACACAGTCAATTCGCTGTATGTTGTAAATGCTGTGGGGTCTACAGATCTTGGGGTAAGCCTCATATAGCCTGCCTGGACATCATACAAGAACATCTGAGAGCTTTATGTAAGAAACAGCAGTAAGCAAGTAAGGATTAGTCTACCCTTACCTTATTCCTCTGCTTTGGGGGGGGGGGTCCCATGTGGTGACTTTCCTCAACACGACAGCATGTTTTCTGTTCCAGTGCTAGATGGCTCTTGAGGCATACAGGACCAATGTTGCATGGAAGAACTGCTTGGAAAGCAATGTTAAATGTTCCAGCCATGGCAAGGAAAGTCACCATCAGCGCAATCTTGTGTAACCTTGCACCGGTGTAACAGTAGATGCACCGGTGTAACAGCAAATGCACCAGTGTAAGTGCACTTACGCCAGTGCATCTACTGTTACACTGGTGCAAGGTTACACAGGATTGCGCTGCATGTGGAAGGTTCCTGCAAGAACGCAACCTTATTACATTGATTAAAAAAAATTGCAGTATGTGAGAGAGGTTGATAGACTTGTGAGAAAAAGAAAAGCCCTTCAGCGTGAAATGAAAGAGAAAAGCAGCAGAACCACAAATATAGTGGTTTGCTATTGAGCATGAGAAAACTCCCTTTATTCAACTACAAGGGTCCTACATGTGTTTCTTTTATAATTTTAATTGACCAGTCTTCTATAGTTTTGCAAAAGCCCACCTGGACTGCTGTGTTGCTCCATACAGAAATGTCCCTCAATCCTAATACTGTACTGTAGTTGAGAGGCATGATGAATGGAGGATCACAACGCAGTGTGAAGCTAGCATTTGAATTGATGCTTACTTTAGGAAATGTCCCCTACTTGTTAACCTGGCACCACCACCCCAAATAAACACACCAGACAGGTGCTTGGACTGTAGGGTCACTTTATTAACTAGAATTAATACACAACTGCAGCAGGACACTAACTATAAAACCACCCCCTTGGCGTGCAGGCTGCTAGGTTGGGGAAAACGGTCCTAGCCATTTACCTCCCCCAAGATCTAAATGGGCATGACATCCTGGCTCAAGCCACACTCGGTCCACAACTGAGCTGCCTATCCCTGCCAACCTCGAAGGGCCGAGGCAGCTGGACAGCGCTGACCATCCTCAGGACACTCCTAAGGTGATCATTGCTATTCCAGCCTGGGGGTTTGCCAGCCAGCCTCAACAATCCGGTTCAGTATCGTCTGAGTGGTCCTGGCTCACCCCCTGACCTTGCTTACCTCAGGATGTATGCCAACTAAGCCCTCCCTAGCTACCCATTCCACACGCCACCTACCTAAATTGACCAACTAATCAGTAACCATGAAAACCACCACTCCAAGCCTCAGACTAGGGTAGGCGAAAAACCTCCAGCCAAGGTCCAATCAGGCTAAAGGAAGAAATTTCTACCCGGCCCCCATCAAGAGGGCAACCAGCTAGTCTCAGCCTGAGGGTGGGCGAGAGGTTCGAAGCTCTGGACAAGTCTGAGGAGAGCAAGCACGCTGTCTTGCTCCGCCCACCCTCAGTCCCGCCCAGAGATAAGGCAGCCCAATCAGCTGCCGCCTACTTCCCGCCCCATATGACATGTGAAGGAGGGGGCAGGGCAACCCACGGCGGCCTGTAAAATGAGCCACTGCCCGCCCTCTCTGTCTCTGTCTCTGTCTCTGTCTCTGTCTCTGTCTCTGTCTCTCTCTGAAAATGCAAATGAGAGGCAGAAAAGGCATTGCAAATGTGCCCAGTCTCTAGGGAGTGGATTTAAACCTCCTTACTGTATAGCTATGTAATTGCACTCTTGAATATGTCAACAAATTTACAATTTCCTCCTGTGCCATGGTGCTGACAATGTAATGATTCATAGTCTGTAATTAAGTGAGACTATGAGTATTTGTAAAATAGCATGAAATTTAATTTTGCTGTGACTGGAATCTCACACTCATTTTTCAAGGCAGTATTTTGCTATGCTGAAAGATGTTTCCTAAGTCGACGTGGAAAACTACAGATCACTTATAATTTCAGGCACGCGTGGTGGCTATTTTGCATGAATCAGCATCTTTTTACCTTTCTCAGTTCTAAACATACTGTATGGAAGAATTGTTGACTCACATAACAAAACTGATTAGTGTTTTTTTTTTCCAGTCTGCACTTCTTTTTTCCAGATGGCCAAAGAAGTCTGAGAGATTTGCTGTTACGTTGGGTGGTGTAAGGCTAGATAACTGGAAAGGAAGAGGAAGAAACCAGAAGCATTAAAAAAAAAAAAAACATTGTAAGGCAATGAGTGTGCCCAGCCCCCCTAAGAACATCTGGTTGTAAAGAATGCATCTGGAAGTGGAAGAAATGGGACCTGCGATGGCCCCTAGCATACATAAATTAATAATATCTCATTGGTCTTACTTTAATAAAGAAGCATATTTTAATGGCCCATCGTGGGAAAGCATTTTAACTAAGCAGGCAATATTTTTTTAAAAAAAATATGTGAGCCAGAGGTACACTCAAGCTTTGGGTCTTGAGAGCAGAATATAATCTTCCTTAAACAACTATGGTGTGCATGAACTCTGCTGCACGTAGGCCGCCCCACACTCTCCCCATGTTGGCTGCTTTCCCTTCAGCGAGTCGGGGCTGTTTGTTTTGAGTTGACTCAGCTTGAGATTACTTCATATTTTAGTCCGGAAATACTGCCGGTTTACAAGCTTGTGATTTTCAGAGAGGCTTCCAGAAGCCTTAGATGGGTTTCATGCATTTCCCGCCCCCCCCCCCCGTACCGACACATGCCCAACCTACATATGAACCAGGATTTTAGTCTCCATGCTATTGAATGAATGTGTGGCTGAATGTTCAGCTCCTGCTGCTGTGGGAGCAAAGTGCTGATAGGGATTTTGTTCGTAAAATCACAGTCCAACCCTATCCCCCACCATTGATGATGATGGAGCTGTGCTGACAGAGTGTACGCTGCATCCAATGGTGGAGGTGACCAGAAGGACAAACAAAGGTAAGTAAAAAACATTTACTTACCTCTGGGTAGACCTCCTTGTGGCCCATGGGTCTCCTTGGACCCACTCCTGCTATTTAGCTGGCATTATTCCAAGGAGAGAAAAGGGGAAGGTGGGCTGAGAAATGGGGAATAGGATCTGGCGTGCATCTTTGCCATCGAGATCCACCCACTCCATTGTATTTACTGATTGTATTTGTAATCAGTTGCTTTGCTGAAAGAATTTGGCTTTCTTTCTTTGCAAACAAACAAACCTTGCTGCTATCTCCATATGGTGTTCTGCTCAGGTGAATATTTGAAAGAAGCACGCACACACACACACACACACACACACACACACACACACACACACACACAAAAGTCATAACTTTTATTTAACTGAATACTGTATTATTCCACATGAAATTTCAGCTACTTTTGGATAACTTTAAATTACAAAATTAAAGGTGAACTCTTGTTTATGGTCGTCACTGTCGTGAAGGTAGTACTGGATTAAAAAAATGTTTTGCATTAGTTCACAGCTCTCCTTGTCTCTTCCCAGTTGACTCAGTGGAAAAGGCACACAGGGCACAGTAAGTTCTTGTCTGTGTTCAACAGCCTTGCTAGTATTTCTTTTTCCATGTTGGCAGCTAGCAGAGTAAGAATAATATTAATGTGGTGCTTGAAGATGCTGTCCAAGGGTACGAGATGGCCCAGATTTCCAAGAGTCCATGTATTTTGTACACTTTGGACTTGAAAAGTTATTTTTTTGACATGGTTGGGAAAAAAATGTCCAGTTAATACTGTAAATATTTGTTTATATTTCAACAGACTGAATGCACTGGCCTGAAATCTCCTCTTGTTCTAGTTTAATGGTATCATCTGCAAACCTTGTAGAAGCTGTAGGGGACATAGAGAAGTATTTCCCATGACTGTGAGACACTCTTACAGCCGAATTCTGTGAATTCTCAAAAGTAAGTGCCGTTGAGTTCAATGGGACCTACTCCCAAGTAACTGTGTATAGGATACCAGTCAGAGAGAGAGAGAGAGAGAGAGAGAGAGAGAGAGAGAGAGAGAGAGAGAGAGAGAGAGAGAGTATTATTTTAACTGGATCTGTTTTGTTCATTTGATGTGCAATATTCTCAGGACACTGAATTGTGGAATAAATGGAGGTATGCTTGAATAAATGGAGGTGTTTGTGTGTTTTGGAATTCCCTTACGCATCCTACCAGGTTGCAAAAATGCAACATTCTGTAGGCTCTGCTTCATGTCCATTTTAGTTACAATACATATTTTAGCAGGATATTCCACTCCCTCTTTTTAGAGCCCATGCGTTCTAACACGAGAGGCAGAGGGTTGTAGCCAAAGAGAGTGAGTCCTGATGAAGCACAATTGAAATTAATGGGGCTTGTTAGTCACTAGTAACTTGTCTCATTGCTTTCAGTGGAGATTTGTGATGGAATAGTCAGAATCACTCGAACTGCCTGTTGAGCTGGTTTACACGAGCAATTTCCAGTAAGGACTTCCAGCCATGCAGTTCCATTTCAAGCAGCCATCTACAGAAATGGCCGTATATGTGTCTCATGAGTTAGCAGCACAGCCTGCAGTCTTAGGCATTGACAGAACGAAGCGAAGAGGCGGGCCGCCTGGGGGTGACGCGCGCACCCGCGTGTGTCGCCCCCGTGACGCGCGGAGGCTCTGAGGCTGGGAGAAAGCCTTGGAGCGTCCACCCCGGACGGCGGTCCGGGGCCTTCTGATGAGGCCCAATGCGTCAATACGTGCACTTTTAGCTTTTCGCACATGCACAGACCGTTTCTGAGGGCAAAAGGACAGCCCTTGCCCTCAGAAACGTTCTGCGCATGCGCGAAAAACTAAAAGTTCATGTATTGACGCATTGGGCCACGTCAGAAGGCTCCGGACCGCCGGCTGGGAAGGACGCACTTGGAGCCGGCAGCAGCAGCGGGGGTAAGTGTCACCCTAGGGCAGGGGTGACGCGCGCGCCCCCGCTCCAGGTTGACGCGCACCCTAGTGACAATAACCATCACCCCAAATGCAGCCCTCCAGAATTTAATAGAAGCCCACCAGCTCTTAAAAAAAAAATCTGTGTTTGCTGGCCACCTGAGGTTTTCAAGCACCTTGCAGGCTGTTTTAGGATGAACAGCCTGCTCCAGATACTGAAGGTCGAAGAATGACCATATACGCCAAATACACAAGGCTTCAGAGAGTCATGGAGGTTACTTGAATAAATGTGCTTTCTCCCCCCTCCACACACACACTAATATATCCCATCATTCAAATGTGGACCACCTGTGAGGTTATGGCCCTCAAGTTCTGTGCTTGGTTGGTTTATCGATTTATTTTCTAAATGAACGTTCAGGTTGTGGAGAACACATTAGCAAGCATTATGCAAAGAATTCTCATTCTGAGCTGCCATGATGACCTGAATCAATTAATCCTTACACTAGCTAATGTAAGGAAAGTGAATATACCTACTTATTAAGGTGTCAGGGACATGATAGGCTAATGGGTAAATAGAGAAGAGTGTTTAGGAAAACTGAACTGGGGCTGAAGTGTTTTCCTCCCCTATGACATTTGAGTTACAGTATTTTCCTTTCCTTGCTTTCCTTTTCCCTTATTCATGCTATACCAGTTTAGAGCATGTAAGACTCTCATCTGACAAACTGGAGATTAAACTGAATACTCTCCCCCCTTGTGCTTACCTACTTCAATATGCAGCTGAAGAACAGTAATATCAGACCATCCTTCAGAAATGGTTGAAATCTGAGATGGCAGCCATATTGCATCTGCTGTATTGCTGGGTAAATAACAAACTCTTGTCGAGTGGAATTTTCCTAACTGCATTTTAGGCTTTTCTAACTTCATTTTGAATTAATTCCTGCATTGTAGCGATGACTCATGTTAGCACTAAATTTCCCCCCAAACAGAATCCAGAGAGATATTTGGGGCTCTGTAAACTCAGAAATGTTTCTCAAGTAACAATGCGAATATGAGACGTGTCCCTTTCATAATATCTGGGATAAAGTTATGCTTTTCAATATGATTTTAATGCCTTCTTTCTTTTTAGGCTTAAATGCCATTTTATTATAATACATCTGTATTTTTCTTTTACTGCATTACTGCATGGATTTAAAGCTTCTGTGTCCCTCTGCCCTGCTTAAATTCTTCTGTCATGCTCCCTGTTGTTGACGGATAGATACTCTGTGCTTTACCATGTCAATTGAGGGATCTACAAGCGCCTAAAGGACATCTAGAAAAGTATTACTGTTTTTAATAAATATGAGCTTTTATGCACCCGTTTACCATGGTGGCAGGGAGTGAGTATTTCAATAGTTCAACCCTGTAGTACCTGACACCTACATATAAGAGTTTTCCTCTTTCCTCTTTATCTGAGAACCCTCACACTGGTTGTGGTAGGCAGATTGGAATCTATTTGTATGTCTTCTTTCTGTTAAGACAGAACAGAAATGGTCAGAAATGCTTTTAACATCATAGCCCCTAGGCTTTTGAATGCTTTGCCTACAGAGATTAGGCTCTTTATGTCTATTTTTCAGAGCTACTTCAGTTTGTATTTGGCTGAAACAGGTAGCTGTTTTTCCTTGATTTTTTTGTTGTTGTTGATTTGATCCTGGTCTTGTTTTTAATTGTATTTTTTCATTTCTGTAAGTGACTTTGAGAATGTTGGGAAAGCAGCATTGGCATGTTTGAAGCAAATCACATTTATTTTCTAAAAGTGTCTACGGATTGGTGTTTATGCTTCTTTTTCATCTTGCCATGGGGATAGCAATGCCCTTAAGTACTCACAGCAACGGTAATAAAGCTGGTACACTGTTTCTGCTTTATTCATCAAACCCGAGGTAGGACAGCCAAAGGGATCACATCTCTTCCTTATGTACCTTAGGCCCAAACAAAGCTTTACCCACACTAGCCTAACAAATTATAACCGTGCAATGGGCTGATATTGTATGGTCAAGTGTTATCGTCATATATTTCTCAAAGTCTCCTAAGACCTCTAGCACTTAGAAATGTTTGACTTTGTTGCTTCACTGGGAAGAAAACTTTTTTGTATCGTGTCACTCCAGAAATAGAACCAAAGAGTTGAGAACCAAATAGTTAACCATAGATAATTGTGTCAATGAGAAGATGGGGCTGTTAGGTAAAAGAAGCTGAAAGGATCATAAATATGGAAATAAACTATAGCAATACTGCCCTCTGTTGTCCACATTGCATGTTGTCCACATTGCACATTGCATTGCACACTGAATGTTAAAGCCTGATTCACACTACAGGAATCCAGGTGCGTTACGGATCTCCGGAGCGTAGCACGGAGCTCTTTGACAGCATTTTGGAAGCTTGCGGAGCAGCTGCGAGCTCCGCAAGGCAGAAGCTGGAAAAATGGTCTCCCCTCATCTTTTCCGGAGCTGGGCTTCACGGAGCTGGGCGGGTTCGCGGAGCTACTGCAGCCTACCAATCAGATGAGAGGGGGGAGAGTGGCTGCATGCCAATCAGAACTACCTCCAATCACCTTCATAAGAAGGCGGGACAGCAGGAGGACTTCCGGCCAGCTCTGCGCGCTGGGGCAGGGGCCATCCGCGCCTGGAAACATGTAGTGTGAATCAGCCTTAAGGCAACCTTTGAATTCACCCAATGAGATTTTTTTTTACAGGGATAAAATATATTATTTGAGATGTTCTTTGCTTTGATTTCTCCTTACTTGACTATGTTTTCCTGGAAGTGCTGCATATTTTCCTGATTTTTACCTGCTTAATTTTGCTCTAGAAAAGTCAGACTAGGAATAGTTGGGACTGTGATACATTAGAGCCCAATCCCAGGCATGTCTACTCAGAAGTAAGTCCCATTATAGTCAAAAGGGCTTACTCCCAGGTAAGTGTGGATAAGATTGCATCCTAAGAAAGTTTGGGCAACTTACCAGTAATACAGACTTGAACACCAGAATGTTGGGTTGAATCCTAACCCTGCACTCCGTGAACAGTAGTCCTTCTGTTTATAGACGGAGAATTGCACTCATGAAAGGACCCCTTCCACTTGCTTGGGCCACTGGCATTCCAAGAGTTGCCAATCCCATCTCCTCACTTGCAGAATTATCTGTGTATTTCTTGGCTGCACTATCAGACATGTGAGCCATGACTCTATCTAGCTTGGAATCAAGGCTCACTCCAAGATCTGCTATAGAGAAAGGCTCCAATCAATGAATAAGAATCTACTGTACGTTCTGCCCTATAAGAGGTTGGTTTTTTCTTGAAATGTATAAGGCATCTACCTGTATTCCTTGGAATATGATCCATTTATATCTGTGGTTTAAAAGGCCTCAATGTATGGCTGAGGTTCTCTTGATGAGTCACAGATTCAGCCTGTCCAGAAAAAGCATGTGAGTACAGTAGTTATCTGTAGAGATTCAATGTTTTAAGTTTAATGGGTTTTAATTTTTGTCCTCCTATATTGGAGCTATTTGGTTAGTGTATTAGTAACTTTTATGTTTTAAGTATTTAAGCTACTAGTGCAAATATACACTTATTTACAGTGGTATTAAAGTCGTGGTGCCTTTACCAACACTTAGTTAAAAAAAATTTTAGGATGACACTAAAATAAGACAGGCTTCTTTTCCACTTCTATGGAGAATCATTAAGGTTTAACCAGTGTCTGTATTTTGGTTTATATGCAACTAGAGATAGCAATTTATAGCTATGAGACAGCTGAAGAGGACTTTAAGAGAAAGCCATCTGGGAATCTCACCCCATAAATGTTTTATGTAATAGTTTTATCTAAATCAGAAGGAATTAAATAACACATTCTGAGCTGAAAATCTTATAATTCTTTCAAAAGCCTGGATTTACGAACAGGGAAATAAACTGAGCTGCATTGCAGTCTAGTGGATAAGAAAGATCTCTTGGGTTTCTGCTGGCAGTCCTCTAATCCTCGATGTGGTTAGGAGTTTCTTCCCCAAATGAAGGAATAGAGCTTTTAAGGGAAACCAAATTTACTCCTGGGGTATGCTCATTAGATTCAGTGAGCTTACACTAAAGTCTTGTGCAGATGTTGTGTTGTGCATTCACAGTGCATTTCCACACATGAAGTACGTGCATGCATGCTCATTCACAAAGTACTACATGCATAGGAGAACCCAAATAAACCTGGGGTGATCATTGCACATACGATTGTTGGTCATGTGGAAATAGCATACTCATGTATGAAGTTGTCTTCCAAACCACAGACCCTGTGGTGTAGAGAACTGTGATTTGTCTGCTCAAAATGTATTGTTGGCTATTAACATCACCAATTAATTAGAAACAGTGGAGCTAACGTTTTCTCACTAAACTGACAAAGGCTGCAAACCTAGGCACACGGCCCAATCCTAAGTAGGGCTTCTGCCAATGGAACGCGTATTCCACCAGAGCACGTTGTCACAAAGGCACTGTGAAGCGCTTTGCGACAGTGCAAGGCCCAGGCACACCAGCGGGAAGGTTGGAGCTTTCCTGCTGGTGTTGGGATGCCTGCCGGAGCAGGTAAATCCAGCACAGGGGGGAGCGTGGGGAGGGGGTTGTACGGTGCAGGGGAAGGGCAGAATGGAGCAGTGACAGGGGTGGGGTGGGCAGATCAGGCCTGGGAGGAAAGCGGGATCAGTGCACGTCGTATCTAAACCCCTTTCCCAGGCCTGATCTGCCTGCACAGATCAATGCAGACTTGCACCAGCATTACTGCTGGTCCCCTTGCCCTGAGGAGACCTCCGGTAGCCAAAAATCCCTCGCGGGATGCAGAGTAGCCTGTGCCAGCACCACTGCATTCCACACAGGAATTTAGGTAGGATTGGGTTGACACTTTCCTAGGATTAAGCCCCACTGAACCCAATGCGACTTACTTCTGAGTAGATATGCATAAGCTTGTTGCGAAAGTGCCTTTCCCACACACACTTTAAGACCCAGAAAATTATTATAGGAAGTTGGAACTAACTTAATAAAGCAGAGCACATAATGGTGAAAACAGGGATAGAGGCCACGAGCCAGCTAAGCTACTACCTAGAAAGTTGTGTACATCACCATGCATGGACTGAATGCACAGGTAACATGAATGCACGTATGCTGAGCAGTGAGAATCACCAAATGCATGTTCCCTGAGATGTATTCACTGTACAGAGATTATATGCTTAATGTAATGTTTGAACAAGGTTTGAACTGCAGCAAACAAGAGACCCTTCTTAGCCTGATGTAATCAGGTAGCTTGCTACCCAGGATAATAATAATAATAATATAGTTACACATGCACTTAAGGGCATAATGTGACCTGATGGGGGCTTAGCAGTGGCTATAAATAAAAAGCAGTGGCTATAAATGAAATTGCCACAGTATAGGGCCTTTAGTGGTTTGCTCCAGCTGCAGTTTTGATCCCCCCCCCCTCACATGCACACACAAACTTCAGTGGAAGGTGATATTTTCTTCTTTAAATGAATTGCTCAAAGTCAAAACAGTATCATTGCCATTTGCTTTCTTTATTTCACAGAATAGTTGGATTTATTACCAGTGATATGCTCAAACAGGATTACCTTTGCATAAAAGTATTACAAGTCAGTATAAAATCAAAGCAAATGTAAGACTCATCATATGGAAGTTGATGGAATGCTGTAGATGAAGCTGCCTTCTGTCGGTCCATTTAGCTCAGTGTTGCCTACACCGACTGGTCCTGGCTCTCCAGTTTCAAGCAAGGATCTTTCCCAGCCCTACCTGGAGTTACCAGGAATTGAACCTGGGACCTTCTGCATGCAGATCACATACTCTGCCGCTGAGCTACAACCCTGTCCTTGATGGAAAATTGAAGAGCTGAGACTGGCCACTCCCTTGGTTAGTAATTCAGCGGCAGCGGCAGCAGTAATGGAAGATGGAATTTACTGCAGGGATCTTCCTTACAAAGGGGAAAGGGTTGATTCACAAAAAAAGGCTGGCCTAGCCTTCTATATCCTGAGAGGGAGATTGTCTGTTAAAGAACCTGCAATAACAGTTGTGGTCACCAGACATCTCCAGTGCTTTCCTTCTTGCAGTATCAGCACCAGCCATGCAGTTTTCCCAGTGTTTTTTGTGCCTGTAATATAAGCAGTGGCCAGCACACTCCTGCAAGCCAGGACTTCCCTTTTACTCTTGCCCCATCAGGTAAAAGATGGAGAGGAGATTTGCATCACGTCCTTCTCCTTATTCCCAGGGGAACCTCCACCCAACAGCTTGCTCCTGGTGTGTCCTCCTGGGTCTTATATGGACCATGTATGCCTGATGTCTCCCAAGACATCCAGGCTTTGTTCCCTTGATCGAGTGCTATGGTGTCAACCTCAGGCCACCTGCCCTGTCCCACCCTCATCTGGATTGTCAGGGCAATGAGGATGCCTACTCCCACTGTTCCTCCCAAGGTCAAAGAGGGACAGGCAGTGGACACCTTGACAACCACCCACACACCCTCTTTCTGACAGCTAGCGGTCTTCTTTGGCAGTAGCAGTAACAAGCAATTAAACATTACCAGATGGACTCTTACTAAACAAAAATGTGTACAAGTCATATTGTCCATACTGTACATACACAGTAATATATGCATACACATCTGCCGCACAAAATGGTATATTTGCATTTTTTAAAAAGTTATTAATAAGAAATATTTTGGCATGAGTGGTGTGAGGACTACAGTCAGTCTTGCTCCGCAGATACAAGCAAAATAAGCTGGACAAGGAACTAATTTTGGTGAAACCACCATAGCATGACAGCATTTCTCTGAACTATTCCTCTTGTAAAAGTGAGTTAACGCCTGTGACCTCCATGTCTCCCATGAGCTCCATGCAGCCTGTGAGCTCCGTGTATCCCATGAGCTCCATGCAGCCTGTGAGCTCCGTGTATCCCATGAGCTCCATGCAGCCTGTGAGCACCATGTGCTCCATGCACCCCAGTTCGTCGTCTTCTATTGTTGTTTCTACCACGTTCAAAAAACATGAAATCCTAAGTAGCAAAATAAAATAAAAATAATGATATCAACAATGGACTATGGCAGTGAACTGTGGGCTATGACCTGATTCTTGGTGGGTCACAACCTGGGTTTTGGTGGGTTGCGTAAAGCCCGGCACCTGGGTGGTCTTCGGCCTGCTCCAGGCCTCGTCACATCGGATTCCAGAGCCCAGGGCCCCGAGCGCTTGCTCTTGCCATACCTTCTTCCACCACCCCAGTCTCTGCTTGGCCGTCTTCAGCCTGCTCTGGGGCTTGTCACATTGTGGTCTCACTGACGAGCATGTTTTCGTTGCTTGTCAGCGAGAACACAATGCAACGAGGCCCGGAGTGAGCTGAAGACCGCCGAGCAGAGGCTCGGGTGGTGAGCTTTTCACATAAAAAAGTGAAAGTTTGGCAACCTGGAAGTTTGGCAGTGATGTGATGACATCACCACGTCACCACCAAACTTTCAGGTTGCCAAACTCTGCACTGAAAGTGGGCCGCAGTGCAAAAAAGATTGGGTACCACTGGACTATGGGCCAAACTCAGTGCAACTTTAGTCATATCATTGGCCCCATTGTTGTCTTTTTTCCATAAATAGTATGTTGAGGGGGGGGGATCCAGACTGGGACCATGGTTGGTTAGTAGGGCTTAACTCTACATTGTGGTCCTGATCTGGATCACACCTTCTTCCTATTTGTACATGCCATTTACCCTGGAAAACAAAAACAACCACCACTGCAATTTGAGTCAATAGAAGCTTTTCTTCCAGGGCAAACAGCAATTCCAACCAGCATCTCCAATCAGGGGAGGGTTAAAGTCCCCTACTCTCTGTGCAATTCCAATCAATCCAGATTGGAACCTGACACATGTTATGTACATAAAACTAAGCAAACACACCAGTGCCAATGCCATGACTAAAGTCACTTTTGCATGGCCCTGAAATTCAGAAACATCTTATTTCCTATATTTCCAACAGCCACCTTAAAACATATTTCACTGCGACCATTTTAACGACTAAAAGAGGCATCTTAAGTGTAACATTCTCTCTCTGTCAGAAAAAAAGTGCAGTGAACCAGGAAGGAAAGCCAGGAAATAAGTTACAGTGTCTCCTGCTTGCTTTTTCTTTGGTTACAGTGTCTCCTGCTTGCTTTTTCTTTGGTTACAGGTATATTGACATTTCACCCTTATAACGTACAGCAGAATGAATAAGAGCCTATTTCCTAAATACTGTCTTGCATTTACACCAAATATAGAATCCTTTCTCCCAACACATTCAGATAACCCATCCATCATGCTTCCCTGCTTTCTTCCACCAAGTTCCTACACTGCTGGATAAATGCAAACTTTAGCTGCTATTCTTACATTCTTATTACTGGAATAGACAACTTCATTCTCATGTACAGCAATAACTTATGCTCCGGTGGCTATGCTGCATTGTTTTTCTATAAAGTGTGACTGGGTCTTCCTCAGACTACCAGAAACCACTTCTTTTCTAGTTCACTTTCACATCGGTACCCATCTTTCTCCTGTCAATGAAACATTAGAAACTGGGGAGAAGTGCAGACTTCAGTGTCCCAGAGTTAGCTAGCTGGGGTGAAGACCCTTACACCAGCTTTGAGCCACTGCTTCAGTATGATGGACTAAGTTCATGCCTTTAGTTTAACAGACTGCAAAGTCTAGAAAGAACACTTACCAGGAGGAAGACAGCCCCAAGCACAATCGCTTTCACTTTAATATCAAGATCCAGTGGAAACCGGAGATCAAAAATGCTAGCATCTGTAGCAGCCTCTCTGGCTAGGCCAGTCCACTGCTTAGTAATTTGTCCAACATCCGACTTCCCATCTAGCCCCTTCACCTGATTTTAAGATAAATAAAAATTATGCTTGTTAAAATTACAGATTTATAATACTCATTTATGTAGGTAATCTTCAGGATTACAGACCTAATGTCAACATACAAAATAGCCTAGAAAGGAGGCTATACCACAGGAGATTTGCTCCTAGGTCTCTGAATCCTGCACAAGGCGCCATCCCATTCCTCTACTGAAGTTGAGAAAGACTTGTTTTGTATCATCATCATTGACCATTGTTGGTGTAGCTATTGCAGAATTTGCCTATTCTCATTGGATTGCATTAGACGTGTGTGTGAGTGTGAGCGTGTTGGAACAATCAAGGTTTTATTTTTAAAACAGCTCATTGGTATATCTTTAAATAAACATTCTGAAATAATTTATGAAGAGTATGCTTACTGCATTCCAATTCAAGAATAGGTAATTACTAATTCACACATAGCAAGTGCTGTGCTCCTCCCTAGTTCCTCCTGCATGTGCCAAGGTTCCTCCGATAGCCTGTGTTCTCAAGCATCTCCAAACTGTAATGCAACATAGCTGCTCCACATTTTGGTAATTTTGGGTGAAAGCTGCCTGGACAGTCAAATATCTTTCTGCCACATATTGATAAAAGTCCTCCTCAACACCTCCATGCTCCACAAGGGATTTCCCAGAAGGTGAGGAAGCCCTTCACTGCTGACAGGATTAGCTAGAACAGTTGGAACACCAGTTTCCTCCATCATGGGTCAATCCAAAAATCGTGAGATTCAGCCCAAGTTCAAGCAAACTCCGCTTTTGCGCCTTTCTCTTCTACTCGCCACAATCCAGGGAGAGGAGACAGCTGACCTTTAAAGCCAAAATCAAGGAGAGGATGAGCTTTGGCAAAGGGGGCGCCACCTGGAGTCAGTCTAGGGCACCATCTCCTCTCCTCCGAGGACTTGAAACTCATGGATACCAAAAAACTGCATGAGTTTTCCTACCACAGATTCAAAACCAACATGGAAGACTCAGAACTCATGTAATAAAAAGTGAAAAGGATAGTTGGATATTCTATGCGAAAAAAAACCCCTCAAAGATTTCTCATGGATATGGAAATCTACATGGGTTTTGCATCCAAATATGCAGATATTCCATGGTAAATGGCCATTTCCACATGCGGTTTTGCATGTATGGTCTGGGCCTAAAATGCAGACTACATTAAGATGCAAGTATCCCCATTTTGGAGGACTGGCTGAAAAACAGGAAAGTGGGTTTTTAGCATTAACTTACCTCAAATTGAACATCTTGATAAAAACGGCAAGGCACACAAGGGCCCTTCATGTTCAGTATCGTCTCTCTGACCTCATTTTGGATAGCAAATTTAGGCAGGCAGGGATGCCACTTCTGTTTAACATAGCCAATGACTGTGCCTGGAGGGGCCTGAACTTCAAGCTTCAAGACAAACGCAGCACAAATTAAAACAAAGGACAATCTTACCATTTTGCTTTTTTGGTGCAAATACACTCCTAGAAACTACACAAAGGCTGCAATCCTATACAGGGTACATGATTACCTGGGAGTAGGTCCCATTGAACGTAGTGGAAATTACATCTGTGTAGACAGGCATAGGACTGGGCTGACAGTGTCTTAAAGTACAGTGATGGGGAAATGAAAGGGATAGAGCTGGAGGATGAGACAGGACGAGAATTATCAGATGGATGTTCAGAACATATGATTTTATGGTGGCTCAGAAGAGAAGATGATGATCTACTTGGAGAAGTGAATTTTGATCAAAGACTGAAAAGAGGAGAGAGTGAGGTGACCATGGATAAGTGAATTAGAAAAAAGGTACACAATGTCCCAATAACTCAAACAGATACTCTATACCTAATCATGAGAAATGGCAAAATGTGTTACTGAGTATTCTGCATGCCCCCTAGAGCAGTGGTTCTCAAACTGGTGGGTCGCGACCCACCAGGAGAACTGGAAGTGACCGCTGCCCCTTAAGGGGGGCGCTGATCGCAGCGCTCCTGGGATCGCACTGCCGCCAGTGAAAAAGGTACTATTTAACTCATGGGGGGCACTCCAGCGGGTGCAGGGAGGCCCGCGACTCCCCTCTGTGGGCCTCCCCATGCTTCAGATCATCGTTCCGATGTAATCAAGACCCACTTCCAGTTTTCACTCAAAATTGGAAGTGGGTCTCGATCATATTGGAGCAACGATCTGAAGTGCAGGGAGGCCCACAGAGGGGGCCACGGACCTCCCCACACTCTATGGAGGGCCGGAGCGACCCCCATAACTTAAAAAAACCTTTTTCCCCACTGGTAGTGGAATCTCGGGAGCACCACCACCACCCCGCCACCGCCAACATGACCTCCCCAACTCGTGGGGAAGACTTTGAGAAATGATGCCCTAGAGCATGCTGGGTAAACCCCAGCAGCCGCTATGGGGCAACTTGGGCCTGCACCAACGATAAAGGTGGATCAGGCACAGGAAGGGGGTCGGGATTCAGTGTGTGCCACTACCGCTGAACCCCCTCCCCCGGGCCTGATCTGCCCTCTCCTCTGCGCCATCACTGCCCCGTTCTGCTCACCCCTGCCCCTTTCGACCCCTCCCTGCCTCCCTCCAAACCCCTGTGCCAGCTTGCCTGGGCAGGCAGATCTTCGGCCATCCGCTGGTGCTCAGGAGGCCACATCAGCATCCCCACCAGTGGGCCTGCAGTGCGCACCAGTGGAAGCTGCTTTGCAACTGCCATAAAGCAACCTCTGCCAGTGCAACACTAGTTATGCTGGCAGCCATGGGAGATAGGATTGGACCGTTATTCATGGGTGAGGAATTTCAGGATACATACCCAGTGATGTTTAGAAAGAATTTTGCCCCAATCCTACATAAGATTGAACTGGTGCAAGGGATGTTTTAAGACAGCAGAACACTGTTCCGCTGTCGTAAAATGGCTGCTAATGGTGCATGCAGTGCACAGGTGGTGCCCACTTTACGAGTGCTGCCGCAAGAGGCAGAGGCACTGAAGGTCTGCGCCTGGGCATTGCTGCCTCCGCTGGAGCCAGTAAGGCAGTACCAGGGTCAGGAGGGAGGCAGAGGGTTGACAGAATGGGGTGGGGAGGGGGAATGGGGTGAAGAAGGAGGCCAGGAAGGGGGCGGTATCAGCGGCAGCAGCGCTGCCAATATCCTGTTCCTCTTCCCAGCCTCATTCCACCTTCCCGGGTCAACTCGGACTTGTGCCAGTTATATAGCTGGTGCAGGTTCAAGTAGACCCAGCGGGTCGGCAAGGGCTTACCCTGGGGCATAGGAACAAAATGCTCTCTTACCCAGAGGAAGCGTTCACAGCCCGAAATTCCCGTGAGGGATGCAGCATGCAATGCACCCTGTTGGTATGGCTGCATCGCTGCCTGCTGATTTAGGTGGGATTGGGCTGCCTGTTAGGTAGGATTGGGCTGCAAGTGCCTTGTCAGTAACATAACAGTTAAACACTGAACTTTTCCTAGCTTTCCAATGTGGACTGTACCATATGCTGCATTTGTCACAGAGATGCTGCTGATACCGGCTTTCTCATTGGCAAGCGAGTTCCATCCCAGTTGTAACGTATTTACCTTGTGGAGCACCACCACAGTGCAAGTCTCCATGACCCACACTGGACACTTGTCTCATTCCTCTTTTCCCCTTCCTTCTTACAGTTTCTGCATGGTTTCTATTAATTTTGTTCCATCTTTCTCTGGTTTCACTATTCTTTCTGCAGGGCATGATAATGGGCAGGAGACAAACTCAAAAAAGCCTCCCTGAAGATTATTTGTCATTTGAACACACTTCAGTACACAAAAATGAGAATGCTGAAAAGACTGATGAAAGGTTGTGTGGGAGAAAGGATGTATTAACATTCTTTTAATGCTCGTTTTATGCAGTGCTGGGTGAAAATGGAAGCAGAGGTGTTTTTGTTCTGGACTAATTCATCTCAAATGAAAATGACATGATATGAAAAAAAATCATATTGGACATAGCTGTGCCTTAGACCAAAATATTTCCTTGAAAGAGCATAAGGGAGACTAAAGACATACACATCAATGCATCTGCAAGGACAGATGTCTCTAAAATGTCTCTAATGAAACGCAGTTCCCTGTCCTTATTTAATAATTCAAACAACTCAGGAGACTCCCCATGGTAAAAGCACTGATGGAATAAAAGTATAATAGGGCGCAATCCAAACCTACTTAGGCCACCATTGTAACCAGCGGCCCAGCGAAAACGGGAGGCCCCAGAACGGAAAGGGGATTCAAATCCCCTCCAAAAGGGGAATTCAAAGGGGATTCAAATCCCCTTTCCGTTCTGGGGCCTCCCGTTTTTGCTGGGCCGCTGGTTACAATGGCGGCCTAAGTAGGTTTGGATTGCGCCCATAGACACCTTGAGGAACAACCAAACATCTATGAATCTGCAATAGAAGGAATCCCAAAAGTCCATCATCTTCCTGATGATGACAAACAGTCTCTCTCTCTCTCTCTCTCTCTCTCTCTCTCACTCACTCACTCACTCACTCACTCACTCACTCACTCACACAAATAAGCGGCGGAATCTAGGATTGGCAAATGGCTTACCTCTTGCAAGCAGCAAATGCAAGGACAGCAGCAAATGGAACATTGGAAGGTCCTTGACAATTGCATGACCACTTGGCTCCTACTGTCAAAGAGCTTGATGGTGAAGGGCCGCAATGGCCCATAACAGTTCAGGGTGAAGTCATCGTTTTCCTCAGCTGCAAAGTACACCATCTGGCCCAGGGAGTTTTTGACTTCGTATCTGTTGCAGGATTCATAGCCACTTATCACTGGAAAGGGAGCAACATCAATTCAGTTGTGGAGTTGATCCAAATGCTCATCACTAAACAACAACAATGAACCACTGACTCCATCTTAAACCTGAAACACCGAAACCTAAGAGCACTCAGTCCCTTATCTGTCCAACTTGCAAAACAATACATCTAATTATATATGAAGACATATAGGTGTCCATTATCAACCTCTCAAAATCACCCAACTAGTTGATTATGTAGCCACTTATCACTGGAAAGGGAGCAACATCAATTCAGCTGTGGGGTTGGTCCAAATGCTTGTCGTGAATGTCTTCAAAAACAGCATGAGCAGCTAACCTGTTCAGCCCCTTCTCTGTCCAGTTTGCAAAACAACAGGACTAATGATCTATGAAGACAAGACATACATCTACACAGAGTTTTACTGCTCTTCCAGCATTCAGCTAGCTGACTAAGAGCATAAGGAAAGGTTATGTTTGTTGTCCCAATAAGACAAAGAGTTTAAAAAAAAAAAAGGCAAATGAAGCTACGATTACTGCAAGAATAGAAATCCAACTGTGAGACACCAAAGTTGTCCATAGTTAAGAAGCATAAAGCTAGAAAATGCCCTTATGGTTCTAAAATAATAATAATCATAAAAAGCTCTTCTCGGAAAGATCAAGCAAGAGGCAATGACTGTGATGATAGAATGAAGACATTGCTACCATAGATTCAAGGGCAAACATGGACTCTTTTCTCTATCCTGTAACAGAAAGAGATTCTATGATGGTGACAATGGAAGAAATCCTCTCATCAATATAAGCTTCATCCACTGTTTAGCATTGCTGTAACTAATTTACATGTGCATGCCCTTGCTCCATCTATCTACTGTACATAGCTGGTTGTGTACCAATTAATACTGTGCCTGTTAAAGATGTGACCAACTTGCAGTCGTTGACCTTGGTTTATTTGGTAACTATCTGTTATTGGTTTTGTTGCTATCTTACTATTATTGATTTTTTTTACTTCTTTGGTTATATTTTGTTGTTTTATGGGAGCTACATTGAGCCCTATTTTGATAGGCTAGGTGGGGGAGAAATCTCTTGAATACACAAATACATTATATTATTTGGGTAGGTGCTGCTTCATGTCCTGGCTTTTATACGGCATGGGATCATGACAAAGTGCCCACACTTTGGAAGATGCTTCCACTGGAATCAAAATGAAGTCCTCAATCTCTTGGCATTTCAAGACAATAGCGGTGAAAATCTGGATCTTCTGGTGTTCAGTATCGGTGGAAGACAACTGAACTTGGATTTTCTTTTTTAAGAAACTTGGATGTTTCTAGGCCCGAGTGTCAAGTTTACTTGTGAATATTGAGTTTGGTTTTTTTAGAAATTATTCTTAAAAAAATTGGGGGGGTTGCTGCAAGTTTATCATCATGTACACCACTTTAAGGGCTGCTTAGGCAGCGTAGGATTCAATAAAAAACAAAGTTATCTCAAGAAGGATGTACAATACATTAATATTAGATAAAAGCAACACAATTCTGATTAAATGAGGCACATTTGATGGTCCATATATAAGCCAGCATATTATATTTTTGGTTGTATTTGAGAAGTCGAAAATCACCAATGCTTTGCGACAGAAACACAAAGGATAGTATTTCCTGCACAGCTTTGTAAACAATACACATGTTTAATATGCCCAATCATAAAGATACTCATGAAAAGCAGAGCGACAAAGCTGAAATTTCTCTGAATGCCAATTTAAGCAATGTAGCAAGATACATACTTTCCATAAGCTCAATCTGCTGTTGAATTGATATCTGATCAATCTGTTAAGATGGTTAAAAAAAAACACACCACAAAGACAGGTGTTAAAACTGAAATGCATTACAAACCATTTGCATGAGTACATGAAATGCAGTTCTTTAATGTTCTATTATTCACGTGGAATGACTAGCTCTGTAAATGTTTTAATTCTATAAATATCTCTCTCTCTCTCACACACACACACACACACACACACACAGTAAAAGCTGCATTAGTTTAAGCAGCAAGCTTGATTAACTGAAATCTTTACCCACCCTCAGGCAGACAGAGATGTCAGTTAAGAGTGTTCTGCTTACTGAAGCACTGGTTAAATAGCTCCGCCAGCCCCTCCCTCAATTACATGACAAGGTTCCCTCTGCAGTGCCAGTCCATACTCCTTCCATCCTCATGAGGGCCTACTGACAGAGCGCTCACTGCAGCAGGTAGTGGAACTATGTCTATTCATAGAGGACCCTCCTGAAAAAAGGAAGAGGGCAGAGGAAGCCTCATCAGGGAGGGTGGACATGTCAAAGATGTGTTAATTAGCATATCCATGTGTGCTGGATAACACAACTTTTACTGTATTTTAATTGGATTTCACAATAAGGTGTTAAAACAAGAAAAAAAATCAAAATAGATCAACAGTACAATCCTATCCAACTTACACCACCGGTGTAACCAGCGGTGCAGCGAGAACGAGAGGCCCCAGAATGGAAAGGGGATTCAAATCCCCTCCAAAGGGGGATTCAAAAGGGATTTAAACCCTCCTCCCCTCCAAAGACTCCTGCCCTGCCCTTCCCCACTGGTTACACTGGTGGTGTAAGTTGGATAGGATTGCGCTGTAATTTTACTAAGAAAAACAAATGGCAAGTTTTCATACTATATTTTTTCCTCCAAAAAAAGTGAATGAAAGGAGACCAACATGTCAAACATTTCAGTGTACCGATATCTGTGTTATTCATTTATCTGTAGTCAGTAAACTTTTCCATTCAACTTTCACTCTGTTTCTATGTTTTCTATACGCATTGTTCAGATAGAAGTGTTGCATATTAAAACAAAGCTGTATGTATACCTGGCAGAGAACCAGGCACTTGTGCATGGGATTTCTTTGATGCTTCCATTGCAGCCACTTGCACTGCTGAAGGTCAAATTTAAACGCAGAGCGAGTTGCCTCTTCAGAAAATGATGGAAACTAAGAAATCCCTAGCTCTTTAGCATTTTATCTTTTCTTCTCATCATGCCGACAGGTTTCATCTGTAGGTTTACTGGGATACTAACTTCTGTATTAATTATGTCTGTGCTAGGTTACGGTATTTATCAGGTAAGAGAAAAAGCTGAAAAGGGAGAGATACCTGGCTTAAAAATTCTAATCCAGGGGGACATTTGGGAAGTGCAGGTGGTGCTGGCATCCAAACTACAGGAACAGGTGCAACAGGTTGACCTTCAACTGGGAAAGCTCCATAAGCTACAGGCTGACCTAAGAAAGTGGAAGAAAGTTATCCTAAAAGGTTTCTAAAGACCAAGAAACTCAAAGCTAAACATGAGAAAACAAATGTAGATGCCAGAATTTTAAAAGAAATGCAGTAGCAGTAACAGGCGGTTAACTGAGCCCTTCAGAATATCCATTGCACAGCTTCAGTCCAACAAGGTTCAAAGTTGTACCTAGTACTGCTCATAGCATAACAGCATCCATCATGATGTTGTATATCTGATTTTGGATTGGATTTGTCAGTGCAAAGTCATCTCATGTATGTTGGCAGAAAGGCAACATAAATATTGGAAATAAATTCAGCTTTAATTCTGTAATACATTCTGTCCAAAACAAATAATAATAATAATAATAATAATAATAATAATAATAATAATAAAAAAAATGCATCAACTGTGAAAACATCCATATACTTTACAATTCAAACAAAAGGCCAGAAAATCCACTAGAGTGCGCCACAGTACTTACCATGCACACACTGATTTTAAAAGGAAAATGAACAGGTTGAACTCTGTAGTGCAACAGATTTCACTGCCTCTAGCTGGCTAATGTGTTGGAGGCCTGCAACAAATGACCCTTGTGGAGCCCTCTCCAGTCTCACTTCAAAGCTATTTCAGAACATAATTTAACATCACTTTAGCGTAAGGTAGTTTGCTTCTGATGATGGAAACTGTAGGACTTTCTGCAAGCATGCTAACATAAAAGATGTTTTCTAGTGATAGAGAGTCAATCACAGTTTAAGTTTTATGCTGTGGTTTAACCTTGTAACAGGCCTATAAACATCCTCAGCAGTTAGCAACAAAAAAAAATATGCTTGCATGACTATAAATCTGCAGGCGCAATCCGATCCTACTTAGGCCGCCGTTGTAACCAGCGGCCCAGCGAAAATGGGAGGCCCCAAAACGGAAAGGGAATTCAAATCCCCTTTGAATTCCCCTTTTGGAGGGGATTTGAATCCCCTTTCCATTCTGGGGCCTCCCGTTTTCGCTGGGCTGCTGGTTACAATGGTGGCCTAAGTAGGATCGGATTGCGCCCTGCATTTCTCTAGGCAAATGCCTGCATACACCCCAACGGCCTACCTGCAACTGGGATAGCAGATCCAGGTGCATACTGAGGAAATCCAGGTGGGGCTTGTGGAGTTGAATAACCTGGGCCTGGATATGCTGGAGGTGGTGGTTCAAATGCAGACTGATTTGCTGGAAGAATGGAAATAGACTCAGGTTTAGGTTAAATTTATCTTGCACCCCACATCTCCATTTTCCATGACCACATAGGTTTAAAAATGAACACCAACGCCATTACTGTACTTTATTAGCCAGCATCAATCTGTAAGTGTCCCACGTGTACGTATTAAAACAACCTATTCATGTACATGCACTGCTGAAAATATTAGGGCAAAACATTCAATTTAAATTCAGCTGTCATCTCCTGTCATCTGATGATATCTGACTTTGTAGTTTGTTCAACATGCTAATTTATTGTCCCATTTGTACTGCAACAGATAAAAGTTTGTATTTTAAAAAAATCAGGATTCAGTTAACAAAATACATTTTAATGTTGGAAGTTTCCACTCGCTAATAAGTTCCTAAAGTGAGAAATTTCCAATTCTGAAATTCAAAATATAAAAATTATCAGAACTTATGACAATGTTTGCTTTGATCTTGGTTTTCTTTTCCTAACTATGGTTTGAGTGATAAACCACAGTTCCCCAAGACACATACATACTGGGAAACTGTGGTTTACCTGAAGTGGAACTTGGCCTTTCCTCTTCTCACATGTGAAGGGGAGGGGAAGTGCACAAGCCCACAACTGTTCTTCTAAAAGGAAACAATGGTTTTGTTTTATGTCTGAACTGGGCCACAGTGTTAAAGGTGAAGGTGACCCCTGACAATTAAGTCCAGTCGTGTCCGACTCTAGGGTGTGGTGCTCATCCCCATTTCAAAGCCGAAGAGCCAGCATTGTCCGAAGACGCCTCCATGGTCATGTGGCCGGCATGACACTCTTTGCCGCAGCGCGTAGCATGCAGCTGGAACACGGAGCACTGTTTACCTTCCCGCAAGCGGTACCTATTTATCTACTCGCATTAACATGCTTTGGAACTGCTAGGTTGGCAGGAGCTGGCCAAACTATGAGAGCTCACCCCGTCACGGATTCGAACTGCCGACCTTTCGATCGACAGCTCATGGTTCAGCGGTTTAACCCACTGCACCACCTGCTGGCGGGCCACAGAGTTAGTATGCTGCTAATTGTTATTCTTATTACAATGAGCAATGAATAAAGTATTACAATAAATAAAGACAATAAATACAATACAATAAATAACGTATTATCTTCTGCCATTGCCAAACATACACAAAGAGGGTGCTTACCCAAAGCCATCTGGACTCTGGTAAGGCTTATCAGTATGGGCGAAAATGTGCAGTTGAATCCATACTGGAGCATATCCAATGGACATGCAAACACCACAGACACCCACCTCAGATTCTCCACCCCATTTCACACTGCCATCTGCATGGCAGAAAGGGTCAGCTACTGAGAAGTTCAAGGTACACTGTCTCTATGGTCAAGAGATGTTGATGTCATGTTCTGCTGTGCTACACAATTTTATAACAGCATTGGTCAAGTTCAGCACCCTTCTATTTTTGGCAACAAGAGGAATTCAAGCAAGCAAAGTTTCACCGAATACAGAAGATGCACATTACAAGTTCAAAAACAAAGACATCTAACCTCCCCCCCATACTTACATTTCATGTCCATGCTTGCATTCACAATTGTTTCTGAAAAATAAAATACACATTTTATTATATGAACTAATGTTGAATTTTTCAATTTACTCTTTGAGGCTCTAGGGTCTATCATTGTCTAAAACAAGCATTTGTTCAACCCTTTTGTACAGATAAACTTAAATTGAATCTGGACAAGCTAGAGGTGCTATTCGTTGGGTGTTCTACTGCTCTGGGACATGGTGTTCAACCTGTCCTTGATAGGACTGTACTCCTCATTAAAGAGCAGGTTCACAATCTAGGGTGCTCCTTGATTTGGGGCTTTTCTCGGAGGTCCATGTGATCTCACTTACAAGGAGCGACATCATCAACTTCAGCTGCGGAGGGAGTATTAAAACAGACAAAAGAAAATATTTATTTACCCAGCATGTAATTCATCTGTGGAACTCCTTGCCACAGGATGTGGTGATGGCACCTGCCCTGGATGCCTTTAAAAGGGGATTGGACAGATTTATGGAGGAAAAGTCCATCACAGCTTACAAGCCATGATGGGGAAAAGCAACCTCCTGGTTGTAGTAGGTTTTTTCCGTGCCAAGTGCAAGGGAGTGGCGACTGGACACAGGTATCTTGTTGTCTTGTGTGCCCCCTGAGGCATCTGGTGGGGCCACTGTGTGATACAGGAAGCTGGACAAGATGGGCCTTTGGCCTGATCCAGCACGACTCTTCTTATGTTCTTAAGCTGCAGCCTTTCCTGGACAGGCCTGATCTAGCTACAGTTATCGTTGCCCCTCTTGTTCTTATATAGGCCATTCCACTGAGTTGCACCATTGGCCGCTACATTCGATCCCTGCACATGCAGAAGATTTCCCCCATGCATACATGTTACACGTGTCCTAAAAAGCATCCCCGTCCTCCCCTGCCCCATTACGCCCCCTCCCCACCCTCCCAGAGCCACCGTGCTGCTCAGAGTAGCCTCACCTGCTCCGTCATGCGGGGGGGTGGGTGGCTGGATTCAGTGGCGGCAGGATGGCGCAGGCCTTCCTGCCATCACTGTTTCCTCTCTAGGTGTCGCAATGCACTTTATGGCGCATTTGTGACACCCGGTGCTGGTACTGAGGCTGCAGCGCCAGCGCCCGAAGAGTTTAGGATTGCACTGAAAGTCACATCAAGCCTAAGTGATCCCATCCTATAAAATTACCCCCCAAATTTATCATTATAACAAGAGACAAAAAAGGAAATATGGGCAGCCCAATCCACTGCAACTCCCCGCACAGAAATGCAGTGGTGCCAACGATGTGTCAGCTGAATTCCGTGGGGGAGGTTTGGCCTTGGGAGGCCTCCTTGGGGAAAGAAAGAGAACATTTGTTCCCTGTGAGTCCAGTGGTTCAACTTGAAATCTGCACCAGTTATATCACTGGCGCAAGTCCTCATTGACCTGTGAAGGCAGATCAGGCCCAGGAAGGGGGTCAGGATTCGGCAGGTGCTGCTGCTGAACACATCCCTTTCCCAGACCCGATCTACCCTCCTCCCCACCCTCATTGCTACCCCATTCCACCCACCCCATCTTGCCCTCCCCCTGCTTCCCTCCGACCGAGTACGCAGCCTTACTTGAGATGGCGGGCATCCACAATCCATCGTTGTGCAGACCTGGACACTCACCACTTTTGTCGGTAGCCAGGCCATACTCTGCTCTCCGGTGAAGTCATGTTTGTGAAAGCCGAAAAGCATGCCATGCCGGCAGAACACATGATCCGCAGGCATAGTGCGCTCTTAGGATTGGGCTATAAGGCTGTATATTTATATATATTCATAGGTGAAGGTGCAACAAAGTGTCATTTTACATCTTGCTGGTCCATTTACAATATGAAGTTTAAAATACTTTATCATTCTGATTTCCTAATTAGCATACAGTGGCAATTCTACAACACCCCACCACCACCAGAAGTGACATACGGCTGCAGGCACATACCGAGGCACAGGGCGGGTGGGAGGGCCAAACACACCGCTGACGCTCCTCACTCACCCTGACGAATGGGATGATTCACGCCTCCACTGGCCACAGTGACACTGCCCTGCCCGCCTGCCGCCTGGGGCCCAATCCTGCCATCCAGGGGCCCAACGCCCCAACGCCTCCTCACTGACAACACCTCTGTTGGCATATATAAAAACCTTTAATGCACAGCAGCAGCCACTCAAAACTTGAGGCCCTAAGAAAACTGTAGTTTACTTAGCTTGTGCATAAATCCAGCCCTGCATCACACCCTTGAAAACAAGGACTTGTCAGCTGAGACAATGGAACTTAAGACACAACTAATTTTACCTGCATAATTCCAAGGTTATCTTCCCCTATATCTAGGCTTACCATATCCAAAGGGGGACAGGGTGCCTACACCTTTAACCATTGTAAAAAGAGGGAATTTGGGCAGGTGCAGCTTGTTGCACCCTTCCATTATGAGCTGCACCTGCCCAAATTCCCTCTTTTTACAGTGGTTAAAGGTGTAGGCACCCTGTCCCCCTTTGGATATGGTAAGCCTACCTATATCAGATTGGATAATGTGCTAATAATAATGAACTGGAACCCGAGGGAGTACAGCAGCACAAACAGGCCTATCATCATAAACCTTAGAACTGTATACTGTAAGGTGTAAGTTAGTAACTGCGGTCAAGCTCAGGCTTCTCCAAAATACGCCCACGTTTCTGGAGCGGAGCCACACGTGCACTGATCTGGATCTTCCTTTTTCGATATAAAACAGCTGCGCGTAACTTCCAGTTCACGAAGGTGTGGGAAAAGGAGCTGCGTAACCTCTCACTTCCCTGCTTGTTTGCCTGCTCAAAAAGACTGCGATAAAGCAGCTGGATCATGGGGGTTGAGGAAAAGACGATCTGGGGAGGAAGAGTTCCACCCACCCACCACCCAGCCCTCTTGCAATCTGAAACCACTTCGCAGACACTAGTCACGGAAGAAGCGTCCAGTTCTTCGCGCATGCCACCCCTCCGCGCCCCGGCGTAAATACTGCCTTGCAGGGACGGGCTGGTTTATTGCCCGGTCGTCACTACGACTGTCACTCAGAAATGTCCGCCAGAGAGTTTTAGAGAAGCCTGACAACAGGCAGCAGAAATCAACAGCCAAAGCATTTTATAACTCTGAAAGCTGCTGCTGTTGGTTTTGGCCTGCCAGGGTTACGCAAAGCTTACACAACAGAACCGCCAGCGAAGAAAGAAGTTGCAACCACAGAGCTTTCTTCTTGCCCACAACTTCCTAAAGGCTTCGAACGAGACCGTAACTACTCTGGTGACTGGAGGGGCGGAACGCACCTTCCTAACCCGTCATCGCCGTGGCTAATTTAAGAGCTGCAATCCTATATATGCACTTACCTGGGGACCTGGTTACCTGGGAACTCAATGGAACTTACTACTGAGTAGACATGCCTAGGAATTGCACTGTAGAGAAGTTAGGACTACTCTGCCAAAGCCAATATCAGGGCGACTCTGTCCTCTAACGCTTCTGCTCCCATGTTGCACCCCGGCAGAAAATCCGTATCTTGGGGGTTATTATTATCCATACCTGGGGGGCTTTCTATTCTTCTCTCCCCTGCTGCAGGCTATACGCTCGCGGACCTTGGAACCTCTTTCGCAGCCCACCCTTGCCGTCACTGGAAAAGGGAGGTGGCTGGGGGGAGGAAAGGAAACTGCAAACGGAGCCAGACCGGGGGGAGGGTGAGGAGAGAAAGGAAAAGCCACACAACAGAGCGAGCGACTCCAAGCACCATTGCCGAGAGCAGGCGGGAAATGGAAGCGAACACGCTGCTTATCGATGATAAACTCTTGCCTTGCAGCCGATCTCTGTTTAACATCTGCAGCAAAATGCTTGCTGATATACAGTATCTCAGTGCTTCATTTATTAGACTGTCGTCGGGGCCTGAAGCCTGCCTGAACGTCCTAGACGTGTAAAGTGTAGTTCCTCGGTGTTCTTATGTTCTTATGTTGGTGACAGAGAAGGGCACTCTTCACAAGCTCAGAGAGGCTCCTTATTCTGCCATTTGTTCCATGCACCAGCACTGAGTCCTAGGACTGAACACAGTTCCAGAACTGAGCACCAGCAAACCATCGCACAAAATAAGTCCCGGAATAGCTAAAGGAAAACAGGTGCCTTTTTTTTAAAGTCAGCGGTTCTCAAACGTTTTTGTCTCTGTACACTCCTAAAAGGAGTCTCAGGGTGCCCTGCTGGCACATGAGTAGAATTCCTGGGAGCCCCAGAGCATGCACAAAGAGCCAGAACAGGAGAGGAATGAGGAAGAAGAGCCACAAACAGGGAGGCAGGAGGGAGGGATGAGCAAACAGGGCAGGGGGCAGATGGCAGCCACTTATGAGCCCCTGAAGAGGCCACAGGGAGTCTCAGGGCTCCTAGACACACAGTTTGAGAAACACTTTTTTAGGTTAACAAAGGATTTTGGTACTGTAGTAAGTAAGCCAAACCTGCAACCTGGGAGACTTTTCACTGTCTCTCAGCCTAGCATATCTCCATAGGGTTGTTCTGGTGCAAAAATAAAGGGGAGGGGGAATCTTGCATGGTTTTCTTCTGAGTTCTTTGGTGGAAGAACAAGAATCATTTATGTGCACATCATTTAAGTTTCACATTGGAGGTCTGTGTGGGACCTCTTGGACTTTTGTGACTGTTGTGGCCCTTGCCTGATAACTAAAACATGGGAGAGATTTGCTGGTACTTGTTGGAACAACAGCTGGCAATTGTAGATTTAATGGCACAAATAATTTATAGTGATTTTAAATAAAGTGTTTTTGGTTAACTTCTGGCTCCATGACATTTTCTGATTTACTTCCATGATGTGATTTCACTATCCTCATTCAAATTCCTCCTAAGAATCAATTATCCTTTCCTTGGACGACCCATTCTTGGGTCAATGAAAATTTGGCACCTGCCTTCCAGACCATTGAGAGAAAGTCACATATAATCCCCTGAGTAATTTCTGAACAATCAGAGTTAGGATGGGGCGGTATGAAAATGCAGGCACTGATACCTTGAGGCCTCCTCCTGCAAGGCTCCATGACCTATGATGAGTGACATGTTTGATGGCCATGGTGGCTCACTGGACTGGAGACTCACCGTATGATGGCAGAGCTCCATGTGTTAAAGACTTATACAGCTGGGGTGAGACTGACTCAGGGCCCAATCCTATGGGCCAGCTGCACCGTTGAATCTCGCGTTCTAGTGGCACTGCTTGCTTTACAGCTGTCGCGAAAGGTGACATGCCATAGAGTGCAGCCGAGCCGCCACGGGAGTGGCGAGCGTCCACACACCAACAGCCCCAGGAAAAGCTCAGGTGCCCATAAGTCAGTACAGGGGGCGAGCGGGGGACCAGGGCGGAGACCAGGGTGGGGAGGGGGGGTGTTGAGGCAGGGAAGGGGGCAGTATCAGTGGTAGTGGTACCACCGATATCCTTTCTGCCTCCTGTTGGTGAAACATCAGAAGTAAGGGTTTCAGTGCCCCAAACTTAGCAGGGGTCAGGATGCTCATAAAACACTATTAACATGCACACAAGGGGCAAATCTTTTGTGTGTGCAGCAGGGATTGAGTGCAGTGGCCAATGGTACAACATAGTAGAATGGTATATATAAGAACGAAAAAGGCAAAAGCAAAGGTGCAACAATAGATAACTTTTATTTTGGAGATACCAGTTCAATAACACTGGTCTACGAAAAAAATATTTTTTTCTGGCCTGGATTTTTGCAGCTGTTTTAGACTAATTTCAGAGTGCTGATTCCAAATCTGGCATCAGTTTTTGTCCATCACATCAGGTGTTTGAGATATCAAATATTGCATTTGATAAAATCAATGAAAAACAGCAAATTTACACTGGTCTACAATTTTTTTTTCTGGCCTGGACTTTTGCAGCTGTTTTAGACTAATTTAAGGGTGCTGATTCCAAATCTGATCTCAGATTTGCTCTATCACATCTCGTTTTTATGCTATCAGCATACCCTATATTCATTTATTTTACCCGAAATTAACTCTTTTTCACTTATTATTGCAGACCTCTTGCTGGGGGCATGCCAAGCCCTGCCCCTTATCTGCCCCATCAGCAGCTAATTAAGTGTTAATTAACATGGATTTTAAATTGTAATTGTAATTTTAAATTGTAATTATTTTCTGAGCCCTTCTGTCTCTCTGATTTTGGTTTTGGGCTTATTTTTGTACTCTGGAAAATGTACTTTGGTGGGGTGGGGGAGGGAGGAGCTGATTTTTGGGAAGTGTGACTTGGAGAAAAAAGAGATCCTTGCATCTCTCTCTCTCTCTCTCTCTCTCTCTCTCTCTCTCTCTCTCTCTCTCTCTCACACACACACACACACACACACACACACACACACACACACACACACACAGAGTTAAATGAGACATTTTTCACATTTAAAATTGTGTTAGTACTTTTTTTACTTAATGATTAATTACCTAATTAATTAATTAATGCAATTAATTAGCAGTTAATTAGCAGAGGGTACTTCAGAAAATTGGACTGTGATAAGGGGGTACCCAGTCAACACACTTTTTCTGGCATAAGGTATTCCAATGGTTTTAAGGTAATTTTGCGGAGCTGATTCCAAATCTGGCATCAGGTTTGGCATCATGAAAATGGGGTATGCCGATAGCATAAAAACGAGATGTGATAGAGCAAATCTGAGATCAGATTTGGAATCAGCATCCTGAAATTAGTCTAAAACAGGTGCAAAAGTCCAGGCCAGGAAAAAAAATTGTAGACCAGTGTAAATTTGCTGTTTTTCATTGATTTTTTATCAAATGCAATATTTGATATCTCAAAAACCTGATGTGATAGACAAAAACTGATACCAGATTTGGAATCAGCGCCCCAAAATTACCTTAAAACCATTGGAATACCTTATGCCAGAAAAAGTGTGTTGACCAGTGTAATAGGGAGGGGAATCAATAATAAAAATTCAATTCAATATATTCAGTCAGTCACACAACTAGGCCCTGGCTAAATGTAATCAGTTTCTAGACAAAAAAGAGAAGATGGTGCATGTAATGGTGCAAGAAGGGAGGGAGGGGGAAGTAGGACACAGGGAACTCCTGGGGGAGTAGTGTCTGAGAAACAAGGGGGGTTGTGGTAGTGGGAGGGAGATGAAAGAGGAAAAGGACTGGGGAAAGAAGCTGGAAAATACCAAGGTGAAAGACTGGCAGAATTGCAGTTGTCTGTTGCCTGAAAAGCTGGAGAAGAGGCAGAAATCAACAGGCACAGCATGTTATAATTCTGAGGCTAGCTTCTTCTGTTGTTGATGTTGTGATGGCACCTGGTCTAGACGTCTTTGAAAGGGGATTGTTGGACAGATTTATGGAGGGAAAGTTCATCACAGGTTACACTCCGGGATGACTGTACTATACTGTATATGCAACCTCCGGGTTTTAGAGGTAGCCAGAAAGTGAAGAAGAACTAAAGAGCCTCTTGATGAGGGTGAAAGAGGAGAGTGCAAAAGTTGGCTTGAAACTCAACATTAATAAAACTAAGATCATGGCATCTGGGCCCATCAATTCCTGGCAAATAGAAGGGGCAGAAATGGAAGCAGTAACAGATTTTACTTTTCTGGGCTCCAAGATCACTGCAGACGGAGACAGCAGCCATGAAATTAAAAGACGCTTACTCCTTGGAAGGAAAGCTATGGCAAACTTAGACAGCATAATAAAAAGCAGAGATA
Source organism: Plestiodon gilberti rubricaudatus (assembly GCA_026170595.1). Classification (NCBI taxonomy): domain Eukaryota; kingdom Metazoa; phylum Chordata; class Lepidosauria; order Squamata; family Scincidae; genus Plestiodon; species Plestiodon gilberti. Next base: position 27,425,733 of record JANXHW010000003.1, on the reverse strand, counting down.
TCACCATGCCAACAAAAGTTCGTATAGTCAGGGCGATGGTGTTCCCAGTAGCAATGTACGGTTGCGAGAGTTGGACCATAAGGAAGGCTGAGCGCCGAAGAATAGATGCTTTTGAACTGTGGTGCTGGAGAAGACTCCTGAGAGTCCCTTGGACTGCTAGGAGATCAAATCAGTCAATCCTAAATGAAATCAACCCTGACTGTTCCCTGGAAGCAGTGGCGTCACGACGACGCGCGACACCCCTGAGCGGGGGCGCGCGTCACCCTTAAGGGGGAGGCTCCGCCCCCGCGCGTGACATCACGCGCAGGAGCGGAGCGCCCTCCCCGCTCCGTTTTCGGCTCATTTTGGAGCCAAACGGAGGCGAGGGAGGGCGGGCAGGCCCACCTGCTCCGCAAAAACTGTAAGTAAGGGGCATCGCGCGTCATCCCTATACGCGCGACGCCCCCCGGCGGCCTGCCCCCCCCGCTTCCCCCCGTCGACGCCAGTGCCTGGAAGGACAGGTACTGAGGCTAAAGCTCAAATATTTTGGCCACCTAATGCGAAGAGAGGACTCTCTGGAAAAGACTCTGATGCTGGGAAAGATTGAAGGCAAAAGGAGAAGGGGAAGGCAAAGGATGAGATGGTTAGACAGCATCACCGATGCTGAAAAATCATCACATCAAGCTACAGGCATATGCAGATGACTTGGTGTTTATATTTGAAGATCCAAAAGAGACCTTACCTATACTTAAAGAAGACTTGTTAGAATATGGTGCTGTAGCAGGTATGATGGTGAATTATCAGAAGACAAAAATATTGCTCAAAAATGTGAATTCAAAAGAAATTGGAGACATCAAGGAATTGGGTTTCCAGATAACCGAGAAGGTTAAATATTTGGGCGTTAATCTGTCAAAAAAAGTGAGTTCTTTGATGCAGGATAATTATATTAAGATATTGGAAGTAATTCAACAGGACTTGGAGAGATGGAAAAATTTACAATTGTCAATAAGTGGAAAGGTTTCAGTAATCAAGATGAATGTTTTACCTAAGTTACTCTTTCTGTTCCAAACAATTCCAATAATTATGAAAAAAACTTTCTTCGTTGATTTAGACAAGATGACAACAAGATTTATTTGGAGTGGCAAGAAACCTCGTGTTCGTTTGAAACTGTTACAAGATCAAAAGAAGAGGGCAGGGATGGCCGTCCCGAACTGGTTGTGTTATTATCAAGCTACAGTTCTGCTATGGGTTCGAGATTGGGTTTTGAAAAGTAAAGAGAACTATGTTACCCTAGAAGCAGAAGGGCTAGAAGTTGGATGGCCTGCCTTTTTGATTTATGATAAAGCTAAACATTATGCGTTTTTTAAAAGACATACTTTAAGGAAATCTTTACTATGGGCATGGGAGCAGGTTAGATATAAGGTTTATGATAAAATACCCGGCTGGGTGAAACCCTTAGAAGTGGCTAACAGACCAGATTGGATAAAAGATTCTCAAAATAGATCATATAAAGAACTGATTGATCCCCAGGGGAAACTATGGGATGAGAATCAATTGAGGATGAAAGGTATCCTGATGGACACTTGGTTTCAAAATCAGATTAGAAGCAGGATACGGGAAGATCAAAAAGTGGGTTTTCACCTGGGTGATACTGATTTTGATAAGGTATTTTTAAATGATGATGACAAATATGTAACTAAAATGTACAATTTTTTGCTGGACTATGAGATGATAGATGAAACAGTTAAAGATGTTATGATACAGTGGTCACAAAATTTGGGACGAGAGATTTATTTTCAAGAGTGGGAACAAGTTTGGAATTCTGGTATTAAAATGGTTAAAGCTGTTGCATATAAAGAGAATCTTTATAAAATGTTTTATAGATGGTATTTAACACCTAAGAAGTTATGCAAGATGTATAAGAATGTCTCGAGTACTTGTTGGAAATGCAACAATTTGGAAGGTTCTTTTTTCCATATGTGGTGGACATGTGAAAAAGCAAGAAAATTTTGGAGGATGGTCCATGCGGCATTGGAAGGGATATTACGACATACGCTGTTGTTCGTACCAGAATTATTTCTTTTGAATATAATGACATCAGTAGTATTTCAAAAAGATAAATATATTATTATACATATAGTTACTGCTGCCAGGTTGTTATATGCTCAGCAGTGGAAAGTTGAGACGATACCAGATATTGATGAGTTAATAATTAAGATTTATGACTTGATAGAATTAGATATTTTAACGGAAAGATTAAGAGAAGGAGATGTTAAAATGAAATTAGATTGGTGGCAACCATTTTATGATTGGTTGAAAAGATAAAATAAAATATTAGATTATTAGTAGATGTAAGGAGGTAAAAAATAGTGGGGTTGGAATATGTATGAAGCTAATTTTATTTAGCATAACTGAAGAGTGTGAATAGTCATTTTAATGTAGTTCGACGTCCGTTAGTTATTTTTCCCATTTGTTTCATGTTGGTTACCCTTGTTCCCATATGATTTCCCTTACCCTATTATCCCTGTAGTTTCTGTGTTAATAAATAATAAAAATTATCAAAAAAAAAATATTTTGGCCACCTAATGCGAAGAGAGGACTCTCTGGAGAAGACTCTGATGCTGGGAAAGATTGAAGGCAAAAGGAGAAGGGGAAGGCAAAGGATGATATGGTTAGACAGCATCACCGATGCAACGAACATGAAAATGAGCGAACTCAGGAAGATAGTGGAGGACAGGAAGGCCTGGTGGGATATGGTTCATGGGATCACGAAGGGTCGGACACGACTTAACGACTGAACAACAACAACAATCTCTGAATGCCAGATGCAAGGGAGTGGCACTGGCAACAGGATAGGGTATCTTGTTATCTTGAGTGCTCCCCGAGGCATCTGGTGGACCACTGTGAGATACAGGAAGGAAGCTGGACTAGATGGGCCCTCCCTTGGCCCGATCCAGAAAGGCTCTTTTTATGTTCCGTTTCAGCCTGCCCGGGTCACGCAAGGGTCTTGCGGCAAGGCTTGTACAACAGACGCGCCAGCGAGGGAAGAAGGGGCAGCCAGAGATCTCACTTTCTCTTGCCCGCCCTTCAGCTCGCCTGTCATTTCCTAAGACTTGGAAAGAAACCGTAACTCTGCCGCCTGGTGGGGCGGAACCCTCGTTCTGAATCCTCACTCTCATCGCGATGACTGATTCACTGGAGAGGTTTAGAAATTAGGACTGCACTGCCAGAACCGGTTTCATTTCAGGCTCAGTCTAAGCTCCGCTCACTGCTCCCGGGAGTCCCGGCAGAGAATCCATACCATGCGTGGGGATGATTTCGCGCTTTCTAGTCTCCTCTTCAATCCCCGACCCCAGCTGCACGCTATACGCTCTGGCGGACCGCGGAATCTCTTCGAGGCCAGACCATGCCGTCACGGGAAAAGGGAGGTGGCTGGGGGAAAAGACAGGAAGCGGAGCCGGGCGGGCGGGCAGGGGAGAAGAGAAAGGAAAAGCCGAACCGGAGACCCAGCGGCTCCTGGCGCGATTGACAAGAGCAGCAGGAAATGGAAGGCGACACTTCGCCTACTGATGGTAAAACTATTACCCTGCAGCCACATGTCGGTATACTATGTATACATACAGTATTGCTGCGCTTTGTTTCTCATATTAGAGCATCGGGGCCAGAAGTCCACCCGAGACTGGTGATGAGAGAAAGGCAGTTCGTACATGCTCAGGGGCACACCCGTCCATTATTCTGTCATATATTCCAGGATGAGGACTGAGTACACACAGGACTGAGTACCTACAAATATTATCACAATTAAGCCCTGCAATAGCCTGAGGAAAATGGGTGTGCTTCTTTAAGGTTAACAAGGGATTTCTGGTATGGTGGTAAGGATCAAATTATTTCCATCAAGTTATTTCCCTAGGTTTAGTATAACATGGTTCAGGAAGTCTTTGCAATACAAATTTCAAAATGGTTTTCTAACAATCCACACTGTGCATCTTTATTGTTACATGTTTAATAGTGTTTCCAGTTGTTACAGCGGTTGCTGAAAAAACATTGGGTTTGCCCCCAGGATGCTTTCTAGGGCAGTGCTGCTTAGCAGCTGGAGCATTGGGCTGAAGAGGCTCAAGTTCTATAATGAGGTGACCTTGGAGTTTTCACTGTTTCTCTGCCTAGCCTACCTTCATGGGGTTGTTGTGGTGCAAATATAAAATGGGGGAGGGAAGCACCTTGCATGGTATCCTCCTGAACTCTTTGGAGGAAGAACACGATAAACATGAGCAAATTCACTATCTCCATTCATTATCTGTAAAATGGAATTGGTTGCTAAACTAGATAGGCCTTCGGCCCGATCCAGCAGAGATGTTATGTTGTGGTAGCATCAGAAAAAAATAACATAGTGAAGAGTGTGCATAACATCCTGGTGAGATCAGAGGTAGTAAATTATACACAGAAATAATCAGATGTAACATTTAAAGTGCTATTTATTTAAATTAGATGCTCAAACCCAGTGTATTATCTTTGAAATCTGAATTATCTCTTCACATACAAAGTATGGGTATGTTCCTTGCCTGCCTGTGGAAGGATTTCTAGGCGGCTCAACAGAGCCCTGTTTCTCCAACCTCTCCACACATCAAGGCACTGAGGAATGGGAGATTTGGCCAAGCCTCCCATATCTTCATTCCACTCTTTCGCTTCATTCAGTTACGCCCATTAACCTTCTATTCCTTGCAATGGCCTGTTGCACTGCATGTCATTCCATGGGGACCTCTGTGAGACTGCAGAGCCCATGCTGGGAAGGATCATGATACTCTATATCAGTGGTTCCCAACCTTTTTTTTTTAGCACCAGGGGACCCCCTTTTGTAGAATGACAATCTGTCAGGGGCAGGGGCCCCCTAAGACCTAGGGCCAGAAGTGATGTCAGTAAGCAGGAAGTGATGTCATTGTTTTGAACAAGTTACACTGTTTAATAAATCACATTTTAAAAAATAGATCACATTTTTAATGTTGTACTCATAAGCAGCCCCATGGGGGGGGGAGTGAGCTAATATTAACGGTGATGCTAAAAGGCAAGCAAAAAGTAAAACAAGGTGAGCAAACAAGCCCCAAGAGAGCATCGGACAATTCTTTCTCTGCGGGGGGGGGGGGGGAGGACTGAGCCGCCATCTTGGGTGTGAACATCCCGCAACACCCCATAAACCGCTTCATGACCCCCTTGGGGATCCTGACCCCCAGGTTGGAAACCACTGCTCTATACTGTATGTATAAATGTGTTATACCAACAATAATAAAATGAAATCATTATCCATTTCAGTGTAGTGTTTAAAGCAAGAGCATCCCTCATAAATAGGTATATTCTGGCATAATAGTTATGAGAGCTGCAGCCATAATCTTAGGTTACAGAAGTACTGTACTCTTAATGACTCAAGCTCGTTCCCTGTAAGGAAGCTTGATAATCAGCATTAGCCAAGAGCAGAACAAACATGCACACAAGGATTTCATCTGAAGTCAGCAAAATACAAGAGTTAGTTCTGTTAGGATCTACGCTGATTTCGACGTGGTCCATGTTCAAAATACATGAAATCCTATATGGGGGGGAAAAGACCAAGGTAAATTTTAATTTTTCATTTTCTAAATTAGAACAATTTCTAAATTTTTGAAATCAGAACTGCTTAAATGAGAAGAGCCTTGGGATGGAATCCATAGACAAAACCAAGCATGATGAAGGCAGAAAAATAGGATTCCAGATGTAGTGGGTTTTGTTTGAATTCTTGCTAGGAAATCCCATGCTAGCAATAACCATCACTGTAACCATAGATTGCATCCAAGTGAATGATATAATGCTAGTTCCTAAATACATGCCATCATCTTTAGAATTTCATTTACAGCGCAATCCACACTAACTTTAGACTGGCGGAGCTCTCTCTCCGCCAGTCTAAAGTATCGCAAACGTGCCAGAAAGCACTCCGCTGCCCTCTGGTCCCAGCACCCACCAGTGGAGATAAGTCCTGCACCAGTCAGTGCAGGGGTGGGGGAAGGTGGGCAGGGGTGTGGAGGAAGGGGGCCTTTTGCCAGGCTGGGAGGGGGCAGGGATATCGGTGACGTGCTTCGCCGATATCCTCGGCCCGTTCCCAGGCCTGGCCGGCCATACTTCCCCACCCCGGATGTACATCAGCTTCAGAGCTGGCATACATCTGAGGAGGCCCATAGGGCCCCAGCCGGCATGCACCGTGGAAGTCCTGAGGTGCTCCTGGGCTGCCCTGAGGCAGCCCTTTAGGCCAGCCGTGTATCTTTATGCAGGATTGCGCCGTTAGTTCAGCAGGCTTTCCTCTTTCCATTCCACACATTTCTGCATTCTTGAATCAATGAAAAATTGGCATCTGCCTTCCAAAGCGGTTTCAGCTACAGCAATTCAAACAATGACTTTTGTCATTAAATCTAAAATTCTAACCAGTGTTAGCAAACTTCTCCCATGTTTTCATGATCACGTAGGTATGTGACATACTTGCACCACCCTCCACAACAACGACAAAAATCCTGGCAGTCCCATAGGGCTCCAACGAGCCCTGTAAGTCCCTGAGGTTCAGGCACACACATAAAGATCCTTACACAAGATCCCATAAGCAACACCTTCAATGCTATATGAGTCATGAGATTATGCATTACAGCCCAATCCGAGGCCGCCTGCAGGATCCCATGCACCGCCAAGGGCAGGCCCCCCGCAGCGGTAAGTCTACTCAGGGAACGGGACGCTCGTCCCCTTCCCAGAGTGTAACCGGGGCTGGGGCCGATCGGTCTTCTTGGAATTCCACCAGCTATTTTGCTGGCGGAAGTCGGGGAGGCCGTGTAACGGCTCAGCTGCCCAGCGGGGGCCTGGATATAGCCGGGGAGGCTGGGCCTATGGCCGCCCTCCCGGCTATGCCGACCCTCTCCCCCGTCCGTCGACACACACACCTGTCTGCCGGATGCTACCTTTCCTGGGTCTGTCGGCTGGGCGAAGGCTCCATTGGCGGAGCAGGGAAGACCAGTCTTTCGCCTGCCTTCCCTTCTCGAAAGTAGTCACAAACGTGCTTTATGGCACGTTTGCGACTAATTTGGGCAACAGAACACTCGTTCTGCCGCCCGTATTTAGATCAGGATTGCGCTGTTAGTAAAGTATGATTCTCTTAGGGTGCAATCCTATACACACTTTCCTGGAAGCAGGTCCCACTGAATTCAATGAGACTTATTTCTAAGTAGACATGCATAGGATTGTGCTGTTAGACTTACCAAGAGGAAGCAGGACCCAAGCAAGAGTGCTTTCATATTAATATCAAGATCTAGCGGGAACCGGAGTCCAAAGATGCTAGCATCTGTCGCAGCCTCCCTTGCCAAGCCAGTCCACTGCTTAGATATTTCTCCAATTGCAGATTTCCCATCTAGCGACTTCACCTGATTTTTAAGTAAATATATTAAAACTTTGAGTGCAAAAAAACCTTATTTGGATAGTCATCCAAAAAGTATGAAAGTGAACATCGTTAAGTAGTACACTTCCTATTCTGAGATATGGCAGGTTCTTCCTCTCAAGCAAAAATTGTTTTGGAACCACTTAAAAGATTACCAAACATATTGTGGCATGGGTTTTTGGGAAGGAGGATGTTTTTTCAGGCAAGGTTAAAAAATAAAGCATACATTTAAGTCAGATGTACATCATCACAATATAAAAAAAATGACATGTAAGCAGATGAAACCACAGCGCTCCACTACAAAATGCAAATAAAATACGGTACTCAAATTAATGCAGAGTCATTTGTCCATAAACGTGGAAAAAGCAAAACATATCTACCAGCAAGCTGAAAGCAAAGCAGTTATATCAGTGTAAACTAAAACAGGAAGTAAAGAAGTTCTGTCGGTGGCATGTTTATTTTGATGTGGTAGCAGGGAGCAAACCTTTGAAAAATCAGCACAGAAAAAAATCTCTTATACTAAGCATTGCTATTCTGTAACTGCGGCTGGAGAGCTGAGGCATGCTGAAGGCCTCCCAGGGGAATTCATAGACTGAAGCAAGGATTGAATCTGGGAAGTCCCACTTCACAGCTTGGCTTCTCTTACCCACTCACAAGCTCAGTTCAGTATAATATGCAAGGATCCAGTTGAGATGTGAGCAAAGCCTGGATACACTGTTATCTATGCTTTGGTCACATCTCAACTGGGTTCTTGCAATGTACTCTATGTGAGGCTGCCTTTGCAAGCTATTCAGAAACTGCAACTGGTTCAGAATGCTGCAGCCAGGTTGTCAATGGGGGGGGCACACAAGGGGAGCAGCACAGCACTCCCGCCTTGTGAGAACTACACTGGATTCCCAATTCACGACGACGGTGGTCATTACCTTTGAAGTCTTATACAGCTGGGACCTAATATACCTTAAGGACTCCCTTGTACTGAATCATATGCATGTACCATCTGTTGAGATCTTTGGGGGAGGCTCTGGACCACACACTATCATGGAATGAGACTTGATTGGCATGCATGTGGGAAAGAACCTCCCTAGCAATAGTTTCTTGGATACAGAGCTCAGGGGGTTCGTGATGCCCACTCAGGTTCTCATAGGGTACTTAAGAAAAACTTGTTTCATTAGGTGCTTTTTTTTTTTAAGGAAGGAGGTACAGTGGCTATTTCTGCTGATGGAGTTTTTGGTAAATTGGTTTTCTTAATTTGTTAATTGTTTCTACATGTTTATATCTTGCTGTTAGCTACCTTGTTACTTTAACAAAAAGGCAACTTAAAAATGAGGAAAATAAATAAATACCAGAGTAATAGGGCCTTATCAACATATAGGATAAATGGCAACTTAGTGCCCAAAATATCAGCTGAGAAGGAATTTGGATCTCTCAGCTGCTCAGTAATATCATTAATAAAAAAAATGGAGCCAGAAGACAGCCCTGGTGCATGTTTTGGGCAGGTGGAATTTCACTGGGTAGTTGACCATCAATAATGCTCAAGTTCGTATTAGTATATATTTCTCACTAATAAAAATAACCTTGTATCACAATGAAAACAGATATGAAATAGCTCAACCCAAAGACCTTTATCACCACAGGCTAAATAAAAAAGCTGCAAACAAATCAACAGAGGCCACAAAGTTGTTGCTTACATTTTCCAATACAGGATATGCATTTTTGTGAAAAGATGGTATTAAAAAAAAGGCACACTGCCCACCTTTTTGTCTGTGATAATGATTTTTGTATCTGATAATGGTTGGTAGCCAACAATAATATTGTAGTTGGTTCTGCTGCCCAACCCTCCCATTCTACAAGAAGAAATCTAATTTAAATCTTAAAGAGGTCTAAGATTCATTTACTGCCCTTCTGATGTATAAAAACACCCAGATGAAAATTCCAGACCTCGGGAAATATGCCTCTGTTATTTGTGTGTGAAGAGTTTCACCAAAATGGCAGTCCACCGCTGATCCACTTAACACGAAGAGTTCTGGTGGCATCATATTTTCCTGTGGAGTTTTGTCACTTGACAATTAATGGATTTGTGTCACTTGACAATTAATGGATTTAAGAAGGTCATGCTTTTAACTGTGGACCAAGATGGAGTATCTTATCTCCATGAAGCCTTTCTAAGTGCTTGGGAAGCATGTAGAAAAGATGGACTCATACTGAAAGCAGATTATAAACATGACTCAGCCAACAAAGGTTCAATTATAAGGGACCTACTGACAGCAATTCATCTCACGTATTATTATGCAAATTGAGCCACAGTAGAAAATGTCTGTGTATACCTAAATCCATCTCTGAATTTCGTGATCTCTGCGATTTGATGGAATCCAGTTTCAGAACATGATCAGTTTTAAATTGTACCCTGCAAACACTCACAGCCCAATCCTAATTAACTCTCCGCATGGCGATGCAATGGTGTCAGCATAACTACCACTGTATCCTGCAGGGGAGTTTGGGCCACTGGGGTAAGCCCCAGCAGTCGCTATGGGTCAACTTGGACCTTTGCCAACTTGATCGTTGGTGCAAGTCCAAGTTGATCCATGAATGTGGATTAGGCCTGAGAAGGGGATCAGGATTCGGTGTGCATTGTCACCGCCAAACCTGCCCCCTCCGAGGCCCAATCCACCCTCCTCCCTGCCTCCCTACAACCTCCTGCACTGGCTTACCTGCACCGGCAGGCATCCAGCATCCGTCTTTGCACAGACCCAGCTGCTCGCCACTTGTTGTGGTGGCCAGTTCCCATGTACTGACCTAGTTGCATTTGCAACTGTCATAAAGCTGTTTACACCAGTGAAACGTGTGTTCCGCCAGCGTAAACGGCAGATAGGATTTGACCATCAACATCTTAGCTGTCCACTTCATGCATCTAATGAAGGAGGTTCTTTACTCATTTGTTAGTCTTTAAGATACTACACGAAACTGTTGATTGTTTCTGCTGACAAAAGGCCAAAACAGATCTGATATGGGATCCATGGTAAAATCTAAATTAAAAACAACAACTTATCATTGGGAGCTCCAATTGGTCCAGGCAACAGTCCTGGGAAAGGGGAGAAATCTTCTTCCCCCACACCCTTTCCCCCAATCGAAATTCGTTCCTTTTCCCAAAGCTGCCATTAGCCCCACTCAGGGGAAAGAAAAAATTAAAAAGGCAGAGTCCTGTATTGTGTCTGCAGTATTTCTGCGGCAGGATGCAGATCAGAACAAAATTCTACATGGTAAAAAGGGGCATATATGAACTCATAACTAAGGATCTGAGACATTAGTAAGCCCAGAGACTGGTCAACAGGACGGGGCTTGCTTCTTATTCTGTATAGTAATGTACGTACTTTAATGGCAAAGTGTCCGATTCTGCCTTAGTAGCCAGCCATGTTAAAATGTCTTTTCACCTTGAGGGCACAATCTGATTGCTGCTACAGCTGATGAAGTGTCCTCTTAGAATTTGATTTTCAAAAATGCATGCTTTCAGATGTAGGCCTGAAATTCCAGGATTGCTGGTACTGATGCACATAAAATCTCATTTTTAAATTTGTTTGTCTCACTACAGAATGAGTTATGATCCTCTTGTTCCTGATCTAATCATCTGTAATTAGTAAAAACAGAGCCTCATAATTTTAGCTTAATTTGATTATGGTGTCAGGATTTGGGAGCCGCTCTGGTTGTACAATATTCTGAAGAAAATGACCTTCAATACCTTACTGAAGCCAAAGACGACATGTTTGTACTATAGTTGCAATGGCAGGGCTGTGACGCAACACGGTTGCATACGCCAAGCTGCAGAGTGGACCAGAGTTGTGCCCTGATACCCCCACACCTGTTCCCATGAGTCAGTACAATGGCTATTTTGCCTCCCAATGTTCAGGAATATAGTACACAGAAAAAGCAAAACAGATATTTAGTGTGGGCATACCTCGAAATAAATATCTGCACAACAGCGGCATGGCACACAGGGCCCCTCCATTTTGAGTACATCCTCTCTGGTCTCATTTTGGAGAGCAAATCTAGGCTGGCAGGGGTGCCACTTCTGTTTAACATAGCCAATAATTGTGCCTGGTGGGGCTTGAACTTCAACCTTCAAATTAAAACAAAGGGCAACATTAGAATGTTTCTAGTGCAAGCGTACTACTAGAAATTACCATCAAAGTTTAACCCTTATAATGAAGAGTAATCGCACAGTTTTTCTACTGCAGAGTGGTTTGGACAATACTTTACTTGTCTGACCTGTCCCACATGATTAAGGATATGTGCGCTCACGTCCTGCTCCTTCCCCTCACTCGTGGGCCAGTTTCCTTCATCGTGTTAAAAGTAGGTTGAGCAAAAGGTGTAGAGCAGCACTTCAGATGAGCTGCCTCCACCATGGGATTCAGAAAACTCACCAGGAAGTGACAGAAAGGGCCAGAACGGGCATGCACTGTGCACACATCCTTAATCAGATGAAGCTCCTTGGATGATTAAAGTATTATCTGAACTGGCTCACAAATAAGAATTGGAGGGTTCACAGTCAGGGAAGACCAAGGAGGAGAGGGAGGTGGCATCATGGATAAGCAAATCCAAAGAAGACATACAGATGTGCCCCCAGAACTCTACCAAATAACCTTTTATTTAAATCACTAGAAATGGAAAAGTCCATTAGTGTGTTTCTCATGTCACCCAGGGCATGTCACTGCCTCTAGTATCCTGAGGCCTGTGGTAGTTTTTGCCTCTTAAGGTTTTTGATACTGGAAGGCAGTCACAGTGCAATAGTAGGCATGCCTATTCAGAAGCAAGCCCTGTTGATTCCAATGGAACTTACTCCCAGGAAAGTGTAAAAGGATTGCAGCCTCAATCAATAAAGCTACAATGCTGCAAATGCTGACTTGGGAGGAAAGTCACATATACGGTAACTCCGTTAGCATCCATATGTGCTATGTCCTGACCCTCCACTTCCATTTTCCCCTCCTCCATTCTGCACATTTATGTCTTCATTCTTTTCCAAGAAGTTAGGTTTTTCTGCAGTCTACCCAGCAACTAGGTTAGGAACTGCATTTTATTCTTGCTTTCCCCCTCCCTTGTGTTGTACACATCTCCCCCAAATACAGTACATTGCCTGTGTTGCCCCTACATTTTTGTCTCTCCTGTCCTTGTAAAATATGAAGTTTCCTTGAGCCAATTTCACTAATGTCCTTAGTGAAACTGTGTGTGCATAGGACCCAGAAATGTCCAGTAACAGCTTGCATCAAAGCATGCATATGGAGAAACAAATGCCGGTAAACATGTCTTAAATGAAACAAACTGATTTACCATTGTCAGAATGTTTCACTTAAAGCCGGCACCATGGCATCTGATCAGAAGAGGTTCTCTGTCACTACTATACTGGAATGTTAAGCAATGCAAACAGCACAGGAGAGTTCCCACAGTGATGACACCAAAGTGGTGAAAGTGAAGTCCATATCAGTTAAAATGTAGACATCTTGAGGACCAACCAAGCTTCTATGAAGTTGCATAAGAAGAAATCCAAAACTCCATCATCTTTTTGTGGCCAGAAAAGTTAACAAGTGGCTTACCTCTTGCAAGCAGCAAATGCAAGGACAGCAGCAAATGGAACACTGGAAGGTCCTTGACAATTGCATGACCACTTGGCTCCTACTGTCAAAGAGCTTGATGGTGAAGGGCCGCAATGGCCCGTAACAGTTCAGGGTGAAGTCATCGTTTTCCTCAGCTGCAAAGTACACCATCTGGCCCAGGGAGTTTTTGACTTCATATCTGTTGCAGGTTTCAAAGCCACTTATCACTGGAAAGGAAGCAACATCAATTCAGTTGTGGAGTTGATCCAAATGCTCGTCACTAAACAACAACAATGAACCACTAACTCCATCTTAAACCTGAAACACCGAAACCTAAGAGCACTCAGTCCCTTATCTGTCCAACTTGCAAAACAATACATCTAATTATATATGAAGACATATAGGTGTCCATTATCAACCTCTCAAAATCACCCAACTAGTTGATTATGTATCCCATGAGAAGTGAAATTACTTTGTCTCATTAAGAGAGATAAAAAGAAGGATGTCAAGCAGCATTTGGCTGGTCATTCCCAGAAACAGAATGCTGGTAGTGATGACTTAAACACATCTCTCCTGCCTGGTTCAGTTGGAAATTGGATGCAGCAAATAGAGTTATTTTTCAAAAGAAGAATTAGGAAAATTGCTCAGTGATTCCATAGCCCACTTCAAAACTTGTTCCTAGTGACCTCATTGGAAGAACAATGAGCCCTGAATCTTCCCCTACTACATGATGAGTTCCCCTACCTGGCTGCTGCTTTGCAAGCGATCGTGCTAGCAGGAATGGAGTAATTCTCTTCCCCTTCTGCTCCTTCACTAGTGCTTTGAAAACTGCTATGACAGCTTCCCGGAGACAAGGAATGAGGGAAAAAATTAAATAATTACGTTTCCCAGCATCCCTAGTGCCTGGACAGCTGTCACGTCACCCTTTAAAACCGTGGTTCCCAAAGTGGGCTGTACCACCCCTTGAGGGGTGTTAGGATTACCTAGGGAGGCACTAAGAAGCAAGGGGGCAGTAGAGGGGCGCTGGAATTGGGTTCCTCCAAGTGCATTGTTTGTTTATGTACGACTGACCAGGCTACAACCTAGAGCGAAACGCCTTCCTTGCTTCATCTTTGAAGTTTTACTGCTCTTACTGCTTTCCAAGTTATTTCCTTTGGTCATGTTTCTTTGGTCATCAACCTTGTTGAATAAATTAAACTAAAAAGTTTTAATTGGATTTTGAATAAATGTACAATTGTTGTCACCGTTTTGAATTTTACCATTGCTATCTTCCTTAGCAACTTATCTCCCTAAATGAAATCAACCCTGACTGTTCCCTAGAAGGACAGGTACTGAGGCTGAAGCTCAAATATTTTGGCCACCTAATGCGAAGAGAGGACTCTCTGGAGAAGACTCTGATGCTGGGAAAGATTGAAGGCAAAAGGAGAAGGGGAAGGCCAAGGATGAGATGGTTAGACAGCATCACTGATGCAACGAACATGAAAATGAGCGAACTCAGGAAGATAGTGGAGGACAGGAAGGCCTGGCGGGATATGGTTCATGGGATCACGAAGGGTCGGACACGACTTAACGACTGAACAACAACAATATTACTTAGTGGGTCATGAAAACCGCTATTCTGAAGAATGTTTTGTATAGGGTAGGGTGGGGGGCACTGGGGATGAGTCTATGGAACCAAGGGGGGCAGTGGCCTGAAAACATTTGGGAACCACTGCTTTAAAGCATCAGGGAGGAAGGAGACTGGGGGAGGGTTCTGTTGCTATTGTCCCAGCCAGGTAGGTGAATGGGAAGGAAGGTGAGCTTTTCCCCACAACAGATTAAAATCCAAGCCAGAGAATACCTCTGAGGCACAGGGAAGCTTGGCTCACAATACTGATACACTTTATTATTTATATTTATTGTACAATATTTATATTCTTGCTTTTCAACCATGGCAGGCTCCCAAAGCAGCTTATCATTATTTTAAGCAATTCAAAACCATACCAGGTAGGAGAGTTTCTGAGATCTGAGATCAAGGTAGGCAGTAGAAGAAGCTGCAAATGGCCCCAGGAACTGGTTGATGTTAAAGATGCCAGCCCACCAAACCACCCACTCTGTTGCTCCTTCCAAGTCCGCCAAATCCACATTCCAAATCAGGCCATTATTAAAGGTGGAGATATCATGAAATGCTGAACTGGATGGACCGTCTGTCTAACATGCCAATTCCGACAGTCTTCTTTTTTACAAGGCACCCCAGCTGTGCTTCTTCCACCAAGGAGGAGACTGGCAGTATCAGTGTCAAAAAAGTGTGTGTGTGTGTGTGTGTGTGTGTGTGTGTGTGTGTGTGTGTGTGTGTGTAATCTTACATTCAATGACTTGCCCTTCTCATGATCTGTATATACTTAACTACAATGTATTTCTTGCTTATTTTAAAGCCATTCTTTTTAAGTAGCGCTGAAAGTGTCTGGGGCCTGTTTACCTTTGAGCACACCTCCATCCACATGCTCCTCCCCACTCCCCATTTGTCAGGTTTTATAGAATTTGGAGGGCAAGGTGCCCAAACCATGCCAAATCTATTGGAAGCAAATTTAGCTACAGATCTCCACTGCCATTTCAACAGAAGGCAATTGGCTTTTCCACTGGTATGTCCATTGGAAGCTTTTAAGGGCTGTGTTGTAAGTTTACTTGCAAATATTCTTTTCTTTTTTAAAGAAATGATTATTTAACACTTGTGTTATTGCTATGATTGTTTAAAAATCCATGTACACTGGTACAGGGCTACTCAGACAGCAGAAAATGAAGAACAGAGATACTAAAATAACCTTTTTCCCCGAAACAAAAATATGTATCTGAAGAAGGGTGGATATTGTGTTAATATTCAATATAACTGACACTGTCCTGATTATATATGAACTAATGGATGTCTCATTTAAATAAGCATATTCTGTATTTTATTATTTTTGAGAAAATAAAAATGAGCAATGGCTATAGGGAAAAAATGGATTCCCTGTCTAAGAGCGAAATCCACCACAGACTTCGGGCGACGGAACGAGCATTCCTCCACCTGAAGCAGTCAAAAACGTGCCGTAAGGCCAGTTTGCGCCTCCTTGGGAGTAAGGGAGGCCGACACAAGGCCGGCCTCCCTCACTCCGGCGCCAGGATGAACATGCGACCGGTGGCAGAAGGTAAGTCCTCTGCCTCCGGCCGCATGGGCAGTCCAGCCCGGGAGGAAGGGGCCCATTGGGCGAGTCGGCCCGGGAGGGGGAGGGGGATGTCATCGGCCATATCCCCATCCCCGCCGGCTTGGTCATTACACAGCCTCCTCTACTTCCACCAGCTATTTAACTGGCAGAAATCCAAGGAGGCCGATAGGGCCTGCCCCGGTTTACACTCGGGGAAGGGGATGAGCGTCCCCTTCCCCGAGTAGACCTCCGGCCCGCTGCATGGCAGGCTGGACGTCAAAATCCTGTGTAGGGATCCGGCTGTACATAAGTTAATAAGCTACACACACACACACACACACACACACACACACACATTCAAGTATATATACTCATAAGGACACCAATAATTTGAAAGCAGAACCACAATAATTCACAATCCTCTGAATATCCAAAATGGTTTTCAAATAACATGGCAAGATACATACTTTCCATAAGCTCAATCTGCTGTTGAATTAGTAGTTGATCAATCTGTTACAGTGGTAAAAAAAAAAGTGTTAAAGAGAGATGAATACAAAATAATTAAAAGTTATAGAGTAGTCTATTTCATGTGAATCATGGAAATATACTGAGCCTTATGACCTCAGCAGCCCAATCCTATCTAGTGGGACATGGTGACACACATAAGCCCCACCCCCTCGCATCCTAACCAGGATTGTGCCTGCCCCGGTGCAGCTGGAGGCCTCCTTGGGGTATAAGGACATCTGTCCCTTTACCCCGAGTAATGTACCAGCCACCCTGGTGGGGCTACTTGGATGTGTGCTAGCTATTTTGCTGGTGCACATTTGAAAGCCCTGTGTAATGGCAGCCAGGCCCGGGAAGGGGGATAGAATTTGGCGGAGGAGGCC
Organism: Plestiodon gilberti rubricaudatus; assembly: GCA_026170595.1. NCBI lineage: Eukaryota > Metazoa > Chordata > Lepidosauria > Squamata > Scincidae > Plestiodon > Plestiodon gilberti. The sequence goes on along the minus strand of JANXHW010000003.1, from coordinate 27,408,689 downwards.
ACCGCCGATCCCTCCCCTTCCTGGGCCTGGTCGACTAATCCCACCCACCCCCAAAATGCCCTGTTCCATCCACCTCCACTGCCCGGCAGGGACTCACCTCTCCACCATGGTGACAATCCATCCCATGGCGCTGGAGAAGTGGCGCAAGCCTCTCTGCCAACTCCACTTACTTGCCGGGTGATGCAAACGTGCCTTATGGCACGTTTGAGACACTGTAAACCGGATCTGCCGGTCAAAGTCTAGACAGGATTGTGCTGTAAAAGATTGCGATTATGTAGTTATCTCGATTTCACATGAATGTGCCATAACATGTCATATAATAGAAAACATAATATCATAAAAATTGAAATGTTACTTTGAGTTTTTGTGCAATGCTTTTATGACTCTGACAGCACAATCCTATTCCTCGCCACCAGTGCTGATGCTGCAGTGCCATAAAGGTGTTTGCTGCATCCTATGGTGGGGGCGGGATGACCTGTAGGCAAATGGGAGGTAAGCAAAAATATTTGGACATACACCACCTATTTTGGTGGCATATGGCCGAGGAGGGAAAAGGGGCAGGAAGGTTTTCAAAAGAGGGGATAAGACCCAGCATGTGCCTGTGCCACTGGATCTGCCCCCTCCCGCCCCCACCCCAGCCCTTGATCCCTCCTCCAGAGTGCCCGGTTCTACCCCCTCCCCACCCATGATCTGCTTCCATACGGGTTTACCTGCTCTGGAGCTGGTTCCCAGCTGCAGCAGTGGGCGTCACTGCCACAGCTATTTCTGGTGGTGGCACCAAAATGGCCGCCGACAGCATGCTGCGCACACTGCCCTATGACCTCTTACAACAGCGGAACTCGGTTCCACTGTCATAAGTCAGCGGTTAGGGCTGAGCCAAAAATGAATGAAGAGATTTACTGACTATCTCTGGGCACTACTGTCTGCGTTAATTAATTAAACATCCCTGTAGTGTAGTCAATAAACTTTCCCATTCAACTCATTTCTATGGTGTGCCTTAATTCGCCAATAAACTGGGTTGCAAAGCTACATGTATGCATGAGGCAGAAACAAGCAGATGTGCATGGGACAGTTCTCTGACGATCCAGTGCAGCCATTTGCACTGCTGAAGAGACAAAACTAAAACGCAGAGTTGCACCTGCTGCATATGATAGAAAACTGAAAGAAATCTCTGGCTCTGAAATCACAATGAGAACAAAACAGAAACATGCTGTAGAGACTATATGAAAATATCTGGGGTTTTGAACTAGTTTGAAAATTACTTGTCCACTTGTACTGCTGTAAGAAGGAAAAATAAAAGAAAGGAAGATACTGTACTTGGCTTAAATATTCTAATCCAGGAGGACATTTGGGAGGTGCAGGTGGGGTTGGCATCCAAATGACAGGAGTAGGTCCCAGGGCAGGCTGCTGAAGTTGAACAGGGATTGCTCCATAAGCTGCCTGATAACCAGGGAAAGTTGCCACAGGTTGTCCTAGATGGTTGCAGAAAACAAAAGACACAAAACATACATGAGTTCTAGTCTCTAGATTTGTTTTTTAAGACACAACATAATTGAAAGTAAACCAACAGTGCAAACCCATGCATGTTTACTCAGAAATATGTCCTACTGTACTTAATGGAGCTTACTTCCAGGTAAGTGTGCACAGGATTGCAGCCTAAGTGACTCTGTGTTGATCTACAGGGTGGTTCTGGGAAGGAATGTGACATACCTCTGTGCACCTACTCTTCACCTACATCCTTGGGTCCCTTTTAAAATTCACAACTCATTTTATTCATTTTAAGAATAGATGCTCGTTTAGTTTAAGACTACCTGCTTCTGAAACGAGACGATTATAAATTTAGGATTTTTTGCAATCATGGTTTTGCAGAAGATGCTTTCTGGCGATGGAGAGTCATAGACTTCCAGTTTAAGTTTTAAACTGTTCCTTAACATTATACCATCCATCACATAACAGTTCTATAAACAATCTGAACAGTTAACAGCACAGTAATTTGTAGCTACAAGTATACAATCTGAAAATCCCCACTACATAGATCTGCATCTCTTTGGTCAAAGAAGAAAGCCTGCGTACACCCAACTGCCTACCTGCAGCCGGGATAGCAGATCCAGGTACATACTGAGGAAATCCATATTGGGCTTGTGGAGCTGGGTAACCTGGGGTTGGGTATGGTGGAGCTGGTGGTTCAGACGCAGATTGATTTGCTGGAAGAATGGAAAGACATTCAGGCTTTTGTTGAATTATTCCTACATCCTGAATCTCCATTTCCCATTATCCTATATGAGACTTACGGATTGATGGGCTTAGTAATGACACCAATAACTCAATTGTTAACAAGTTCTGAGAATGTTGACATCTGAATTTCATCCCATTCAAAAAATGCTACTTTATTGTTAACATTTGTATTGCAGAAGATTAGTTTTCTAACTATATTATGTTCACTTTATTAAACAACCACTTTGATTTGAAAATTCAAACTACTGGTAATTTTTCAGGTGAGATAGTTCTTTTAGTATGACATTTCTAATTCTGAAACTCACAAATTCAAAAAAAATCAATTGACAGGGCTTATCCATCTACTTTTGTTTTTACTTGCATCTAATTTGTTTGTTTGATTCCTCATTGATCACTTTCTGTTATATCCTTACAGTTGTATTTGTTTTTAAGAATGACTCTCCTGGGTCACTTGGGTAAGCTGCTCTTTGTTAATCAATGAGCAAGTGGTTTTTCACATCATGAGAACAGTCACAACCCGAAGCGGAAAGAACCTTGTCCACTTTTCTGATATCGCAAACAAATATATGCAATTAAATGCAATTACATTTCATTTTAAAAGCCTCTCCTGGAAGGCTTACATTTCTACTTATCAAGAGGTGGAAGCAAATATAGTTTTTTTCCTTTTGAAAAGACCCATACATTTGCTAAATTTGCTAAATGACGGAGAGCAAGAAAGATCAGAGGGCAAAATAAGAACTGAATAGAAATGGCTAGTTCAAGATCAGCCAGGACTTCTTTGGACAATCTTGATCGTGATGCTAACAAGATAGGGGATCATACAGCTCAATCCTACCTAACTTTCTGCACACCGATTCAAGGCCAGTGCAGCCTGCTCCGCATCCTCTGCAGAAATTTAGGAGGTAGAAAGCTTCCTCGAGGTAAGGGGACATTCGTCCCCTTGCCCTGGGGAAAGCCCCAGCCCCTGCAATGGGTCTACTCAGACCTGTGCATGTTAAATAGCTAGCACAAGTCCGAGTTGATCCATGTAGTGAAAACAGGTCCAGAAAGGGGGATAGGATGTGGTGTGCGCAGCTGCCACTGATCTCCTCCCGGGCCGATCCGCCAACCCTGCCTTTGTTGCCACCTCCCTGTGGCCTGTTACACTCCCTCCCTGCCCTCCCCCTATCCCCACACCACTCAGCGCAGAACTCTCCATACCCGGTGTGTGCTGGGTCTTCTGCTGGAGCGCTAAGGTCAGTGCAGGTCTTCGCGCCAGCCTCGGGAACTGCTATGATGTCGCAAAGTGCTTTACGGCACTTTTGCAACGGTTTGCACCAGCTCAGCATGCACTGTGTTGATGCTTCCCCCCCCCCCCTCAAGATTGTGCCATTAGAGATATTAGGTTGTTCATTTCTTTGCTCATCATGTTCATCATGGATCCAGCCACAGCATATCTGTCATCTTCTCCCATTGCCAAACACATAGCGAGAGTGTGTTTCTTTAAGGCTTTTCTGCTTGGTTGAGCATTGACCCCAGTTCATACCTATAAAGATCATACCTCCACCACACCCAGAAGCCTCACCTTGGGGTTCTCCACCCTGCTGAGGCTGCCGTCTGCATGACAGAGAGAGTCTTCTACTGAGCTGGTAGATACAGGGCATATACAGTATAGCTTGTATACTGAGATGTTGATTTTTGTTGTGCTGTGCAAATCTTGCTTTTATAACATAGGTAAAGGTTAGCACCTTTTTATTTTTGTCAATAAGCCTATCTGAGAGCACAGGACATTAATAGAAACCGAGTTTCACTGATGATCCATGCAGAAAATAAATGTTTCACATTCAAAAGTCAGAACGATTTAAACAAGACACACAAAATATTTTACTCACGTTGCATTTCCGTGATTGCGTATTCAATGGTTTCTGAAAAAGTTAAGGTAAACGAGTACATTTAACTACAAATACGAGTACTTTTCCCTGTAAAGCAAGTCCTCACTTAAAGTTGTCGATAACAAAACCAGTTTTACTGTAGGCTAATTGATATACATCCCCTTCATGGATCATTGCCTTGTCGCGGCGAAGGGGCTTGCATAACTCAATGAAGCCATGAGCTATGCCGTGCAGGGCCACCCAAGACGGACAGGTCATAGCGGAGAGTTCTGACTAAAAGTGATCCACTGGAGAAGGAAATGGCAACCCACTCCAGTAACCTTGCCATGAAAATCCCATGAACAGTACCAACAAGGCTAAAAGATATGACACCGGAAGATGAGCCCCTCAGGTCAGAAGGTGTCCAATATGCTACTGAGGAAGAGCGGAGGATGAGCAAACTCAGGAAGATAGTGGAGGACAGGAAGGCCTGGCGGGATATGATTCATGGGATCACGAAGGGTCGGACACGACTTAACGACTGAACAACAACAACAACAACAACAACAACAACAAATTGATACACATAATAAACAAGAGTTTACAGCATATTTCTGGTCACAAAAACATCACCAAGCTTCTAAATAAAGACCCCAAACACTTCTAATATTAAACACTGAAATAAAGGTGATCTTTCCACACCAGAAAAAAACCAGGCAGACATGGGGAGAATGTTCAACACCACACAGAGAGTGGCCCTGGTTAGGAATCTTTTTTTTCCCCTCAACAACTTTAAAACAAAATGACTTTAAGTGAGGTCTTGCTGTGCTATATCAGATGTTTCAATTTGCTCTTTGATGGTCATCAATAAAAACAAAAATGTTACATTTGGTCAGCCCTTTTGTCAAGATAACACGGTCCATGGAGGCTAGTTTGCTTTCATTTTGCCTGTATTTTTGTATATTTCTGATCAGTGTGTGTCTCAGTGATTTATTTCATGACCTTATTTCATAAGGGAATGGGGCAGGAGGGGGTGCCAACCAGTGGCACTCGTGTGCACCACTATCCTATCCTCTTTCCCTCTCCTTTACTCACCTTTGTTCTGCACCAGCAAAATGCCTGGTATAAACCAAGGAGATCTGTTGGAGCAGCAGAGACTTTCCCCAGGGTAAGAGAACAAATGTTCCCTTACCCCAAGGAGACCTCTGTGACAGCCCTCATCACCACCATAAGATGCAGTTTGTACTCCGTTGGAAAGGCTGTATCGGCGGCGGCGGTGGGTTCGATAGGTTTGGGCTGTGGCGTCAGAAGCATTTGCTCAGAGTCCAACTTCTTCCGAATAGGGTCCTTCAAGTTATGAGGTGCTCTGTCTCTTCTTCGCAGTTTAGATTTCAGGGGTAGCATTAATGGAGGGGAGGGGTTATGTTGGAGCCGGACAGGGCAACTAGAAGCATCTCCTAAGTTAAGTATCATCAGTCAGTTAGATTTTTCAACCAGGATAAAGAATTCCCATCCCTGCTGTTATGCATTCACAGTAGAGGTATAGGCAAATCACAGAGTTAGTGATACATGTACTTCCATTTAGTGATACATGTACTTCCATTTTGTTGTTGTTGTTGTTCAGTCGTTAAGTCGTGTCCGACCCTTCGTGATCCCATGAACCATATCCTGCCAGGCCTTCCTGTCCTCCACTATCTTCCTGAGTTCGCTCATTTTCATGTTCGTTGCATCGGTGATGCTGTCTAACCATCTCATCCTTTGCCTTCCCCTTCTCCTTTTGCCTTCAATTTTTCCCAGCATCAAAGTCTTCTCCAGAGAGTCCTCTCTTCGCATTAGGTGGCCAAAATATTTGAGTTTCAGCCTTAGTACCTGTCCTTCCAGGGAACAGTCAGGGTTGATTTCATTTAGGATTGACTGATTTGATCTCCTAGCAGTCCAAGGGACTCTCAGGAGTCTTCTCCAGCACCACAGTTCAAAAGCATCTCTTCTTCGGCGCTCAGCCTTCCTTATGGTCCATCTCTCGCAACCATACATTGCTACTGGGAACACCATCGCCCTGACTATACGAACTTTTGTTGGCATGGTGATATCTCTGCTTTTTATTATGCTATCTAAATTTGCCATAGCTTTCCTTCCAAGGAGTAAGCGTCTTTTAATTTCATGGCTGCTGTCTCCGTCTGCAGTGATCTTGGAAAGCAAAAAAGTAAAATCTGTTACTGCTTCCATTTCTGCCCCTTCTATTTGCCAGGAATTGATGGGACCAGATGCCATGATCTTAGTTTTATTAATGTTGAGTTTCAAGCCAACTTTTGCACTCTCCTCTTTCACTCTCATTAAGAGGCTCTTTAGTTTTTCTTCACTTTCTGCCATTAGGGTGGTATCGTCTGCATATCTGAGGTTGTTGATGTTTCTCCCAGCAATCTTGATTCCGGCTTGAGATTCATTCAGCCCTGCATTTCTCATAATGTACTCTGCATATAAGTTAAATAAGCAGGGTGACAATATACAGCCTTGCCGTACTCCCTTCCCAATTTTGAACCAATCGGTTGTTCCATGACCGGTTCGAACTGTTGCTTCTTGACCCGCATACAGGTTTCTCAGGAGACAGGTAAGGTGGTCTGGTACCCCCATCTCTTTAAGATGTCCTCCATTTACCAACCTGTAAAAGATTGATTGCCAACACTCCACAACAGTGGAGTTTTCATCCTAACTAAAGTTTCATGAAATGCAGCGTTCTGTTTTCCTCACTACTGCAGGACAAGCTGCACCACCAACTAGCCCCCCCCCCATCTACATACTTGTAACTCTTTCTCCCCCCCCCATTTCAGAAGCTTTGACATTTATTCTTGCTGGCAATATGTTCTCAGGGTGAGATGGGGGCTGAGGGTGATGCCAGCCAGTTGCCCTACACTGCACCCTGAATGTCTTTCATCCTTTCACTAAGCTTCTGAAGAAACATGCACTGGATTTTGTGTGTGTGTGTGTGTGTGTGTGTGCGTGCGTGCGTGCGTGCGTGCGCGTACGTTTTCCCCTTGGCACAGGTAACAATAACTTGGGCATACATACATATGTCTAAGTACTGTAAGTACCACGTCTGCATCCTTTCTTTTTGAAGAAGATTTTTGGTATTACTCAGTATACAGAGAATACCCACCACCCCCTTCAATGCTCACAGGAACACTAGGCTGAAACTCTAGAGGAAAGACTGGACAGTGCCCACAGATACAAATACGGGTGTGCAGGCGAGTCCCGCCCTTTGACCAGTATTTGTCGGAAGATAACCAATGCACTCCGCTAACTCTGAACAGGGTTCTACAGAGCTTTAGTACCGTAATTGGCTCAAGATTATCGAGGAAGGAACTTTATGGCCCTGAGGCCATAAAAGATTATCATTTGAACCAAGACCTTCCTGAGTCCAAGCCTAACCACTACACAACTGACTCTTAGATGTCAGATTGAGATTGGGCCATTGGGCCATGTCTGGGAGCCCCTATGACGGCGTGGGCGCTGTCCACGTGACTAGCGGAGGTTTGAGAATACAGTACTGTACCAACCATACAGTACGTCTTGCAAGCCGCGCGCCGCCAAACCCTGTCGCCTGTCGGGAGGGGCCGCGGGGCAATCGCGTCTGCATCCTCTCGCCCCACGTGGACAGCGTCCATGCTGCGCAACTCCCTAGTTTAGCCCTAGGGAAAAAAGCAGGGGCCTTCTTCCTCGTCTTACAAATCCTAATAAGAAAGGGTTGCCTCAGAGCAGATTTCCAGGCTTCTCTGAAACAGCTGCACTTTCTTTTAGGAAACGTTCTTTTGCCAAGAAAAGAGGAGTGTTTCGTACAGAAAGGGAAAATTTGCCACGATCAAAACAAAACATCACACCACGCATCACCGTGCTGTTTAGTTTAACCCTTTCCTCCCCAGTCATTTCCTAACACTTTTACTCCCCCTTTCTCCCTGAGAGATAAAAGAAAACGATGACTCCCCAGCGGCGTAAGATGTGTTAACAACAACACTAAGGGCTAATTAAAAAAAGAAAGAAAAAGAAAACCGCTATGACGATCTCTCAGAATTAGAGTTGGCACTTTGTTTGAAAGAACGATCTGGGCTTGTAGCCATAACAGACAGAAATGAACAGGTGGCAGCAGCAGCGCCTTCCACTTCCAGCACGGAGACAAATACGGCGGAACGCGGCACCCTTTTTTGAACCTGTGTCCGTCATATAAGGGTTAATTAAAGCACGGGAACAGTGACACCCCCAGTAATATTCACTTCCTGTTTACCAACGTTGGTTCAGCTTCCTTCTAACTTCCTAGGACTTGGAAGGAAGAAGTAACGTGTGCTAGTAACTGTGTGGTCAGAATCCGTTAGTCACCCTTGATCCCGGTGGAGATGCTGGCTAGCTACAGCCTTACACACACTTCTGGAGAAAGTGTGTGTAAGGTTGAAAGTGTGTACAACGTTTAAGGTTGTATGGGGAAAAAACCATTATTAGGCTCACCCTCTGCTTGTATTTTCTACCCCGGAGGAAAGGGCCCCCCTACCTTGGTTACTTCGCGCTTTCTTTTCTCCTCTTGTCGCCCCGCTACAGGTTAAAAACACTGACCGGTCGGGAAACCCACCCTTGTATTGCAGTAAATGGAAAAGGGAGGGGCTGGCAAAAGATAGCAAATAGCTGACAGAGCCAGACTCCAGGCGGGGTGGGGAAGCCAAACAGGAGAGCGAGCCAGGGCAGTACTGCCAAGAGCAGGCGACAACTGGAAGTAACACATTCTGCGCCTCTTACTCCGCAGCCGATTCCTGCTTAACATCTCTAGCAACATACATGTATGGTATCGCTGTGCTTTGTTTATAAAATTAGAGCGTCGGGGTCCATGAAAAGTCCTAGGCCTGATTGTGGACTGTGACTGCTCTTTGATGCGAGAAAGGCAGTCTGTACATGCTCAGAGAGGTACAGTTATTATTCTGTCATATGCTCCATGCCTTGGGCCAGTCACTATCTCTCAGCCCCACCTACCTCACAGGGTTGTTGTGAGGACAAAAAGGAGGGGAGGAAATATGTACACCACTCTGAGCTCTTGGGGGAAGGGCGGTATAAAAATGTGATAAATAAATAAAATAAATCGGTAGCAGCCTGAGGAAAATAGGTCGGTGTGCTTCTTTTAGGTGAACAAGAGGTTTCTGGTATGGTAGTAAGCAAGTCAAACAAGCAAGTTATTTCCGTAAGATTTAGTGGCATGCTTCAGTCTGTACAAATTCTGTACAAAGTTCTGTACTGTACAAAGTTCTGTACAAATACTGTACAAAGTTCAAAATGACTGTTCTAATAATGCTTAGCGTTTCCAGTTGGTGATGAAATGTGCCGTCGCCTGGCCTTTTGTATGCTTCCGGGTGGTGTGGCAAAGCGCCTAGAGTGTTAAACACTGAAGAGAAGAACTGCATTCACATCCCCATAGCGGTGAAACTAACTAGGTGATTTTGGGATGATTTGCTGTTTCTCGGCCTAGTCCACAACCAGAGATTAGTTGTATGATGACTATAAAATTGGAGAGAAGAATTAATTCGTGCACCCTGTCTCGAGCTCCTTAGAGGAAGAATAAGATAAAAATGTACTGTATAGGCTCGTTGAGTGGCTATGGGCAATTCACTCTCTCAGCCTCAGGTTGCAATCCTATGCATGGGTAGTATGTTACCTAAGTGGAAATATCAAAGAGAGAAACCAAAGCTGCAATCCTATCAAAGCTTATCTGGAAGTAACTCCCATTGAACTCAATGGAGTTTACTCCTGAATAGGCATGAATTGTCTGCAGACTGTATTGTAAATCTACGTTTATATGCCAGATCAGGGGAAGGAGACTAGAGAAAAGTCTATGTTCAGCATCCGTTCCAGCTGCTGTTACCTACCAAGGATGTTTATGCCAAGGGGGAGCCTTTGTCCAGGGGCGACATTTTCCATGATGCCCTTTATGTACATAAATGTATATAACTTCCAGAGGGGTAGCTTGATTAATCTACTTCTACTGCATCAAAAAGAATGGAGACTTTGCAACACCTTAAAAACTAAATTTCAGTACAGTATCAGCCTTTGTAGACTATATATCACTTCATCAGATGCATGCAGAATTTGTTAGAAGTGAGATTACAGCATTAATTTTCAGAATAAGTATATCATTCTCATTCTCAAAATGGAAAACTAAGGTGGATTCACAAGTTAATTACCATGCCAGTGTTTGTGGTTTTTAGACACCAGAGTTCTAAATAGGGGGACATATTGAAGGGGAAAAAATTAAGTTGATGTACCCTCAAAAGCTTTGAAACTTAAACATAGGTTCTTCTCTCAATTTCCTTTGTTAAAGGAATGCAAAACTTTTAACCTTGGCTGAAAATGCATTTGCATTGTGAATTACTCTCCTCTTTCACATGAATAATGATCCAAGGTTGGGCAAATTCATGAAAGGTAAATCTATAAATTACTATTAGCTACAACAAATAAGTAAAACCTCCAGCCTTAGAGGCAGTATGTATATCTCTAAATACCAGTTGGTGAGAGAGGCAACAGCAAGGGATATTTGTTACCTTCATGACTTGCTTGTGGAAGCATTCAGGATCCTCTCTAAGAAACTGCGCGGCACGGCACCAGAGCCCGGCTGGCGCGCCCCTCGGAAGCAGCACCAGCTTCCGGAGGCTCTGCTCCGAGGCCGGGACAAGCCCTCCTCCGAGTGACTGCCCAGTTCAGTGGTCAGGGCCTTCTGAGAAGGATGCCAGATTACATGGTCCTCAGTGGTGTCCTATCATGGGGGGAGCTGGTGTGCTCCACACCCCAGGCGCCGAGCTTCCGGGGGGCGCGGCAGCCGGGCTCGGGGCTGCACAGCGCGGCACGGCACCAGAGCCCGGCTGGCGCGCCCCTCGGAAGCAGCACCAGCTTCCGGAGGCTCTGCTCCGAGGCCGGGACAAGCCCTCCTCCGAGTGACTGCCCAGTTCAGTGGTCAGGGCCTTCTGAGAAGGTCCAACGCGTCGATGCGCCTTTTATTCCTTTTTCCCCACATGTGAAGAACCTTTCTGAGGGCAAACGGGCAGCCCGTTTGCCCTCAGAAAGGTTTTGCACATGCGCGAAAAAGGAATAAAAGGCGCATCGACGCGTTGGACCTTCTCAGAAGGCCCTGACCGCTGAACTGGGCGGTCACTCGGAGGAGGGTTTGTCCCGGCCTCGGAGCAGAGCCTCCGGAAGCCGGTGATGCGCCGAGTGGGTGTGCTGCTTCTGGGGGCTCCGGTTCGGTGCTGTGCCGCTCAGCCCCAAGCCCGGCTGCTTGGGGGGGGTGCGGAGCCGGCCTCGACGATGGGAGCGCTCCAACCCCCGCCCCCCCAGGCGCCGGGAGGGCTGGGAATGCCACTGATGGTCCTTTTGGTCAGAATCAGCAGAGGTCATCTTATATTCTGAATATAGTGTGTAAAAATGCCCAAAATTGCTTTTTGATCTAACTCGCTTAATTAAGAGAATTTCTGAAGAGATGAGCACTTGTGAAGCCTGCCTTTCTAAGGCAAAATGAACTAAATGCTGTCAGCCACATTTTAATCTTCTTTATTCAATTTCTCACACATACAGATAAAAACATATCCTTAAAAATATTCTTTTACCTGTACTCTGCCACAGAACCCCAAAAACAGATGCCGAATTTCAACTCCACTGCCGCAAAGGGGCTGTAAGGCTAAGTCACCCCACCCAGGTGAGCGAGGGTGGGGGCCAGAGAATATGATTCCTAAGCAACATTCCTCCTTCCCCCAAAGGCCGCATATCAAGACATTAAAAGGACATGCAGAACCTTCAGATGCCCATGGACACGTTGTTTTCACCTTCCAGTGGGAGAAGCAGTACTGGCTACGCAGATGGGGAGGAAATGTGGAACAGAGTCCCCAAAATTCTCCAGGAGTGAGCAGATTTTTAAGATACTTTGGCCATTTGGGCCAAGGAATGAGAAGCCTGTGGTGCAGACCTAGCATCACAGGGCAGCTTCCAGGGCACCAGCACCGCAGGAAGCAGCTACTGATGTCTGCTTTGCCCCTGCAGTCCAGGGAAGATCAGGCCCAGCCAGCAACTGGCAGAGGTCAGCCTGGTGGGACCCCTCCTTGGGTGCAATACCTTGGTAGCAGGTATTGCAGAGGGAACAGTTTTATTTGTGAGCCAACAGTGGTAAGAACAGTATTCTAAACAGAAACTGCCATCCCCCCTCCCCCCAACGCAGTGCCCTTTGCAATATCATAAAATGCTGCAAAGAACATGGTGGGGGGTGGGATAACTGTACCAGCAGACTACCAGCTAAAATACTGTTCTTAGTGCTGCCAGATCAAAAATAAACCCACATCTGTCACAACACCTACGGTACTTCCAAGGAAAAGAGGGGGAGATCACTTGGAGGCATTTTGCTGCGTGCCCCCTCAAACCTGGAGCTGTCTGTTGTTTGTAGGAACTTCCACTATCTCCATCCAGCTCTCTCTCTTCACTTAGCTCAATTATCCTCGCAAACCTCCTATTTCTAACTACAACCTGAAATCGCGGTTTGTTTACAATGGTTACAGTGGGGTCCCCTGGGGATGTACAGGAAGTGTATCACCCTACATTACAAAATTGCTGTATCAATAATTTAAAAAAATGAAATCAGCAGCATACATTGCAAGGTGTTGCTGTATTTAGAAAAGCCCTGATAAATGTGAATCTTTGAGCATAATAGGTGCAGGAGCTGTAGCCACCACCTTAAATGATGGAAAGCACATGGTTTTAATGAAACTCTTTCCTGTAGGTACCGTAGGTTACATGATTAGCTATAGCCAAGCAAGAGCAGAACACACACAAGGGTTTCCGCTGGTCATCAAACTGTGTCAGCTTGATTCAGAGAAACGAGATCTCTGCCGTTCTGGGCGCTGCTCAAAATACATGAAATCCTATAAAGGAAAAAAAAAATCCAATCATTATACAAATGCCAAAGCAAAATCTAGAGACACTGTCATGTTTATTTCATAGAACATCTTTGAACATATCTGAAATGGTAACTTTTAAAATGGCTAAAACCTCAAGGTGGGATTCACAGGCACAATGTAGCATGCCATAATGCATGTGGAAAGTGGAGGGATTAGGGTTCTAGACACAGTGTAGCTTGTTGGCATTTTTGCTAGGAAATCCCATGCTATCAATAACCATCACTGCAGCCTAGCAAACGATACAATGATAGAACGGAGACTGTTATAACCGGCAACTATTTTGCAACTAGAGGTTAATACGGGTAATGCGGTCATAGTGAGGAGTGAAAAAAAGTAGCGAGCCAGCCGATTTGAAACAGTACTGATTTATCCGGGTAGAATGAAGCAAAATACACCACGGACAACAGACATGAATCAAACTCAAAAAACTGAACCGCTGAGGACCCGACGTTTCGTGTTTTAATCCAAACACATCTTCTGGGGGCTTCCCAAGGCTTAGTAGAAGTTAACTGTCAAACGCCTCGTGCTGTCCGTTGTTATAACTGACGTAAACGCTGCAGAACTTTGAGCTCCCTTCTTGCAGGGTTGCTGATCCTGCAAAGAGCACCTGCAACAAACCTCATTCAGAGTCACTGTCAATCCGTATGTTTCTTGTCTTGTTTCCCAACGTGTGTTGATGTTCTGTTTTCTCCCTGCAATTTGTGAATTATGGGAAGCCAAATGCAATTGGCCATACTTAATTCCTGTTGCCTGTTCATCAGGGCATGGGGCATTCTTTGGCTAATAGCAAGAGCTTCCAGATTTTTTAAAATGTCTAATTTGCTTTCTGTTCCTAAGGAACGTGTGTCCTTGTAATGTATTGTGTGTCCTGTGGCCAGTGCGTGTTCCGCTGTCGCAGATAGTTGTGGCTGTTCTAGTTTTAACGCTCTTTCATGTTCCTTTAATCTTGTTGAAATTGACCGTTGAGTAAGGCCAATGTATTCTTTTTTGCAAGAACCACAAGGAATACAATAAATTCCAGGATTAGAGAGGGGCGGTCTTTTGTCCTTTGGGTTGTTAAGAAGTTGTCCAATTTTCTTCGTAGGTCTAAACACAGTTTTTATATTTCCTTGCTTAAGTACCCTAGCTATTTTATCTGTCACTCCCTTGATGAACGGCAAGAAGGTCCAAATTCTGTCTTTATTTTCATCTGTTGTTGTATTGTTACCTACATTCATACTGGTGGTACAGCTGATCCCTTTTCTTTCCCTTTGGATTTTAATCTGTTGTGCATTCCACCCTTTATATATTTATACGGGAAGGTATTTGAATTATGGGTCAAATCATCATCCCGCACAAAAGTGTGCGGTAATAAACACTCTAGCTTATAGGGCTATAAAGATCTGCGACCAAGATGCACTAATCAAAGAAAAACAAATAGTATTTGACACTTTAAGATCCAATGGGTACCCTGAGAGTACCCGTTTGAACAGCGGGTTAATTGGTTAGTTCCGTTTTATCCCGGCTTGAGCCGTTTCATTCCCGTGCTTTCCTTTGGGATAAAAATAAAAAATAACTAACGCTAACCTCAGGGAACAACATCTTCAATCTTTCAGATTGTTTTTTTCCTAGACAATGTTTCCAGGAATTAGGAAACGAAACGTTGGAACTTAGAACTCTGGACTTTGGATTTTAATGGAATTTTATCTGTCTTGTTGAAACTGAAAGAAACAGGAGACGCAAGTGGATTTTATTTGTTTTTATTCAAGTCTGTTTTTTACATGGCTATGATGCCCATAACAATTACATCTTTGAAACTGATTGCTGGCCATGAAAGCTTTCGTGCTAAAATCAGTTTGAATTGATAATGCTCTGCTTGTCGTGCGATGACTCTGACCCATTGTCTGGAGCTGCATTTCTCATCTCATAAAGTCAAATGTTCTTGCTGAAGCTCCCTCTGTTGGAATGCCTGCCAGAGTTGACTGTTGGGCAGCCCAATACTGCCGGTCAGTTCAGGCGACAGCGAAGCAAACAGTGTTTGGTGCCATTAAATCTAAATTGCCAAATTGTTGCTCTAACACGTGTCAGCAACCCTTTCTCATTTTTTTAAAATGACCAGGTAGATTATTGGCATATTTACGCCAACCTCACTGCAGCCCCAAAGATTCAGAAATTCCAAAAGGGTGCCAGAGTGCCCCATAAGGAGCTTGGGGGGGGGTCCATATGACAGAGCGGTTGCACGAAGACCATGAACACAAGATTCTATGAGCAACTGCTTCATAGAAATTGCCAATAAAGGTTTATGATAAGAGCAACTGTTTCATGGGATAAGAGGAAGCTGCCTTGTACTGGGTTAGACCATTGATTGATCTTGTTTCTTATTCTCGACTCTAAGTGGCAGTGCCTCTCCAGGGTTTCAGACAGGGGTCTTTCCTAGCCCTACCTGGAGATACCATGGATTGAATCTACTAGGACATTCTGCATGCAAACTAAGCACTCTACAACAAGCCTTTGCCCGCCGCTCCCCCCCCCCCATTCAGTGAGTTACAAGGTTGTACTGAGACTTACCAAAAGAAAACAAGTCCCAAGCAAAACTGCTTTCATCTTAATATCGAGATCAAGTGGGAACTGGATTTCAAAGTTTGTAGCGTTTGTGGCGGCCTCCCTTGCCATGCCAGTCCACTGCTTAGTAATTCTTCCAACTGAACAACTCCCATCTAGTGACTTCACCTGATATTTAAATAAATAATCAGAAATGTTTTGCTGCAAATATTGGACACGTTTATCCAAACAGCTACAATGTTCATAGTTGTACAAATTGCAGAGTCACAGCATTGGTGTCAACATATAATATGGGGTGGAGAGAGAAAATTGTAACTCTACAGCATATGCTGAGACCTGGTATGTGTTACATAATGCAGGGTCTGCAGTGTTGGCAAGGCATGGAAGTGATGAAGGCAGCTGTGCATGCAGTATGGTCTGGGAGGCTTTGGATATTCTTTTATTATCATTGTTCTCAAGCAAAAAGTCATGAAATACCTTAATAGTAGCAAATGTATTATCTCATAACTTTTTGTACACAAGAGCTGAGTTCATCATATGCATGTAGCAGACAGAAAAGAAGCAGTATTGTTGATTAAATACACACAGGCATACAATTTACATAGCAGGTGTAAAGATCTATTTGTCTAGATACTGTAAGATAAAAATAAATATAAGCATGCAATTGACTCAGTATATTGTTTGTTATAAGAACAGGTCGTTGCAACATAACAAGGACAATTAAAATAGAGGAAACCATTGCAAAATAAAAATAAATCGCCCAAACAAAATATAGTCATTTGGACTTAAACATGAAAATAGCAAACTGTTTCTGCCAGCAAGCTAGTTTGTAGCAATGGACATACATCACCATGAGAACCTCTTCGTTTGCTGTTGCAGGCTACAACCTTTAAAGTGTGTATTTATCTTATAGTATAATGCAATCTTATTTATGTCTATGCAGAGGTAAGCCCTAATGAGTTCAATGGAACTTACTCCCAGTTAAATAGGTCTAGGATTGCAGCCTAAGACTGGAATCCTATGCACACTTTCCTGGGAGTAAGCTCCATTGAACGTAGTGGGACTTACTTTTGAGTACACATGCATAGGATTGCGCTGTAAGTCTGATAGCATGAAACAAACCTTTACAAAATCAGAAAAGGGCTCCAGCTATTTAGGTACAAATATAGTTCTAGTTATCATACAACTGACAGCAAGATCAATATTACAGAATCAGTCAACGTCCCCCTCAAAGTTTGATCTGACTGAAATACAAACATGCTGCTGAAGTGGAAGTTTTGAAAACTTGCTGTGAAGAAAGGTACATGGTGTAACCTAATAGTGCAGACTTCGGGGAAAAAAACCCCACTCTTAAGAGGGAGAAATGTAATGAGGGTATTGCTGTTTGTTTGTATATAACACCATCAATGGGTATGATGACCAGCAGTGGTGGCTGTCTAAGATTTCAAACAGGGCTTCTTCCCTGATCTCCCTGGAGATACCAGAAGTATACCATGGAAACTTCTACCTACAAAGCTTGTGCTCTACTACCACTGAGCTATGGCCTATCTGAACAGCCCATCTGGAAGTACCTTCCTGTCATGGTTGTAATCCACAGGACTTGTGAAACGGCAGCTACAAAGGGGAGAGATGTGCCCTGGGACCCTCACCTCTGTCCCTTTGAGTCAGTACAGTGGCTACCATGCAGTCAATGTTCAAATACAATATATGCCAATACTGAGGTCTGGCTGCAAAACCGGAAATATGCACACATGTTTTTATGGTTAACTTACGTCAAAAGGAAGATCCCGATTAGGGCAACATGATCCACAAGGAAAATCTATGTTAAGCATGTCCATTCCAGCCTCATTTTGGATAGCAAACCTAGGCAGGCAAGGGTGCCACGTCTGCTTAACGTAGCCAATGATGGTGCCTGGTGGGGCCTGAACTTCAAGCTTTTAAAACAAATGTGGCACAAACAGAATGAATAGCGATCTCATATAACTTTTCTAATGCACAAATTCACAAATAAGAAGTGGAGGGTTTACAATTCAAGCTGGAGTGTACTATGGATGAAGGCAAATGGAAAGGACAGGACTTTAGGTTTTGGTAATGATGGGGTGAATCGCTGGTGGCAGTAGTAAAGGAGATGCTATGGATTTGCAGGAGGAATTTGGGGGAGGAGCTTTCATGGATAAGCAAATGAGAAAAAGACATACTGTGAACAAACATTCAGGGACTTCTGGCAGTATTTTCTCTTTTTAAGGGTTTTGGTCCTGGATAGTATTTCATTTAGACTACAGCACTATGAACACTTACTTGGGAATAAGTCAGATTTAACTCGGTGACACTCATTTCCAAATAACCTTGCACTGCATGAAAATGAATGTGCTGAAACATTCTGCTGTGTCTCCATGACTAATGAGCCACATTCCTTGTGGTTATGTGTAGGCTTACCATA
The DNA here is from genome assembly GCA_026170595.1 of Plestiodon gilberti rubricaudatus. Classification (NCBI taxonomy): domain Eukaryota; kingdom Metazoa; phylum Chordata; class Lepidosauria; order Squamata; family Scincidae; genus Plestiodon; species Plestiodon gilberti. The sequence goes on along the minus strand of JANXHW010000003.1, from coordinate 27,390,657 downwards.
TCCAAAGGGGGACAGGATGCCTACACCTTTAACCATTGTAAAAAGAGGGAATTTGGGCAGGTGCAGCTCATAATGGAAGGGTGCAACAAGCTGCACCTGCCCAAATTCCCTCTTTTTACAATGGTTAAAGGTGTAGGCACCCTGTCCCCCTTTGGATATGGTAAGCCTAGTTATGTGATGGTCAATAGATAGTAACAATGTGATGGCAAAGGTCTGGGTCACCTCAGGAAAGTCGTTATCCTGGAATTCTCATGATTAAACTACTGTAACTAGTGTTCTACTTCCTAGTGACTTCCAGTGACATAATTCTGAATGAATTACAATTTGCATTGTTCAAGGAACAAGAAGTTGATAAATTATTCTTGGTTATTGACAGAGATTTCAAAAGATGCAGTGGATGCAATCTCCTTCCTTCCTCTTTGAATTTTCCTTCTTGCATCTTCAGTATGAACCTTGTTCATTTTGTTCCCTTTAATTCCAACCTGTATCACTGCAGGTCGTGATGGGCTGGGGTCGTAGAAATACTCTCCAAATACTCTCCATCAGCTATGAAAACTGAATGGGATGAAAGGCACATTTCTACATCTTTATAGATGATTAATACAATCTGCAATATGTATTGTGCATATGGAACCATAGGATGGCATATTCTAGACTAAATCATCTGACATGTGATCTGAACTACATGCGATAAAGGTCACAGTAATGCATTAATCAACAGCACAATCCTGTGCAACTATAGACTGGCGGAGCGAGCCAGTATAGACTGGTGGTGGGGTGGGGTATTGGCGGTGCCCTGGCTGGCCTTACATGGCTTCCCAGGAACTGCACCAGCAAAATAGCTGGCGCACTTCCGAGGAGGCCCATTTGGGACATACGTCCCTTTCCCATGAGGTTTGCCCCAGCTCCGCCAACACAGCCCTGATCCTAATTAGGATCTTAGGCAGGATTGGGCTGTAAAAATGATTTATTTCAGGAGAATAAGGGAGAATATGCAGGCACGTGTGCCTATAAAATGTCTTAAATGAAACACGGAGACTTGCCATTGCTGGAGAGCTCCACTTAAAACTGGCAGTGTGGCCTATGAGCAAGAGAGATTTCCTGTCCCTCCAGAAATGGCATACTATATGCAATCATTTAAAACAGTCAGGAGAGTCTCCACAATGAGAACATTCAAATAGTGGAAGTCATATAAGCCAACCTGCAAGGAATCCCAATGACCAACCAAACTTCTATGAAGTTGCAGAAGAAGGAATCCCAAAAGTCCATCTTCCTGACGACCAGAAATATTAACTCAACAAAAACAGAAGGTTCAAGAAGTGACAAATTATTTACCTCATCCAAGCAGCAAATACAAGGACAGCAGCAACCACATATTTGTAAAGGTCTTTTCACTTGCATGGCTGCTTGGCCTTTACTGTCAAAGAGCTTGATGGTGAAGGATCGATATTGCCTGTATCTATTTAAGGTGATGTCATCATTTTCCTCAGCGGCAAAATACACCAATTGGCCCAAGGTATTTTTGATTTCATACCTGTTGCAGGTTTCATAGCCACTTATCACTGAAAAGGAAGCAACATCCATACAGCTGATTCGTTCATCCAAATTCTTGTTACACATGATAACAAATGCAATAAGAGCCCCCAATTTCAACCTCAAAACTCTAGTGCTAAAACCTTATAACCAGGTACCACACTGAGAAGGGGAATGTAACTTTTCTCAATAACAAAAGGAAATAGTGCAGAGATGCTAGAAAGAGAAACCTGATAGTCATTGGCTAAACACCCCACCCCCAATTCAATTTGGAATGGGACTCAGCAAAGGAAGCTATTATTTAGCCACTTCAGTTAATTCCAACTTCAATTTCGGCCCTGTTTTGCTCCCAGTAACATTGTGAGGAATACAACATTATCTGAATTCCCCCACCCCCATCCTTGCAAACCCTGAACCAACAATGCTGGGGGAGCTCCCAATTCCCCCCATTATGGCATTAGAATGCTTGGGGAGCGATGATGATGCCGGGATGGAATATAATTTGCAAGTACGTCTCTCTTCCTTCCCCTCTGTCTTCTTCCAATCTATACTATACCCCCAATGTTTGGAATGCTGCAATGGCAGGGACAATGGGAAATATAGCGTTCTCTGTTGCTGTGAACTACATTTCTCATTATCATTAGGGTCTGCAGAGCTGCCATAGCAGTGGATGAGGAAGCATTTGTTAAGTGAGTAGGTGGCATGGGCAAGAGTAGTGCTTCTCTGCATTAAAATAAAAGCCGTGCTAGAGAAGAACTTGGCTTTTCTTTCTGTAGAATTTTTTATGCCTGTGTTTTAAGTTTACTTTTGAGTAATAAATGAATTGACATTCTAATCCTATTGAGCTTTAAAGCTGGTGGAGCAGGACCTGCAGAGGCAGGATAGGAGGCAGAACTGTGGGTGGGAGGACAAAAGGAGGCAGCAAAGGGGTTGGGGGAGGGTGAAATGGAGAGGCTACAGGATGGGGGTGGGAAGATTGGCTCTGTTTGGTGCCGGTTCGGTGGCAGCAGTGGCTGCCAAATTCTAGCCTCCTTCCTGGACCTGATACCACGGCCCTGGTCCATGCAAACTTGTGCCATCAATTTATTTAGTGCAGTCCGAGTAGACTGAGCTACATGGGGTTACTCAGAGGAGACCTCTGTGACTGCCCCCCCCCCGATACAGTGATAACCAGTTTTAGGTTGCTGCATCGGTGGACACACACACACACACACACACACACACACACACCATAGGATTGGGCTGTTAAGGGATTGTTTTTAAAGCTCATTTTATTTCTATGATTTTTATGTACAGTACAGGTGGGCCCCCATATCCGCTGGAGATATGTTCCAGGCCCCTCCGTGGATACTTGAAACCGTGGATAAGAGCGAACACCCCCTCCATGGTTTCCCGAGGGGCCCCCCACCCTGTCTCTCCTGCAGGCAGGCATGCTTGCCCCCCAGCTCTTATTTTTCTTTCAGCAAGCTTTGTTTATTCCTTAAAACAGAGAAGCAGCCTCCATTGCAAGCAAGTAGAACGAGACTAAGTCCTACAGAGGCTATGCAAGGTTTCTGTTAACCTTGCAGAGCCTCTCTAGTACTTAGTCTCATTCTTCTTGCCTGTAATAAGCAGCGCTTCTCCTGTTTCTTTAAGGAAGAAACAAAGCTTAATGGGAAAAAAGTAAAAGCCTGGGGGGGTCCCCATGATCCGTGGATAACTGAAACCGTGGATAGCAAATCAGTGGATATGGGGGCCCACCTGTATACTGCTTCAGGGGCTGGTTCAGTAACAGAAGATGCAGTATAGAGATGCCAAAATAAATATTTTTCTCTAGAAAAAAAGAGTTACCTCTAAGAAGGGTGAGCAATATGATAATATAAGTTCTAGGCAACACAATACTGATTAAATGAGACACATCTGTTAATTCATATGTTAACAAGCACATCATATTTTACCTTCTCAAATGAGCTTCAGGAAACAAATAAAACAATAATATTTCCTGTGGAGCTTTGTCTATAATGTATACATATTTAAATATATCTATATGTATATCTATCGATCTCTATGTATATCTGTCGATAGAAAGGTCGGCAGTTTGAATCCGCGACGGGGTGAGCTCTCGTTCCTTGGGCAGCTCCTGCCAAACTAGCAGTTCCAAAGCATGTTAATGTGAGTAGATAAATAGGTACCGCTTGCGGGAAGTTAAACAGCGCTCCATGTTCCAGCCGTATGCTACGCGCTGCGGCAAGGAGAGTCATGCTGGCCACATGACCATGGAGGCGTCTTCGGACAACGCTGGCTCTTCGGCTTTGAAATGGGGATGAGCACCACACCCTAGAGTCGGACACGACTGGACTTAATTGTCAGGGGTCACCTTTACCTTTTTATATGTATATCTAAATATGACACCTATAATTTACGAAGCAGCCACAAATGTTTACCATCCTCTAAATATCCAACAATGTTTCAAGTAAGATACATACTTTCCATAAGCTCAATCTGCTGATGAATTACTAGCTGATCAATCTGTTACAATAATAAAAAACACAGATGTTAAAATGGAAATGAATTTCAAAATAATTACAATAATAAACAGATGTTAAAATGGAAATGAATTTCAAAATAATTATATAAATACAATTGTTTAATTTCCCATGTCTCATTATATTTCCCTGATTCACATGGAATAGACTATGCTGTAACAATATGAATGTGTGTGTATAAAATATGTGATATAATTCAAAGTATAATAACAATAAAAATGAAATGCTGCTTTGAATTTTGTCGGTTTTTTCCTTCTGTAAATTTATGAAAAAGACCAATGTCAAATATCTCAGCCCATTGTTGCCTATATTCATTATAAATATCCCTGCAGTCAATAAGCTTTTCCATTCACATCATTTCTATGTTGTAGCTAAAATTCCCCAAATTAAAACTGCAATACAACAAAGCTATGCGTACGCATGGGAAAGCCACTGCTGAAGAGACAAACTGTAAAGTAGAGTGGGTTGACCGTTAGAAGAAAATTCTGTAAGAAATCTCTGGCTTTAAAACCACAACGAGAACAAAAGAGAAACATGTTGAAGAGACTACATTAAAGGGTCATGGGTTGTGAAGTAACATAATTACTGGTATACTTTTATTCATGTACATGGCAGAATTAAACGAAAGGAAGATACCTGGCTTAAGTATTCTAATCCAGGAGGACATTTGGGTGGCACAGGTGGTGCTGGCATCCAAGATATAGGAACAGCCAGTACAGAAGGAGGCTGAAGTTGACCTGAGAGCGCTCCAAAAACTGCCTGCTGACTTGGAGCAGCTAAAACAGGTTGTCCTAGGGGTTTTTGAAAGAACAAGACAAACCAAAACCCACAAACGTAAGAACATTTTTTTAGTCTCTAGATTAATGGAGACACAAGAAACTGAACATTAACTGAGCAGTTTATAAAATCTATGTTACATTTTGAGTTTGAGGCTCTATCATGCATATCTACCCCAGTTCCACTATAACACCAGTCTGAAGGTAAGAAAAAGCAGTATACCATCTTCCATACAACTTTCACCCCAAACTGCAGGTACATGGTTGGAAATAGTTAAAAAGATGCTTTCATGCATGGAGAAAGATGTGATTTATAGAATGGTCCTCCATGCTTTACAGTCAAGGCCCTTCTCTCTAGTGGTTTACCAGCAAGCCCAGCTCAATGCTTTTTTCTTATCTTGCTTTGACTCCAGTTCTAGATGTCCCCTTGCACACTTTTCTGGAATCTTTTGAGGAGGCAATGTTTTTAACATGCTGACTGTTAATTTTCTGAGATGTTATCTTTGATTTCTTTAACTAATCAATGTGAAGCAGTGGCTAGAATGTTGTGCTTGTTTTCGGGATACGGATAACATTTTTATTGTGCTTTTCCTCTAAGACCTCCTTGAAGGTCTTAGACCTCCTCTCTATTGTGCTTTTCCTAAGACCTTGGGACGGTGCCCAAGGACCATTTGGGGGAAATAAAATGCTGCCTGGAGGTTCTTTATTCATACGGACTGAATAGATGTATCTGTATACAGATGTTTTGTGTGCTTAGATGCATGCTTGTTGTGTTTTTGTCCTGCTATTACCCCAGATGGCTCTTCACCAATACATAGGTGAAGAAACCAACAAGCGACATGATGAAAATGACCCCGAGGGAAAATGGTGGTGCTAACTGGACACAGCTAGAAGAAGAAGGTGTAGCTATCCAACTTGTCTGCTAGGAGATTCTTTCTTCTAAACTGGCAAAACCCACCAACCCTGGTGATTAGGGAGCACAGGCTTGGCCCAGGGAAATATGGTACCTGAAGTGGATGTGGTACCTGGTACCTTCTGCTCCAAGCATCCTCCCACCCAGTTTTGAAGCGGAGGTGGGATGCAGAAGGAGGCAGCAGTGGAAGGCATGGTGAGGAGCGTGAGGGACACTGCGGCAATCCTGCCACCAGTCAGAAACAGGATCATACCAGGCCCCCTTGTGTCCTCCAGTCCTGCCTCACTGTTGCTCATTCTCTGCAGTGGAGCAATGCTAGAGGTGGAGGAGAAGGAAGTAGGCTGCTAATAGCCTCATCCTCTTCTTGCTCATTCTCCTTTTCTTTTCAGAAGGAGAGTAAGTGAGAAAAGGACTGGGGCAGCAGTAGGGTGAGGCAGCAACAGCTTGATGCAAGGTGTGGGCTGCCCCTTGCATTTGGCAGGTGCAAGGTGTGGGCTACCCCATCAATTCACTCAGACTTGTGGGTGGACTGCTTCTGTTAATGATGACAACTGAAATATATGCATACATAACATGTTGTGAATTGAACAGCCCAGCTGAAAAGGGAAAAAAAATCTTCAATTGATTAGAAATTACGGGATAAAAAGCCATGGCATAAAACTGGTAATTTTATCCCGTAATTTGTAATCAGTCGAAGATTATTGCTGGCCAAGAAAATCTGAAATTGAAAACAAAGGCTAGAATTTTGGTCTTAGAAGTTTATATTTGAGAATGTTCTGGTTTTGTTAACTTAAGTCTCTATGGGTGTTTTGGAAGAAAAGTGACTCAAATATTAGAAATATATTCAAAATGCATTTTTTCTTGTCCAAGTCCAACATGTATCACCCATGAAAACATCCACAGACTTTACATTTCCATAAAGGACAGACAGAGCCACTACACAAGAGGCTGAACTCTGTTGTGCACCAAATTGTCTAATTTAACACTCCTCCATTGCTGGCAGTTAGAGATGTGTAAGAAGAGACACAGAGATGAATCAGCAGTTTCAGTTCAAACTTATTTCAGATCATAAGTTCATTTTATCTTACGACTGTTTAAAAGGGGAAGGTTGCATTAGCAGGACCTTGTGTAAGATTGTTCATCCAGATGACATTGCCAGTGGAGTGTCTCAATGTTTTTATGCTGTGCCGTAGCATTGTATCATCACACAACAGGCCTATAAACATGCTGAACAATGAGTGTCAAAACAATTTGTAGTTGTATGATATTAGTTCAGGGGTTCTCAACCAGTGGTACTTTGGCCAACTGCTGGTGGAACTCGGACCAGTGGAACCCCACTCTGACACGGCACTTTTGGCAGGGCGTTTTCGCTCCTGAAAGGCTTGGTCGAGACTCTCGGGAATGCTGAGAAGGGCCCTCCCACCTGTGATTTCTGGCCTCCCAAACCCTGAAAACCCGGAAGTATTGTAACTGGCGATAATGTCATTGCCAGTTACTTCCAGTGGTACGCTGTAGGAAAGTGGTGCCAGAGGTGGTACTCGGCCGGGAAGGGGTTGAGAACCCCTATCTTAGTCTATATAAAATTGCATGTTTGGTCCAGTTCAAAAGTCTGTATACACCCTACCTGTAACTGGAATAGAAGATCCAGGTAAGTACTGAGGAAATACATATGAGACTTGTGGAACTGGATAACCAGGGCCTGGATATTGTGGAGGTGGTGGATCAGCTGCAGATTGATTTGCTGAAATAATGGAAAGATACTTAGGCTTATGTTGTATTATTCTGGTACCTCACATCTCCTTTTTCTGTGGCCGCATATTTTTCATGCTCCCATGTGAGAAAGTTACAGATTGATGTGCCAGCTTGCTAATAATGAGATTTGAAGAAATTCACACATTCATTTACATAAAGAGGTGAAAACATCACAGCAGAGCAGATGGATCAATTCAGAGAGATTATAATTCTCTTGTTATGACATTAGTTATGACATCCAAATTTAAATCAATTCAAAATGCCAATTTACTATAACATTTGTATTACCATTGATTACATTTATAGCTCATTTGTTCAAAGGATTCTTGATTCCACTAACACTTTTCTGCTTGAGATTGAGTCTCTATTGGCTCCAGGCCAAGGCACACCCAAGCATCCCAATAACCACATCCATGTCTCGATGCCCTTGCTTTGCAGTCAGTGTAAACTACTGAGCCAGTGCAAAGCATGCAGTATGTAGAGATACTGATATTGAGTTGTCTTGTGCTATGCAATTCCTGTTTTCTAACGTGAATAAATCTGGGCATCCTGTACTTGTCACTAAAAGGCAAAGCTCACGCAAGCAATGAATGATGATCCATGAAGAAAATGCACATTCCAACTTCAAAAACAGAGAGGTGTTCCCCCCCCCCCGCAAAAACAAACAAACATGTAATTTGAAAAATAGTGTACTCACATTGCATTTCTGTGGTTTCATACACAGTTATTTCTGGAAAAACAAAAACAACGCAACTCAGCTTACAGAATGAAGTCACTTTCTCACTACTGACATCTTCTGTGGTGTGGTGGTAACATTCTGAAGTGCAGGAACTTGTCATGACACACATACCCATAGCCACAGCCCATATATAGTATATAGCTCCAGTCTTGTTTGAAGCATGAACAAACTTTGAGCAGAGTGCACTACTGTTGAGTTCTCTCTCTCTCTCTCTCTCTCTCACACACACACACACACACACACACACACACACAGAGGGAGGATTTTTTTATATATATAGGCAGTTTATACACACACATACAGGCACACACACGGAGGAAGGGAGGGAGGAGGGGTCTGCTCATCTATGGAATAAGGCATCTTGAAATTTAGACATTCCAATCACAATGGCAGAGTGGCAAGCAGCTGTGACAAAACACAAGTGCCCACATGCTCTTTTCATTCCATCCAGTTGGGGGTGGGGAGAAGACTGTTTGATGCTTTGCTTTTGGTAAAACGTACAGACATATTTTATTTGTGGCATGTCTTGACCAAGCTCTGAGATAGGCTGCAGTGTGGGGTTTCAGTTCAGGCGCCAGAAACAGGAAATATAGTCAAGGACAAAACAACATTGACTACCAGATCAGGGCCATAAGGAATAGATGGCCAGGTGCAGGAGTGAACATGGGTCGGGGTCAGGTACCAGATGATACAGATGAAGTGACATGCGGAAAGAACAATGAGTCTGTATCAGTCTGCCTTGCTCAGACTGTTGTGCTAGCATTGCAGCAAGGGTATAGCATCTGGTCAGCTGTTTGGCAGGCATGCGGTGCCAAAGCACTGGCGGGAAGGCCGGAGCCTTCCCACATGTGGCGTCAGATTCTCTGGACCCACCAAGGCAGGTAAGTTGGCGGGGGAGGTGGGACATTGAGGGGAACGTTGAAATAAGGCAGCAACGGGGTTGGAGAAGGGCAGAATGGGGAGACGACAGGGGTGTGGGGAGGGTGCATCAGGTCCAGGAAGGCGGTGGGTTCGGCGGTGGCAGCAGCAACCAAATCCTAGCCCCCTTCCCAGGCCTGATGCGCTGCACAGGTCTACATGGACCTGCATCAGCAAATTCTCTTGTGCAGGTCCGAAAAGACCCCTGCTGTGCTGAAGAGGCTTACCCAGAGAAGACCTCCGCAACTCCCCCCCCCCGCAAGATGCAGCGGTAACCATTTTGGTGTCGCTGTATCAGCAGGGCAGGGAAACAATAGTATTGGGATGTAAATTTGCTTTGCTTTTTGAAGGGCCAGAACATGGGTGCTGTAGAGGGTCAGATGTCAGTGACTGGCTGCTGGGAGTCCCAGTTCAAGCAACCCCTGTAGGGTGTCCTACCTCACAGCTTTGCCTCGTCATTCCATAACTGCATTTTTCCGAGTCTCAGGCACACTTACCTGGGGGTAAGCCCCACTGAACACATTTGGGACTTGCTTCTGACAGACAAATGTAGAATTACCTGCTAATCTGTCATTTACAGATTCTTGCCTTGTGCCAGAAACAAATATTTTCATTTCCATTTTTGATTTACAATGTTTGAGATTCCAGTACTACTTCACTGAACCAGTTTAGACTGAAGCATTTTATCTGACTGTAATTTCTACGGATCTTAACCTATGCCTGTCCTCTTTATCCCATATTATTTTGAATTTATGATATTGCATTTAGGGTGGCTTTCTGATGGGCTTGTCTTTCATATACATCACTCTCAAATTCTTCTATTTGTCCCAGCATGTTAAGAGCTCACTGGGGGTGAGGGACTTAAACTGGCCTTATCTGAAGTAGTTCACTAATCTGCTTTCTAGTGACCCCAATCCAACTCAGTGTTCCCTCTATTCCCCCACCCTACTGGAGACTTGTGTACTTTCCAATCTGTGTTGCTTTCCTTAGACAGAGCTTTAACTGCAAACCACCCCATGAAAAATAATATAGTATTTCTTGTTCTTCATACATATTTTGGGGCTACTGCTTGTTTGTTCAGGAAGGTATAATTGACAAACCATAAAAGTTATGGGGAGGGGGAGAACTAAAGCTAGGTTTCTCACTGAAGACAATGGGATGTTGCTGGTAGGTGCATCCTTTTCAATGTCCAATGTCCAGCACTGTCTGTCTGAAATTGGATTAGTGACTGTGATCCCTCCTTGGAAGGTTTGGCAAAGATCTGCACATCTCATACAGTTTGTCTGAAAACTGCAACATTAAGAGCAGGAGAAATGGAGAAATTCTCCCATTGAAACCAATGTGCAGGAAAATGGAAGAATCAGCAAATTAAATGAGTGATATTTGGTGATGTCCAGGGTGACCAGATAAAATGTAGGACACAGTGCCTATACCTTTAACCATTGTATAGAAGAGAGAATTTTTGCAGGTGCAGGTCATCATGGAAGGGTGTAAAAAGCTGCACCTGCCAAAATTCCCTCTTCTTTACAATGGTTAAAGGTATAGGCACTGTGTCCTACATTTTATCTGGTCACCCTGGGTGATGTCACTTTTGAAAAATGAAAAAGCCTTAACCAGGTGTTTAGCCTTGGTGCACGGAGGGGGGGGACTACCACCCTCTCAACACCCCTGCATTCAGTCCTTGTCTTGCAGAGGCAAGGGCTAAATGCTGGGGAAGGTCTTTCCCCTGACTGGGAAACCAGGGATCTGGTATGTGGGGAGAATCTTTCCATGATCAACTCTCACCTGATAAGTGCTGAATGCAGGGCTATCCAGAGGCACGATCAGGAGTTTGCAAGATCGGGGCGTGGCTAGCTAGCGTACTCAGGAGATGGCGAGAGAGATCAGACTTCAAGTTGTGCGATGTCCGTTTAAAGTCAAGACTGGCTACAAGACGAAGCTGCTTACGGCAACAGGGCCACCTAGTTTCATTCCAACCACTGTGGGGCAGGGATTCCTGTAGTGTGGTACTAATGAACCGGGAAGAATGGAAGGAGAAGGCTCTATTTTGCAAACAGGTTCAGCTGTAGCCAAAAGCTCACGATCAGCCTAAGAGAAATTCCACACTTGTCTGAAAAATCCACATTTCTTTTTAACATGTTTTTATTGAAAGAGAAATTTTGTGGGGAATATTTTTATTTTCATATACGTAGAAAAGGAACATTACAACAGCCCTAGGAAAAAACCTGAAATAAACAGCAGCCTGTAAAACGGTTTACCCTCTCCTTCACAGATATCATCCACTCACCCCAACTCCCCCCCCCAAAAAAAAAGTAAGAGAGCCGACCTGAACTCCTTCTCTTGGTCCTGGAACTTGAAGCTGCTTTACACGATCAAAGGAAGCTGCAGGAGGGGGAAGATTAGAGAAAGAATCACAAACTGCAGAGAGTCCGTGTAGCTTTAAGGCCGAGACAGACCAAGCCCGTGGTCCGGGCGGAGCGTGCGGGAGCGAGCGTGCGTTGCCGCACCGGACGCACGCTAGGGGGCTGGATGCGACGTGTGCATGTCACACCAGATCGCAGCTGCAGCGAGCGAGCGAGGGAGAGGGTGGGGAGAGAAGAGGGAACTTCTCTCCCCCCTCCTTCGCGCACTCGCTGCTCGATCCTCGCTGCGGATCTTCCCTCAGGGAAGAGGTCAGGACTAGTGGGGACTGCACAGAAGAGAAACGCATTTTGTTTTTGTGTGTGAGTGTTTACTAACCACAAAATAAAAGTGTGTGTGTGGGGGGGGGATCAGCAAATGTCTGACCGGAAACACCTAGACGCATTGGACAAAAGGATGGAGCTTGCTGGCTGCCCCAGGCACATGTTTCCACACTGTGCTTAAAAGTTAAAACCCTTCCAAGTGATGAAGATTTGAATAAACAAAACCGCGTTCGCTCGTAGTTGCGAGGAGAAAAAATGGCTGCTTTCCCAAAACATTCTGCCCCTCTTTTCCTTTGATTGACGTTGGCTTCCTTCCCTTTGAGTGGCTCTGGCCGCTCTGTGTCCCGCCTCCAGGGGGCTGGGACACGGACGGAACGGGACGAATGCTGCCAGCGCTGGGCTTGGGGCAGCTGAAGCGTTTACGCGCCGGGGGCTGCCGACGTCTGACGACGACAGCCGGGAGCAGCAACGGAGCCATGTCAGACAGAGAAAACGCGCCCGCAGCAGCACGGACGCACGGACGCGCACGGAGCACGGACCTGGTCTGTCACCGGCTTTAAGGTAGTGATTGATCCAGTCCCGTGCGTTTACACTTACAGAATCCATTAGAGCACAGAAGTTAATAATACGTTAAAGTTAAGAACTGGTTTAGAAATCACATAGCACAGAATTCCGGTTGCCACAGTATTTTAGAGACACAGGACTTGAGCAATACTAATGGGAGAGAATGATCAGAAATCCACTTGTGAGTTGTGGAACTTTCTCCCACAAAGAGAGGAGTGATCATGTCTTGCTTTTGGTCTGTCCGTATCGCACAAAAACTAAGGGAACTTTAAAAACAAAAACTTTCATGGGCGCTACTGTGCGCAAGGAAGTCAAACTGACGGGTTTAAAAGCCATATTAAAGCTAAAAATGGATGTCCATAAAGATAAAGGACATCCATTTTCAGCTTCAACGTGGCTTTTAAACCCGTCAATTTGACTTCTGCTGCGCTCTGTCTCTCGATAATGGTGGTGATCCTTTTTTCTCCCTTTCTGTTCCACACAGTTCAGCTTCTCGTTGAACTTTCTGGGACTTGGAAGGAGGAAGTGAACATACATCCGGTCCTTGCATCGACGAAAACTTAACCTATTGGTTGCCATTCATCACGTAGGAGATTGAGCCTGCAAACACACTTACTGAGTACGGATGTTTCATTCCGATGGTACTTTTCCAGCTACCCTCCCAGCCTGTTTTCTGCCTGCAGGAAGAGGGAAATCAATACCTTGCTTTGTTACTCCGGGCGCCGGGCGGGGTCTCTATCTGCTTCTTCTCTATCCATCTGCAGACTAGGAGTACGATAGAGCAGGGCACCTCCCTCGCGACCTGCCTGCCCTCGTATTTCATCACAGTGGTGGAGAAAATAATAGACCGGGAAATGTAGAAAGTGGGAAATTCCGTCGAGAGAGGAAGTAAAGAAATGAGAAATCAAAGAAGGTTGTACAAAGCAAAGGACAGCGAGCGCTGCCGGCAGCAGGCAGCAAATGTATACTGAAACACAGGAATTTTATCAGGGGGTACAAAGTTTCTTTTGGGCCCCTTCCATACATATGAATTTGGCTTCTGGGCCCCGTTTTTTGCTCCTGGGCCCCCTTTTTGTTGCATTTTTCACCCTGGGCCCGGGTACAAATTACCCCCTTAACCCCCCTTTCAGAGCCCTGCTGAAACACACCCTGTGCCTACAGATAGTAAAACTCTTATCCTGCAGCAGCAGAAGTTAACAATAAATTGTACCTGCATATACCGGTATATCTTTTGCGAGCCATGATTCATTAACCTGGCACACACACACCCAATAAGCACAAGAGACAGAGACTTTGGGTAAAGGGCCACTTTATTTAATAATTAACAGAATAAACACCTGCAGAGGGGAGAAAAATCTAACTCCACCCCCATCGTGCGGGAAACAATGGTAACCACCTACTTTCCTAGGTAATCAATGGGCGTCATGACTGGACTCAAAGCTACACTCGGTCATACTATAGACCAAGTGAGTTTATCCTGGCCAACCCCAAAGTGTCGAGACAGCTAGACAGTGCAGATTCTCACAGGCAGGCTAAGCCTTAAAACTGAAGCACACCAGCCGCGTTCTGCTCGAGAAATGCAGCCAAAGTTGAGAATTCTCCAGGGGAAGCGTCAAACACAAACGGACCTCTCTGCGGCTCCTGGTGGCTCTCGGTGTTCAGTGGGACTTTCCTCCGGCCGGAAAGAACACAGATGCAGCCGGCTGCAACGGGCTGTACGCATGCAGAACTCAGCCGGTGTGCTTCAGCCTTTAGGCTAAAGGCGGATCCAAACCACACGCATTCGCATTGGTCGCGTTCCAGCACGTTTCAGGAGCGTCCAACGTGCCAAAAGCCGCCTCCAACTCCACTTGAGATGGGACGGGACGCGACCAGCTGGCGGGCGAACACCATCATGTGCAAATAGCATCACACCGGACGCACACGGACTCGGCTGGACACAATGCCCCGAGCCGCCTGCGGCGTGGATCCGCCTTAAGTCTTTGCACGGGCGAAGCCTTAGGCTAAGTCTTTGCATATTCCAGCCAGGGCAGGGGGCTTGCCAGCCTGCCTCAGCAATCCGGGCAAATATCGTCTGAGCGGTCCTGGCTCACCCCACTGACCTTGCTTACCTCCAAACGTACGCCAAACAGTTAACTGCTGCCTACCCGGCCACAGGGGGGTAGCCTAGTGCTTAGCCCCCACTACCCCATTTCCATAAATTCTACCCCTCATAATTTGTACCCCTCATGTTAAAGCACTTTGTGCCTTTAGCAGTCACATGAGAGGATAAACTGCAGCCAGTGAAATTCTCTTCATCACACCTTCTGCAGGCTGAGAAAAGTGTCACCTATTGAAATTCTGCATGCCACTAAGGCAAAGAAGGGGGGGGGGAGTTGGTGACCCTGCGTTGGGGCAATCCAACTGTGATGTTTTTACTGCTTTCAACATTTACCTGACAAAGAGTTCTGTACAACCTGGAAGCTTCCATCCTGCATTGTTTTGGATCTACCACCCATATTAGGTTTCACTTGATTTGCCAGTATCACAACATGCCCAGAAATAAACCCTGAGCTGCTGCCCCTCTCTCCTCAGTGTTTTGCTGCTGCTGCTCCTCCACACTCAACCTGTCCTCTCTCGCCGCTCTGCCTCCTCCATTCCCTCAATCTGCCTCTCCTCTCTCAAAGTCGGAAGTGAACACATGGCAGTGGCAGCCTCCAGCCCAGTGCGGAGAGCAAAAGCCCAGCCCAGTGTGGAGAGCACTATTTTAGTGGTCCAACCCTTTTTTTTTAATCCTTTTACTCCTGTTTTCATATTTTGTTATATTTTGTGCTGTGTTTTTAGATTATATTAATGGTTTAAAAGTTTTATTTAATTCAATTCAACTACCTTTATTGGCATAAAACAGAAACACACACACACATATATACAGAGAAATTAAAATAAATAGTGCATAATACAGAAAACTAGTAAAGAGAGAGGGAAGGAGGTTATAAGGGAATAAGCAGTCAGCATCCATTCTAATTAGATTTTACTAAATTGGTCACCATGGAAGCTCTTCGTTGGATAATTAGATAAAGAAAGTTAGCTAGCCGATTGAAAGTCAAATCAAAATAATCTCCGAATCAGCCTTCCCTTGCAGATTTGCCAGCAATGGATTAAGAATGTCTTGGCGTAAGTTGTTATACCATGAACAGTACAGAAGTGCATGTGGTAAGGTAGGATTCTATATCTGTCAGACTATATGGACAACGACCCTGGGCCTTAGAGGATTTAAAAAAAAAGTTTTATATTATATTTATACGGATTCTGTTGTTGTAAGCCACTTTGAGCCCCCCCCCCATGGGGGGAGAAGCAGGATAGAAATCAATCAAACAAACAAATAAAAAGAGGCAGGGAAGAAGGAAAAAAGAGAAGGGGGGTTGTTGTTCTGCTCACCAGGGATGATGGAAAATGGATGTTGTGGCGCTGGCTGCTGCTGGCGCCTCGAGATGGAGGCACCAAAATCACAAAGCGAGGGAATCCGAGCTTTCCCCACCATTATTCAATGTTTTCCACGTACCCCTAAACAAGCATAGTGCGTACCCCTGTGGGTACGCATACCCCAGGTTGAGAATCACTGCCCTAGCTAAAAACGCTGGGCAATGGAAGGTCCAAAAGCAATTAGCCAGAGGAAAAAAAAAACACCCGCTCTCAGCTCAGCGAGCGGGACGCAACTGAGACACTAATGAGCATCCTCAATGGATAATCCCACTCACTCCACCCCAAGGCCCCAGAGAGAACCAATCCTGGGCGCTAAGGGAATTTTGCGCCTCTGCCATGCATGTGGGGGGCAGGCAAAATGGGGTGATGCATGATAGCATGCAAAGGCTAAGAAGGCCACACCTTGAAACTATGCAATCGCCCCCCCCCCTTAATTGATCCATGGAACGCAGCATTCCAAATTTGAATAGAGCATGTCGAATTCTTAAATGCTAATGGAGTTTTCACAACTCCAGAATTCACATGAAGCTTTCTAGCGCTAAATCCAGTGGGAACAGCATATTTTATGATTTATGGCCCTATCCACTTCCTTAGGCTCTTGATTTTTGGGGAAAAGATCTTTTTTACAACAAAGTAAAAAAGTCCACACCTTCAAGAGTCCTCACCCACCTCATGATTGAGCTCCAGTGTAGAAAACAACCCAACAAGTTCCTACACCCTCAACTGGGTGGCAAAAAAAGGCAGAACCCAGCAGAACCTACTGAATGAGTCACCCCACCTAAGAATCCCATAGAATTCCATGAAAATATATAATTATAAAAACACTTGGCTTTAGAGAGCCTTGCGTTCTTTGTTCCACCATATGTTGTTTGTTCTTCAAGCCACCATCCATTCCCTTCCTTGCTGTGCGAGGATCATTAACCTGCTAGCACTGCATTAATTCATCTCCATATCAGCTTCCACTCAACACCCACCATGACAGCTGGCACCCAAGATAATAACCCCATCCTGTCCACCCTTCTCCCCCCCATGAGTGCCACTGAAACTACTGAAGCCAGTGTCAGCTGTTCAGCCAAACCTCAGGAGACGTGGCTCTCTCTCCAAGGGTCCCTACCTCCCTTGCCCTCTTCTCCCTTGCCCTGCTCCCTTCAGGGCCACAGCCCCCCACCATGCATGTTCACAGCCCTTGCTTCACAGCCCTCTTTCTGTCCTTGAGACCCCTCCTTACACAGGGAGACTCAATCGGTTGGCCCTTCTTTGCTGTCCAGCCTCTCCGAAAAGGCCAGGAAACCTTGGTCTGCAGCACAACAGATCCCCACTGTTTTCCTTGTCTTACTGCTTGCTATCTCTGTTTGTGTATGTGCTGAGTGATGGTATCAGCTTTTTATGCTTTTTACCTTTTTATGGAGGCCCAAGATCAGCCCCCTTTGGCCCATGAGACTCAATTGACTCATACAGCAAATCCTCAGAGGCCTTGGCATATTGGTTGAGATAATTTGTTCAGTTGTGGGGGAGTCCATCTCCCCACCACAAGTGGGTGAAATGCTTTCACTGTTCTAGGCTCACCCCTTGTCTGTTGTCCTCAGTTCAGGCTACACTGAGAGAGCCATTCCCAGCTGCTGCCTTTTGCCACAGTCTGAGCTGTCTCTACCTGTCTCCGTTCATCCTTTCTAATCCCCTAACTACCGTATCTCCTTTCTTCATTCCTTTCACCCCAAAACCTTCCAATCCTTCTCCTGGGCTGTTCTCGGAAGCCCAACTAATCACCCTTTTGCACCTCTTTGCTCTGCCTGTTTTCCTTCTGATAATTTCTGCTCTACTCCTCTCTCCTTCCCCTCCATCTAACAGCTTTCCTTCGGGCTCCATTGTATGTGCATGTTATGGAAATAATTCCTCCCCCCCCCCATAGAGTTTGAGTGAATGAGCTAAGCCAGTTACAGCTCATTCATAGAGTTTGAGTGAATGAGCTAATCCTGCTCTAAAGATCCGCTGGGCGGCTGAGGCTGCCCGCCGGATACTGATCTCCACCGCGGGCAGCCTGCAGCAGGCATCCTGCGGCGGAAAGTCTACTGGGGGAAGGGGACGAACGTCCCCTTCCCCGAGTGTAACAGCGGCTGGGACCAATAGGCCTCCTCGGAAGGCCTACACTCATTCCGCCGCCCATATTTAGATCAGGATTGTGCCGTTAGTCCCAGATCAACCCCCCTGTGTGGTTTCTGAGCACTTCAAGTGACCTGTTGTGCACCTTCTCCCTGGGCTCTGTTTTCCTTTCACTGCCAACAGTACATAGACATGCCATTGGCCAATACACTGGATCCCTATATATGGATGTTTTCCCCCTGTGTGCACATGTTACATGTGTTTAAAAAAGCAGTGCCGGCAACAAGCCATAACATTATAGGTTACAAAAATAAATAACAAAAACCTCTCCTTCAAGCAGACATTGCACTCAGTTTTAGTCCAGCAAGAACAGGAGTTTTTCTGGCATTCTTAATGCAAACGTTATCAGCAGCACCAGACCCCAAAACTCTGTCCTCCGTGTAGTGCTTCAAAAAGCATGAAATTCTAAACAGAAAGAAGACAAATTAATTAGACAAACTGCAAACTACAAAATATTTCACATTTTTTTTTCATTCTTATTGATAGGACTGTGAATATTTCAGCAAGCTATTTAAATGGCAGAAATCTGAGGGTGGGATCCACAGAACCTAGTTTACAATAGTGCATCTGGAAGCAAGGTAGGGTTGCAGTGTGTTCTGGTTCTAGGCGACGCATAAATTGAAGGTTCAAAATAATATGGTGACCAAAATATTATGAGTCACAGCTGGCTCATTTGTGTACATGTTGTATTGAATATCATAAATGTATGTTGGCCTTTGTGTTACCATTCTTTGGTTCAAGCTGGAGGTCTGCCTGAGGAATGTAAGGAGTAGAAGACCTGATTCTTGCATAAAGATTGTGGACCACACAACCAGATTGAACTGAAAGGTGCTTGTTGGTTGGTCGTTTTCTGAGAAATGTGATTGTTTGACTTTTCTCTTATCACTTTGTAGAAGATTTATGTCAGCAGGACAGAGTGTTGCCACACTCTTCAAGAGAATTGAAAGCTAAGCACCCACTGTCCACTGTGCATGAGTACAGAGATATTATGGGATGGTCTTTGCTTGTGGACCTATAAATGTACTGTGTATTTTTTTAACTATGCTTCTCTCCATTGCTGAGTTGCTAGCATGCCCTCAGAGGTGAAAGGGACCATTCAATGCTGCATTGTATTTATAAATAAAAAGGGAGAAAATCTCTGCATAAAAATGGCTGTTGGAGTATTAAGTTGTGTGAGTTCTTTAGAGTTGAGTCTGAGTAAGAGGATTTTCAAATTTCTCCAACCTAGGAAATCCCAAACCTACAACAAATCACATGCTTGGATGTATATTGCAAATATATTGCAAATACTATATTCCGTCATTCTATAACCATTCCATCATCTTAAGAGTTTCATTTAATTCAGTGTCATTAATTAAATGAAGTCCCTCAATATATCTCATTGGCTCATGGGAATTTGGTGGAGTTGGCTGCTGAACAGCACTGCGAAACAGATCAGTTTAATCTACATCAGTGAAAACAATGACTCCTGCCAAAGTTAAGTCACAACTTCTTAATTCTATGAAGTGCCAGCAATCCTCTCCTTCCAAGCTATCAGCTGGGGATTTTGCATATTTGCCCCACTATCTCCACCAGCCAAAATGATCCAGAATGAGCCCCGCATTCCACCCAGTGCCGCCTCTGCACAATTACAAAACAAAAAACAGCCTCATCCTGCCCTCCTTGCATGGTTTCTTCAATTGCAGAAGTGCAGGACTTCTGTCTCCGTGAAGTAGTGCTTAATTTTCAAAAAACATGAAATCCTAAATAGAAAGAAAAGACAAATTAGACAAACTTCAAACTACAAAATATTTCACATATTTTTCCATTCTTATTGATAGGACTGTGAATATTTCAGCAAGCTATTTAAATGACAAAAATCTGAGGTTGGGATCCACAGAATCTAGTTTACAGTATCTGGAAGCAGGGTAGGGTTGCAATATGTTCTGGTTTTAGGTAATCCCAGACCTACAACAAATCTCATGCTTGTAGTGCTCCCTGATATTGCAGCATCCCAAAGTAGTACAGTATAGTCCATCATTCTATAATAATTCCATCATCTTAAGAGTTTCATTTAATTCAGTATAATTAATTAAGGTTGCAATCCTATACACACTTTCCTGGGAGCAAGTCCCACTGAACACAATGGGGCTTAACATGAACACTAAAGCCACCCTCTCACCGCATGCGTCTCGCTTCATCACATCCCGGAGTCGATTCTGATTGGCCCAACGTGTTGCTCCGCGTCCTGCCCCCACAACACTGAACGCGGCCTCTCATTGGCGAAGCTCAATTTATTCAACTTGGAATGCACCAGAATGACCTTCGGCCAATGAGAGGCTGCGTTCGGTGTTGTGGGGTGGGACATGGAGCAACATGTTGGGCCAATCAGAATCGACTCAGGGACGTGACAAAGCAAGACATGTGCGATCTGTTACCGCTTTTAGGCTTTACTGGTCAGAGTTCAGCTGTTTGTCATTACAAGCTTCCGAGGTTCTAGACCACATTCCTTGTAGTTTTGTTTTTCCTAACGTTTCACCCTCACCTATGGAGGGCATTGTCAAAGGTTAAAAACAAACTAACTAAAAGCTGGTAGACACTTAAAGTCTAAAAAGCTCTCGCAAGAGCTAAAAGTAACTTTAACATAGAAAACTTAAAACCTAGCAGCTAAAATCTGAAGGTTAAAAAGCTCCCAAATTAGAGAGACAATCAGCCTATGCTCCTAAAATGGAAGAGATACCGTAATATAGGCAGCAAGACTGACCACACCCAGTTCAAGGTTATCACAGTCATGAGGCTCCAATCAGCATCCCACAGCTCATCATCAAGAGCCAGGATGGTGTAGTGGTTTGGGAGTCGGACTTAGACCTGGAAGATCCAGGTTCAAATCCCCGCTCAGTTTATAGTCCTATGATGTTTATGGATTTCTATTGCCTCCCTATAAATTCTACTTTGATAATGCTCCTCTCTGGACAACACTTCGGTACATGCAAATCCAATACAATGTCCTGTACCTAACCCAGGCTGTGTTCAGCAACTGCCGACTTTTCTATCTGTCCCGGGCGGCAGCATCTTTCATGTTCCTTCAGCCTAGTTCTTAATACAGATATATTGGTTGTCCCAAGAAAAACTTTACTACATTTGCAGGGGATCCTATATACCCCTGCCATGTTCCACGGATCCCTTGGCTCTGTCCCTGAATGGAGAACCTTTTGAACCTTATTAGTAGGTTTAAATGGGGTCTATTTCTGAGTAGACATGCACAGGACTTTGCTTTAAATGATGTCCCTCAAAATGTCTCATTGGCTCACAGAGCTGCACAGCACTGCAATACAACGGATCAGTTTAATCTACATCACTGGAAACAATGACTCCTGCCAAAGTTAAGTCACAGCATCTTAATTCTAAGAAGTGACAGCGATCCTCTCCTGTTCTCCAAAGCTACCAGCTGTAGATTTTGCATATTTGCCCCACTTTCTCTACCAGTCAAAATGATTCAGGATGTCAGGCAGGGCCAGCAGCAGTGGAGCCCCGAATTCCACCCAGTGCCGCCTCAGGTCCACTACCTCTGCACAAACCCAGCCTATTACTGCACTCCTTGCATGACTGCTTTCATTGCAGAAGTGCAGGACTTCTGACTTGATGGAAAGGTACAGCATTAATGAAAGGGCTTCAGTCTGTAAGACAAAATGCTTTTTTTTTCTTCCTTACCAGGATTATGTGGAAGTGGTGGCAGTGGGGAGACCCAGAAGCGACCTATGGGTCCCTTGTTGTGTTCCAACCTCCCTTTATAGAAGTTTTGTAACCACGGATGTAAAGGGACCGCACTAATGAAAGGGCTTTATTTGCATGACCCTGGTAAATCAAACTAGAAGACCTGGACATCCCTGTTTGAAGAAATTGCACCTGGAGCAAAGTAATGAGGTGGCTGATCCACTTTCCTTTAGCTTTTAGCTGGCAGAAAGCAGACCCATTTGGGTGGCATCTACAGCAGGCTGGAGGGAGGTGGTGGCAGCGGCAGACTTGGGGTGAAGGGCGCCCCAAATCCTCTGCCCCCTCTTGCCCCCTGCAGTCTGCCACTAATGCAACTTGCATGACCCCGCCTAATTGATGAGTCACCCCTGGACAGGGCTCAGTGTGCCCCACAAGGAGCTGAGGGGCCAGCACACAGTGCTTCAAGCTGACATGAAGATCAATACCTTTAATTTCATGAGCAATTGCTTCGACCCAGAGAATCAAGGGATTGTGCCATGAGGCCGTTAAACTTACGATGAGGAAGCAAGCCCCCAGCAGGACGGCTTTAATTTTTACATCAAGATCGATTGGGAACTGGATTAAGAAGTAGTCGACATCTGTACAGAACTCCCTCACACAGCCTGTCCACTGCTTTGCAATTTTTCCAATTACATGTTGCTCATCTAGTGACAGCACCTAGTTTTTAAATAAAATTCTTATAACTAGGAATATGATTTTTTTTTAAAAAAAACCAATAATTCACACCTGCCAACAAGCTAATGTCAGCATTTTTTATACTTGTTTTTATAATGTCAGATTATTTTTGGAAGGAAAATCATTTAATCCTAGAATCTGATATTTACAGCGTGCAATCCTGTGCGCTGAGCACTGGGGAGCATGTGCTCCCCAGCGCTGGGTGTTGTAAACGCACCATAAAGCACTTGTACGGCACCCGGCAAGTAAGGGCCGGCGGCGCAGAGGCCGGCAGCCCTTACAATGCATATCCCAAGCCCTCTCCAGGCCCAGCCTGGACTTACACGGCTGGCGCGAATGTACACGAGCTCTGGAGCTCATGTAAATTCGAGGAGGCCCATTGGGCCTGCCGCCACTTACACCGGGGGGAAGGGGACTCGATAGGATACGAGGTCCAGCCCTTTAGGCTGGGCGCCGTAGCTTACACAAGATTGGGCTGCCCGTTACGCAATTTACATTGCACCTTTGCACCATATTGGTCCTCAGGGATGTTCATGAATAACATTAAAAAACTTCACATAAGAAGAGGGACCCATAAAAGCAAAATAACAGCCCCACCCTGACTGCCAGGTTCCAATGGAATGCACGTTCTGCCAGTGGTAGTGCCTGGATCCTTCTGGAAACCTTGCGATAGTGTCATGTGCTCCTGCACCACTGGTGAGTGCAACAAGGAGGGCAGTGTAGTCGCTGGTGACCATGTGTGTGGGCTTGCAGAGAGGCCTCCTTCCTAGTGCGAGGTGAGTGAGTGAGCAGGAGCAGCGAGTGGCCTCACGGGAACGAAGTGGCTCACGGGGACAAAGTGGCAAGATAAAAAAAGACACAGCGAGTTAAGCAGCTGGGCGAGTTCAGCAGCGGGGCGAGGAAGCCAGGCCCCACACACTGCCCGGCACGTCCCTTGAAGAGAGGAGAGCTCCAATAACATTAAGGTACCCAAACTGTTTTAAACCCATAACTTACAAAAAAAGCTATGCAGTCAGACAGCCAGCAGAAGGGTGGGGGCTATCCAGTGTTTTGCACTGAGTGTCACATGTATGACTATCTGCCTCTTGGGCAGAAGTCATGGGTGTGTGCTCGGTGCAAAGAGCTCCAGGCTCTCAGGGAACGGGTTCGCTCCCTTGAAGCCACGGTTGCTGACCTGGAGAAGCAGAGACAGGTAGAGAGGAACCAGGGTGAGACTTCTAGGGACGTGGAGGCATCGTCCTACCCTCAGTTGGCCAGCACTTCAGCTGCCAGGGAAGGGAGTCTCAGGGCTGGAGGACATTGCTCTGGAAAAGAGGGAAACAATCCCACAGTGGGGACCCCTTCTTCAGGTGATGGGCCCGTATCCAGTCGCACTATGGATACTCCTCTGGGGAGAGGGGGAAGGGGGCTTCTTGTTGTGGGTGACTCTATAGTCAGGAACATAGAAAGGGGGGTCTGTGACGGATGTGAGGACCGCATGGTGACTTGCCTACCTGGTGCGAAGGTTGCGGACATCACCTCTCGTCTAGATAGGCTGGTAGAGAGTGCTGGGGAGGAGGTAGCGGTTGTGGTGCATGTTGGCACCAACGACGTGGGGAAATGTAGCCGGGCGGTCCTGGAGGCCAAATTTAGGTTGCTAGGTAGGAAGCTCAAATCCAGGACCCCAAAGGTGGCGTTCTCAGAAGTGCTACCTGTTCCACGCGCAGGGCCAGCTAGGCAGGCGGAGCTCAGGGGTCTCAATGCGTGGATGAGACACTGGTGTGAGGAGGAGGGGTTTAAGTTTGTTAGGCACTGGGGAACGTTTTGGGACAAGCCGGGCCTGTACAAGAGGGACGGGCTTCACTTGAACCAAAACGGAACCAGACTGCTGGCGCGTAACATTAAGAAGGTGGCAGAGCAGCTTTTAAACTGACTCCTGGGGGAAAGCCGACAGGAGCCGAGGGGCATCCGGTTCGGGACTCCTCATTCCTCGGGAATGAGGGTGCAGAGGATGGGGAACAATCAAGTAATAACAGAATAAGAATTGGGAGTGGTAGCGTGATGGGACATGACAGCCAGTCTAGCAAAACAGAAGGCTGCAGGAATAAAGGGGCAAACATGCAGCCCTTCTTGGGGGACCAGGTATATAAGTGCTTTTATGCAAATGCCCGAAGTCTACGGGCAAAGATGGGAGAACTGGAATGTTTGGTGGCTAGGGAAAACATTGACATAGTAGGTATAACAGAAACCTGGTGGAATGCGGAGAACCAGTGGGATACTGCAATTCCAGGATATAAACTCTATAGGAGGGACAGAGAGGGGCGTGTTGGAGGTGGGGTGGCCATCTATGTCAAAGAGGGGGTAGAATCCACCAGAGTAGAGCTGGAGGGGGGCTCTGACTCCTCCGTAGAATCACTGTGGGTTAGATTACCAGGCTCCAAGAGTGATGTAATAGTAGGGGCATGCTACCGTCCTCCAGATCAAAAACCTGAAGGGGACCTTGAAATAAGGAAGCAAATCAGGGAGGTGTCAACGAGAGACAGGGTTGTAGTCATGGGGGACTTCAATTATCCTCACATCGACTGGGTCAATTCATGCTCAGGTCATGAAAGAGAGACTGGATTTCTGGATATGTTAAATGACTGTGCCTTAGAGCAGCTTGTCACGGAACCGACCAGAGGACAGGTGACTCTGGACTTGATATTGTGTGGCACTCAAGATCTGGTCAGGGAGGTAAATGTTACCGAACCGTTGGGGAACAGTGACCATGCTGCGATCTGTTTCGCCATGCATGTCGGAGGGAGAGTGCCGAGCAAATCTGACACGAAAACCCTTGACTTCCGAAGGGCAGACTTCCCCAAAATGAGAAGACTAGTTAAGAAAAAGCTGAAAGGGAAGGTAAAAGGAGTCCAATCGCTCCAGAGTGCATGGAGGCTGTTTAAAACAACAGTCGTAGAGGCCCAGCGGGAGTGTATCCCACAAAGGAGGAAGGGCTCGACCAAGTCCAGGAGGATGCCGGCATGGCTAACAAGCACAGTTAAGGAGGCTATAAAAGGCAAGGAAGCTTCCTTCCGTAAATGGAAGTCTTGCCCTAATGAGTAAAATAAACAGGAGCACAAACTGTGGCAAAAGAAATGTAAAAAGATGATACGGGAGGCCAAGCGTATGGCAGGCGACATAAAAGGAAATAATAAAAGCTTCTTCAAATATGTTAGAAGCAGGAAACCTGCCAGGGAAACGGTTGGTCCGCTGGATGGTGAGGGAGAGAAAGGGGTGATAAAAGGGGACTTGGAGACTGCAGAGAAATTAAATGAGTTCTTTGCATCTGTCTTCACGGCAGAAGACCTCGGGCAAATACCGCTGCCGGAACGGTCTCCCCTGACTAAAGAATTAAGTCAAATAGAGGTTAAAAGAGAAGACGTCTCAGACTTAATTGACAAAATAAAGATCAATAAATCACCAGGCCCGGATGGCATCCACCCAAGAGTTCTGAAGGAACTCAAGAATGAAGTTGCTGACCTCTTGACCAAAATATGCAACTTGTCCCTTAAAACGGCCACTGTGCCAGAGGATTGGAGGATAGCTAATGTCACGCCAATCTTTAAAAAAGGAAGGAGGGGGGACCCGGGGAACTACAGGCCGGTCAGCCTAACATCTGTTCCAGGGAAGATGGTGGAAAGTCTCATTAAGGATAAAATCTTAAAATACATAGAAGAACAAGCTCTGCTGAGGGAGAGTCAGCATGGCTTCTGCAAGGGGAAGTCTTGCCTCACAAACCTGTTAGAATTTTTTGAAAAGGTCAACAGGCATGTGGATGCGAGCGAACCCGTGGATATTATATATCTGGATTTTCAGAAGGCGTTTGACACGGTCCCTCATGAAAGGCTCCTGAGAAAACTCCACAGTCAGGGAATAAGAGGGCAGGTCCTCTTGTGGATTAGGAACTGGTTGAAGACCAGGAAACAGCGAGTGGGAGTCAATGGGCAATTTTCACAATGGCGAGAGGTGAAAAGCGGTGTGCCCCAAGGATCGGTCTTGGGACCGGTGCTTTTCAACTTATTCATAAATGACCTGGACTTGGGGATAGGCAGTGAGGTGGCCAAGTTTGCAGATGACACTAAACTTTTCCGGGTGGTAAAGACCAGCAGGGATTGTGAAGAGCTCCAGAAGGATCTCTCCAAACTGGGAGAATGGGCAGCAAAATGGCAGATGCGCTTCAATGTAAGTAAGTGCAAAGTGATGCACATTGGGGCAAGAAACCAAAATTTCACATATACGCTAATGGGTTCTGAGTTGTCTGTGACGGATCAAGAGAGAGATCTTGGGGTCCTGGTGGACAGGTCGATGAAAGTGTCGACCCAGTGTGCGGCGGCTGTGAAGAAGGCCAATTCCATGCTCGGGATCATTAAAAAGGGGATTGAGAATAAAACGGCCAATATCATTATGCCTTTGTACAAATCGATGGTAAGGCCACATCTGGAGTATTGTGTCCAGTTCTGGTCACCATACCTCAAAAAGGATATAGCTGAATTGGAAAAGGTGCAGAAAAGAGCGACCAGAATGATTAGTGGGCTGGAGCACCTCCCTTACGAGGAAAGGCTACAGCGTCTGGGGCTTTTCAGCCTAGAAAAAAGGCGCCTGAGGGGGGACATGATTGAGACTTATAAAATTATGCATGGGATGGAGAGAGTGGATAGAGGGAAATTCTTCTCCCTCTCGCACAACACCAGAACCAGGGGACACGCACTAAAATTGAGTGGAGGGAGAGTTAGAACAGACAAAAGAAAATATTTCTTTACCCAGCGTGTGATTCATCTGTGGAACTCCTTGCCACAGGATGTGGTGATGGCACCTGGCCTAGATGCCTTTAAAAGGGGTTTGGACAAATTCATGGAGGAAAAGACCATCACAGGTTACAAGCCATAAGCAACCTCCTGGTTTTAGAAGTGGGTTTTCTCTGTGCCAGGTGCAAGGGAGTGGCGACTGGACACAGGTATCTTGTTGTCTCGTGTGCTCCCTGAGGCATCTGGTGGGGCCACTGTGTGACACAGGAAGCTGGACTAGATGGGCTTTTGGCCTGATCCAGCAGGGCTCTTCTTATGTTCTTATGTTCTTATGTTCTTATGAGTGGTGGAGTGTGTGTGGGAGGCTTGAAGGAGGGAGTGGGAGCAGTGGCGTCACTAGAACACGCGTCACCCCAAGGTGGGGGGGGCGCGCGTCACCGTAGTGACCCCCCGACTATGCCCCCAATGGAACTATTGGTGCGGCCATAGGCCGCGTCACGAATTTTTTTGGGGGGGCGACCCGGCTGCACCCTGCCCCGGGTGCCCCCCGCCCCGGAACTCACAGTTTTGCCGCGTCGCCCTCCGGACTCTCCGAGGCCGGGAGCCGGCCTCGGAGCGTCCGGCCCGGCCTGCGCTCCAGGGCCTTCTGAAAGAAGGCCCAATGCGTCAATACGCGAACTTTTACAGTTTTCGCGCATGTGCAGAGACAGTTTCTGAGGGCAAGGGCCTGCCCTCTTGGTGTGCGCGGTGGTGTGCGCGTCACCCCCTGGCGGCCCGCCCCCCCACCACGCTCCAGTGACGACCGTGAGTGGGAGGATTGCAGATCTTTCTGGTTGGAGAGAGGTGAGGAACCTGTGTGGGGAGGAGGCAGGAGGAGGTGGATCTGGCAGCAATGAGGCACACCGGATCTTATCCCCTCCATTTCAAACCTCCCTGCCCCTTTCTTATCTTCAGCCATGTGCCACCAAAAGAGGTGGTATATGCCAGAGGAGACCCATTGCCACTCACACAACTAACCAGGAGGTAAGTAGAAATATATCTCAGTACCCCCTGTAGGATGTCTGAGTGCCCCCACCACCATAGGATGCAGCACACATCTTATTGGCACGTGCATCCGTGCTGGTAGCGGGGTATTGAATTGGTGCCTAAATCCATAGCCATAACGTCTAATACCGTATATAAGTAGAAGTTGACAGGAAGAAAATTAAACTATCATTGACGATAGTGCCAGGCAAATACGACTGGAGAGTGTTGTATGTTTCTTGACATAAGCTCTGGAATATTGAGACTGGTAGGGATGGGCCCAATATAAAGTGAAGTGCCTTGAACATTTGTTAACTCAAAGCTGTTTTGCTATTCACAGGCAATTTTTCAGCCAGAGAGAGAGAGAGAGAGAGAGAGAGAGAGAGAGAGAGAGAGAGAGAGAGAGAGAGATTCTAAAAAGTTTCGGGAGCTTTCATGGTTTCATGGTCAGCAATTATATATAACGATTTAAAATTAATGGGATTAAAAGCCATGTCAGAAAATGTTTCAATGTTTTAAAGACAATGTTAAAAAACACTGCTTAAAATAATAAAAATAACTCTACATTTCATCCGTATCCATGGACCTCCTCAGGTGTTAGAGCAACAGTAAGCTGCCAAGATGTTAACTGCCGAAACGACAGCGATGGAATTTATAAGAAAGTGTAGAACGCAATAGAAAGAGCAGAACACAACTGACAGCTCAGCAATTAGCACCAGAAACAGTGGAGTGTGCCGTCTGACTGTAGACAACCTCTGCCTTGCGCGATGAACTGCAGTAACCTCTCTCATTACTGTGGGCTTTGCAAGCTGCCTTGTTAAGGGCCGGTAGCCAGATTTTATCAATGAAGGATAATTCCTGTTGTCTATTCAATAAGCTTTCATGCTTGTGTTTACTTATGTCAATCGCCTCGTAGTGTAATCAAACTCATGGCGATGGTTGCTTTGGCTGTGGCACCGCTTTTCCCCCTTTTTCGCTGGCCGTGGCAGCAAGCCTCACAGCGCCGCTTCCAGAGGCCAGGGAGGTGTTGCCTGCCCTCCCGCCTGCCCCCTGGGGCAGTTTTCAGTCAGTTACAGGCCACGTGATATTACCCCGGGGGCCGTGGCTTCCGCCGGGGGGGGCATCAGCGCAACCCACGGTCCCCTACTATGCCTCTGCCTATGTGATATAGAGTGGAATATACGTTCTAATTATTAACTTACGTCAAAATCAATATCCTGACCACAGCTGCATATGCAACAAGGCCCAATAATTTTAAGTACATCTTGTCTAGCTTCATTTTGGACAACATATACAGGCAAGCAGGGGTCCCAGAGTTGTTTAATATATCCAACTGGTGTGCCTGGGGGGGCATGCACTTCAAGCTGAAAGAAAAAGGAGAGAAGCAGAATCAAAGGTTGTCCTTCAGTCTTTTTAGCAAGGTGGCAAATCTGCAAAAGATGCAGTCATCATCATCAAGGCAACACATGTTTATGTTGGACCCAGGTTCCTTTTTTGTCAAAGAACTGAATGTCTGCGGATGAACACGAGTCTAAACGCAGTCATAACAGTCCAACCCCAACAGGCAGCCCAATTCTGCCTAAGATGTGGCAGCCGGCTTAAAGGGCTGGCTGCTGCATGCTAGGCAGAATGCAGGCTACACCAACGTGGCCCAGGCTCACCTTGGGGGAAGGATATGCTCATCCCCTTCATCCAGTGTATGTGCCGTGGGCACCAATGGTCCTCCTCAGATGTGCACCAGCTCTGGAGTTGGTGAGTGTCTGGGGAGGCTCTGTAATGCTGGCCTGGCCTGGGACAGGTAGAGGCGTCGCTACGGTGGGGGCGGTACCATAAGTTGCACCCTGTCCTAGTCCCATTTACAAGCCGGCAGGAGGTGGCCCTGCCCCCTCGCCGTCAGAGCCATTCCATGTGGAGAAGGCGGTGGGCAGGGAGTCTCCTGACTGCTGCCTTCTCCGCACGGAATGGCTCCGACGGCGAGGGGGCAGGGCCGCCTCCTGCCGGCTTGTAAATGGGACTAGGACAGGGTGCAACTTATGGTACCGCCCCCACTGTTGACACGACTTGAGTCCAACTCAAGTCCGAGTCAATAGACTCAAGTCTACGTCACTGGAAATGGCTACTCTCTCCCTGATATCAGATGTTACCTAAGCATTCTTCTATGGGGTGATGAGTCTCTGGAATAGTTACGCCTCAGGCACTGCTTCACAATAGTGGCTCACCACTTACAACCCAATCCTGTATAGAATGCATCCTAGGCAGAATTGGGCCTACGCCGGCAGAGTTAGAACACTTCTTAAAGGGATGTTCATCCCTTTTCCCTGAAGAGAGCCTCAGCAGGCTCAATGGGCCTCCTCAGATGTGGGCTGGCAAAATGGCCGGCACAAATCTGAGGTCCCAGTGTAAGTCTGGCCAGGCCCAGGAATGGGGGACAGGATTTGATGGAGCATGCTGCTGATTATCCTTCCCCTGTTTCGGGCCTGGCTGGCCAATCCCACCCCTCCTGCAATGCTCTGGTCTGCCCTCCCTCCGCCCCTCCACCAACTGGTGGGGACATACCTGCTTGTCATGGTGAACAGGCTGGATGTGGGGTGCTAGGATTTGACACCGGCTGGGCCTACTTTCCGGGTGTCGAAAACATGCCATGTTTTGACACCCAGCACTGGCAGAGTCGTTGCTCTGCCGGCGCTCCTTTAGAGAGGATTGCACCCTTAGAAAAATACAACTCTTGTTCAGGTTTCCAGCAACAACTACATTATGAAGATAATAACAGGTGAAGCAGGCCTGAAACTTTCACAAACCAAATATCAGCAACTGATAGCAGCAATGCAATGCCAAGCTCCCTCAGGCCAAGCCCTGTCCTAGGTTCTTTCTACCAGAGCTTGTGTGTGCATGCTTGTGCTTGTGCATGGAAACACACACACACACACACACACACACACACACACACACGCATGCATGCATGCATGCACACGCACACGCACACGCACGCACACACACACACACGCACACACACACACACACACACACACACACACACACGGAGTGATTGTAGAATACTCTTACCTCAATACCCTGGAGGTCTGGTCAAGGAAGGAGAGCAGGGCAAACAGAGGGTGCTGTTCCCTCAGTGCCACCAAGGCACTGAGGGAGGACCACCCGGCAGTCTTCTCTTCTACCATTCATGAACAGGCTGATCCGGAGGCCTCTGAATTAGCACAGGGACCTCGTTGGAACCCCAGTTGCAGATGAGGAGGGTGGGAGAAGGGAGGCCACAATGGAACAAGGCACTTGGTTGAACAACTTGTGCCTTTACTGTCTGCTGCCAGTCAAGGGATTGGCTGGTTGGACTCCAGGGAAACATGGATTCTCATCCAGCTGACCGCTGACATCAGCCCTGTGTAGGAGCAGATTTGGTTAGCACTCTGGGGGCAGCAAACAGTGTGTGACCAGCTAATTTGGCAAAGAGGTAATAAGAAGGGCTCAAAGAAAAAGACAGAGTGCAAGAGCATGTGTCTGCACAAGGACACACCGCAAAGATCAACCAGTTAGTGATGGCTAATCAACCAAACTCCAGTTCAGTTCCATGGGAAGATATCCCAGATATCCACATCTTGGTGATTAGAAAAGGCAGCTTAAAAACAAATCAAACAAACCAATGGAGACGCAAGGAGCAACAAACAAACCTCTTGCAAACAGCAAGGACAGCAGCAACCACCACATCTGCAAGGTCTTATGAGGTGTATGACTTGTCGACACGTGTTGTCGTAGATCCACATTTTAAATGGTCGCATTGCCCCACAAAGGTTTCGTATGCAGCAATTACTGTCCTCGGCTGCAAAGTACAGTCTTTGTCCCAAGGAGTTTTTTATTTCATATTTGTTAGAAGTTTCAAAGCCAGTTATTACTGAAATAGAATATAGAAATAGAACTTTTACCGGGACTCTTGTGAACAGTGATACCACGTCAAAGCTTATTAACCTTGAATTCGGTGTTAATCTGATATACTTCAGCAGCTCCACAAAGCTTCTGATCAAATAAAAAATCAAATCGAATCAGAAGCCTTGCCTCTTCGCTTGTACGGACTGCCCAAAATTCATAAGGCAAATGTGCCACTTCGCCCCATTGTGAGCAATATTGGAGCACCAATGCATGGGCTTTCACAACATCTGGCCAAAATCTTATATCCATATGTAGGCAATTCACCTAGCTATATAAAAAATACATACCACTTTGTGTAGCTGCTGAAGTATATCAGATTAACACCGAATTCAAGGTTAATAAGTTTAATAACCACTAAGCTATGACCCATTTTCAATTCCAACAATATGAGGTAAAGAAAGTACAGAACATCATTATGTCCTCACCCATAGGATGGATGTTGTACAGTGAGTCCTCACTTAAAGTTTTTTCATTTAAAGTTGTTTGGGAAATGCCACGGGATCGTTTACATTTATCATTTAGCCCATGGTAAAATTGGTTTCATTATAAGCCGTTTCCCTTGTTGCAGTTTCCAAAAAGAATCTATCGGCAACTTTAAGTGAGGACTTGCTGTACTAGAAATTAGCAGGGAAGAGGAGAGGAGGAGTGAATAAATGCACAGAAGCCCTGTTTGGCCACAGAGGCACATTGACTGAGAACATCCAGTTTGGTGGCCACAATGTGAAAAAAAATGATTTCAAAGACACAAGAGCCCTCTTCAGAAAATGTCTCTGCATCCAGTAAGTTGGGGAAAAGGGGAGAGGGAAAAGGAATGAACTCTTTGACCCTGCCTGCAATCTTAGTGCACACAATTGTGTGGAGTATCAGGTGCATACAGACTGTCTGCACATAGGCTGTGCATGAACTGGTGAAAATAGGGTGCAGATTGATCAGGGCTGGTCAAGGTTTTGGTAGGCAGCACCAAATTTATTTTATTTTTATTTTTCACATTTTTATACCACCCTTCCTCCAAGGAGCTCAGAGTGGTGTACATATTTCCTCCCCTCCTTTTTGTCCTCACAACAACCCTGTGAGGTAGGTGGGGCTGAGAGATAGTGACTGGCCCAAGGTCACCCAGGAAGCTTTGTGGCTGAGCGGGGATTTGAACCTGGATCTTCCAGGTCTAAGTCCGACTCCCAAACCACTACACCATCCTGGCTTTCATTTCACCCAAAATTTCACCCTGTTGGCTTGTGCGCTGCCGCCTGCCGCATTGTGCAGTTAAAAAGACAATGACTAGGCACTGGTGTGAACGTATTCTCTCTGAAGGTGGGCATTAAAGCATCCATCATTGTTTTGAAGATAACTATTTCTGTATGTGGCAAACAATTGTCAGTTCCTTGGTGTTCAATATAACCACCAAATTTATAGCATTATTAATTGCATCTGAGAAACTGCAGATGTGCAATGCTTTTAAAACCTGAACAGTTCATCCCATGAGCACTGTGAAGAAAAGCAGTCAAATATTTATTATTTATTTATTTATTTAAAGAATTTGTAGCCCGCCTTTCTCCCGAAGGCACTCAAGGCGGCTTACAACATATTAAAATACATATAAACAACTTTAAAACAATTAAACACATTAAAATAATTAAAAACACTTGAGATTAAATATAAATGTTCAAATCATATTCTATGAAATATGCTGAAAATCAACCTGTAAATGTTTGAGACACAATAATTTGAAGTATCATTAAATGTACCAATAATCTCATGTAGTTTGAGAAGATACGTACTTTCCAGAACCTCAATCTGCTGATGAACTATTATCTGATCAATCTGTATAGGAATTAAACAAAAATCAATGTCATCAAATGTCATTCTACAGAATAATTTTATGCTCTATTCCTTTTTTTCACAAAGCTCAGATGGGGATTCTATCGGTCAAAGTGTCACAGGCACAAGGATTGAGAAGTAGCTTCAGTGAATCATTTGATGGTATTTGTTTCCATGTAACTTCATCAAAAATCAGAGTTTGGAGGGTCTGATTCAGTGTTAGACTAACTGTGATGGTGCTGAGTTTGAATTTTTGCAAGAATGTTGAGCAAGTGGGATTCTGGGAATGTTCACGTAGAAGCCCACAAACAATCCTCCACATGGTGAGAAGCATCTGAGTGTGACTGTAGTAGCAATCTGTTTTGACTGCTACTACAAGCATCCACAGGCCAGTGGGTGGCGCAGTGGGTTAAACCGCTGAACCATGAGCTGTCGATCGAAAGATCGGCAGTTCGAATCCGCGACAGGGTGAGCTCTCGTTGCTTGACCAGCTCCTGCCAACCTAGCAGTTCCAAAGCATGTTAATGCGAGTAGATAAATAGGTACCGCTTGCCGGAAGGTAAACAGCGCTCCGTGTTCCAGCCGCATGCTACACGCTGCGGCAAAGAGAGTCATGCCGGCCACATGACCACGGAGGCGTCTTCAGACAACGCTGGCTCTTCGGCTTTGAAATGGGGATGAGCACCACACCCTAGAGTCGGACACGACTGGACTTAATTGTCAGGGCTAACCTTTACATTTACCTTTTTACAAGCATCACATCAAGTCCCTTCCAGCCTGGCACAGGCTGGCACAGATGCTTAGCTTCCACGGCTATCTCTAATGGTGAATGGGAATTCTTCACCATTTGGAAAAAGTCTTAATAAAGGTGTCTTAATAAAAGTCTTAATAAAGTCTTAATAAAAGTCACCAGAATAAAGGTGACTTGACTCAACTGTGCCTGCTTCAACCACCATTATCAACATTGGTACATCCTCATACTCAGGCCAGGAAACCCTTTTAACACTTTTATATTGCCCAACAGGAAAAGGGGCAGTAAAATAACCTTTGGAACAATGGGCCAGAAAGACATCATGAAAGTATCACTGGGATCTGTTCACATCTGGCCAGGACTAAGGTAAAGCCCAGGGGATTAGCTGGGCTTTCCAACCTCAGGACTAGCCAATGAGAAAGGACAAACTACTGAGATTCCCCAAACAGGAAGGATGTAATAAAGGTTTCCATGATTGTCTTTAGGGCAGCGTGATTTGCCTCAAAACATTTTGCTCCTCCAGTAATTGGAGGTGAGAGATTGCATCTTCCATCTGCTTTGAGTATGTTTTAGTGCAGGGACCTGGTAGCCAGAAACTACTTGTGATTTATTTTTTACTACCTCTGACTACAACTCTGAATTTCCCCTCTTTTGTGTGTTCCTCTTTTCTATAACAGCCTTTTCTATTTCTATTTTATTTATAAAACATCCCCCTTCTCTGATAAAAGACACAAAATAAGACCCATGTGTCTCCTTGCTCTCCAATAGATGGCTTGGCCTGAATGTTCCAAGTGTTTGGAATGTGTTGTGTGTAGAGCAGAGACGCAAGAGGCAGCAGGATCAATTGGCATCCACTTCCCTCCTCCACCAATAGGTGTCAGTGCTGAAGGATGCCTCGATTAATGGACTACCCACATGGTTGAAGAAAGGGTTGCCTTTTTCCCTGAACGCCTGCTTGGTTTGGAGTCCCAGCATGCCTTTGGATCTACTCTCAGCTGTTTGCCTCAGTGCCCAGAGTCCACCACCAACTCCCTTCCCTTTGTCTGTAAGCATCGGCCTGGATGCCTTGGAACCTCCTCAGCAGACCTGGTCAGGTATACTGTACTCCCTTTCTCCTCTTTTCCTGAGTGCACATCAATTGACGGTGCAAGCTCTTGCTACACCTTTCCCCCAGTGGCATATCTAGCTTCCTTGCTGCATGGGGCGGCAAGGATGGGTTTCACCCCTCCAGTCTGGGCTGTGTTCGTTTTTCAGCTTTCAGCATTAGGAGCACTGGAGAGCTGTTTTTATTTTTTCTCCTTCCAGCACGCTTGGGTCGCGTTTTTTTTTTCTCCCTCCAGGCTCCAGCCTGCTCGCCACACTAGAAGTTTCAACTGCAAGCTCAAAGCTAGAAAAGATGGCGGCCTCATGCACCAATAGGAAGGCTGCTTGGCTGCAAAGGAGCTTGGGAGATGTAGTGCGAGGAATGAGGAAATAAAGATGGCAGTCTCATGCACCAATAAGAAGGCTGCTTGGATGCAAAGGAGCTTGGGAGATGTAGTGAAATGAACAGCAATCATTTTGATTTTCGGTTATTTCTGTTCTGGTGGAGAGCCATGCTAGCTGCATGCTACAAGCATGCTAGGAAAGTCACTTCCTGCTATTTTGGAGTTGAAAAACAAACGCAGCCCAGGTGACACCCAGGGCCAGAAGTGACATCAGGCAGGAGGTAGGGACTGGGGTGCCCGCATTTTTAGTTTTTGTTTTTCTTCCCTGTGATCAGCAAAAAGAAGCCGAAGACGCGGGTGCCCCAGGCTGCCAACGGCCACCCCAGGCTGCCGGTGACCGCATCTTCAGCTTCTCTTCCCTGGGATCAGGGAAAAGAATCTGAAACCACAAGCACTGGGGGGGGGGGCAAAGGCCACAGCTGTTTAAATGTCTGGGGGGGGGGATTGTGTCTTTTCTTCCCTGATCACGGGAAAGAGAAGCCAAAGATGCGGCGGCCCCCCAGCTGCTTAAATAGCTGCAGCCTTTGTCGCCCCCACTTCAGCTGGGTGGCATGTCACCCTGGACTGGCCCACACCACCACCACTCCTTAGTATGCTACTGCTTTCCCCTGAACCCCATGAGCACATATACACCAATGTTCCCATTCTATTCTTGACCTCATTGCTACCTGGTGGCCACGCCACCATCTACCAGCAAAATGTAAAGTGGTGGTGTGCGGAATGGGGTGGGGATGCGGAGGAATGGGGGAGATTCTGGGCAGAAATGGAAGCAGAATGAGGGAGGGAGAGGGCAAGTTTGACAGCAGGAGCAAGCAACTGAATCTGATCCCTCTCCCTTTCCACCGCCTTTACACACCATGGTCCTGCATAGCTGGAGCAGAGCCAAGGAGTGGGGGGGAGGGGGGAGGATTTAGGCTGTGCTTCCAGAAGAATTAATGTTTTACAGCCAGCTTCATCTTCCTTCCTGCCTGATCCCTTACAGATGCCATCACCCCTTCCTTTGGTCTTCCCAAGTGGTACCATCTCCTCAGTTACAGAAACAGCATGATGCTATACACGTCTACTCTGAAGTAAGGGCTATTGAATTCTATGGGACTTACTCCCATGTAAATATGCATAGGATTGCAGTCTTATCCCTTTAAATGCACTTCTCCTCCATTCCCTGCTTATTGTGAAGAATCCCCTCAATAAACTTGTCTTCGTTGTTATGCACCAGTTTGAACTCCAGCTCCCTTCTTTCCCCTCTCCTTTTCTATGGCACCAATCCGGCAGAGACTTGTGCCCACCATGTGCAACAGTGTTGTGGGTGCATGCGTATGGGCTTGAACATGTGTCCCCAGAGCACCTGTGATAACCACACATTTCAAAATTAAGCTTTGGAATAAGGAACCCTTTTTTCCCATTTGTTCTGCTATATAAACCACTTTGTAAACATTTTTTTGTGCTGAAAAGTGAGAAATATTCATCATCATCATCATCATCATCATCATCATCATCATCATCATCTGCCCCTGTACACAGGCAGTTGAATCTATGACCTAAAGGAAGGGCTGGATTTTCCCCAACTCACTGAGGTATTGCTTGTATATACTGTATTCCTAGATGTATTTATCAACATCATGATCTGGGACAGGGAACCATAAAAAAATTATTCTGCTATGTAAACCACTTTGTGAACATTTTTGCTGAAAAGTGATAAATGCATATTATTTATCAACATCATGATCTACCCCTGCATGCAGTTGAATCTATGACCTAACAGGAGGGACTGGATTTACTCACTGAGGTATTGTTTGTATACTGTATTTTCCTTGTTATCAAATATGAGAAAAACTAATAAAAATGTGAAAATGAATATAGATACCTGGGTTAAATATTCTAATCCTGGAGGACAGTTAGGAATTTCAGGTTCTGCTGGTATCCACACTGCTGTTTGAGAAAAGAAATCCAAATGACAACGTTTGCCTCTGAAATATGGAGGGCACATTGCAAACTACAACAAATCCAGTTTCAAACCACTGACATCATTGCTTTCTGGGACAGTGTGTATATTACTTCTTACACAGAAGTAAGCAAATGCAAGTAGGCCATGCTACCATCTGAAGTGCATTGTGGGTTTTTTTTCTGCAGTGAGTCACATACTAGGAAGCAGAACCCTGTATTTAGATTCTTCACTGAATTCAAGTAAGTTTTAAGGGGTTGACATTTAATGCTGTAAACTGTATGAGAATGGATCATCTGAATAACATGACTTCCTGATCCCATCTTTTAGGTGCACGAACATGCTTGCACACACACACACACACACACACACACACACACACACACACACACACACGAGTTGGAAGTTTGGTGGATGCCATTAGAGAATGAGTGTTTTCTGAAGTGGTGCTCCAGCTCCAGAATTCTTTACACATTATCACCTAAATCAACAACCTTTCCAATTCAGAGCACTTCCACCTTGACTGGGTTAAATTTCTGTTTGTTTCCCCAACATCCAAACCAGAAATGCCTCCAGGTCCCACGTCAGGTTTAATTGCCACTCTGGGAATAGTTGATGTCAACAAGAGGCATAGAACTGGGTGTCACCTTTGTATTGATAAGAACATAAGAAGAGCCTTGCTGGATCAGGCCAAAGGCCCTTCTAGTCCAGCTTCCTGTATCTCACAGTGGCCCCACCAGATGCCTCCAAGAGCACACAGCCAACAAGATAACCTGTTTCCTGTTATCACTCCCTTGCACCTGCCACAGAGAAAACCTACTTCTAAAGCCAGGAGGTTGCCTATGGCTTCTGATGGACTTTTCCTCCATGAATCTATCCAAACCCCTTTTAAAGGGGCTAGGTGCCATCACCAGGTGCCATTCTAGGCCAGGTGCTATCACCACATTCTGTGGCAAGGAGTTCCACAGATGAATTACATGCTGGGTGAAGAAATATTTTTTTTTTGCCTTTTCTAACTCTTCCTCCATTCAGTTTTAGTGCATATCTCTTCGTTCTGGTGTTGTGCGAGAGGAGAAGAACTTCCCTCTATCCACTCTCTCCCATGCATAATTTTATACGTCTCAATCATGTCCCCCCTTCAGATGCCTTTTTTCTAGACTGAAAAGCCCCAAACGCTGTAGCCTTTCCTCATAAGGGAGATGCTCCAGCCCACAAATCATTTTGGTTGCTCTTTTCTGCAACTTTTTCAATTCAACTATATCCTTTTCGATGTGTGGTGACCAGAACTGGACACAAGACTCCAGATGTGGCCTTACCATCGATTTGTACAAAGGCATAATGATATTGGCCGTTTTATTCTATGACACCCCTGCTCAAACTTTATGTAGATGTTGGAAAGCATGGCAGAGACAAGACAGTGCCCTGAGGTACTCCATAGGCTGAAAGTCATACAGTAAGTAAAAGCAATAGTCTCTAGTACCACCTTCTGGATATGACCTTCCAGGTAGGACCAGAGTCACAGCAGTACCATGCCCTCAAGTCCCAACTGTGCAGGGTGACCCAGAAGCATACCATTGTTGATGCTATTTGCATGACAAGGATGTAGAGATCCCCACAATATTTATGTATTCCTTTGGTCAAATGGCAAAACTTCTTACCGGATATTCCAGCAAATGGTCCATCATATCCAGGAGCTGGTGGTACATGTGCAGATGTTTTGGCTGAAAGAATGGAAAGACACAACAACATATGTGTGACCCCACCTCATCCCCCTTTACTGTGGCTATAGACTCCTTGAACTCTCAGATTATTAGAAATGAATGCTTGCCAATGCCGGTCAGAACATTTAACATGTCCTTTCCATGTACGTAGAGATCTGAGTAGGGGGCATTTCTTACACCATGCTGTTCAAATGGAACTAACATAATGAAATGCTCTTCTCCCTTAGCTTCTAATTTCCCATGGTTGTTTTCTGGAATTCTGTTCTGCAGATCGAGAGAACAAGAGAACCGTCTACAGAGATCTCATTCCTCCAATACTAAAAGTTTTTCACAGGCTTCAAGTTTGTTTCTAGGCACAAGACAGGGTGTGGGTCAGTGGCAATGCTGGAGGTGGGCGTTGCCTTCGCCCCACTGATTGGCTCCGAAGGCGAGGGGGTGGGGCCGCCTCGTGCCGGTGAGTAACGGAGGTCAGTGCGGTGCAGAACTTAGCATTCCACCCCTTCCCTGCGACCCCAGCCCACTTTCCCTATACCCACCTTCCCTACCGCCCACCTTCCCAGCCTCCGTGCCAGCGCCACTTACTCCAGAGGTGCCACAAAAGTGCTTTCTGGAACTTTTGCGACACCAAATGCCGGTGGAGTTGGATCTCAGCCAGCATTTCCTTAGGTAGGATTGCGCCATATGTCTGACTGTTGTGTCAATTGACTTGTTGGCCTGATGGTCAACTTTTTTTTTTCCGCGTAAAACCGGAAGTGTGTTGCGATCGCGTCGGGATGCTGCTCCGACGCTTGGGGAGCCTGCAGAGGGGTCCGCAGGCTCCCCACACCCCCCGCCGGACATCCACTGCCCACCAATGCAGGTAAAAAGGGCGATTTCGGCCGCGGCAGTGGCGGCGACGGCGCGATCCCTGGGAAGGCCCCGCTGCCACTTAGAGCAGCGTAGGGCCTTCCCAGGAGTTAGGGAACCTCTGCCTTAGGGGCTAGGAAGAATAAAAAGAGCATGTCCGTAGTATGGAATCACTTTGCTGGGGGGGGGATGATAGAGCTGATAAACTGGTGGACCTGATCTTGCCATGCTACTTTGCCAGAGGGACATGCTGCTGGATTCCTGAGTGAAGACTTCCTGCCAGATGATGACTTTGCTCAAGATGGGGAGACTCTGCTGGATTGACTGCTTACCTGATTGACTGCTCACCTGATTGACTGATATTGAGGAACACTCTGCCCAACTGGCGGTTGGAGAGACTTTTCCTGATTGGACTTGTGTTACAATTAGCTTTGCTGGGGGTAACTGGAGAAAGGCAACACAGCTATGAAGTAACTAGCTGGGATTTTCTATGGAGATGGACTTTATTGAGATAAGTACTGCCTGGGAAGGGCTGCTGACATTATTTATTGCTTGGAAAGCAATAAAACTTGTGTATTGTTGCCTTTGAAGTTCAGTGATTTTCTTTTTGCACATAATTGCAACTGAAAGGGGAAAGGTGTGCTAACTTTTAGCCCGAAGTGGACTTTTGAAAGGGAATATAGTGGCTCAGATTAGCCTGGGACACCCACCCACCCCCAGGATACTGGTAACCTGGGAAATGGGGCAAATGCTTTCTTCCACCCACCCACCCACACCCACACACCCACACACACCCACACACACACACACACACACACACACACACACACACACCTTGTGCCCATTACCTTATTTGGGTTTATCTTACTGGCACCAAGCAAGCACATATCTGGCTATAAGCCTGCTGCTTATAGCACATCTTGTGACTCAGTAGAGCTGGGAGCCTCAGCACTAGAGAGGTTATGACATTAACAGGAACTAGTGCTTGGTTTAAGCAAGATCCATGCTTGCTTGGCGCCAGTGAGATGAACTTAAATAAGGTAACGGGCATGAGGGGGGAATTTGGCATCTGCGGATAAGTGAATCTGTGGATGCCGAATCAGCGGATATGGGGTGTGTGTGTGTGTGTGTGTCCCTGTATTTACTTATTGGTGCTTTTTCTCAAGTCTAAGTTTTGTTTTTTATTTATTTTGTTGCAAAAATATTTGCTTATCATGATATAGTTTCCTAAACAAGAAGTTAAAAAATAACATTGCTCTTAATAAATGGTTGATGGCTCTAAAAAGCAATATTCCATAAAAGCTGAAGTGCTCCAATTGGCACAGGAGAGGAAAATGGGGGTAAAGCATCCTAGAATATAGCAGAAAAGGGGAGAACGTTTGGTTAAGAGCATTTCTCTGTTCCACAGTGATGTAGCTCACTTTCGTCATCATTAATCTGGAGACCAGATAGTACCAGCTACCTGACATCATGCATTTTCGCTGTAGCAGGTGCACAGAGGCCGTTACATGGCAGATGTTGGGTGACCAGGAGAGGCAGGTAGCGCTGGGTGGCAGATCTTGAGTGACCAGAAATGAAAGCTGCAGCCTCTACAATGGTTGTCAAGGGAACAGAGAATGTTGAGAGCAGATGTAGGGAAAGTGACTGAGCAGTGAGAGAAGGAGAAAGGAAGGAGAGGGTGAAAGAGAAGGGAGAGACTGCTAAGGGAAATTCAGAAGAAGTAGAAAAGGGAAAGTGAGATGTGAGTGAGAGACGGGCCGGAGTAAGAGTCTGGAGTTCACCAGAGGATTTTTGGGATGCTATAACCTCCCAGTGTGGTTACTTGACATTTTAGATGCAGAAAGCATTTCTAGGTTTTTCTTCTGAGGCTTGTCTAAAAGCCTTTCCCAAAAAGCTACGTGGGCAGGATGCAGATTCCATGCCGGAGAGCAGTAGAAGACAATAGCTTCTGAGCCTCCTTCTGAGGCTGGTATCCAGCTGCCCACTGGGCCTCCTCGCCCACCTGGCCGGGTCCAAGGTCAGCTAGGGGTACCCAGGTGGTGGTAAATTCTCCAATCAAGTACCCCAATCATCAAAGCTAGGAGATAGAAGCTCGTACAGGCAGCGGGAGAGCTGTGTTTTCTTAAGTCTGCCACTGAAACCTTCTTGTGACCCCTGTGTGCTGTCCTGTCCTCGTGGAGAAGATAAGGACCCTATCTGCTATCAAACAAGCCTTAACATTTTAAATATTTTTTTAAAATACTAAGCTCTTTCAATGACAGCCCTTTCTTTACAAAAACAGATGCAACTCATCTTTTTTTTTTTGCAGTTTCCAACATCACAATACGAATTAAAAATTCATTGTTTCTCAATCTTGCTTGCTTCAGTCCTCCCTGCTATCAAATGGTCATGAGATATACAGAAAAGAACTTTTAACACTACAGCAATGTTTTATACGTGGGACAGGCACATCCAGATATGCTATTAGACTTTTGCTATACAAAGTCCACTAATTTTACTCTTCCCCTCAACATGCTTTAATTCAAGCACGGACAATATCTCTGTCCACCCCCGCCCCGGTTTCTTGAATTCTTAGCCTTCTGCTGCCAGATGGATGGAGAGATGAGAGAACGCAAACAGCTAACACATTTTAAAACAGAGCCATTTATTTCATTTTTTTTCAGCACAGGCAACATAAGAATATAATTGTAGTTACAAATGAAACACTGTATTTACAGCAAAAAATAATAATACTTTATTTCGCTGCCTTTTCTTCATTGGGGAAAAAAAACTTTTGAAACAGGCAAATATGCTATCAGAACTTCCCTGTGCAGGTGTAGCTATTTTTATATAAAGCACAAGTCTAATTTTTCCACATTACAATATGTTTACACTTTAGCAATCACTTTAGTTCAAGGGGGGACTTTTCTGCCCCCCTCCCGCTCCTAGCTGGCCATTTTATACATGTTGCTCATATGCTTTACATTTTTTACAAAAATGTCCAAATCGCAGTGACCCCAGGTAAGGTATTTTTGATACTCTCTCTGCCAAACCCACAATATTGTAAGCTTTCAGAAATTAAAACTGAATTCAGAGTTATGTTGCATAATCAAGCTCCCAGATAACTGGACAGGTCATGCTGTGGAATCCAAAGTGTTGGTATAGCCCAGTGTAGGATAGAGCATCCTAGCTTGTTTGCATAGGGTGGATTTACTCATAATAACATATTTATTTTTTAAAGTGACATACTAGCCTCTGTTCATGGAGCTCAGGGTAATGTACATGTCTCCTCCCCCTCATCTGTTGTCACAACAACCAGGGGAAGTAAGGTAGTCTGAGCAAGAGGGACCAGTCCAAGGTCACCCTGTAAGATTCA
Organism: Plestiodon gilberti rubricaudatus; assembly: GCA_026170595.1. Classification (NCBI taxonomy): domain Eukaryota; kingdom Metazoa; phylum Chordata; class Lepidosauria; order Squamata; family Scincidae; genus Plestiodon; species Plestiodon gilberti. The sequence continues at coordinate 27,346,561 of JANXHW010000003.1, read as the reverse complement.
TGGCCAAGCACCCTGGGTCTTTATATTAGTCTAGCAGCTGGGCTATAGATCCAACACTTAACTGCTATACCACATTGACCCTCTTTTCACGCTGTCACATTTTTGTAGACATCTGAGCTGTAATTGGGAGCTGTATTGCAGAATTAATGGCCCAATATTATGGGCCTTTTAGTAAAAGACCCAGCAATGGCAAAAACGTCCTGCCTCCATTCCATGCGAAGGAGCTGTTGGTGGAAAAGGCCAGTGGCTCCCTGCAAGCTCCAGAACTGCAGAAACACCATGACAGAGCAGGTAAACCAGCAGAGTGGGTGGCCCATATAGGCAGTTCAAGGTGGGGATCCAGCTCAGCCAGATGCGTCAAGGATTGGGGGCAGATATCGGCAGCAATGGTGGTACCATCATCCTATGCCTCCGACCAGGGCTCGACATGCCCCCTCAGACCCACTGGGATATATGCCAGCCGAAGAGCTGGCTCAGATCCGACTAGGTCCATTGGGGCCCAGGCAGCAGTGGAGTAGATAAGTCATGTCAGAGAAATCAGGGCCCAGGATGTTTTTTTTAAGTGAGTCTGAAAAGGGCTCATTTTTTTAAAAAAAAAAATCTGGGTTTATTATATGTAGATTTGTAGAAATTCATACTGGTCCCTTTATATAAGCTGGAAGATCTGTGTTGGCTATGGGTATATAAGCTGAAAGATAAGGGCCTCATGTAGGAATGCATACAATGTGGTAAAATATGTGTCTCTGTGTTAGCCAAGCTATGACACACTTAAGTTTTAGGTATTTGCATCATCAAGGTATAAAGCTGAAAATCCTTTGTTCACGAGTGTGCACAATGTAACATCTAAGCTGTGTACCAGAGCAGACTGCTTTGAACAATAAAGTAACACTGAAGGAGATCTCCAGATAAAGACTGCCTATGTCTCAACATGATTATTCTCAGACCAGAACCTGAAGGAACAGAAGCAAAGGAATCTTCTTTATTTTTGTCAGTCAGAAAGACTTAGCTCCCCATTATTGAATGGGCCCATGCAGCTGGCCAGCCCTGCACACTCTGGGCCAGCTGAGGATTGGATTGGGCTATGTATTAACCATAATTCCTTAGGGACAAGGATCAGCAGCATAGCCACGCCTCCGGGAGGTGGGGCCGCAGTGCGCAGCGACACGCCCCCCCCCACACTAACGCCGCTCTAAGCAAACCCAACAAAACTGCGCACCTGTTTTTCTTGCCGCCTCCTCCTCGCGCCTTTTCCAATGCAGCTGCGGTGCGGTTGACACCCCCTGCGTGCTGCATAGGGGCCCACCGCCCCACCACCCTAGGCGGCTCGACACTTACTGTAAAGGAACGAACTGCTATTTGCTTTGTTATCCACATGCAAATCTCAACCATGACTGGAGAAACACATTTGCGTGGTGAAGATTTCTGCTTCTCTTTCATATGAATGATGATCAGTTGTGGGGCAAACTATCCAGTTGCTATTAGCTGTGAGAGTTAAATGGGAGCTCCAGCTCCACATTCACTTCCAGGCATATTATTATGCTGTTTTATTTTGTTTGAATTCTGTAAATTATCATGAGGATTGGGAAGGCAGGGCAGCAAATCTTCTATAAGTAAAGACATTATTTAAAATATTTTCTAGACATTGGAAATAGATTAAAAACATCCAGGTCAAGGAATTTTATATCTGTTTATTCCCTTTAGTTCAAGGCATGCAGGAGACATGGATTTTAGCATATGTGTTTGGTGCTAGATGCCTGGACAGCAAGGGCCAGGCCAGTAATGTGCCCATTTCACAGGCTTGATGGTGAGAGGCCACAGATGCACAGGCCAAAAAGGCTACACTTTTGATTAATTGAAACTATGTAAATGGAGCGCAGCATTCCAAATTTGAGCAGAGCATGTCGACTTCTTAAAGGCCAATGCATTTTCATACCTCCAGAATTCACAAGAAGTTTTCTAACCCTAAATCCAGTGGGAGCAGCATATTTTATGGTTTATGGCCCTATCCACTCCCTTAGACTCTTGAGATGGGGGAAAATAACTTTTCAACAACGAAATAAAACTTTCACACCTTCAAGGGTCGTCACCCACCTTATGATTGAGCTCCAGTGTAGGAAACAACCCAACTCGTTACAGCACCATCAACAAAGGCGGAGCCCAGCAGGGGTCCTCAACTAAGAACAGAGGACCAGAGGCGTCATTGCGGTGGGCTCCAAGCAGAGGGTCGCAGAGGGTGTACCTGCTGCCGGATCTGTTGCCCCCTCCGCCACCGGCTCCTATTCGTGCTGCTGACAACAGCTGTACGTTTCACGCTTCCGCCCTCCCGGGCACTGTTTGGCTCCATGCCGAAAAGCGCCGGTGTGTGTGTTTACGCGCCATGGCAGCGCGCGAAGATGACGTAACACCCCCAGGGGCGGGGCGTGTAGCATCCTGTGGGGGGCGTATGGCATCCTGTGGGGGGTGTCACGGTGGCGGCCCCCCACGGAAGGTGTAGGGCCGCTACTACAGAGGACCTCCTGATTGAGTCACCCCACCTACGAATCCCATAGGATTCCATGAGTCAAAAATATATAAAAACACTTGGCCTTGTGTTCTTTGGTCCACCATACATTTTTCGTTCTTCATGTCACCATCCATTCCCTTGCTTGCAGTGTGAGGATCCATGAAAGTGTCGACCCAGTGTGCGGCAGTTGTGAAGAAGGCCAATTCCATGCTCGGGATCGTTTAAAAAGGAATTGAGAATAAAACGGCCAATATTATGCCATTGTACAAATCAATGGGAAGGACAGATCTGAAGTATTATGTACAGGTCTAATTGCTACATCTCAAAAGGCTATAGTGGAACTGGAAAAGGAACTGGAGAATGAGAGAGGTGAAAATCGGTGTCCCCCAAGGATCTGTCTTGGGACCGGTGCTTTTCAACTTGTTCATAAATGACCTGGAGTTGGGGATAAGAAGCAAGGTGGCCATGTTTGTGGATGAAACTAAACTTTTCTGGGTGGTGAAGACCAGCAGGGATTGTGAAGAGCTCCAGAAGGATCTCTCCAAGTTGGGAGAATGGGCAGCAAAATGGCAGATCTGCTAGCAGACTCATAATCTGCTTGTTGTTGTTGTTGTTGTTCAGTCGTTAAGTCGTGTCCGACCCTTCGTGATCCCATGAACCATATCCCGCCAGGCCTTCCTATCCTCCACTATCTTCCTGAGTTTGCTCATTTTCATGTTCGTTGCATCGGTGATGCTGTCTAACCATCTCATCCTTGGCCTTCCCCTTCTCCTTTTGCCTTCAGTCTTTCCCAGCATCAGAGTCTTCTCCAGAGAGTCCTCTCTTCGCATTAGGTGGCCAAAATATTTGAGTTTCAGCCTTAGTACCTGTCCTTCCAGGGAACAGTCAGGGTTGATTTCATTTAGGATTGACTGATTTGATCTCCTAGCAGTCCAAGGGACTCTCAGGAGTCTTCTCCAGCACCACAGTTCAAAAGCATCTATTCTTCGGCGCTCAGCCTTCCTTATGGTCCAGCTCTCGCAACCATACATTGCTACTGGGAACACCATCGCCCTGACTATACGAACTTTTGTTGGTATGGTGATATCTCTGCTTTTTATTATGCTATCTAAATTTGCCATAGCTTTCCTTCCAAGGAGTAAGCGTCTTTTAATTTCATGGCTGCTGTCTCCGTCTGCAGTGATCTTGGAACCCAAAAAAGTAAAATCTGTTACTGCTTCCATTTCTGCCCCTTCTATTTGCCAGGAATTGATGGGACCAGATGCCATGATCTTAGTTTTATTAATGTTGAGTTTCAAGCCAACTTTTGCACTCTCCTCTTTCACTCTCATCAAGAGGCTCTTTAGTTCTTCTTCACTTTCTGCCATTAGAGTGGTATCGTCTGCATATCTGAGGTTGTTGATGTTTCTCCCGGCAATCTTGATTCCGGCTTGCGATTCATTCAGCCCTGCATTTCTCATAATGTACTCTGCATATAAGTTAAATAGGCAGGGTGACAATATACAGCCTTGCCGTACTCCCTTCCCAATTTTGAACCAATCAGTTGTTCCATGGCCGGTTCGAACTGTTGCTTCTTGACCCGCATACAGGTTTCTCAGGAGACAGGTAAGGTGGTCTGGTATCCCCATCTCTTTAAGAACTTGCCACAGCTTGTTGTGATCCACACAATCAAAGGCTTTTGCGTAGTCAATGAAGCAGAAGTAGGTGTTTTTTTGGAACTCTCGTGCTTTCTCCATGATCCAGCGCATGTTGGCAATTTGATCTCTAGTTCCTCTGCCTCTTCGAAACCCAGCTTGTACATCCGGTAGTTCTCGGTCCACGTACTGCTGAAGCCTAGCTTGTAGAATTTTGAGCATAACCTTGCTAGCATGTGAAATGAGTGCAATTGTGCGATAGTTTGAACACTCTTTGGCACTGCCCTTCTTTGGAATTGGAACGTAAACTGACCTTTTCCAATCCTTTGGCCACTGCTGAGTTTTCCAAATTTGTTGGCATATTGAGTGCAGCACTTTCACAGCATCATCATTTAGGATTTTAAGTAGCTCAGCTGGGATATTATCATCTCCGCTAGCTTTGTTGTTAGTAATGCTATCTAAGGCCCACTTGACTTCGCTCTCTAGGATGTCTGGCTCTGGGTCAGTGACCACACCAGCGTGGTCATCAGGAACATTAAGCTCTTTCTTGTATAGTTCTTCTGTGTATTCTTGCCATCTCTTCTTAATCTCTTCTGCTTCTGTCAGGTCTCTGCCTTTTTTATCCTTTATCATGCCCATCTTTGCACAAAATGTTCCCTTGATATCTCCAATTTTCTTGAAGAGATCTCTAGTCCTCCCCATTCTGTTGTTTTCCTCGATTTCCTTGCATTGTTCATTTAAGAAGGCCTTCTTATCTCTCCTGGCTATTCTCTGGAAATCTGCATTCAGTTGTTTATATCTTTCCCTTTCACCTTTGCTTTTCGCATTCCTTCTTTCCACAGCTATTTGTAAAGCCTCATCTGACAGCCACTTTGCTTTCTTGCATTTCTTTTTCTTTGGGATGGTTTTCGTTGCTGCCTCCTGTACAATGTTACGAACTTCCGTCCATAGTTCTTCAGGCACTCTGTCTACCAGGTCTAGTGCCCTAAACCTATTCTTCACCTCCACTGTATACTCATAAGGGATATGGTTTAGGTCATATCTGACTGGTCTAGTGGTGTTCCCTACATTCTTCAATTTAAGCCTGAATTTTGCAATAAGAAGCTCATGATCTGAGCCACAGTCAGCTCCAGGTCTTGTTTTTACTGATTGTATAGAGCTTCTCCATCTTTGGCTGCAAAGCACATAATCTATCTGGTTTCGGTATTGACCATCTGGTGATGTCCAGGTGTAGAGTCGCCTCTTGTGTTGTTGGAAAAGAGTGTTTGCTATGACCAGCGTGTTCTCTTGACAGAACTCCGTTAGCCTTTGCCCTGCTTCATTTTGCGCTCCAAGGCCAAACTTGCCTGTTGTTCCGTTTATTTCTTGATTTCCGACTTTAGCATTCCAGTCTCCTATGATGTAAAGGACATCTTTTTTGGGTGCTAGTTCTAGAAGGTGTTGTAGGTCTTCATAGAACCGGTCAACTTCATCTTCTTCGGCATCAGTGGTTGGGGCATACACTTGGATTACTGTAATGTTGAATGGTTTGCCTTGGATTCGAACTGAAATCATTCTGTCGTTTTTGAGGTTGCACCCCAGTACTGCCTTTCCCACTCTTTTATTGACTATGAGGGCTACTCCATTTCTTCGAAGGGATTCATGCCCACAGTAGTAGATATGATGGTCACCTGAATTAAATTCGCCCATGCCCGTCCATTTTAGTTCGCTGATTCCCAAGATGTCAATGTTCAATCTTATCATCTCATCTTTGACCACATCCAGCTTGCCTTGATTCATAGACCTCACATTCCATGTTCCTAAGCAATATTGCTCCTTGCAGCATTGGATTTTCCTTTCAACCTCAGACACATCCACAGCTGGACGTCCTATTGGCTTTGGCCCAGCCGCTTCACTCTTTCTGAGTCTACTTGGAATAGTCCTCCGCTCTTCCTCAGTAGCATATTGGACACCTTCCGACCTGAGGGGCTCATCTTCCGGCGTCATATCTTGTAGCCTTTTGGAACTGTTCATGGGATTTTCTTGGCAAGGTTACTGGAGTGGGTTGCCATTTCCTTCTCCAGTGGATCACTTTTAGTCAGAACTCTCTGCTACGACCTGTCCGTCTTGGGTGTCCCTGCACGGCATAGCTCATGGCTTCATTGAGTTACGCAAGCCCCTTCGCCACGACAAGGCAATGATCCATGAAGGGGAGGCATAATCTGCTAGCACTGCATTAATTCATCTCCATAACAGCTTCCACTCAAGACCGGGTGTGGTGATGGAGCCTGGCATGGATGCCTTTAAAAGGGGATAAGATAGATTTATGAAAGAAAAATCCATCACAAGCCATGATGGGTATATATGCAACCTTCTGGTTTAGTAGTAAGAGTAGTGTCATTTCTTAATGCCAGATGCAAGGGAATGGTCACAAGAAACCTGTATCTTGTTGTCTTGTGTGCTCCCTGAGGCATCTGGTAGAACACTGTGAGATATAGGAAGCAGGACAAGTTGGGCCTTTTTGGCCTTATCCAGCAGGGCTCTTCTTATGTAAGATCATTAATCTGCTAGCAATGCTTTAATTCATCTCCATATCAGCTTCCACTCAAGGCCCACTATGTCAGCTGGCACCCAAGATAATAACCCCACTTCTCCCCCTATCTCCTTCATGAGTGCTACTGAAGCCAATGTGAGCTGGTCACCCAAACTTCATGAGCCGGGGACCAAGGACCTCTCCAAGGGACCAAGGACCACTGCCTCCCTCCCTTGCCCTCTTGGAAGAAAGATGGCTAGGCTCCCTTGCCCTGCCCTTCAAGGTCAAAGTCCAGGGCCATTCAGAAGAATTTTATCAGAGGGTACAGTTTCTTTTGGGCCCCTTCACTACATATGAATTTGGCTCCTGGGCCCCCTTTCTGCTCCAGGGCCCCCTTTTTGACCCATTTTTCACCCTGGGCACGGTTACAAATTGCCCCCTTAACCCCCCTCTCAGAGGCCCCGTGCATGTCAAGGGCTTGCTTCACAGCCCTCTGTCTATCCTTGAGAACCCTCTTTACACAGGGAGATTCACTTGGTTGGCTTTTGCTCTCCAGCCTGACGCTGTGACTGTCAGCTTTTTCTGCTTTTTACCTTTTTGTCGGAGCCCAAGATTAGCCTCAGCCCCTCATTGGCCCACGAGACTCAATTGACTCACAGCAAATTCTTAGACACCTTGGCATATTGGTCGAGAGAATTTGTGTGGTGGGAGAGTCCATCTCCCCACCACAAGTGGGTGAAATGCTTTCACTGTTCTAGGCTCACCCCTTGTCTGTTGTCCTCAGTTCAGGCTACACTGAGGAAGCCATTCCCAGCTGCTGCCTTTTGCCACAGTCTGAGCTGTCTCTACCTGTCTCATTTCATCCTTTCTAATCCCCTAACTATCTCCTTTCTTCCTTCCTTTTACCCAAAAACCTTCCAATCCTTCTCCTGGGCTGTTCTGGGAAGCCCAACTAATCTCCCCACATACCTTCTCCCCCCCTCTCGTTTTGCACCTCTTTGCTCTGCCCATTTCCCATCTAAGGAGTTCCACTCTCCTCTTATCTCCTCTTCTTCCCCTCCATCTAGCAACTTTCCTTCGGGCTCCATTGTGTGTGCATGTTATGGAAAGGATCCCCCCCCCCTTATAGAGTTCAAGAGTGAATGAGCTAAGCCAGTTAGTCCCAGGTCAACCCCCCCCCCCCGGTGTGGTTTCTGAGCACAAGTGACCTGTTGGAACAAGTGACCTGTTGTGCACCTTCTCCCTGGGCTCTGCTTTCCTTTCACTGACATCAGTACATAGACCAATACACTGGATCCCTACATATGGATGTTTTCCCCCTGTGTGCACATGTTACATGTGTTTAAAAAAGCAGTGCCGGTAACAAGCCATAACATTATAGGTTACAAAAATAAATAACAAAAACCTCTCCTTCAAGCAGACGTTACACTCAGTTTTAGTCTAGCAAGAACAGGAGTTTTTCTGCTATTCCTAAAAAAACCGTGGTGGGCTCCATACCCCAATGTTCTGGTTTTCTTGATGTGTTTCTTCAAAAAACATGTAATCCTAAACAGAAAGAAAAGACAAATTAATTAGACAAACTGCAAAAACTACAAGATATTTGAAATATTTTCCCATTCTTATTGAGAGGACTGTTAATATTTAATAAAGCTATTTAAATGGGCAAAATCTGAGGCTGGGATCCACAGAATCTAGTTATAGCAGTGCATGTGGAAACAGAGTAGGGTTGCAGTGTGTTCTGGTTTTTAGAAATCCCAAACCTACAACAAATCTCATGCTTGCACTCAGTGGCAAAGCTAGGGCCCCCCCACCACCCCTGGCCTACACGAGGGGGGTTGTATCAGCTGCCGCTTGGGCGGCAATTCAGTGACGATAATGGTGGCGACGAAAGGCTTTGTGGGCAGACGTAGGCGAGAAATGTTGCCCACTGTCCATCCCCTGAGGGATGTTTTGCCCTGGAGTGATGTTACTCGTGGGTGGGGCAAGTGGGGCAACACTTCTGGGTTGTGATGTCACAGGGTGTCATGCGGCACTGTGCCACCCCCCACGAGGCAATGCTACGCCTCTGCTTGCACTGCACATAATCGTCGCGTCGGTAGAACTTCAAGCAGCCCCATGTCGGGTTTTCAGGCCCAAAATGGGTGGCTGGATTCGGCTGAGGTCTCCGCCTCCATGCTTGCCCCCCCTCCCGGGCTGGAATGTCCCTCCCCCAACCCAAAATGCTCCTTCCCCACTTCCCCGCCATGGAGCTCACCTGCCCCAGCGGATACTGCTCCTTTCCCTGCGGAGGCCTGCCAGGCACTGGCCTCCACACCAGTGGGACTAGTCTCCACACCATCACAATGTGCTGTCTGGCACATTTGCGACAGCATGTAACCAAGTACTGCCAGCGGTGGCCGGCATATGTTTAGGCTGTAAATGAAGTCCCTCAATATGTTTCATTCTAATGGAAGTGTGGCAGAGCTAGCTGCTGTAACACACTGCAAAACAACAGAAGAGTTTAATCTATATCAGGGAAAACAGTGACTCCAATTCTTTATTCTACACACACACATGCCAGCAGTAAGAAGCAATCCTCGATTGTTCTTCCAAGCTATCAGCTGCGGATGTTGCATATTTGCCCCACTTTCTCTACCAGCCAAAATGATGCAGGATATCAGGCAGGGCCAGCAGTGGTGCAGCCCCGAATTCCACCCAGTGCCGCCTCAGGTCCTCTGCTTCTGCACAATTGCAAAACAAAACCCAGCCTCTTCCTGCACTCCTTCCATGGCTGCTTTCATTGCAGAGGTGCAGAACTTCTGACTTGATGGAAAGGGACGGCACTAACAAAAGGGCTTCATTCGCATGACCCTGGTAAATCAAACTAGAAGTCCTGCGCTTCCATGTTTGAAAAAGGTACACCTGGAGCAAGGTAACGAGGTGGCTGATTCACTTCCCTTTAGCTTTCAGCGGACAGAAAGCAGATCAGTTTGGGTTGCATCTGCAGTAGATTGGAGGGAGGTGTTGGCAGTGGCAGACCTGGGGTGAAGGGCACCCCAAATCCTCCACCCTCTCGCCCCCCTGCAGTCTGCCAGTTATGCAACTTGCATCACCTCACCTAATGGATGTGTAGCCCGTGGTCAGGGCTCCAGTGTGCCCCCCAAGGAGCTGAGGGTCCAGCACACAGTGCTTCATGCTGACATGAAAAGCGATACCTATAGTTTAATGAGTAGAGAATCGTGAGATTGTGCCGTGAGACCATGAAACTTACGATGAGGAAGCAAGCACCCAGCAAGACGGCTTTCATTTTTACACTAAGGTCCATTGGGAACTGGATTCCGAAGTTATCAGCATCTGTAAAGAACTCCTTCAAAATGCCTGACCAGTGCTTTGCAATTCTTCCAATAACATGTTGCTCATCTAGTGACCGCACCTAGTTTTTAGATAAAATTCTTATAACTGGGAATTACTTTATTTTATTTTTTAAAAAACAACCCAATAATTCACACTTGCATTTGCCAACAAGCTAGTGCCACCATTTTTTTTATAATCTGGAAAGGAAAATTATAAGAAATAATTCAAACCTGGGATCTGATATTTAGTTACACTGCTTATATCCCACCTTTGCACCATATTGGTTCTCAGAGAAGCTCATGAATAACACACATACACACACACACACACACACACACACACACACACACACACACACACACACAGAGAGAGAGAGAGAGAGAGAGAGAGAGAGAGAGAGAGAGAGAGAGAGAGTGTGTGTGTGTGTGTGTGTGTGTGTGAGAGAGAGAGAGAGAGAGAGAGAGAGAGAGAGAGAGAGAGAGAGAGAGAGAGAGAGAGGTTCAATAAACATGCAGTAAGAAATGTCTTTCAAACCTAACACTAATGTGGTGCCCGCTTTATCCTGCAGGGGAGTTTTGGTATCTGGAGGCTTCCTCAGGGTAAGGGAACAGATAACCCTGTAACTGCTGGAAGAAAACACGCCTAGACCCCAGAAACCACCACCTTTATGGGGGTTTGAGATTCTTCCTTCACCATTGGTTAGTCCAACGGCAGGAGATCCAAGTTCAATCCTGGACCTCCCCCTAGTCCATAGTCAGCTGGATGGAACCCAGTGGGGTTCTGTTGGATCCATTCTGGTCCACTGTTTCACTCAGGACAGGTGTTGGTCACACTGTCCTTTTGGTCACACTGTTAGGCACACTGGCAGTAGTGTAGAAATGCATGGGGCCCTGATATACAGGGCCCCAGGCGCCGAGCTGACTGGGGGGCGCTCACCTCGGACTCGAAAGCTGGCGGTGCTCCAGCTTTTGAGTCCGAGGAGAGCGTCCTCGTCATCTAGGCAACGTGCACAGCGCGTGCCCGCAGCCACAGGGTCTGGGCGCACGCTGCGCATTGCCTAGACGACACTGTTGCTCACCTCGGACTCAAAAGCTGGAGCGCCGCGGGCGGCGTTCCAGCTTTCGAGTCCGAGGTGAGCAACAGCGTCATCGTCTAGGCAACGCGCAGCGCCCGCCCAGACCCTGTGGCTGTGGGCGCGCGCTGTGCGCGTTGCCTAGACGACGAGGACGCTCTCGGACTCAAAAGCTGGAGTGCCGCCCGCCCGTTATGGCTGCGGGCGGGTGCCGCGCTCGGGCTTTCGAGCGACAGCGTCCTTGGACGTCACGTGAAGTCACATGTCACGTGAAGTCCGGGGGCGCTTGGCCAGCCCCCGCCCTCCTAGCCCCAGGTGGCAGGAGCGCTGAAAACGCCACTGCACACTGGCACTGCCAATACATGTCCCAGGTGAAGCCTCTCAGGGAGCATGTGAGTTACAGATTTCATAGCAGCAGAGCTGCACATGACCTGAACAAAGCTAGCCCCATATTAACACAAGCAAGGATTTTCTAAAAAGATTAATGCTCCTCATTCATCTTCAGTGTGCATGCATGCGTGCGGTGCGTGTGTGAGAGCGTGTGGGCTGGTTTTTTTTTTAACGGTGACCCCTGACAATTATGTCCAGTCGTGTCCAACTCTAGGGTGTGGTGCTCACCCCCATTTCAAAGCCGAAGAGCCAGCGTTGTCCGAAGACGCCTCTGTGGTCATGTGGCCGGCATGACTCTCCTTGTCGCAGAGCGTAGCATGCAGCGGGAACACGGAGCGCTGTTTACCTTCCCGCAAGCGGTACCTATTTATCTACCTGCGTTACATTGCTTTGGAACTTCTAGGTTGGCAGGAGCTGGCCAAGCAATGAGAGCTCACCCTGTTGCAGATTCAAACTGCTGACCTTTCGATCGACAGCTCATGGTTCAGCGGTTTAACCCACTGTGCCACCTGCTGGGTAGGCAGGGGTTATTATTTTGGCATACTTTCTGAGGTTTGCTAGGTCAGGATTGAGCCAGGACTGCTCACAAGATACTTGCCTGGATTGGTCAGGCTGGCTGGTTAGCTCCTTGGCCGGAATAGCAAAGACCACCGTAAGGCTTGGCCTGTTAGGGTCTTTGCTTCCAGCTGGCTCAATCCCTTTGGGGTTGGCTGTGATTGGCTCCCTAGGTTTATGACTGAGGGTATTTTTGAGTAAGGATGTCATGCCTGATATTATGTAGGGGAGGTAGATGGTTGGCACCATTTCCCCTTAATTAGTTGACCACATTGCTGGGGGGAGGAGTTGCATTTTATTCCTGCTGGTGTTAATATTAATAAATGTCTACCCTTAGCTCAAGACCCTGTCTGTCGTTTTTATTTGGGTGTGTGTGTGTGTGGGGGGGTACTGCTGCAAAGAAATAAACTACATCCCTATTTGGTTGAGATGGTGAGTAGAAACTGAGATTTGGCCATCAGATTGGCTGTGGCCTATGTGATTTAGAGTGGAATATATGTTCTAAATGTGAACTTACCTCAAACTGAACATCATGACCACAGCTGCATGTGCAAAAAGGCCCAGTAATTTTAAGTACATCTCGTTTAACTTCATCTTGGACAACAAATATAGGCAAGCAGGGGTGCCAGAGCTGTTTAACATATCCAACTGGTGTGCCTGGGGGGGCATGTACTTCAAGCTGAAAGAAAAGCATATGCACACAAAGGAGCAGAATCAAAGGTTGTCCTTTGGTCTTTTTACCAAGGATGCAGATCTGCAAAAGATGCAGTCGTGCTTTGGACACAGTTTTCTTTTTGTCAAAGAACTGAATGACTTAGGATGAACTTATACATGCAATCTAAATGCATACATAACAGCCCAATCCTAACTAACAGCCCAATCCTGTGTAAGATGCAGCGGCTGGCCTAAAGGGCCTGCTGCTGCATCCTCTACAGTTCCCAGGCCTCACTGGGGCAGTCCGGGAGCACCTCAGGAGAAGTTGACGTTTGTCCCTTTCCCTGGGTGCAAGCCGGCCAGGGCCCTTTGGGCCTCCTCAGATGTACACCAGCTATGAAGCTGATGTACATCCGAGGTGGGGGAGTAAGTCTGACCAGGCCCGGGAACAAGCCTAATATATTGCGGATTTCGCCACTGATATCACCCCACTCCTTCCACACCCCTGCCCACCCTCCCCCAGCCCCTGCACCGACCAGGGGACAGGAACCTGGCACAAGTCAAAGGGCGCAAGCCCAAAGGGATCCACACCTCCCACCCTAAACCACCCTGCCCTCCTCCTTCACACCTCAAAATACTACCTGCCCTCCCCCTCCTTGCCCACAACATGCCCCTCCGCCAATTTGCCTGGGTCAATGCAGCCCAGGTTCCATGGTGGTGGCTCCAACTGACCCAACAGTCATGTGATCTGTCACTGGGCCTTTTACAACAGCAGAACACTCATTCCACTGTTGTAAACGGTCCATAAGATTGGGCTGTTAAACTTGCATCTACAGACTGACGCATTTAGCTTCACATATCATTTGCCTTGAGGAATTCAGCAATGTGAGCAAAAAAACGAGAGAGCATTTACAGTTGAAGATGAATGGTATGAGGAACAAAGATAAATTGATTAGTAAATTAGTAGTAATGCCTTACGTGCCCTCACAAGATTTGGGCGCGGCCATCTTGGATCTCGCAAGATTTAGAAAAAAATTACATTTTGGAAGTGGCAGAGGCAGAGTGGCGGCAGACCCGGAAAAACCAGGACTGACCCAGTTCCAGGCCCGGCTGGCCAAGACCGGGCTTCGGAAACCGGAACAGTTCCTGTTTTTCCGGGATGAATGGTAAGCCTATGCATGCACATAAACACACACACACACACACACACACACACACACACACACACACACACACACACACACACACGAGTGATTGGAGGACTGTCCTACCTCAATACCGTATGACTGGTCAAAGAAGGAATACAGGGCAAATAGAATGGGCACTATCCATTAATGGGCTGCCCCCGAGGCCCCTGAATTAGCACAGCGGCCTTGTTGGAACCCCAGTTGCAGATGAGGAGGAGGGTGGGAGAAGGGAGGCCACAATGGAACAAGGCACTTGGTTGAACAACTTGTGCCTTTACTGTCTGCTGCCAGTCAAGGGATTGGCTGGTTGGACTCCAGGGAAACATGGATTCTCATCCAGCTGACCGCTGACATCAGCCCTGTGTAGGAGCAGATTTGGTTAGCACTCTGGGGGCAGCAAACAGTGTGTGACCAGCTAATTTGGCAAAGAGGTAATAAGAAGGGCTCAAAGAAAAAGACAGAGTGCAAGAGCATGTGTCTGCACAAGGACACACCGCAAAGATCAACCAGTTAGTGATGGTAAATCATCCAAACTCCAGTTCAATTCCACGGGAAGATATCCCAGATATCCACATCTTGGTGATTAGAAAAGGCAGCTTAAAAAAAGTCAAACAAACCAATGGAGACGCAAGGAACAACAAGGGATTTACCTCTTGCAAACAGCAAGGACAGCAGCAAGTGTCACAAGCGAGAGGTCTTACGAGGTGTATGACTTGTTGACCCATGTTGTCGAAGATCGCCATTCTAAATGGTCGACATGGCCCACAACAATTTAGAGTTAAGCAATCATTTTGCTCTGCTGCAAAGTACACTCTTTGTCCCAAAGCATTTTTTATTTCGTATTTGTTGTTGGTTTCAAAGCCGATTATTACTGAAATAGAATAATAGAAATAGAACTGTTGGTTTGCTCTAAATGTATGGAACTATCCCCTGTAAGTATAGAGCGGTGGAGGGTGTGCTCCACTGCTCTAAGCCATTGTAAATGTGCCGTAAAAAGCACTTTGAGATTTCGGGAGTAAGGGCCCCCCTCACTCTGCCTCACTCCAGACCCCTCAGCCACTGGTGAAGGTAAGTCCTGCACCAGTCGGTGCAGGGGTGGGGGAAAGGGGGGGTCAGGGGCAGCCGGCGGGTGGCCATTGGCCGGCCTGGGCTAGGAGAGGGCGGGGATATCGTCGGCATACTCCGCTGATATCCTAGGCCCTTTCCCGCCCGGTTCGGCCTTATTCCACCACCTTGGATGCATGCCAGCTTCAGAGCTGTTGTGCATCCTAGGAGGCCCATAGGCCCATAGGCCCATAGGGAACGAATGTCCCCTTCTCCTGAACTGTTCCCGGGCCATGCTGCCGCAGCCTTTTAAACCAGCTGTGTATCCTTACACAAATTTTGGCTGCCCAAGGTTCAACCACTAAGCTATGACCTCTTCCCCATTCCAATGATATGAGGTAAGGAAAGTACAGAACATCATTTTGTCATCAGACAAAGGATGGTGTATTAAAAAAAATCCAATGCAATACTGATGTGTAATAAATGACTTGGATTATCTATAAATTAATTGCAAATGTATGACATTACTAAATACATTTCAGAAGCTGAACACGTGTAAAGCTTTTAAAACCTGAATAGTTCACCCCATCAGCACTGAAAAAAGCATCCCCCCTGACAATTAAGTCCAGTCGTGTCCGACTCTAGGGTGTGGTGCTCATCTCCATTTCAAAGCCGAAGAGCCAGCGTTGTCCGAAGACGCCTCCATGGTCATGTGGCCAGCATGACTCTGCGGAGCGCTGTTTACCTTCCCGCAAGCGGTACCTATTTATCTACGCACATTGACATGCTTTGGAACTGCTAGGTTGGCAGGAGCTAGCCAAGCAGCGAGCGCTCACCCCGTTGCGGGGATCGAACTGCCGACCTTTCAATCGACAGCTTATGGTCAAATATAAATGTCCTAATCACTCTCTAAGTAACATGCTAAAGTCAACTTGTAAATATTTGAGACACAATCACTTGAAGCATCTTTAAATGCACCAATAATCTCACGTAGTTTGAGAAGATACATACTTTCCAGAATCTCAATCTGCTGATGAACTATTATCTGATCAATCTGTATAGGAATTAAACAAAAGTCAAATAGTGAAGCTGATATGTAATCAAAAGTCATTTTACAGAACTATTGTATGCTCTATTACACTTATTCACAAAACTCAGTGTGGGATTCTACTGGTCAAAGGGTCACAGACACATATAGTGAGAGGTAGCTTTAGTGAATCAATTGATGGAATTTGTTTCCACATAACTTCATCAAAAATCATAGTCTGCAGGGGGGTCTGATTCAGTGTTAGACACCTTTAGATTGCCCAACAGGAAAATGTGCAGTGAAATGGGGCAGGAGGTTTGGCTCAGTTGGTAGAGAGACCGTCTCATATATGCCTGAAGTTCTGAAGCACAGCAGTTTGAGACGGCCGGGAGTGTCTGTGTCTGTCGGTGTCAGCACGCCAAGCTGAGAAGTTGCAGAGCCTCTGTGGGGGAGTGGAACTGCAGCTGCAGCACTTGAGCGGCAGTCAAGGTTGCCTGTCAGCTGAAGCGTGGTGAGGTGAATACCAGAGAGAGAGAGAGAGAGCTGGACTGTGAAAGGAACATCTAGAATGAAGGGTTCTACGAAAGATTAGAACATGATTGTATTGTAAAATCCCCCAGGGGTTTAGAAAGCCTGCCCATGTAAGCCGCCTTTGAATTAAAGTCGGAGGAGAAATCCGATGACCAAAGAAACGGCGGTATATAAATACTGGTTTGTTTGTTTGTTTGTTTGTTTGTTTGTTTGTTGTTGTTGTTGTTGTTGTTGTTGTTGTTGTTGTTGTTATTATTATTATTATTATTATTATTATTATTATTATTATAAAATAACATTTGGAACGAGTCCCACTGGGATCTGTTCTCATCTGCCTCACCTGGCCAGGACTAAGGTAAGACCAAGGGGATTAGCTGGGTTTTCCCACCTCAGGACTAACCACTGAGAACAGACAAACTACTGAGATTCCCAAACAGAAAGGATGCAATAGGGTCTGCATGCTCTACCTGGGGGCAGGGTGATCTGCCTCAAGATGTTTTGCCCAGTAATTGGAGGTGAGCGATGGGCAGCCCAATCCTATTCAAAGCCCCGCGCTCCAATTCTGTGTTGCTGGGGAAGGCGCTGCTGCATCCAGCACGGGACTAGAGGTCTCCTCAAGATGGAAGGGGACATTAAGAGCAAGGGGATGTTAAGGTGATGTTAACAGCAAAAACCATTTCTGTCTCAAACTCCATTTTGAACAGGATGTGCAGAAACTTCCTTGCAGCATAGTGATTGGCCGTTGTCCACATTCTCAGAGAACTTATCATTAACAGTACAGAGAACGTGAGAACTTATCATTAACAGTACTGGCCCTACTGTCTGCGCATGTCAAGAACTCTCAGTCTGCCTGGGAACAAGATTAGTCCAAGGCCGATGCCAATTAGCCAGAGACACCTGTACATCTCCCTGTTGGGAGGGGGTGAGTACTAGGTTACGTAATTCCTTGGAAGGAACGAAGCGTATTCGCCTTCTATGGGGTGACTGACCTGTCAATCATTGGGCATCTCCAAAAAGTACTTACGTGGCCCAGTTTGGGCACATCTCTCTCGCAACCTGGATCGTGAGTCTTTTCCACACTTCTCCGTCATGAGGCATAATGGACACCTACATACCCCAGCATTGGGTTGGTAGGGCCCCAGACCCTCCGTGGGCTGGGCAGAACACTCTTGGTGAGAGTTAGGAAACATTTAGGTTTTAGGAAGTTAGTTTTATTGTTTTATTCCTGTAGTCTGTCATATTCATGTCAAGCCTTATTATTGAAATGCCTTATAATCTATGCTTGCATAGTCCTAAAAGTAAGGTGTGCTTATTGAGTACTGGGAACTTGAGTAGGCTAAATCCAGCCTGAAACCACATTGCCTTCGCGACTGCAGCGTGAGCTGATAGCAACCTTGTGGTCTAGCTTCCTTGTGTTAGGAAGGCCAGTCCCCACAATGTCTGCTTGCCTAAAGATCCTCAGAGCCTAGGGGCTGAGTGATCTGGCGTACCCCAGGTGGTGGCAGCCCTCCTTGTTCAGGAGTAAAGTAAGCTGGAGTTAGGTGCTCTGTACTCTTGTTCAGAACAAGGGGCCTTGCCACTTATGACACCCCCGTGCCAAGCCCCAGCAGTCCTATGAGCAAAATGCAACTCCAAACAGCCCTATTTCAGGTGCTCAAGCCTGGGACTTGGGATAGGAGTTGTCAGAGGCCTCCTCTGCTGAGCATGCCCCCCTCCTGGGTGTGAATCAGTGGGACTTACTCCCAGGAAAGTATGCACAGGAGTGCAGCCCTATCCCTTTAAATACACCTCCATTCCCTGCTTATTGTGATGAATCCCCTCAATAAACATGTCCTCATTGTTATGTACCAGTTGGACACCAGCTCCCTTCTTTCCCCTCTCCTTTTCTATGGCACCAATCTGGCAGAGAGTGCGCCCACCATGAGCAACAGTGTTGTGGGTGCATGTGTATAGGCTTGTGCATGTGTTCCCAGAGCACCTGTGATAACAACACATTTCAAAGTTAAGCAACAATAGTTGAATCTCTATTTGTCCCAATGTAGTATCTCTTCCAATGGTTGTTTTGCAGGTGTCTCTCTTGTGTCTTTGTGTTTTAGTTTGTGAGACCCTTTGGGACAGGGAACCCTAAAAAAATTGTTCTGCTATGTAAACCACTTGCTGAACATTTTTGCTGAAAAGTGATAAATAAATATTATTTATCAACATCATGATCTACCCCTGTATGCAGTTGACTCTATGACCTAACAGGAGGGACTGGATTTACTCACTGAGGTATTGTTTGTATACTGCATTTTCCTAGTTATCAAATATGAGAAAAACTAATAAAAATGTGAAAATGAATATAGATACCTGGGTTAAATATTCTAATCCTGGAGGACAGTTAGGAAATGTAGGTGGCATTGGCATCCACATTGTAACTGGTCTTGCAGGACCTTGAGAAAATAAATTCAATGATTGCCTCTGAAATATGGAGGACACATTGCAAACAACAACAAAACCAGTTTCAAACCATTGACATCATTGCTTTCTGGGACAGTGTGTATATTACTTCTTACACAGAAGTAAGCAAATGACCCCTGGGCCGCCCGCAGATCCTGTTCCCCGGTGACCATCCTGGAGCCCAGCCAGTGGTCTCCTCGGGGAAGGGGATGCTCGTCCTCTTCCCCGAGTGTAATTGCCGGCAGGCCAGATCGGCCTCCTCAGATTTCTGTCAGTGAATTTGCTGGCCGAAGTAAGAGGAGGCCATGTAAACCCAGGCGGCCCGGCAGGGGCCAGGATATGGCCGTTGGCCACCCCCTCCCCCTCCCAGGCCGCCTGGGCCAATGGCCACCCTCCCCCACCTGGTGATCCCCCTCCCCCTGGATCCAGACTTACCTGGGTCCGGCGGCGTCGGGGTCCTCCCGGCGCCGGAGCTGGGAAGGCCGGCCTTGTGCCGGCCTTCTTGGCTCTTGAGGAGGCACAAACATGCCTTATGGTACGTTTGCGACCTCTTCCGGTGCCGGGACACTCGTTCCGGCGCTGACAACTTGTGTAGGATTGCACCGTATGTGTGTTTGTCTGCCATGTGTCTCGTGCTAGGAAGACTTCTGTACTAGATTCTTACCCAGTGTACTCATAGAATGGGGGTGGGGAGGAAGGCACTGAACCACAAATAATATACTATATGCCAGTTTTTTCCCTCACTATAAGATAAGTTTCATATGGAAGCGACAGAGAGAACATGAGAGAAAATGTCTATGAAGATCTCATTGCTCCAGTACTTAAAGCTCTTCAGTGATTTCAAGTAAGTTTTAAGGGGTTGACATTAATGCTGTAAAGTGTATGAGACCAAATCATCTGAATGACATTTCCTACTCCCATCTTCTGGGTGCATGCACATGCTTGTGTACACACACACACACACACACACACACACACACACACACACACACACACATACAAACACGAGAGAGAGAGAGAGAGAGAGAGAGAGAGAGAGAGAGAGAGAGAATGTTTTCTGAAGTGGCACTCCAACTCCCAAATTCTTTGCAAATTATCACCTAAATCACCAAGCTTTCCAATCAATAGCACTTCTTCCATCTTGATTGGATTAACAACCCAATACTGCCTAACTTTAGACCGGCAGAGCTCTCCTGTAAAGCTATTTTGTTGCTCCTCAGGAGTAAGTGGTGCCGGGACGGATGCTGAAGCCGCTCAATCTGCGATCACCCAGGACCTGCACCGGCCGACCCAGGTAAGTCCTAGGCCGGTCGGCGGGAGGGCGTGGGTGGGGCGAGCCGGGGGGAGGGGAACATTGGTTGTTCTGGCCTTGGTGGGGTGTGGATATCAGCACCAATATCCCGAGACCATTCTCGGACAGGGCCGGTCTCACATGGACTCCCAGATGCGTGCCAACTAAAGAGCTGCCGTGCGTCCGAGGAAACCTGTTTGGGCCTCCGGCGCTTACAGCTTGGGCTGCAGGATGCAGCAGGATGCAGTGGCCACCATTTAGGCTGGCCAGCGCAACATGCGCAGGATTGTGCTGTAAGTTCCACTTTGTTCTGCAACATCCAACCCCAAAAAGCCTTCAGATCTCACTTCAGGTTTTAATTACCACCCTGGGAATTGTTGATGTAAAGAAGAGGAATAGAGTTGGGTGTCACCTTTGTATCGATGACGCCCCTGCTCAAACTTTATGTAGATGTTGGAAAGCATGGCGGACAAGACAGTGCCCTGAGGTACTCCGTAGGCTGAAAGTCATAAGTAAAAGCAATAGTCTCTTCTGGATATGACCGTCCAGGTAGGACCAGAGTCACGGCAGTACTGTGCCCTCAAGTCCCAACTGTGCAGGGTGACCCAGAAACATACTATTGGTGATGCTGTTGCATGACCAAGATGTACAGATCCCCAAAATATTTATGCATTCCTTTGGTCAAATGGCAAACTTCTTACCTGGATAACCTGATGGTCCCCCATATGATCCTGGAAATATAGATCCTGCACCTCCACCGAATCCACCGAATCCACCATATCCACCATATCCACCATATCCACCATATCCAGGAGCTAGTGGTACAAGTACAGACATTTTGGCTCAAAGAATGGAGAGACACCACAACATATGTGTGACCCCACCTCATCTCCATTTACTGTGGCTACAGTGAACTCCTTGAACACTCATATTCCCCTTTAAATTCCTATTCCAAAATTATTCAGATTCTTAGTGTTCTGTAGATGGAGAGAACAAGAGAATTGTATCTACAGAGATCCCATTCCTCCAATACTGAATTCACTCCAATTCACTGGCTTCAAGTTTGTTTCCAGGCACAAGATAGAGTATAGGTTAGACAACTTTTAAAATTTGAAATAATCTGGGAAGGACTTCTGCTTCCATGTGAAGTAGAAAGTTCCTCTGCAGGCCTCTACAAGCCTCTCCGACATGATTTAAAGTAAGATCGCTTGAAAAGGGGCCAACGCCGATTAGGCTTGAGCCCCTGATGGAGTTGCTGCGTTTTTATCCCAACCGGCAGGCAGCTTCTTTCCTCATTGAAGGTTTTTCCTTGGGTTTCAGAATCCCATCCCCCACCCCTTCTACCCCCTTTTGGGCCCGAAACCTGCCCTCAGTTCAGGGAATGGAGGGGGTTGTGAGGCGCAAGATTGAGAAGGAGGTCCAGGCCAGCAGAGTTTCTTTCCCTTCCTTTGCCCAATCTGAGGATTTCGCCCCTTGGTGTCGTTCCTAAAAAATCCCAGGGTCAATTTCGCCTTATACATCACTTATCTTATCCCCGGGGTTCTTCGGTCAACGACGGCATCCCGCAGGAGTTTTGCTCTGTGCGTTATGCGTCGTTGGACCAAGCGGTGGCCCAGGTGCACTCTTGCGGACCTGGCGCCCTATTGGGTAAGGCCGACATTCAGTCTGCCTTTCGTCTTCTACCCATTTACCCCAATGATTTTTGCCTTTTGGGGTTTCAATTTGAGGGACACATCTACATAGACAAATGCCTTCCTATGGGCTCCTCTAATTCGTGTTTCGTTTTTGAAGTTTTCTCTACCTTTTTGCAATGGGCCCTCCATTTTCGGTCCGGCTTGAGTTCTGTCATCCACTGTCTGGATGATTTTCTCTTTGTGGGTCGCGCCAACTCTGGGGAATGCGAACATCTTATGTCCGAGTTCTCCAGACAGTGTGAGGTTCTGGGTGTCCCCTTGGCTCAGGAAAAATCGGAGGGCCCTGTCGTGAGGCTTACTTTTCTGGGGGTAGAACTAGACTCCGTTGCTGAGTGCTCCAGATTGCCCAGGGACAAGTTGGCGATGTTAACAGGGTTGCTCACCTCCGCTGTTTCTGCTCCTCGACTGACGTTGAGGGACCTTCAAGTTTTAGTCGGTCATCTCAACTTCGCGAGTCGAGTGGTTGCCCCTGGGCGTGCCTTCCTCTGACGTCTCTGCGACGCCATGGTCGGTTTGAAGCGCCAGCACCACCGTATCAGGGTTTCCGGTTCCATGCGTGACGATTTGCGCATGTGGCTGGACTTCTTGCGGGATTTCAATGGGGTCTCCTTCTGGCGTTCCGAGCGGCTCTTAGAAGCAGAGCTTCAGATCCACTCGGACGCTGTGGGGACCTTTGGCTTCGTGGTGTATTTTCGCGGCCGCTGGTGCGCAGCTCAGTGGCCGCCTGGTTGGGTAGCTTCGGGGGTCACGGTTGACCTCACGTTTTTGGAAGTATTCCCTATTGTTGTAGCTGTTTATCTGTGGGGCGAGGATTTGGCTAACTCCACTGTGCGTTTCTGGTGCGACAACCAAGCAGTTGTTTTTGTTGTCAACCAGCAAACCTCTAGGTCCAAGAGGGTTATGCGCCTCGTGCGGTCATTTGTTCTCCGCTGCCTCCAGCTAAACATTCTCTTCGTTGCTAAGCACGTGCCAGGGGTCAGTAACGGAATTGCCGATGCGCTTTCTCGTTTTCAGGAGGAACGCTTCCGGCAACTTGCCCCCATGGACCCTAGGTTTGCCAGAGCCTATGACGCCATCTGGTCGGCTCTAGCTCCCAAGACTCGGCACAGCTATGGGGGTAAGATACAGGCCTTCCGGTACTTCCGTCAATCCGAGGCTTTGGGTGAGTTTTGGCCCATTCCCCTTGAGCACATCACTTTGTTTATGTTACACCTCTATGAGAAGGGCTTATCTGTTCGTTCACTTCGAGTTTATCTGGCTGCTCTAGCCTTTTATTCCAGGGCATGTGGCTTTAAGGACTGCTCTTCAGATTTTCGCATCCAGAAGGTGCTGGAGGGATTCCGGAGGGGGCGCCCTCTGGCGCCTGACACCAGGAAGCCTGTTACCCCCAACGTGCTGGAGCGTTTGTTAACTGCTTACTATGCGACTTGTTCCTCACCCTACGAGGCCATCCTTTTTCGGACTGCCTCTTTGGTCATGTTTTTTGGGGCCTTCCGCCCTGGCGAGGTGTTGTGCTCCTCCAGGACGGACAGCTCCAGGCGTGCCTTACAGCTGGAGGACGCCGAGGTTTCTACCAGCTTGGCAGTCATTAAATTGCGTAAGTCCAAGACCGACCAGTTGGCCAGGGGGCAGTTTGTCTATCTGCGTAGGGTTCGTGACTTGTCCCTCTGCCCGGTAAACGCCCTTGAGCATTACCTTTCCTTGCGGGGGCCCCAGGCCGGCCCTCTCTTCTGCCATCGGGACGGGTCACCCCTATCCCTTTTCCAGTTTAGGGCTGTCTTCCATAGGGCGTTGCTCCTGATTGGCCTGTCCCCTGCCGATTTTGGCCTTCATTCCTTCCGCATTGGGGCGGCTTCGGTGGCAGTGCAGGCAGGCTTACCTGCCTCGACGGTACAGCGCATTGGAAGATGGCGCTCTGTCGCATTTAGGGCTTACGTCCGGAAGTTTTGATTCCTTTGCGTGGGCACAGGTAAGTGGCCTTTTGGCTGTCGGCCGGGGCTGGTCAGCTCCACATTGTCTGGGGCCTGCGGGCTCATTGACCTATGTTATGGCCTCCGGGCCTTTTTGTGTTGCCGGCCTGCGGGCCCGTGAGTTTATTGTTGGCCTTCGGGCCCCAGTATGTATGGCCTGCTTGGCCTGTTGTGGCCATGGTCATTTTTGCCCCCTTGCGGGGCCCACCCAGTTGGGTGTTAGTTGTAGGGAGTTAGGCTCAGCTTAGCTTTTTATTTTGCCGGCGTTTAAGACATTTAGGCTGTGTCTTTTGCAGCGCTGGCCTTGTATTTACACTCTTCTTCTTTTTCCCAGGTCCCTGTGATGCCAGGCCCGCTAACGTCCTCATCTGCGGCCATTCCATTGTCTTTTGGGCCAAGAAGCAGGCTGCCTCTTCGCATTTCGGCACACAGTTGGGACTGGGCGACGTGGCAACAGTGCGCTGGGCCTCCAAGCGAGGTTTGCTTTGGGGCCAGTTGCTCCCCTTGTTGCACGAATTTTTAGCGGTCAATCTGCCACTGCAGGTACTTGTTCTTCATCTGGGGGAGAATGACCTGGGTCAGAGAACCTCTTTATCTCTGAGGCTCCAGGTCCTTAGGGATCTCCTCCAGATTAGGCGTTGGCTGCCGGGGATTGCCATCCTCTGGTCTGGCCTTCTCCCCAGGAGGGTTTGGTGGGGGGCTTTGGACCCCCGTAGGGTAGACCGTGCCCGCAGGAGGTTGAACGTGTACCTGCGGCGTTTCATTTTGATGATGGGCGGCGATTTCATCCCCCACCCTTCTATTGTTTTCCAGGATTCCCATTTGTTTCACAGCGACGGAGTCCACCTTTCTGTGGCCGGCGCTGACCTTTTTCTTAGCGATTTGCAGCAGGGCATTAGGAATTTTTTGCTTAGTTGGGCGGTGGGGGTCATGCGCTAGGCAGACCCCCCCCATGTGGTAGGTGAGCGTGCAGGTACGGGTAGCCAGGGAGGGCTTAGTTGGCATACACCCTGAGGTAGAAAGGCCTGGGGGTAAGCCAGGACCGCTCAGCAGGTGCCGCACCGGATCGCTGAGGCTGGCTGGCAAACCCCCAGGCTGGAGTTGCAAAGATCAACATACAGAATCTCCGGAGGTTGGTCTGCGCTGTCCAGCTGCCTCGACCCTTGTGGGTTGGCAGGGATAGGTTGCTTGGTCGTGGACCAAGCGTACTTTGAGCCAGGATGTGATGCCCGTATAGACCTTGGGGGAGGCAGACGGCTAGGATTCCGTTTCCCCCAGCTTAGCTGCCTGCATGCCAAAAGAGGGTTTTTTTAACCATAGTTAGTGCCCTGCTGCATTTATTTGTTGTGTATTTAATAAAGCGGCCATAAACTCCAAGCACTTGTCTGGCGTGTTTATTTGGGGGGTATGGGGATAATCTGGGAAGGACTTCTGCTTCCATGTGAAGTAGAAAGTTCCTCTGCAGGCCTCTACAAGCCTCTCCGACATGATTTAAAGTAACCTCCGGTTTGACTGGAAATATCTTTAAATCGCGTCAGAGAGGCTTGCAGATGCTTGTGGAGGGCTCTGCAGGCCTGTCAAATGGAGATCGGGCCTCCGGAAGACCTCCCTGGTGAGCAATTTGTGATGGGCTCTGCAGGGGGATTTCCAGGGAGGTGCTAGAAAACACTTCTGGAACCCCCTTGGAGTCCCCCCCCCACGCTTATCTAACATCAAACATCTGGTTGGTGCTATGTAATTACATAGCGCTGATCAGCTGTTAGGTGCTAGATAAGGGGGGTGCCAGGGGTGCTAGAAGAAGCTTCTGGCACTCCCTGGCACCCCCCCCCCCTGAGGCATGGAACCCAGTGAAACCCCTGGCCCCTCTTAGGTACACCACTGCATTGATTTAAATGACATGCCTCCACAATATAGGGTGGAACCAATATTATTAACTCCTTTAAATTCCTAATCCATTTTTTTTTTCAGATTCTAAGCTTAGTATTCCGCAGTTGGAGAGAACAAATGAACCATTTTCTACAGAGATCCCATTCCTCCAATACTGAAAGTCCTTCACAGGCTTCAAGTTTGTTTCCAAGCACAAGACAGGGTGTAGGTTAGACCTTTAAAATGTAAAATAGTCTGGGACCAGAGCATTGGAAGGATTTCTGCTTCCATTTGAAGTAGACATCTCCACACTATTTATGCATTCCTTTGGTCAAACGGTAAACCTTCTTACCTGGATAACCTGATCCTCCAGGATATGGTCCACCATATCCAGGAGCTGGTGGTACAGGTGCAGATGTTTGGGCTGAAAGAATGGAAAGACATCACAACATATGTGTGACCCCACATCATCCCCCTTTACTGTGGCTACGGACTCCTTGAACTATCATATTCTTAGAAATGAATGCTTGCCAATGCTGGTCAGAACCTTTAACATGTCCTTTCCAAGTATGTGGAGATCTGAGTAGGGGACATTTCTTACAACATGCTGGAACTATGGAACTATAACAGAATAAATTTCTCTTCTCCCTTAGCATCTAATTTCCCATGATTGTTTTCTGGAATTTCACTTACTCGTGACTTTAGGCTGTGACCCTCAAACTAATAGCCCACAATGATTCCATTGTTTCATTGGCATAGTGAGCTTATGGCACCCAAGGCACAGTTTGAAACATCACCCCGAAAGTGACGTGGGCATGATATCACTTCTGGTTGTGACATCACACAGGCACACCCCGCTGTGCCCCATGGATACTGGGGTCCAGGACGATCAATAATTATTTTCCGGTGTGTGTGTGTGTCCTCCTGGGGCCCGTTCCCCATTGCGCAGGCCTGCAGAGGCTTCTGCGGGTCTCTGCAAGCCTCTCCGACATGACTTAAAGTGATTTCCAGTTTGACCAGAAATCACTTTAAATCATGTCAGAGAGGCTTTCAGAATCCTGCGGAGGTCTCTGCAGGCCTGCGCAATAGAGAACGGGCATCTGGAGGACGCCCCTGGTGAGCAATTTGTGATGGGCTGTGCAGGGGGAGTTCCAGGGAGGTGCTAGATGAGGCTTCTGGAACCCCCCTCTGGAGCCCCCAGATGCTTATCTAGCACCAAACATCTGATTGGTGCGATGAAATTACATAGCGCTGATCAACTGTTCGGCGCTAGATAAGCGCGGGTTACCAGGGGTGCTAGAGAAGAAGCTTCTGGCACTCCCTGGCATGCTCTGATGCATGGTACATGCTTTAGGGCACAGCCCCCCTTGGCCCCCCTTAGGTAAACCACTGCATTGATTTAAATGGCATGTCTCCACAATATAGGACGCAACCAATATTATTAACTCCTTTAAATTCCTAATCCATTTTTTTTTCACATTCTAAGCTTAGTATTCTGCAGTTGGAGAGA
Organism: Plestiodon gilberti rubricaudatus; assembly: GCA_026170595.1. Taxonomy (NCBI): domain Eukaryota; kingdom Metazoa; phylum Chordata; class Lepidosauria; order Squamata; family Scincidae; genus Plestiodon; species Plestiodon gilberti. The sequence continues at coordinate 27,319,349 of JANXHW010000003.1, read as the reverse complement.
ACAAATGAAACATTTTCTACAGAGATCCCATTCCTCCAATACTGAAAGTTCTTCACAGGCTTCAAGTTTGTTTCCAAGCACAAGACAGGGTGTAGGTTAGACCTTTAAAATGTGAAATAGTGTCTGGGACCAGAGCATTGGAAGGATTTCTGCTTCCATTTGAAGTAGACATCTCCACACTATTTATGCATTCCTTTGGTCAAACGGTAAACCTTCTTACCTGGATAACCTGATCCTCCAGGATATGGTCCACCATATCCAGGAGCTGGTGGTACAGGTGCAGATGTTTGGGCTGAAAGAATGGAAAGACATCACAACATATGTGTGACCCCACATCATCCCCCTTTACTGTGGCTACGGACTCCTTGAACTATCATATTCTTAGAAATGAATGCTTGTCAATGCTTGTCAGAACCTTTAACATGTCCTTTCCATGTATGTGGAGATGTGAGTAGGGGCAATGGTATCGTTAGGAGTGGCAGGGGCGGGGCACCCTGGGTGCGGGGGGGGTGACATGCAGCAGGGGGTGCAATTGCCGCTGGTTTTGGCGGCAATTCGGTGGTGTCAGCAAAAAAAAAAGCACACATCCCCAGCGGTTTTTTGGCTGCTTTTAGGCCATTTGCATCGAGAGGATTCGCCTACCCACCCGCGCCGCAAATGACATAAAAGCGTCCGAAAAAATGCTGGGGGGCTTTTTTCCGCCGCCGAATTGCTGCCGTATGCGGCGTGGTGGGCAGGGCTTGTGACATCACGACCCTGGGAGCGGGACTTGTGACGTCACGTGGGGGAGTCATGGCGGTGCCCCCGGGGGTGTGTGTAGCTACGCAGCTGAGTAGGGGACATTTCTTACACCATGATGTTCGAGATTCTCTTCTCTCTTAGTTTCTAATCTCCCATGATTGTTTTCTGGAATTTCTCTTACTCATGTCTTTAGGCTGTGACCCTCAAACGAATGGCTCAAAATGATTCCATTAATTCATTGACGGCATAGCAAGCCACTATGGCACCTGAGGCACAGTTTGAAACATCACCCCCGGAAGTGACATGGGCATGTTGTCACTTCCGGGTATGACGTCACACACACACCACCGCGTCCCACTGATACTGGGGTCCAGAACCAACCAAGAATTATTCACTGGGGGTGGTGGTGTTTCTTCTGAGGCCCGTTCTCTATTGTGCAGGCTTGCAGAGTCCTCTGTAGGCCTCTCCGACATGATTTAAAGTCAAGACAAGTGACTTCCGGTTTGACCGGAAATCACTTTAAATCGTGCCGGAGAGACTTGCAGGGGGCTCTGCAGGCCTGCCAAATGGAGAATGGGCCTCTGGAAGACACACCTCGTGTGTAATTTGTGATGGGCTGTGAAGGGGGAGTTCCAGGGAGGTTCTAGAAGAGGCTTCTGGAGCCCCCCTGGAGTCCCCCAGATGCATATCTAGCCCAAACATCTGATTGGTGCTATGCAATTAAATAGTGCTGATCAGCTGTTCGGCGCTAGATAAGCGGGGGGTGCCAGGAGTGCTAGAAGAGGCTTCTGATACCCCCTGAGGCATGGTACCCAGGGCACAGCACCCCCTGGCCCCTCTTAGGTACACCACTGCATTGATGTAAATGGCATGCCTCCACAATATAGGATGGAACCAATATTATTAACGCCTTTAAATTCCTAATCTTCCTAATTTTTGGATTGCTCCTGGAAAATGTTTCTGGTCTAAGAAACGAAACGTCGGACTACACACACTCAAGCTTTGGGTTTTAAATGAATTCTTGTCTGTCTTGCAAATTCTAAATATTTGGAAAACATAAGCAGCATTGGATATTGTTTTTATTTCAGCTGGATTTTTTCTTTACATGGCATCCTTACCCATATGCCCCATGTCTCATAAAATTCCTAATCCATTTTTTTTTCAGATTCTAAGCTTAGTATTCTGCAGATGGAGAGAACAAGAGAACCATATCCACAGAGATCCCATTCCTCCAATACTGAAAGTTATTCACAGGCTTCAAGTTTGTTTCCTTGCACAAGATAGGCTGTGAGTTAGACCTTTAAAATCTGAAATAGTCTGGGAAGGACTTCTGCTTCCATGTGAAGTTGACACCCGCACAATATTTATGCATTCCTTTGGTCAAATGGTAAACCAAATGGTAAACCTTCTTACCTGGATAACCTGATCCTCCAGCATATGGTCCACCATATCCAGGAGCTGGTGGGACAGGTGCAGATTTTTTGGCTGAAAGAATGGAAAGACACCACAACATATGTGTAACCCCACATCATCCCCCTTTACTGTGGCTACAGAGTCCTTGAACTCTCACATTCTTAGAAATGAATGTTTCCAAATGCCAGTCAGAATATTTAACATGTCCTTTCCACGTATGTGGAGATCTGAGTAGGGGATATTTCTTACAACATGCTGGAACTATTTTATTTATTTATTTATTTATTTATTTATTTATACACCGCCTTTCTCCCAGCAAGGGCACTCAAGGCGGCATTCAATAAAACATTAAAATACATATATACGTTAAAATAATTAAAAACAAATAATTAAAACAATTAAAACAAACAACCCCAGTGGGTCACCTATATTTACATTTGTTAAAAGCCATTTATTAAAAAGCCAGCCCACCATGTCAGACATCGAATGCTAACCTAAATAAAAACGTCTTAAGGCCCCGCCAAAAGGTCTCTAAAGAGGGAGCGGTTCTTAATTCCAGGGGGAGGGAATTCCATAATTGGGGCGCCACTGCCGAGAAGGCCCTATTCCATGAACTATGGAACTAATAGAATGAAATTTGCTTCTCCCTTAGCTTCTAATTTCCTATGATTGTTTTCTTGATTTCCACATACTCATGACTTTGGGCTGTGACCTTCAAACTAATGGCTCAAAATGATTCCATTGATTGATCTAAGTGGCATGCCTCCAGAATACAAGATGGAACTAATATTATTAACGCCATTAAATTCCTATTACAAAATTATTCAGATTCTAAACTTAGTGTTCTGCAGATGGAGAGAACAAGAGAACCATTTCTACTGAGATCCCCTTCCTTCAATACTGAATGTTCTTCACTGGCTTCAAGTTTGTTTCCAGGCACAAGACAGGGCTTGGGTTAGACCTTTAAAATTTGAAATAGTCTGGGACCAGAGTATTGGAAGGACTTCTGCTTCCATGTGAAGTTGCTTGTAACTGCTGATCATAAAATCATAGAATTGGAAGGGATTTTGGAGGTAATCTAGTTCAGTGCTTAGTGCAGGTAACTAACTGCTACACCATTCCTGGCAGGTGCCGACCAGCCTCCAATGAGGGAGAACTCACAACATATTACATGTCTCTAAGAGCACACCCTACAGCAGGGGCTGCCAAATGTTGCTTTGTTGCCTAGCTTCATCCTGCCTTTCAAAACCAGACCAAGTATAGAAATATATACCATTGCTCTTCACTGGAAGTCAACATGCTGTATTGACTCTTGTTACTCTAGAGTCTGGTCACACCAGCTCTTGGAAAAATGTACCAATGGACATTGCATCATTAGGAAATGATTCCTCAAGTCCAGTGGCATGTTGGAGGTGGGCCGGAACACTAAGTTCCGCACCGCGCTGACCTCCGTTACTCACTGGCATGAGGTGGCCCTGCCCCCTAGCCTTCGGAGCCATTCAGTGGGGCGAAGGCAATGCGCAGGGAGTATCCTTTTAAGTTAAAAATACCATTACTCTTAATAAATGGTTGATGGCTCTAAAAAGCAATATTCCAAAAAAGCTGAAGTGCTACAGTTAGCACAGGAGAAGAAATGGGGTTAAAGCACCCTCGAAATTAGCAGAAGAAGGGAGAGGTCTTGATTAAGAGCACTTTTCTGCTCCACAGTGATGTAGCTCACTTTTGTCATCCTTAATCTGGAGACCACACAGTACCAACTACCTGACTTCACCCCTTTTTGCTTCATCCCTTTAGCAGGTGCACAGAGGCCATTACATGGCAGGTGTTCGGTGACCAGGAGAGGCAGGTAGCACTGGGTGGCAGATCTTGAGTGACCAGAAGCGAAAGCTGCTGCCTCTACAATGGTTGTCAAGGGAACAGAGAATGTTGAGAGCAGATTGTAGTGAAAGTGACTGAGCAGTGAGAGAAGGAGAAAGGGAGGCTGAAAGAGAAGGGAGAGACTGATAAGGGAAAGTCAGAAGAAAAACTAGTAAAACTCTTAAGGCTGATCTACACAACAGCGTCGCGGAGCGTTTTTTAATCCGGTGGAGCCGCCGGACCTCCGCCCCACTGCCGCGTACTCCAAGTCGAGTGTTCTACTTTTTAGGGGGCGTGACGGCAGAGCTTGGAGGTGGTTCGCGGAGCTGCTGCAGCCTACCAGTCACAGGAGAGGGGGGGAGGGTGGCTGAATGCCAATGTGAACGACAACCAATCACCTTGGAGGTTACATCCAGAGACTGCAGCCTGGAATGACAGAGTACCCATGTCAAGGATTGCAGGATTAAAGACTAGCGTAGTGCTGGAAAGATTATCAGCAATGGCTATACTCCACAAACACAGCAACTCCATGCACGTCCTGTTTGCTGGGGATTTTTGAATGAAGCACTGGTCAGGGAGATATAGAGAAGCCTGGGAGCCCATGGCGACCCAGCAAACCCATTAACAGTGCAGATGAAGCTAGGTTACTTTTCGAATACTATCTGGGAATGGGTGAAGATATTGGGGTCTGTGGAACAGTTGGACTCCTTTTAAATTTAAATTTTAAATTCATGCCCCCTTGCCTACAGTCACAACTCAATAACTTCTGTGCATGGATAAAGGTATGGACGCACGGGCAGAGTGCTTTGCATTCCCTCCCAAAAACAGCATTTATTTATTTATTTATTTATTTATGCATTCATTCATTCATTTATTTATGGACTTTATATCCCGCCTTATCCTATGCCGAAGGCAAATGCCCAAGGCAGAGCGAGAGAGGAAATGGGCTGGGGTCACAGACGGTTCACAGCCGAGGTTTCGGCCAATCGTTGCCAATCACAACTGCGCTTTCTTAGGAAGGCGGGACAACATGAGGGGCAACAGGCTTGAAGACACTCCCCCGCTTCCAGCGCGGAGGCGCCAGGCAGAGGCGACGGCGGAGCCGCGACGCTGTCGTGTAGATCAGCCTTTACTCTGCAGCGGATGCTTAACAATACTGCTGGCTGTTGCAACCCAGGATTCATTTACCTGGCACCCCCCAAAATAAGCCCAAGAGACAGATAAGGTTTGCATCACCCAGTTTGAGAGCTCAGCGTGTCACCCCCATGATGGACCTCAGAGGTGAATAGTTAGGAACAAGGTTGGACTGAGCTGGGTTCTACAAGAGATGCCCATCATGTCGCCCCCACACCGTGACGTCACTTCCAGAACTGACATCACTAGTCCCGCCCCTGTGACATCACCACCAAAAAACACTCGGAAAAGCCACCGAAAAGGCTGTAGGGGGCTGCGCTGGCAGGGCAAATCCTTTCCCACCGCCACCCACCCACAAGGCCCTTTTTCATGTTGTTCGCACTGCTTTGCAGCGCTTTTCCATTGCCGCCACTACCGGCTTTGACACACACACTGTGTGTTGGGGCGGTGTGCTCCCCCGGCCCCCTGGCAACGCCCCTGGATGCAGCAAATGCAGCAGCTCCCTGTTCCCATCTACAAATCAACTCCACTACAGCCTGCTTACCCCAGTGACAACCATTTTTGTTTGAGGAAGCAGCTTCCATAACATGACATATTGATTGGTGTGTGTGTGTGTGGGGGGGGGGGGGAATGGACAAAAACGTTGGATCCAAACAATATGAAGGCTGTAGTTTAAAGCAAGGCAGTAAAAACTGGTTTGTTGGCCATTCTTAATCAGACATTTCTGAAATATACAGACTTAAAAAGGAAACAACTACCGTATATACTCACATATAAGACGATCTCATGGATAAGACGAGGGCACGTTTTGAGCCAAAAATCCTGGTATTTTCTATGACCCTTTGATAAGACGAGGGTAAAACCTAAGGACTTGTGGGGTCAGATCCTGGAAAAGCTCAAATGACTTTTTGTTGTTGTTGTTCAGTCGTTAAGTCGTGTCCGACCCTTCGTGATCCCATGAACCATATCCCGCCAGGCCTTCCTGTCCTCCACTATCTTCCTGAGTTCGCTCATTTTCATGTTTGTTGCATCGGTGATGCTGTCTAACCATCTCATCCTTGGCCTTCCCCTTCTCCTTTTGCCTTCAATCTTTCCCAGCATCAGAGTCTTCTCCAGAGAGTCCTCTCTTCGCATTAGGTGGCCAAAATATTTGAGTTTCAGCCTTAGTACCTGTCCTTCCAGGGAACAGTCAGGCTTGATTTCATTTAGAATTGACTGATTTGATCTCCTAGCAGTCCAAGGGACTCTCAGGAGTCTTCTCCAGCACCACAGTTCAAAAGCATCTATTCTTCGGCGCTCAGCCTTCCTTATGGTCCAACTCTCGCAACCATACATTGCTACTGGGAACACCATCGCCCTGACTATACGAACTTTTGTTGGCATGGTGATATCTCTGCTTTTTATTATGCTGTCTAAGTTTGCCATAGCTTTCCTTCCAAGGAGTAAGCGTCTTTTAATTTCATGGCTGCTGTCTCTGTCTGCAGTGATCTTGGAACCCAGAAAAGTAAAATCTGTTACTGCTTCCATTTCTGCCCCTTCTATTTGCCAGGAATTGATGGACCCAGATGCCATGATCTTAGTTTTATTAATGTTGAGTTTCAAGCCAACTTTTGCACTCTCCTCTTTCACTCTCATCAAGAGGCTCTTTAGTTCTTCTTCACTTTCTGCCATTAGGGTGGTATCGTCTGCATATCTGAGGTTGTTGATATTTCTCCCGGCAATCTTGATTCCGGCTTGTGATTCATTCAGCCCTGCATTTCTCATAATGTACTCTGCATATAAGTTAAATAAGCAGGGTGACAATATACAGCCTTGCCGTACTCCCTTCCCAATTTTGAACCAATCAGTTGTTCCATGGCCGGTTCGAACTGTTGCTTCTTGACCCGCATACAGGTTTCTCAGGAGACAGGTAAGGTGGTCTGGTACCCCCATCTCTTTAAGAATTTGCCACAGTTTGCTGTGATCCACACAATCAAAGGCTTTTGCGTAGTCAATGAAGCAGAAGTAGGTGTTTTTTTGGAACTCTCGTGCTTTCTCCATGATCCAGCGCATGTTGGCAATTTGATCTCTAGTTCCTCTGCCTCTTCGAAACCCAGCTTGTACATCCGGTAGTTCTCGGTCCACGTACTGCTGAAGCCTAGCTTGTAGGATTTTGAGCATAACCTTGCTAGCATGTGAAATGAGTGCAATTGTACGGTAGTTTGAACACTCTTTGGCACTGCCCTTCTTTGGAATTGGAACGTAAACTGACCTTTTCCAATCCTTTGGCCACTGCTGAGTTTTCCAAATTTGTTGGCATATTGAGTGCAGCACTTTCACAGCATCATCATTTAGGATTTTAAGTAGCTCAGCTGGGATATTATCATCTCCACTAGCTTTGTTGTTAGTAATGCTACCTAAGGCCCACTTGACTTCACTCTCTAGGATGTCCGGCTCTGGGTCAGTGACCACACCAGCGTGGTCATCAGGAACATTAAGATCTTTCTTGTATAGTTCTTCTGTGTATTCTTGCCATCTCTTCTTAATCTCTTCTGCTTCTGTTAGGTCCTTGCCTTTTTTGTCCTTTATCATGCCCATCTTTGCACAAAACGTTCCCTTGATATCTCCAATTTTCTTGAAGAGATCTCTAGTCCTCCCCATTCTGTTGTTTTCCTCGATTTCCTTGCACTGTTCATTTAAGAAGGCCTTCTTATCTCTCCTTGCTATTCTCTGGAACTCTGCATTCAGTTGTTTATATCTTTCCCTTTCACCCTTGCTTTTTGCATTCCTTCTTTCCACAGCTATTTGTAAAGCCTCATCTGACAGCCACTTTGCTTTCTTGCATTTCTTTTTCTTTGGGATGGTTTTCGTTGCTGCCTCCTGTGCAATGTTACGAACTTCCGTCCATAGTTCTTCAGGCACTCTGTCTACCAGGTCTAATGCCCTAAATCTATTCTTCACCTCCACTGTATACTCATAAGGGATATGGTTTAGGTCATATCTGACTGGTCTAGTGGTGTTCCCTACATTCTTCAGTTTAAGTCTGAATTTTGCAATAAGAAGCTCATGATCTGAGCCACAGTCAGCTCCAGGTCTTGTTTTTACTGACTGTATAGAGCTTCTCCATCTTTGGCTGCAAAGCACATAATCTATCTGGTTTCGGTATTGACCATCTGGTGATGTCCATGTGTAGAGTCGCCTCTTGTGTTGTTGGAAAAGAGTGTTTGCTATAACCAGCGTGTTCTCTTGACAGAACTCCGTTAGCCTTTGCCCTGCTTCATTTTGCGCTCCAAGGCCAAACTTGCCTGTTGTTCCGTTTATTTCTTGATTTCCTACTTTAGCATTCCAGTCTCCTATGATGTAAAGGACATCTTTTTTGGGTGCTAGTTCTAGAAGGTGTTGCAGGTCTTCATAGAACCGGTCAACTTCATCTTCTTCGGCATCAGTGGTTGGGGCATACACTTGGATTACTGTAATGTTGAATGGTTTGCCTTGGATTCGAACTGAAATCATTCTGTCGTTTTTGAGGTTGCACCCCAGTACTGCCTTTCCCACTCTTTTATTAACTATGAGGGCTACTCCATTTCTTCTAAGGGATTCATGCCCACAGTAGTAGATATGATGGTCACCTGACTTAAATTCGCCCATGCCCGTCCATTTTAGTTCGCTGATTCCCAAGATGTCAATGTTCAATGACTTTACCAGTGTTCTTTACCTAAGAACACTACATTCAAATGTATTGAATAGTAAAAGAGTGGGAAATGTTTGGTAGAAGTTGAGTGATGTCATTTTACTACTGCAAGTAAATTACTCTTTTTAGGAAATCACAGGTTTTATTAAATCCGGAATCATAAATAAATAGGGGGAGGTGATGCTAACATTGTGACGATGAGGCACAGTAGCCATAAAAGCAAACAAGACCCAGCAGACCATAGTAACAGAGATGCACTGAGGTGGATTGAACATTGCAACTGCAGACCATATGAAGAGAGCATGTTAATATGGCAGAGCATATGACAGAACACCATTAAAAATGACTGAGAACCATTGAAAAAAAGTCAGCACTTAAAAAAAAAAACAGGCAGAGAACCATGGGGGGGGGGGGCAATGCACACATTGTACCTGCTGACAAAATGTTGATTCAGACAATGATCAGATTTGAAGAAATTCATACTGGTCCCTTTATATAAGCTGTGTTAGCTATGTGTATATAAGATGGAAGATAAGGGCCTCATGTAGGAATGCATACAATGTGGTAAAATATGTGTCTCTGTGTCAGCCAAGCTATGACACACTATGCTGGGAGAGATAGAGGCAGAGGGGTATCATCATATGACAGCGTGCCATAAGCTCTGTTGTCTTTTTTCGTTGGTGAGTCCGTAAATGGTAGTGTCACATATTCATAAGTTTTAGGTATTTGCATCATCAAGGTATAAAGCTGAAAATCCTTTGTTCACGAGTGTGCACAATGTAACATCTAAGCTGTGTACCAGAGCAGACTGCTTTGAACAATAAAGTAACACTGAAGGAGATCTCCAGATAAAGACTGCCTATGTCTCAACATGATTATTCTCAGACCAGAACCTGAAGGAACAGAAGCAAAGGAATCTTCTTTATTTTTGTCAGTCAGAAAGACTTAGCTCCCCATTATTGAATGGGCCCATGCAGCTGGCCAGCCCTGCACACTCTGGGCCAGCCGAGGATTGGATTGGGCTATGTATTAGCCATAATTCCTTAGGGACAAGGATCAGCAGCATAGCCACGCCTCCAGGAGGTGGGGCCGCAGTGCGCAGCGACACGCCCCCTCCAACACTGACGCCGCTCTAAGCAAACCCAACAAAACTGCGCACCTGTTTTTCTTGCCGCCTCCTCCTCGCGCCTTTTCCAATGCAGCTGCGGTGCGGTTGACACCCCCTGCGTGCTGCATAGGGGCCCACCGCCCCACCACCCTAGGCGGCTCGACACTTACTGTAAAGGAACGAACTGCTATTTGCTTTGTTATCCACATGCAAATCTCAACCATGACTGGAGAAACACATTTGCGTGGTGAAGATTTCTGCTTCACTTTCATATGAATGATGATCAGATGTGGGGCAAACTAGTGAATGGCTATTAGCTGTGAGAGTTAAATAGGAGCTCCACATTCACTTCCAGACATATTATTGTTTATGCTGTTTTATTTTATTTTAGTTCTGTAAACTGCAGTGGCGTAGGAATGGGGAGGCGGGGGGGGTGTCTGTCCTGGGCGACATGGGGGGTGTCAAAGCCGCTGGATCGGCGGCAAAATGGCAGCAGTGTGGCAAAATGGCGGTGGTGAGGAAATGTGGTGGTGGTAAGAAATGCGGAGGCAAATATGGCGAAACAGGTCGCAGAGGCCTTCTAGCGGTGCGGTGAACTGCAATTTACATCCCACCCGAGGGATGTTTGGCTCCAGATGATGTCACTCAGGAGGGTGGGCCAAGTGATGTCACATCTCGGTGTGACATCATTGCCATGAGAATTGGGAAGAAAGGACACCAAACCTTCTATACAAGTAAAGACATTATTTAAAATATTTTCTAGACATAGAAAATTGATTAAAAACATCCAGGGCAAGGGAACAAATGTTCCCTTACCCCGAGGAGGCCTCTGGAGGTCGAAACTCTTCCATGGGATGCAGCAGTAGCCCCATTGGTGCCGATGCATCACCACGTGGGGAGTTAGTTAGGATCGGGCTGAAAGTGTACTTTGTAATTCTAGAGCAGCCCCTGTAAATGGGAATATTCTGGCACAATTGGTACAACAGCTGCAGCCTGTTACGTGGCCATGATTTTATATCTGTTTATTCCCTTTCATTCAAGGCATGCAGGAGACATGGATTTTAGCATGTGTGTTTGGTGCTAGATGCCTGGACAGCAAGGGCCAGGCCAGTAATGTGCCCATTTCACAGGCCTGACGACGAGAGGACACAGATGCAAATTTGAGCTGAGCCTCTCGACCTCTTAAACACTAATGCATTTTTCATACCTTCAGAATTCACATGACGTTTTTTAGCCTTAAATCCAGTGGGAGCATCATAAGAACATAAGAAGAGCCCTGCTGGATCAGGCCAAAAGCCCATCTAGTCCAGCTTCCTGTGTCACACAGTGGCCCCACCAGATGCCTCAGGGAGCACACAAGACAACAAGATACCTGTGTCCAGTCGCCACTCTCATGCACCTGGCACAGAGAAAACCCACTTCTAAAACCAGGAGGTTGCTTATGGCTTGTAACCTGTGATGGTCTTTTCCTCCATGAATTTGTCCAAACCCCTTTTAAATGCATCTAGGCCAGATGCCATCACCACATCCTGTGGCAAGGAGTTCCACAGATGAATTACACGCTGGGTAAAGAAATATTTTCTTTTGTCTGTTCTAACTCTCCCTCCACTCAATTTTAGTGCATGTCCCCTGGTTCTGGTGTTGTGCGAGAGGGAAAAGAATTTCCCTCTATCCACTCTCTCCATCCCATGCATAATTTTATACGTCTCAATCATGTCTCCCCTCAGGCGTCTTTTTTCTAGACTGAAAAGCCCCAGACGCTGTAGCCTTTCCTCATAAGGGAGGTGCTCCAGCCCACGAATCATTCTGGTTGCTCTTTTCTGAACTTTTTCCAATTCGACTATATCCTTTTGGAGGTATGGTGACCAGAACTGGACACAATACTGCAGATGTGGCATTACCATTGATTTGTACAAAGGCATAATGATATTGGCCGTTTTATTCTCAATCCCCTTTTTAATGATCCCGAGCATGGAATTGGCCTTCTTCACAGCCGCCGCACACTGGGTCGACACTTTCATCGACCTGTCCACCAGCACCCCAAGATCTCTCTCTTGATCCGTCACAGACAACTCAGAACCCATTAGCGTATATGTGAAATTTTGGTTTCTTGCCCCAATGTGCATCACTTTGCACTTACTTACATTGAAGCGCATCTGCCATTTTGCTGCCCATTCTCCCAGTTTGGAGAGATCCTTCTGGAGCTCTTCACAATCCCTGCTGGTCTTCACCACCCGGAAAAGTTTAGTGTCATCTGCAAACATGGCCACCTCACTGCCTATCTCCGACTCCAGGTCATTTATGAATAAGTTGAAAAGCACCGGTCCCAAGACCGATCCTTGGGGCACACCGCTTTTCACCTCTTGCCATTGTGAAAATTGCCCATTGACTCCCACTCGCTGTTTCCTGGTCTTCAACCAGTTCCTAATCCACAAGAGGACCTGCCCTCTTATTCCCTGACTGTGGAGTTTTCTCAGGAGCCTTTCATGAGGGACTGTGTCAAACGCCTTCTGAAAATCCAGATATATAATATCCACGGGTTCGCTCGCATCCACATTCCTGTTGACCTTTTCAAAAAATTCTAACAGGTTTGTGAGGCAAGACTTCCCCTTGCAGAAGCCATGCTGACTCTCCCTCAGCAGAGCTTGTTCTTCTATGTATTTTAAGATTTTATCCTTAATGAGACTTTCCACCATCCCTGGAACTGATGTTAGGCTGACCGGCCTGTAGTTTCCCGGGTCCCCCCTCCTTCCTTTTTTAAAGATTGGCGTGACATTAGCTATCCTCCAATCCTCTGGCACAGTGGCCGTTTTAAGGGACAAGTTGCATATTTTGGTCAAGAGGTCAGCAACTTCATTCTTGAGTTCCTTCAGAACTCTTGGGTGGATGCCATCCGGGCCTGGTGATTTATTGATCTTTATTTTGTCAATTAAGTCTGAGACGTCTTCTCTTTTAACCTCTATTTGACTTAATTCTTTAGTCAGGGGAGACCGTTCCGGCAGCGGTATTTACCCGAGGTCTTCTGCCATGAAGACAGATGCAAAGAACTCATTTAATTTCTCTGCAGTCTCCAAGTCCCCTTTTATCACCGCTTTCTCTCCCTCACCATCCAGCGGTCCAACCGTTTCCTTGGCAGGTTTCCTGCTTCTAACATATTTGAAGAAGCTTTTATTATTCCCTTTTGTGTTGCCTGCCATACGTTCCTCAAAGTCTTGCTTGGCCTCCCGTATCATCTTTTTACATTTCTTTTGCCACAGTTTGTGCTCCTGTTTGTTTTCCTCATTAGGGCAAGACTTCCATTTAAGGAAGGAAGTTAACTTGCCTTTAACTATGCTTGTTAGCCATGCCGCCCCCTCCTGGACTTGGTCGAGCCCTTCCTCCTTTGTGGGATACACTCCCGCTGGGCCTCTATGACTGTTGTTTTAAACAGCCTCCATGCACTCTGGAGCGACTGGACTCTTTTTACCTTCCCTTTCAGCTTTTTTTTAACTAGTCTCCTCATTTTGGGGAAGTCTGCCCTTCGGAAGTCAAGGGTTTTCGTGTCCATCATATTTGATGGTTTATGGCCCTATCCACTCCCTGAGACTCTTGAGATGGGGAAAAAGAACTTTTGTACAACAAAGTAAAAGTTCTACACCTTCAAGGGTCGTCACCCACCTTATGATTGAGTTCCAGTGTAGGAAACAACTCAACTCGTTACCGCACTGTCAACTGGGTGACAAAACAAAGGCAGAACTCAGCAGGGGTCCTCAACTAAGAACAAGGACCTCCTGATTGAGTCACCCACCTATGAATCCCATAGGATTCCATGAGTCAAAAATATATAAAAAAGCTTGGTCTTGTGTTCTTTGTTCCACCATACATTTTTATTCTTCACGTCCCCATCCATTCCCTTGCTTGCAGTGTGAGGATCGATGAAAGTGTCAACCCAGACCCTCTTTCTGTCCTTGAGACCCCTCTTTACAAAGGGAGACTCACGTGGTTGGCCCTTTCCTGTCCAGCCTTGCCAAAAAGGCCAGGAAACCTTGATTTACAGCATGTCAGACAGATCCCCACTGTTTTCCTTGTCTTCAAGCCCAATCATATTCATCTTTCCAGCCTCAGTACAGCCTCCCCAGCAGGATGCAGTGCATGCCCCTTTGGCATGGCTGCATCAGTGCTGGAAAGTTGGATAGGATCTGGCCCTTAGTGCTTGCTCCCTCTCTTGTTTTTTTTTTTGTGTGTGTGTGTGTGTGTGCGTGTACGCGCATGCACGTGCATGTGTACACTCAAGCGCTGTGTGAATGTCAGCTTTTTACCTTTTTTCCTGGAGGCCAAAGCACAGCCTCAGACCCCTTTGGCCCAAGAGACTCAATTGACTCACAGCAAATCCTTAGACATCTTGGCATATTGGTCGAGAGAATTTGTGCGGTGGGAGAGTCCATCTCCCCACCACAAGTCCCAACTAATCTCCCCACATACCTTCTCCCCCCCTCTCATTTTGCACCTCTTTGCTCTGCCCATTTTCCATCTAAGGAGCTCCACTCTCCTCTTCTCTCCTCTTCTTCCTCTCCATCTAACAGCTTTCCTTCGGGCTCCATTGTGTGTGCATCTTACGGAAAGGATCCCCCCCCCCCGGTGTGGTTTCTGAGCACATATTGAACATATAGACCACAGGAAAATTTCTCCCCATGTTCAGGTTTTAGAAAGTGGGGAGAAACGTTCCCTGCCTTGAGCATTTGCCTCTGCAGAAAGTGCAGAATGCAGGGTGAGCTGGGGGGGGGGGACAGTCACCATGAGATGCATTAGCAAGAGATGTAGTGGTTTGGGAGTCGGACTTAGACCTGGAAGATCCAGGTTCAAATCCCCGCTCAGCCACAAAGCTTCCTGGGTGACCTTGGGCCAGTCACTGTCTTTCAGCCCCACCTACTTCACAGGGTTGTTGTGAGGACAAAAAGGAGGGGAGGAAATATGTACACCACTCTGAGCTCCTTGGAGGAAGGGTGGTATAAAAATGTGAAAAATAAACAAAATAATAAACAAAATAAACACAGAACCTGAAGCCACCAATAAAAGTAATTAGAGAACCAAGTCAGAATGCTGATTAACCAAGTCAGAATGCTGGTTCTCTAATGTCATCCTTGCAGCCTTGCTGTATTTTACCTTGAAAAAGACCTTGGCTTAGAGGTTGAAACGTTGGTCTTTCTGTAAATACTGGACTCTTCTGAATTCTGTTTTTAATTCTCTCAGTACCTACTTTTATTGGTGGCTTCTTTGAAAAAAATGTTTACGTGTTTTTGGGAGGTTCTGTGTTTATATACTTTTTACATGGCTATTTCACCCAGACAACCTATTTCTTGTAGTATAGTAGCTGGCCATGAAAGCTTCCGTTCCGGAATATTTTATATCTGTTTATTCCCTTTCATTCAAGGCATGCAGGAGACATGGATTTTAGCATGTGTGTTTGGCCCCCCCCCATATAGAGTTCAAGAGGGAATGTGCTAAGCCAGTTAGTCCAAGGTCAACCCCCCCCCCCCCCCCGGTGTGGTTTCTGAGCACTTCAAGTGACCTGTGGTGCACCTTCTCCCTGGGCTCTGTTTTCATTTAACTGACAACAGTACATTGACATGCCATTGGCCAATACACTGGATCCCTACATATGGATATTTTTTCCCCTGTGTGCACATGTCACATGCGTTTAAAAAAAAAACAAACCAGTGGCAGTAACAAGCCATAACATTATAGGTTACAAAAACAAGTAACAAAACTCTCCTTCAAGCAGATGTTACATTCAGTGTTGGTACAGCAAGAACAGCCGTTTTTCTGGTATTCCTAAAAAAATCACAGGTTCCATACCCCAATGTTCTGGTTTTGTTGATGTGTTTCTTCAAAAAACATGTAATCCTAAACAGAAAGAAAAGACAAATTAATTAGACAAACTGCAAAAACTACAAGATATTTGAGATATTTTCCCATTCTTATTGAGAGGGATTTTCCCATTCTTATTGTAATTATTTAATCAAGCTATTTAAACGGGCAAAATCTGAGGCTGGGATCCACAGAATCTAGTTATAGCAGTGCATGTGGAAACAGAGTAGGGTTGCAGTGTGTTCTGGTTTTTAGAAATCCCAAACCTACAACAAATCTCATGCTTGCACTCAGAGACGTAGCTGGGGGGGGCGGCAGGGTACATTTGGCGGCAGCAGTTCAGTGGCGATAATGGTGGTGGTGGCAGCGAAAGGTAGGCCTTGCGGGCAGGTTACAGTGAGAAATGTCCCCCCCCCATCCACCCACCCCTGAGGTACTTTGGCCCCGGAATGATGTCACTTGGGGGAGGGGCGAGTGACGGCATTTCTGGGTTGTGATGTCACAGGGGTGTCATGCGTTGCCGCGGCCCCCCGCAAGGCATAGCTACGCCGCTGCTTGCACTGCACCCTTAAATTGGAGCATTCCAAACATTCTATAATCATTTCAGCATCTTAAGAGTTTCATTTAATTCAGTGTAATTAATTGACAGCCCAATCCTGTCCAAAGCCCCGCGCTGGGACGCAGATGCAACTGGGCAGGCTCTGCTTTATCCAGCGTGGGGCAGAGGTCTCCTCGAGGGAAAGGTAAAATTGTCCCTTTCCTCCATGTTGAGCCCCAGCAGGACCTATGAGGCTACTTGTAGGTGTGATGGCCGGTAGAACTCCAAGCAGTCCCTTGACAGGCTTTCAGTCCTAAGATGGGGGATAGGATTTGGCAGAGGCCTCTGCCTCCAAGCTTGCCCCCCCTCCTGGGCTGTAATGTCCCTCCCCCAACCCAAAATGCTCCTTTCCCACCTCCCCGCCACAGAGCTCACCTGCCCCAGCGGATACTGCTCCTTCCCCCGCGGAGGCCTGCCAGGCACTGGCCTCCACACCGGTGGGACTAGTCTCCACACCATCACAATGTGTTGTCTGGCACATTTGCGACAGCATGTAACCAAGTACTGCCAGCGGAGGCCGGCATAAGATTAGGCTGTAAATGAAGTCCCTCAATATGCCTCATTCTAATGGAAGTGTGGCAGAGCTAGCTGCTGCAACACACTGCAAAACAGCAGAGGAGTTTAATCTATATCAGGGAAAACAGTGACTCCAATTCTTTATTCTACACACACACACATGCCAGCAGTAAGAAGCAATCCTCGATTGTTCTTCCAAGCTATCAGCTGGGGATGTTGCAGATTTGCCCCACTTTCTCTACCAGCCAAAATGATGCAGGATATCAGGCAGGGCCAGCAGTGATGCAGCCCCAAATTCCACCCAGTGCCGCCTCAGGTGCTCTGCTTCTGCATAATTGCAAAACAAAACCCAGCCTCTTCCTGCACTCCTCGCATGATTTCTTCAATTGCAGAAGTGCAGAACTTCTGACTTGATGGAAAGGGACGGCACTAATGAAAGGGCTTCATTCGCATGACCCTGGTAAATCAAACTAGAAGTCCTGCACTTCCATGTTTGAAGAAGGTACACCTAGAGCAAGGTATTGAGGTGGCTGATCCACTTCCCTTTCGCATTTAGCGGACAGAAAGCAGATCAGTTTGGGTTACATCTGCAGTAGGCTGGAGGGAGGTGGTGGCAGTGGCAGACCTGGGGTGAAGGGCACCCCAAATCCTCCACCCTCTCGCCCCCCTGCAGTCTGCCAGTTATGGAACTTGCATCACCTCACCTAATGGATGTGTAGCCCCTGGTCAGGGCTCCAGTGTGCCCCACAAGTTGCTGAGGGGCTGACATAAAGCTGACATTTACTTTCATGAGTTTTGACTCATGCCATGAGACCATGAAACTTACGATGAGGAAGCAAGCACCCAGCAAGGTGGCTTTCATTTTTACATCAAGGTCCATTGGGAACTGGATTCCGAAGTTATCAGTGTCTGTAAATACCTCCTTCAGAACGCCTGACCAGTGCTTTGCAATTTTTCCAATTACATGTTTCTCATCTAGTGACAGCACCTAGTTTTTAAATAAAATTATTATAACTGGGAATTTTATTTAATTATTTTTTTTAAAAAAAAACCCAATAATTCACACTTGCATTTGCCAACAAGCTAGGGCCAGCATTTTTTATAATCTGGAAAGGAAAATTATAAGAAATAATTCAATTCTGGAATCTGGTATTTAGTTACACTGCTTATACCCCACCATTGCACCATATTGGTTCTCAGAGAAGTTCATGAATACCATTAAAACAGCATCACATAAGAAGAGGGACCCATGAGGATTGGGCACAATAACAGCCCAGACCTCAATACCAGGATCCACTGGCCGAATGCACATCCCACCAGTGAGTTTAGCAGGATCCAGGTAGAAGTGTCTGGATCCACTGGTGAGCAGAACAAGGCCACCTGCAATGTCACTGGTGGCGATGTGTTTGGGCTGGTAGCAAGGCCTCCGTCCGCCAGTGCAAGGTGAGTCAGCATTGGGGGCGGGTGGTGGGAGGGATTAGGAAATGAGTGATAGGATTGGGGGTGTTTCTGGGTGTGGACGGGGGACGAACCCAGGTGGGGAGGAGTCCAGAGGTGGTGGATCCAGCAGCAACGGTGCAGCACGCCGGATCTTATCCCCTCCATTTCAAACCTCCCGGCCCCTTACATATCCTCTGACATATACCACCAAAAGAGATGACCATTGCCACTCACAAAGTCAATCCAATCCAATCCAAAAGACTTTTAACGGCATATACATACATAACCAACGAAGCAAATACACATTTAAAGGGATAAAACATTTAAAAACATGCAAACAAACAAACAAACAAACAAACAAACCAAACACACACACACACACACACACACACACACACACACACACACACACACACAAACTTGCAAATACAGATCAACATTATCTCGAAAGATAATTTTTCTCCACCAAACAAAGGAACTTCGCTGCTCCTCCGATTTCCTCATGGGGACCTTCTTTTAAAAGAAAAATCAATTTCTCTACATCTGAGGAGATGTGAATTGTACAATAGAAGAGGATGTGATTTAAAAACTCAACAGTGCTCATGTTACATGGGCAGCATCGGTCGGCAAGCGGAGTGTTAGAATATCTACCCAGGGAAACCTGGGAAGGAGTAACATTGAATCTGCCGCAAGAGATAGCCCCGCATTCTTTTGGGTCAGTTAAGAAGGACAAATAGGGGGCTATTTGGCCACAAGGCATAGAAATTTGAAAATAAAGCAGAGAGCAGGTCCTAGAAGCCAGGGAGTGAAGAGTTTGTGACTCAATATCAAGAAGCCTTCGGTTCAAAATCCCCGCAATTTCTAATTCTGATGTCATGAGAAGGGTTTCCTGAGGGAAGCCCAATAAACTTAGCTTCTCCCAGAGCATGCAGTCACTTGGGAATAACCAAATCTGATAGCATTTGTAACACTGCTGTCTGGTTGAGCATTGAAAGAGACATGCAACCAGTACTTAAACATTGTGCGCCACGCTCTCGTCTCCAGCAGGGACTGGCCTAGCTCTAAACATAATGCGGCATTAGGGACACACCTAGGAAGGCCCAACAGCTTCCTCAAAAATCTCACCTGCAAACTATCATAGGTGTGCTTAAATTATCTCAACCAAACTGGGACACCATATAGAAACTGAGGGACTACTTTTGCTTTGAAGACCCTAATTGCCGCTGGAATATAGCCATTGCCCTGCTTAACAAAAAAGCGGAGGACAGATTGCGTTGTTCGAGTATCTAAGTGCCGGGGGGTGGGCGCGACCCCCCGCACCCTCCACAGCCCCCCCAGACACTTACTTTTAGAGGAGAATCCTCCGTTTTTTTCTTCAAAAGTCCCAAGTGTGCGGCTTCCTTGCAAGCCTGACCAACAAGACTTAGGTGCTAGCTAGAGTCTCTGCAACCTTGCTGAGACTCTAGCTAGCTCCTAAGTCTTGTTGGTCAGACCTGCAAGGAAGCTGCACACTCGGGACTTTTGAAGAAAAAAAAATGGAGGTTTCTCCTAAAAGTAAGTGCTGGGGGGGGGCTGTGGAGGGTGCGGGGGGGATTCCTCAACCGTGGATAACTGAAACCACGGATGAGGAATCCGTGGATACGCCCTCCCCCCTGTATTTATAGTGCTTTACTTGCTTGATGTCATTTTCTCTTAGTTTTCAAGGCCTGGGTCTCCAGGACCTGGAAAACACCAGGATCTTGGACTTCTTGTCCAAGAACTGGTAACTGAAATTACAAGTTCAGTTGTAATTTATTAATGATCAGGTGTTCCAAGCATTTGTTCAGAAGACGTCTCAAGCCAACCCGCGAGTGGGAAATCAATATTGCATCGTCTGCATACAGAAGGAGTGGAATATGCTTATTATTACCCAACTTGGGCGCGTGACTTTCAACCTGGATGAGAAACGGAGCCAAGTCAGGAAAAGTGAAAACAATAAGGAGGCCAAAAGGCACCCCTGTTTCACTCCCTTCTTCACCAATAGCTTAGGGCAGTGGTTCTCAAACTTTGGGGGTCTGCAAGCCCCCTAGAAGGGCCCCAAAAGGTTGGCGTACCCCCACCCCAAGTCCCGTGTACCCCTGCGTGCCCCCAAAAGTGCACCCCCCAAAAGTGGGTTTTTTGGCAGGGCTGTAGCCTTTCCCTCTGGCTCGTGCAGCAAGCCGGAGAACCCACTTGGCTGCGCTGCAGGCCGAAAAAACATTTAAATTGTCCCCCATAGCTCTCCAAGATTGCGTGAGATTTGGGAGCCACGATCTTGGATCTTGCGAGATTTCAGGAGATCCAACATGGTGGCAGCTGTGAGAAAGGTAGAGAGAGCTTCAGGGGACAATTTAAACTTTTTTTGGCGGCGCAGCTGAGCGGGTCCTCCGGCTCGCGCCGCAAACCGGAGGGAAAGGCTACAGCCCTGCCAATCAGGGGCGTCGCTGGAGCGTGGCGGGGGGGCGGGGGCCTCCGGGTGACGCGCGCCATGGGGTGACGTGTGCACACCGCGCACGCCACCTTCGTGACGCGCGACACCCTTCGGACGCTCCGAGGCTGGCCCAGGAGCCGGCCTCGGAGCGCCCTCAAAACGGGTCTGCGCATGCGCGAAAATCCAAAAAATACCCGGATGGACGCGCTGCCTCGGCCTTCTTTCAGAAGGCCCTGGAGCGCCAACGGGGTCGGACGCTCCGAGGCCGGCTCCCGGGCCGGCCTCGGAACGTCCGGAGGGCGACGCGGGGGGGGGGAGCTGGGTCGTCCCCCCACACCGATATCGTAGCG
This sequence comes from Plestiodon gilberti rubricaudatus, assembly GCA_026170595.1. Lineage (NCBI taxonomy): Eukaryota > Metazoa > Chordata > Lepidosauria > Squamata > Scincidae > Plestiodon > Plestiodon gilberti. The sequence goes on along the minus strand of JANXHW010000003.1, from coordinate 27,298,226 downwards.
TCACTAGGGTGACACGCGCCCCCTGCCCCAGGGTGACGCGCGTCCTAGTGACGCTACTGCTGCCAATGGTAAGAATTGGCAGTCAGATTGGCTGTGGCCTGTGTGATCTAGAGTGGAATACATGTTCTAAATGTGAACTTACCTCAAACTTAACATCCTGACAACAGCAGTTGCTTGTGCAACAAGGCCCACTAATTTTAAGCACATCTCGTCTAGCTTCATTTTGGACAGCAAATATAGGCAAGAAGGGGTCCCAGAGCTGTTTAACATATCCAACTGGTATGCCTGGGGGGGCATGCACTTCAAGCTGAAAGAAAAGCATATGCACACAAAGGAGCAGAATCAAAGGTTGTCCTTCAGTTTTGTTTTTGTTTTTTTGTTTTTTAACTAAGGATGCAAATCTGCAAAAGATGCAATCATGCATGGCAACACGTTTATTGTGGACACAATTTTTTTTTGAGTTAAAAATAATGAAATCCAGGTTTTCAGGCAGTTTATTTAAAAGATTAAAATCAATCCAATCCTCAGTTAATGTTTTGCATGAGTCTATGCCCAGCATCCTCAGAGCAGCAGTCTCTCCAGTGGCTTCAAAGAAACACTGCAGTGAAAACCCGGATTTTATTATTTTTAATGCGATGATATGTAGGGACCGGGAAAACCTAAAAAGGTACACAAGTGTTTTTTTGTCAAAGAACTGAATGACTTAGGATGAACTTAACATCATCTATCAAAGGACGCCATTGAAATGGGGTGCCATAAAGGAGCTGCGAGGTAGTTTTCCCTGCGCGTTGCCAGGAGACTCCCTGCGCGTTGCATTCGTCCCACTAAATAGCTCCGAAGGCGAGGGGGTGGGGCAGCCTCGTGCTGGTGAGTAACAGAGGTCAGCGCAGTGCGGAACGTAGCGTTCTGCCCCACCTCCAGTGACGCCACTGAACTGATATCAGCAATGCGAAGGTCAGAGAGTCCCTCAGACCAAGCCATCCTGGGTTCTCCACCAGCGTTTGTGTGTGAATGCTTCTGCTTGTACTTGTGCATGTGTGTACGCATACACACACACACACACAAGAGTGATTGTAGGACTGTCCTAAATACCCTATGACTGGTCAATGACGGAAAACAGGGCAAATAGAATGGGCACTATCCATGAATGGGCTGCCCCCGAGGCCCCTGAATTAGCACAGGGGCCACATTGGATCCCGCGTTGCAGATGCAGAGGGTGTGAGAAGGGAGGTTGCAATGGAACAAGGCACTTGGTTGAACAACTTGTGCCTTTGCTGTCTGCTGCCAGTCAAGGGATTGGCTAGTTGGACTCCAGGGATACAGGATTCTCATCCAGCTGACCGCTTACATCAGCCCTGTGTAGGAGCAGATTTGGTTAGCACTCTGGGGGCAGCAAACAGTGTGTGACCAGCTAATTTGGCAAAGAGGTAATAAGAAGGGCTCAAAGAAAAAGACAGAGTGCAAGAGCATGTATCCCAGATATCCACATCTTGGTGATTAGAAAAAGCAGCTTAAAAACAGTCAAACAAACCAATGGAGCAACAAGGGATTTACCTCTTGCAAACAGCAAGGACACCAGCAAGTGTCACAAGCGAGAGGTCTTATGAGGTCGATAACTTCTTGACCCATGTTGTTGAAGATCGCAATTCTAAATGGTCGACATGGCCCACAACAATTTAGAGTTAAGCAATCATTTTCCTCTGCTGCAAAGTACACTCTTTGCCCCAAAGCATTTTTTATTTCATATTTGTTGCTTGTTTCAAAGCCGGTTATTACTGAAATAGAATATAGAAATAGAACTGTTGGCTTGCTCTAAATGTACGGCACAATCCTCTCTGAGTATAGAGTGGCGGAGCGCACACTCCACTGCTCTAAGCCATCGCAAACATGCCGTAAAGCACTTTGAGACTCTGCTGCCCTCCTGTCCCCTCAGCCACCGGTGGAGGTAAGTCCTGCACCAGTTGGTTCAGGGGTGGGAGGGGAGGTTGGAGGACAGGGGCAGCGGGGGGGGGGGGGGCTTTGGCCAGCCTGGGCTGGGAGAGGGCGGGGATATCAGCAGCATGCTCCGCTGATATCCTAGGCCCTTTTCCGCCCTTTTTGGCCTTACTCAGAGCTGTTGTGCATTCGAGGAGACCCATAGGCCCTGGGCAGCCCTACACCCAGGGCAGGGAATGAACGTCCCGTTCTCCCAAGCTGTTCCCTGGCAGTGCTGCTGCAGCCAGGGAACAGGCTTAGGTAGGCTTACCTTCTGTCCTGGAAAAACTGAGACTGCCCCGGTTTCCAGGGCCTGGTCCCGGTCAGCAGGTCCGGAACCAGGGCAATCCCGGTTTTCTGGGTCTGCCGCCACTGCTTCCAGGATGTAATAAAGTTTTCCTGTGCGGTCATCTTGGATCTCACAAAATCTCGCGATAACCAAGCTGGTGGTGCCCAAATCTCATGAGGGCACATGAGGCAGTAGCACACTGCTTCATGTGCCCTCACGAGATTTGGGTGCTGCCATCTTGGATCTCACAAGATTTTGTGAGATCCAAGATGGCTGCACAGGAAAACTTTATTACACTTTTAAAATTGTCCTTAAAGAAGCAGCAGCAGCAGCAGCTTTAGGATGGGGTGGTCACTTCACCTTGCAATTGGACAGCGGCGACGGCAGTAGCAGCAGCAGCAAAAAAAAAAAAGGCAAGTGGGGGCAAAAGGGGGCAAAAATGGGGAGGTTAAAAAATTTGGGCTCCGTAATGGGCAGCGAGTGGGCGCTTTGCACACAAAAATGAAAAAACAAAAAAGCCTGGAATTTTTTTTTAAAAAAAAGCTCTGGTGGGAAAAAAATTGGGGTGGTGGTCCTGGTTTGGGCACCTCAAATACGGTAAGCCTAGGCTTAGGATACAGCAGCTGGCTGTCTATCCTTACACAGGTTTGGGCTGCCCAAGGCTCATCCACTAAGCTTCCCCATTCCAACAATATGAGGAAAGGAAAGTACAGAACATCATTATGTTATCCGACAAAGGATGGTGTATTAAAAATTATCCAATGCAATACTGATGTATAAAAAATGACTGGGGTTATCTATAAAATAATTACAAATTTATGACATTACTAATTGCATTTGAGAGGCTAAACCCTTGCAAAGCTTTTAAAACCTGAACAGTTCACCCCACCAGCACTGTGAAGAAAAGCACAGGCAAATATAAATGTCCTAATCACTCTCTAAGAAACCTGTAAATATTTGAGACACTATCACTTGAAGTATCTTTAAATGCACCAATAATCTCACATAGTTTGAGAAGATACATACGTTCCAGAATCTCAATCTGCTGATGAATTATTAGTTGATCAATCTGTATAGGAATTAAACAAAATCAAATAGTGAAGTTGATATGTAATCAAAAGTCATTTTACAGAATTATTTTAGGCTCTATTCCAGGCATTCCCAACCTGTGGTATGCGTACCCCTTAAGGTATGCGGACCACCTACTGGGGGTACACCAAAGGATGTCTGTTATCAGCTGCTCCAAACAGCAGCAGCAGATAACGGACATCCGGGCTGTGTTGCATGGGCGGGAGGGTTCTCCCGCCTGTGCCGCAGCCTGGAGGGAAAGTCTGCAAGCCTGCCAAATTGGCAGGGATGGAGCCTTTTTTTCCCCAGGTTTCGGTGTGGGCAGGAGGGTCAGACGGAGCAGCCTCCACCCCCTTCACAGAGCAGCCAGAGCTGAAGATTGGCCTCCCAGCTCGGCCTCTGGAGCCCCTCGCTTAGACCCCCAAGCCTGCGATAGCCGGTCAGACGAAGCAGCCAGGGCTCAGCCTGGCTAGGAAACGGCAGGTGGGCGAGAGCGCACACGGCGAGAGCGCACACGGCTCGCAATTTCCCTCACACACACCCGCCACCAGCCATTGCTCGAACATGTCTCAAGGACCTCTTTCCCTCATGGGAACGCGCACCCCCCAATGACCCCCGTGCTCAGCCGTTTCTAGCATGCCTGGAAAAAGTCAGTGAAGTTCAATAGTGCCCCTTCTTGCTGACGGTGATCAGGAGCTTTGGGGCCTTGGGGCCCGCTCCTGGTAAGTCTGACCGACAAGTCATTATATCACCTTTTGTATTCTACGGCAGTTAATGTGGCTGCTTCTACCCATGCTTAAGCCACTTGCCAAAGGAAAAAAACAATGTCTGGGTGTCTGTGAGCTGACTTGGCAAGCATTCCTTGACAGTCTGTTCTGCAAAGGATTGCAGCCTTACCCCTTAAATGCACATCTCCATTCCCTGCTTATTGTGATGAATCCCCTCAATAAACTTTTCCTCATTGTTATGTACCAGTTTGGACACCAGCTCCCTTCTTTCCCATCTCCTTTTCTATGGCACTAATCCGGCAGAGAGTGCGCCCACCATGTGCAACAGTGTTGTGGTACATGTGTGTGGGCTTGAACATGTGTCCCCAGAGCACCTGTGAAAACAACACATTTCAAAATTATGCAACAATAATTGAATCTCAATTTATCCTAATGTAATGTGTCTTCCAATTGTTGTTTTGCAGGTGTCTCTCTTGTGTCTTTGTGTTTTAGTTTGTGAGCCCCTTTGGGACAGGGAACCATAAAAAAAATGTTCTGCTATGTAAACCACTTTGTGAACATTTTTGCTGAAAAGTGATAAATAAATATTATTTATCAACATCATGATCTACCCCTGTATGCAGTTGAATCTATGACCTAACAGGAGGGACTGGATTTACTCACTGAGGTATTGTTTGTATACTGTATTTTCCTAGTTATCAAATATGAGAAAAACTAATAAAAATGTGAAAATGTATATAGATACCTGGGTTAAATATTCTAATCCTGGAGGACAGTTAGGAATTGTAGGTGGTATTGGCATCCACATTGTAACTGGTCTTACAGCACCTTGAGAAAATAAATTCAATGTTTGCCTCTGAAATATGGAGGGCACATTGCAAACAACAACAAAACCAGTTTCAAACCACTGACATAATTGCTTTCTGGGACAGTGTGTATATTACTTCTTACACAGAAGTAAGCAAATGCATTCAGGCCATGCTACCATCTGAAGTGCAGTGTGTGTGTGTGTGTGTGTGTGTGTGTGTGTGTGTGTGTGTGTCTCTCTCTCTCTCTCTCTCTCTCTCTCTCTCTCTCTCTCTCTCTGCCTTGTGTCTCGTGCTAGGAAGAATTCTGTACTAGAGTCTCACCCAGTGTACTCACAGAATGGGGGTGGGTCAGAAGGCACTGAACCGCAAATACAGTAAAACCTTGGATTGCGAGCATAATTCATTCCGGAAGCGTGCTTGTAATCCAAAGCACTCATATATCAAAGCGAATTTCCCCATAAGAAATAATGGAAACTCAGATGATTCGTTCCACAACCATTTAATCATATAAAAATGATTACAGTAATACAAAATACTGTACAGTATAAAGTCAAAATAAAACAAATTAACCTGTACTTTACCTTTGAAAAGAATCGTGGCTGGTGTGAGGGAGACGAGAGAGAGGAGAAAAGGAGGAGTGTAGGACGTCTATCACAAACATTATTGTGTAGGACGTTATTGTGTAGGAAGTCTATCACTAACAGGATCACTGCTATCTGTTGGCTCACTGGACTGAGACTGGGAGACGATTACCCACAATCCCGCAGCGAGAGAGACTACTTGCAGAGGCATAATGGGCCTCACCAGCGCCTTTCCTCACAGGGCTGCCTCCACGCGCCTTTCCTTCTGTGCACGATCGTGAGGGCGGCATGAGAAGGCAGCCGTTCAGTGGTGGAGCCTGAGCGTAGCGCCCCACGCCCGGAGCAGCTGCTCCTTGGGCTCCAAAACCTACTTGTAATCCAAGACATCGCTTGTTAATCAAGTTAAAATTTACTATTTCTTTTTGCTTGTTATGCAAAACACTCTCAAACCAAGTTACTCTCAATCCAAGGTTTTATTATTTATTTATTATTTTTTTCACATTTTTATACCGCCCTTCCTCCAAGGAGCTCAGAGTGGTGTACATATTTCCTCCCCTCCTTTTTGTCCTCACAACAACCCTGTGAGGTAGGTGGGGCTGGGAGATAGTGACTGGCCCAAGGTCACCCAGGAAGCTTTGTGGCTGAGCGGGGATTTGAACCTGGATCTTCCAGGTCTAAGTCCGACTCCCTGTTTTCCCTCACTGTAAGATAAAAGTTTCATATGGAAGAGACAAAGTGAACATGAGAGAAAATATCAATGATGATCTCATTGCTCCAGTACTTGAGACAAAGTGAACACAAGAGAAAATGTCAATGATGATCTCATTGCTCCAGTACTTAAAGCTCTTCAGTGACTTCAAGTAAGTTTTAAGGGGTTTACTAGGCTGACCATATCCCAAAAGGGACAGGGTGCCTATAACCAGGTGCAGCTTGTTACACCCTTCCATGATGAGCAGCACCTACCCAACTCCCCTCTTCCAAAAGTGGCTTAAGCCTTTAAGCTTATAGGCACCCTGTCCCTTTTGGGATATGGTCAGCCTAGGGTTGACATTTAAATTTAATGCTGTAAACTGTGTGAGAACGAATCATCTGTATATGACATGACTTCCTGCTCCTGTCTTCTGGGTGCTTGCACATGCTTGTACACAACACACACACACACACACACACACACACACACACACACACACACACACACACACACACACACACACAGAGAGAGAGAGAGAGAGAGAGAGAGAGAGAGAGAGAGAGAGAGAGTTGGAAGTTAGGTGGATACCCATTAGAGAATGAGTGTTTTCTGAAGTGGTACTCCAGCTTCCGAATTCTTTGCACATTATCACCTAAATCAGCAAGCTTTCCAATCAAGAGCACTTCTATCTTGACTATATTGACTGGAATCAAAACCCGATACTGCCTAACTTTAGGCCAGCAGAGCTCTCCTGTAAAGGACATTTGTTGCTCCTCAGGAGTAAGCGGCGCCAGCATGGAGGCCCGAGCTGATCACTCTGCCAACCAATAAAGCCTTTAGATCCCACTTCAGGTTTTAATTACCACCCTGGGAATTGCTGATGTCAACAAAAGGCATAGATCTGGGTGTCACCTTTGTATTGATGACACCCCTGCTCAAACTTTATGCAGATGTTGAAAAGCATGGCGGATGAGACAGTGCCCTGAGGTAGTCCATAGGCTGAAAGTCATAAGTAAAAGCAATAGTCTCTTCTGGATATGACCGTCCAGGTAGGACCAGAGTCAAAACAGTACTGTGCAGGGTGACCCAGAAACATACCATTGTTGATGCAGTTGCATGACCAGGATGTAGAGATCCCCACAATATTTATGTGTTCCTTTGGTCAAACGGTAAAAACCTGATTGTCCCACATATGATACAAGTCCAGCGTATCCAGGAGCTGGTGGTACAAGTGGTGACATTTTGGCTGTGGCTACAGACTCGAACACACATATTCCCCTTTAAATTCCTAATCCAAACTTTTTCAGATTCTAAGCTTAGAGTTCTGCAAATGGAGAAAACAAGAGAACCATTATCTAGATTATCGGGGTGGGGGTGGTGCCAGGGGTGCTAGAAAAGGCTTCTGGCACCCCCTGGCACCCTCTGAGGCATGGGGCACAGCACCCCCTGGCACCCCTTAGGTATGCCACTGCATTGATTTAAATGGCTCCACAATATAGGACAAACATAAACATGAGAACATAAGAGGAGCCCTGCAGGATTAGGCCAAAGGCCCATCTAGTCCAGCTTCCTGTATCTCACAGTGGCCCCAGCAGATGCCTTAGGGAGCACGCAGACAACAAGATACCTGTTTCCTGTTGTCACTCCCTACATCTAAAGCCAGGAGGTTGCTTATGGCTTGTAACCAAGCCAACTGGAAATCTCCGGCTCGTGCGTGCGCATGTGTGGACGATGCTGGGGACCGGGGAAGCGCCGCCAGAATCCCATGCCCTAGAAGTCCCGAATGGGATGATGAAGGTGAAGCACTGGGCGGCAGCGGGGGGAGAGGGGGGTAGCGGATGCGTCAACCCCTCCCTGCACATTGGGAATTTCCTGCCCTTCCCGGGAGGGATGGAGACTACAAAGGAAAATGGGGAAGTGATGAAAGTTGCCCCTCCTTCTTGCTTAAATTGAACATCTTCCATTGGCAGAAGTACCAGCTGGGAGCCAAACCATGGTAATCAATGTTCATAATTTAAATTAAGCAGAAAATCAGAAATTCTATCTATCTAGATGAACAAGTTATATGACCACTCTGCTTGTAGCAGATTGCTTTTTGTCAGCCTTTTGAGATTGCTATCAGCTGCCGTGGAGGGGGCGGGGGGAGGGTTGGCGGGCGTGTCACCCCCTCCCTGCACCCCTGGGGGGAAGGGGGCACGGGGGTGATGCGCTGACCTCCCACCCAGGGTGACGTGAACCCCAGTGTCGCCTCTGGTTTCTACACGCACAGAAGGCAGGAAGCAGCTGGCAGCCCCCCTGACAATGCTGAAAAAAGAGGTAATGTGGTACGGTTGGACGCCCTCTTCCATAGTTTTGCTACCCATGTTGAGTCAAATCCGTGGATGGAAAAACTGTGGATAAAATGGTCCGACTGTATTCAGTGATTTGTTTTGTTTTAAAAATATTTGCTTATCATGATACATTTTTTTAACTAAGAAGTTAAAAATACCATTGCTCTTAATAAATGGTTGATAGCTCTAAAAAGCAATATTCCAAAAAAGCTGAAGTGCTCCAGTTAGCACAGGAGAGGAAATGGGGTGAAAGCACCCTTGAAATTAGCAGAAGGGAGAGGTCTTGGTTAAGAGCACTTCTCTGCTCCACAGTGATGTAGCTCACTTTTGTCATCATTAATCTGGAGACCACACAGTACCAATGACCTGACTTCATCCCTTTTCGCTTCATCCCTTTAGCAGGTGCACATAGGCCATTACATGGCAGATGTTGGGTGATCAGGAGAGGGAGGTAGCGCTGGGTGGCAGATCTTGAGTGACCAGAAGAGAAAGCTGCTGCCTCTACAATGGTTGTCAAGGGAACCGAGAATGTTGAAAGCAGAGTGCAGTGAAAGTGACTGAGGAATGAGAGAAGGAGAAAAGGAGAAAGGAAGGAGAGGGTGAAAGAGAAGACAGGAACTGATAAGGGAAAGTCAGAAGAAAGTGGAAGAGAGAAAGAGGGATGTGAGTGATAGACGGGACGGAGTAAAGGCTGAGCTACATTACAGGCAGAGGCTCTGCCACCGCCTCTGCTTCTGCGCTTGGAGCGAGGGAGTGTCTTCCCTCCTGTTGTCCCTCCTGTTGTCCCGCCTTCTTAAGAAGGTGATTGGAGGTAGTTCAGATTGGCATGCAGCCACCCTCCCCCCCTCTCCTACGATTGGCAGGCTGCAGTAGCTCCGTGAACCGGCCCCTAGCTCTGCGCACCCACCCCCTCAAAAGTAGGATTCCAGTTTGAGGTACGCGCCAGCCGTGCGGAGGTCACAGTGGCTCCGCTTGCTTCAAAAATGAGGTCAGAAGCTCCGCGACGCGTGTAATGTAGCTCAGGCTTAAGAGTCTGAAGACTATTATGAAGAATGCCCTGATTTCCCCTTCTTTTATATTTGGTTTCTCACCCGTTTTGGCCCATTCTAGCCCTCCAGATGACTTTGGGATGCTATAACCTCCCAGCGTGGCTGCCTGACATTTTAGATGCAGAAAGCATTTCTAGGTTTTTTTTCTGAGGCTTGTCTAAAAGCCTTTCCCAAAAAGCTACGTGGGCAGGATGCAGATTCCATGCCGGAGAGCAGTAGAAGACAATAGCCCCTGAGCCACCTTCTGAGGCTGGTATCCAGCTGCCCACTGGACCTCCCCGCGCACCTGGCCAGGTCCAAGGTCACCTAGGGGTACCCAGGTGGTGGTAAATTCTCCAATCAAGTACCCCATGACATCATCAAAGCTAGGAGATAGAAGCTCCTACAGGCAGCTGGAGAGCTGTGTTTTCTTAAGTCTGCCACTGAAACCTTCTTGTGACCCCTGTGTGCTGCCCTGTCCTGTGTTTTGCCAGGTCTGTCACTGGAACCTGCTGCTGGTTTGTAACCGCACACCCACTTGTCCCCAGTAAGTACTGACAAGTGGAGTTCCTGGAGTTGGTGTGGCTCCATAAGTGGTGCACCGCACCTTGCAAAGCAGTGTAATGCGGCCCCTCCCACTCACCCTCAGAACCGTTCTGGCAGCGACGGCATATCTATTTAGGCCCTGTGTTGCTCCCAGTAACATTGTGAGAAATGCAAATGCAACATTATCTGAACCACCAATGTTGTGGGAGTCCCCAATTCCCCCCTCCCTCGCAGCATGTCATGGTAGCTATTTTGACATCGCTGCGGCGGCGGCAAGGGAACAACACACACCATAGGATACCCCCCATGCAAAACCTGAGGCCTGCTTCTCCCCCCCCCCCCCATTCATTAACACTTTGTAGGTGGCCACTAAATTGGTAATGCATTGTCTGGCCAAGTGGAGCAGGGAGAGAAGATAAAACTTCTGAGACTCCATGGGTTGTTCATACCCAAGCTTGCAACCATTGATTCCTGAAATGCAATTTCCCATTACCTCCACCAGAGGGTGTAACAGAACTCCAGCTCACAATTGTACGCTAGCTTTAAATTTTCAGTGGAAAGGGGAGTGGACATTGTTTCCTTATGGACAACTTCCTGCAATTAGTGCTTAGATCTTATTCCTGTCTTATATTATCTACATGGTCCAGAATATCAGCATACCATGTACTTGTTTGTAGTCCAGTCTACTTTGACTTTGCAGACAAGGTAAAAATGCCCGAGTCCTACATTCATGGAAGTTCAGTGAAGATTGCCTTTTCCCTGGAACATACTCAATTCTTCTGTTTTCTGTTTTGGGACTGCATGTGCTGTATTTGCTTCTGGTTGTAAAACTGCAATCCATAAATGCATGTATTGTGTTTGGAACACTTTGAACCTGTTTTGAATGGTTTCTTTTCTGATGCTTTCTTGATATTGCCACTTACCTATGTAGTTGTATTGCTTTTTCAGGTGCGTCAACTGTAGAAGCAGGGTGCTTTCCATCATTGCTTTATCCACTATTGTGTAAATCTATGTGTGATCTCCCCAAGGAGGGCTCTCTCCTCTCTTGGTAGACTTGGGAGAGGAGGCGTGTTGAAAAGACAGGCTCTCCCTACCTTGGCATATTTTTCAGCTGCTTGAACCCATCTATCACCTCAGAGGCTTCTGTGATGCCAAAGGGCTGCAGCCCCCAGTGAGCCCCAAGGGGCTGCAGACTCGTCATCTAGATGTCGTTGTCTCCGCTATTTATTATTTGAGCATCTTCCTCTCTTTCTACTGACGGGTCAATGAAGAACCCTGGCTTAGATCCAGCTCACTGGACCAGGAAGCCTACCTGGTTTCCAAGAGCTGGAAATTCAAGTGACCCAGGTGATCCAAAGTATTAATGCCCACAGTCTGTATAAAATGGGGCTGCACATTTGTCCAGGTCTGACATGGTGAGCATCTGATGGGGCTCACCTGCCTCACCTGTGAAAGAATGGGTGGCAGGACCAGGAATCCAGAACATCATACGTAGAATTAAGGGAAAGTGCAGAGAAGTCACATCAGTTTTGTTTTATTTGCCACTTTGCATTTCACTAGTCTCATCGACCTTTGCCTCCCCCACTTTTTTTATTCTTTGTTAGTTCATCAGAGCCTTGTTTTTTTATCCTTGCATTTCTCCATTGATCATATTGTTCAACTTTCTAATACACTTCTTTATTTTTTACTGTTTTACCTGCCTAGTATCAGACAGCCAGGATGGTGTAGTGGTTTGGGAGTCAGACTTAGACCTGGAAGATCCAGGTTCAAATCCCCGCTCAGCCACAAAGCTTCCTGGGTGACCTTGGGCCAGTCACGATCTCTTAGCCCCACCTACCTCACAGGGTTGTTGTGAGGACAAAAAGGAGGGGAGGAAATATGTACACCACTCTGAGCTCCTTGGAGGAAGGGCGGTATAAAAATGTGAAAAATAAAATAAAAAAATAGTTCACTCAGGAGGGAGAAGGTTGCTATGTCTCCCACACCACCCACGTTACACTACTGTTTGATTTAGGGAGACCTACTGGATTGGGAGGGGGGGGTCTCCTTAATCCTGGTTATCCTGGGAGTGAGGTTTTGTGCCAAGGGGCTGGTAAGGGTAGAGCAGATGGAGAATAAATAATCAGGGGCATTTGTCCAAATATGCTCCATTTCTTAAGCAATTTTTTCTTGCAAATAAAATAATCATACTTCCAGGTTACTACAGTGTTGAGAATTTAAAAATGAATTCATATACAGGTTGTATAATCTAGCCCCAAATAACTGGTCAGACAACTGGTAGTGCAAGTCAAAATATTTTTTTCTATACTCTGCTTTGTTGGCTTATTTAATCTTTGTTTCATATTCTCATGTGTGTTTGAATTGACTGAGTTCATTTTTTAAAATTGAATTGTTAGCTGCCAAACAGGAGCTCAATCCTACTGTCACCCCAACCGATGCAGCAGCGCCAAAATAGCTACCGTTTCATCCGGGGGGGGGGCAGTTGTGGAGATCTCCTCTGGGTAAGAGAATAATTGTTCCCTTACCTGGGGGTTTCTGTGGCATGGGGGGGGGGATGTCTACTCGGACCTGTGCTAACTAAATAGCTGGCACAGGTCCACAAGGACCCATGCCATGGTATCAGGATCTGGTCCCTGGGAAAGGAGTTAGGATTCAGCAGCCACTGCTGCCACCAAACTCACCCCCTTCCTGGCTGCCCCATTCTGCCCTCCTGCCACCCCTCTCGCCTCCTCACCTGGATCGGCAGGTGGCTCGTGATCCGCTGGTGTGGGTAGGAAGGCTCTGGCCTTCCCGCCAGCATCCCCGGCAGCATGCTAGTGCACTGCTGGAGTGCCTTTTATGACAGGTACATACTGCTTTACGGCAGTCAGCAGAAGCACTTAGAACGTCACCTGTCCTGGCTAGGGTTGCGCCGATAGTTTCTTCTCTGTACAGAGAGGAGTGGAATATAAATGATTTAAATATATAAAATAAATACAATATTGGTACAGGCCAGCTTAGTACACAATAAAAGCACATCAACTTGTTTGCTTTGGATGTATTCCCCCATAGCAAGCCAACCTCTTGTTAAAAATCAGAACAAAACATCAGGGCTATAAATAGGGAGATATACTGAAGAAACTTACAGTGCAATCCTATGCATGCCTACTGAAAAGTAAGCGCTATTGTTTTCAGTGGCGCTTGCTCCCAGGAAAGTGTGTATAGGATTGCTTGCAGCTTAAATGAACCATCAGAAATAAAAAGTCTGCTGCAGTGTGTTTTGTTATGCAAGTACACAACTTTGGCTAGAAAAACATTTGCAAATGTTTCTGCTTCCTTTTCAGATGAGCACTGATTACTGTTGTTGGACAAATTCATATAAGATATGTCTACTTAGGGTTATTAGCTGTGAGGGTTATTAGCTGTGAAAGTTAAATAGACGCTCCAAATTTAGGCCCAGACAGTATCATCAACACTTTCTAGACACCATACACAGATCAAAATGCAACACAGGGTTCATTTGCAGGCTGACAATCTAATAGACATGGCGTGGAAAGCAAGTGCGAAAGACAAAAAAAATATTAAAAATTTATTAAACTTTACACTATTGGATACTATCAAGTTCAGTATGTTTTTTTTATAATATGCTCAAATGCCAAAAGAAGAATCTCTATACTTTGCATTATATTTTCTCTATGTACAAAACAAGGATACCACCCTTGCTTCAACAGTCCCGAAGCTCACAAACTTCCCCTTTCTTACAATAGCCTGTTCCCTTGTCTGTGCATAGTCTTATGAGTGCCACAGACACAACGCAAAGAAAGATCTCACCCAATATGACTACATTTGTTACATCAAAACTAATATAGTAATTGGTATAAGTATCACGTTGAAATGAATTTCATAGCCACCACAGAAAATGGGCACAACTGGTGCAGAATAATTAGTCATAACTTCATAAGTAATAAAAATCTGTCCTGTGGACAAATGAGACTGTCAGCTAAGCAAGAACAAGGTTTGTTCTGACATATTCCAACTGCAAAACTCAGCTGTGTTACCAGACCCCAGCACGCTGGTTCCTATCTTGTCCCGTGTGTTCAAAAAACATGAAATCCTAAAGAGAAAGAAAAGACAAATTAGTTAGACAAACTGCAGATTCACTTTCAGACTTTTGTTTCCATTTTTATTGACATTTCAGACATCAAAACTATATAAGTGGGTAAAACTTTAGGGTGAGATCCACAGAACCTACTTTACAGTAATATGCATGCAAACGCAAAATAAAATTGCAGTGTGTTCTGGTTCCTAGAAAATGTGCAGGTTTTCAGTTCCTAGAAAACCTGGTTCCTGGAAAAATGTTCCCCAAACATGCAACAAATCCCATGCTTGTACCACATTCTTAAACTGCAGCTACATTCCATCATCCTAAACACATTTCATCATCTTAACAATTTCATTTCATTCCCTTATACCGTACCATACTGGATTGACGAGAACTCGGCAGTTAGATTTCAGAGCTGGCTGCTGCACAGCAATGCAATTCTACAGATCAGTTTAATCTCCAGAAATTAAAACAATGACTTAAGCCAAAACGGGAGAAAGAAGTGCCAGCAATCTTCTCCTGCTTTTCAAAACGATCATCTGGGGATTATGCATAATTGTGCCGCTGTCTCTACCAGCCAAAAAGATTCTTCCAACACCACCCACAAAGAGCTGGAGGCCAAGCATATAGCGCTCACACGAAGACCTTTCCACTCAATTCCATGAGCAACTGCTTCATTCAATTCGGCAAGTCATGAGATTGTGCCATTAGCAAAGGTTGAGACCATCAGACTTACAATGAGGAAGCAAGCCCCAAGCATGACAGCTTTCATTTTAACATCAAGGTTCATTGGGAACTGGATGCCGAAGTTGTCAGCGTCAGTAAAGGCCTCTTTCACAAAGCCAGTCCACTGCTTTGAAATTCTTCCAACATTTTCTTTCTCATCGATCGACATCACCTAGTTTTTAAAATGAGAGCCTTGTAATAGGGAAATCGATGTTTTAAAACAATATGTGTTTGCTACTAATGCCAGCATTTTACATAGCCTGGAAAGGAAAATTATGACTAGAGATAGTCTACTGGTATATTACAGCCTGTTAAACTCTTCATATCCCATCTTTCCACAATATTGGTCCTCAGCGAGATTATGAATATCACGAAAGCACAACCAGATTATAATTCATTCTTGTGTCTTTTCCTTGGAAGAGATCAGCAGGCAAGATGCAAGGCCATGACCGGGGGGGGGGGGGAGTTCTAAGTGTTAATACCCACAAACACAAATTAAATTGTGTGTGTGTCTGTGTGTGTGCGCGCGTGCGCGTACGTGTGAGAGAATTTGCACACCTGCTTGCACCCGGCTATTTTCCAAGGAGTACAACGGGGCAGTTCTACCTCACCTGAATCGCAGGTGTACACATAAGGGATCTTTGTTTTGTGCCTTGATGGTCTGTCACTGGTTAGAGAAGGATGCCTCTATTGTTTTGTACCACAAAGAAGGTGTGACAGAGGGTTCCTTGGCTGCTCGGGAGGCCTGCGCCTTAATTATTGGACACCTATTGACTGAGGTTTACAATGAGGCTGAGGCTGAGAAGGAAAGTCAGGGTTCAAGGCTGTGTCATAGGAAGGGATGGGGTAGGGAGGTGTGGGTCCCTGGGCAGTACCTGGGGGGCAGTGCACCGGCGGGGGGGGTCAGCTTACCGGCGGCACAGATGCGAGTGGGCAGGCAACGGCAAAAATGACGCGTACTTTTTGGCCTGCCCAGAGTGTTGGTTGAGCCTTTTGTTTTACGTTCCAGGCAGCAGCAACATTCCGGGCAGCGTCCAGAACGCTGTGCTGCAGCCCCGCCCCCCCATGGGTGGGGCTATGCTGCCGCTGGTTCAAGGCACCTTTTTTGTGTTGGTCAACTCCTAAGGGCTGTGGGACCTGATGCATCCTCACCATCAGCCCAAACAGAATGCCACGAGACTGGTCTGGGTCATGCATGCCTGACATACGCTTGGCGCTATGTACATGTGCAGACAAACATGTCACAGGAACAGCAGTATTGCTAGCTCTAGCGTCACATGGTGCGGGACTCAGAAATAATTGCTGAACCGGAAGAAATTTGCGGTGACATGATGACAGAAGCGGCCAAAGACTCTGAAGAGACAGAAGCAGCCAGAGACGGGCGAGTCAAGGGGGTGTCACCCCTACCTGTAGCCTGTGCCTATCCCCGAGTCGTCGCTTCTTTGCGACTCAGCTTTGGCTCGGAGGTGGAGCTGCCGAAGACGGATGAGCCAAAGTGTGGGAGCAGTGAAACCTTGCTCAGTGGTTTTCAGCTGCTCTCAGTCGCTTCTTAGTGTTCTCATGAGCTTTGATTGCGAGAACACAACAAAACAACTCCTACACCCAGTGTACCCTGCACCAGCCGCACCCACCTAGTGATGCCCCTGCCCAGGAAAAGACAACACACTTTTCTACCAATAGGGTCCAAAAACAACTTTTAAAAAAACCACCACTATATAATTTAAAAAATCAACAGAGATAGCAGCCAGAAGACAGCAGCTAAGTCATGGATAATACCATCAAGTGAAAAGCTAAAGGCTGCCAAATCTTGGCCAAAGATCTTAGTTGGTGCCTAAATCAGCTGAAGTTTTTGAATGCTGCTCTTATGCACACTAACAGCCCAATCCTGTCTACATCGTAGAACAACGGAGTGTCCGCTCCACTGGTCTAGGGGTCACAAACATGTTGTCAAGCACATTTTCAGCACCCTGGGAGTAAGTGCTGCCAGCGCCGAGGCTGGCACCGCTCTCCACAGCCCAGATCCAGAGCTGCACCTGCCAGGGGTTAGCTCCCCACTGGGCATCGCAGGGATGTGGGGAGGGCGGAACGGGGCATCCCGGGGAGTGGGATTGGTCAGCTGGGCCTAGGCTGGGGGAGGGATCGGAGGCCTCCTCCGTCAAATCCTATCCCCCTTTCCGGGCCTTGCCACCATTACACGGGTCTCCTGGATTTGTGTCTCTGAGGAGACTCATTAGGGCAGCTGGGGCTTAATGTGGAGTTAATGTGTTACAGCGCAATCCTGTCTAACTCTGCGCTCTGGATGCAGCGGAGGCTGCACCAGTGCTGCTGCATCTCAGGGTGCAGAGTTAGACAGGATTGCGCTGTAACATTGCAGTACTCAGATATGAACATGACCAAAGATTGGGCTGCTAGCAATGAGTACCATTAAGTTGGCTTTCCATGTTAACCCATTTATCCTGAGACAGCATAAACTAACAAAACAGATACAAAAGCCATGCAACAAGAATTGGCCATTCCTTCTCAGTTTCAAAAATATGAAGGCTTCCACAAGAAAATGGGATAGGCAGGCTGGCCTGTTTCACGACAAAGGCCATGGTAAATGTGACAGAGCAGAATAGAGATTCTGTTAACTTACCTCAAAATGAATATCCTGACAACAGCCACATACTACACAGGGCCCAACAATTTTAAGCACGTCTTCTCTGGCTTCATTTTGGATAACAAATTTAGGCAGACAGGGGTCCCATGTCTGTTTAATATATCCAACCGGTGTGCCAGGGGGAGCATGCACCTCAAGCTTAAAACAAGTTTAAAGACACAGCACAGTCAGAATCAGCAAAGCAAATCATGTCTATTGTGAAGGCAGTTGCTCTTCCGCAAAGAATTGTATGACTGTTGTTTTCAGCAATACACACAAATGCAACAACAAAATAACAACAACGACAGAGAGGCTCTATAGTTGGAAGTTGAATTGTATAAGGCAGAGGTCTTTAACAGGTGGGCTGAGAGCCAGATGTGGGCCTTGGTTTAACCTGAGGTATGTAGCATGTAGGTTTCTCTGCAAAGGCAGGATCATCTCTCAGTGGTTTCACTGCTGTTCCCTTTGCATCCGCTTTTGATAAAGTCCCGAGAGAACGGGAGGAAACGTAAAGCTAGTCCAAGACATCAAGGAGCAAGACTTTAGTGCCTGCCTGATTTCAGGATAATCTCTCCAGGACGTCTGTACTTCCCACGGAGCAGTTCGTTTGGAAAAGAATTTCTTCAGGCTGGTTGGAGTTGGAGTGATTTTGACTGCTTGTCTGACTACAGAACAATTTTATCTAGACATCTGTGTCCTCAACGGGGATTTTTTCATTTGATAAAGAACTCATTCAGGCAAGTTAAAGTTGTAACATCTCTTTATTCTTGATTTCAAAAAATTGCAACATGGCTGAAAAACCCATAAATTTTACTCCCCTAACCTGAGGTAGGTCACAGATGTGCTGCTGCCCTCATTGTATTTTGAGGCTCAGGCCTGCAGAGTTTGAATAATCACCCAGTGAGGGAAACCCACCCAAGGCCTGAGTGATTATTTTGGCCAACCCCCGCCCCGGAACATACTCATGCCTGGAGTAGCCGAGACTAGTGGTTAACCACAGAGAAAAGTGTCAACATTATATACATTTTGAGGTTTTCATGACTAGTGTAGATTACTGAGTTAAACACTTCCATATTCCGGGAAACACCTTGTTTCAAACAGAGTTGACAGGTTTATTAAAAAATTACAAACAATTGACGTTTCGCCACGTAGGTACTTGTGGCTTCATCAGAATAACAAGAGCAAACAGCTGATACAAGTGTCCGTTGGTCTCCTTAGAGCATGAACTGCCAGCTTTAGAATCTGACCAGAGATGGATGCGACCAACTCAACTCATGGATGCAACCAACTAAACTCAAAAGAGGGAGAAGCCTTGACTAGCAAGTGGCTCATAAGAACATAAGAACATAAGAAGAGCCCTGCTGGATCAGGCCAAAAGCCCATCTAGTCCAGCTTCCTGTGTCACACAGTGGCCCCACCAGATGCCTCAGGGAGCACAACAAGATAACCTGTTTCCCGTTGACACTCCCTTGCACCTGGCACAGAGAAAACCCACTTCTAAAAACCAGGAGGTTGCTTATGGCTTGTAACCTGTGATGGTCTTTTCCTCCATGAATCTGTCCAAACCCCTTTTAAAGGCATCTAGGCCAGATGCCATCACCACATCCTGTGGCAAGGAGTTCCACAGATGAATTACACGCTGGGTAACAAAATATTTTCTTTTGTTTGTTCTAACTCCCCCTCCACTCAATTTTAGTACATGTCCCCTGGTTCTGGTGTTGTGTGAGAGGGAGAAGAATTTCCCTCTATCCACTCTCTCCATCCCATGCATAATTTTATAAGTCTCAATCATGTCCCCCCTCAGGTGCCTTTTTTCTAGGCTGAAAAGCCCCAGACGCTGTAGCCTTTCCTCATAAGGGAGGTGCTCCAGCCCACGAATCATTCTGGTCGCTCTTTTCTGCACCTTTTCCAATTCAACTATATACTTTTTGAGGTGTGGTGACCAGAACTGGACACAATACTCCAGATGTGGCCTTACCATCGATTTGTACAAAGGCAGAATGATATTGGCCGTTTTATTCTCAATCCCCTTTTTAATGATCCCGAGCATGGAATTGGCCTTCTTCACAGCCGCCGCACACTGGGTCGACACTTTCATCGACCTGTCCACCAGCACCCCAAGATCTCTCTCTTGATCCGTCACAGAGAGCTCAGAACCCATTAGCTTATATGTGAAATTTTGGTTTCTTGCCCCAATGTGCATCACTTTGCACTTACTTACATTGAAGCGCATCTGCCATTTTGCTGCCCATTCTCCCAGTTTGGAGAGATCCTTCTGGAGCTCTTCACAATCCCTGCTGGTCTTCACCACCTGGAAAAGTTTAGTGTCATCTGCAAACTTGGCCACCTCACTGCCTATCCCCAACTCCAGGTCATTTATGAATAAGTTGAAAAGCACCGGTCCCAAGACCGATCCTTGGGGCACACCGCTTTTCACCTCTCGCCATTGTGAAAATTGCCCAGTGACTCCCACTCGCTGTTTCCTGGTCTTCAACCAGTTCCTAATCCACAAGAGGACCTGCCCTCTTATTCCCTGACTGTGGAGTTTTCTCAGGAGCCTTTCATGAGGGACCGTGTCAAACGCCTTCTGAAAATCCAGATATATAACATCCATGGGTTCGCTCGCATCCACATGCCTGCTGACCTTTTCAAAAAATTCTAACAAGTTTGTGAGGCAAGACTTCCCCTTGCAGAAGCCATGCTGACTCTCCCTCAGCAGAGCTTGTTCTTCTATGTATTTTAAGATTTTATCCTTAATGAGACTTTCCACCATCTTCCCTGGAACAGATGTTAGGCTGACCGGCCTGTAGTTTCCCGGGTCCCCCCTCCTTCCTTTTTTAAAGATTGGCGTGACATTAGCTATCCTCCAATCCTCTGGCACAGTGGCCGTTTTAAGGGACAAGTTGCATATTTTGGTCAAAAGGTCAGCAACTTCATTCTTGAGTTCCTTCAGAACTCTTGGGTGGATGCCATCTGGGCCTGGTGATTTATTGATCTTTATTTTGTCAATTAAGTCTGAGACGTCTTCTCTTTTAACCTCTATTTGACTTAATTCTTTAGTCAGGGGAGACCATTCCGGCAGCGGTATTTGCCCGAGGTCTTCTGCCGTGAAGACAGATGCAAAGAACTCATTTAATTTCTCTGCAGTCTCCAAGTCCCCTTTTATCACCCCTTTCTCTCCCTCACCATCCAGTGGACCAACCGTATTCCTGGCAGGTTTCCTGCTTCTAACATATTTGAAGAAGCTTTTATTATTCCCTTTTATGTTGCCTGCCATACGTTCCTCAAAGTCTTGCTTGGCCTCCCGTATCATCTTTTTACATTTCTTTTGCCACAGTTTGTGCTCCTGTTTATTTTCCTCACTAGGGCAAGACTTCCCGAGACATCCACACGTTGTCAATCTGCACCCCTCTTTTGAGTTTAATTGGTTGCATCCATGTCATCTCTGGTCAGATTCTAAAGCTGGCAGTTCATGCTCTAAGGAGACCAACGGACGCTTGTATCAGCTGTTTGCTCTTGTTATTCTGATGAAGTCACGAGTACCTACGTGGCGAAACGTCAATTGTTTGTAATTTTTTAATAAACCTGTGAAATCTCTTAAACGACGAATTTCCTGGAATATGGAAGTGTTTAACTCAGTGCCAAAATTGTTCAGGTTTGCAGAAGAAACTACTCTAGGCAGGAGAACATGTGAAGCAGCCTTGAATATATTTATTTATCAATCCCAATAAGTCAAAGGTGTCTTCAATGAATTGGTTACCAGCAATTTATAGAAGCAATTGTGTTTAGCATTCTGAAGGCAGCAAATAGTGTATGAGCTACTAACAATGAGGAAAAGAAGGACTAAAAGAAAAAGATGAGTACATGTGTTCACACACACACACACACACACACACACACACACACACACACACACACAACCTTGGATGGTCAGCCAACCCAATGCCAATTAAATTACACGAGAAGATACCCAAAGTATCCACATCTTGGTTCTTAGAAAAGGCAGCTTTAAAAACAAAGAAACTGAGCCTCGATGAGTGACATGGTATTTACCTCTTGTAAGCAGCAGGGGAAACAGCAGGACGAGCATCTGAGAGGCCTTATGAGCTCTATGATCTGATGGCCTAAATTATCAATGATCTTCATCGTGAAGGGTCGTGATGGCCCACAACAGTTTAATGTGCAGCAATCATTTTCCTCTGCTGCAAAATATACCCTTTGCCCCAAAGCATTTTTTATTTCATATTTGTTAGCAGTTTCAAAGCCGGTTAATACTGAAAAAGAAGGAACAGAAACAGAACTGTTGGTTTGCTCTAAACTTAAGGCTCAACCACCGAGCTTGGCCCCCTCCCTTTCAATTATGTGAGGCAAGGAACATGGAGAACGTCATTCTGGACCAGCTACAACGATACTTTTACCACACGTTAGGTTTCACACAATTACAAATGGCTGTGCACACCCATGCTGCATGCACACTTTAGTTCCATTCCTCGCTTTACAGTTCATTTCTGAAAGTGTGTGTGTGTGTGTGTGTGTGTGTGTGTGTGTGTGTGTGTATGTGTGTGTGTAGAGGAGGACCCAGCCCATTTTCAGGTGGGGGCTGCACCCCTTTGATGTGTGATCTAATCATCAAGCCTTTGATCAAAGAACCTTTTATCTTTACTCTCATCATCAAAGGTTTTTTCCCTTTTTTTAACTTTTAAGGGAGCTGGGCTGGGGGCATTCTGGGGGCTGAGGGCATGTGTGTGCTTTGCGGGTACTTAACTTGTCTCTGAGGGGCGCAGGCAGCTTCCTCGGGGCGCTCGCAGCATGTTTTCGTTCCGGCGTTGTCATCTTGAATGGGCGGGACTATCTAGAACTCTCCATTCGTTGGTCTCGCTGGTCGGTCCTCCAAAGTCCTAGACCGGCCTGGAGGACCGATGGACCAGCGAGACAGAGAGAGAGTCCTAGAGAATCCCGCCCATCCAAGATGGCGGCGCCGGATGTTCCGGTCCGGAACGAGATCATGCTGCCTGCACTCCTGCTTGTCAAGATAAGTACCCCCAAAGCACACACACACCCCGGGGGGCGCACACGAGGCTGCTGCCACCCTGGGAAGCAGCGGGGGGCGTGGCAGCAGCCCGTGAAATAGTAAAAAATAGATTAAAACAAAGGGAAAAAACGGAAACCTTAGGAGGCCTGCACCCCCAAACAGCCTCCAGCACCCATACGCCCTGGGCCCCTGGGCCCCCCCACCCCCTAAATACGCCTCTGTGTGTGTGTGTGTGTGTGTGTGTATAGCAGTGCGATCCTACCCATCTCCTCCACCGGTGCAGCCAGCAAGGGAGGACAGGAGGCTTTGAAGGGGAGGGGGGGATTTAAATTCCATTTGAAGGGAATCTGAATCCCCTTTCTATTCTGGGACCACCCATTCTGCCTTCGCCCGCCTGTTGCACCGGTGGAGAAGATGGGTAGGATTGCGCTGTAAACCACTGTGCACAGAGAGGTGAAGATCCCTAACATGCAATTATAGAAATTAACAGGTTATTAACAGGAAATTAACAGCAACTAATGGGTTAACATGCAAAATAGAAATTAATAGAGTGAAGGAACAGGTCAAGATATACATGCAAGTATGAGCATGCCCATCCCTAAAAGTGTGGGGCCGGATAGGTGCTAAAAGGTGCTATTTTGTCCAGATTGGCCTAAGGTCATAACATTGGTATATGCTGCTAGAGACACAGGATGCAACCCTATACACACTTATCTAGGAGTAAGTCCTGTTGAACTCAATGTGACTTACTTCTGAGTAGACATGCACAGGATTGTGCTGATAGACAGAGAGGGGGAGGGAAGAGATGCACAGTATTCATGTTTGGCTGCAGCTGCATGTTTACCATAACATCTAGTCTGGCCCTAAGAAACACCCATAAAGTAAAAAAAAAAAAAACCTTGCTCATTCCCAAAATGTCCTTGCATTCAGCAAGCATGTGAATGGGGTGATGGGGCAGAAAGCAGCATACATCAGTGAGATCTGTGCACAAAGAGCATACAAAAACTGTATGTATATAAGCCCTAGCATGTCATCCCCACAAGGAGAGAAGTGCAAGAGGGCTCCTAGGAGCATGCAGACGATGCATATGATTAGGCCTGTCCTCTCCACAAATGGTCTCTGTGTGATCAGGTGACAATATTATGGTCAAGACTGGGCATACTGTACACTACGTACAGCATTTGTAAACATGCAGACTTGGTGCACATGTTCAGCTGCGGCGGGGGGAGCACATCAAGCTGTTTGGGAGATTTTGCATGACTTTTTAACTGGTCAACAGCAAAGAAAGATGTTCATCCAGAATGATCAATGATCCCCCCCCTTTTTTTTTTTGGTTTGGAATGGCATTTGAAGAAGGAAAGAAGCTAGAGAAATCAAGAGGATACACTAAAAAAAAACTGAGAAGGGAAGATATGAGGGGCTGGAAAAGCTGTCAGGGTATATTCATAATGGTGGAGTTCCACAAGAAACTGAATGAGATGGATTGGCCCATACATCTTAACCCATCTCTCCCTCAAAGTACTTATTCCAATATTCATTATGATATTTATATATCACTTGTCTCAATAGACTTCAGAACGTCTAGACAGGAGTAAAGGTTTGAGTGCTTCCAAGCTCCAGAGACACACAAACAGGTGGCTTCAGCCCACACTCCAGACAAGCCTGTTCACACAAACAAGCATAGACCTCAGGTGACGCTGCTGCTGCTCTCTCAAAAAGCCCTTAGCACATTTTGAGAGCAATAGTTTTGCACTCACAGTTCAGTATCAAGGCAGTATTTCTCACCTCTTTGGAAAAGCAAAGACTGACAGCAGTGTGGGGAAAGAAAATGCACAGAAAATAAAATTCAGAAGGCAAGTTCAGCTTAGAGGAAAGGAAACTCTACAGGAAGAGGTTCAAAGACACTGTCAAGGTCATCCATTTGCACCCCCACACAACAATGCATCAGTGTGAACTTATGCTGTGCCTTACAAAAGTATCAGCATTAAAAGAAATAGTCCTGTTTTCAGTGGTAACTGTTCAATTGGGTTGTCTATAAATCAGTGACAAATGTACAGTATTCGATTACTAACTCTATATCAAAATCTGCACATGTATTGTATAGTGCTTTGACAGAACGTTAACCACTCTCCAAGAAATATATTAAACATCAACCTTTTAATAGTTGAGACACAGGCCTCGATCCTAACTAAATCCCCTTGCTGGTGCATGTACGCCAAAGAGGCGTGTGCTGCATGTTCCCTTACCTTGGGGAAAATGTCAGATCCCCCTATGAGCCTCCTCAGTTCTGCGCCAGCTATTTTGAACCCAGTGCAATGGCGGTGGAGAGATGCCAACGATCCCACCCCCTCCTCCTCGTCCTGCCTCTTTCCCCACCCAGAAATTCGCCCGTTCCTCCCTCCTCCCCCCCACCTGCCCCAATCACTAGCTGCCAAGACTACACTAATGGCTTCGTTGTGCTTGCTAGCAGCATCGTACACCACGATCCAGGCACTTCTGCTTGAATCCCACCGCTTCCGCCAGTGGAATGCGTATTCCGTCAGAGGAGCACTTTTAATACGATTGGGCTGACATCATTTAAAATATCTTTCAATGCACCAATAATATCAAGTAGCATGAGAAGATACATACTTTCCAGAAGTTCAATCTGCTGATGAATTAATAGCTGGTCAATCTGAATAGGAGTTTAAAAGAAAATGTTGAAGTTGTGTCATCAGAAATCAACTTACACAATTATTTGACATTTTATTGTTCTCCATTCAAAAACTCTTCTGGCACTTCTTAGCAAATAAGAGGCCATTCATTCAGTGAGGGATCTTCTCAAGGAAGGACCAATACTTGCAGACAATGTCCTTCACTTGATTTGAATATCCAGCATATATCAGTGGCGTTATCTTATCCAACAGTCTATTTTTCACCCCGGGAATAAGAAGGATATTTGTCTCTACATTTTAGCCTTAGGCAATCTTGTTTTGGTAGTTTGTTAGAGTATTCTTGCACTCTCAGCTACTCATTTAACACCTTAACTTGCTTTAGAAAATATAGTAGTATGTTCCTATGGTTTCTTGGCAACTATTGTGAACATGGAAAACATCTCAACAGATGATGGTGATACCTTTCATATTCCAAACGTTTATTGCAAACTAACAGATAAGCATCTGACATCTTTTGTCTTTCTATACATGGCCCTGATTAGATGGCCATTCTCATTTCTGATCTCCCAGTTCAGAAAATGTATATTTTCCCTATTACATGTAAGTTAACGGTGCAATCCTAACTAACTACTGTAAGGGCGCAATCCTATCCAATTTATGCCACTGGCTGACCTCTGCTCAATCCTATCCAACGTATGCCACCGGTGTAACCAGCGGTGCAGCGAGAACGGGAGGCCCCAGAACGGAAAGGGGATTCAAATCCCCTTTGAATTCACCTTTCAGAGGGGATTTGAACCTTTTCCGTTCTGGGGCCTCCCGTTCTCGCTGCACCGCTGGGTGCAGTTAGGATTGCACTGGAGCATGCTTTACGGACGTCTTGTGGCAGCTGCCTCCAGCAGAACGTGTGTTCTGCTGGCAGCGAGGCCCAAAAGGATTGGGACGTCAGTCTGACTTTGTAACCAAGGGGCTCCTTTTTTCACTCCTTGCAAAAGTATCTAAATGTGCCCTGATTTGGGCTCTCCAATTTAGACGCCTGTTGTAATACCTGACCAAGGATTTATTCTTGGCATCTGTCTTGAGACTTTGGAGTCACTCCTAAATATTATTTTGGGAGCAAAGTGATAGCAACAGGAACAACTAATCCTAATCAGGGAAATGGCTATTAGAGAGATATTTAATCCCTTCATGTCTGCTCCGGTATGCAACTGAGACGAAGTTTTAATGTTGTCCTGTATCCAACTGGACCTATAGATTTTCACAAATTAAAAAAAAAGTATTTTGCATATTTTCCTATTTTTTAGATATAAAAAACCTGAGGAAAATTAGAAAATAGAAATACCTGGGTTAAATATTCTAAGCCAGGAGGACAGTTGGGATTGATGGTTGGTGCTGGCATCCACATTGCACCACCAGGTGCATTTGGCTGACCTGTACCTGCTGGAGCGCTATGAGTTCCTTGAACACTCTGAAAAGTATAAGGTGGTTGTCCTGGAGTACATTGGAAGGAGAATCCAAATGATAATTTTAGCCTCTGAATTATGGAAAGCATAGTGTGTAAAACCACCAACACCACACTTTCAAAACATTGATATCATCATTTCCTGGGACACTTTGTATATTACAAACATCTAACATGCAGTGTGTGCCAAAAAAAAAAAAAAAAAGGGAAGCAGTTTTGCGTACTGGATTTTTAACCAGTGTACTGACATTTGTGTACTGTGTATTGTGTACTGGCCCAGTGTACTGGGAGGCAGGGGAAGAAGGCACTTCATCGAAAATGGTTTCTTATATCCGTACCCTTTCCCCCTCCATGTTGGATAAACGTTTAGTGTAGTAGAGAAAGAAAAAAACATTTCTGTGGCAATCTCAAAGCTCTAATACTGAAAGATCCATCTATCATACAGCCATACTGTCAAATGCCCAAAAATACCTTATCCATGAGATCAGTATTATAAGTTCCGGTTGCCTGCTGCTTAATGACATAATTTCTGGCCCACAGCAGGGGCCATGAATCCTATCCAGCCCACTGTATGAAATGAGTTTAACACCCCTGCTCTAAAGCTAATAACCAGCCTTTTGATTTGCACTCAGAAGCACACTGGCAATCAATGCAGCTGCACTAAAGTGTTGTGCGATCATATAACTAGGTACCAATTTATCTACTCGCATTAACATGCTTTGGAACTGCTAGGTTGGCAGGAGCTGGCCAAGCAACGAGCGCTCACCCCGTCGCGGATTCGAACTGCCGACCTTTCGATCGACAGCTCATGGTTCAGCAGCTTAACCCACTGCGCCACCCGCTGGCCGAGAACAGCGCTTCGTGTTCCAGCTGCATGCTACGCGCTGCGGCAAGGAGAGTCATGCCGGCCACATGACCACGGAGGCGTCTTCAGACAACGCTGGCTCTTCGGCTTTGAAATGGGGACACCCTAGAGTCGGACACGACTGGACTTAATTGTCAGGGGTCACCTTTACACCTTTATGCAGAAGGTAACCAAGGCATGAATCACTGTGGCTAGGTCTAAGAAAGGAACAGAAGCAGCTGGCACACAAGACGAAGTTGGGCAAATGAACCCCTGGCCACAGCCACCATCTGTATAACCAGAAGCAAAGATGGGTTCAGGAGCACTCCAACGATGTGTGCCTGACCTTTCTGAGGGAGTACAGCCCTATCAAGGACAGCTTGACATACTATCACTGACTCCACAGGTCTCCTGACCAGGAGAATCTCTATCTGTTCTGTCCACATTTAATTTGAGCTTGTTTGCCCTCATCCAACCCTTCAGAGACTCCAGGCAATGGTTCAGAACTTCCATAACCTCTGGAAATAGGACAGCCAGATAGATCTAGACAGATGCACCAGACAGAGAATGTGTAGACATCCCCTCAACACGTTGCATTTCTTTGGTCACACCAGAAAGTTTGCATACATACCTGATACCAAGATATCAGTCTGACTGCTTACCTGGAAAACCTTGTCCTGTGGCATATTGGGGATACCCATATTGTGTTTGTGCTCCAGGATATGCAGGATATCCGGGTCCAGGGTAGCCAGGGGTTGGCTGCCCAGGTACAGAAGCATTTGCTGGAAGAATATATAAGACATGGTTGCATCATCTTCAACAATTTAATATTTACAGGTTTAAAAGCCATGTAGAAAGGATTCTCCGTACGGTTCAAAAATACACATAAAAATCTTTTAAAAATTGACATAAAACGTTAAAAACAGATTAAAACAATCAATCATGCAATTAAAAACAGCACGGTTTGGCAACGTTTCGTCCACCCAAACTGTGGACCTCTTTGGGCCAAGGCTGGAAGCAAGCTGCCAGGATGTTAAGTGCCAGGATGGTTGCATCATACAGTGCTTACAATTTCCAAATATGTTATTAAGATTATTTCTGCTTTCCTTACACCTAGGGCTCCCACCTTTCTTCTTGGCAGAGGCATGTGCCTTAAATAGATACGTTTACAGGCAAAAATTCAACAGGCTGCAGTTTTTCCTGCCATGGTAATACAGTGATGGGGCAACGTTTCACCTGCTGAATTTTTCTCGCGAGGCAGTTGCTGTTCCGCCTCTTATAGTGCAGAGAGAGAAAAAACACAGAGTTGGGAATCCTGGTTACCCCATGTTATTCAATGGGAACTAACAAACCGAATTCTTAAAAGTCTCTTCATGCAGCTTCCAACTGTCCACTATTTTATCTCACTGAATTGAACGTATTGATTTTGGCCTGTGACCCTCATACTATTGGCTCTAAAAATGATTCCACTGATTTTGATGGTGTTGCTCTCTAGAAGATAGACTGGGCTGGCCACCCTGATAATACTAGTGCCAACTCCTTTACATTCCTAATCCAAAGTAATTTAAATTCCAAAATTTGTCTATGCAGGAAGAATGCATTTGCCGGAGCACTCCTGCTTTTGTAATTATAGTTTCATACGACTTTAACTCCTAGCAACAAGAGACAAAACGAACTTGGGAGGCATCCAAGCAAACAAGGCTGTATTGATGGCCCTGGTAAGAGGTGATTGTGATAAAATTTCAGTTAAGACAAACAAGAAACAAGATATGGTACTCACGTTGCATTTTCATGGATTGGTGTACAATTGTATCTGAAAATAAGACAGTTTTTACAACATGATCGCATTATTTTCTATTCAGATTTTTTTATTTAGTATTTATGAGTCATTAGCTAAATAGAAGATAAAACATCTGAGCAATCTTTGTGCAAAGACTGTACACCCCCTGGAGGTTACTTTGTTTCCAATGGGTCCTTCTGGGGACTTAGAACAGAGCATCCAGACATGCAGATTTCTAGTGAATAAAACAACCAGAAGGATGCTTTGTCCATGACTAGGCTTTACCAGATTTTCTGGAACCCGAAGGGGGACATAAATGAAACCACGGGTACGGGTCAAGGAACTGTGATTTCACTTTCACTAGAAGTGATGTCATAGGGGGCATGTCCGGCCAGCAGCGATGTCACAAAGGGCTGTGTCCGGCCGGCAAAGCAGGAAGTGATTTTATTTATTTATTTATTTACAAAATTTATATCCCGCCTTATCCTATGCCGAAGGCAAATGCCCAAGGCGGTTTACAACAAAAAATTAAAATACATAATTTAAAATAATACATAAAATAAGTTTAAAACAATACATCACTAAATTTAAAAACAATAAAATCCACTGGGGGGGGCGACAGTATGGAGCAGAGAAGCAGCATGGCAGAGCATCTTGAGACACAGGAGGCAGACCACAACCCATCACCCAAACGCTAGACGAAACAAAAACGTTTTGAGCCCTCTCCGAAAAGTCATGAGGGAGGGGGTGGTTCTCAGATCCCCTGGCAGGGAGTTCCACAGTTGTGGCGCCACGGCAGAGATGGCTCGCCCACGTGTTGCCACTCCCCTAACTTGCGATAGAGGTGGTACCCGCAGAAGAGCCCCCTCAGGAGAGCCCTGAGTGATGTCACAAAGGGCGTGTCCAGATCATCTCACCAGAAGTGATGTCAAAGGGGCACGTCCAAGTCATCTTGGATCATGTCACATTATATGCTTAATCACAGTTCACACTCCACCACTGTTTTTCTAATGCAAAAGCTTGTAACTTGCTAAAAGGTTCAAACATTTGTACAATTGGCCTGGACACGCATCTCTCCCTGCCACTGCATTATTCCTCCTCCACAGGTTGTGAAGTACAGTAGCCAGCTGCAAAGTAGTCAGCCCCCCAAAAAACATTGAGAAATAAACTGATGGCAGACATTTTTTTTTTTTAGCTGGGAATTACAAACCATAGCCGCTGTTGGAAATGTGCTGCTAGAGATGGTAGAACTCTAATTCAAATGTTCTGGTTATGCCCTCTGAAAGCTCCATGTTGGCATGCGGTTATACTATGGGTTAACTTTGTTTTGGATTCAGTGCTCAAATTGTCTGCAATACATTCAACTTTGGAGGTACAGTATTTGCAAGTGGAGTAAAACATTACTTCTGATAAGCAACCCAGGATTGTACAAAGAAATGTTAAATCTTGCTGCAACGGAAAAAATAAATTGTAAAAACAGGTAAGGGAAAGGAGAGAAATATTTGGTCCTTGTTTTTTTGGAAAAGTCTGAAAATTAGTTGTGCTCTTTAAACAATACTACTGGAGTCTTCCAGGCTCACCTTCACTTTACAGACCTTAAATCTATTCCCTTCCCCTTCTTCCTACTTACCGTATTTATTGGCGTATAAGACGCATTTTTTTGTCTACATTTGTGACCCAAAATAGTAGGGTGCGTTTTATACGCCAATACTAAAAAAATCCCTTTTCCCCCCTTGCCCGTTTTAAAGCATTTTCGGGCTTACCGCTTTTTTCCCGGAGCCGGAGAGCTCCCTTGTGCTTTCTTCCCTAACTAATCTATCCAATCTACAGCTGTTTGTCGGGTTTAATTTATGCACGTGCATGAGTTGAGCTTCTCAGCAGCCAGCAGAGGGCCCTGTGCTCAGTTCAGTTTAGCTGAGCTGCCGAGGGCCTGCTCTTGAATGCAGCATGGGTAAGCTTCTGAACTGGGCCTAGTTGGGAGGCTTTGAAAACTGCATAGGTGGGGTGGGGGAAAAGAGTTGAGTCTGGGGTTTTTGTATTTGGGATTTATGTTGTTTAAGAGTTGGTAAGAGTTGAGTCTGGGGGTGGTAAGGTGGTAAGAGTTGAGTCTGGGTTTTTTTTTGTACTTTTATGTTTTTTACTGTGGAAACTGCAGGGTTGGGGTGGGGGGGAAAGAGTTGAGTCTGGGGGTTTTGTATTTGGGATTTATGTTTACTTTGGAAACTGTGCATGGGTGGGTTGGGGGGAAAAGAGTTGAGTCTGGGGTTTTTTTTTGTACTTGGGATTTATGTTCTGGTGCATTCTGTTCATGTGTCTTATTGCTGTATGTTTTAAAAGAGATCCTGGTATTTTTGTGCAATTTATGTAAATTAGCTAATTAAGCAGCCAAGCAGTAAGTGGCCAAGTGGCCCAAAAATGCTTTAAATCTTTTTTTCTTGAAACCCAGGGCCAAAAGGAAGGTGCGTCTTATACGCCGGTGTGTTTTATACGCCGATAAATACGGTATTTTGATTTGGGTCTGTTTCTTTTCAAGCCTTCATTCAGTAGGCATGAAGGGTTTTTCATATGGAGTTGAAAGGGAGGGTAGGAGCAATCATTTTATAAGTGCAGGGATGGGTGGAATTAAAGGAACAGTCGGAGAGCGCTGATTGTTTAAAAATATGTTTTAAATTGAGACTCTGAGAGTCCAGTCCTGACTAGGACCGCCGCAGCGTGCAAAACTATGCTTTGCCGAATCCTATCCAGGATCGGGCCTGCACCGGTGCAGGTGGAGGCCTTCTCAGGGGAAAGGGACGTTTGTCTTGGGTCAGGAGCCTCTACAAGAATTCCAACACTATTATCCACTACAGACAACTTGAGCAACCCTGACTTGCTTACATGAGGATGATCTATGGCAGGGGTTCTCAACATTTGGAGGCCCGGGTATCTCCTATCATGGTCCAATTTTCTGAAGTACCCCTGCTAATTAATTGGTAATTAATTGGATCAATTAATTAATTAGCTAATTAATCCTTAAAATAGTATGAAAACAATTTTAAATCTCTCTCTCTCTCTCTCTCTGAGTGCATGAGAGACAGACAGACAGACAGACAGACAGACAGACAGACAGACAGACGGGGGATTGCATTTAAGTTCTAATTAACAAGTAATTAACTACTGACTGATGCTGATAAGGGGCAGGCTCTGGGGTACCCCCTGCCGTTGGTCCACGTACCCCTAGGGGTACTCGTACCACAGGTTGAGAACTCCTGATCTATGGTAAGTGGTACAAAGACGGATTCAAGTGGTGAAATTCACAGCGCATTTTACAATGGAAAATTCCTGCCTGAGCCCAGAGAAATGATGCCAGGATCTGTGGCCCTTTCACTTCATTATTCAGAGCCAGTTTTACAAGGAAAAACAAAACTCTGGTGGAGTCTAATGAAATGGTTTGCTATCGGAGAGAGCCATTCTTTTGAGAAACGGAACAAACACACCAGGAAGGAAACGGACTGTAATCCCAGCATTGCAAAAGGTCCTCAAAAGAAAATAAAGACTTCCACATGTTGCAACACAGCCAATACACGGAAGAAACGGAAGATTAGCTAGATATTCATTTTTTAATGTTAATAATCTCTACAACATTATTACTATTATATAGCTCTCTTTGATGTGCCACAAGCCTCTTTGTTACTCTCTTCTCAGTTCTCCTAATGTTGAAGGAGCAATGCTGGATGTGGAGGGCTAAGCATCTCCATGATCTATCTTTCTCCTTGTTCCATTTCATTTTCAGTTCTGCCCTTTGGCGTCTCAGAACAATGTGCTCTTCCCCATCCATAAGCATGTGGTTCTCCTTTGAACTCAAATGGCACCCACAACCAATCCCCCCCAATCCCCCCTTGACTTGATACGTTTCATGCAGTGAGCTAAAAATAATTGGAGGGAGAAGTTTTCAAACCCATGGAGTTTCAAGTGCTCAGCTCTGGCTGGACCAGGCTCTATGTTTAATGTTTTGTTCATAGGCATGAATGATGCTATAATTTTTTTTAAGATCCATGGAACACGCATTACATCTGCTATCCTAAATTTACTTATGCGCACCCATTAACATCAATGGAGCAGCTGTCTACAGTCAGATATGCAAGTATGCTCTGAATCCCTGCACTTTACAGTACATAAGAACATAAGAAGAGCCCTGCTGGATCAGGTCAAAGGCCCATCTAGTCCAGTTTCCTGTATCACACAGTGGCCCCACCAGATGCCTCCAGGAGCACTCAAGTCAACAAGATACCCATATCCTGTCGCCACTCCCTTGCATCTGGCATTCAGAGATAGCCTATTACTAAGGCCAGGAGGTTGCTTATCCCCATCATGGCTTGTAACTTGTGATGGACATTTCCTCCATAAATCTGTCTGATCCCCTTTTAAAGGCATCTAGGCCAGGTGCCATCACCACATCCTGTGGCAAGGAGTTCCACAAACTAATTGCACGCTGGGTAAAGAAATATTTATAAAGAAATAAGACTTGGGACTTGACTCGAGACTTAGAGTCAGAGACGTGATCCACATCTCTGCTTCTCTCAATCTACTCTCTCCATCCCATGCATAATTTTATACGTCTCAATCATGTGCCACCTCAGGCACCTTTTTGCTAGACTGAAGAGCCCCAAACGCTGTAGGCTTTCCTCATAAGGGAGATGCCCCAGCCCACTAATAATTTTGATCACTCTCTTCTGCACCTTTTCTAGTTCCACTATATCCTTTTTGAGATGTGGTGACCAAAACTGGACGCAATAACCCTTGATGTGGCCTTACCATCGATTTTGTACAACGGCATAATAATATTGGCTGTATGATGTACTATTCATAATGACACAGGTTCCATCACACCTACATGCTATTGGCAAGTGTGTAAGAAAAAGAAGAAACTTCAGTAAAATCTCAGTGGCTAACAAGGGGAAATCATCTACTCCTTGGACACAAGATGGAGAAGGTGTGGAGCACAAAGATTATGCCAAAGTTAACTTTCAGAAACTTGTCATCTGAATGGCTGGAAATAGTAAACCTAATTCTTTTAACTTCCTGTTGGCAGGTTCAGCACCTTTTATTGCTTCTTTGTTCATCAAGGCTTGTATATTAGCGCTAAATTACTCCTTAACTGCCTCTTATATAGCCAGGCTCTGTTCCTTGCAGGAACTTTTTCTTTTATGGTGAAATATTTCTATTATGCCATAAAAGAATAAAAGAAATGGAAAGAAATCAGTACGTTACCATGCACACCCCTGCAGGACAAACTGAGTGAAGTTGTAATCCTATTACACACCTGTGAATAAGTTTCAGTAAACTCAATGGGATTTTCTTTTAACCAGGTGTGTCTAGGATTGCAATGTATATAAGGAGCAATTCAGCACTACCATCACCACCACCACCCCCTGCAGCCATGCTGTATAGGAAGATATAAAAAGGGACTAAGCCTACAAGTAGGGGACTTTCAATCAGCACCAGGAGATACCTGTACTGAATGGAATTACTGTATTTTTCGCTCCATAGGACGCATCGGACCATAGGACACATGTGTAGTATGGAGCTAAAAATAGGGAAAACATATTTTTACTTACCAGGGCTTGTGGGGGCTTCGGGGAGGCCTGCGTGACCCTCTGCAGGCCTCCCCGATCTTCAGTTCGGCGATAAATGGCTATTTATTGTCCATAAGATGCACAAACATTTCCCCCTATTTTTTGGGGGGGAGTGCGTCTTATGGAGCAGAAAATACGGTACTTGAGAGCAGACAGTATAAAAGGATCTTGGCCAAGGGTATTGCTGGATAATACAAGGTTGTACTAAGATGTATAATAGATGTATTTTCTCCTTTAGCCATGGCTTCTTATCAGAAACTTATTTTCCATTGCAACTGACAGCACTTTAAACTAATTACAGATTTCTCCCCAGATGATCCAGTATGATAGTATTTCTGGGTACAGTTTTGTTATGATTTGTCATTTCTGTATATACAGTATACAATATATACAATACTATATACGTTATTATTTCATTGATCAGTCCATTGATGGGTCTGGACTAAATGGGTCTTTGGCCTGATCCAGCTGGGATCTTCCGTTTTGTTTTGTTTTTTAATCACAGAACAGTAAAATCTCAAAGCAATAAAACAGCTCCGCCTGTTACGTGGCCGGTTGCGTTCCGGCCGAAGCAAACATGCCTCAGCCGGAGCGCGCAGGGGGAGCAGGGTAAGTTCCCTCGAGACGCTATGCGTCTCAGGGGCATTCTAAAACCAGGAGGTTGCTTATGGCTTGTAACCTGTGATGGTCTTTTCCTCCATGAATCTGTCCAAACCCCTTTTAAAGGCATCTAGGCCAGATGCCATCACCACATCCTGTGGCAAGGAGTTCCACAGATGAATTACACGCTGGGTAAAGAAATATTTTCTTTTGTCTGTTCTAACTCTCCCTCCACTCAATTTTAGTGCATGTCCCCTGGTTCTGGTGTTGTGCGAGAGGGAGAAGAATTTCCCTCTATCCACTCTCTCCATCCCATGCATAATTTTATAAGTCTCAATCATGTCCCCCCTCAGGCGCCTTTTTTCTAGGCTGAAAAGCCCCAGACGCTGTAGCCTTTCCTCATAAGGGAGGTGCTCCAGCCCACGAATCATTCTGGTCGCTCTTTCTGACATCAGAGCCAGTCTTTGTGCACAAGTGGTTAGAAATGCACATGAGTACATAGATACATCTCCCTCCCAACATGCTACCCCCTCCTCCTAATCGTATAGGGGGAATTAGTCAGAACATGCAATTTAAACAGAGGCATTGATTTTCAGATTTAATCACCCCCATGGCCATGCGCATACAAGAGAGAAGGCCAACAATGCGCCAACTGCAGAATCCAGCTGCCTTGTCTGCCAGCAAACCAGTGCTGGTGCCTAAGGAGGTTTTATCACCATGTCTGAATTGCCAAAGCACAGTTGCAGCCATTGCGCCACCAGAAGCAGAAACAAGCAGACACCTGGACAGAAGAGCAGTGAACGTAAAACCGAGAGACAGGAAAATGAAAGCAAAGAGAAGCAGCCTCTCGAAGCCACGGCTTTCACCTGTTGAGTTGGACACCTCTCAAAACCACCGCTTTGGGTTCTAAACCAGATCAGCGGTGTCAATGCCTAGCTGGATGGGAAGGACTTCCAAAGAAGCTCAGAAGGCTGGAAGCCGGTGGGGGGAAAGGAAACCGAAACCACTGTGAGGATGGAGGGAGCGCACTGCGCTGCGGTTTCTCCCCCGACCAGGCAAGTCAACAACAAGCATCCGCTACACGTACAGTACAGCCAGAGGAAGCATCCCGGGGATAGTGGGAGGGGCGGGCATGGAATCGTTCCCGAACCGGCCCCTTCCCCAGGCTTTCCGCTTTACCGCGGCGTTGCGCCCCCTCTTGGAGAGCTTCCTTACCTCGGGGATTGCTCCTCCTGGCGCGCCTCTCCTTTCTTCCAGTTCAGGCTGCGCAGGATGTCGCCCCTCGCTCCGCTTAAGCCCCTGAGCTCCGCCCTTTACAGGAAGGGAAGGAGGAGCTGTGAGCGGGGCCGGGAAAGAAGCAGAGCCGGGGAGGAAAAAACAGGCAGGTGGGGAGGAAACCGAAGGGAAGAAAACGCCTTTTACGAGAAGGCGATCGAAAGGCGCTCCGGGCCGCTAGAGGCAAAGCGTCTGCTCCGCCGCGCTTCCAGTTATTAGAACTTCCCTCGAATTCCGTGACCTCCGGGGCTGAATGTCAGAAGAGACTCCAAACCGCTTTGCCTGGGAAGCCCTGGGCAGAGCAGATGCTCGTGGAGGTTGCAGTCTTGTGCACACTTACTTGGGAGTAGGTTCCCTTGAAAGTTGGTGGGTCTTGCTTCTGAGTAAGCACACAGAGGCACGGGTTGGAAAGGGAACTTTGCAGCTGCTCTGAGGCACTCTCGTCTTTGTTACTGCTTTACTGTAAAGCCTTTACAGACCTATTTAGGCTGCATTTTAGGCTTTAGACCGTAAACTCGAATATTTATGGGCAGTTGTTTTGTTTTATGTTAGCTGCCTTCAGCGCCCCACATTAGTTGGGGAAAGGCAGGATAAAGTTAATATGAATAGATACTAAACATAAAAAATATGTGCACTTTTGAGAACATTTTATTTCCTTAATGTTCATGAGTAAGTCTTTTTAATGGATTGGGTTGCTTGGTCCAGAACTTTTGTATTTTCTTACAACCTTGGATGTGTACACCCTTCTTGAATTTAGACTTTTCCAAGTATTTTCTTATTGCAATGGGACAAGGTACATAAAAGGTTGTGAAGTGTGTGTTCTCCCCCAGCTCCAGCCCCCCCCCAAAAAAAAAAAATGTAAGGAGGAAATTAGCAATCCAGAAAAGGGATTAGGACAGCATTGTTTCACATACATACTACTGGGAATTACACAGGGGTGAGATCTTGGGATTGTGTGGGTAGCTCAGTGAAAACATGAAGTGGATGTGCAATAGCGATAAAAAGGCAAATTAGATACTGGGGATAGTTAGAAAATAAAACTGCCAGTATTGTGGCATTTATACTAATGCCATTCCCATTAATATTGTGCATGGTATTGGTTGTAGCCACATCTCAAAAATGTGTAGTAGGGAGCTAGAAAAGGTGCAGTAACCAGATGAGACAGAATGACAAACATAAGTATAGTATACGTGTTGTAAAGGTAAAGGTATCCCTTGACAATTAAGTCCAGTCGTGTCCGACTCTAGGGAGCGGCTCATCTCCGTTTCAAAGCCGAAGAGCCAGCACTGTCCGAAGACGTTTCCATGGTCATGTGGCTGTCATGACTCAACACTGAGGCGCATGGAACACTGTTACCGTCCCGCTAATGCAGTACCTATTAATCTACTTGCAATTTCTTGCTTTCTAACTGCTAGGTTGGCAGGAGCCGTCGCACGGATTCGAACTGCCGACCTTTCGATCGACAGCTCATGGTTCAGTGGTTTATATGTGTTGTACACAAATACAATTGAAGAGTTTATATACAAAAGTATTTTGTATATCCAAGGGAAATCAAACTAGATGTTATAAATCTATAACATCTGATCATCCCCCAGTGGATTTTATTGTTTTTAAATTTGTTTATGTACGGTTATGTATTGTTTAAACTTATTTTATGTATTATTTTAAATTATGTATTTTAATTTCTGTTGGGCATTTGGCCTTCGGCATAGGAAAAGGTGGGGTATAATTTTTTAAAATAAATAAATACATGATATGATACTTTGGGGCTTGGTGACTGGAAAGCCTTCCTCATCAATCTCAGTATGGACAGGTGAAAGGAACCTGTGAGGATGATTTGGGAATTTTGCCATTATGTTCAACTTTGTCTCCCCCCTTTTGGGACCTTAGTCCAGTCATTATCTCTCAGCCTAACCTACCTCACAGGGTTGTTGTGAAGACAAAAGGAGGGAATGAACTATGTACACCATCCTGAGCTCCTTGGAGGAAGGGTAGTACTGTATAAAAAATGTGAAAAATAAATAAAAAATTTGTCTCACCATCCAGCCTGAAGAAGAGTTCTGTCAAACTTGCTTACTACTTTGTAATATTTTAGCTCAGTGGTTCTCAAACTGTAGGTTGGGACCTGATTTCTGGTGGGTCCTTGATGATGGAAAGATCAGATATTTATTTTTATTATTATTTTTCACATTTTTATACTGCCCTTCCTCCAAGGAGCTCAGAGTGGTGTACATATTTCCTCCCCTCCTTTTGTCCTCACAACAACCCTGTGAGGTAGGTGGGGCTGAGAGATAGTGACTGGCCCAAGGCCACCCAGGAAGCTTCGTGGCTGAGCGGGGATTTGAACCTGGATCTTCCAGGTCTAAGTCCGACTCCCAAACCACTACACCATCCTGGCCTCAATAAGTAATTGCCTCAAGTCCTGAGGCTATTCAAATATCAGATAGCTGCTAATTGTCCTTCAAAGAGCTGAGCTCCTGCAGTTTGCAAGCTTGTGTAAATATAGGGAGATAAATGTCTGAGCATCTTTTTTCTGGTTTTTTTTCCCCCCAAGTCTGTCAATAGGTAGTGGCAGGTGAAGGCTGGGTCACATAACTAAGCCCCTCTTGAAGCTATTCATTAGGGCCGCCTTATTATGAGAAATGGATTGAATTTTACCATTTCTTTCTGGATCATCTTTTTTTTAAGTCTCATAAAGCTAGGTGGGTTCTGATAGAGTGTCATTTTAAAAAGTAGGTCCTGGTGCTAAAAAGTTTGAGAACCACTGTTTTAGCTAGTGCTGATAGTGGTATTATCCTACTTTGATCTTTTTTTTTCCTGAAGGACTCGCATAGCTACCTATGACTTCTGTACTCCCTCATGGCTTCATTCATTTCAGGTGTCTGCCCACTCTGCAAGTTGAGTCCAATAGGGCTATACAGTATTCAAGATTTATTGCTATAGTAATTGAAGTACAAAGAATGCAGGCAAGATAGATGGGGTGTGCCCATCCTGGAGAAATACAGACTTAAACAAATGCTCTTGCTTTGACTAAAAACAAGAAAGGAAGGAAATGAATGCCAAGCCAATGATGTGACAGTATGGATGGAGGAGGGAATGTTACATGGGTTGTCAGGGTAAGGAACTCTCCACAGAGGGCTGGCTGACCAAGAGGATTAGTGCCTAGTGGTTAGCATGCATGTTCCCCTTTCTGCCCTCCACTTTTCCTTTACTGTACCAGCAGCTGATTGAGGGAAAAACCTTGGCAGCTATAGTGTTCAGGCAGAGGGGAATACCCCTCCCAAGAGAGCACTGACCCCCAGGGTTTCTTATTAAAAATCAAATCCACAGTAGTGTCTGCAGGGTGAAGAGACTTGACAATCCACTGAATTACCAGTGAACGTGGACCAGGCAGGCAAGGGGTCAAAATGTAACAAGTTTATTAAAGGTCTAAACCAGGGGGTTTCTACCTGTGGTATGCGTACCCCTAAGGGTATGCAGACCATCAGGTGGGGGTACGCGAGAGGCTTCCCCTTATCAGCTAAGATCAGCTGATTGTCGGCGACCAGAACGGTTTTTTATTTTAAAAAAATTAAAAATATTTGCCCCACCCCAGTTTGCCCTCCCATTGGCCGATGCAGACGCCAGCTCGGCCTACCATTGGCCGATGCATACATCAGCTCGGCCTACCATTGGCCCATCAGCTTTAAACTAAAAAAACCTCAGCTGTTTGGCCATTTGACCGTGCCAGGGGGTACCCCAATCGACAAAGGTTGAGAAACCCTGGTCTAAACCAAGGGTTCTCCCGGTGCAACGTGCCACCCAGAGTCATAGGAATGGCTGGGGCGGGGGGGGAGGCTGGGTAGCAGATGGGGGACATCAAAATGGTGGCGGCAGCAACAATTCAAGCAGCGATCTGCAGCGGATC
Organism: Plestiodon gilberti rubricaudatus; assembly: GCA_026170595.1. Classification (NCBI taxonomy): domain Eukaryota; kingdom Metazoa; phylum Chordata; class Lepidosauria; order Squamata; family Scincidae; genus Plestiodon; species Plestiodon gilberti. The sequence continues at coordinate 27,257,571 of JANXHW010000003.1, read as the reverse complement.
AGCTCGGAGCAGCCTGCAGAAGCCTCCTGCTGCCTCTGAGTGCATTTGGTTTATTCCCCGCCCAGCCCCCCAAGGACATTTGCCTCCAGCTGATGTCATGGGGGCAGGGCTACGGACATCATGGGGGGCAGCTCAGAGGCAAGCTATGCCCTTAGTGTCACCTCCCGTGCTGCGAACGTCTCAACATACCACCAGAAGTAACTGGCAATGACATAATCGCCAGTTACTTCTGGGTTGGAGACCTTGGTGTGAGTCTGCAAACGTCGGTAAGACCTTAGGGCAGCCAGGAGGGCTTTTTCAAGCACGCAAAACCTGTGTGCTGGAGTTCTGCCTGTCCTGCCAAGCCTCCTCCCGGCGTTTTCGCACTCATACCAAGGTCTCCATTACGCGAAATTGTGTAGTTTGCTTAATGTAAGATACAAAGTACACAGGCTATGTAACTGTGGCTGTGTTTGTTGAACCCTGATTGAACCCTGATTAGTCAGGCAGGTGCCACATAGTGCTGATGACAATAACAAAGCAGAATGATTAAACACAGAGTACATTATGAGAAATGCAGGGCTGAATGAATCGCAAGCCGGAATCAAGATTGCCGGGAGAAATATCAACAACCTCAGATATGCAGACGATACCACCCTAATGGCAGAAAGTGAAGAAGAACTAAAGAGCCTCTTGATGAGGGTGAAAGAGGAGAGTGCAAAAGTTGGCTTGAAACTCAACATTAATAAAACTAAGATCATGGCATCTGGGTCCATCAATTCCTGGCAAATAGAAGGGGCAGAAATGGAAGCAGTAACAGATTTTACTTTTCTGGGCTCCAGGATCACTGCAGACGGAGACAGCAGCCATGAAATTAAAAGACGCTTACTCCTTGGAAGGAAAGCTATGGCAAACTTATGACAGCATAATTATTATGACAGCATAATAAAAAGCAGAGATATCACCATGCCAACAAAAGTTCGCATAGTCAGGGCGATGGTGTTCCCAGTAGCAATGTATGGTTGCGAGAGTTGGACCATAAGGAAGGCTGAGCGCTGAAGAATAGATGCTTTTGAACTGTGGTGCTGGAGAAGACTCCTGAGAGTCCCTTGGACTGCTAGGAGATCAAATCAGTCAATCCTAAATGAAATCAACCCTGACTGTTCCCTGGAAGGACAGGTACTAAGGCTGAAACTCAAATATTTTGGCCACCTAATGCGAAGAGAGGACTCTCTGGAGAAGACTCTGATGCTGGGAAAAATTGAAGGCAAAAGGAGAAGGGGAAGGCCAAGGATGAGATGGTTAGACAGCATCACCGATGCAACGAACATGAAAATGATCGAACTCAGGAAGATAGTGGAGGACAGGAAGGCCTGGCGGGATATGGTTCATGGGATCACGAAGGGTCGGACATGACTTAACGACTGAACAACAACAACAATATATACAGCTCTCTGAGAGGAATTTTATCAGGGTGGACACAGTTTTTTTGGGGGGGGGTCCCTTTTCAAAGGGGGAGGGGGAAAAACGGCAGGGGGAGGACAGCAACGGCCAGAAAAGCCTCTGGAGTCCAGGTCTACCAATCTTCCCAATATGGTACCCAGGTCTACCTTCCTGGTAGACCTGGCCTCTCAGTTGGCCTGGCCTCTGTCTTTCACTCTCCACAAGGCCAGCTGAGATACCAGGAAATTTCTGGGGGGCCCTCTTTTGGCTCCTGGGCCCCCTTTTTAGACTCTGTGCCAGGGTATAATTTACCCCCCTCTCATGGGCCCTGCTCCTTCAAAGGCCTGCGCAGGGTTATTCGGGGGACTACAGGAGAAAGAGTCTGAAGGCTAGGCCAGTGGCGTCGCTCTAGGTGGGGCGGAACGCTAAGTTCCGCATCGCCTAGAGCCTCCGTTATACTCCTGCACGAGGCGGCCCCGCCCCCTCGCCTTCGGAGCCATTCAGGCCAACGAAGGCAATGCGCAGGAGACAATAGAATTGGGGCGAAAATCAGTTAAGTTGTAGCACAGGTTTGGACATTGTTTTAAGATCTCCAAAGAGAAGGCAAATGCGTAGCCTAAATTTCCAGGCAAAATGTTGTAAAGTTCAATGAATATTCAGATTGTTTCTAGTACCTAAGACATTAGGTGCTAGAAAGCCATGCTGAGCTGGTGTGAAATAATCCTGTTCCCTGCCCCTCCACCTGCTGCATAATAGCAAGGTGGTTGCCCATTAACTACAAAAATGCTCCACCTGCCTGCCTCTGGGGCCTTCACAGCTGTTCCATAGGCTGAAATCAGCAGGAGAAGCTTTGCATAGCATGCTACGAGTAGTGCCACCAGCTAGCATCTGCAGATAGGGCTGCTGGAGATCCGAAATAGAAGCAGAACGCGTACCAGCATTACAGAGGTGATTTTAAGTCTGTAATATAATATTACACTTTTGGTAGCCCATGAAATCAGGGGTAGAATTCCCACTCCAGAAGAAGGCCCTGTGAACCATTTTGGGTGAGGGGGTGTAACTTGTGTGTGCCCTGTATTTGGGGAGCCCCTGAATGTATGCATATACAAGTTCTCATGCAACACCGTTGGATATTCAATTCACATTAATTATATGAATTATTGCTGGTGGGCCATCATTCAGCATTAAGCACCCAGGTGAACCAAACAAACGTTTGACAAAAAATAGAGGTGCTTGAGGACACACACACACACACACACACACACACACACACACACACACACACACACACACACATTTTCATTAGACTAAAATAATTACATGGAACTTTAGTTTTCTAATAATTCACAATCCTACCTAACTCCCTGTGCAGCCACACCAGTGGGGCATGTGCTGTATCCTGTGAGGAGTTTCAAGCCCCAGAGACCTGCTTGGGGTAAGGGGGCATTTGTTCATTTGCCCCAGGGTAAGCCCTTGCTTGCCCGCTGGGTCTACTCGGACCTGCACCAGCTATGAATGGCATGTTCTGTGGCAGGCCCTTTAAGGATTGGGCCATAAATAGTAATCTTGTTTTTAGTTAACCTAACATCAATAATAAATAAATAAATTGCGAGACCCCAGATAACAACGAAGCAGGCTGGGACTGCCCAGTCCACTCACAATTCCACACCTGAGTAAAAAACACTTGAGAAGGGGAATGTCATCACTGTCCTATAGATTCTGGCTTTGGGGAACAAATGTTTAACATTATGAAGAAGTTGTCCAATATTATGTTTAAGCATCTACAATCTTCCAGCCACCTTTAGGAAATAATTATATCTCCCTAGGATCTGCCACTATTCAGGCTATACAGGTTCCCTCAAAACTGACCATTCCACACACAAAATGAAATCCACAAAATCCACAAAAAAAAATGCCAAATTAGTGGCCCGAGTAGGTTTTATGACAGTGGAACAAATAGTCATATGGCAGTATAAGCAGTGTACATTGGTGGCCATTTTGGAACTGCTGCTACAAACGGCAGTATTTGTAGTGGGAGTACAGGTAAGTCAACATGGGTGGTGCATGGTGGGAGGAACGCAGCGGGGAGAAATGGGGGGCAGTCTGGGTGGGGAGGAGTGTGGGCGGGAGGTGGAACAGGGAAGGGAGGGGATGGATTCCAGTGGTACCAGTGTGCGCCGGGATCCGATCCCCATTCCCTCTCTCCTTTGCTCCCCCTTACTCCCCTCAGTCCTGCATCAGTAAAATGGCCCATGCAGATCTGAGGAGACCCATTCAGGAACATTGAAGAGACCTCTGTTCTGTTGGTGCGGCTGCATGGGGGGGGGAGGTAGCTAGGATCGGGCTGTTAAAGTACTAGTTTTATTAGCAGGGCAGTATAATTTAGGGGTTGGAGAGACTGGTGTTGTCTCCCCTTAGGACAAAATGTCAGTTGACAATTAATGGAGGGTTTGAATTACATATCTCTTCAGGCTTCAGTTGGAATTGTACACTGATGGAATGACTTCAATGGCAGAATTTCATCAGCATTCCAGGTGTAGTGACAAATGCATTGTTAAACACCTGAAGAATAAATAAATAAAAAACCATACATGTACAACATATTCATTTATACTTCCTTTAACATGAACTTGTAAGAGGAAGTAGGCCTTTATTTATTTTTACTTGCAACATCTTGATTGGCAATCAAGGAACCTGGTTAAGAACAGGATGTTGCTAAAACCGTGCAATAAAACCCGGGAAATTATCCTCCCCCTCCCTCCTTGCCTGGAGCTCATGTCAGTGCAATCTTCTGCATGTTTAGTCAAAAGTATGTGGCACAGTGGATTAAACTGCTGAACCATGAGCTGTTGATCGAAAGGTCGGCATTTCAAATCCGTGACGGGGTGAGCTCTCGTTGCTTGGCCAGCTCCTGCCAACCTAGCAGTTCCAAAGCATGTTAATGCGAGTAGATAAATAGGTACCGCTTGCGGGAAGGTAAACAGCGCTCCGTGTTCCAGCCGCATGCTCCGCGCTGCGGCAAAGAGAGTCATGCCGGCCACATGACCACGGAGGCGTGTTCGGACAACGCTGGCTCTTCGGCTTTGAAATGGGGATGAGCACCACACCCTAGAGTCAGACACGACTGGACTTAATTGTCAGGGGTCACCTTTACCTTTATGTCCTATTCAAGTCAGTTACCTAAGAATCTGAGTGTGAGAGAAAAGAGAGAGGCTGATTTGCTGTCCTGCCTTCCTCTTCAGGTAGCCCAGGGGTCCCAGCCAGAGAGTGGTGCTGCCAGACCCCCTCCAGTGTTGGCACTGGCAGCAGGCTCCACTGCATGCTAGAAGAAGGGCAGTGCAACCCAGAATGCTGCCTGATGCTGCCCCAGGTCCACTGCTGCTGCCTCTACATGTGCACATACGTGCACACGCACGCACGCGCGCACGCACACACACACACACAGAGCCCCTTTCCTTGCGCTTGCAGCAATTTCTTCAAATGTGGAAGTGCAGGACTTCCAATTTGATTTCCTCACAAATGAAGGAGCTCCTTCAATTCACACAGTCCCTGTCAACTAAACTGGAAGTCGCGTGATTTGGTGTTTGAGCAAGGTTAGGAGGCGGATGATCTGTTTTCCACTTGCTTTTAGTGGACGGAAAGCGAATCAGTGCAGATCACATCTGCGGTGGGCAACAGGTAAGTGGCGGCAGTGGTAGACCCGGAGTACGCCAAATCCACCACCACCACCACCACCCCGCAATCTGCTGATGCATGTTGCATCATCTAGCCTCACGTGGCTGGGAGGGGGAGGAGGAGAGAAGAGAGAGTGAGAACAAGAGTAAACATGGCAAAAGGTGGCAGAAGCAGTGGGTTCTTTCACTGGCCCAGTTGGAGAGCCCCACTCCTTTTGGGATTTGTCATCCTCGTGGAGTGGGTTATTATTTCCCTGGGCCAACCTGCAGGGTAGGGTGCCGTTGGCAGGTCACCACCATTGACACCAAGTGGGAATTTCTCCCTTGGGAAGGATACAGGGGTGTGGCCCCCTCCCCTTTCTGGCCTATTGTTACTCCCTATGAGAGGGGGGAGTGGGGTTGAGGAGGTGGGGTGGGGATTTCAGGTAGGAGGAGTGTTGGTACCAGGCCTGGGTTAGAGCTGGGCCTGGCACAGAGTGGGGTTCCGTTTCGCCCATTTCCTTAGCTTGTGGCCTTGTTGTGTGTTCGTGGGTTGCTGTTGATTTCATGGTGGGGATATTTTCTTATGTTTGTCTCTCTGTAAGATACTCTCTTTTGTTGGGGGTGGGTTTGTGGTGTGTGGGGTCGCTATTGGTTCCTCTCAGGAGAGAAGTGGTTGGTTCTTACACAGGGAGGGAATAGGGGAGAGATTGGCCCCACCATTTTGAGTTGACAGATTGGGGAGATATGGTGATGGGGGTTGGATTGGCCATTGCAAGAGGGTGATTAGTCATAGGAAGACGACCTCACCTGCTGGTCCAGCCGTTGGACCCTTGGTGTTTCTAGCCATAACCCTTCTAGCCTGAAGCTGCTGCTACTTAATGTCAGGTCAATAACTAATTATCCAAATCCAGGACTTGGTCCTGGAGGAGGGTACCAACCTGGCATGTGAAATGAGACCTGGTTGGATGGGGTCGGAGGGCAGGGACGAAATTGAATTCATCTTTGAGGGGTCTTGCTGCAGTCTTTAAAGCTGGCAGTGTTGTGACCTGCATCCTTTTTGGCCAACTTCTACTTCCTATTTCTGGGCAAGATAATTGAGCAGGGGGTGGCGGAATGCAGTGGATTGTGTGGTTGTGGGGGTGGGTGGGTGGCAGTTGGACTCTGTTGAGCCGCTGCTCCTGCAGCCACACTGGCTGCCAATTTGTTTCTGGGTGCAATTCAAGAGGTGTAAGGAGGAGGGGGCGGTGACAGGGGTGAGGGGGCGGATCAGGCCCAAGAGAGGGTGGGATTGACAGTAGCGGTGCACACCAGATCCTATCCCCCCTTCCCAGGCCTTTTCCCCCCTGTTTTCCCATTTGGCTCATGCAGGTTCAAGGAGACCCACTGCGGGGGCTGGGGCTTTACTCGGGGTAAAGGGACGAATGTCCAGTGGTGTAGCTGGTGGGAGGCAGACAGTGGCATCGCCATGATCCCCCGCATGGGGGGCGGGCCCCCCGGAGCCCTGCAATAAAACTGTCAAAAATCGAAACCTATTTTTGACAGTTTTATTGCCGTTTTTTTTTAACTTCAAAAAAACTTTTTAAAAGGTTTTTTAGCACTAGCGCGGGGCTTGCAATAGTTAGTGTATGCTTTGCGCCACTTATCTTGATTGTAGGAGCCTCCAGCGACGATCTACTTCAGCGACAGTCTCTTCCGGGGGCGGGGCGCAGTTCGTTCCTCTGCTCTGATGCCCCTGCCGCGAACATTGTAAAGCGCCCAGGAGCGCTCTGCAGAGTTCACACTGTGAATCACGCATGCGCAAGACGACGATTGGAAACATCGTCGTCTTGCGCATGCGTGAACTCTGCAAAGCGCTCCTGGGCGCGTTACAGAGTTCGCGCCCGGGAGCAGAGGAACGATCTGCGCCCCAGAAGAGATCGTCGCTGAAGTAGATAGTCGCTGGAGGCTCCTACAATCAAGATAAGTGACACAAAGCATACACTAACTATTGCAAGCCCCGCGCTAGTGCTAAAAAAAACTTTTAAAAACCCGAAATAATACAAAAAAATACAAATAATACAAAAAAACCCTGAAAAAACCCGAAAGGAGCCTCCCGCCCCCCACGGAGCCCTTCCGCCCCCCGCCCTGGGGCCTACCGCCCCCCATCAGCCGACGCCCCTGGAGGCAGAGGGTGGAATGCCCCCTCCCGCAGCGCTCTGGCAGTTTCCTGCTGTCTCCGTGTGTGTATGTGTGTGTGTGTGTGTGTGTGTGTGTGTGTGTGTGTGTGTGTGTGTGTCCCCTTATCTTCAGCCCCCCAATTGCCTCCAGTGACCTTGCTGCCTTGGTGAGTAGAAAGTTAAGTAGGATTGTGCTGCCCGTCGTACGTTTAGATATTTCCATTTTTTTAATCAGATCTTCCTCTTTCTAAATTTCCTGCCTGTCCTGAATTACACAATCAGCGGTGTAGTTGAACTCATGTCCTTGACACCTTGACTTAGTAAAGCTGTATTCCTAAGAACACAAAAGTAAATCTAGTTGTACTAGATGGGGCAGACTATAAATTTGCACAACCTGTTTTGGTAGAGAAGGGTTTAGTCTGGCTGTTTAGTCTGACGTTTGTGTTTTCTAAGAATGGAAAGTTGTTTGACCGTCTCTACTTCCTGTGATGTAAAACTCACTTTTGTAGTCCTGCCGCCACCTCTGCTCAAACATGTTTTACAGGTTTCTGAAGTAAGCGCTAAACCTCTGAGTAAACAAAAATGTAAGTGGGCACAACAGAGACCTCCACTTGGTCTTCCTTATTCTTCACTCAGCTACACACTGGGACAGAGGAAACCAAAAAGGAAAACAGGGATAAGGACCTCTGTTAGTCACCAAATTATATGGTCTCTGGTTAGGTTAGGCTTATGACATTTATGTATCCTGATTGATCTGTGAATACTCCCGGTGATTTGCTATAACTGCAGACTGATCTAGAGGAAAGGAATTCTTTATCGCACTGTTTGCAGGAATGAGAACATAGGGCAGTGTTTCCCAAACTTTTTCAACCTGCAGCTCCCTTGACCATTTGCGACCCTTGGCCATGGCTCTCCATTACATTCTGTTGATGCCTGCCAATTGGCATTGCACTGTTTTCTGAGAAGATTTCGTGGCACTCCGCGGCTCCCCTGGCTGGTTTCCATGGCTCCCCTGGGAGCCGGGACTCCCAGTTTGGGAATCACTGGGGTGTAAGTGTTCATTTGAGTCCTGTGCAGTGCTATCTTAAATTTGTTTACTCAGAAATAAGGTGAAAGTAGAATAAATGTAAAGGGGCCGTGGTGGCTTTTCACTATTCCTCTATTCACTTCCATGCTATAGGCAGATAATTCAGGACATACATATCCACAAATGTTTAGTCCTAAATATTAGAACAGCTAACAAGGGCTTCTGTCTTGGTTGATTCAAATATTCAGCTCCTGACATGTTGCAGACCTCTTACCAGATGACATCACTTCACATTGTGTGCGGCAGGAGGGGAGGGATGGGGATGCTCAAAAGGCACCTTGTTATCCCACTTGCTCAGTGGGATGTTTATGCACCTAAACGTTTACCCACATGCGTGCATTTCTAAGGGTTGTGGTGCACCCTAGAGGAGAGTGGCAATTGCAAAAGATGAGAGTCAACTATAGGTGCAGATAGTATTATTTATTGAGAGATATGCTTGCAATCAGAGAGGGAGAACCACGTACAAGAACGTCATCCAATAGATGAGCAGTGATTTAAGAGGCTAAGGTTGCAATTCATACACAATTTCCTGGGAGTAAGCCTGGGAGCATGGAAAGCAAGAGAGACAAGGAGGAGGCAAAACAAGGGGTAACGGCAGAGCCACTTGATGAGCGAAGGGGACAAGTTGCCTTCCTAGGTGCTGGGTTGATGTGGAGATTTCTGAGAATGGGAGCATGTGATATAGATGGGTGTGTGTGATGCAGTGGGGGGGGGCAAGGCACAGGAAAAGGGGTGACTTTTTGAATCCAGCTTGGATTTGATGCATTCCTAGCATCTACCTTGGACCAAAAGCACATCAGTTTGGATTGGTCTCAATGCATTTCTAGCATAATAATATAATAATATACAGTATTTATATATCGCCTTTCTTGGTCATTGGATTTCTCCTCCGAATTTAATTCAAGGCAGTGTACATGCTACAATAAATAGCAAGGGGCGGTGTCTTAAACCAGATTTGAGCCACGGTGGGCTGTTGATTGGCTTTAACACTTTGCTGTGCCATGGTCCCAATCTGAAATGGATCCCTGCACAGTGGCATAGCTAGCCACTGTGGTACCTGGGGGCGGAATTCCAAATGTGGATGTGACGTCACTTTAACATTTTTAAAACATTTGTTCTCTCGTACTTTTTTCTTTGTTGCCCCCACCCCACTCACCCCCGCCTAGCTTCCAACCCAGTCTGTCAAACCCCCCACTCCACTCACTTTGCCGCTGCCTTTTTCGCCTCTGCTGCCAGGGTCTCCAGCAAAAAAATGCAGCAAGACCTGCTTTTTTTTGCTGGAGACCCAGGCAGCACGAAAAAGGTAGGTTGCTCGCCGCCACCCCCCCTTGCCCCCCACCTGCTGCCTGCCCTTCGCCCAGCACCTAGCACTGCTCTCAGCCCTGCCTGTCGACCCCTGCCCCACTCACCCTGGGCAGTGCCGGCATTGGCGTGTGTCACCCCCCCAGGCCCGTTTGGCGTGGCCCCCCCTTAGCTACACCACTGCCCCTGCAAGTGCTATTTACTTTGGCAAAAAGTAAATAGTATACAGTATGCCCAGTCAGCCCATAGCTGCACCACCTTAAAAGCACCTAGTTCCATCTGATCTTGGCAGTTAAGCAGGGCTGGATCTGGTTAGTACTTAGATGGGAATATGCCCCATTGGGATTGGGACCTGGTGGGGCCAAGGCATTAGAGCACCACTATCCCCATCATGGTCTCCATCTGACTTGGGCCTCCATGTCAGCTATATACACAGGAAAACCTAGATCTGCCATGTCAAACCACACATTAAAAATAGCATGAAGTTTGACCCTCAAATACACCTATATATACATCATTCCACCCCGAACAATAATCAAGGACACTCATCCTGGCTTGTTGCAGCGTTCGTTTTGTCTGCTCTAGAGCCTAGAAAGGATATTGCAGTCACCTTTAGTTAAACAATAACCTGTCATGATAAGGAGCACAGAAAGAACTTTAAACCTAGCCTGTTGGGGTATTTTGAAACGTATATGGGGTTTGAGGGAAGAATTTTCTACAAATACGTAGAGTGTTAAATTTCCCCCAATTTGTAATATTACAGTCATGAGAGCTAGAACTAAACCTCGTTCCCTCACTCAGTTTTCCCCCCCTCTTCTTTTCACTTCTGCTTTGCTTGCCTTATCTTTCAGTTCCCGCCAGGAGAATCAAGATGTGATGGTGGCTGCTGGCTTAGATGGCTTTCAAAGAGAGTCATACAAGTTCATAGAAAAAAAGGTCCATCAGTGCTGATTTGCCACGGCAGTTCCATGGCCACAGGATCCCAGTGTTGGAGGAAAGAGGGAAGAATCCAGAAGGGAGGTGGTTGCCTTCAGGTTCCCAGAAGCATCTCTCTGGCCGCTGGAGTGCTGGGCCTTTGATGTGATACTGTAGAGTCCTTGGAATACTTTCATGGTCTCTTCCTTCTAGAAGTGTGCCAAGAAAAGGAAGAATTAAAGGTTATCAGCAGGGTGGTCATGTTCATGCAGGGCAACTTCTGACATAATGCTTTTCTTCCACTAAGACAGTGGTTCCCAGCCCAGAGTCTGCAACTACAGGTGGTCCACAGAACCCTGCTAGGTGGTCCGCGAGGCTTCTGGTGATTGGAGGTGGGGTTGACACAAGCACCGCCCTAGTCTTTGGCCCCCATTGCAGGTCCACCGATGAGGCTTGGAGCACGGAGCTGGGAAGGGCCCACCTGCCAGCCCAGGGACCATTTGGCTGTGAAATCCCGGCAAACACAGCGGCATGAGGCGGCCCTGCCCCCTTGCCTTCGGAGCCAATCAGTGGGGCGAAGGCAACATGCAGGGAATCTCCTGCATGTTGCCTTCGCCAGCCTGAATGGCTCCGAAGGCAAGGGGGCGGGGCCGCCTCGTGCCGCTGTATAACAGAGGGTCAGAGCGTGACGGAACTTAGAGCTCCACCCCACTTAGAGTGACGCCACTGTGGACACCCATTTTGAGTAAAAGAACCCGGACAGTTATCAATTAAGAATGGAGTCTTTGTAGGTTCATTCTCTTTCGTGTTACTTCTGGATCCCCTTTTCTCTTTTTTCTCAAATTAGAAGCACCTGGGTGGGAAGTAGGTTTGTCGTAGGTGGGTACGGGGTGCTGCCTGGTTCCTTTTCTTTGAGATCTCTTGCTCTGTGTTTGTAACATTTTCACAGCCAGGAGGGCTTTGTTTTCTTTGTACTGCCTGAGGATGTGCAAAGGTTTGAGTGAAACGTAGCAGTTCTGTGTTTTACTGTATGGTTTTAAACTTTCAGTTTTTAACCTTCTTTTAGTATAAATAACTTTTTAACATGACCAGTTTTCCCGTTTTTACTTCTTTGAAAATAGTTACTCTTTTTAGTTCTTCAGCCCCTTGAAAAATCATGAAGAACTGGACACCTTCCCCCCCCCCCGGGCAGGGCCCCTAACTATAAATTCTGTGTGTGTGTGTGTGTGTGTGTGTGTGTGTGTGTGTGTGTGTGTGTGTGTGTGTGTGTGTGTGTGTGTGTTCGTGTCCCGAAGTGACAGGAAGCAATTAAGTGAACAAATTGCTTTTGTACAGACAGACCAGATTCAGTGCTAATCAAATGACTCCTCCAACCATTTCAGTCTTACTGTAAACAGCACTCTCTGTTTCACTTACATGATCTCAGTCTGTTTGGCTGATGCAGGTAAAACAGAAGCAAACCTCCCTCTTGCCCTGGGTCCACTCGTCATCAAAAACGCTATTTTATGTATGCTTTTACCTTGATGTAAACCCCATTGAAGACAGTGGGACTTACATCTGAGTAAACACATTCAGGATTCCACTGCATAGGACTCAAATGGACAGTTATGCTCTATATGTTCTCACTCCTGCAAACAGTGAGATACAGAAGTCCTCTAGATCAGCCTGCAGTTATTGCAAGTCACCCAGAGTATTCACAGATCAGGCATAAACCTCACAAGCCTAACCTAACCAGAGTGAGACCTTATAATTTGATGTTCCGCAGAGGTCCTGATGCCTGATTTCCTTCTTGGTTTCCTCGGTCCCAGTGTGAAGCTGGGACAAGGATAAGAAAGACAAGATGGAGGTATTTGTTGTGCCCACTTAATTCCTCCGATATGAGAGTAGTGGGCTTTGCTCACATGCAGGGCCTGATTGATTGTCATATATGTGCCAAGAAAAAAAATGTTCATTTAAAGCAGCGCTTCTCAAATAGTGGGGTTCAAATAGTGAACTCTGCAGAGCGCTCCTAGGCGCGTTACAGAGTTCGCGCCGGGGAGCAGAGGAACGATCTGCTCCCCGGAAGAGATCGTCGGTGAAGTAGATCGTCGCTGGAGGCTCCTACAATCTAGTTAAGTGGCGCAAAGCATCCACTAACTATTGCATTAGTTATATTAGGGGGGCGCGAAATTTTTTCTTCTTCCTAGGGGGGGCATGACAGAAAAAAATTGAGAAGCACTGATTTAAAGTATGTTGACTATTGCCATCTTGGTGGTGGTGGTAGTGTGTGTGTGTGTGTGTGTGTGTGTGTGTGTGTGTGTGTGTGTGTGTGTGTGTTTCCTTTCTGTGGTTTTTTAAACCATGACATGTGAAACATTTGCAAAATGTCTTCAGCATCTAGTTCTACCAGTTATCTCTTTTCATGTCACACTGTGGTTTGGATTGTGCAGGCTGATTTATACAAGGTTGGTGGAAAGATGAGTCTGCTCCATAACAAGGGGTTTGAATAGCTAGCCTTTCGGTTCCTTCCATTTCTATGCGCAAACTCCAATGTAAGTTAGTCATGATTAGGCTTACCATATTTTTCCCGGTTCCCAACTGGGACACCACCCCCTGGATTAATTAATTAACTAATTGATTTTTTCCTGAAGTGCCTTTTTTTTAGTGGGCGCAAAGTGCCCACATGCAGCCCGAAGGGCGCCTGAAAATTTTATTTATTTATGGCCCCCAAAATGGCCACTTTGCCGCCACCACTTGCCTTGCCGTCCTTCCTGCCGCTGCCTTCTCTCCTGGCCGGCTGCGTTCGGGCTGGCCAGGACTCCAACTGCCCCCTCAAGCTGCCACCGCCACTGCTGCTTCCACAATTTAAAAAGTTTTCCTCGGTGCCACCATCTTGGATCTCACAAGATCCAAGATGGCGGTGCTGAAAAATTTTTAAGCGGGGGCAGCGGCGTGGTGGCAGATCTGGAAAACCAGGGCTGACCCAGCTGGCCGGGCCTGGGCTCCAGAAACCGGGGCAGCCCCAGTTTTTCCAGGACGGATGGTAAACCTATTCATGATAGATAGCCAGTTCACACATTGGCTTCTTACAGCCCATTCCAACACAACACCTCCGCAAGTCTGGCATAAGGTTGCCGTAAGTTCAGCGTAAGTTTGACATAAGTTATGTCTGAGTTATGTTAGAGTTATGTCTGAGTTATGCAGGCTGCAGTTTCTGTGGCCCAGCACCACCCCAGGATCCAGGCAACACTTACCTCCCAGGCAGGCAGGCTCTCCAGGCTCGGTGTCTGGCTCGTGCATGTGCAGGCCTGTGTCTGCATGCAACAGTGTCCATCCATGGCAGCTGCCGCAGTGTCTGTCTCAGCCTGGTTGCAAAGGGGCTGACCGCAGGCATGGGGGTTGCACCAGTCATGTGGTGGGCGCAGGGCAGGTGACAGGTGAGTGAGGTCCCCTTGCCAGCCACCACAGGGCACCCTGTGCATCAGCCACCTGCTGCAGGGGAGAGTGGCCGTCCCTTCCCTCCAGCAGAAGGCGATGCCACCCCCAAGCCACATTGAGGCCGCACATGGGAGTCATGGGGGGGTGAGCGGGGGAGGGAAGGGAAGGAGGGGGTGGGAAAGTCACACACAAGGGGGGTCTCATGATGTCTGGAACTGCCTCTGACATGACTCGCCCATGCGCTGCCTGAAGCCCTGGGCCTCCAGGGCCGGGGCAATGCCCACAAAGAAGGCATCCCGGCATGCTTTCTGCTCTGTGCCCCGGCCAAGACCGAGAGATGCCTTGGGCTTGTCTGCTGCGAGCGTGAAGGGCTCACGCAGCTCATCACGCCCCCAGATGGGGCAACGATGGCGTCTCGCAGCAGGCGCTCTGGTGGGGTGGGGGGTGGCCAGCTTCCATCATCAGGGAGTGGGAGGGGAGGCAGACACACAGACAGGCAGACAGTGGCTGCTGGGGGGGCACGGGTGGGTCAGAAACAGACAGACAGACAAGAAGGCTGGTGGGCAAGAGATACAGAGAGAGAGGTCTGCAGAGACCAATAGGGACACAGGGGGCGCTCCGCAGATGAAGGCAATGCAGAAACAGGCGCCTCTTATGCAGACGGACTTTGGGCGGAAGCCACACAGAAATGGGCGGACCGTGGGCGGAAGTGGCTTTGTGACAGGCGGACCATGGGCGGAAGTGGCTTCGTGATGGGCGGACCATGGGTGGAAGTGGCTTCGTGACGGGCGGATCATGGGCGGAAGTGGCTTTGTGACAGGCGGACCTTGGGCGGGACGGACTCCATGACGGGCGGACGCCCTGGCGGGTGAGATCCCCGGTTGCTGAGCAGCCACTACACAGATGCAGCGGCCACAAGCGGCCCCGCTATGGGCTCCATGGCGCCTGTCACTGTTTGCTTGCCTGAGAGGCCCCCCCAACTCCCCCTCCCCTCTGTGCCATGGGGATCTGGCAGCCCCCATGCTGTGTTCTCCCAGGGAAGGCCGTGGCAGTCCCTGGATGGGACTCATGTAGGGGCTTCAGTGTTGGGGGCTGTCTTTGTGTGTGGGGCAATGCTTGTGTAAACATTGGGCACATATGTTTCACTGGGGCTCTGCCCGAGGGGCGTCTTTATTGTTCTGGAACGTTAGCAGAGATGGACAGGCGAGGCTACCAGGGGTAGTCACAGCAGCCAATCTGAAAGCAGCAGCAGCAGCAGCATACCTGCCCCATGGACCTGGAGATGCAGGCTCTTCCCCTGTGGAACCACAGCCTGCTCCATAGAAAGGGATGGGGCAGCAAGTACAACAGCCAGGGAGGTGGAGCAGCAGCAGCAGCAGCTGAGGAGGGTTGCAGGGCTGGCTCCCTGACCTCTGGCAGCATCGAGGCAGACGACAGTGGGGCAACCAGACTGCAGGCCCAGGGGTGCTCCCAGGAAGGTAGGTGGTAGTGGACGTTCATGGGGAGACAAAAAACAAGGGGGTGTTACATGGCAGCTGGTGTGTGGTAGCAATCGCCATTGAAGAAATGCCAGTGTGTCGGTTGCAAAAGCAAAAACACAGCTGAGTGGTGTGAGACACATAGCATGGTCTGAGCTGCTTACCTGGGTGTAAGGCGAGCATGATCCAGTAAGGGAAAAGGGTCAAAGAGAGAGAAAACAACACATATATTGGGTCACAAACATGGCTAACCAATCAACACTGACCTGTCAGTAGATCCTGTGGAGAAAGGGGGGGGGACATCTGTTGTCTACAGGCTAGTAACAGTTACGCACACATGGTGTTTTATGCTCACATGACGACAGGCAGATATCAGACAACACATTGGTAAAGCGGCATGTATCCTATATATCAGAAGGCAATGCAGGCAGACATCAAAGGGCACATTGGTAAAGCGGCATGTATCCTATATTTCTATATGCAAAGAGGCAGAAGTCTGACTATGAGTGCTTCTCACTCATCATTATCTCAGTAGCCTTACCCTGTCTTGCTTGAATCAGGAAACAAGGATTTGCCTGCTGAGCTGGGAGCCTCTTTTGTGTCTAGCTCTGAAGAGGTGGAAGATTGGCCCATCCCATTCAGTCTCTTCTGACTCCTACTTTGTTTGTTGCTTGGCAGTAACAGAAAAAGACATGCATCCACAGTAACTGTATATGTGGACTCTTAAAGTTCTTGGTCCTTCTCCAACTCGTAGTCAGGCAATCCTGTTTGACCATGCCTGCTGACAATGTTCATGCTGAACAATTGGCCGAGGTGTGGCATGGGTAAGGTGCCAAGAATTGGTGCATTAAACATTCAGAACCCAACAAAATGCAGGAGATCCCTACATTCTGGGACCCTGGAATGTACCTTTCACTAAATAAATATATAAAAAGGTAATTACAAGCAGGGGAAATGAATTGCCCACAATTCCAGAAATGCAAAGCAAGCAGCCAGTGCACAAAGGGGCTGTTTGAAAACGATCTATCCTAACGTAAATTGCAACAAGTATAGGGCAAAAGGCACAGTCTACACTAAACATGAATGTAAATCTATACATGCACTTCCGAGAGAGAGAGAGAGAGAGAGAGAGAGAGAGAGAGAGAGAGAGAGAGAGAGAGAGAGAGAGGCAAGAAGTAGCAGCTGGAAAACCTTTTTTTTTTTCACTATTCAGTGAACGTGAAATGCTCTCTGTCCGTGCATATTTGAAAATAGCATGCATGTAAGTTTCAAGAATGTGTAACCCCACCCTTTTCTCAGCCAATAGACTGGGATATCCATAGCTAGCTAGTTGCAGCTGTTTGGTAGCATAATACACTCTTACACTGCCACCTTGTGGTGCCTTGATGTTATTTCACATTTTTGTGTTTCTAGGACTCTGCTTTCATTCCGCTCAAGGCCACTTCAGTGTTACAGCAGAAATCTGTGCAATTAGTGTACGTGTGTTTTCACCTTGAGAAATGTGCACATGTGTTTTCACATAGAAAATAATAGTTCTCCTTTTTCTGCTGCATGGGTGCTGTAGAAACTCCAAGGGATGTTGAGCTGGCCCAACTATGTCCGCTGCTGGACGCTTCCCCTTACTTGCTGCTGCCACCTTCACTGGGGGAGGGGGGTTGCATGCATGCACTCCCCCACCAGTCTCCTCACCATGCTCCATCCTCACGTGGAGTTTAACGTTTAAAGGGAACATTACCCTTTTCAACATTGCACAAGTATGGAGCTGGGGGAGAGGTAGCGAAGCACTTCTTCCTTCTGTGATGCTTAAAATTTCTAGGGAACAGGAGGACAGAGTGTGGGGAAGGAATTGGGTGATCTGATTCTCACTTGTTTTTAGCAAGTGGGGAAGGGATCCATGTGACTTACACTTCTATGGTGGGCTGGAGGGAGCCGTTGGCAGGATGAAGAGCAGCCCAAATCTGCAACCTTTTTGCTCCCGCCACTATCCACCACTGCTGCAAGGTTGCTGCCTGGCTGGGCCAGCCACACATTCCCAGTGTATGTTTCTGCAGTGTACATGCAATAAAAAGCACAAATCCAGATGTGTCGCCACCTCGTGCATTACTGTGTAGAAGCAGCTGTGCTCTGCATTGTTAACATAGATTCGCTTTACTATAACTTGCAACATGACCCTCAGTTCAGAAGTAAACAACCCTTGGCTTATGTGTCAGAGGCCGTGGAAGCTTAGACACTTTTTAGTTGAAATGCTGCTCATGGATTATTTTTATTTAAGAAACTTAGATCCCACATCTTCAAAACTGTCTGAGGTGGCTTGCAAAAAAACAAAACAAAAAACACAAACCCAGAGTAATAATAATTAATAAAATAAAGCTTCACAAAACCCAAATAGAACAGCATTGAATAAAGCAATCTAGATCAACATTCAGGTTGATTTTTAAAACTAAAATGAAAGTTCCAAAAGCAGCAGCAGAAAAATGCACAGATGCTGAACTTAAAATGCTTGGGCAAATGTAACCTTAGGAACATAAGAACATAAGAAGAACCCTGCTGGATCAGGCCAAAGGCCCATCTAGTCCAGCTTCCTGTATCACACAGTGGCCCCACCAGATGCCTCAGGGACCACATAGACAACAAGATACCTGTATTCTGTCGCCACTCCCTTGTACCTGCCACAGAGAAAACCTACTCCTCCAACCAGGAGGTTGGTTATCCCCATCATGGCTTGTAAGCTGTGATGGACTTTTCCTCCATAAATCTGTCCAATCCCCTTTTAAAGGCATCCAGGCCAGGTCCCATCACCACATCCTCTGGCCTTTTCACATCACACTGAATGAATTGTGCTTGGAAACACCTGGGAAGTCAGTGAAAGGTGTACTGGATACACTGCATTGTGGAACCTGTGAGTTGTATGGACTCCATCCATTCACTCAGACCACTTTTTTTCCGTGGCATGTCGAATGCTACATAGTCACCTGTGTCCCTACTAGTATTGGATTTTTCTGACCTTGTGGGCAGCCAGAGAGAGAGGCTCCACCTCATCCACCCAACTGCCCATCAGTGATGGGCCATCACTACCATCTGTTGGGTGGCAACATCTGAAGGCCACCTTGAAACATCAAGTAGGGGAAATAAGGAGAACAAAATCATGGATCGTGGGATCGATAGCATAACGGTGGGAAAACCGAATGTTGTGGCTTGCACCCAAAGAGCTGCTGGGGCATGCCAGTGGCAGCTCCCCGTGCACAAACTGCTTCTCAAACTCTGCTGAGCTTCAGAAGGAGTTTGCCATGCAGCATGGGACACTGCTGGTCGAGAAGCAGAAGTCCAACTCTTTCTTGAGCGCATGTAGTCATGCTGTTCTTTAGATACAGCTCTGTGTCTCTGCTCTAGGCGACAAAATTCCACCGGAGACCATGTGCAGAGGGCTCCTGTTGAATGTAACTGGCACTTTGGTAAGGCCAATTGTTAGCTGTCTCCCACTCCAGAAATATAGCAGAGTGTGCGGAAAGTCAGAGATAGGTCGACCCACCTTGTTTTCTGCTGATGAACAATAATGAATTTTTCAGAAAGTCTCAAAGCTGTGTCTACATTTTAATATAAAGGGGAACAATAGTGGCACACTTCCAGGCTTCTTCAGCTTCGTATGGAGTTGATAATGCAAGTTCAGAAGAATCAATTGCAGGTTATGGGAGTAACGCCTGTTAAAAAAATTGCTGTACTAGCAGAGATTCAGACTGGCGGAAAAGAAAACTTGCAATAATGAAGCCATGCTGCCATCTGGTGGTCATGTTTAGGACTGCAGAAACACACTAGTAATTCAAAAGACTGTTAGCTGGTCATTTATGTGAACATGAGAATCTGCCTTATGCTGCATCAGAGACCATTGGTCCATCTAGTTTAGTATTGTTAGCTCAGGCTGCCACCTACTCCCTAGGGTTTCTGGTGAGGGTCTTTCCCAGCCCTACCTGGAGATGCCAGGACTTGAACTCGGGACCTCCTTCAGGCAACACATCTCCATTCAAGGTGCTGTTTTTAACCTTGGAGGTCCTGATCAGCTCTGGGGCCAGGTAACCTGAAGGACTGGCTTCTCACCCCTTACTCAATCTACACCTCAAGGCCTGTGCCTAATGTCTCTGCCAAATGTGATCCGGTGGTACTGTACTCAGAGCAGAGCCTTTTTAGTGATGGCGCCAACTTTATGGAATGCCTTCTGCTGAAAATCTCCTCATGCTTCTTTGCTCCACTTCAGGTATCCACTATGACAGCTATTAATTGATAGGGGTTATTGGTTGTTATTAAACCTTAGACAATGTCTCTAGTAATTCTTTTTCTCAGTAAAAGCCATTACTGTTTTCAACCTTTTTCTTAATGGTTTAAGTCTAAATGTGTTACTTCTGTTCCAGCCTCATGATATGAATTTTAGGTGCCATATTCGAGCTGTCCTATATCCGATTGACGCAGTGGGATCGGAACAGCTCAACATGGGTAAAATGTGGGCGTACCCTATATTTATACAATGGCACCCCCACACACCAGATTGGCTCCTCCCATTTGTACATAGGAAATACCAACTGAGGAACTCTTACTTTTGGGAAAGTTTGTCATATAGGGAGACACTCAAAGTACAAGACCTAGACCTAAAGAGTGTTCGATATGAGTATGTTATTTTCCTTTTTCTCTGTCAGTCACTTGCTTACAATATCTGGACAAGCAGACAGCTCATACAGATATAGGGAAATAAATTACAATCTACACTTGAGCTCAGTTTTTCCCTCAGGGTAATGGCCACCTTGGGCTCCCTTCGACACCTGGACCTTGTTACAGTGGACAATTTCCCTCCTCCCTACCATACTGCTTCTCTGTTCTAAATTGGCCTTCCTAAAGCCAATTCCTATTAGAATTAGGTAATTATGTACTAATGTAACATGTAGTTATGTAGGCCCTGAGGGACTAACCTATCTTCAATTTTCATTCCCACAAAAAAGGAAGAGTATTTCTGAGTCCAGACAGGAGCTATGGTCAAAACCAGAATGAACAGATACTATGGCCATTGCTGGTGCCATGTAGATTACTCAGAAGGTGCCAAATTAAATTGGTCCAGGTTTTGTGTGTGCATGTGCATGTGCATGTACACACACACACACACACACACACACACACACACACACACACACACAGCTCTTGCCTCTGGAGAACCTCCAGCAAAAACTCTCATAGCAATGGGAATGTGGGGCTCCTCAGCCCCTAGCCCAAGTTGGAGGGGGGCTCCTCCCATGGAAAGGGGCTCCTCCCAGTACTCACTTGCTGGGCATGTGGGTCATCCCTCTCCATTCACCTGGGAAGAATCCTGCTGTCTCTTCTGGAGAGTTTTACCCTGTTGCTTCAAATTGGCTTCGGGAGAGGAGGGGGTTATACACAGCACCTGCTTCATCCTCCTCTCCACAGAACTACCCCCTCAGGTTCCAGCCTTCTCCAGTGGCTGTGGAGACAGAACCCTAAGCCTTGCATCCTGATTCCACTGCCTCATCACTGTCACTGACTTTATACTGGGGCCTGCCTTATGGGCAGGTGCAGCCACACCCCTTTTCAGCCCAGAATCCACCTCCCTTGTGTCCCTGACACCCCAGCAACCAAGAAGTTTACTTGGAAGAGGTAGAAGTAGTTGCAGGACCTACATGGGCCCCACCTACTTGCTGCGGTGCTCGCTGTGTGGTTAGTCACTAGTTTGGTAGCAGTGTGCTACTAGATTATCTGGGTGACCATGGCAAAGGGCTTACCGACTGTGAACGGGCTGGCAGGTACTCTCTCAAGGGGCTTGGTGGGCACCACGATGGGAGCAGCAATCCTGCTCTAGCAAAGGGGCATGAATTTGTAAGGTGAAATTCAACGAGCTGATAACTGTAGCGATTATCCCCTTCCACAGTGAAGGTTTCCACCTTACACCCTCAGATTGGAAGACCTGATCCTGCAGCAAGGAACATCTGCAATTACTATATGTGTGTGCGGGGGGGGGGGACGGGTGACCCATGGATTCGACATCCGTAGATTTACTTCTCTGCGGATGCTGATTCCCCCAGTACCCCCCCCACGTGCACACATGCAGGGGTGGGCAGGGGGCCCTCAGAAAGCCATGGAGGGTTTTTTGCCCCTATCCGCAGTTTTCCTGTATCCAGCGGCTGGTACATATCCCCCACAGATACAGGTTTGGAAAACTACTTCAGAACCTCAGATTCTTTTTTTCTTTTCATGCTCATCATGTGCTTGTCAAATGATTTGGTTTTATTCATTCTGATCCATCACCTCTTGCAGGAAAGAGACAATTGCCGCCCCTGAAACCTATACATTTTCACTGTATTGTGTTAAGTATCTCTTAAATCTGAGCAATTAACACCATCAGCCGCAAGCATTCCCACAGACATCCATCTTTAGGCTTCCCAGTGGATGACATCTCTGTTAGTTACTGTTAATTGACCTCTAATTCTGAAAGCTTCTTGGGATATGGCGAAATAAACCCATTCTTTTCTCCTTTTTTTTTTTGGCTAATAGCTGGGACCAACACTCACAAAACTTCAAAGAGACCTGTAAGTAAAGATTTTTTCATCAGTAGAGCTGTGCGCCTTAGTTCTAATCTTTCATGCTTTCTGACGCAAAGACATCAAACGAGTCCAAAGAGAATTGCCGTACGACAAAGCGAGCTGGTGTTTTCTCTCCCCCTCTCATGCTTGCGCTCTGTAAACTGTACGCTTAGCAACAGTCCGCACAATTAAAATGAGGAAACGATTATTTACATAAGTTATAGTTTAATAAACATGGACATTGCCCCCCTTTTCCTGTTACAAAAACTGAGGATTCTACAGTTCAAAAGTAATATCCAAAGCTCTAGGGACTGCTGGAAGAAAATGAAAAAGAATTAGAAAGTGTCTTCTGTATAAGTCTTCAAAGCAAAGGCAGTCAATTTATGTTTCATTCTTACTTACGGAAACGTACTTTGCATATTTCATTGTTTCTGTCATCTTCCTTGTTACAATCCATCCAAGGAGTTCTCAAAGAACATTAAGTCCTACAAATAAATAAACAAACTGTGAATGATGAGGAAGATACAAGAAGGCAACAATTAATATCAAAAGGCTGACTTGTAGGCTTTTTATATACCAATGTCTTTTTATTATTATAGTGGTTCGTGTGTTTGATGCCTTTAAGTAAAGAAGATTTCTGTGTCGGGAGTAGCAGGAGAGCTGTAGGCATCAGGAAAGTTTTATTTTTAACCTTGTTGGTCAAAAGTGATGGATTAAAAACTGAATCGTTTTTCTAATTTATGCCACAGCACTTAAAAAAGATGTACTATCTAAGAAGAGCTTTGTATGTCTTACCAACATGGCTGACCAACCAGCAGTACTGTAGTTTGAAATCATTACATGGCACATTTCTGTGATGCTTGAATAGCACATGAAATGTACTGAACAAGGAGAAGCTACAGTCTCATTTGAGATAATGCTGCCTGGCTTTATCAACTCTGAAACAATCCGCAGTTGTGCTTTATTCTTTACTCTGTGAACTACCACCTTTTAAAAATGTCAGCGTCACATTGACCTACTGGGAAGATGTCTAGCTCGCCCAGTCCAATAAAATATTGGGGTTTACCCCTAATTCTGAACATGTAAGGAAGGACTACCATCATTCTAAATCAACATGACAACTCTTGGGGATTCTCCAGCTGGTCATGCCCATCATCCTAGAGACAGTAGAAAACACCTTCCAATAGTACACTCCAATCCCAACACCCCATATGGCAATGCAGTGGTGCAAATGTGGCAGCCGCTGTATCTCTTGGGGGAGTTTTGGCCTCTGGAGGCCTCCTTGGGGCAAGAGAACATTTACTCCCTTGCCCCAGGGAAGGCTCCTGTCGGCCTGGTGGGTCTACTTGGACCTGAGCCAGTGATACCACTGGAGCAAGACCACATGGACCTGTGAAGACAGATTTGGCCTGGGAAGGGGGTTAGGATTCAGTGGATGCCACTGCCGCTGAACCCACCCCCATCCTGGGCCCGATCCACTCTTCTCCCCACCCTGTTGCATCCCCTCCTCACCTTTCTCCAACCCCATGTGCCCACTCATTGGCGCTGGTGGTCATCTCTGGTCTGCTGGCAAGTGGACCCAGCTGCTCACTACTTGTGGCAGAGCATGTTACCGCACCAGAACACTCAGAGGCTAAACTAGACTGGAGCGGAGGCAAGTAGTTCTGCAAGACTCCGTTATAACAGAGTCAGCGGCCCCTCCCCCTTGCTGTTGGACCCATTCTGGTGGCAAAGGCAACACGCAGGACACTCCCCTGTTGCTACTGGAATGGCTCCAATAGCAAAGGGGAGGGGCCACTGACTCCAGTGTAACGGAGTCTTGCAGAACTACTTGCCTCTGCTCCAGTCTAGTTTCGCCTCTGAGAACGCTTGTTCCAGCAGCATAACAAAGTGCTAGGGTTGGACCGTTAGTCTACTTAAGAGGAGGATTGTGACTGATGAATAATGTCTATGATTTGTCAAAATCTGTTCCAAACAGGATGACGATTGGGCAAGATTAATGATGTATCATGTGCATTCAGTACAGAAGTACATCTGCTGCTTCCCAACACAGTACTTGTCTTTTGAGTCATCTCCACCAAGAGCATAGCATATGAGGGGCATATGATTATCGACTTCTAGGGAAGGGGCAATACCTTCATAATTGCCTAGCAGTGGACTAATGCCCCCCCCATCTAAGATGTCAGCTGTACCAAGCAGTTTCTAGTGTCAGTGAACTACAAAGGGCTTTCACCCTCTCCCTTCTCAACTCACCACAAGCAAAACAGAAGACTTTAGGTTATGGCCGACTAAGGACATGGATAGACCTGAGTATCTATGAAGAAATCCACATCTGCCCCTTCATGCTTGCTCCTAGAATCCAGGGCAAGACTAGATTCCAATCCTATAAAGGGATGGATGGGGGAAGGATACCCCACGAACACTGTGAATAGACTTTAATATAACAAGCTCCAGTTAACATTACAGGAGACCAAACTGAGAGCAAACAAGTGTGTGTACATGCATGTCAGGATCAGCCTTAACTGGACCCTAGGCCTATCTATGTATTTTATTCGCTATTCTCAGTATATAAAAATATTTTACTGTAGGCTTTCTGTAAGTTCAGGCTGTGTGACTGTGTGTGTGTGTGTGTGTGTGTGTGTGTGTGTGTGTGTGTGTGTGTGGGCATAAATTAAGAAAAAATAAATATAAATATCCCTTTCATATCCACATAATACATACTAAAGACCCTCACTGGCCTAATTTCACCACTTCATACTTATGGCACAGCCATCAGGAACTCTTCAAAACCTACTCGTCCTGCTCTCCAATGCCAGTGAAATAGTGTTGGACTTGTTAATAGAGCTCACAGCCCAATCCTATTCAGCACCAGTGCAGCATGGGCACCAAGCCCATGCTGTATCCTGTGCTGGAGAGGAGCAGGCTGGGGGTCACCTTGGAGTAAGGGGCCATTTGGCCCCTTACCTCGAGTAATGCCCCAGCCTCCGCCATGGGGCTACTCTGGTCAGCACCACCTGACAGTGCTAAACCGAGAAGCCCTGTGTTGGGCCTGGAGACCTGGGAGGGAGGATAGGATATGGCATCCACCAAGGATGCTGATTCCCCCCCCCCCCGGGCCAATCCACCCCCTCTCCACCCCCTGCCTCATTATGCCCCCTCTCCTCCTTCCCTCCCCCAGTGCTGCTCGGTGCGGGACTTACCAGCTCCACGGCGCTGTCCCCTGGCAGGCAGCTCAGGACTCAGCACCAGTGCTGCCTATTCGCCGTGTGCTACAAAGGTGCTTTACTGCACATTTGTGACATCCTAGGCTGGGACTGAGGCTGCAACACTGGCCCTGGACGAAGTTAGGATTGTGCTGTCAGTTTTAGGACTGGGTATTATTTTGTGCAGTTGTACATGTGACTAAAGCTGTCTCTGTGCATCCTCTGTTTACACAAAAAGTTATCTAATTTGTATACTGAAGCATAGAATTACACATGTGAATTGGCTAGAATTACACATGTGAATTGAATTACACATGTGAATTGGAGAAGAAGATGTACATAAACCAGTATGGTACAGTAGTGAGTTGGGCTTGGAAATGGAAGCCCAGATTTAAGCCCTTTATCAGCCTAACTTGTTTCAAAAGTTTGTTGTAATTCTAAACTGTCTCCAGAACACCTTGGGCAAGGAATGGGTTGACTTTTTCTTGATTTGCATACTCACTAGGAGAAAGCAAGCACCAATCATTATAGCCTTGATCTTTACATCAAGATCTACAGGAAACTGAATACCAAAGTTGGCTGTATTCGTAAAGATGTTATTGACAAATCCAGACCAATACTTGGAAATCCTGCCAATTGTTGCTGTTTCATTCAGAGATTTTACCTGCAGAAAATCAAAATAACACATAAGGATGAAAAGAATCCAAGAGATGCTTTACTGCAATAGTGAAATAATTGGAAGTTTGGATACATGGGATTCATGGCGCAATCTACCGTAAACGTAGAGCGGCAGAGCTTTGTGCTTCTTGTTTAATGTTTGGGAGCCTCTCTAGTATGCAGGCTGCTTGTCTGCTCTGTGCTATAAGCCAGCATGCTGGCTTATAATGTTTTTGTAAAGAAAGAGATGTGCTTGCTTGGTGCCAGCGCTGGAAGCTTAACTATGGGAATAGGGGCATGGGGTGTGTGTGTGGGCCCCCGAACCGCGGATAAGTGAATCCACGGATACTGAATCTGCAGATATGCCCCCCTTTCCGTATTAACTCCAAATACATCTAAAGGCTCCCAATCATTATCTAAGGCAGCAACCCTATACATGCTTGTTGTTGTTGTTCAGTCGTTAAGTCGTGTCCAACCCTTCGTGATCCCATGAACCATATCCCGCCAGGCCTTCCTGTCCTCCACTATCTTCCTGAGTTCGCTCATTTTCATGTTCGTTGCATCGGTGATGCTGTCTAACCATATCATCCTTTGCCTTCCCCTTCTCCTTTTGCCTTCAATTTTTCCCAGCATCAGAGTCTTCTCCAGAGAGTCCTCTCTTCGCATTAGGTGGCCAAAATATATGAGTTTCAGCCTTAGTATCTGTCCTTCCAGGGAACAGTCAGGGTTGATTTCATTTAGGATTGACTGATTTGATCTCCTAGCAGTCCAAGGGACTCTCAGGAGTCTTCTCCAGCACCACAGTTCAAAAGCATCTATTCTTCGGCGCTCAGCCTTCCTTATGGTCCAACTCTCGCAACCATACATTGCTACTGGGAACACCATCGCCCTGACTATGCGAACTTTTGTTGGCATGGTGATATCTCTGCTTTTTATTATGCTGCCTAAGTTTGCCATAGCTTTCCTTCCAAGGAGTAAGCGTCTTTTAATTTCATGGCTGCTGTCTCCGTCTGCAGTGATCTTGGAGCCCAGAAAAGTAAAATCTGTTACTGCTTCCATTTCTGCCCCTTCTATTTGCCAGGAATTGATGGACCCAGATGCCATGATCTTAGTTTTATTAATGTTGAGTTTCAAGCCAACTTTTGCACTCTCCTCTTTCACCCTCATCAAGAGGCTCTTTAGTTCTTCTTCACTTTCTGCCATTAGGGTGGTATCGTCTGCATATCTGAGGTTGTTGATATTTCTCCCGGCAATCTTGATTCCGGCTTGCGATTCATTCAGCCCTGCATTTCTCATAATGTACTCTGCATATAAGTTAAATAGGCAGGGTGACAATATACAGCCTTGCCGTACTCCCTTCCCAATTTTGAACCAGTCGGTTGTTCCATGGCCGGTCCGAACTGTTGCTTCTTGACCCGCATACAGGTTTCTCAGGAGACAGGTAAGGTGGTCTGGTACCCCCATCTCTTTAAGAATTTGCCACAGTTTGTTGTGATCCACACAATCAAAGGCTTTTGCGTAGTCAATGAAGCAGAAGTAGGTGGTTTTTTGGAACTCTCGGGCTTTCTCCATGATCCAGCGCATGTTGGCAATTTGATCTCTAGTTCCTCTGCCTCTTCGAAACCCAGCTTGTACGTCCGGTAGTTCTCGGTCCACGTACTGCTGAAGCCTAGCTTGTAGGATTTTGAGCATAACCTTGCTAGCATGTGAAATGAGTGCAATTGTGCGATAGTTTGAGCACTCTTTGGCACTGCCCTTCTTTGGAATTGGAACGTAAACTGATCTTTTCCAATCCTTTGGCCACTGCTGAGTTTTCCAAATTTGTTGGCATATTGAGTGCAGCACTTTCACAGCATCATCATTTAGGATTTTAAGTAGCTCAGCTGGGATATTATCATCTCCACTAGCTTTGTTGTTAGTGATGCTACCTAAGGCCCACTTGACTTCACTCTCTAGGATGTCCGGCTCTGGGTCATACAGCTATGACTCTGGCTCAAGGAGCTATACATGCTTACCTGGTAGTAACTCCCATTGATAGTGCTTACTTCTGAGTAGAGATTACACTGTAATGGAAACTTTCTGAAAATGTCTTCATATAGACAGCATTAAGGATTTTGGCTTGGGTGTTTTGCTCTCAAAATATTGCATGCTAGTAGCGTAAATTGGTTTTGTTGAGGGACATCAACTTTATTTATTCTACATCTTTCATGTTGCCTGACAACATTCAGTGTAGAAACACCGAAAAATCAAATGCCAAGTAGTGCTATCAAAAAATACCTCAAAATCAACATCTCCAAAACAACCGCATGTTGCACAGGGGCCAATTATCTTCAACACATCTTCATTGCTCTCGTTCCTGATAGTGAATTTAGGCAGAACAGGGTCCCATTTTTGCACAACATAGCCGACTGTGGTCCCAGGAGGAGACTGGACTTCTAGCTATTGGATAATCAAAGAATGTGGTCAACTAACACGTACCTTACAAAGATAATTACTATGGGCTTTCACCCCCCCCCCCACATCTGCATTGCAAAATAACATTGTAAGCATATTTACAGCACAATCCTATGCATGTTTACTCAGAAGTAAGTCTCACTGTATCTAATGGGGCTTATTCCCAGGTAGGTGCATACAGGATTGCACTGTCGGGTTAGTTATTATCTCTAACACAATAATTATCTGTGTCATATGAAGTAGGAGGAACTGTACATACCTTCCTCACCCTTTATTATCTCCTCTTATTCACTGGCGTCGCTGGAGGTGGGGCGGAAAGCTAAGTTCTGCAGCTTTCCGCCCCACCGTTACTCTCCGATACGAGGCGCCCACACCCCGCCCCCTTGTCATAGGAGCCCGTCAGCGGAGAGAAAGCAATGTGCAGGAGAGTGCCTGTGCGTTGCTTTCTCTCCGCTGACGGGCTCCTATGACAAGGGGGCGGGGCGCCTCGTACCGGAGAGTAATGGCGGGGCGGAAAGCTGCAGAACTTAGCTTTCCTCCCCACCTCCAGAAACGCCAGTGCTCTTATTGTCTGTAAGAATATACAAAGCTGCCTTCTGCAGAGTCAATGATCAGTCCATCTAGGTCAGTATTGTCTACACTGTCCCAGTCAGTTCTCCAGGGTTTCAGACCCTGGTCTTTTTCAGTCCTACATTTGGAGATGCCAAGATCGAACACGGAATCTTCTGTCTGGAAGGTATGTGCTCCACCCCTGCCCTATGGCCCCAGGACTGTCCCCAAATCTCCTGGCACTGGTGGCATTTCAAATGCTGCCTTTCCCTTACCTGTTGATTTGCCAGCCTCTGCTTCTCCCACTCCAAGGGAGAGGGTGATGGAAACATGGAGGAGATGCTCTAGCCCACCATTCGCTTCTCCTCCACACTTCCTCTTCTACTCCGTTCCCCTGTTCCTTTTCCAGTCCAAGGAGTTGGAGGAGGAAGAGGAGGAGCAGTGGAGGCAAGTGGGCACTCCCACATCTGGTGCTTGAGGTGACTGTGTCCATTGGCTTCATGCAGTGTTTCCTAAACTTTTTTGACCCACGTCTCGCTTGACCATTTGCAACCATTGGCCGCGGCTCCTCATTACATTATGTTGATGCCTGCCAATTGGCATTGCCCTGTTTCCGAGAGGATTCCTTGGCACTCCGCAGCTCCCCTGGCTGGTCTCTACAGCTCCCCTGGGAGCCACGCCTCCCACTTTGGGAACCACTGGCTTCATGGATGGTCTGGCCCTGTATGGAACCTTTTCAGTGGCACGGTCCTTGAGGCAGGCTCTAGACTCTTTTACTGATGATATGCACCATGCCTATTGCTAGGTAAGTGATTTTATATATGTAAATGTTGCTACTGTAACTATGGCTGGTGGTAATTACCATTGCTCCCCTATTATTAAAATGGATGTGCCCCCAGTACTGGATGCCACGATAGGGGAAGGGGCAGGGTTGGAGAGGGCCACTACAAATGGGAAGAAACTACAAAGTATTTTAAAGGATTGTAATAGGCAAAGCTGTTTAACAAAGCTCTGTTCCACAACACACACACACACACACACACACACACACACAAAATCCTGGCAGGAACTGAGGACTGCTCCTGTGCCCTACTCTCATGCTTCCAGCAAACACTGGTAGAAGAAAGCCATGAACAAGATGTCTTACCTACCAGAGCTGGAAGTCAGGCTGGAGCCTAACTGGGAGAAACTGGGCTCAGAATGCCCACCAAAGGATCCTTTAACCTCAGAGAATGCACACTCTCATGTGCTCCTCATTTGACCCCAATTTCCCCTCCAAAAGGAACACTGCCTTTTCACAGTTTAATTTAGTAGTACCTCCCATAACACTGTTTTCTTTAGTGCTGTTTCACGACAGTGCTCTTCATCCTGGGTGTGATTGACAGTTATTGCAACCAATGAGAACAGTTAATTCTGGGTAGAGTGGGCCAATCAGTGTCAGCTTCTTGCATAATTGGCAATGCTGTTTCCCACAGTGCTGTTTCACACAGCGTTTGACTTTTGGGGAAAGTATTGCTGGCGCTAATGCAGAGATTGTTGTACCATGTGGGGGAGAAATTGGTCTCAGAAAAAATATGCCTTCATGCAATCATTCCCCAAGACTAACTCTTCTCCAGTAGGATCCTTTAAACTGCAAAGGAGTGTGTGTTCTGGTAGTTTAAAGGACTGTGGGATAAATGGGATTTGAAATGTGCACTAAAGTGCAGGAGATGTGATCTATCTTGCATTGCATTGCTTTCAGGGCTTGCATACACATTCAAATGTGAAATCTCATCCACATCTGAGCACCAAAATACATGAACAGTACATTTGTTAATAACTGATGAAAGAGATTGTTAGGATTTACTAACCTCTTGTAGGTAACATGGAAACCAACAGCTATTGCATCTTAAAGGTCTATTCACGGTAATCACCTCTCGATCAGCATTGTCTGTAATCCTTATGGTGAAAGACCGCAAGGGTGAGCAGAAGTTACGATCAAAGCAGCCATTTTCCTCCACTGCAAAGTAAACTCTTTGTCCCAAGCAGTTTTTTATCTCATATTTGCTGCAGGTCTCAGTCCCAAGTACAACTAAATAAGGCCAAACATACAGAAATGTATTTAGTGTCCTTATAATCGGTTAGGGCTCAATCCTATCCTTCCCCCCCCCCACTGGTGCAGTTGTGCAAAAAAGAGCATGCTGTATCCAGCAAGTGGGGGGGGCAGATTGGGAGGCTTCAAAGGGGATTTAAACCACTTACATCTCTATAAGCCTCCCGCTCTGCCGTGGGTCTCCTCGGACCTGTGCCAGCTCTGTAGCTGGCGCAAGTCTGAGGAGAGAAAGGGGGCGGTGAGGCTGCAAAATGAAGGGATAGGATCTGGGACGTGCCATTGGTGCTGGATCCACCACCTTCCTCAGCCTCCCCGCCCCTCCCCACCCTGTTTTGCCCCCTCCCCACCCCATTTTGCCCCCACCCCCACCGCTGCCTTACCTGCTCCAGCAGATGCAATGAGGTTCGGCAACGTTCGGGGAGCGCTGCCACCTCTTGCGGCAGCTCTCCCCAAATGGCCACCATTTTGCAATGGCCATTTTGTGACAGCAGAACTCTGGTTTGCTGTTGCAAAGTGCTCTGGCCGGCAGCCCAGTCCGGCATAGGATTGGGCTGTAAGAGAGGTCTTTCATGAACTTTTGGATTCATTTCTATAGGTGAACTTATATCCTAGGTCTACTTCCTTCTGGATTAGTCTTATAAAATACTATCATTTAATGGTTTTATAGGCTGTTAGCACAACTGGGGCACAGACTAGCTGATGTTAAGAACTTCCAAGTCCCATTCATTTCAGAGAGGGAGTAAAGCATGTGGTAAACTTTCTCCTATTGAAATAAAATCTTTTCCCCTTGGGTGGGCCTATTAATTGCCAACATTGGGTCACAGCAAGTCTTTCCTTTTTATAACCATTGGTTGAACTTCATACCTTCAAGAAGCTCTACTTGCTGGTGTATAATTAGCTGGTCCAACTGTTCAGAAAAGAAAAGAAATATGACAGTATAAGGATTGTGGAAAGCTGAAGAAATGTAGAGACATTCACTTTGCTACTAAACAGGAGTGTTTTGCATAGTATAGCAGAAGGAACCCAAAGGAGGTCTGGTCCAATCTACCTTGTGCTGGGAGACATAGGATCAGCATGAAAAAAATGGTCAGAAGTCCTTATAAGGCAAAAGTACATTTTGCCAAAGGATATGCAAGACCGAAAAATTATGCCAGTGGACCATGGCATATGCTGCTTGGGAGGGGAAATGACCCCAACTTAATGTGATTTTTTTTTTCTCAGATTCTGACAAAGTGGTCAGTTTCTACCCTGAGCATGCAAATAGTGCTAATCCTGCGCAACTTTCTGTGGCCGGCCATGGAATCCTGAGCCCATTCCTGGGCCACACCAGCGTGGCCAGGGAACACCTCGGGAGAAGGGGGCGTTCGTCCCCTTTCCCGAGTGTAGTGTTGCCTAGGGCCTATGGGCCTCCTCGGATGTACACCAGCTCTGAAGCTGACGTACATCTGCGGTGGCGGGGGTAAGGCCAAACCAGGCCGGGAAAGGGCCGCAGATATCGACGGAGCATGCCACCAATATCTCCACCCTCTCCCGGCCTGGTTCGGCCAGTGGCCCCCCTCCCTCCATGCCCCTGCCCACCCTCCCCCCGCCCCTACACCAACCGATGCAGGACTTACCTCCGCCGGTGGGTGCAGGGTCTGGAGGGTGGCGGAGTAAGGGCTGCCATCCTTTGTGCTAGTTGCCCTTACTCCAAAGTTGTCACAAATGCGCTTTGCGGCACGTTTGCAACACTTTAGAGCAGCGGAGCAATTTTCACAATTTTTAGATTGTGAGCCCTTTTGGGACAGGGAGCCATTTAATCATTTGATTTTGTCTGTAAACCGGCTTGTGAACTTTTTGTTGAAAAGCAGTATATAAATACTGTTGTTTAATAATAATAATAATAATAATAATAATAATAATAATAATAATAATAATAATAATAATACAAAGTTAGAGAGGATCAGGCTGAAAGTCCATTAATTATACAAGCCCTAGCTGGAGGTTGGAGAAGGTCACCACTGGGAAAACTAACTTTGAGAAAGACAAGGTGTGTGGCAGTGATGCCTTACAAACGAGTTATTTCTGAATTTGGTTTGAAAGGGAGGTAAATACATTCTCTCATGCTCATCGATTGAAATGGCTCGTCAAACATCCAGAACATCTAGCAATCAAAGCAAAATTGTGGCTTGAAGAAGCAATTGGTTGTATGTCCACTATGCAGAAATTCAGTGTTCAAGAGAAAACTACATTAAAATCAGAAACACAACTACTGTACATAGAATAGAAATGCAACTCCCGTTCCCATCGTGCCTTTGGCATGATCACATTTGACAGTGTCTGAGTCAGTCTCTTTGATTCTTTGGAATATCTCTCTCTATTTCAGGATCCAGAACAGACAGGAAAAATTGGGGCAAACTCCGTGTGCAGCTCTAAAACTTGCTTTCTGAAGCAGCTCTGCCCTTGTTGTTGTAAGGTTTTCTATTAATAATTTTTCATGGAGTATTTGGAAGTGTTTGATCAGATATGATATTCCCAGGCAAGAACCCTTAGATCTAAGTACAGTGATGGTGTGACAAGAGTTCTAAGGCTTCATAATTTAGGTTTGATTTCACCAGAGTTAGGTCCAGCTATAAATCAAAAGTTTTGCTTTTTTAGAAAACCTCAAAGCTGGCTTCTTTAAATCTACAAATCTGAGCCTGTAGAAGAAGATCAGATGGAATGAGTGAGTCCTTTGCAAGAATAGCTAGACAATCACCAACATACGTAAGAAGACCAGTTCATTAGAAATCCTTGCTCTTCTCCCAAACATGCAATCAGAATCATGGATAATTGTGCAAAGCATTATAAAATGTCTTCCATGTCCCTGTTGGTGCCACAGTAATCTTCACCCACTATGCTGTACTTAAAAAATCCACATCATTCAGCCAAATAATGCTGTTTGAACATCTCAGCAAATCAAATTAACTCTCTGCTGGCTAATACAAGGGCACAAACCAACAGAGTTAAATGCACGAGACAATGGATTTATTGCACAATCCTATGCATGCCTATTCAGAAGTAACTCCCACTGAGTTCAGTAGGACTTACTCCCAGGTAAACTTGTATAGGATTACAGCCTTAACCACGTCAAAATCTGTGTTGGATTCTGACCATAGGCTAATTCCATGTTGTTTGTTGGAGGCATCTAACTTCTCAAGGCATCCATCATGCTGTTACTTGAAATCCTTTTAAAATGCATTGATTTTAGAGTCTGCAGTGTACTGTTCAAATAACACTGGAGAACAACCCTTTGATTTCAATCTGAAAGTTTGTCTGTCTGACCTGCTGTTGTGTAAAATGTGTGGAGTGCTACCCTATATCATCAAAGCCTTGCTAAGATCAAATCAAGCCCAGTACAGTACCACATGCACACCAGTCTCTGTCTAAAATCAAAATGTCACATCTATTATTAGGTGTAAGCTAATTGCATGTTGATGACAGGTTTACAGCAAAACAACAACAACACATCAAACTCTTCCAAACACAATCCATGTTCCAAGTCTAGCGATACAATCAAGATGCATTTTCACATCGGCCCTGCTAGGAAACTCACCGAACAGTAACCTTTGGGAGGCGAGTAGGCGACAGCCTGCCAGGAACTCCTATTGCACCATCTTTAACATCAAGCATGTTAATCAGAAAACAAATTATACAGAAGACGATGTCCAAGAAGATTGGCCTATATTCCACCTTTCATCATGGAATTCAGGGTGGCATATACTGTACGGCTTTCCCAGGCGGCCACCTATGCAAAGCACTGCCTGGACCTAGATCTGCTTAGCTTCAGCAACATGGTCATGCTCTGGGTTCAGTTGTTGGTCTCGGATTCTTTGCCTTTTCTTGGCAGCTGAGTTCTTGAAAGTGGTCCACAACTACTTAGTAACTGGTGGTAGCCAGCAGTACCATTCATAGATCAGAAGTTTTTGGCTTTCATGGAAAAAGTAAAATTTTGGAAGCGTAGGGTGCAGCGGCTCATCCTAACACGTGAAGTAGGAGAAGGCCCTTCTTTCATCACTCACTGAAGAAAAGGGACATATGGGATGGGAAATGTTACACCACCAGTCTATCCCCTGGAGAAAGCAATATGTGTCACTTGGTTTATCCACTGCAATACCGTTTGCACATTGTCTTGATGTGTGGCATCCCTAAGGAGTTTGTGAAGGCATTTCAGAACTACTCCAAGAAAAAAAGGGGGGCACCATATGGCATTGCTCTGTATTGCTGAGAAAAAAAGTGTTATAAAAATGGGTAGTAAATGATAAGGGAAGAAAGATAAACTAGGGTGATCCCACAATGAAAGGAAATAAATGAGTGAATCTATTGTACAGAATCACAGGTGATAACAGCATGGCAAATCATTTCAGTAAAGGTAGAAGAAGCAGGAAGACAGGCCTTTTGAAAACATCTACTTAACTATAACCTTAGCATTAGTATTTGGAAAGACAACAGGACCTGGTTTAGGTATTCCAGACCCGGAGGCAAAGTGGCAAGAGGTTGGGCTTGCTTCCAGACAATGGATGTTTCTGAAGGCTTAGATTGATTGAGAGGCTCTGGAGAACCAGGAAGAGGCTCTTGTGTGGTTGTATGCGTTTGGCTGGGAGTATCTGCAGGAAACAGAGTTAACAAATCATTGATGAAAATATGTGGTGTCAATGACAATCAATATTATAGGATTATATGTGTAATGCAGAGTCTGATCCTGTGCATATTCACTCTGAATTAAGCCCCACTGAATTTTATGGGACCTACTGACATAGGACTTGACACAGGACTTCAGCTGGAGTGTATTATTTTGCAAAGTTTCCTCTCTGGGCTGATTTCACATGGCATGATGGTGGAATTACACACATGTTTAGAGTGGACACTGTCACTGTGTTACATCCCTCGAATCGTCATAACCATCTGGAAAGATATAAGGTAGCATCAGTCTCATAGGGCTGGATCCTAATGTGAATTGTTGAGTATAGGAAAGCACTAGCTTAAGATCTAAACTAGTAGTCAAGGGCAAAATTGCATGACCCATATGCAAGTGTAGGTGTGATTTAGGATCAGAACTTTAGGATGAGAGGCTTTTTTGTTTGTTTTTAGAGGAGCAATTACAGAAGGAAAACTATTTGTTTCTTTTCTTGTCTCTCGGGAATTCTATGTCCTTCACCCATAATCAACAGGTTTTTGTTTCAGTTTTTTAAATCCAGAATAACCCAGTGCATTTATTTCTTGCAAAGTGCATGAATCTTTTCATTTTGATTTCAGCACATACAAGTTTATCTGACAATTATCAATACTGAAAGCAAAATGGCCAAAATGTAAAGAAGCACTGAGGGCAGCCTAGACATGTGCATCATTGTGCAACATGACCAGATGGGTGGGGTAGGGGTTTTTTTTGTACAAACAGCAAGAAGGAGGGACCACCACTGTGGTCTTCATCCCGATCCAGGGCCCTGCATGCCATTTTTTAAAAATAAAATAAAAAAAAACTTTAATTGAACACAATGAAAAAAAAATGTTTTCATCTAAACATAGCATGTAAGGGGCACAACTGGGATCAAAACTACGATGGGGGCGAAGTGGTAAGCCACCCAGTCTAGCCAGAGACGTCGCTCCAGTAGGGGCCGTACCGTAAGTTGCGCCCTGTCCTAGTCTCGTTTACAAGCCGGCAGGAGGTTGCCCCGCCCCCTTGCCGTCGGAGCCATTCCATGCGGAGAAAGCAGCAGGCAGGAAGTCTGCAACTTAGGGAGTCAGGGACGGGACACAACTTACGGTACGGCCCCCACTGGAGCGATGCCTCTGACTCTAGCATATCTCTGTCCTTGTATTCTGGGACAGAGCTGTGGATGGGGCCATCCCCACTCTCTATCTCCAGACACTGTTGCCAGGTGTCCTTGCAATATATAGGCTCCCCTCTCTTCCTCTACTCAATAAATTATAAGTATTTCTCTACTCAATAAATAATGGCGAATTGATCAATAAGTAGGAATTTCCTTCTTCCTCTACCATGTGACAAAATGAGTTCTCATGCTTTCCTTTCCAGAATTTCATTCCTACCCACATCCTTCCACGACAGGGATGCAAGTCCACGGCTCCACCCTGCACAGCAATCTGCATAGCCCGTAAGAGTCAAAAACGACATGTTACGTGGAATGGTGTTTTTTGTTATTCCTGTTTAAAACTGCAGCCAGAGATGTGTGAAATGGGGCAGAACCATGGTCGGGGGTAGTGGCTTTTTGGAGTTCCACAGTTCTGATCCTAAGAACATAAGAAGAGCCCTGCTGGATCAGGCCAAGGGTCCATCTAGTCCAGCTTCCTGTATCCCACAGTGGCCCCACCAGATGCCTCAGGGAACACACAACAAGATCCCTGGATCCTGATCGCACCCTCCATGTTTATAGTATATTTTTTCTCTATAAAACAGCACCCAGGGTGGGGTCACAATTGGTATCAGAACACTGATAGGATCACAGTCCTAAAGCCCCCTATCCTCAGCTGCTGTTTAAAATAACAAAGGGAAAGGCCCCCATTCCATGTGATGACTTCCCTCCCACTTCACTGCCTGTCCATCTCCCATCTCTCTCCTTTCATGTGAGAGGCAACCCAGGTGTCCAGAGCTCTCAGCTGATCCCTCCTGGACTGCAGTCTGCTCATTCCTGCTTTCTCGGGATTTTTAAAATGTCCTTCTAAGAGGTCAGGTACCCCATTTTGAGACACTTTGTGTGACAGTATATCTCTGGTAATTTCGGAGCAACCTTGATGTTGTTTATCTCCCCCCCCCCCATGGCTGTGGGTCTAAAAGGGACCTTTTGCATCATCTGAATGTGACTGTTTCTTCCAGAAATCTCATTTTAATCTTAATTTATCATTGCAGCCACAGCTTTCCATCAAAGTCCACAACCGGAGGAAGAAGGATGACTCCCTTTGAATTTTTATCTGGCTTTAAAAAATGTATAACTGGGTCGTAAATATTTCATATGCTCCCCTGCATCATTTTACCTCACCGAGTCAGTTCCCGGTGTTGCAGAAACTCGTGTTACATGAAATGCCGTAGAGTTTTACTGACCAAGCATTGGTGTCATTTTGGAAGAAAGAGAAAAAGACAGACAAACCGGAGTCTGCCTTGTCAGTCAGAGCAAGCTGCAGAAAATCAAGCAGCAGGTGCACTACATATTCATGCAAATTGAAGGTGTTTGGAAGAGCAGCATGTGCTGTTTGGGGGATACGATATGGAGGCCTGGAAGATCCAATTTCAGGAGCTTTCCACACCCTAAGATATACCATGTTCTAACTAAAAGGAACGATATGCTCTTCAAACCACTTGCTGTTTATTCAATGTGGATTTGTGAATCATGTTCCTTTGCTGCTGGAAAGACACTTTCCCACATAATTTTGCTAACTTTATTGATTCATTACACACTACTACTACCCCTGATCATTTCAACAGCACACTCAGTTTTGCAAACTTCTTTATCATGTACACTGAGGTTTCTCTTCACAACAGTCCTGCAAAGCAGGCCATGACCCCTTTTTACAGATAGGGAAGTGACCTTTTTCTACCTTAGAATTACATGTGATTCATGCACACCAAAGTGATAGTATATTTGGTGGTACACCAGGAACAGTGCCGTAACAGCTACTCAGCCATATTAAAGGAACATTGCATATCCATTTTTCTATGAGAAAAAAAAATAAGCTTGGGTGTGAACTTGTCAGCACTCTGACAGAACCCTCGTGCCAGATTTCAATACCTGTGCTGTGTAACTCAGTGGCGCTTGGGAGGTGTGAGAGAAGAATTTGCCTGTGTTTTTAAATGTGACATTTCTTTCTTTCTTTCTTTTTTTAAATATGAAGGATTTGCAATTGCCTGGAATTTTCACTTGCAATGAGAAGTTAGCTGCCTCAAACGAAGAAGAATACATGGCAAGAACTACCTGTCAGTCTGATTGCCTTCAATTGTCCTTCAGAAGCGTCTTAACGGGAATTTTGCCAACCGTGTTCGAAATGATTAGTACTTGCTGATGCAATATTGCTCAAGTGAAGAGCACTTGAAAGGATGCTGACCTTTTAATGGAAGCATGACCTTTCCATGTTTCCTATTGTGGAATAAATCGCATGCACGCACACGCGCGCACACACACACACACACACACACACACACAGAGGCAGGCAGGCGCAGATACACCAACATCACACATCTGAGAGGCAATGCAAGTTAAAGTTTCTGTATCATATTTGACATTCGGCTACAGATTTCCACCTCCATTCGCAGCATAAGGCAGAGCAGAAATTAGCATGTCTTGGAGTTGTCACTTTCCCATTTAATCAGATTGCTGATTGCTATACAGTCAGGGCGGTGTTATTTTCCCCCCCTCTTGGTAAACATCTTTTTATAGGTTATATATACTGTAATCACTTACCTTGAGAGGCCATGGAGCTGCCTGAGACTGAGTCACTTCTTCAAAGGAAGCCAGGTTAAAAGAAAAGGCTTTTCTTGTTGCAGCAAAGCATAAAAAAAGCACAGCATGCACGAAACTTCAGAAGGTGTCTGTCTACTTCATGTCAGGTTACAAAAGAACAGCAAGGAAATGCACCGCCGTTCTCATATTCCAGATTGCTGCATTTTATAGCTATGGACAACAGGGGGAGATAATGCTTGTAAACAAGAATATTCTTATAAATATAAATAAACTCACATTAAAGGCGTTTTGCACCTGTAAGAAAAACAAAGTTAAACAGGGCAATAAAGAGACTGCAGTTTGCTGGATCTACATTGGCTATTAAGGATATGAATTCCATCAAAGCTTTATATGGCATGTATTGTCGGCTCTCCAAGATCAACAGCCTGCACTGAGGGCATGCAATAAAGAAAGATGGTGATTTAGTGTCAAGGCAAAGCTAAACACCATGTTTTCTCCAGTGCAGAAGAATGAAACAGGTACGTGGTGTGGGAGGGTTTGTCCTACCGTCAACCTGCACTTGTCAAGGATGATTACTCCTTTATAGAATGGAATCCAGGAAGTCGTGCCACCCTCCCTGTACCTTGGCATGCAACAACTGCGTTGGAAATGGAATTGAGATACTGTACAAAGATCTGGCTACAGAATGGAGCCTACGTCATAAAGAGAAGGGTTACTCTAAAAGCACTGGGAGAGAATAACCTTGAACGGGCAGCTCATATTTCCACCACAAGTGCCCACGTTGCCATGGAGATGGTATTGGTGCGATTCGCACAAGCATGATTCACAGCTATTAAGTGACCACTAAAAGGGGCACTACAGGAAAAGACTCATGCAAAACTCAGCAGACTGACAGTCCATGCATTGTTCTTCACAGTTATCTACGCTCCTCTTGTGATGCTCCTTCAGCTTCCTATCCAGAGAATTACATGTCAATTCTACTCCCATTGCTATGGCATCCTGGGATGTCCCCACTGATCATTCATAGAGTTTGAGGTACGGAATTCATTGGGTCCGTGTTGCTCGGCCAGCACCCCCCTTATCCTACCCCCTTTTTACCTCAGGGACCAGGGGGATCTAGACACTGGAGGGGCACACTCCTCTTGCAACACCTCTTCCCAGAGGCTGAGGGAGGAGTTTCACAGTTTAACCTACCACATTGAATGCTTACGTCAATGAAATGTGGCTCTGAGTTCTGTGGAAGGACAGGATACACACGTAGTAACTAAAAGAGAGCACAACCCTTGCACCACATTTAAATCCTGGAGCATTAATATGTAGCTCTTATTTTGACCCTTTGCACAAGGTTGAGTGTTGCTGTCTGGGAAACAGTCGTTCTTTCATGCTTTATACCAGTTACAAAGCATAACAGATGTGTTGTTATCCCTAGAGTTAGAGATATGTATCTTCCTTATGCGGAAGCCTGTAATCTGGCCTCTTTCTTATTTGAGACATGTTATATGTCTCCTTTCAACGGCTCCATGATTTGTGTCTTCCCTATTGTAACCATCTACTGAAGACAAATCTCATAGCCCTCTGTGGGTAACTTGAGATGTTGATAAAGTGCATGAATACAGGACACAAGAGAGGCACACCTCCTCTATTCACACATATCATGAACAATGTGTAGCAGAGACTGTCAGGAAGCACATGTTCTGTTCTCACATTGTGAGGAGATGGTTTCCCCATGGGGGAGCTCCAGTGGCGTACTGGGGGGAAACACAGTGCAAAATGACACCCTCTGTGACATCACAAACCGGAAGTGACATCACCAGCCTGCCCCTGGGAACGGTGCCAGCAGCACAAAAAGGTACCTGTGGTGTGGGAGGGCTGGCTGGGAAAACCTTTCCCGCCACCACCCACCCGCAAGAACACTTCAGTGCCGCTTTGGAGCCCTCCAGGAGCCTCCAAAGTGGCGTGAAAACCTTGCTGCCAATGCAGCAGCTTTGACACCTCCCTCCTTGTTGCCCAGAGGCCCACTGCCCGATGCTTCTGGGGAGCTCAGTGGTGTAATGGTACATTTGAAGTGCAGGAGATCTCATGATATCCCCCATAGCCGCATCCAACTATTATAAAAAAAAAAAAAACCAACACTTTAAAACATTTTCATTAGAAGATTTTGTCTCCTGCCACTTATTCAAACCTAAACCCTTCCTCCTGACACCAGGGTTTCATCCACGCATTGAGACCCCTGAGCTCCGCCTGCCTAGCTGGCCCTGCGTGTGGAACAGGTAGCACTTCTGAGAACGCTACCTTTGGGGTCCTGGATTTGAGCTTCCTACCTAGCAACCTAAATTTGGCTTACAGGACTGCCTGGCTACATTTCCTCACGTCACTGGTGCCAACATGCACCACAACCGCTACCTCCTCTCCAGCACTCTCTACCAGCCTATCTAGAAGAGAGGTGATGTCCGCAACCTTTGCACCAGGCAGGCAAGTCACCATGCGGTCACAGACCCCCCCTCTCTATGTTCCCTATAGAGTCACCCACTACAAGAAGCCCCCTTCCCCCCCTCCCCAGAGGAGTATCCATAGTGCGACTGGATATGGGCCCATCACTTGAAGAAGGGGTCCCCACTGGGGGATTGTTTCCCTCTTTTCCAGAGCGACTTCCTCCAGCCCTGAGATTCCCTTCCCTGGCAGCTGAGAAGCTGCCCAACTGGGGGTGGGACGGTGCCTCCACATCCCTAGAAATCTCACCCTGGTCCCTCTCTACCTGTCTTCACATATACGCTAATGGGTTCTGAGTTGTCTGTGACGGATCAAGAGAGAGATCTTGGGGTCCTGGTGGACAGGTCGATGAAAGTGTCGACCCAGTGTGCGGCGGCTGTGAAGAAGGCCAATTCCATGCTCGGGATCATTAAAAAGGGGATTGAGAATAAAACGGCCAATATCATTATGCCTTTGTACAAATCGATGGTAAGGCCACATCTGGAGTATTGTGTCCAGTTCTGGTCACCATACCTCAAAAAGGA
Organism: Plestiodon gilberti rubricaudatus; assembly: GCA_026170595.1. Classification (NCBI taxonomy): domain Eukaryota; kingdom Metazoa; phylum Chordata; class Lepidosauria; order Squamata; family Scincidae; genus Plestiodon; species Plestiodon gilberti. The sequence continues at coordinate 27,215,165 of JANXHW010000003.1, read as the reverse complement.
TATAGCTGAATTGGAAAAGGTGCAGAAAAGAGCGACCAGAATGATTAGTGGGCTGGAGCACCTCCCTTACGAGGAAAGGCTACAGCGTCTGGGGCTTTTCAGCCTAGAAAAAAGGCGCCTGAGGGGGGACATGATTGAGACTTATAAAATTATGCATGGGATGGAGAGAGTGGATAGAGGGAAATTCTTCTCCCTCTCGCACAACACCAGAACCAGGGGACACGCACTAAAATTGAGTGGAGGGAGAGTTAGAACAGACAAAAGAAAATATTTCTTTACCCAGCGTGTGATTCATCTGTGGAACTCCTTGCCACAGGATGTGGTGATGGCACCTGGCCTAGATGCCTTTAAAAGGGGTTTGGACAAATTCATGGAGGAAAAGACCATCACAGGTTACAAGCCATAAGCAACCTCCTGGTTTTAGAAGTGGGTTTTCTCTGTGCCAGGTGCAAGGGAGTGGCGACTGGACACAGGTATCTTGTTGTCTCGTGTGCTCCCTGAGGCATCTGGTGGGGCCACTGTGTGACACAGGAAGCTGGACTAGATGGGCTTTTGGCCTGATCCAGCAGGGCTCTTCTTATGTTCTTATGTTCTTATGTCTCTGCTTCTCCAGGTCAGCAGCCATAGCTTCAAGGGAGCGAACACGTTCCCTGAGAGCCTGGAGCTCTTTGCACCGAGCACACACCCATGACTTATGCCCAAGAGGCAGATAATCATACATGTGACACTTGGTGCAAAACACTGGATAGCCCCCACCCCTCTGCTGGCTGTCTGACTGCATAGCTATTGTGTGTAAGGTATGGGTTTATCTACATTTGGGTGCCTTATTGTAGTAGGAGATCTCCTGCCTCAAGGGAAGTGTCGGGCAGTGTTTGGGGCCTGGCTTCCTCGCATCTGGAGTATTGTGTCCAGTTCTGGTCACCACACCTCAAAAAGGATATAGTTGAATTGGAAAAGGTGCAGAAAAGAGCGACCAGAATGATTCGTGGGCTGGAGAACCTCCCTTATGAGGAAAGGCTACAGCGTTTGGGGCTTTTCAGTATGGAAAAAAGGCGCCTGAGGGGGGACATGATTGAGACGTATAAAATTATGCATGGGATGGAGAGAGTGGAGAGAGGGAAATTCTTCTCCCTCTTGCACAACACCAGAACCAGGGGACATGCACTAAAATTGAGTGGAGGGAGAGTTAGAACGGACAAAAGAAAATATTTCTCCACCCAGCGTGTAATTTATCTGTGGAACTCCTTGCCACGGGATGTGGTGATGGCACCTGGCCTTGATGCCCTTAAAAGGGGTTTGGATAGATTCATGGAGGAAAAGACCATCACAGGGTACAAGCCATAAGCAACCTCCTGGTTTTAGAAGTACTGTACCAGGTTTTCTCTGTGCCAGGTGCAAGAGAGTGACAACAGGAAACAGGTTATCTTGTTGGCTGTGTGCTCTCAGAAGCATCTGGTGGAGCCACCCACTGTGAGATACAGGAAGCTGGACTAGATGGGCCTTTGGCCTGATCCAGCAGGGCTCTTCTTATGTTCTTATTCCTACTATGAAATTTACTGCACCATTTAACAATCTAACTCAAGTTCACTTCATCCCAAACTTTTTTTTTAAAAAAAATATGGCAACCCATTCTGAAATCTTGGGATGAAATTAGCTTGAACATCTTTAAAAGAGCTTAAAATGGGATTATATAAAATGGGGTTAAGAAAAACCCTAATAAAAATAAAAGGTGTCCTAGAATGCTGCTCAATGCATGTTTTTTCAGAAGTAAGTCTCACTGTGTTCAATAGGACTTACTCCCAGGTAAATTTGCATTGGATTGTAGTCAGACAAACCAGTCCTATGGGCCTTTTACAACACATATCTTTCAATACAGTACACTGTCATAGAAGGCATGGTGTGAAAAACATGCCACTGCTGGGCCAGTTGCAGCTATTGCCGCAAAGCAACAGCAACTCCTCACCCCTGGCGCTGTAGAGTCTGGGCTGTGTTGACTGTGGTAAGTCAGCAGCAGGGAGGAGGGCAGAGGGAGTTTGGTGCAAATGGCGCACTATTGGTGCAAATGGCACACTATTCAGAGTTGTCAAAGGGAACCAGTCGGCAGCTCTGTGCACCTGCCACTGTGAAGCCCAGCCCACGGTGACCCAGGTAAGTTGGCAGGGGAGGCTTGTCATGGGCAGGGAGGGGGAGGCTTGAAGGGGGTTCGGGCAGGGAGGGGGAGGGTAGGCAGTAGTTTGGGGAAAGGAGAGGGTGTATCCTGGTGGCAGCGACTTGTGCTAGGATCCTATCCCCGCTTTCCCAGTCTGTCCCGCTGCATGCTATGAACTGGGGGGGGGCAGCCATACCACTGCTTCTGTCTGGATCCTGGTGCTTCCACCGGTGGAATACGCATTCCACCAGCGGAGGCCGGCAGATAGGATTGGGCTGCCCGTCTCGATGAACTCAATTTTGCTTACTTCTGAGTTGATATACATAGGATTGCACTATTAATGAAACGTATGGAACTCACTGCCAGTGACATTGACAATCACGTCTCATTCAATGAGAGGCAATATATGAACCTGGGCAGGCCGCACAGGCAATTCAAAAGCTGCCCTTATTCTGTATTGTAATTCAGAGCACATCAGTAACATGGGTAAACTCTATTGCGAAAGCCTTTCAGCTATCAGAACCATTCAGAGCAAATAGAAAGTACTTATATCCATGAGATTTGCAATTCAAGCATGTCTTACTAATGGAATGATTTGCTACTGAAGTGTCAATATGATTTGTTATCATGGGTGGCTAATGTTCATTTGATTGTTGGGGGCCTTGGCTTTGTTTTCTGCTTTTTCAGCAAAACGAATGCACAAATGAAACCATGAGCAGTGGAAGACATTGCCTAGAGCGGGCTCTGGCCAGGAGACCACATGTCTCTAGCTTGATGGGCTCCATTGGCAAACTCCTCTGACTTGCCCAAGTCGGCCATGGCCCTCCCCAACTCCCTCTCGCGAATGGGAACCACCATCAACCAGCCTGCTTGTGATAGGTTTCTCTGGCTGTGAGACCTGCACATAAGCACTTTCTGAAGCCAGCAGCCCCTCCACACAAGGAAAACGAATGGAGCAAGGGCTGTGGCTGTAGCCACCGGCAATAGGCGAGGTAAGAGCAGGGCTGGCAAGACACTAGTGGCTGTGACAGCATGAGGAGAGCAGGCCCGCCAGACAGCAAAGTGAAGGGAAGCAACATCAGACCAGCAGCAAGTCGGTACAGATAAGGTGGTGACGGTGTTTCGTGGGCAGTTCGGGGCAGAGAGTGGGCCAAACTGGAGAGCAGTTTGAAGGTGGGAGAGGGAGGATCTTGGCAGCAGCACGGTGAATCCTAGCCCCCTTTCCTGGCCTGGACCCATATCCTTCTTCTCCTTGGACTTGCACCAGCAAGACAGTTAGCATGGGTCCAAGGAGACCCATTGATGATCAGGTGGCTTTTCTTATCTCTTACCATCTGATTGTCTGACCCCCCCCCCCACACACACACAGTTTATAGCATGTGTTCAGTTGGCATGGCTGCATGCTATGGACTGGCAAGGGGGTAGGATTGGGCATTTAGTCATGCATGGGGTTCATGAAAATGAACAAAAATGTTTTAAAACTAAAAAAAAATGCATTATTTCAGAAGCTGTCATCAAAAAACAATAAGAGAAGCTTCTAAGATTTCTAAGATCATGATTGCAATTAACTCACAATTTAAAATGTGTGAGTTGTGAATTTGTGCTGAACACCAAATTCAGACCTGTTCATCCATACTTGAATTGTTTTCAAAGCTCTTTCACATTTTGCATTTTTCTTTACACCTTGGAATTGGCACCTTAAAGAGAGGATTTGGGAGGTAAAAATATTTTGCTTTCAGTGTTGTTTAAAAAATAATGTCCTGACATTGTCAAACACAAAACCAAATTTAAATCTGATGCTTTGAATGAACTGTGTTTATTGAACTCAGAGCGTCCGATTGGTTTTCATACATGTGCAATGAGGTAACTCAACCCTTTTCAGATACAGGAAAGGCAAAATGTACATCATCCATGCTTGCAGTGCAGTGCTTGATGCTAATTGGAATTCTGCTTGGAACAAACCTTCTTAGAATGAAGGTCTCCGAATAATTGCTGCCCTTTGATGAATCCAGTCCTAATTGTTATCCGTGGGCTGGGCTGAATTTCAAGCTGACAGGCTACCAGCAGCTTAATAGAATGAGGGCATGGAGTTTTGTTTTTTTTGTTTTTTTAAAAATTAATGTCATTATTGTTTCTTTTTCAAAAGCAGGCACAGAGCTTCAGGCCTCTAACATGTTCACATTTGCCATAGCTGGCATTTTCCACCTTTGATTGGCTCCATAGCAAAGGATAAAAAATGAAACCACCGTGTGAAGTCGGTTGGGTGACAGTGTATATAGTCTCAAGTTGCTTTCTCTAATATTCCCCAGGGGTTGCTTACAGAAAATACCCAAAGCAGGTAAACAGAGATCACATCCCTCTTTCTAGCTGTGCTCACAAGTATGCGACAGCTCTTGCACAACCATGATAGAGGACAAAGGAAAAGTTGGAAGAAGAATGAGCCCTGGGGAGCGTGCCTCTAGTCTTTGTCAGCAGAAAATGCAGTCAAATCAAACACAATGGATGACATCTCAACTAGTGCTTCTGTTGCAGGGAACTCAGTGAGCAAATGGTCCTTGTGTTCGCGGAGGACGCTTCCGTTTGCACGGTGAGTTCCAGACAACGAAGGATAATAATGCTACTACTTTGCATTTAAGGAAATTTATTTTCATTGTTCGGAGATCTTCACATGCCCTATCTCAGGAGTCCATACAATGGTCCTGCAAGGGCCACTCTGTCCATTAATAAGGTGATTGGCTCTAGTGGTTTATCTGAAAGCCAGGAAGCTCCCAGGATGTGGCATTGCTTGTATGTCTGAATGGTAAGTTTTGTATGGCCAAGCAAGGTGTGGCCAGTTGTGGCATTTTCCAAGAGCAAGGCAAGTGGGCCTGTTTACCCAACGGTCTGTGGGACCTGGTACTCTCTTGCCATCTGCTCAAGCCAAAGCCAAATAAAAGTAGCCTGGAGCACACACATCTGACATGCACCCAGCACCACATACAGATCTGTATTATAAGACTCCAATTGCTGTATCCACAGGCCTCAGTTGCTTCTTGGTGTTTCTCCCCCCCCCCCCCGATGAGCATAGTGCGATTCTTAAGGAATGGGGCAATGGGGATTCTTAAGGAAGGAGCTACATCAAACAAGCTTTTAAGATTTTAATAAGCCCAAGGGCCACAAAATAAATCAATATTTTCTCAGCCTAGGGCAATTTTGTATGATCTCCGTGGTTGATCAAAAACTTACCGCATATTATAGGATAGCAAATGTGTGTAGGAAAGCACAGTGGACTCTGGGAGGCAGAAGTGTACGGCCCAAATGTGATGCCCTGACACATATCACTTCAAGTGATATGAATCAGAATCAGAATCATCACATACGCTCAGAATCACTTCTGCTGCTCGTCCTTCTCCAGCACTTGCTGGAATTAAAAAGGAAAAGGGCAACACCAAGGAAGCGGAGGAGAAGAGTGTGGTGGATTGGAGCATTTCCCCTTCAGTCAACTTTCCTCCACTTCCTCTTCCCATACTCACTGGATTGGAATAGGAACAGGAAGTGGAGGATAGAAGCATTGCAGGGAAACACTCCAGCCCACCACTGTCCTCTCTTCCCCTTTCGCTTTTGCTCCGTTCCACTCTTCCGTTGTAAATCCAATGAGCAGGAATGGCAGTGATGGAGGAAGAGGGGGAGGACTCAGGGCCATTCAGAGGAATTTTATCAGGGGGTACAAAGTTTATTTTGTTTTGGGTCCCTTCCCTACATATGAATTTGGCTCCTGGGCCCCCCTTTTTTGACCCAGGGCCCCCTTTTTGACCCATTTTTTGCCCTGGGCCCGGGTACAAATTACCCCCTTAACCCCTGTCTCAGAGACCCTGGGAGGACTAACTAACCCAGCTACTGCCTGCAAACACAAGTGATTGGCTTTGCAGAGTTTGGAGCAGCGGGAACATAGATATACTTGGATTGGGAGCAACAAACACAAACCTAAAACCTGCTTCTTCTATAAGAACTTATTCCTCTCCAGGCCATATGTCCATAAATGCATACCTGTCACTCAGAGGAGCACTTAGGAAGTCTTCCTAATGTTGAATATTAAGAGACTGTAAGACCCTACCTGAGAGTTTACCGCTTCCTTCTCTTGTATCCCTAGAGAATGTAGATCCCATTTCTCCCATCTTCCTTACCTTTCTGTCAGAAACATCAATACTTGAAAATCATCCTCTGCGTTGGACCCACCTTGAATGCTGGTTCCTCTGATGTGTCTTGCTTTGGCTGGTATCTCTCGCCACTCCACAGAGGTGAGCCTGCCCGCAAAGATGCTGCAGTCTGCCCCAGAAACTGCTGCCAAATGCTGCCTCACTCTCCTGGTTGCCTCTCTTTGGGCTGTGCTTAAACGCTCCGAGTCACAACTGCTTGTGCAGCAGGTTCTGGTAGTTCATCATGAAAAGGCCGCCTTGCGGTTCTTTGGCGCTGAAATCAGGACTTTTTTAAAACATAAAGAAGAAAATCTTTAAAATAACAATTAACAGTTTATTGCAAATTTTCTTTGCAGCTAATTCACCATTTATGTTGGCAATTAACTGAAATGAAGAACTGGGTCATGATGATAATTTAACCATCAAACGGCAGGGCAAAACAAGAGCAAACGTTTAAATCCGATATCTTATATAGTAATGAGTTTTAGATGCAGAAAACTTAGTGCAAGCTTTGTTTTCATCTTCTATAATGACATGAAAGGATTATAAACTGAAAATGGCTTGGTCAGGACAAGAAACTTTTGAACAGTTCATCAGTGAGTCCATTGCCATTTCTTCAAAAAGGAGAATCCACCCCAGTTCTTCACCAGAAGTGAAGCTGGCCCTCTGCTTAACTTAATCCAGCACTAATACTAGAACAGCCAAGAAACCAAAGAACCACAAGGCCCTTCACAATGTGGCAAAAACTTATCCCTTGTACACAGTGTTCAATACAATGCTTCCGGAGGACATTATGCAATATTTTGGGAAACATTTGGATATTCAGGATCGCTATGCTAAGCTAATTCTAGTCTAGCTTTTCCCAAAATGGAGGTTAGATCTATAGTGACAGTGTTGAAATAAAACATCACATTCTCTGTTTTATCTGGAGAGTATTTCTGCTAAACGTCATGGTGCTGCATACTTAAAGATCAGGATGTGATTAAGGACCAAACGACGTGTCCCAATAAATGTATGGCTACTGCCAATCTCTTCCCTGCCTTACCCACTAGCATTTAGTTAAAAGCAGCTGCGTGGCATGCCATTCTGCTGAATGTTTCCTTGCCTTCAGTGGCTGCCACTGGGGGAAATCCCAGAGACACTCTAGGTAAACCCAATAATTGCTGTAACTGCCAGAAACAGAGCTACACCCCCCACATGGGGGGGGGCCGCCGACGCAACGCCCCCATGAGACGCCGCAAGCCATGCCCCCTGGAGCCAAAATAGCAGGCATTTTAGAGCCAAACGGCTCCAGGGCGGGCGGGAGAGCCAAACGGCTCCAGGGCGGGCGGGAGGGCCCAACGCAAAAACGGACCGGCCGGCTCCAAGACGACCGGAGGCAGGTACGCTCCCCCGCCGCCTTGGGGCCCACGTCACCCCCCCCGCCCCTACCCCGACGACACTTCTGGTAACTGCTGCACCACTTTGCTAGCTCTCCTTCCATTGGCCAGTCACTTCCTTTTGTTTCTTGTGCTTCTTGAAAATTAATGTATCAGTCAGTCTATACAGGAGGTAGTGTCCACTTTGTATAAGTCACACAAACCGACTATCAAGATGACTCTTCTTGGGTGGAACACAGCCAGCTTTTGTAAAGCACACCCTTTCACTAGATGCAGGCAATGAAATAGAATCTTCCTAATCTTTCACTTTAAGCTGAAACTTTGCCTAATCATGTCTATTGGCATTTGCATTCTCTCTCCCTACCCCTTAAATATACTTATGTCCCAATCCTATCCCCCACCGGTTTATGGGATGCAGCAGCACTGGGTGACCAGATAGCCTGGGAGAGATAAATAAAAAAAAATATTTTTAATTACCTTTCCTTAAGCCACCTGCCTGCTAATGGGTCTCCTCAGACCTACACCAGCTATTTACTTGGCGTAATTCTAAGGAGAGTCATGGAGCTGTCAAGCCATGGAAGGGGGATAGGATCTTGGTGTGTGCTGCTGCCAGTGTGATCCTCCCCTCCTGCTCCTGGACCATCCTCGCTCGGCTTGCCCTGCTCCCTGTCCTGATCCTCCCCCAAACTGCCCATGAACTGCCCCTGCCGCCACCTTACCTGCACCGGCAGGGCTTCTGCATGCTGCTGCCTCATGCACTGGCCCTCCGGCTATTTGCGCCAGCAGTCCCACAGCACATAACAGAGGAGTGCCTTTTCCAACATCATACCGGGACTTACAGCAGTGGATCGTGAGATCTGTCCCCATAAACCCACAATAGGATTTGGCTGCCCGTTTTTATGCTTCCTTCATTTTGAAGACTTTCATTTTGCCAAAGAAGAGCAGTCAGGGATATTTATAAAGATAATAAGAAAGAGTGAACAACTCTGGGAAGGAAGCATTCGTCTATGGCCAGTTTCATATTGAAGAGCCTCCCGAATCAAGCATTATGGGGACACAACATGTTTATGGCCAGGTATTTGTAGGAGCCATTTATTACAACTGACATGTCTATGTGGGGCTGTGTGCATAGCCACTGCAATATGCACAATCATGGTGGCAACTCTTCCTCCACTATTCTTCAAATTGCAAGAGCTACACATTTATCCCACACCTGAAGGCACCATTTTCACAAATGATGCTTCTGTGCGACAGCAACCTAGCCATGAACCCAGTAGCGTAGGAGGTGGTGAGGCGGAAAGGGGGGGGCGGCACTCTATGTTTAACGAAGATGACCTAGGAAAACGCATCCTTGCTATGTCAGCAAAGTTACATGCTGAGTTGCTGACACTTCCATTGGACCAGTAGTCTATATAACTGAGTATTGCCTATAATGACTGCCAGCAGGTCTCCAGGATTTCAGACAGGCAGTCTTTTCTAGCTCTGCCTAGAGATGTCAGGGATTGAAACTGGCATCTTCTGCATGCAAAAATATACTCTACCAGTGAGTTGCGACTCACCCCAAGCCACAGCCACTTTTCCGATCCAACAGTTAACAGGTATTGTTGTTTTTTTACAAAAGTGCAATGAACATAGTGTACCTGAAAAGTGGCAGTCATGAATCTGCTTTGAGTGGATAATGGTACTTTACCTCCTAAATTATCAAACCCCCAGCCCCATCCTAGCTGCATTCATACTGCAGTTCTACTGACTCATCACATTTGCACACACTAGAATTGTGTCATTCTACAATTCCATTGAAAATGCTAACTAAATAAAAAAAAAAAACATTTGCCCTTCTTTAAAAAAAAAAGGCAGATAAAGTATTGGGAAGATTTAATGACATAATGGTAGCTCTATTAGGACATCAAAATTAATTTCAGTTTCCCCGAGGTATCGTATTTTAATTAACAAATCCATGCTCTTACTCTATTAATTAGCATAGTGAAAGAATAATAAGTTTCAGACGAGTTTAATTGTAATAAAGCATTTCATCTCCTAAAAAAATAATAAAAGGAATTAAGGGTCTCCATCCAATTTATTTCCGACATTTAATAGCAATGTTTAGAGACACTATCTGTAGCTATGCAGAGTAATCTTTTTTAATTCATAAAAGTTTTATTTTTGGTGCTTAATTCCTTTCAAATATCTTTCTGATGGCCTGGATTACAACATTATGCTGTTCCCCTGCAGTTGTTGTTCTGCTTGGCATAAAATCAGTTCATTCTTCATATTGTTTTCCCTGCTATTAACACAGCTAACAAAAGAAGAGGGTATGTTAAAAACCTTTTGCTCTGATGATCAACTCAAGTGGCTGTTTTCCATTAACATTCCATTAGAATGAATAGCAGGTTCGGATGTAGCCAATGCAATCCCAGCACAGCAGGTTCACTATGTGTGAAGATACCTGGTAAATTCAGTGGTCAGTAAGAAATTGATAAATCACCAGACAAATCCCAGAACATATTTTTTATAAATGCCAGGAGCAGGATTGCCCATTAAATACTGTGCAATGCACAAGAGGCAAACCTATCTCCGTAATTTATCTTTAAACATATCCAGTATTTCTTTTCCCTATGTGTAACCCACGGGGAGTATTTGCTGCACTCAGGAAGATTTTCAACTCTGATAAGTAATTTTTGAATTTCCAAGCTGAAACCCAGTAACCTACGCATCTTATTATTCTATTCCTAATCGTTTATCAGATTTTACTATATAGTCTCACAACCATACAAGGGAAATGTTGCAACAGTCTCCACAGAATTGTTTGGGGAATTGTTCATGGAAGAAAGAACCTAAATGGAAGAAAGTATTGTTATGAAAGGGGGTACATATAAGGAACATTAGGCTGTATTATTATTATTATTATTATTATTATTATTATTATTATTATTATTATTATTATTATTATTAACAGTATTTATATACTGCTTTTCAACAAAAAGTTCACAAAGCGGTTTACAGACAAAATCAATGATGAAATGGTGCGATCCTATCCAACTTACACCACCGGTGTAACCAGCAGTGCAACAAGAACTGGGGGGGGGGAACGGAAAGGGGATTCAAATCCCCTCGAAAGGGGGATTCAAAGGGGATTTAAATCTCCCCTCCCCTCCAAAGCCTCCCGCCCTGCCCTCCCCCAATGGTTATTTATTTATTTATTTAAAAATGTATACCCCGCCTTATCCTATGCCGAAGGCAAATGCCCAAGGCGGCTTACACTGCTGGTGTAAGTTGGATAGGATTGCGCTGTTTTTCCTTCAAGCTCACAAATGAGCCCACAATCAGGGACCTGTCCAGATTGTGTTCACAGAACTTTTGTGTATACAACCGCAACCTGGACATGCATGGGCTCTTTTTATACAGGAACAACAAAAACATTGGTCAGGGACAGGCATAGTGGGAGCAATTCTTCTCTGAAAAGCATCTGGGGGAGGGAGGGGGGAGGGAGGGGTACGTGTCCTAACAGCCAGACTCCAGAGCCTTCCGCCAGCACTCTGTGCATTACTCTATGCTTCACAATTATAGAACCAAGCCAGTCACATGGCTGCATATTCAGTCAGCTGATACCAAGAGCAAATTCCTTCCATCAAGGCCTATGAAGCCCTAGCCCCATAGCTAGAGGTGTGTTTTTTTTTGGGGGGGGAGGGTGACTAACACCGAATACTAAATAACACTAATTTTGACTCAAAACGTGATATAAAATGATTTTTCATTCTAAACGTGAAACCATTCCACAAAATATCACTGCTTTTTCTTACTTTTGAGTAATCTGTCGGTACTTTTAAGTAAGGGATCTTGCTTGGAACAGTTGCAGAGCCTCTCCAACAGCTCCAAAGGCTGTCCTGCTGCTTCCTGTTGCTTTGCTTCTGCTCCTTATCTCCCATCTGTACGGTTCTGTATGGTTTGCTGCATATACAGCATTCCACCACTAGGTGGCAGAGGCAAGAACGAGTGCAGGCAAGCCTCTTATTTCCTGTTTTTTTTACAACACACCACAGTACAGTACAGTATTTCTATTTTATTGCAGTATTTGAGCACGCTGTTGCTCATGCTGCTCATATTTGTAAAGATTCAATATATAGAGATTCAAATCAATAGGCATGAAAGGGGGGGGGACAAGAAAGCATAACTGTCCAGAGGAAAGATAGGCCAAAAATTAGAGAGACTGAAAACTGAGGATGCCAAAAAATATGCACGATATTCTCCTGATGTGAAGCCTATACTAGTGTACAGTACTGTATATCTGCTCTTTTGGATAAGCTTCCAAAGCAGAAAGTGGATCTGTGAATACTACTGTTTGAAAAAACAAACAGTGGCTTAAATGCTGCATTTGCTTACATGATCACCTTTCTAGTGCACATATAGTCTTTCTGAACACTTTAAAAGCACATAAAATTATTAAAAAATAATAAAAATTAATAAAAATGAAAAATTGGAATAAAAACACATAACACGACTATTTGTGTTGAATAAAAACACATAACACCGCTATTTAGATGTTTAATCAAGAAATTTTGAAAAAGTAACACCAAAAAACCCACACCTCTACCCATAGCTTGCTCCTCAGTTATGTTAACTGCTTACGTAAGAGTCTACCACAGGGGTTCTCAACCTTTGGAGGCCCAGGTACCCCCTATCATGGTCCAATTTTCTGAAGTACCCCCTGCTAATTAACTGCTGATTAATCAATTAATTAGGTAATCGTTAAATAAAAAGTACTAACACAATTTTAAATGTGAAAACATGTCTTATTTAACTGTGGGGTGTGTGTGTGTGTGTGGGGGGGGGGACACACACACACACACACACGCACACACACTGTGTGTGTATATATATATATATGACTTTCTTTTAACCACATGCAGATTCAAAACAAAAAAGAATAACCCCATGTTTTTGGCTCAAGAAACAAGCCCATAGATATAGATATAGATATAGATATAGATATAGATATAGATATATACCTGCTGTGTTGTTACTTGTATCTGCAGCATCTATGGCTCTAGTGATATAAAGTTGCTTGAGAGGGAAACCAAGCACTGTAGAAAAGGGCAGCCTTCCTCCACCACAGAAACTGCGGAATAATATACAATGTCTCAGACTTACGGGTTTAGAAGCCATGTCTTGAAGAAACTTAAAATTTAATTTACTTCGTTCCGCTTGCGGGTTTCCTCTGTTGGCAGCCGCAAACGGACAAATACAATTAAAATCCAAGGAATGCCGTGGTAGCCTACATTTCGTTCCGTATCCCGGAACCTCTTCTGGGCAATTAAACAATTGCAGATGATCACAAAGAGTCTCTAGTCACTTTCCTGTATAAATCCTAGAAAGCGCGGGAAGCCGCTATTGATTACGAACGGAAATAACCTGAGTTCACCCCATGACCGGGTTAGCTGTCAACTGCGCTGTTAAAGGGAACTGCCGCTTTTTTCCGTTGCCGCTTTTTTCTACTTGATCTTTGCGTATTATTGGCCACCAAATTCGATTAGTAAACACCAGATCTTGTTGCCTATTAATCAGTTTATCCATAGGGTGTTTACATATTTCTAAAGATTCTAGATGGCGCAAGATTTTAAAGTTGTCTTCTTTCTGCAGGCAGCGGGTTTCTTCAAAACGGATTGCATGTCCTAGGCTCAGCGAATGCTCCGCAACAGAAGACTGTTCAGGATGATTCAATCTCAGAGATCTTTCATGCTCTTTCATCCTTGTTTTTATAGATCTATAAGTCATTCCGATGTAATTTTTTCCACATTGGCACGGGATTGAATAAATTCCAGCATTTGACAATGCTGGTCTCTTATCCTTTGGGTTTCCCAGGACTTGCTTTGGGGAAACCCAAAGGATAAGAGACCAGCATTGTCAAATGCTGGAATTTATTCACTCCCATGCCAATGTGGAAAAAATTACATCGGAATGACTTATAGATCTATAAAAACAAGGATGAAAGAGCATGAAAGATCTCTGAGATTGAATCATCCTGAACAGTCTTCTGTTGCGGAGCATTCGCTGAGCCTAGGACATGCGATCCGTTTTGAAGAAACCCGCTGCCTGCAGAAAGAAGACAACTTTAAAATCTTGCGCCATCTAGAATCTTTAGAAATATGTAAACACCCTATGGATAAACTGATTAATAGGCAACAAGATCTGGTGTTTACTAATCGAATTTGGTGGCCAATAATACGCAAAGATCAAGTAGAAAAAAGCGGCAACGGAAAAAAGCGGCAGTTCCCTTTAACAGCGCAGTTGACAGCTAACCCGGTCATGGGGTGAACTCAGGTTATTTCCGTTCGTAATCAATAGCGGCTTCCCGCGCTTTCTAGGATTTATACAGGAAAGTGACTAGAGACTCTTTGTGATCATCTGCAATTGTTTAATTGCCCAGAAGAGGTTCCGGGATACGGAACGAAACGTAGGCTACCACGGCATTCCTTGGATTTTAATTGTATTTGTCCGTTTGCGGCTGCCAACAGAGGAAACCCGCAAGCGGAACGAAGTAAATTAAATTTTAAGTTTCTTCAAGACATGGCTTCTAAACCCGTAAGTCTGAGACATTGTACATTAATTGCTGGCCATGAAAGCTTCCGCAGTAGAATGCGGAATAATATTTTCTTTCTAGCCTTAATCTGGAGTGTCGTGTTTCTCACCCATGGAATTCTACACTGCTCATCTGTTACTGCAGCTGAAAACGGTGGGTGAGCCAAGGAGCCAGCCAGGTCTGGCTTAGGCCTCATTCCTCTCCCTCTGCTACTTACACTTCCCGGGGAGTGTGCTCCATTGAATTCAGTGAGACTTACTTTGGAGTAGACAAGCATAGGATTGCACTGTAAATAAATCCCACATAATGCAGGTAGAAATAGGACATGGAAGTGTGGCATGTGTGTGCTCAGGCAGTGTCCTTTGATGAGGGAATAACTACCTGATCCTATCTGCTAACGTACGACAGTGGAACAGAGTTCCGTTGATGTTGTTACAGGCTATATGGCAGCATACACAGTGTGCTACTGGCAGCCATTTTGGATCCACTGCCCCCAACACCAGCTGTAGTGGGGGCCTGCTGCTGCTGCTGCAGCCGATGACCTACGCTTGAACAGGTGATCCGGCACCAGGGGAAGATCGTGGGCAGGGAGTGGGTGGAACCAGGCATTCCATAGAAGGAACCAGAGGGGTGGGGAGGGGGCAGGAGGGGATGGATTGGGTGGCAATGGTCCCTCTTTTGAAAACATCCCTGCCCCTTTTCCATCCTCGAACATACACCACCAAAATAGGTGGCATATATCAGAGGAGACCCATAGGCAGTTCAGGGCTTAAGCAGTGGTAATTATATCCCAATACTATCCTCCTCCTGCTATAGCATGCAGGTGCGCCAAAACAGTCAGCACTGTATAATATGGGGGGGGGCACGACCAATCAGGAGGCTTGGGAGAGGAAACATTTTTCCCTTACCCCTCTGTAAGCCACTCTATCACCTATGGGCCTCCTTGGACCTGCACTAGCTATATAGAGGCACAGGTATATGTGTGTGTGTGTGTGTGTCTATAGATATAGATAGTATATACCTGCACCTCTATAAAGCTGGCACACACACACACACACACACACACACACACACACACGTTATATAGCTCACGCAAGACTGAGGAGAGAAAGGGTGTGTGTCAGTAGACTCTGGATTGGATAGCATCCTGGCGCACATTGCTCATCCTGGGATAGACCCTCTCCCATTTGCCCTCCCCTGCCCATGAAACACACCCCTGCCATCGTACCAGGATGAGTGGAGCCTCTCCAGGCTGCTGCCGCATGTGGGGTGCCAAGAAATATATCACACTGGCGGTGGCCCAGAAGAGCTCAGCAACATGCTCCAGCGCAATGGCATTTGCGATGTTGTAAAGTGTCGGATTGGGGCTGTGACATTCCCATTTGTCTTTGGGTCACACACACACACCCATAGGATGCAGGGCGCGCCTTTCTGGTGTGCCTGCATCAGCACTGGTGGCAGGGGATAGGATTGGGTTGTTAAGGTGATAAAAGAACAGAAAAAGTATCCTTAGGACGGAGTCAAATGTGCATCAAAAAGAGGATCAAACCACTGTGAAGATGCTTTCAGGTAACCTAGCTAGCTGCTCACCACCTCACACACTCAATTTTACGAGCTCTAGCAATTGGTAAATAGTTATTAAATCTGGCATTCACAAAAAAAAATCATGCAAATATTCTTAATATTTATGTGCAGTTTTATTTCTTACTAAGTGCAATGCAGAATCCATGCCATTTTACAGCCTAGATGATTATCGCTGCTAGACAAGAAGGCCTCCTGGGAAACAAAATATCAATAGCAGTGTTTAACTACACAAACCTTATTTGCATTATTAGCTCTGCTGTGCAGTACCCTAGGAAAGCTAATGGCATGATTTTCAATAAGCTTTATAGATTATGGAAAAGTAAATAACCTTCAGGGCTCCCATTGACCACACAACTCATTTCAGATCTCTGGCATTATGGCTATGGAAATTGCTTTTTAAACTTTCAAACACACTGTAAACGTACCGTAAGTGCACTCCAATGGGCTCACAGAACTCTCACATAAGGGAACTTCTCCATTCACCTCCACTAGGGGGCAGCTGCACATAGACATCCCTTTATGTGTGTGGTGCTGCTGCTCCCACCACTGAAGTGAATGGGGAGTTCTTTGCAAGCAGCAGAATCCTCTGTCTGATTTGAAGTGTGCACCTGCAAGGAATTGCTGCGTCTTGGAATATGCATCTCCGTACGGTGTCCAAACTCTCTTGTATGCACATTGCAACATTATTTGGAAAGCAGTCCACCAAACAACAACAACAACAACAACAACAACAACAACACTGAAGTACACTTTCGGGCGAGATTTCAGATGCCAGCAACACACATTTTGCCCTGTGGACTGACGGTCCTGTGCATAGTTCACTAGTCCAGATGGGTTTAGGATTTGAACGTGCTGCATGTGTGGGGCGTTTGGCTTGTGGAGATCAGCTGTGCTGAATGTGCACATCATGTGCCCTCCCCAAGCTTGAATGCAGAAGCGCCATAATAGATATTCCTTCAACTTTAAACTGCATTTCTCATCTTACCACATTTTTTATTTCTTTAGGATTCTGGGGTGACCTCATTTCGCTTCCAGACTAATAGGCACTTGATCACCGGGGTTTGCTGTTATGATCATGTTAGCACTTTTGTCTGTGCCTATTAGAATTTTGCCAGGCAAATGCAGCTGCGTTTCCATGTGTGTAGCAAAATGTTGCCACCAAGTGGTTGTTTTAATCTATTACAAGTGAACCTGTCATTTTGGAGTAAAATTAAAAAGAGCGTAGGAAGCTACTTTATACTGAGGCAGACTATTGGTTCATCAAACTCAGGATTGTTGACACTGACTGGCTGTGGCTCCTTAGAGATTCAGACAGGAATTTTTCTCTGTCCTCGGTGGAGGTGCCAGGGATTGAAACTGGGATCTTCTGCATGGACTCTACCACTAAGCTACAGTCCTTCCTGCGAAAAACTAATTTTGTGAGCTCCATTTTGAGGCGAAAATAGAAACCTGCACTTCATTGAGTAAGACAATGAACCTGCACTCATGTAAGACAATATACCAGTCCTTTGGCTTGAACCCAATTGTTGCAACATCAAAGGACACCCAGAGGCAAATGAAGTCTTTGGAAAAGTGGAAGGCTACGTGTTGTGGCATCTACCCGGTATGTGTTATAGTGTGTTCTAGTCCAGTTCTAGTTCTAGGCATCTAGTGTGGAAGGCTACGTGTATGTGGCATCTAAGTGGACGGCTACATGTTGTGGAAGGCTACGTGTTGTGGCTGTTTTGTGGCATCTATGAACTGTATTGATTCAGAATACCATACGCATTTTAAAAGTATATTTCTTTCTCTGGTTTTACTTTATATACACCATTATAAACCATAGAGGGCATTCTTTCTCAATTGGACTTTTTCTAATCCACACTACAGTTTATTCTGTGAGTGACTATAGACCCTTATTTTCAAAGTAGAGATACTTCACGATAGAGATAATCCAACTGGACTTGCAGAGATGAAATGCCAAATTGTGACAAACAGGCAACTAGTCATTCTACCACTATAGGTGCTGGGTGCCAGTTTGTAACAGTACTTCAGATAACAGGGACTGACAGCAGGACTTTGGCTGTAGAACGGAGTGTATGGACCGGAGGGTTCACGAAAAGAAGGGTTCCTTTAAGATATCTGGGTCCCATACTGTTTAGGACTTTAAAAGTTAAGACCAGCACTTTCACAATCTGGCCTCTGCATTTTGAAGTAAGTTTCTTCACACTTAGATGAGCTTTCATGATCCCTTTTGACAGTATGAAGGTGATATTTTGTTGTCACTCTACAGTTGCCCATTCTTACACATGTTCTCCAGGCAGTGAAATTTGCTCATCCAAAATGCAGTACAGATTGTCCCCTAGGTAAGTACAGGTTAGGTTCCAGAGATCTGTACTCAAGTTGAAACACATTTAAGTTGAAACATTATTTATGTGCCAGAAACAAAATTGTGAACAACTTTCTGTAGTGGTTGAAAAACAGTATAGAAATATTTATTTCTTTAAATAAATTATCTATAAAATAGGTAATAATTCACAGCCCGCTGCTGTGTCCCGGCCAGCCGCTGCATCCTACGCAGGATATGGCCCATGCTAGTGGAGCGAGGGCACACATCGGGGGAAAGGGACGTATGTCCATTTCCCCCGTTGTCAGCCCCAGCGGCCCCAATGGGCCTCCTCAGATGCAGGACTTATTTTTGCTGGTGGTGGCTGTGGCCACAGGCTGAGTGAGCAGGTTGAGTAAGCGGTGTCCACCTTGGCGCCGGCGCCACTTACTTGCTGGGTGCCGCAAACGTGTCTTACGGCACATTTGCGACACCTTCCCCCGCGGGACTATAGTCCCACTGGGGGAAGTTTACGGAGGATTGTGCTGTAAATTAGGGACTACCTGTACTAGTTTTCAAGCATCCTATTGCATAAATCTTGACTTTTCCATGTGGAGAACAATGGTGTGTGTGTGTGTGTGTGTGTGTGTGTGTGTGTGTGTGTGTGTGTGTGTGTGTGTTAGTTTGTGGATATGTCCCCCCCCTCTATCTTCAAACTCACCCACAATATCTTCTGTATGGGGGGGAAACAGTGGAGTTTCATTTTATTGGAATTAGATTTGCACTTTGCAGTGAGAATCAATCCTATTCAAGGGAGAATGAATTAGGAATGGGTTCTCAGAAATCAGTTTTTTTAAAAAAAAAATGCAGCTAGATATTAGAATAGGAAAGATGTTTATTTGATATAAAAATACATGAATTACTTTTCATGACTTCTATGTTTCTTAAGTCAGCATGATAAGAAATCCAGACAAGCATGGATGTGTTCTACTAATCCATAAGTGATTGGACAAGTAGATAGTTCAGTGCTCTTGACACCTACAAAAACATTACCAGCTGAAAGAAAGAGAGATGGGTCCATCTAATTGTATAATATTGGAAGAATACATGCATAATTATAGAGCTGCTGTGACAGCTGCTTACAATGCCCGCTATCATGCGTTGTGGATGATAATTTATCTTTGGGTTTCCCATTCATCTGTATAGGAAACAGCAGGAGGTGGCCTCTTGGCATCCCATATAATGGCAGACATTTTAAGCAAGTACCACAGCAGACGCTCCTGTTTTAGACAGATTTCACACGTAGCACTTAAAAACACATTGGAATCTCTCTCTCCTATTGGACTGCATGTGAGAAAGACAGAAAGGAAGTTTTAAATGCCCCTCTTTCAAATCAATTGTTGACCATGTAAGGAAGGTCGATTTATATAAGAAGGGTTTTAATTACGTACCTACCTTTCTTCTATGGAGTTCTGCTTATTCGGGCATTGATATATACAGTGTGTGTGTGTGTGTGTGTGTGTGTGTGTGTGTGTGTGTGTGTGTGTGTGTGTGTGTGTGTGTGTGTTCCAGAAGAGAGCCTTATCGGTTTCACAAATGCTTGGCCAGCTTCACGGTCTATGCCATTCCTCTGCTGCTATATTGCTGCTGCCCTGAGAAGGGGAGAGGGTGTCCTTTGCTTTCTTCTTTGAAAGGGTATGTATACACACCACCAGCAGTGTACATATTTTAATGTAAAAAAAAAAACAACCACCCAAAACAGAGAAAGGACTAGTAAAACTGTCACCGCTTCCCTCAACCTTGTCAGATTTAGTGGAAAGAAGAGGGGGTGATGAAAGAAATGGTGGTGGAAATCCTTGTGACTGCGTCTGAATCACAGGGAAAGGTGACTGTGACCAGCATCCAGGGCAGGCAGACAGGGAACCAGTTTTCCCACACTAGCTAGAGAGGTACGTGGTGACATTTATCGCAGGAAAAAACATGCACTATGATTATGAATGATAATACTGTATTTCACATTAAAGGAAGCAGAGGAAGATCCTTGAGTGATAATTAAAGCACTTTAAAATGTGAATTCAGCTTATTGGAGGGGTGTGTGTGTGGCTTGCTATTCTATATGGGACTTATTGCATGACTGCTGCTAAAGACTAATTGTGAAAATAAAACCAATCATATGTTTTTTATATGAACATATATAGCCCATATTTCCATATTATAGCCCATAAACAATTCTTCAGATGGCTCACAATCAATACAACATAAATCGATGGAGGTAAACATAATCTAGAAAGCAATCAGAATCATTAACATAATAAAAAGAGCTAGGGGACTTAAATAAACTTTAGATACATTCGGTGGCATAGCTGGGCAATCGGGAGCCCGGGTCGTCTCGGTGATTGGGTGCCTGGGCGGCATCATGACATCAAGTGACATCATGACGTCACTATGCCGCCGAAAACACTAAGAGACGCGTGGAGGCCCCTTAGTCATTCAGCCAGCCGATCAACTCCCTACGGGGGGAGAAAGTGGGATAAACATCTAATAAATAAATACATACATAAATAAATAAACTAGCCAAAAGACATGGGGCAGCCGCTGCACGCGCCTTTTAGTGTTTTTGGAGGCTTTGCTCTGACCGGAGTGAAGCCACCTAAAACACTAAGAGGAGCATGGTGGCCCCCCCCCCATAGTATTTCAGCCAGTTGATCAACTGGCTGAAAGACATGGGGCAGTCGCCACTGCATACGCCTCTTAGTATTTTCAGAGGCTTCACTTGGAGCGAAGCCGCCAAAAACACCACGAGGAGCAGTGGCTCCCCCGTACTGCTGCCTAGGGGAGGCTGAAAATGCCTTAACCTGAACCTAGGAAATGAAGGACTTTGGATGAACGCCTTAGAGAGAAATAGTACAGACACAGAATCACCACAGAGAATCTTGTGCTTCAGGCAGCCATTGAATGCACCCAAATAAACACAAATATCACACATCAGCAAGACCTTTTAGAAATGTGCAAGGGATTTTTCCAGACCAAAGTCCTAATGTACATCAAGTGACATCACAAGCGGCTTTTGAAATGCCCCTGACTTTAAACATAGCTTGAACTTCAACACTGTACCCTTTTTTTTGGGGGGGGGGGGAGACAGCATTCCAACTGAGCATGTAACTGTTTTCTGAATTATAGCCTGTCTCCCTGATGCACTGATTTTCTTTGGGGTTTTTTTTTACAGGTGAGAGCTGTGGTCTGCACATGAAGCTTTCGTGTCAGCAAGGACTGCTGTGCTTGCACTGTCCACCTTTCAATGGTAATGCAGATCCTCGTCGTGGCCCTTCTCGTTTGCATACAGATCTGCTCTCTTTCTTTCCTGAAATAAATAGGACACTGTATCACTGCAAGCGCTGTTCAGATACAGATGGCCCTGGAATGAGGTGTACATACAAATCAAAATCTACACACAGATTGTTTACCCTGAACCATCTGTATTTCAACTCCCGTTGAAAACTGCACTTAGAATCTATGACTGATAAGTTAATTAGCCACACTGCTCAATTAATTGATGCTTTCAGATCTCTCTAAAACTCAAATGACAACACTGGGCAAGTGTGTAAAACACCTGTTGGTACTTTGAATTTAACACAAGTTCTCCCTTTATTCACATACCCCGTATTGTCCCGAGTATAAGACGCACCTGATTATAAGACGCACCCTTAAAGTTTGGTGCTATTAAAAAAAATTAATTAAATCACTGGCATTAAATTGCAACAGCCTGATTATAAGACGCACCCCTAGTTTAAAAACTTAAATTAGGAGAAAAAAAGTGAGTCTTATACTCAGACCAATACGGTATATTTTTCCCCTAGCTCTGTTAAGCCTCTTCGACAAATATAACTTTGTACACAGCATACGTGTCAGAGTGTCTCTTTTTGCTTCCTTAATGCATAGGGGTATACAAAATGAGCCGCAGGGTAGGCAAACAAATAGTGATTATAGCTTCAGAAATGACATCTCCTATATAATGCCTCGCGCTGCCTCGCAATATATACTCTTTATCTCTTCCATTTCCATCCACTTCTTTGTTAATAAGCACTGAGTACAGAGCAGAACAAAGCCTTAACCCTAGAATTATTCCGAGCCTACTGTGGGCTGCTCTCACTCATTCAACCTCTACTGTCGTAGCAACATCCACAGGGTCAAGTATTGTTTCAAGTCTTTGTCTTCCTTACGTTGGAGTTCATGGATGTCAGTGAAGAAGGCGGTTAATCTATATTTTCCTTAGATTTGTTCATTCTTTGTAGAGCCTTAAAACAACATTATACTAACTGGACAATGTTCTATAGGGGGCTGAGGGAAATTGGTGTTGACTTTTAACCATTTTGGTGTGTTTTGTGCATTGCAGATGCTAACCACAATGCAGTAACTTATCTGTAGTCTTTCCTATACTTGACCTATCCTTGGGTAATTTTTCTAAAGTAAGTGGTGCTGCAACTTTGGGCATTTAGGACATTGTCACCAACACATTAGCCCCAATTTAGCCATACCATGTGCCAGTATTATTATTGGAAATAAAATATATTGGGGTAGAATTTTCACCCCAAAGCAAATGTCAATTTCCAATTGAGTTTTTTAAAAAACCCTATTCTAATTACATTTCCCATAGAGCATTGTTTGGGGGATTGCACTCAAAGTGACTCTGAGAGGTGTGAATTGTCCTGTCATAAATGATTAGCCACAAGAGAAAATGAATCTGCATTTCTAAGCATTAGGAACACTTTGGATATGCCTAATCAGATCAGAGCCTTTGATGGGTCAAATTCAGTTTTTCAAAAGTCAGGAAACTTTCAAAGCCAACATTGAAAAGAGATACCGGTAATTCAATTTCTAATAAAGCAAGGAACTAGAACATCTCTGGAGATGGAGCTAATAGCATCACTGGAGGTGGGGCAGAACACTAAGTTCCGCACCGCACTGACCCTCCGTTACTCACTGGCATGAGGCGGCCCCACCCCCTCGCCTTTGGAGCCATTCAGTGGGGCAAAGGCAACACGCAGGGGGTCTCCTGCGCGTTGCCATTGCCACACTGAATGGCTCCGAACAGAGGCGTCGTCTGGCCTGTGGCGGTGTGGCGGTGGGCCCCAGGGCGGGGGGCGGGAGGCTGGACGGGGGGGCGCGGAGGCTGAGCAACAAGTAGAATTTGAATTTCTTGCCGCCAGAAAAAAAGAAAAAAAAAACCCAGACCGTTGCGGTTTGCCGCCGAATTTCGGCGGCAAACCGAGGCTCTCAAAAGCTCTTAAAGGCTCTTAAAGGGAAAAGACGTTCTGCGCCTGTGCAAAGTGTAAAGCAATGCTTGGGGCGCTTTAAGAGGAACGAGGCTGAGCAACACGAGTTCGCCGGTTGTCTGGAGAGATCGTAGCTCGCTGGGTCGCAGCAGCTCACGCTGGAATAGATCGTCGCTGGAGGCTCTTATAATACAGATAAGTGAGGCAAAGCAAACACTAACACATTTCAAAACACTTCAGGTCTTGTTTTTAACCACAGGGTCAGCGAAGCCCGCTTATCTTATGTTAATTGTTCTTTAACAACTCAATTGATGATAGCTAACTACTCAAGCTGAGCTCAGGAGCTCCTGGAGACAAGACAGCATCTCTCATTGTAGGTTTGCAGATAAGGTATTTTCATTCAGACACTGCAGAATGGAAATAAAGTATTTTCTTTCTGTTGAATGTTTTTAATAAAGCAAACAAAGACAAATGCAAGAACTGCAATTGAAAATGGTGCAGAGCAGGTTCTGCTTTACTTACAGTCTTTGATTTCTATGTTTAGTTTGGTTGATTAATTCTTAGGATTTCTCTCCTTCCTTTCTGACCCACCTCTAAGTTAGTTCCCTGCTCTATTTGCTGGGACAACACCCCCCCCCCCGTAAACTGGCAGGCAGTATAAGAATCTGTTTTTCATCTTGCAAAGATGCTACCAAAAGGAGCTAGCTCTCTCTCTCTTTCTCTCTTGTGCAACTGGGGCTTCCCTCCCATGCTTTGATGTTTCTCTTGCCATGTATAGGACTAACACAGACGACATCAGTGCCCTCTATCCAGGCCTGCCAATGGAGGGAGGGCAGCATCCCAACCCCACCCTGCGCACTCCTGGCTTAGCTGCTGCTCAGCATAAAGCATGGAAAATCCACTTTAGGGCTCATTTTGGGAATATACATTTACATATACACATACATATAAGAAAGGGTGCCTCTGAGCATGTAAAGAGTGCCTGTTTCTTCCATGCACTGTAATGGGGAGTCACGGCTAACGGCGAGGGGCGTCAAGGGTTACAGCCGCGCGTTTTTATGGGGGGGCGTCAAGGGTTTGGGCCACGGTTGAAAAATGGTCTGGCTACTCCTCTGGCTCCGAAGGCGAGGGGGCAGGGCTGCCTCGTGCTGGTGAGTAACGGTCAGCATGGTGTGGGACTTAGCATTCCACCCCACCTCCAGCAACATCACTGGATGGAGCACATGGGCCTAGCAGCTCTAGCTGTACCAAGGTTCTATGGGTCAATGCCTGGTCAGTTTCACTGCAGCAGTGTAGATGTTTGTTAGAAAACGCTGTGAAAAGCAGGAGGTTTGTTGTTAAGCAAACACTTAGATCAGAACCTCAGCTGTAGTTGGGACTCAAACCTAAGGCACAGACTTGCAAGGCTCCATATTTTAAAAAACCTCTGCCAAATCTCTATATAAACCCCTTTCTAGCATTTACATCCAAGTTAGGATGAGTAGTTTCTCTGACTAAATAGTCTTAGTCCCTACTTTATTACTAAAAAGAAAAACTTCATTGACAGTGAACATAAAAGATTCTTGTGCAACAAAACCACCCCTTCTCTCCCCCCAGACTGTGTTCCCAAGTGGAATGCAAATTGAGTGCTTTCCTACTGGTTGGTTCAATTTATATGCTTGGTTTTATAATACATAGTTTCTTCCATTTAAAGAAGGCAGCTCTTATGGCAGATTGAAGCTAAGAAGGAATTACCTTGGTTTATTTTTGGATGGGAGAGCTGTGGTGATATTTTCTTTTTTAAAAAAAGATGGCAAAAATTGGAAAAAAGGGTGGCTAACGTAAGATGAGTAATTTTAATGAATAAAAATTACATTTTAATTAATTAATTAATTGGCACAGGGGATACTTCAAAACATTTGACTATGCCAGGGGGTACACTTGGTGAAAAAGGTTGAGAACCCCTGTCTTAGACTATCTCTGCATAAAACCTATGCAATCCTGTTTATTGAGTGCAAATACTGTACTACTTAGCATCTTTTAAAAATTGTGGTGTTGTGCTATCTCAGTTGTGTATGTGTATGTGAGTGTGGGTGGGTAAAATTATAAAATTATAAATTTTATTCTACACCTATTTTTCATAGACAGGTCTTCTTTGGGCCAATCCCTTAACAAAACAAAACAAAAAATCCCCAGTCTTAACTCTGCAATGATTCCTGTTTTATATTTTTAAAAAATCCTATTGGGGTAGTAAAAGCACTACAAGAACAAGTGAGGAACCCCCCCCCCCCAAGGAACAGGTTGGGATTTTAATGTACACATCACTAACAGGAACCAATGCAATCCCGTGCATGCTTATTCAGAAGTAATTTCCACTGTGTTTAGTAGGGTTTACTCCCAAATAAGTGCGGATTGCAACATTTGTCTTTCTAGCTGGATAAAATTGTGAAATGTGTACCATATGCAGGATAGAAAGAGGGGAAGCTATTATTGGCCTCCCCAAAATCAGAACGCTCCCATTTTAATTTGAGACACAGTGCAGTTCTCTCTATTGTATAGTACATAAAGTTAATGAAATGCTCATGAACAGATAGATCATCATGTTCAGGCCAATTCATTATAAACTGCATGCCTCATTTACATGGGTTTCAGTCTATTTTTCTGAGAGATAGGAAACGTGGGTCTCCTCTGCAATCAGAAGAACTCATTCTTCTTGCATGCAACTAATCATTTCTGTGATACAAGTAGAAGAATTCAATAAAAGAAAGCTTGGAGATGAATGCTATAAAACGTATATGAATAAAACACATTTTTTCAGCCTCCAAAAAGTTGTTCATATTTTCTGATCAAACTGGGGAATAAGGGAGAAAAATGATCCCAATGTGAGATTTTTCAAATCAAGACTCCGGCTTTCGCCATTGCTCAGGCGGCTTCACACTGTGTGTGCATTTCATGTATTCATTTCATTCCAGAATGCTGCATGTGTTATTATGCACACGTGGACCTCCTGAATGAGGAAACTTCCCCATTGAGTGGGAAGCTCTGTGCACAAAGCACATTGTGTGCACATGGAGTTGCTTGTGTGGAAATACTGTTGTAGGTAGGGGGAAATCTACATGTGCAGCAGAGTTCCCCCATTTGAGAGGTAAGAGCCAATCTCTATGACAAGTCGGATGCACACAGGGTGACGCGCTGGCTCGTGATGTCACTGATGCAGTTGTAGAACTTTCTCTCTTGTTCTTTGCCTCATGTGAGCAGGATAAGGAGACTTGGACCCTGAGTGCAGGAGTTCCTCACAGGTCTTTGCTTTTGTCCCTTTTTTGCTGATGTCACAGTAGCTCCTGTAGGAGGTGTGGGTGGTGGGGCATCCTTACATCACATTGGTGTATGTCCCTATGGTTAGTGGGGGTGACCTAGTTGGAGGACCCCCCAGCATTGGCTGCTCATTTGCTCTGCACCTGCTCCATTCAAACTGGCTCCATTCAAACTGGTGGTGCTTCTCTGGCTACCAGGATTGGGGGATGGGTGGATGCGGTGATTGGCTCCTTAGATATTACACTGATGACAAATGGACATAACACTGAAGACACATGGATGCCTCGCTGATGTCATGCCAATGATGCACAGATGCTGCTCTGTTGGTGACAGGCTGTGTTGGGGTTTCCATGGAGACTACTAGTGTTTCTGAGAAGGGCTGTGCCAACATTTCTGTGAGGGCTGTGCCCAGCATCACTGTGAGGGCTGGACAGGTGTGGCGTTGCCTGGATGGGCATAGGATACGATCACCATTGTACCAGTTTCCATGTGACATAAGTGCAGTGTCTGAATAGAATTGGACCACTAGGGTAGTTCTTGGCATTTTATATACTGGGGTCTAGTAGTAATGATGTCCTTGCTGAGAGCTTAGGAGTATACTCTACTACAAGATGGTCTTTGGGTCTGTGTGGAAACTGGTGCTGCGCAAAGAATGTGCCACACTGACAGTGCAATCCTATCCAACTTACACCACCAGTGTAACCAGCGGTGCAGCGAGAATGGGAGACCCCAGAATGGAAAGGGGATTCAAATCCCCTTTGAATCCCCCTTTGGAGGGGATCTGAATCCCCTTTCCGTTGTGGGGCCTCCTGTTCTTGCTGCACCGCTGGCTGCACCAGTGGTGTAAGTTGGATAGGATTGTGCTGTGACTGGCTCAGTGATTCTCTCAAATGACCATTGCAGTGGATATGGAGCACGCAAAAGGTGCTGTGCACACCCCCGCCGCGGCCTCTTCGGCCTCTTCAGCCTCCGGCTCGATGTGCGCATGCGTTGATTTTTCGCGCAGGCGCACACCGTCGCTGAGGGTACGAGCCTGCCCGGTTGCCCTCAGCTGCAGGTCCGCCATGTTGTGCATGCACAGACCGCAACCTCGTACCCTCAGCGGCCATCTGCGCATGCACAAACATGGCGGATCCGCAGCTGAGGGCAACCGGGCAGGCTCGTACCCTCAGCGACGGTGTGCGCGTGCGCGGAAAATCCGCGCCTGCGCACAATGACGCCCGGCTCAAGGTAGGTGACATGCGGGGGGGGGGTTGGGTGGTGGGAGGTGATGCGCACGCGCCCTGCTACCGGGTGACGCGCGCGCAGTGACACCACTGAGCACACTTCTTTTTATTCCTCTGTACACATCTCTGCTAGTTTATTAAAACAATCTTTCCCACTGTTGCTTCTTTAGACTAATGGATTTGAAACGTCAGGCATTCCTTAACGAAAGGAATAGTTGTGATGGACAAGCCTCACTGAAAGACAGCTTTCTCATGACTATTAATTCTCCCTAAATAATGTACAGCCACAGAGGAGTGCTATGTGTGCTTTAGGTTTCACTTCCGACACAACAGCAGTAAGGCCCAATAGGTCCGAGCCCTGTATGAGCTATGAGTGTGCCCAGCCCAAGAACTCATCCAGACTTGTGCAGTGGTTACATGGCTGACAATCAGTATTCCCTAAAGTTGGGAAGTTTGAAAATCTCTGGTCTAGACAAATATACCCTTGGCAGCAAACTACAATGTTACAATCAGTTTAGATTTACAGAGCTTGTTTCTAAAGAAACATATTCAGTATCAAAGGCCTTGTCAAAATGTATTTGTTTAGCTGTGCATCTCAGCATCATCTGCATAACTATTCCATGCAAATGTCATGAGTAAGGGCAGGAACTCTCTTCTTCTCTTTAAGTCAAGATGGTCCACAGAGGTTGCTGGGATATTATTGTGTATGGAAAAATACTGAGTGCTTCAGTGACTAGAATGATATGGCAAATAAATATGCATACATTGCCAGTGATGTTATTCCAAAGACTACTGTCATGAAGACAAGACCTGATCTTTGAAGAGTCAGGTGTCAGCACACCCAGATTTCCACTGATCAACCGCAGCTGTAAAATAGCAACAAATTGACACAGAAGGAAAAAACCACACAAGTTTATTCCCTCCCAGCATAATGTCTCCATGGCTGAAAAGAATGGAGAAAGGCAAGTGGTTGAGTGAGCATGTTGAGAAATTAAAATAAGCAGAATAAAAGGAATAAACAATGAACACCACTTTCCCGTCTTCTGAAAGAATAGGAACCAAGAAGATGAAAGCAGCATTGCTTGTTTTATTAGTTGTCCAGCCAATCAGTTCCATTTTCCCGCAACAACTGTATAAACACATATCCCTTCAAATGAATGCTTTGTAGAACCACCTGCAACCTCCTCGACATTGAACCTAAGTGACATTTCAAACATTCTCATGAGAGTCTGTTTCTTTCTCATAAAACAGGATATATTCTTGCTCAAGAGATGATTGGAACACATCTAGTATTTTCCTAGCGGGTTACTGGAGTTCAAGATATATATATATATATTTTCAAGCTATATTTTCAGAGTTTCTAAAAGCCCCATCGATGAGTAAAAACAATCCATGCAGTTCAAATGAAGCTTATTTCTGCATGACTGTACATGTCCCTATGAACAGGATAATGAAATTACATTTATTGGTGGGATGGTTCTGCCAGTGGGGGGGGGGGAGCTCCCATAAAGAGAACGAATGGCCAGTTTGCAGATGTGAACGAAGAGTGGTGATGTGTGTACGGCTCTGTTATCGTTACTGTTTTTTTAATCTCTCTCCCTCTCTCCTCTTTGTCTTTGTCTTCTCCTTGCTTCTTCTTCCATGATGAGAGGGAATGGTGTGTGGATGGGGGGGGGGGGTTAAATTAGGAAGCAAAAATGTTAACTGGGGGTTGGAGTGAAGGTTGGGGAAAAAGTGTGAATACTGATGCTGTTGTTTGTTGTTGATGTCTCTCTCATGTTTGTACAACTTTAATAATTAAAAAGATGTAGAGAAACTTCATGGAACCATATTAAATGACGTGGGACAGTGGTTAGAGTGTTGGACCTGGCCTGGGAAATCTGAGTTTAATAGTCCAATCCAGTCTATCAGGAAGTGGCGGTGCACATAAGGTTCCCACTGCATCCTGTGCAGGATTGGGCCTACCTCGGTGCAGGTGGTGGCCTCTTTGGGTAAAGGGATGTTTGCCCCTGGCCTTTACCCTGAGTAACGCACTATCTGCCCCAATGGGCCTCCTTGAATGCACATCAGCAATTTTGCTGGCATACATTTGAGAGGCCCGTGTAAGGTCCAACAAGCCTTGGATTTAGGGACAAGATATTGGTGGAGGTCTCCAGGATATCCCCCTCTCCTGGAGTTCCCCCATCCCACCCTCCCCTGCCCTCGGGCAGGGACTTACCTTCCTGCTGTGGGACTGCACTGTTCTGCGGCGCTAGGGGAGCGGTGTAAGCCTCTTCACTAGCATCACTTACTCTCCAGGTGCCGTAAATATGCCTTACAGCACATTTGCGACACCCTAGACCAGCAGAGCAGTCACTCTGCTGGTCTAATTGTAGTCAGGATTGCCCATAAGTCTGAGCTTGCATGCGGTTCACTGGGTTATCTTGACCCTGGTGCAATGCTTATGTTATAAGCTACCTCACAGAGCTGTTGAGTCAAATGGAGTAAGCCATATGCATGCTGCTTTAAGCTACTTGAAGGAGGAATGGGATATAACTAGAGTGTGGAATAAATAACTACTACTACAACAACAACAATATATTCTGCAATTCAGAATCTAGCTAAGATCCTGGGAATCACGGATATCTTTGTAGGAATGTTGCTTGGAACACAAAAATCTTACGAAGATATATCTGCAATTCCCGGGATCTTTGCTAGATCTCGAACTGCAGAATATAACCAGCCCAGCATACACTGTGAATATTATTATTATTATTATTATTATTAATAATAATAATAATAAAAACTGCAATTAATGAAATTCAATTAAGTAGCACAAAATGTAAGGGGAAATTAATTTTTTTGCTGTTGGCTGGAGACTGGTCAGCTGGAAAATACAGAGGTAAAGTGAGATCTGGAAATATTATTATTATTATTATTATTATTATTATTATTATTATTATTATTAAACAGTGTTTATATATCGCTTTTCAACAAAAAGTTCACAAAGTGGTTTACAGACAAAATCAAATGATTAAATGGCTCCCTGTCCCCAAAGGGCTCACAATCTAAAAAAAGATGCAGAACAGCACCAGCAACAGCCACCAGAAAAGACACTGTGCTGGGGTGAAAGGGGAGCAGTTACTCTCCCCCTGCTAAATATAAGAAGGGCACCAATTGAATCAGTACACTTAATTAATATTAAATCCAAGGATTTTTATAGGACTCATCAGCCTGGAGGGAACAGAGATTCATGGTGGCTGGCCTGTTTATTTATGGAAAAAAGAAGGGGATATATGATTACAAGATATGAAAAAACAAAAACAAAAGTGATCCAACAGCTGTAAAAAAATATATGTGGGGAAAAAAACTGTAAGAGTACCAGCTGTGTAGACAAGAAGAGATCTTTAATACAATTACAATCTACAATACATCACAGGAGGTAACAGATGTCTGTGGTGTGGTGGAGTTATTAGAGGTATAGAAAACTGTAGATACAAAAAACCCCTGATGACTACTATGGCCCAGTCCTATGGGCCACTTACAGCAGCGGATCTAGCGACCCTCTGCCGTATGTCACCTTGTGATGGCACAAATGTTTCGCAGCCATAGCACACTACGGAGCCACTGGTGGAAACAGCCGGGTGCTCTGTGTGCAAGCCCAAACCGCCCAGATGCCCCACCCATGCAGGTAAGATGGTGAAAGGGGCAGTAGGTGGTTAGGGGATCCGGATGGGGAGTGGAATAATTGCCACCTGACAGGCAGTGTAGAATCCAACAACACTCCTGATCAGGATTCAGTGCATCTACCTTACAACTGTGGTAGGAAACATTTTTAGCAAGTATTTGTGTGATACACGCAGAAAAGCCATTGGTCAATCAGGATCAATTCATCTACAGGGAAAGTCATCAAATCAGATAAATCTCTTTTCCTGCAAAAGATAAAAATGCATGCAGTAAAATAGCACTGTGAAAGCAAAGAACAATTTCCGCTATTTACTGCATTTTTTATTTTTTTAAAAAAAAACACTATTAGGAGAAAAAGCTTGGAAGATCTGAAAAGGAAATCTGTTACTAAAGATGTTTACTGGCAAGATGACATACTGCAGGACAAAAATCTCGTCAATGATCACATCCCAAACCCATTTTTGAAAAAAAAAGCATCTTTCTCCTTCTGTCACCTTGCCTGACAAGCTTTATGTATTTTATTTGTATGCAAGTGAAAGGCAGTTTATTGTGTCCCAGAGGAGAGGGTATTAATGATCATTTGCTCCCTGCTGTGTGGCCTGTCATAATTTTGCAGAAGTAAGACTGACAGGAGTAACAACCAATCAGTATGTTAATACACCACTTGACAGCGGATAGTCCCGTCTATTTTATGCAAGGTTATTCCACCAAACCCTTAATGCAATTTTCATTTGGAGGGGGCTGGGGAATCTGTTTTTAAGAAGATCTGCAAATTGCTAGCTAGGAGCTGGCTACAAAGTCATAGATGGCAGCCAGACTTGTCTCTCAGCAGGTGTTTTCTGGGGTTGGAGTAGCAAGGAGGAAAGGAGTAGGCTCTTCCAGTTGGAAAGCCCAAGAAATCAATCTAAAAAGCAATTCAGCAATTTGTTATATCAATATCTTAACATAAAAAAATGCCTTGCAGCATCTAAAAATTAAATCCACTCACTGACAAGTAAATAGAAGGCAGCATCTTTAAAAATGATGGTAGAAAAGCGTAATGTCAAAAACCCCTACAGATTTCTACAATGGGATGCCATTCATT
This sequence comes from Plestiodon gilberti rubricaudatus, assembly GCA_026170595.1. NCBI lineage: Eukaryota > Metazoa > Chordata > Lepidosauria > Squamata > Scincidae > Plestiodon > Plestiodon gilberti. The sequence continues at coordinate 27,182,453 of JANXHW010000003.1, read as the reverse complement.
CCCTCTTCAGTGTAGCATTGTCTGCTTCATTTTGCTCTGAGGCTAGTGGGGAAAAAAGAACACCCTAGCTAAAGACAGTTGTTACCGGCTCTGACATATAAATAGCCTAACATTTCGTCAGTCATTTTGTATCACGCAGCCCCTTGCTATACGCACTCAGTGCCATACAAAGTGGGTTTCGAAAATTATTTCTGAGTGTTTGCACAGCATGCCAAGACATGATTACAGAGGGGATTAGTGGATTTAGGTACTGCCTGACGGTCAGCTGCCATGAGGCAACATGCAAAGCATGCTGCAATTCGCTCATAAAATTACTTTAAAAAAAATGCCTTTCCAAATCATTGAAACAATGCAGAGCCCCAACATTGTCAAAATGGAGGTGGAAAGCGAAAGTCGGATTGGTCAAGTTAGTAAACAAATAAAAATGGGTGGGGGGGGGAAGTGGAGAATTAGCCCGCTGTACATCTGCTTAAGGTAACCAAGCCAACAAATTGGCCTGCTACATTACCTTCCCTTCCCCCTCAGTTTAGGGAAGTTCTCTCTGGTGTGTGTTGGCTGGTCAAGCGGTTCAGGGAAGAGATGGTGGATAGATTTACTTGATTGCACACTCACAGATATCTGGAATGCTACTATAGCATCATACAGCACAGATGGGTTGCTTTCGTGATTTGATGGACAATAGGTAGGGGTCCACACAAGTCAGTGGCAAAGTGTTACCAAAAGAGCTGGTTCTCTAGAGCTGGAGGAAATCCGAGGAGGCCCATTGGAGCCTCCCCGCACTACACCATTCATCCCCTTCCCCCGCTGGATCGGCTCGGAACGGGCCTTACGTTGGATTGCGCTGTCAGTTATGTAGCAGTTCTGTGTGTGCATTGAAAAACACATGGGACATTCACTCTTGGCTAAAATCCCTGGATTATAGTTTCCACTTGTTATATGAGAACAGTCAAAAGGGCTTTCTTTGTACTTTTTGTTTGTTTTTGAGATCTATAGATGAGGGGTTTAAGATTGTTATTCCTCTTGATACAGTTTTCAAAAAAAGTAAAAAGGATAGATCGATAACCTGTTAAAAGTAAACAGAAAACTCTATAATCTCTGTGCTATAGAGCTATATTAAATTTGTACCAAGTAATAGAATGTGATGTATCATCATCAAAGAAAAGCATCCCATCACTCATTTGGGTTGAGAAATGTCATAAATCATAAAACACTAGTAACATACATTTTATCAAATTTCTGAAAGATGACTGCAAGGAACAAATCTAGATTCTCTTTCTTTCTTCTGCAGTTAAGCACTACAAAGGTGAAATTAAACCAAGAATGAAGGACTTTCACATCTGTGAATTATAAATCACAGATTTCTATAACAATGCATATATTTTCATTTCTAGATTAATTCAATTAAGGATAAATTTGTCCCTTTTTTCCAAATAAATTGGATTTAACATATTAAGTTGGGAAGACATGAGAGCAAATTTACTAGGTTCATTAAGCTTAGGAAATTAAATTACAGAAAATTGTGCTTCCTAGTAATAGATTTAAGCTGTAATATTTAGTGAGTCTGCCAAAGAGAAGCATATTCCTCATGCAAATAGGTATTAGCGTCTATGAACAGCCACCTTCTATTTCCCAGCAATGTAATTAGTCACCCCCTTTTTGTAAAACACTCCTATTTTTAAGACTGCAAAACTGTCAAGACTCTTAACTGAAAAGATGAATGGAAAGATATCACAATACTTGTACACATAACCGATATTCTGTTATTTGGACGCTAATATTAAAATGTTTTTAAAATAAACATTTTAAATGTTTATTAAAATAAAATGTTTTTAAAAATAAATTCTGTAACCAGACGTAGTCCACACTTACATTTGCCAGATGGTCACCTGGATAGCCTTAAATTTCCTAATGAAGCAGAAAATGAGGCACCTCATGTTTTTTGTGCTTTTGTCACACACAGGCCTTTTCCTCACCCTCACCTACGAACATAAGAACATAAGAAGAGCCCTGCTGGATCAGGCCAAAGGCCCCTCTAGTCCAGCTTCCTGTATCTCACCAGTGGCTGACCAGATGCCTCAGGGAGCACACAAGACAACAAGATACCTGTATCCTGTTGTCACTCCCTTGAACCTGGCACAGAGAAAACCTACTTCTAAAGCCAGGAGGTTGCTTATGGCTTGTAACCTGTGATGGACTTTTCCTCTGTGAATCTATCCAATCCCCTTTTAAAGGCATCTAGGCCAGGTGCCATCACCACATCCTGTGGCAAGGAGTTCCACAGATGAATTACACGCTGGGTGAAGAAATATTTTCACCCACTAGTGAAAGCAGGACAGGTTCTGATGAAAAAAGCACCTAAGCGACTGTAGCCTGTTTGTTTCCATAATAACTATGCTGAGCATGCTGGGACACCACAACAAAACACTCTTGTGAAAATGTTCAGTATGATTGCCTAGAAAAAGCAGACAGCTGTAGCTGTAAGCCTTTCTTCATACGGCACAAATGAATGTGGTGTAAGCATTATTTTCTTTGTGGTGGTGACTAGTACTTCTCCCTCTATCCAACATATGAAAGTGTTTCAGGAGTTCGATTCCTGGTGTATACATGTCTCTCGCATCTTTGACAAGTAATACAATTCGACAAACAGCTTCTTTTGAATTCCAAGTATGTGACTGGACCTCACTCACTCCTATATCTCCCCTCACCCAGTGTCAAACAATGTACTTAAGATTTATCAGAACTGTCCTTATTAACATCCTATCCTGAGATGGCCCAGAGTGTGCAGCAGCGTTGGCGCAGACTCTGCTGCATGGCTGGGACTGGCTAGGGTTGGCTGGGGACCAGGCAGTGATGGAGAGGTAAATAAAAACTTTTTTACTTACCTACTCCACTGCTGCCTTGACTCCAATGGGCCAGCTTGGATGTGTGCCAGATCTTTGGCTGGCATAAATCAGAGTGGGTCAAGGGTGTGATTTGAGCCTGGCTGGGGCCATAGGATATTGGTGCCTCTGCTGCCACTGATATTCGCCCCAGCCTACCCTCAACATGCCCCAGCTGGTCCCAATCCCCACTCTGATCCTTCCCCAGAATGCCCCTCTGGCGACTTACCTGCTCCAGCGGGGGCTCCAGTGGTCCTTGGCAGGAACCCGAGGCCACTAGCCAATTGTGCCGGCAGCCCCCTGCCCATGCACCATCACAGTGGCTGCCATGTCAGCAGCCCAGACCTTGCGCTGACAGAATGCATGTTCCGTCAATGCAAGGCCCGGATAAGATTGGGCAGTTAGCGTATTTCTTAAATAATATTTGACTAGTGATTTCCTTAAATGTAACTTAGCACATAAAACAATCCTCTAAGATGCGACTTGCTATCCTTCCAAACCTGTGTTTCAGTTGCTGTTGCTCATTGAACTCAGAAACACATCATCTAAGAACTATTCAACTAACGGTCCAATCCTAACGAGTGTTCCAACGGTACTAGGGACTTTCCGGCAATCATAAAGCGCGAAACGCTGGAGTGCACAAACTGGTGAGTGGTCAGATATGTTTGGTAGTGGATTCTGTACGCTTGCTGCCCCAAGTAGGATTTGCCAGGAGGTGGGTGGAACCGGGCAGGGGAGGGTGGAACAGGGTGGCAACAGGGGTGGGAAGAAGGCAGATTGGGACCAGAAAGGGGACAGGTTTGGCAGCATCAGCTCCCGCCGATTCAAGCTCCCTTCCTGGGCTCCGCCAGATGGCCTACAGGAAGGTAAGTACAAAAAGATTTACTTTTTTTTTAACTTACCACACTGTAGGCTGTCTGGCGTCCAATGGGTATACTCAGACCTACACCAGCTCTTTTGCTGGCATAGGATCCCGCCCCACCAGCCTATCTGCTCCAGTGGTGGTTTGGTGGCTTGCCATTGGCGGTGTGGGGCTTCATCAGTAGCAAGCCGCTCATGCAATGGCAGACCTGGCCTTATGCTGACAGATCGCAAGATCTGGATTGAGCCATAAGCCTATATGGGACTTGGCTTTGCTCAACAACAGAAGTGAGTGATCTCAGCGTCCTTCTTCTACATAAACAGCTTCAGCTCCTTGGTGTTGAAATGTAGCTCTGTTTTTTTTATCAGTGCCAGTCTGGTATAGTAAACAAAGGGCTTGGCTTGGATGAGAGGGCCCTAGGTTCCAGGCCCTGCTCAGCCATAACCTCACTGGGTGGCCCTGGGCCAGTGGGCCAATCACTATGACTCAGACCAATCTACTGCACAGGTCTATAGTACACATCGTGGAGAGCGTGAAGATTAACGATAAGCCCATATATGTCTTCTTGAGCAATTTGGAGGTTCATACCTATGTATATCCTCTTTGAAACTTACCCCTTGACCTTTGTGATTATGCCCCAACTGGAAGCACTGCTCAAGCCTCCCTGAGAATTTCCTGGCTGTCGTTTTGTATGCTTGTCTTAGCCAGCTGTGAAAAGCTGGTTTCTGAAGACCATTTCACATGCCATTCTTTCCTCAACAGACACATTCTCTGCGAAGGAGAAATGTGCACACCTTCCTGTGTGAGATACAGAACAAACATTTATTGTGCCACAAGTGCATGCGTTGGGAAGCGACTTATTAAAATGTAATGCATGAAGCAGTCCTCAGTTCCTTCCTGTGCCTTGCCAAGAGCTCCTCTGGGGAGAGACACCATTCTCTTGGCAACTTCCACTGAGCTGAGAGGTAGAATGTGTGACAACCTCTATTTGTTACAGATGAGGTCAGTCAAGAGAAGATATCGCATTTCCGCACAACTTAATAGAAATGAGGAACAGTTGAGGGGGGGGGGGAGATTTACAAAAAAAATCATAAGGACATTGGCAATGACCATGAATCTTATTAAAGGTTTGGGAGAAACTAGTTTAGCTGCAGTTCGTATAAAATATTCGCTCTCTCAGGGCTTAGCTCTTGCTTGTGCAGCTGGGGCCTTCACTTTCCTGAAGCAGATGGGGCAGATGAGTTAGCATCTATTCTCAGTATCTCTGCTATAGCAGAAAAGCAGTGCTAACTTTGCTTTATTTTTGCTCGTGGTTGCATCTAGAGGTGGTGAAAGGGGAAAGCAGCAAAGAGAATGCTAAGAGATAGTAAGATGCAAATCTCTACAGCATTCAGAAGGCAATGATGGAATCTGACTTGTATTTTATTTATCAGAAATATTTATCTTTGTGTATAAACACAAACACATAAAAACACCCCCCCCAAAAAAAAAACACCCCCACCCGTCATCTGGAAAAGATCAGGCTGTCTCATTATTACATACTTCATACACATTATTTAGGTTTATTTATCATTACATTACACTCCCCTTTACAGTTCATAGCCATAAAGCAAGGATAACACATTCATTTATTTACATAATGAGTAACAGGAGTACCTTAGTGTACAAGTAACAAGTAAGACTGCCACAGAGAAACAAGTGGCCATGTCACACAAGTATTTTCCATATTGTGATTACACTGTGAAGGAGCAAGCTGTGGTATGGTGGCCATGTTACCATCCTTACTCAGACACATGTCATTATACACATGGGCACCTAAACTGCATGCCCAGGAGAGGGACACCAACTAGATGCTGGGGGGATATCTTGCTAAGTTGAGGAAATTACTCAGGGTTGGCCCGTCCATGAGGCTAGGTGAAGCAGCTGCTTTGCGTGGCAGGCGGGAAGAGTCAGCAAAATGGCAGGGGTTTGCTGGGGTGTCAGGGGCACCCCACAGCCCAAATCTGCCCACCACCACCTCCAGCCCACCATCTCAGCAGTTTCCCCATCCTCTTCTCATGTGCTCTTCCTGGAGAGTGAGCAAGAGGAGGAGGTAGACATGACTTACCTCCTGCACCAGTACTGCCCATGATCACAGGAGGAGGAGGTAGCTACCATTGTGATCACGCTCCTGATATTACAATCGGGAAAAGGGTTGCCATCTCTGCAGCTTCTTATCCTTTCCTGCTGCTGCTTCTAAACAGGTTAGGTGGAGATGCTGGGACCAGAGAAGTTCTGCTCCCAGGTTCCTCCCTGATTGGTCAGTTTAGAAGAAGTAGCAGTAGCCAAGGAGATGAGAATGTGGTGAAGGAGGAGGAGGATGTGATGGCGATGGGAAGTGTGCCCAGGCATGTACAAAAATAAAATAAAAGGAATAAGTATCATTGAAATCAATGAGGCTTACAGCCCGTTCCAACCCAAGGGCTAAGCAGCACAAGTCAGACCTAAAGTCAGCCTGAGTCGTTTAGGGCGAAGTTATGTCTGGAACGCGACCATTTACGGCGAAGTTAGGTCGAAGTTAGGTCGAAGTTAGGACAAAGGACATAAAGTCAACATAAACGTGGGCGTTCCAGGGGCGGACCGTGGGCGTAACGGGGGCGGCAACCAATTAAGGTTGGATTCCAGACCCTGGCAAGCACAGACACGCCCCCTCCAACACAAATGCTGACACAAATTTTAGGTCGACCAAAAAGGTGGACACAAATTCAAGGAGACCCATAGGAGCCATTTTACCTTACCCACTCCAGCCCTCTCCTGAAAAGTTCTAACACCCTACTCCTGAGTTATGTCAGAGTTATGTCAGAGTTGTGGCAGCAAGGTCTGGAAATGGACAGAGTTATGCCAAAGATAGGGAGCCTATCAGCACCCAGCCCCACCCAGCCTCTTTCCCACAAAAGCCCAGCCCCAGACCTCCAGTCTCTCTCTCTCTCTCTCTCTCTCTGAGCACGTGGCGTGGGGCTCTGTCCCCCACAGCCACAAAGTGGGACTTTGTCGGTGGAGGGCAAAATTCACAAGCACCCCACTTCTCTCTCTCTTCACCTCTCTCCTCTCTGCCCCCCTCAAGGGTAGAGAGGGCTGTTCTGGCTGTGGCCAAACTGTTTACAGCTGTGCCTGGGCAGCTGTCTCCATGCTACCATTTGCTAACCCATGTCTTTCTCCCAGCCCCCCTCCCCCCCACAGGCAACAACACCAGCAGGTGAGAGCAGGTAAGAGCAGGGTATGTGCTGACAAGTGGTCTGACTTCTGCCTCTTTGCATATAGAAATATGATACATGCCTCTTTACCAATGTGCCCTCTCATGTCTGCCTGCAATGCCTTCTCTGAAATGCCTCTTTACTAATGAATAGTCTGATGCCTGCCTGCAATGCCTTCTCTGAAATGCCTCTTTACCAGTGTGCCCTCTCATGTCTGCCTGCAATGCCTTCCCTGAAATGTCTCTTTACCAATGAGTAGTCTGATGCCTGCCTGAAATGCCTGCTATGATATATGGGATACATGCCGCTTTACCACTGTTGTGTCTGATTGCCGCCTGTTGTCATGTGAGCAGACAACACCACGAGTGCTGTTAACCTTCTGTAGACACCAGCTGTTCTCCCCCCCTCCCGCTTTTCTCCACAGGGTCAACTGACAGGTCAGTATTGCTAGGATTGCCATGGTTCTGACCCAATATATGTGTTGTCTTCTCTCTCTTTGACGCGTTTCCCTTACAGGATCATGCTCGCCTTACACCCAGGTAAGCAGCTCAGACCATGCTATGTGTGTCACACCTATCAGCTGTGTTTTATTTCTCTCCCTGCAGGCTTGTGCAACCTACACACTGGCATTTCTTCAATGGCGACTGCGTCCACACACCAGCTGACATGTAACTCCCCCTTGTTTTTTGTCTCCCCAGGAACGTCCACTACCACCTACCTTCCTGGGAGCACCCCTGGGGCTCCAGGCAGGGTGCCCCACTGTCGTCTGCCTCGATGCTGCCAGAGGTCAGGGAGCCAGCCCTGCAACCCTCCTCAGCTGCCGGCGCTGCTGCTGCTCCACCTCCCTGGCTGTCGTTCTTGCTGTCCCTCCCCTTTCTATGGAGCAGGCTGTGGTTCCACAGGGGAAGAGCCTGCATCTCCAGGTCCATGGGGCATGTGTGCTGCTGCTGCTGCTTTCAGAGTGGCTGCTGTGACTACCCCTGGCAGCGTCGCCTGGCCATCTCAGCTAACGTTCCAGAACAATAAAGATGCCCCTTGGGCAGAGCCTCCTTGAAACATCTGTGCCCAATGTTACACAAGCATTGCCCCCCCACACAAAGACAGCCCCCAGCACTGAAGCCCCTGCATGAATCCCATCCAGGGACTGCCACTTCCTTCCCAGGGAGAACACAGCAGGGAGGCTGCCAGACCCCCATGGGAGTTGGGGGGGCCTCTCAGGAAGGCAAACAGTGACAGGTGCCACGGAGCCCATAGCGGGGCCGCTTGTGGCCGCTGCGTCTGTGTAGTGGCTGCTTGGCAACCGGGGATCTCACCCGCCAGGGCGTCCACCCGTCACGAAGCCACGTCCGCCCATGGTCCGCCCGTCACGAAGCCACTTCCGCCCATGGTCCACCCGTTTCTGTGTGGCTTCCGCCCAACGTCCATCTGCATAAGAAGCTCCTGTTTCTGCATCGCCTTCATCTGCGGAGCGCCCCCTGTGTCCCTATTGGTCTCTGCAGACCCCTCTCCCTGTATCTCTCTCCCACCAGCCTTGTTGTCTATCTGTCTGTCTGTCTCTGACCCACCCGTGCCCCTCCCCAGCACCCCCTGTCTGCCTGTCTGTGTGTCTGCCTCCCCTCCCACTCCCTGATGCTGGCAGCTGGCAACCCCCACCCCCTCCTTCCCTTCCCTTCCCTCCCCCGCTCACTCCCCCATGACTCCCACGTGCGGCCTCAACGTGGCTTGGGGGTGGCATCGCCTTCTGCAGGAGGGAGGGGACGGCCACTCTCCCCTGCAGCAGGTGGCTGATGCACAGGGTGCCCTGTGGCGGCTGGCTCAGGCACCTCGCTCACCTGTCACCTGCCCTGCGCCCACCACATGACTGGCGCAACCCCCATGCCTGCGCTCAGCCCCTTTGCGACCAGGCTGCCACAGACACTGCAGCAGCTGCCATGGATGGACGCTGACAAATGCAGACAGAGGCCTGCACATGCACGAGCCAGACACCGAGCCTGGAGAGCCTGCCTGCCTGGGAGGTAAGTGTTGCCTGGATCCTGGGGTGGTGCTGGGCCACAGAAACTGCAGCCTGCCTAACTCAGGCATAACTCTGACATAAGTGATGTCTGAGTTATGTCAGACATAATGTCGAACTTATATGTCGGACATAATGTCAGACATAATGTCAGACATAATGTCAGTTATATGTCGAACTTATGCTGAATTTAGGCCACTCTTATGCCAGACTTGCGGAGGAGTTGGGTTGGAATGGGCTGTTAGGGCCCAATCCTATCTAAGAATTCTGCCGGTGAAAGTGCTGGCCTGGCAGTGTAAATGACATGCCACTGGCACACACAACGAGGTTACCCACACACATGGCTGGCAGCTGTGCACATGGGATGTGGAAAGGTCTCCCACTGGCAGTGCCAGTAAGTTGGTAGTGGAGGTGGGTGATGGGAGGAACGGGACAAGGAGGGGTGGAATAGGGGTGTGACTGGGTGGGGAGGGGGTGGGCGAGAAGCAGAACAGGTGAGGGAGGGGGTGGATTTCAGTGGCACCAGCATGCACCAGGACCCTATCCCTGTTCACTCTCCTTTTCCCGCTCTGTTACTTTCCTTGGTTCTGTGCCAGCAAAATGGCTGGCGCAGATCCAAGGAGACCTATTGGGGCAGTGGAGGCTTGCTCCAGGGTAAGGGAACAATTGTTCCTTGAGGAGACCTCCATGACTGCCCCCCTGCAGGAAGCAGCATACACTCTTTTGGCATGGCAGCATCAGTGGGGGGGTGTTAGGATTGGGCAGTTACTTTTGAATAGAACTGCATAGATTGCACTGAAATTTCTTTTGACTCTTCGAAGGTTCATGTCAGAATTTGTTGGGTTCATTATTTTACATGTAGATCTTGAGAATCAAGGTCTTACTAAAGTTATAGGTGTTTGGTTCTCAGTAAACACTTCAAGTCAGTGTCACCTACAGTAGTGCCTGGGAATTGATGTAGATGGTTTAGGATGAACAAAAAACACACATTTCTTCATGCAGTCTGTGAATTGTAACTATACATGGCAACAAGAACTGGTAGCTTGAGAACCTTTAGACAGATCTATAGAGGTCTAGTCTACAAGTGCCTACAGACCATGACAGCTAAAACTGGAACCAGTTACTGTGTTAGCCGCAACATTGGCTGAAGGTCATAGAGGAGATGTAGGACCTATTCACCAAGAATATTTTTCCTCGTGCAGGTTCCAGTGCCTTAATTGTGTACCTCTTGCCTTAATTGTGTACCTCTGGTGTAAAGTCGAGAGACAGACTTAGGATTCTTTTTGTTTCCACCCCCCATTAGATGCCCAATGGATTCCTTAACGAAGCAGGCTGAGATTGTGTAGGACAGGGGTTCTCAACTTTTGGAAGTTCGGTCCAATTTTCTGAAGTACCCCCTAGTAATTAACTGCTAATTAATTGGATTAATCAATTAATTAATTAGGTAATTAATTGTTAAATAAAAAAGTACTAGAACAATTTTAAATGTGAAAAAATGTCTTATTTAACTCTCTTTCTTGAGTGAGTGAGTGAGTGAGTGAGTGAGGCAGACAGACAGACAGACAGACAGACAGACAGACATGTAAGGATCTCCTTTTTCTCCAAGATTTTCTTCCTAAAATCAGCTCCTTTCTCCCCCACTCCACCAAAGTACATTTTCCAAAGTACAAAAATAAGCCCAAAACCAAAATCAGAGAGACAGAAGGGCTCCGAAAATAATTACAATTTAAAATCCATGTTAATTAATACTTAATTAGCTGCTGATGGGGCAGATAAGGGGCAGGGCTTGGCGTACCCCCAGAAAGACGTCCGCGTACCCCCAGGGGTACCCGCACCACAGATTGAGAACCTCTGGTGTAGGAGTCACCTAGGCTGGTTGTGCTGGGTGACTTCAATATTCATGCTGAGGCCACCTTGTCTAGCGCAAGTCAGAACTTCATAGCCTCCATGGGAATCATGGAGTTATGTCAAGTTGCACTGGATCCACCCAGCACATGTTAATGGGAACCTTGGATTTACTCCCCCCCCCCCGAGTAGGATACTAGTGCTTCAGTTATTGATGGTATTATAAGAACAGCGTACATGGAGTACATCAGTAGTCTCCTGTCTGCGCGTTGTTCAAGTCCACATTTACTTGGCGTGAGCAATGTTACAATTTGACTGCTCCCATTGGGGCTTGTTTGTTTGTTTGTTTGTTTGTTTTTGTCCTTGAGAGACTCCAGAAAAAAAAATGTCACAATCTATCATTGTTATTTGGAAATGTGTTATACTATAATGAGGAAAGCCTTGATGATTTCCCTCCCACCCCCAAATTATTTTAGGCCTATGAGGCTTTTCTCATTAAAATAATAACTTTCTGGTTCCTATAGTCTGATGCCAGCAGAATCATTAAAATAATATGTTGTGAATGCCTTAATATGGGGTTGTTCATTAAACAAGTACATCCTTTATCAATGTTTCCATCATAAATCCGGTGCCAACAGTTTCCAAAGTGATTTCCTTGTATAAACAAAGGGACTGAAGAAATAATATTTGGAATGAAGTGGATTACAATAACAAAGGCAACTGCATTGGAGCTGAAGTCTAAATTAAGATTTCTTTTAGTGTTTCAGTTAATTCGCTACAATACATTTCAAGCAAGTTGTATGAAATGAAAGCAATTACTATAGATCTAAACCATGTTAGAACATGATTTTTGTTCTGATGTTTTTATTTTACTCCAAACCTTGGAAAATGGCCTTATCCTTTGAAGAAAGATTGCCGATTCTGCGCACCACTCCCACGCACGCACCCACACAGCCGTGGCTTAAAGAATTATCACAAGGTTCTGTAAATTTTTAACATTGCCCTTTATAAATGTTGCAGGGGCTATAGAAACGAGAAAGGCCTATAAGAAGTTTAATGGGTCCCAGTTTAGCCATTTGTAATGGGGATTTAACTGCTTTGTTTGTGAGCCTCAGCCAAGAAAACAGATTACCTTCATCAACTGCTAATACTCCAGAGTCAATCTAAACTCTGTTCAGCTATGGAAAGCTATCATGGGATATCAATAAGTGCTATAAACACTAATCCAGCAAACCTGTCAGCTGCTATACACAAAGATTATTTCTATATTCTAGCTGCAGGTTTAGTGTTTTCTTCCTCCTGTAAGATGGATGCACTGAAGATAAAACACTGGGGATTAATTTCAAAATCAGAAAGAGCCTACTCATAATTTTTGGAATGAAAATCATGCCTCACAATTAGGTTCAACCAAACATACACTTATTTCGTGGGAAAAATACATCTGTGAAGCACATCCATAAGTTTTGACTCACGAGGAATTTCCAACCACACATTTGACTCACGAGGGATTTTCAACCACAAATTCACTGCAATCCAGGGCTTTGTTTGTTGGCACAGGATGCACCAGTCCCTTCTCTCTCACTGCCAATCATCCACTGCCAAACAATCCATTGAAGGGAGGGAGCCTTGCGTATCCCTTGCAAGCCAAATCAATCACCCCAGTGCAATTCATTCGTGCCCAGTGGAGGCAGCTCAAGTGTGCCTCTGCCTCTTCCCCCTACACTACAACTTCTTGAGGTAGCAACAAGAGTGAGAATGGAGGAACTCCTTAATGGGGAACATGGCCCAAGGACGAAAAGTGTCACGAAACCTGCAAATTCCACATGCACCATAAAAATAAGCCCCCCAAATAAGGCCCCCCCAAATAAGCCCCCCTGGGGCACATCTATTCTGCATATTAAGGGTGTGTGTGCTAGCATGTGTGATGGCTTGCCCTTCTCAGGGCAGCATGCCTCCGGGCTCTCCCTTTCCAATCCCTGCAGTAGCAAGTTCAGGAATCCAGGAAAGCTGGAATATTTCCATTTCTATCTTTTCATAAGGACAGTTGGGGGGCCTTCAAGGGGTAATCCCCTTTTCCAAAAACGTGAGATCATTTTAATTGGTAGAACGTCATGCTTTGCCGATCCTTGACTGCAGTTAATAGAAATCCAACACTTCTGTGGTCGGCCCCACGCAAGGCCATGGCAAATGGAGCAGACAAAGAGGACTGCCCTCGAAGCCTTGAAATGGGTGGTGGAATGAAACGGGCAGCCCATCACCTAAAATTCCTCATTTGACAAAATACTATTCACTGAGATGTGTGATGTTCTTCCTAGTAACTGGTGTGTTATAGGCATGGCCCAACAATGCCTACAAATGCCTACAAAATCATTTCAGAAATTCAATTCTGACGTCTCCATTTGGCTCAATTCCTAGTCTTGCTTGATTCTCACATTTTCAGCAAAACACTACGGTGAGTGATACAGCAGTCAATCATGATGATTCAGCATGAACATCATTGGTTTGCATTTGATTGAACTACGTATTTTCCCTATTTCCCTTTGCACAGAAATAACCCTGAGATTTCAAGGAGTATGGAATATTTTTCAATCTGGGTACCCATTCATGTAAACCAGAAAAGAAACAGCCAAAATCATGGAGCATCTTCTTCTACATTTTCAGATTCTTTAGCTTCCATTTTTTAAACAATTGGGTAGATCAATGGCTTCCAAACTTTTCGGCACAGTGTACCACTTCCGGGGCCACTGTGGTGCCATGTACCACTGTGTACCACTGGAAGTAAGTGGTGATGATATCATCGCCACTTACTTCCAAATCTGATATCATCGCCACTTACTTCCGAATTTGATATCATCGCCACTTACTTCTGAATTTTTGGTCTCAATGGAGCCCTGAAAACGATGGGAAACATGGGAAACCCACGCGCCCGAGCTCCGTCGGCCACGCAGGACCTTTTGCTGCCTGAGTGCTGACATACCATCAGCTGGAAGTCTGTGTACCACTAGTGGTAAGCATACCACAGATTGCGAAACTCTGGGGTAGACTTTTAAACTGGCCTGGTCATTTTTCCATGGTTGAAGCTGTGTTCCTCAAAATGGTATGCTTGAAAGGTTAGATTGGACATGTTAGCTGCTACCAGTCAAATCTCATACTCATTATATCTAAACTGACTGGTACTGTTCGCTTTCTTCCCAAAGCTTGGCTTATGAAATGAGTCTTTCTTGAGTGAGACATTACAAACATTATGTATGACTAGCATGTATGGAAAAAATATAAACAGAGTACAAGAGAGCCCATCAGGAATACGTCTTTAACGATTCTTCAACAAATGCTTCCTAAAAGATTTTCCTCTAAACCATGCAATTTAATTTTCTTTTTAAACGTTATTCTCTATGGCTTAAAAACTTAATTATCTTCCTAAGCTTCACGTTAATTTTCATTTGAGCCAAATGTAATCTCTCGTCTATAACTTTTAAAAATCAAAATGCGGACACTAAAGGTGCAAGTATGATCAGTGGAGCAGATAAGCCAGCAATAATCATAGCAGTGAGACATTAATTGGTGTCTGGGTGGTTCTATTCATAGCAACAATAGGCCGTAATAACACCTAGTGTCCTCTGCTGCTCAATAGCATTTTGCTGTGGCATTTATCATAATGACAGTTATATTGTACTTGAATTTCCTGCCTTCCTCTTTAACAACAGACAAGTGCATAACATAAACCAAGCACCTGTAACTTCATAGGGCGAAACGTTTGGACAAAACACGTTGCTGCTGCTACCATAACTCAGACAGTTGTTTCTAGGATCTAATAAACAGTTTAGTGGGAAAGGAGAGAGTTCACTCTAGGCAGTTTTCTCATAGATGTGAGGACAGAGAGTCATATGATCATTTGAAATTAAATGCAACCAAGGTAGAAGAATCTCCAGATACAGACAAGAAGCTTGCCTTAACAACAACAACATCAACAACAACAACAGAAAGCAGTCTTACTTGAAACAGCAAACATATTACGGAAATATCTATGAATATCCTGAGTCCTTGGGGAAGGACTTGATACTCAACAGGTCAAATCCAGTCACCAACATCTGGCAGGCTGTCAATAAGAACAATAATAATATTTTTGAGGCTGGCAAAAACTAACCTGGTATCTATCTATCTATCTATCTATCTATCTATCTATCTATCTATCATCATCATCATCATCATCATCATCATCATCATCATCATCAGTAGTAGTAGTAGTAGTAGTAGTAGTAGTAGTAGTAGTATGTCACAAGCCTGAAGAGGGGCCATAGTTCAAAGTTACAGCACATATTCTGCATGCAGAAGGTCTCAGATTCAATCCTATCTCCAGAAAGCGCAGGGAAAAATCCAGATCTGCAACCTTGGACAGCTGCTTCCGGTCATGGTGGACAATATGAAGCTAGAAGGATCAAGGGTATAAGACAACATCATATGGTCATAAGGGGCCCTTCAATTGGTTCTGCTGTCACTGAAAGTTGGGGGATGATCAGGCTCTTATCTTTGAGGGTGCTCCAACTCTGGAATAGTGTCTGCTTGGTACCCAGTTTAATTAGTTTTAGGAGCCAGCACCTCTTCATCGCAGCAGCTCTTCTGCTGGTGCAGTCAGCAGAAGGCTTAAAAGGAGCTCTGTCAGCGTGCTACTCAGCATGCTGCCAGGGACACAGGCGGGAAGACCAGAGCCTTACTGCCGGCACCAGAGAATTCGGAGCTGCCCTCCACGAAAGGTAAAGTGGTGGGGGAGGCGGGAGGGGGTGGAGAGGGTGGAACAGGGGTGGGGGAGGGCAGACCGGGGTGGCGATAGGGACAGGGGATGGGCAGATTGTGTCAAGGAAGGTGGCAGGTTTGGTGGCAGCAGCGGCCGCCAAATCCTAACCCCCTTCCTGAACCTGATTCCATGATGCAGGTCCATGCAGACTTGCATCAGTTATGTAGCAAACACAGGTCTGAGTAGACCCCCCCCCCCCGCGCCATGGAGGCTTACCCCTGGGTAGGGGAACAATTGTTCCCTTATGCAAAGGAGACCTCCACAACTGCCCACACTCTGGGATGCAGCGGTAGCCATACTGGCGCCGCGGCATCGACGGAAGGGGGAAAAATAGGATTGGGCTATAAGACTTTACTAGGCCAGGCTTTTATTGATTTGATGCCATGCAACTTCTTTTAAGTTATTTTCACGCAACTTTTATCAGGTAACTGCTGTTTCTTGTTGTCTGGATATCTCTATCTCTATCTCTAATCTATCTATTGATCTATCGATCTATCGATCGATCAATCGATAGAAATGGTAAGCCACTTTGCAAATGTTTTAATTTTAAGTTAGGGTAGAATTGAAAAAAATAATAACTAAAAATACACTTACATTTATATTCTGCCCTTCCTCCAAGGAATTCACAGCAGCTTGCAAGGTTGTGTTCCCCACATTTATCCTAACAACATTTTTTTGACATGGGTTAGGTTGGGAAATGGTGACACCTGTGGCCGCCTCTCTTCCCTGAACCGTGGAGCTTCAGTCAGCCTGTTTTAACTAACAATTCTAGGTCCTTTTGGGAAATTACTGCTGGTGCTGTCCACTAATATTCCCTGACCTGGCTCTACGGTTCATGCCTATGTTTGGGTATCCCACTTTAGAAGCCTTTTTTATGATAAGAGCTTGTGTATTTCTTCTCCTGCTATTCTGAATTTTGTAGATCTACCAGAGTGGCCTCCAGTCGAACCATCTGAAGTTATAGAATTAATCAGCCAACTCAAGGCAGGGAAGGCAGCTGGTTCAGATTTGATTCCATCAGATCTGCTCAAAGCAGCTCCATCCTGGTGGACTCCCTTCCTTGCTAAACTTTTTACCCTAGTCAACAACACAGGGCGTATACCTAGCTCCTGGACCCAATCCATTGTAGTACCTCTTTATAAAAAAGGAGACAGAACTATTCCATCTAACTATAGACCAATTAGTCTCCTTTCGATTGTGGGAAAGCTGTATGCTTCCCAGCTTCTTACCAAATTGACAGCTTGGCTGGACAACAACAACATTATTGGGCCAGAGCAGGCAGGATTTAGGCCTGGCCGTTCCACTTTGGACCACTGTATTGTTCTATCATATCTAATATCTAAACAAGCATCTGAAGCACACGCCCGATTATATACAGTGTTTCTTGATCTCAAAGCTGCCTTTGATTCGGTCAATAGAAATATACTTTGGAGTAAGTTGGATAAACTTGGGATAGACCAAAGGTTGCTGCAACTAATTCAAAAACTTTATTCCAATACATCCTGCCGTATTAGGTTGAAAAGGGATGGTACGCTTTCTGAACAAGTTCCTACCAACAGGGGTGTAAAGCAAGGCTGTGTCCTGGCGCCAACTCTTTTCAACCTATTTATTAATGATTTAGCCCCTTTTTGGCTAATTTGGACTCGCATTGCCCTAAGATAGGTTCTCTGCCAGTTCCAATTCTTTTATATGCAGATGATATGGTTCTAATATCTCAAACCAGAACAAGCCTGAAACGTCTCATCCAAGGATGTATTAGCTATTTACATACCAACCAGTTACAGCTTAACTTTGACAAATCTAAAATAATGTCGGAAGTGATGCTCCAGGATCACGCCCGCCTCCGACTCAGAACCGTTCTTTGAAGGGACCGCGGGACCTGCTGCCAACTCTGCAGGCCTCCCCAAGGCACTAAACAGCAGCAATCATGTCGCAAAGCACACTTCCATTTTTTGCTGAAAACTGGAAGTGGGCTTTGTGATACGATCAGCACTGTTTAGAGCCTTGGGGAGGCCTGCAGAGGCGCCAGCAGGCCCCCCCCCCCAACTTTCAGGAAGCTGGCAGGACAACCAGGTATGTTTAAAAAAGCGTTTCTCTGTTGGGGCAGAGACAACCCTGGAGTGCTGCCTCCAACATCGCCCCCCCCCCACCAAGACTTAACAAGGGAGTAAACTCTCCTGTAGGACTTTGAGAAACACTGTGGTATAGGATTCGTTTCTCTATTTTGTACCATGGTTAATTGGGGTTTGACACATTTACAGCCAGATCTTGTGTAATGGTCTGGCACTGCAAACGTGCCGTAAGGTATGTTTGTGTCAACTCATGAGTAAGGGAGGCCAGCGCAAGGCCGGCTTCCCTCACTCCACCACCGGGACGACCATGTGGCCGCCAGAGGCAGGTAAGGCTCCTGCCAGTGGCCTCATGGGCAGTCCGGGTGGCGAGGGAGGGGGCCATTGGCTGAGCCGGCCTGGGAGGGGGCGGGGATGGTGTACCCATCCCCGCCGGACCAGCTCGGCCGCTACACTGCCTCCTCCTACTTCTGCCAGCTATTTAGCTGGCGGAAATCTGAGGAGGCCGATTGGGTGTAAGATTGGGTAGAGTAGACCACCGGGCCACAGCAGCGTGGCCCAGAATGGGGATAGGATCCAGCGAGCGGCCCTGGGCCACCCGCCAGATACTTAGTTAGGATTTCATCCTTAGTCTGGCTCCTCATCAGAGGCCTATCTGACTTGGGTGACCTTCTAGCTTAGCCCTCAGGCAGCCCAATCCTGCATAACATCCGCCACAGCATGCAAAGCGTGCTGTGCCAGATCCTGCGCGGGATCAGATCCATGCTGGCGGAGCTGGGGCACACCTAGGAATGAAAGGGACGTTGGCCCTTTCCCCCAGTGTAAGCCCCAGCAGCCCCAATGGGCCTCCTCAGATGTGCGTCAGCTATTTTGCTGGTGCACATCCAAGGGGCTGGTGTAAGGCCGGCCAGGCCCAGGAAGGGACGTTGGATATCAGTGGAGCACAGCACCGATATCCTTTGTCTGGCTGGCCAATCACCCCCTCCCCTGCCACCCCGGCCAGCCCATTCCATCCCCTCCCACTGCTCGGCGCAGGACTTACCTGTGTCCAGCGGCATGGCCTTCCTGCGGTGGCAGAGTGAGCGGCCGGCACTGCTTACTCTGCCAGTGCCAAAAACATGCCTTATGGCACATTTGCAACACTAAACTCAAGCGGATTGCTTGCTCCGCTGGCACAGAATTGTGCAGGATTGCACTGTGAATCACTGAAACGTGCAAGCCACACCACCATGGCAAGGTAGTGTCCATTGGAATAATAACAATAACAATAATAATAATGAGATGAATCTGGGCCTAGCCCAATACTGCAACATACTGACTCTAAAATAAGTAAACCCTGGATATCAGGAATGGTGGAGGTGGTGGTAGCGGCTTACACAGAACAATGAAGAACTTCGCCACCCTTCCAATCTGTTGCCTGCAATCTGAAAATGTTCCTGCTTCTAACCTGCCACACCTGTTGCACTAGTCATTTTTACTAGTGTAACAAGAGCGGGAAGCAATTATACATACTGTTTCTATTTTGCATAGCTTTCCATGGCTTGGTCAGTTTTGCTGTGTTTTTATAGTACTGGAGGAAAAAATCTATTCCGTAAGATAGGAATCAATTCTAGGGAGCAGAGAAATTGGAGATCCCTTCTCAGGTCTCTGTGGCTGGCCAGCCTCCACTTTTCTGTCTATTGCAGCTTTAAGTAGAAACAGATCTTGGCAATAACAGGTGACCTCAGAGATCAAAATGTATCTTTTCTCCTATCAAAATCTATGATAGGAGAACACCAAAACTTGCTCGGGGGGGGGGGGACTGCCCCCGCCCCCCCATTCCTACGCCTCTGAAAAGCCACATACGATAAACATCAGATATTTGAGAGCCGCAATATTTAAGAAGCATTTAAATTCTTAAATATATTTACTCACTATGAACATTAAACTTATGTTTTAATCTAGTGGACTCTAAGTTTATACCTGGTAAGTAATTATAAAGCTTTAAAAATGTCTTATTTACCTTTCATATTAAATATTGAGGCAAAAAGGAGCTCAGCCAACATATTTCTGAGAGCTGCACATTATACGTTAAAGAGCCACATGTGGCTTGGGAGCCGCAGTTTAGCCACCCCTGAGATAGACTATCGATTCATACATTTTGTATTGCACCTTTCTTCCATCGTGGAGCTCGATGTGACATAAATGTGATTCCCAGACACTCTTCCACCATGCAGGCACTGACCAGGTCCAGGCCTCCTTAGTTTGAGCTGCATCGGGTTAGTGTCCTCAGACTCTATATTACATGCCAGTTCAAATACTGTAGTCAATTTGGTCTTCATGGAATGCTCCCTGAGGCTGAAACTACACATTATCTAGGCAAATGGCTGTTCCCCAAACTCTTATTTGCTGAGATAATGGGAATGCAAGAGCAGGGGAGACTCACAGAGGACAACTGGCAAACTCAAAAATGTCCTAATCTCCTCCTGAGTCCCGTGATTCTCTCCTGCTCATGCACTCCTAAGGACACGTCTTCCCCAGCTGGATTTATTCCCAATATCAAATAATTATGGCCAGGGGTGGTGGTGTGCATTTGCAGGGGAAAACTAGTAGGTGAAAGAAGGGTTAAGCAAATGTGTCCACCTTCCGATTCTCCCCTGCAAATACAGGTGGGCCCCCATATCCACTGATTCGCTATCCACGGTTTCAGTTATCCACGGATCGTGGGGACCCACCCAGGCTTTTACTTTTTTCCCAGTAAGCTTCGTTTCTTCCTTAAAGAAACAGGAGAAGCAGCCTCTGGCTGCTTATTACAGGCAAGTAGAATGAGACTAAGTACTAGAGAGGCTCTGCAAGGTTAACAGAAACCTTGCAGAGCCAATCTAGGACTTAGTCTCGTTCTACTTGCCTGCAATGGAGGCTGCTTCTCTGTTTGTTTTAAGGAAGAAACAAAGCTTGCTGAAAGAAAAATAAGAGCTGGGGGGGGGGGCAAGCATGCCTGCCTGCAGGGGAGGCAGGGTGGGGGGCCCCTCAGGAAACCATGGAGGGGGTGTTTGCTCTTATCCACGGTTTCAAGTATCCACGGAGGGGCCTGGAACATATCCCCAGCGGATATGGGGGCCCACCTGTACTTCTTTGAGAGCTTCTTTCCTGGATACTTCTTTCCTGGATAGGATTGGGCTGTACTGAAGAAAGGTTTATGACAGCGGAAGCGAGTTCTGCTGTTGTAAAATGGCTGCCAACGAAGCACAGAATACTCAATCGGCAGCCATTTCCTGATCACTGCTGCAAGAGGCGGCAGCACTCCAAGACCGCTGATGGACCCCGCAGCACCTGCCGGAGAATGTAAGGCAGTGAGGGTGAGTAGTGGGGGTGAGACTGGAAGGGGGCAAAGCTGGGCAGGGAGGGGGAGGAACAAGGGGTGAGGTGGTGGAAGGGGGTGGATCCAGTGGCAATGGCGTGTGCCAGATCCTATCCCCTCTTTTTCAAGCCTCCCCACCCCTTTATTCTCCTCGGACTTGTGCCAGCTACAGAGCTGGCACAGGTCTGAGGAAACCCATTGTGGAGGCGGGAGGGGAAATAATTCCCCTTTCCCCTCTGAAGCCTCCTGATCCCCTCCCCCGCTGGATTCAGCGCACACCTTTTGGAGCAGCTGCATTGGCAGGGGAAGGATAGGACAGGGCTCTAAGTGTTGCTTCTAGGTTCATTTTAAATTTCAGACTCTCAATGAGAAAAAAAAATCAAAACAGCTGGGGGTGAGTTTTGCTGGGGAGAATCAGGTTAAGGCCCCAGTTCTATTGTGGCCTTGCATTGGCATTCCGACAGCGCTAGGTCCTTTATGGCAGAATGAAAGCTAGGCCTCTGTCACATGCTGCTGGACTGCTGCCGCAAATGGTGAGTGGTGCGGCACATGCAACAGCGGGTCCAGGAGGTTCTGCACGTGCCGATAAGTTGATGTGGGAACAGGCTGTGGGCGGAGATGGCAAGTAACGGGGCGTGTTGGGGAAGGAACCAGGGATGTGTTGGGGGAAGGAGGGGGTGGATCCAGCAGCAATCATGCACGCTGGATCTTACCCTTCATTTTTCTGCTAGCCCCACCCCCTAGCTCTTCTTGGACTTCCACCAGCTATACTGTATAGACCCATAGGCAATTGGGCAGCCTACGGGGGGGGGGAGTAATTTTTTAAAAACTAAACTTTTAATACAAATATTTTTAGTTACCTCCTGAATGCTATCCGATTGCCACTGCCGCCCGCCCCCCCAGCATGCAGTGCACTCTCCATTGGTGCAGCTGCTTGGTATAATGTGGTGGGGGATAGGATTGGGCAGCAAGTGGGAGAAGGGTTACAGACCCCCCATGCCATCTGCCATTTCTCTCTACCCCCACATAATTTTTATGATATCTTTAATCTTGCTTTCCCCAGCGTGGAAAGGACTCATCCCATTGTCTCACATGAGCTCAGTGCTGATGACTGTAATCACAGGACAGGAGCACATGTTCCAGATACTGCATCGATAGGATTCATCCTCCAAGTAATGAAAGCAAACCCAAAAGTTCTGGGGCACCAGGCACCTTAAAGACTAACAAATATTGTATATTATCAGGGAATTGGGAAGTGGGTTTTGGAGTTCTGGTCTGGTTAGACCGAACGATTTCTTGAATACAGAATATTGGCAGATAAGCTGCTTTCTCACACACAGCAGGGAGTTGTATATAACAGGCTGGCAGTCAGGAAATTACCCCAACGACAAAGGTTATTGTTAAACAGATCACTGACTGGTTATTGAAGGATGCCTCTCTCCTGGCACAGAACCTCGACCTGATGGGAAGGGTAAGTGACTTTTTGTCAGCAAAGGGAACAATAACAGCATTTTTGGCTAGTGGGTGGGTGTGTGCTTGAGGCAGAGACAGGCAGATTTTTTGGTCTCTGAATGAGACTTACAGTCCAGTCCTGTCTAGGGCCACTGCAGAGTGCAAAAGCACACTGTGTTGGATCCTATCCAGGATCAGGATAGCACAGCGGGAGGCTGCCTCATTTTTCCCTTTCCCTCGGGTAATGCCCCAGCAGACTCCCCTATGGGTCTCCTTGGATGTGTGTCAGCAAAATGGCTAGCGCAAATCCAAAGAGCCCATGTAACGCCGGCCAGGCCCGGGATGGGGGATAGGATCCGGTGGAGCATATTGCCAAAGATCGGTCCTTCCGGGCCTGGCGGGACAACCTGGTGCCCCAGAATGCCCCCTCCCTGCATTCTCCCCGCCTGGCAGAAATCTTACTTTCCCTGGAGGCCGCAGGTCTTGGACTGGGGAGGACAGAGCGGTGCAAGCTTTCTAATCTTCTGGTCTAAATCGATGCAAAATCTACTGCATTCTAAAACAGAATGTTGTCCAACCTTTCATCAAAGACCACCAAAGAAGGGAATTCCACAGCCTCCAGTCTGTTCCATTTTTGTATGGATCTGATAGGGACGGGAGGAAATGTATTCCTACGTTTAATTCTACACCCTTGTAATTCCCACACTTTGCTTTGTGCGCTATTCTTAGTAGGGTAAACAAACATTTATTTTTTCATTCTAGCAATCTTATAGCATATTTGATGAGTACTGTAAGCCTGGACTGTGACAGCTAGGCTCATCTTTCACTAACTACAGAGAGCTTGCTGGGTTGCCTTGGGTCCATTGCAGTTTCTCAACTGAATCTCTTTCACAGGACTGTGAAAATGAAATAAGATGCCAGTTTGAGCCACAAGGATGTGGCAAGGAATTAATCTAAACATGCATGCAGATGAACAGGAGGGACAGCGCAGTGAAACTCCATGGGACAGAACACAAATGGCTCTGAAAAGATGACCAATCATACTACTCCCATAGTGGAGCACTAATCTAGTCCTTTGAATCCTCGAAAAAGATCTACCCGCTCAGTACCAACTCTCCCCAGCATGTCTCCTGCAGCTGAGGATGACTGAGTGCACTGCCTTTGCATAGCATTTCTGGCCCCACCAGAAAGTGCAATTTCCTTTGTTACCTGGGCTTGGGGGAGCTTCAGGGAGGCCTGTGCAACCCTCTGCAGGCCTCCGTGATCTTCAGTTCGGCGAAAAACAGCTATTTTTGGCCATTTCTGGTTTTTGCGAAAACCGGAAATGGCTGAAAATCACCGTTTTTTGCTGAACTGAAGATCAGGGAGGCCTGCAGAGGGTCGCGCAGGTCTCCCTGAAGCTCCCCCAAGCCCCAGTAAGTAAGAAGATAGCATTTTGGGGTGCTTTTTGGAGACCTTCGATTCTAAGACGCACCCCATTTTTTGAAATGCTTAATTGGGAAAAAAATGCGTCTTAGAATTGAAGAAATACAGTAGCAAGAGAAAAACTCTGCAGAATTGTCTTCCTATTTTGCAGTCCTTTCTGCTCTTGTTTATATTGCCTTAGCCGGGTGCATGTACATGTTTCTTTGAATTAAAAAGAAAGCAAATGGGATTGTGGCTAGAATATATCCTCCAAAACACCCATATCTAGGGGCAGGAGAAAATGGTGATAACGAAATAAAAACACATAACACCGCTTTCTGATATTTCATTTTGGTTAAATATCAAAATCTGTGAAAAATTAAAACCATTTTCTCCCATCTCTACCCATATCCCTTCTGTAGCAGTGCTGTAATACCCTTTCATTGCAGGGATAAGAACATAAGAAGAACCTCACTAGATTAGACCATCTGGTCCACAATCATATTTCCAACTAGAGATCTCCAAAAAGCCTCAAGCAACTCTTGAAAGAAATATTTTATTTTTACTTATACCACCTTTCCTATGCCCAAAGTGGTGTATACCTCTCCAGATATTCAGTGGCACACACTGTCTCTAAACCTGGAGGTTCTAACAACCACGATAACTAAGAACCAGTGATAGACCAATCTTCCGCGAAGTTACCGGTATCTAGTGGGATGGGAAATCCCATTGCCAACACTAGCTCAGAGGTTAGGGCTAGCCCAATGGCCCTTCCATGAGGTTCTAGCATAGTAACAGCCTAATCCTAGGCATATCTATGCAGAAGTAAGTCCCATTGAGTTCATTGTGATCTACTCACAGGTAACTCTGTATAGAATTGCAGCCTAGCAGCCCAAAAGGCGCCTGCTGCATACTTTGCAGGATTGGGCCTGCTCTGGTGGCCTCCTAGGGATAAAGGGACACTTGTCTTGTCCCTTTACCCTGAGTAATATGCCAACTGCCCTGATGGGCCTCCTTAAATGCAGCAATTTTGCTGGCTTACATTTGAGAGGCCCATGTAAGGTCTAACAGGCCCAGGAAGGGGGATGGGGTATGGCGAAGGAGGCCTCTGCTGATCTCTCCCCCTTCCCGGGCCCAATCCTCCAATCCCACCCCCTGGAACACCCCGTTCCGCCCTCACCCCACCCCTCTGCCACCCGGTGCAGCGCTGCTGTTCTCTCTCCGCTGCAGCGCTGCTGTTCTGCAGCACTGGAGGAATGGTGCAAGCCTCTTTGCCAGCACCACCCTCTCCGGGTGCCACAAATATGCCTTACAACATGTTTGCGACACCCTAGACTGGTGGAGCGGTTACTCCTCTGGTCTGTTTGTAGACAGGATTGTGCTGTAGGTTGCAATCCTATAACACTTACCTGGGAGTAAGTCTCATTAAACCCAATGGACCTTACTTCTGCATAGACATGCATAGGATTATGCTGTGAGTATCTTTTGAGGACTTTACAAAAGACCATGCCAAATGTATTCATAATCCCAAATTTAAAATGGTACTTAAATTGTGGTATGAAATCTTTCTATTCAAGAGCAGGCTAGGTTTGCCAATTTCTTTTGTGTGTGTAACTCAACAGACAGCTCTTAAACAAGCCTCATCGTTATTATTTAGAAATTAATTTAACGAATTAAAACATTCCTTTGGCATCTTTTGCAGCTTTGCCTTGAGCTACAAATTATTAGGCATTTTGAAGTCTGATCCTATAAGTTTTAACTTGGCCACGAATTCTGTGGTGTTCAATATGACTTCCTCCCAAGTAAGTGCGCAACCTTTGGTGTTTTCGTCTTTATTGTTGTTTTTGCATTTAGAGCCGCCTGTGTCTAAAATGAGCTATTTAATCCCTTGTCATCACATAGCCATAAAAATTGCGGGCAGACAGAAGTCAGCAATGCCTGCTTCACAGGCCCCAAAGCAATGCATGGTAACAGACTTTCAAAGCAGTTCAAAGAGTCCAGTTTCCATCTGTGTTTGGTGAAGGGTGCAAAAAACCTTGGGGCCATCTGAAAACTCTGCTTCATCTCTAACACTTGGAATAACAAAGGTGTTATTTTTCAAAGCTCCATTCTCCCCTCCTGGGGTGGCTCTGCAGATATAGTTCAGGGAAGGTGGGAAACTTCAGAGTAGATATTCCCCTTCTAGACTTTGCCTCCTTCGGGGAGTTCGTTTGAGGATGTCACAATGGTGGCCTATATAACATGGGTTACTGCCAGCAGAGGCCAACTGTTAATGAACCCTATAGACAAATTCTTTCTTCTGGTCTCTGTGAAAAAAATCTGCAGCGAACAAAACAGCATCCAGGATTTCCCCCCACAAGCCTTTGTGTGTTATTTGATCAAAAGAAAGTAGAGGGTGCTGTGCATCCATATTACAATGCAAAATGAACACATCTCACCAGTTTCCATGTTTGCTTCAGCTGTGTAGCAATCGCAGAGAAGTTCTTTATTTTGATAGCTATGTCTGCTTTGCCTGCTCAGCAAAGCCCTTGCTTTGACTTCTAATGATTGAAATAAAAGTGTGAGCACATTTGCATGTGGCAAACATTCATCTTCAACCACAGTAAAACAGATTAGCATGAGGCCGAGGATGGAAAGAAGGATGCACGTCTTCACCTAAAAGGCATACTTAATTTGTGGGATTCGCTGCCACAATATGTGATGATGGCTTAAAAAAAGGTAAAGGTGACCCCTGACAATTAAGTCCAGTCGTGTCCGACTCTAAGGTGTGGTGCTCATCCCCATTTCAAAGCCAAAGAGCCAGCGTTGTCCGAAGACACCTCCGTGGTCATGTGGCCGGCATGACTTTCCTTGCCGCAGCGCGTAGGGATTTAAAATGGAATCAAGCAAATTCATGAAGGGTAAGTCTAGCAACATCTATTAGGAGAGGGGGGTTAAAGAACCTGTCCTGCCCCTGCTTTCCTCCAGACCCCCCCCCAAGGGTAAGGAGGGTTCTTCCCCTCATCCAAGGCCACTCAGAGGAACTTTATCAGGGGGTACAAGATTTCTTTTGGACCCCTTTCCTTCATGTGAATTTGGCTCCTGGGCCCCCTTTTTTGCTCCGGTGACCTGGGTCCTGGGCCCAGGTATGATTGTACCCCCTTAACCCCCCTCTCAGAGGTCCTGCCCTCATCACTCTTCCCCAGGGCTCTTATTGGCTGTCCTACCCCCATTGTACCTGCTCCTCATTTCTTGCTCTGCCTCTGGTTTCTTTCCACCCACCTCTCTCCATGCTTTCTCCTTCCCTTTGTCGGCCACTCTTTGCTGCCTTCCTGCCTGCTTTTGTCTCTCTTCCAGTCTTCTTAGGGCTCCGCCCCCCTCAACCTCATGCTGGTTTGTTCTGCTCCACTCTCTGGCCACGCCCAGCCTTCTCAGCAATTTAGCCCTGATGTCTGTGATAGCATCAGCAGGTCCCCCCCCCACACACACATAGTCCACCCCTTTGTGACATTGGTGGCAATGGTGGCAGCAGCAACAATACTAGGGCTCAACAGAACATCAGTCCATCTCGTCTAGTATTATCTATTCTGAGTGGCAGGGGCTCTCTAAAGTCTCAGACCAGAAGTCATTTCAAGCCCTGCTCCCTAAGAAACTTTAAAATGGAGATTCCAGATTGAAAGTGGGAACTTCTGCATGCAACATATGCATTCTGCCAATGTGCTGTGGCCCCTGCCTATGTCGTTATCACACCATGATAAATTACCATTTGATAAATTTTTGTCCATGTCTCCCAAAGAGAATTCTTTTTGTATCTGGTGCTTGAGTACAGTATGTATCTCTAGGATATTATCAGCACAATCCTACACCACCAGTGTAACCAGCGGGGGAAGGCAGGCTGGGAGGCTTTGGAGGGGAGAGGAGATTTAAATCCCCTTTGAATCCCCCTTTGGAGGGGATTTGAATCCCCTTTCCATTCTGGGGCCTCCCGTCCTTGCTGTACCACTGGTTACACCGGTGGTGTAAGTTGGATAGGATTGTGCTGTATGTGTACAAAGGTGCAATACATGAATCTGTATAATGGCTTTATCATCAACATCATTGTGATCATCATTATCCCACCCTTCCTCCAGGGACTGCAGGCTGGCATATGTACAGTACTTCTCTCTCCCACCATATTTTATCTCTAGAACAGCTCTGTAAGATGGGTTAGTCTAAAAGAGATGAGAACTGGCTCAAAGTCACCCACTGAGTTTGATGGCTATAGGAAAATTTCAGTCCGGACCTCCCCAATTCCAGTATATCCACACCACCACACTGGTTCTCCGCTGTATATTGTGTGGTTTCCAAACCGCTAGTATTCTAAGCTGAATTGAATGACTTTTTTCTTCTACGGCTTATGCAATTTTTCAGCCAACATATAGTCATATATTTACAGCAGTGTTGGGATGTTGCAAAACCACAAGGTTTTTGTGGAATCCATAAACTATGGTACAGTTATTCAGGGCTGTGACAAACCTGTGGAGACTTCCATGTTATTTGGTGAGACTTGTAGTATAGGAAGAGAATAATTTCCACATTGCAAAATAAAGGTACCAAGTGGGTAATCATTTTGAATAAATGTGATGCTTCCATCACAGTGTCTGTCAGTTAGGAAGCAACTTGGATGCCTGAATGAGGCAATGATTCCACAGGGTTATCCTACATACCCCTTCGGAGTGTTGGAGAAGACCAATGGCTGCTTAGTAACAACTGTGTTGTAAAATATTTAATGTCTTTCAGAGGCTGCGTGCTGGCGAGTGTCTCTATTTCAAAGCCACTACTGCTGGCTAGATGTCAGGCTTCACCTGTCTGACTTCAAACGCAAGGTACATTAGCTAATCAATGGTTAAATAAGATGCCAGGAGCAAGATAAATAATGTAGCAGCAAGTCAATACAAAAAAGTCAAAAGTGATATAAACAGCCAAGAGTTACACTTTACAAAAGAGAATATGAATTGACTTTGTGTTTATCACAGCTATGCCAACTCAGATGTTATTGATATTTATGGCCTCTGTCGATACCTATAACTATCCACGGGCATGCTGAATTAGTGGGGGGCTACCCTGCTTTGAAGTTATCCTTCTAAGAACCACACCTGAAATCATGGAGTCAGCCAGTCTGAGTTTGTGAATCTAGTCTTTGTAGATATATGCTGCAGCAGTGCTTTCGGGAATATGGAAACCAGCATCTAAGTGGGGTGTTTATCAGGTCAGGGTAGCGTGACTTCTTGTTCTCTCTCTCTCTCCTCGTTGCCAAACTGTGGCTCCTGAACCACATGTGGTTCTTTGCCGTATAATGTGTGGCTCTCGGAAATATGTTGTCTGAGCGCCGTTTTGCATCACAATGGATATAAAAAGGTAAATAAGAAACTTTCAAGCTTTATAATTATTTACCAGGTATAAAAGGAGAGTCCATTGGATTAAAACATGTTTAATATTCATAGTGAGTAAATATATTAAGAACTGAAATGCTTTTTAAGTATCGCGGCTCTCAAACATCTCTCTTACGGCTCTCAAACATCTTAAGTTTATCATATGTCGCTCTTATAGTAAGCAAGTTTGACCATCCCTGGTATATAACCATGATTAGCTTAAAGACTTGGTCTTCCATGACTTTTCTCATGATATTATTTATTATTATACCTCTCTCCTCCTCCCCACCTCTTCCCTCCTCCTCCGTGCCCATGACACACATCCACCACCAACTTACTGGTGCTGATGGAGGTCTCTGGAGCCACTGCTGCATGTGCCACACCACCTACAATTTGTGGCAGTGGCCTGATGTGCACGATGGTGGGCCAGCTTTTGCACTACCGTAAAGTGCCTTCCATTGCCGGAACTCTAGTTCCAGCAGTGCAAAGCTCCAATATGATTTATGCCACAGACTTCTTCAGCTACTTTCATCAACTACCATAAGCTCTCAGGAAGTCATGTATTTATCACGAATGTTTTGAGGCTGACCTTCAAAAGATCTTTATATCTAAGGATGAGTCTCCATCTACTTAGTAGTGACCTCTAAACTGCCTCATATACATGTGCATCCAACTGTATTTAACTGAATAAAATAATTTTTCAACATTGGAAAACATTGTCTAATGACTTAACAGTGCATTGTGCTTACATTGTGCTTTATGACCATTAGTCAAACCTCTTGGCGAACCTATTATGTCATATAATATACCAGTATATCACTTCATAAACATATACAGAAACGATCCTTATGCTGTAATGTACAATATGAAAGAAAATTCTACTCCCATATCAGTCCTTTTGCTATTTTTGAAGAATGTTACACCAGTTTGTTAATCAATTTGAGTGCCCCTTTGAGAAGTTGGTATATCTGGTTGTTATGAAGACATTCTTTTCAAATTATGGCTCTGTATGCAGCTTTAGACAAGACTCAGAGCAGATGGAATCCAGCCCCTTGAAAGGCCTTGGATCTTTAGAGCATGCTCTCTAACCACGTTCAGAGTTGCTCACCCCATTGTAGCTCCATGCCCCTCCACTGCCCCAGACTTGTGCTGGAACTGCACTGCACATATCAGCATATGTGTGGCGTCCAAGTTGACACACATGTTCAAAAATGGCGTCAGCACCCATGGCAGCCAAAACTGCACAACTCTACAAGAGAGAGGATGTAGGAAAGAGGGGATCAGTGCTCCAAGGGATACTTTTAGCTTAGGTTCCATCCCTAAAATATGGTTTCTTACATGTACCATAGCAGCTCTGTTGTCAGGGGGTAAAAGGCTGATGCAGGAGAGAAGAGCTACTTTCCTAAGGGGCTTTGTGCTGGAAGCCAAGGATCAATTCATCATGTATTCTTTTTGTGTCACTGAATCCTTTTTAACATGTATGAATTATGCATGTATAGTTTTTGCCTTGTCTACATATTAGTAAGCCATTTTGATCAACTTCCTGATGCATGAAACTCAGGAAGAAAGAGATATTAAGAGGCATCATGGGTTTCATTTTTTTCTTTTTACTGATGTGGAACCTAGTCTGAAAATATATCAATACAGTATCTTTAGTTTTGGAAAATGGCTAAAAAAACAAAGTATCCAAGAGAACCTGAGATCCATATCCTAGGTGCCAAAGATTATTTAATACATGGATGCTGTCTCTTAGGAAGGCCTAATGGAAGAGCCAATTGGTACGGAATAATAATCTGTAATGGTTATGAGTTATGCTATATGGGACAGTGAATATTCTTTGGCTGGAGAAGAAAGTCAGAAACTTAGCTTCAATTATATTTATATCTGAACATTCGTATGCACCGATTTGGAAGTCTGCATTCAATGAACATTTGTGCCAATAAAACCTGACCAATAGTCTCTACAGTGGATTTAGCGCCAAGAATTTTTCTGTAAACAGCCAACCCCAGCCAAATGACAGAAGAGCAAGAAACAGCCAGGCTACTTACAACTTTTGGGTCCATTTGGGGATTATTCAGAATGAAGACGGTCACTTCCTTACCTTGTTGCCAAGATAGAATGCTAGGTGGACAGGACAGCTACCGATTCATTGGAGCAGTATTCACGACAAAGTGAAATGTCAGTAGGAATTGTTCTATAATACAAGAAACCATGTAGAGAAGGAAAACCCTGGCTAGCATTACTGATACAGACTCTCCTGGCCACACTATTTCTCCTGTTGCCTTCTGCTACAGTGAAATGGGTAGGTAGTGACCCAAGAAGGATGAGGAGTGCACAACATGGGCATACCAGATGTACTGGTAGGGTTGGCCAGAGTAATGGTGTGTGTGTGTGTGTGGAAATATAATTAATGTGTGAAAAAAATGGGCCCAAAATGGAGGCAACTCAGGTCCTAACAATGGAGTAACACAATGTGGTAATGATAATACCGTATTGTCCCGAGTATAAGACGCACCTGATTATAAGACGCACCCTTAAAGTTTGGCGCTATTCAAAAAATGTAATTAAATCACTGGCATTAAATTGCAGCAGCCTAATTATAAGACGCACCCCTAGTTTAAAAACTTAAATTAGGAGAAAAAAGTGAGTCTTATACTCAGACCAATACGGTAGTAATACCTTAATGGTAATATTGGAGATTGCTGGATAAAAGATTCAACATGCGGGTGCTTTTACATGCATTCACTGTACTTCTGGAGGAATGAGAATCCCTTTCTGTATCTTGCTTCTATAAAACTCTGCAGCCACTAAAAGACACACCAGGACACTCCCAAATGTCTAAACCATAAAAGCAGAAAAATGCAGAGAGTGCTGATGTACTTGCTGATCTATGTCCCTTCACCCTTACAGAGAAAACCAACTGCCCTGTGGGAAGGAGAAAAGGAAATTGGACATTACCCACTGCACATAGAACCATGACCCCATTTCAGCAGAGCATCTCCAACACAAGGGACGGGGTTCTCATAGATTTTATGAAGTTTTATAGATGTAATGTGCCATCTAAGAATGACTTTTAAGACCCTTTCTGTAATACGCATGGACACATACCAACGTGGACTGGAATGCCAAAGTTTTTGCCTAGACATCGTCTGGTATGAAACAAGTTAAGTTAGATTCCCAAAAAGCTTTTAAGCCAGACAGAGAAGAACTTGAACAGTCCATCAAAATACAGTACAATTGGGAGATTACTCCCATATATGAATGACTACTATCTCCTGTAAATCTTTTAAAAGCCATGAGATCCCTAATGGCTTGTATTTTGCCAGTAGGAGAAGAATCAAAATGACAAGGTTTGAAATGCTGAAACCATTTCAACCCATTTGACCGCCACCCTATCATGCTAACACTTTCCTTCCACATAAATATCCTTAATTCTGAATAGACACGTCTGTTTCCAGCTATGAAAATGTCCTGCCAGCCTACCAAATTGAAAAGATGGATGATGTGGAAAAGGAGTCATGAGTTACCATAGGGGTGCAAGTTTCTTCACTGAAATATTCCAAACTGGCATTATTGTTTTCTAAAAGGAATTATCTACCATCCATATCTGAATTGTAACAAGTTATTAATGCCCCTGAGTTGTGATGAATGCTGTGAATAAAAATGCACAAGGTGGCATCCAGACTGTTGTGCTCATGGAAGCTACACTCACAGAAGCCAGCTTTTCTACCCCCTCCTCCCTACTGGAACCCTGAGCCCCCCCCCCAGCTATTGCTAAAGGTCAGGGCAGTGGTTCCCAAACTGGGAGGCACGGCTCCAAGGGGAACCATGGAAAACAGCCAGGGGAGCTACGGAGTGCCACGGAATCCTCTCGGAAAACAGTGCAATGCCAATTGGCAAGCATCAACATAATGTAATGGGGTGCCGCGGCCAATGGTTGCCAATGGTCAAGGGAGCCGCAGGTCAAAAAAGTTTGGGAAACACTGGGTTTGTAGCCATAAAGACCTAGTTTTGTTTGTTAATGGTAACCAAACTAGTGATAGGCTGGCACTGGTAAATGGAAACTCTCACTTAGAAAGTCAACTCTAGTTTTGGTGATGAAAAAGCATACCCAGCAAATCAAAGCTGGCAGAGTTCAGGCTAGTCCATCTAATTTTTTTAAAGGAACTTTCTTGGAGTATACTTACAGTGCAGTCTTATGCAGGGTCGGCCCATCCATGAGGCTGACTGAAGTGGTTGCCTCAGGCAGCAGATTGGCAGGGAGCGCTCACTTCTGTCCACCCACTCTCCGCCACTGCTTCTGCTCCTTGAACTGGAAAGGGAAGAGGGGGGCAGAATGGAAGAGGATGTGTGGAGGAGAGTGGTGGGCTAGAGCTTCTCTAGGGAGTGCAAGGAACAGAGACTGGTGCATCACCAGATAAGGGAGGGGCAGCATTTGGCATGCCACATCAGGGCCCAGGTGAACTTGGGCAGGCCCTGGTGCTATGCATGTTTACTCAGGAGCAAATCCTATGGTGTTCAATGAATCATACTCCCAGGAAAGCTTGCATAGGATTGCAGCATGAGCTTCCCAACAATATTCTGTTCTCCCCAACAAATACTGTTTTATTCACTGGCGTCGCTGCAGGGGGGGCAGAGCTCTAAGGTCCACCGAGGCTCCGCCACTCCATTACACCAGAGCACGAAGCAGCCCCGCCCCTCCGGATCCATTCAAGGCGGTGAAAGTGCTGCTTTCACCGCCTTGAATGGTTCTGAAGGAGAGGGGGCGGGGCCACTTTGTACTCCGGTGTAACGGAGGGTCAGAGCCTCGGCGGGACATAGAGTTCCGCCCCCCCCCCCTGGAGCGACGCTAGTGGTTTTATTTATGTTTGTTGGGAATGCATTAAAAGGCAGGTCAGGGGGCTGATGTCTCCCTGACACAGACAGAAGCTCCCCTACAAGGACAGTTAGTGTTTCTCTACCTTGCTTGGTGTTGCCATAAACAAGTATGTAACTCATTACGTGGACCTGCTCAATCATGGTTTTACTGTCAAAATAGAGATTTCTTGGTTGTGCGAACTGTCTACCATGGAATGGCCCCCCTACCTTGACCAGAGTCTCTGCATAAAGAAGATTTTCAAATACAATTAATTCTCTAGAAAAAGCATCTTTAAGACTGCATCAGATATATAAAACTTTGAGTAAAACAGAGGCTGTATTTGCAGTAACTGAACCACTGCACAAGTTAATCTTTTAATTAATCTTTTAATTGGACCATAGAAAAAGATGTCTATAAATCTATACATCCTTGTTTATATTCAAGCTTCAAATTGGGTATGCATTTGGGCTCTACTAAAGCTGCTATGTGGATACAAAAGCAAGTGGATGAGATACCCAACACTAATCCCCCCCTCCCATTTGACTCATATTTTCAAGTAACCATGTACATTGTCATACTGCAACACATTTTAGGCCTATCTTTAGAAAGCAAAAAATGCCACCACCAAATTGTATAATTAATTGAGCTCCCCATTTTACATCTTCTCTTGGTGTTTGCTTTCTGGGCACTCAATACCAAACTAGTGCAATGACACAACTGTGAGCAACACGGCAATGCAACGCCAAATTCAGAACAGCAAACCCATCTTGCTTAACTGGGCTATATGCAACATATTAATCCTTGGCTTCTTGCCTTGACAAATAAACCTTTTTGTCAAGCTTGTAATTGCTTCAAAGGGATCTCTGTGGGGAGAACCTGAAGCAGACATAATTTAGGGAATACTGACATTTTTAGTGTTGCTATCTGTCCCATAAGAGAAAGGTTATAGCTAATGATGCCACTAAACATTATCCGAGCACAGTTTGAAAATTAGTAGTTTCGTAATACTCACTTCCAATGCAGGACAAGAATTACAACTCAAACGTTATTCTGCAACTTGGTGTTTAATTGGAGCTGTAGAAGACCTTGTAGATGGCCTTCTACCCATCAGTACATCCTTTGACTCCAAGACCCCTTCCACTTTGCTACCCTTCCAAGATGGTATGGGAACAAAGGACAGCCCTGGTGAAAGCTCAACAGTCTCAAGTCCCAAAAGAATAGACCATTCCCCTAATCTTTACCCTACAGATTTACCCTACCTCTGTGACATTAGTGCATGCAGGATCTATCCACCCTTCCTGGCCCAGACCTGCCCCCATGAGCCTCCCCAGACTTACAATAGCAAAACACCTGGCGTAGGTGAGACCCATTGAAGGCCAGGTGGACTACTATGGGGAGGTACAGTACCTGCATATACATGTATAAGTCAAAAAATTAGGCCTTAAAATTGACCCTGAAAACCTTGGTCAACTTATACATGGGGCTTCTAAGAACAGCAGCTGGGGGGGGGGGTTTACTGGGCTGTGAAGTGGGATGCACGGGGGTGGGTAAAAAAGGAGCTATTTCACCTTGTTCTGAAGCACCTGAGTAACAGAGCTATTATCTGAAAGGTGGAGAAAGAAAGGTGAAGGAGCCTATGGAAGTTGTAAGTCTTTGTGATGGCTGCTGCTATGGAAGTACAGTACAGTACTCTCAAAGCCTACAACTCCCATAAGCTCCTTCAGCTTTCTTTCTTCCTGTTTGGAGAATTTATGTTACTGCCACAGAACAATCACTGGTCATTTTCAAGAATTCAAAGAATTTTATACACCCCTTTTACCCTTGACTTATCCATGGGTCATAGAAAATTCCATGATTTTTTTCCCTTAGAACTTGTCCTCGACTTATCTATGTGATAGAATTAGACTCAAGTATATAAGGTAAGTAAGTAAGATTTTTACTTACCTCTCCTGGTTTCACACCCACCCACCCTCCATGCATGCTATGGACTGACAGAATTAGACCCTGAATTAGAATTTGGGCTTTGCTGATGCTTAAGTCTCCTAGTTTTTTTCCATAACTATAGTAAAGTTTATTTGTATATGCTGATGTCAATATTTTGTTAGTTTCTTACTTTAGTAAGTGCGACATGGGTCCTACATTCCTTATGGGTTTGATCACATAAATACAGTTTCAAAAATTCTAGTTATGTTTTCTGGTTTTCTTTGGATGAGATGCTGGGCTT
Organism: Plestiodon gilberti rubricaudatus; assembly: GCA_026170595.1. Classification (NCBI taxonomy): domain Eukaryota; kingdom Metazoa; phylum Chordata; class Lepidosauria; order Squamata; family Scincidae; genus Plestiodon; species Plestiodon gilberti. The sequence goes on along the minus strand of JANXHW010000003.1, from coordinate 27,146,094 downwards.
ACACACATCTCTTAAAGGGTAACTTTAAAAGAATACCTATTAGCCAGTTATGTATCAGAATTTCTATTTAGCTGAAAGAATCCCAAAATGTCCAGCTTAATTTAATCTACTGGTTGTCCATTGTGTAACTACCATTTGTTAAGTATTCTGTCCCCTTACTAGTTTCTGGTATTACAGGTGAAGATGCCATGTCAATAGGAAAAGTCCTGGATCAAATTGATAATTTCCTGCGCCGTCCGTGGGTCTCCAAACACTGGCAGCCACGCACAGGAAAAATCTTTAACATCCGAGGTGTGCATGGTCCTTTCGTTCCAATTGCCTGGAACGTTCTCAAAGGAAACAACCCCTCAAGGGATTGCAGTTGAAACTGTGTCTCCCCACCATTTCCTGGTTTAAAAAGGCAAAGGAGCGGGAGGTTTCAACTGCAATCCCTTGAGGGGTTGTTTCCTTTGAGAACGTTCCAGGCAATTGGAACGAAACGTAAGGACCTTGCACAGCTCAGATTTTAAAGATTTTTCCCGTGCGTGGCTGCCACTGTTTGGAGACCGGCGGATGGCGCAGGAAATTATCAATTTGATCCAGGACTTTTCCTATTGACATGGCATCTTCACCCGTAATACCAGAAACTAGTAAGATTATAGCTGGCCATGAAAGCTTCCATTCGAGTTTATTCTGTCCCCTGTATGATCTTTCCATCCCAAGGAAATTTTGACCGAAAAGGTCCAACCAGACAGCTCTGGCAGAACTACAGACTTGGTACCTCCAGGATTCTACTCAAGTTGAGCAAAAGAAAATATATGCATGTGGGATGCAGTGTATTCTTCAGCCAAACGATCATGCCCCTGCAGATTTTAAATCTGTCAGTCTTATAGCTGTGGGAAGCCGCCATTATTTTGTACTGTATGAGGCTCTGCCCACCAGTGTTCCTTAAGACCTTGCATTCCAAATCTATTGCGACTGAGTTTACTGATGTGGTTCCATCATCTCATGTCATTTTGAGGCAGTGTTCCAATATATGTGTCGCTTGGGTGAGAACTACTCTTGTAATTCCAGCTTTTATTAGGTTGCTGGAGGTAGACTCTGAGAGGGAAAAGAGGCAGTGCCACGTCTATCATGTTCATTTTTGGCAAAGCGCCTGCAACCATGATTACTGCAGCCTTTCAACAAAGAGATCAACGGACTGATTTTCCTAGAAGCCACCATGAGCAAGGATTAGCATGGAAAAGCTGAGGGCTATTTTACACCTAACTCGAAGAAATGTTGACTGGTAAATCATGCTGACACCAGCAAACATTAAAAGAATGCTCATATTAAATGTCTTCAATATTCCTATTAAGTGACTGAATGGTTGTGCACTTGGGCAAATTATTGTTGTTGGAATTCAGCAGTCTGAATCTACTACTGCTGCTACACTTTTAATTTTGCAGAGTGCCTTACAATCTGATGCACAATGTCTTCCCTCTCAGCATACCTGTGTGGTAGGTTGCTCTTAGGCTACATATTAAGTGGTGTGCTGTGATTTTGTTTTGCTCTGCTTTTTTAAAGATATGTGGCAGTTTCAGACTTCAGTAGAGGTCAGCTCTCAGGTGTTGACAGTCAGGACAGAGCATGGTCCAAATGGCCAAGGGCTGAGGGTCTGCTGGGCCTGGGGAAGGCGAAGCAAAGTAAAAGGAGTCTACTATTGTTACTTGTGGCAATGCGTTGCTCAGACTAAGGAACTAAAGATTATATAGGGCTTGTTGTTAAGTCCTTACGGATCTTAAGGGCTGCTGAGGAGCAGTAGTCACCGTCACCTGGATGAAAATGCAGTGGAGCAAGGATAAGGCCAATAACTCCCTTTGTGAGAGCTACCTGGTGGCACAAGGAGTGAGGTGCGTTGGCCTGGCTGTTGGAGTCCCTGGTTCAAGGCCCCTTCTGGTGCTTTACAGGCAGCCTGCATGTAAGTAGAAGAACAGACTGGGAGAAACTGTTTAACTCCTTCCCTTCCTATCATTTTCAACTCAGAGTAGCCCTCCCCCAAACTTCTTTGTTATCCAGAAAGAAAAGAGATTGGGGACAGTGATTTTGAGCTAAAAAGGAACCAGGAGTTTAACGATTAAGCAGCCTCTCCTCAAGTAACCTTCTTCTGCTCAGACACAGTCTTCATAAGGCTGCTTTGGATTACAAAAAAAACAAATGGACAAAAGAATCAAAGAATTCTGTGTAAGTGCCGTTGGAGTCCTATTCCCATTTTACAGATGAGCCCATGAGAATAAACTATAGCAACTTGTCTGCGTCCATAAAATGAGTCCCTGGCAGAGATGGTGCTTCAGTCCAGGTCGCTCAGCTCCAATTCCAACCCTCAACCATCTGGCCCACCAAACTGGCATTGAGTTTATTCTCCTAGAGTTTGCTATATGGAATCTTTCATACATTCACATTCTCTGTTCATTCCATGTCAATAAAATTATCAAGATGTTCCATGAGCTACAATGAGAAGAGATTTAACTAATTAGCAAAGTTCCCCATCTGTTTGTAAGGCTCCCTGCGTGCATGTATCCTACATATGATTGAAGCTCCAGCGGGGGAGCAAAGGAAGAACTTGGGTTGGTTTGTTTGCAAAGGGAACTCATCTCCATCATTATCTGCTCAGCTACATAGTGGGGAACTTGTTATGCTTCCATTAGCCACTAATAGAAAGACACACAACATCCAGTATATTCTATTTTGAGCAAGGCTGAAAGGGACAATCAGCTCTGCTTTGAAAGCACTCTACAATCAAAGCCAGAATACTGGACTCAATGACCTGTTCCAGTACGTCTAATCTCACTAATGATAATAATCCCCTGTAATAGGCTCAGGCTTGACCTGCAGCTATCGATCTTGTTCCTTTCACCCCATCCTAACTCTGAGTCTCAGTAGGAGAATCTCTAGCCTTCTTCCCTTTGGGGCTTGAGATTGTGTCATTAGGAATTAGGTATGAGGCTTTTGATATCTACTACCTGTATCTCTAATTCCTTAAGCCATGAATCCACTCTTGGTTTTTTATAGTTCATTCTGTGCAGCAGGAAGGAAAGACATCCATTCATGCTAAAACCGCATCAATCCTAAGCTCTAAAGTTATCCTTAACTGTCCATGGAAATGCTAAAAGTACATCTAGTCCCATTGCACTGAGTTGTTAGGTATTATTTAAGCCTGGCTCTGTGTGCTTCCAGATAGCCATTTGCAATGGCTGGAAAGCACACTTACTGCTGCAAGATTTGTTTTTTTTTCACAATTTCTATCTCAGTACAGGATTCTCTTTTTAATATTTAGCTCTCTGCATTTACACCATCCAATTCATAACTATTTTAACTATTTAAACTGTTTTAACTATTTGTTTTTAACTATTTTAATGTATATATGCATTTTAATGTTATTGTAAGCCGCCTTGAGTGCCCTTGCTGGGAGAAAGGTGGGGTATAAATTATTTAAATTAAATAAATAAATAAAATAACCCCATTAGATCACAGTCAATTTAGTCCAGTCATCCCAGCATTTCAGATGTTTCCTACCATACTTAAGTTACAGCTTTTCATTTAATTTAGATTTCCACAAATCGCTCACCTATGTCTCTGCGTAGCCTTACATCAGTAATAGAAAAACTATTGACAAATAACAGACTCTAAAAGGCATTAAATATAACACATATTTTAACTGTAATTTGCCATTTTCCCTCAACACAGACATGCGACGAAGAAAGAGTAAGAATTGGATAAGGAACTCAGCAACAACCCATCTCAACTGCTTAAAAAAACACAGCCTTTAGCCTTATAAGTATTAACAGTCCCATCTGTCTAAAAGGCTGCTGTAGTCTAATGATGCAAAGGTATCGTAATCCCTTGTCTTCTAAATAAAGAACAGTGTGAATGGCTAAATGAGGATGAATGTGACTCTTACAACAAATCAGTGAAACTGAGTACAAAGATGGAATAAATATATAAGACGAGAAGTCTGTATCGAGCTCAGAACCAACTACAATACTATACTGTATCCCCAAATACCGACCATCAGTGGTAGTACATTTCAAGCTAGGGTGACATCAAAAATAAACAAGACCTTCATCTACACAAGAACCATCTCTACCTATGTAGGCCAACAAGTCTAACAGCCCAATTCTATGCTTTTCCCTGCCGTAGCAGGCAGCCACGCCAAAACAGGCTGTGCTGTATGCTATGGTGAGGGTTTCATCGGTCCTGCGCCAGCTCTTCAGCTGGTACAAATCCAAGGAAACAAGGGGGACGTGTTGGCTCGCTCTGGAGGGGATAGCATCACATCCAGAGCAAGTCACCTCCCGTCTCCGATATGCCCCCCAGCCCAATCCGTCCACCCCACCCTGTTCCACCCATCCCCCACCCTGTTCCGCCCATCCCACCAACTTACCAAAGTTGATACGTTCTTAGATTCTCTCGACGTGTCGAGATTTTAGAGTTCAAAACAATCATTCTGCCAGGAAAACTCCGTCATAAAATACACTTTATTATTAAAATTTACCATCAAAATTTTAATAATAAAGTGTATTTTAAGATGGAGTTTTCCTGAAAGAATGATTGTTTTGAACTCTTACCGAAGTTGGCGGGCCTTCTCACCCCTGCCTCACGTGGGGTCCCCCTCACCATCTGCGGTGGCAACCTGGAAGTGCGTGGCTCTGTGCACTTCCAGATAGCCATTTGCAGTGGCTGTAAAGCCTCAACCACCACTGGAACACTAGTTCAGGTGGTGGCAGGGTGCTATAGGATTGGGCTGTAAGTAAAAACAACTGAACCAACTACAGTATATTGATGGGTAAACCAAGTTACTCCATGGTTAACAGTGACATCTTCTTCAAAGTAAGATGGTTTTATTTTGAATCTGACACGGTCATTAAACCCCTATTCAATTTTAAATTCAGATTTTGAATCTGGACACCTGATAATGCAGTTGCTATTAATGGTTGGTTTGTTCAATTTTTATGTAATGTAAATTCAGACCAGAGCAATCCAGGTCAATTTCTATCTATTCTATTGTCTTCTTCACTAGGAGATGATAAAAAGAAAGGACTTAACATAAGTCCTAAAGTCATCTGAATTAAATTCAGGTAGCACCCCAAGGGACTACCCACCTTGACCCAAGACAATGGTCTTGTTAGAGCAGGGTATATGCAAAAGGCCAAAGACCTTACTGCAGATTTTCAAATCCTAAATCCTCTCCGTAACCATGTGTCAACTTGTTAACTATAGCATTAATCCTAGTTCATATACAGGTTGGTTACCCCTTATCCAGACATCCGAAATCCAGACTATTCTGAAATCCAGATATTTTAGGGGCTATGACTTAAAAAACAAACAAACAAAAAACACCTTTTTTCAGCAGCTGGCTGGCATAGTGCAAGGCATGCTAGGGCACAAAATTATTAAAAATGTTGTATAAAATGACCTTCAGGCAGTGTATAAGGTGTATATGGGACATAAATGAATTTCGTGTTTAGACTTGAGTTCCATCCCCATGATCTCATTATATTTATGCAAATATTCCAAAATCCAGACACATCTGAAATCCAGACAATGTCCCGTCCCAAGCAGTCTGGATAAAGGATACTCACCTGTATTATCACAATCTTAGATCCCAAACCTACTGGTCTGCTATGCCACCAGAACCCGCATTTTGGCAGTGCAGTGTACTTTCTGACTATCGGAAAAGGTTATATGGTCAGCGGCCTGCGCCCCAGCACTGATAAGTCCATGCAGAGGGTGAGTGGAACAGGGCGGAGAGGGGAAGGAATTGGACAGGGACTAAGGAGGGGAGGGAGATGGATCGAGGCTGGAAAGGGGTGGTATAGGCAGTAGTGGAGCTGTCAATATCCTATCCTCTCTCCTAGCCTCGATTTGCCTTCCCAGGTCCACTCGGACATACACCAGAAAAATTGCTGGCGCATGTCTGAGTAGACGCATTCAGACAGTGAAGGTTTTCCCCTGGGTAAAGGAACAAATGTTCCTTAGGGGGGACATGATTGAGACTTATAAAATTATGCATGGGATGGAGAGAGTGGATAGAGGGAAATTCTTTTCCCTCTCGCACAACACCAGAACCAGGGGACACACACTAAAATTGAGTGGAGGGAGAGTTAGAACAGACAAAAGAAAATATTTCTTTACCCAGCGTGTGATTCATCTGTGGAACTCCTTGCCACAGGATGTGGTGATGGCACCTGGCCTAGATGCCTTTAAAAGGGGTTTGGACAAATTCATGGAGGAAAAGACCATCACAGGTTACAAGCCATAAGCAACCTCCTGGTTTTTTTTTTTTTTTTTTTTTTTTTTTTTTTGTAGAAGTGGGTTTTCTCTGTGCCAGGTGCAAGGGAGTGTCAACGGGAAACAGGTTATCTTGTTGTCTTGTGCTCCCTGAGGCATCTGGTGGGGCCACTGTGTGACACAGGAAGCTGGACTAGATGGGCTTTTGGCCTGATCCAGCAGGGCTCTTCTTATGTTCTTATGTTCTTATGTTCTTTACTTAAACAGAACTCCAGGACTGCCCTCTGCAGGATGCAGCACACATTCTGGTGGCGCAGCTGCATTGGCAACAGAATTTAGTTAAGATTGGGCTGCTGTTCACCTAATTGATGGTAGGCAGAACCAGCTTCTTGTCCCCAGCAGATGATCAGTAGTGTCAAAGCCGATAGTGCCAGACATCATCTCCTTAGTTGTGCAATGCAGGACTCCAGTGTGGTGGATGCAGGTCTTTCCCTCGTTGGTGCATGCAGGACTAATTCAGAAAGGATTGAAGAGATTATATTTGGAAATGAAAATTGTTACAATGTACAAACCAGGTGAAGATGGGGGGAAAGGCAAAACATTAACCACAAAAATAAGTCCAATTTTTTGTGAAACATTTTGTGACATCTGCACCTTCAGCAAAATCATCCATTTTGTTTGTTTGTGTTGGAGATGGGCAGCTTTTGGCTGTTTGGACACTGGGGGGGGAGTGTATAGCCTGGTCACCTGAGAGACCTTCTTTACTTTGACCTCTCTGTGTCTAAAGGAAGGGGTGTGGCCCCTGACCTATTTCCTCCTTCTTCATGCTCTTTCTCACTCTCTTACTATCTTGACTCCAAGCAGGAAGGACATGGCATGCCTGAGCTCTGATGAATGGCGGCCATGATCCAAGCAGACCTCATGCAGGAGGCTCCCAGCTGTAGGGGGAGCTTCATCCTTTAAGTTAGAATAACCTCTGATCTTAATCAGATGCTGTATATGTGAACAGAAACCGTGAGTAAACTTCTTTTTGCAACTTAACTCAGCATATGCCTCGTGTATTTATTTAGCTAATAGCAGTCTTCCTGGGTGTAAGAGGGAACAAACTTTGTTAAGAATCTCCTAGATAACCTCCCAAATAGAGGTAATCCCAATAGTTTGTACATAATGTATGCCAATAATTTAATGGATAGTTATACATCTCATGTTTTCTAGTAAATCACCTTTTTTATTTGGGTGTGCTAGAGAACATTTATAGTTAGAAGAAGATAGAAGAAGATAAAAGTATCTGAACAGTTTGGCCCAACAAGCTCTCTTCCTATCAGTCAACACAAAGGTGTAAAATATAACTTTTGCTGTGTACATTGTGCCTTCTAATAGTCTTATATTCAGAAATCAACTATTGATCTTACTGAGGCATTGCAAGTGAAGATTAAAGCACTCCAACACTTTTGTCTACAGGTGTGCCACAGTGAATTATAGTGCTCGCATAATTTATAGGATGAAAAAGCTGGACCCGGGAACCAACTGTTAATCAGTGTATTTGCACAGAAGATCAATCTTTGATACTTATATTCACAAATCCTGTTTATTTGGCCACATTAGAGAACAGACGGGTTTGCTGGAATGGATTCTTAGCAATGATGGATGTAATTGTCAAAACTGCCAAGGTCAATGTATAACGTTCAAAAAGAGAACTAACTCATTTTGAGCACCTTCCATTTATCATTCATGCAATTTGACCCCCAGTTCTCTCTGTAATAACAGAGTATGAAGGAACAACTGCTGTGTTCATTCCTATATGTTCCTGTGGACTTCTAAATACCATACAGGTCACAGCCTTTCCATGGGACCATTTGTATGTAACTTCTGTTTCCAGCTATGCTGGAACTATTGGAGGAAACCTGAATTTAATAACAAAGAATCGATTGCCTATGAATCTGTTCGTAGTTGAAAGCTTATTGAAATATAGCATGCATTTAAAGTACAAAATTACTTAAGTTGGTTTTGATTAAAATCTACCTATCTAAATATACTGAATCCTAGCATTAACCTCTCTCTCTCTCTCTCTCTCTCCACCTTCCTCTCTCCATCATTGCAGTGTTTAATTCAAGTTTGATGGTACTGTATATGGTTTAACTCTTCTACTGTACAGCATAAGCCAGCCTCAAATGCTTAGGGAGTTAGAAAGACCCTCTGCCCTCATTCCCAAAAGGACTTTACCCCATAATTCTATTCTGAAAGTTTCCTTACATATTTCCCTGAATACTGCTGCTGGAAACAGGAAACTAGGCAAAGGAATCACTAAGATGATCTATTATGACAATTCTTAGGAGACTATTACTATTCATGGATACTAGTTTTCTGCTTACCATGCTTTTTTCTTACAGAATTAAGGCTGCAATCCTATAAACACTTACCCGGGAGTAGTCCTATTCCACTCAAGATGGCATATGTCTCAGTAGACATGCATCAGAAAGCACAGTTGGAAACTCAATGTCAAAATATTATTTAAAACTATGAACATATTTAAAGGGCTTCAACAATAATGGGATGTTTGTCTCAAAAGTGCCTAAATTCATTAGATTTTTGTTTTCCTCAAAGCTTAATTAAGCAAGGATCAAGGACACTACAACAGGTCTTAGTATTGGCAAACAAGGCTCAATTAAGGTTAAATAGTGACAAAACAGTACATTTTAAGAGCAAAACTTACTTTGTTGGGCACCCCAATCCTATCCAGGAGTTATGCGGAGGGACTACGCAACACAGGCTGCATCCTGTCCCAGCAAGAAGCAGGCTGGAAGTCTTCTCAAGGTAAGGGGCATTTGTCCCCTTATCCTGGGTAAAGCCCCAGCCTGCGCAACGGGGCTACTCAGATCTGCGCCTGCTAATTCACTGGCACTGAACTGAGAAGCCTCATGTTGGGTTTCCAAGCCCATGAGGGGGCATAGGATCCAGCATCCACCAGCACGGCCAATCCCATCCCCTTCCCAGGCCTGATCTGCCCCATCTCCACGCTCCCCCACCCTCCCCCACTACGCCCTCCCCCAGCCACCGCGCTGCTCAAAGCAGCTCTTACCTGCTCCTGTGTGTGGTCCGCTGGATTCAGCACCGGAGGGATGGTATAGGCCTTCCCACTGATGATGCTTGCTCTCTTTACAGCATGTTTGCAACACACTAGGCCAGAGCTGAAGCCACAGCACCGGCTCCGGTAAACACTAGGATTGCATTGTAATATACTTTAAAAGGATTATATAGCCAGTGTCCCTATTGTCAAACAGCTCCTTGGTGCACAAACTCAATAAGCAGGGCAGAAACTAAGGTGTTCCTGATGCATTGTCACATGTGGTCTGACACACAGGAGAGAGGATAGTCTACCCACTTGTCTAGGGTTGCCAGTGCTTGAAGCAGAGGGGGAAAAAAAGGTACCGGTAACTAGAATAGCTTGGGGGTGAAGTAGGCAACCTAATCCTGCATAACATCCGCTGCAGCACACAAAGCGGATCCGTCCCACACCGGCGAAGCTGGGGCACACCTCGGGGGGGGGATGTTGTAAATGTGCCATAAGGCATGTTTTTGACACCTTGGAAGTAAGCAGCACCAGTGCGGAGGCCGGCACTGCTCACTCCATGGCCTATCTGGACCCGTGCTGACGACGCAGCAGCTGGCCACCACATCTTGAGCAGGATCGGGCTGTAAAAGACCAATATAATTTATCTAAGAGTTTCATTTGGACATAGTAAACCTAAGTTCCAAACCTTCTCAACTTTAAAGCTCATGGGCAGTTGTTATCTTTCAACCTAATTAGTCCCACAAAGTTATTATGAAACTAAAATTCAACTCCGAGCTAGTTGGAGACAAAACAAGGTATGTATAATAATGATAATGATAATACTGTTTGGTTATGTGGAATTGTCACACAACGTCAATTCAGAACAAGAAAAGGAAACATTGTCCTCAGTCAGTATGAATGGATAAATGGTAGTGTGGTTGCTGCATGATCCTCATGCTTGTTCATAAGAGATGGTCTGCAAGCCATTATCCTCTCTCCTGAGCAACACAGAGATAAAATTCTGAAGTCATATGTTGGAGTTCTACTGTTAAAGCTAACTTTAGGCCTGTAAACTGTCAGGATGTGTAGGAAACACGTGTAAACCAATGTGACCTTCTTGCAGGAAGAACAAGGTAGAAATGTAATTTTAAAAAATCTCCCATAATGATTGCTTCATAACTATTCCAGAAAATCCATGCTGCGTTGGTCTGCAAAAGGTACAATATACCTTAGGCTGGGATTGGCATTAGGAATTCCCAAGGATCTGTTGGATGGAGGGAATGAGATGATAGGTGTCCTGGCTTTAACATAGACCAGTGATTCCCAAAGAGGGAGGTGTGGCTCCCAGGGAAGCCACGGAAACCAGCCAGGGGAGCCGCAGAGTGCCACAGAATCCTCTCGGAAAACAGTGCAATGCCAATTGGCAGGCATCAACATAATGTTGGAGCCACGGCCAATGGTCAAGGGAACCGCAGATTGAAAAGGTTTGGGAAACACTGGCATAGACGTTCCTCACTGAGGCATCAGGGGACAGCTGGGTTCAGCACTGTCTGAGGGCTCATGGTCAGAGGACCCATATGGTCAGGCACAGCCCTGAACCCTCAATACTTGTGGCAGTAATAATGCCTAATGCAACATCAGGGAATGGGTGGAGGGCAGTATTGGGGATCCAGTGTAGGGCTTTGCCCCAGATCCCTGAACAACTTGGCGCCAGCTATGAAGATTCTAAAGATCTACCTCCAATCTTAGCCTGGACAAATAATGGGAAAAGGAAAGTCTCATGAGCTCACGAGAAGGGAAAATCTAGAAGAGGTGTAATACCTAATAGCAATAGGATCCTATCATGGGTATCTGAGCTGTTGCATCTAATGCTGAGCAAGGGAGTGGGAGTCCACAGGACAATTGGGAATGCCACAACTGTCCTGCCATTTAGCTAATGGAATTATTTGTTTCCATTTGATGAGCAAATATCCATTCTAGGCACACAACGTTTGTCAACCAACCCAGCCATGAAAACAGAAAGTAATTTTATATATAAGCTTACACGTTTCTTCAGAACACTGTCAGGTAATGTTGCATGTATTCCTGTAGGCTTCAGCAAAACAAAGCGAAAAGATATTTGGTCTGTCAAAATGGAAAATGGAAGAATAAAGCCACCTTTGAAGCACAGCTGTATGTCTGCAGTGCGGCATCAACTCAAAGCTCATTTCGAAATCAAAGATGGATCACACAAAATTCTGAGCAATCAGGCACAGATTGCAACCTAGAGATGTCACATCAAACCCTTCCATTTCAGCAATGAAAACCTGTGGGCTGTTGTGGGGGGTTTAACATAAAAATGGCTGAGTTGAGGGGAACAGCACAAGCAAGTTAGTCACATCTAGAACGTAATTAGCATCACCACAATCTCAATAACTACTGGCATGACTCCTTAAAAAATTGGATGTAGAATATAAAAACCTGTCATTTTCATGAGACAGCAGCGATCCATTCTCAAATCCTCACAGATGTGCTGTTAAAATTATTAATTTCGCCAGGATGATCAAAATGTTTTATTCCGCTACTCCACAAATATCAGAATAACAATGAAGCTACTTCTTCTGTGTTAAGATAGTTTTTGTCTTTAAAGAGAAGGCTGGGATTTTTAAAAAAATGGTTTTGCTCCTGAGTACTTTATAGTCTCAAGTAGCATTTGTAAGAATTCCAGAAATGCTATGACCATTGCCTAGTGATTATGTAGCCTGATGTAAACGTATTAAGCAGTGTCACCTAAGGTGGTGGGAGAATTTAGCTGTCGTTGTCCCCTTCTGCCTGGATGTTAGCAGTAACACCTTAAAGTGCAGACTTGTGGCAGCATGGCTAAGGAAATAGAGAATGGGGTGCTCAGGAAGACTAAGCAACTGCCAGGCATCTCTTGTTCACTATTTATCTCTTGACACATTAGGAACACATTAAATTTTGGCAATTTGCTAATTAAGATGAGATTTGCTACTGTTATGTAACCTGTTTTTGTCATCGTTCTTTTTTTTTTTAACGACTTCGTTAGCATCTAGCGTGATGCAAGACAAACAAAGCCACTGTCAATATTCATTTTAATTAAGCCAATGGCATTAGCTGCTTATGACTTCATTCTGCTCCGTCCCAGTGGGCAACCTGAAAGGCAATTCTCACTGTTACTTAGCTCCTGCCGCGTAATCCACAAGAGGCTGTCAGCTTGCCATGGTTTGTGACCTCTGACCCAATCACTTTCTTCCTTTTAACACTACTACTTTTGCACATTTAATGAACTTTGTACATGGTTAAAAAGATGTCAGCACAGGGAAACGATAGACCCTGCTGTGAAGGGCCCCATTGTTTCTATAAGTCTAATTGACCTTTCACATCACACACATACCCCCCCCCAAAAGGGGGGGAATCAATATGGTTACTTAGTCACCAATCCAGCGCTATCTTTTATTATTAATATGCTAAACACATATGCTTTCAGAGCACTGACACCTAAACACCCCTAGACATACAAAAATGACTTCTCATTAATAACCATTATATTAATCACTGTTGCCCAGAACTAGAATCTGGCTGCGAAATCCCCTGGTGGAAATTGCTATAATCGTTCAAACTACAGGAATGAATATTTTTTTTCCCCAGCATAATTACTGCTGTCTCCTTATTGAAAAATATCCCATTAGATAGCAGCTTTTAGTTACGTAAATCGTGTTGATTAATTTTTAATTTCTGGCTTTTTATATGACATTGTGCATGTAAGGATCTTTGATAACTTAAATGGTTAGCTGAACAATTATTACAATAACTTACAGCATTTCAAATATCCATTTACTTTCTAGAACAGTTTGCATAATTAACTCCTGGCTAAAAAAAAACCTGGGCAATCACTGGCATGATCACAAATATACCTATATCTATATTTATATATCTATGATGCTACGAAATGACCACAAATGTGGCAAACTGCCAAGTGCTGTTGAGATAGCTGGCTTTTCTTGTGCCTCCTACTAAAGGAGTTTGTTCACCTATCGAGCATTATATTGGTAGCATAAGATCCTCCCTTTTGACTCACAAAGGATCGGATTGGTGAGTGCAAGACTGGAAGAGTAAAGGTTAAGGGAACCTAGAGTTAGCTGATGGCCCTTCATAATATATAAACTTGGTTTCAATTCTGTGGATATGGACATACTAGAAATTCATTTCATATAATAGTACCCTTCTTGGCAAGGATGATCAATGAGCTGGTGCCAAGGTCATGGCTGGATCGCTCAGGAAGGAATGTCAAGATGCAAGGTTTTATTTGGGAACAGGAAATGGTGTATTCTGAGATGTGTAAAACAGATCAGAGGAGATGAGGATACGCAGGAGATGGCACTCCATGCTCTATTGGCCATTTAGCACTGCTTTCCAGTGGCGTCGCTTCGGTAGGGGCGGGGCTGTAAGTATCGCTCCGTCGTAGTCTCTTTACCGAGTGAGCAGGAGGCGGCCCCGTCCCCTCACTGTCGGAGCCATTCCCCTGCGGAGAAAGCAGCAGGCAGGGTATCAGACTACAACGGAGCGATACTTACAACCCCGCCCCTACCGAAGCGACGCCTCTGCTGCTTTCCTCTGTCCTATGCAGGCCTCCAGGAGTCTTTACAAAATATGTGAGGTGTTGCAGGGCTTTTAGCAGTGCACGATAATTTGTTACTTTTGACCCAGTCCCAGGAAAATACCGGTATTTGTGTCAGCCATAGGGGTTTGGGTAGGCTTACCATCTTCCCGGAAATGACCGGGATAGTCCCGGTAACGCCCCTTCGTCCCCCCGTCCCCCCCAAACTGTCTCTTTGTCCTGGCCCCGGCCCGCCGGCTGCATTGCGGCGGGCCAGAGCTCTTCCGAGACTGTGCTGCAGCTGCAGCGCGTCTCTGTCTTGATCTCTGTAGTCTCGCACGTCTGCGCGAGACTGGAAGCGCTCGGAAGGTGTCCGAGTTCACTTTGGATGTCTTCCGAGACGTTCCAGCCTCGCGCGCATGCGTGCGAGGCTGGAATGCCTCCGAATTTGTCCGAGTGAACTCGGACATCTTCCGAGCGCTTCCAGTCTCGCGCAGGCGCGCGAGACTACAGAGATCAATACAGAGACGCGCTGCAGCTGGCAACACAGTCTCGGAAGTGCTCCGGCCGGCCGCGATGCAGCCGGCGGGCCGGGGCCGGGGCTAATGAGTTTAGGGGGGACAGGGGGCACATAAAATAAACTAAAATACACGAACAGCACATAAAATACACAAATAAAATAAAAGAGTACAGTCTCAGAAAATAAAATATAGTATTTTACCATTTTTCCCGTGCCTCTGAGCACGTGCAGAGTGTCGTTGCTCTTTTCGTCCCAGCCACCTGGCTGCGTTGTGACGGCCAGCACTGGCCATTACAATGCACCTGGCTGGGACAAAAACAGCGGCAGCACTCTGCACATGCACAGAGGCACGGAAAAAGGTAAAATACTATATTTATTTTACAGTGGACATGCCCACTTCCGGCAGAAGTGACATCACAGTTTTTGACCGCCTACCCGTGATGTCACTTCCGCCCCTCTTGGGGGTGCTAGAAATTTGGTAAGCCTAGGTTTGGGAGTCTCATATACTTTTACTTGGGGCAACCATGATGGCTGCAGTGGCTGGAATGGGTGAGCTAGGCTTTTGGGTCAGAATGGGATGGGGAAGGGAGAAACAGGGATGCAATGGGGCAGGGAGGAGGGCGGATCGGGGCTGAAAAGGGGGAGGTATTGGCAGCAGCCAAAAACCAATATCCTAACCCCCTTCCCAGCCTTGATCCCCTGACCCATGGTCCACGTGGACTTGCACCAGCTATAGGGCTGGCACAGGTCCGAGTAGACCCAGCAAGCTGGAATAGGCTTACCCCGGGACAAGGGAACAAATGTTCCCTTATTCTGAGGAGGCATAACTCGGAACTCCCAAAAATCCCGAAACTCCTCTGCGGGATTCAGCAGGTGTTTCAGTTGGCACTGATGCATTGCTACGTGGGAAGTTAGGTTGGATTGGGCTGTTATTCTCAGATAAACTTGCATAGGACTGTAGCCTTAATATAACATGAGCTACATACTGTCTCTCAGGCAGCCCTTGGAAAAGACGATGGACATTAACACATACCCCTAAGCAAATTTCTTAGTTTTCCTCCTGCTGATCCTGATGCTTTTTTCTCAGGAAAGGTTCTTTTGAAAAAAACTTTCAAGAGCACCACCTGAGCGTCCCTGTGGTGATGTGTAGTGTCAGGGTCAGGCTTGCCATGCAGTGACTTGAAACAGGAGTGTGGAGTAGTGCCTTTGGAGGAGGGGTGGACGAGCCTCCAGCCTATCCATCTGCCACCCTCTCCAAGCTAGTGCTCCACTGGGGGCTCCCCTTCCCTTGTCCCTTTTCCCTTTACTTACAACAGGCCAGCCTCCATGCTGCTTCTGTTTGCAATGAATGAGGCAGTTTGCATCTTCTGCTCCTGTTCAAAGAGAAGCAGTGTAGAGCAGGGATCTGCCCATTGTGCTCATCAAAAGTAAGGGGATGGGGACGTGTCCACTCATTTTGCCCACTTGCCCTCTTCCCCCGTCTATGGGAGGTACATGCGCTCACAGTGGCGGCATTCTGAGTGGGACTCAGGCGGCACAAAGGCATGCTCCGCCCCTGTATGGGATGTGTGTGTGTGTGTGTGTGTGTGTGTGTGTGTGTGTGTGTGTGTGTGTATGTATGTATGTACAGTGACAGGTTAATAGGATATGAGTTGGATTATTTTTGAAGAGAATAGAGCAGTTGCCAAGAAGCTAGGGAAATGCCTTCTGTCAACCTCAGTTGCTCAGGGACAATGGAAAACCCCACATAGGAGTGTTGGACCGGCCTCTGTTCCTCCCACTTTCCAATGTTCCAGCTCAGCACTCCCCTCCTCATTTCCTCTTCCTGTCTGTCTCCCTCTTCCTTTTCCAGTTCAGGGAGCAGAAGGACAAGGAGGGGCAGTAGAGGCAAGCTGGCAGATAGAGATGGGCACCCATCCCTTTACCCCGAGAAGACCTCCAGACTGCTCCTAGCCAGCACTGGATACATTGTGGGTTGCACGGCCCCTGGATAGGATTGGGCTGCCCCTCTCCTCCTCCTTCAATCTTGCCCACACTGGCCTTTCAGTCATAGGAAGTGATCGGTCTAACTACCTTCCGTCTTTTCTCAGTCTTTTGCTATAGTATCCCAGAATACATATCATGCCTCTTAAATAGGAATAGCACCTTCCTCTGGAGCAGTTTGCATTCTGTTCTTAGTGCCCGGTTGTTGGATGATATTCTGCTACCCCATCACTATTTTGTGTCTTGTTGACCCCGGAGATTCTCACAGTGCACAACAAAGCTCAGGGATGTGCTTCATAAATCTCAAATTCGCATAGTCCCACGGTTGAGGGGAAAAAAGTGTAAACCTTTCTCCTCATTGCTTTGGACAACCTGAAAAATTAGTGGAGCTATCCAAGAGCCCAATCCGATGCATGTCTACTCAGAAGTAAGTCCCATTATAGTCAATGTGGCTTACTCCCATAGAATGATTGGCAAACTGTTCACTAATAAAGTGGTGAAGAACTCTCCCACCTTCTAATAGACCTCTACTTAGTCAGACCCAGTAGGTGCAGACAGGATTCCAGCCCAAGTATCTTAAAGCTAGGAGATAAGTGATCGTCCCTACTATCATCTTGAAGTAACTGAGAAAGCACATAAGTCACCAGTTGTAGAATCTCTATTTTCCTTCTTCTGTTTACCACAGAGCTTTGTTTTCTCTTCTTGAGTGAAGAGGAAGCACTGAGCACATCAGCAACCCCCCCATACCCACCCACCCACCCACCCACCCACAATTGATATACAATTCTAGCAGCATTTCATCTGTTTTCAGTGCTATCAAACTTTCTAGAAGAAACATCCTCCTTGCATGGTTTCACATTCAAAATCTGGCGCTTTGCAGAACAGCTTAATAACCAGACAGACAAGGAAAAAGAAACTTTGTTTTAGAATACCATACTTATTTTTTACAGCCCTCTTCAGTATGGTTTCTTAGTAGATTAACATTATTAATATGCAAAGGATAACATCCTTAAAGCAGAATAGACAGTACCAATGTCTGCTACTGTGTCAAGTTGATCTTTGCATTCATTATTCCCATGCCCCTTTTCTGCCCTGTTCTTCCTTGGTGGTCTCTACTATTTTTGTTAAACAGAAGTCAAAAAAGGAGAGG
Organism: Plestiodon gilberti rubricaudatus; assembly: GCA_026170595.1. Lineage (NCBI taxonomy): Eukaryota > Metazoa > Chordata > Lepidosauria > Squamata > Scincidae > Plestiodon > Plestiodon gilberti. The sequence goes on along the minus strand of JANXHW010000003.1, from coordinate 27,128,543 downwards.
GAGAGAGAGGGGAAAAAAGATACTGATATTTTTTTTTTGTACAGTTACAGATAGAGACTTTTTTGTAGTTTAATTTTTGAAAATTTCAGCCCCTGGAACTGTGAGTGGCTCACCACCCCTGTATTTACACAGATGTGAGCACAGGCGGTTTGTAACCATCTACCGCTGCCCTTGTGGTCACCTCTGCCTCTGAGCAATCGTTGGGAGGTACATTAATAGCATTTGTATTAGATACACCCTCCTAAGATCCAATATTTTTATTTCACATTGTCTTCACGGAATGTAACTTAATACATTCTGAATGTGAACATGCATTTACTTAGCATTTTATAATAAATTCAATTATAGACCACTGGGACTTTACAAGAGAGTCTCAAGGGTCCATACAACAAAATCCAGTTCCAATCCTCTTCTCAAAAGGGGAACATATGGGGGGGGGAGAGGCAAAAACTCATTTTAAAAAACAGAAGTTTTTTTTTTTTGGTTAAATATATTTTCTTTGGATGAAGGGGGAAAAAACCCCTATCTTTAAATCTTGCTCTTTGAAATGAAAGTAAAATAGTTCCAGGCATATTGTACTTTCAATAAAATATATTGTATATAATATAAATTACTTTAAAATATAACATGATCACCGGATAAAGTGATTCAACTGAAAGCTTTTTTGCTGTATCTGAACATTTGTCTTTTGCTATTCTTCAGAACACCACAAAGAAATAAATCAAGGGGGGAAAAAAGCCCTTGCAGCACCTAAAGAGGTATTAGAAGGCCTTCTGTTAAATCTCTTTTGATTCAGCCTTATGCTCTTATTTTATAGAATATGGGGTGAAATTGGCAGCGGCCTTATTCTGTAGGCTCTTCCTGCCTCTTAGAGCTTTGCTCTTTCAGAGCCCGCAGATGTCCACATCCTGCTGGCAGGCCAAGTGCTAGACTCCCACTGGGATTTTTACTCAGCCAGGTGTCATGGCTGCCACGCTGAGCGATAAACACTAAGCAGAACCTGTCAGGGGAATATTTGCATTATGGCTTTTCCTTTAGAATCAAAAGTGTTACAAGATGTCATTGAAAAGCTCAGAAGAATGACTAAGCATTTTCTGTGCTTTCTCACCTCTCCGGCCAACTTACATAACCAACATATGGGCGGCCTCCTGCAGGTAGTCGTAATAACTTCAGCTCTAGAGCCTATCTCTCTTTGCACCTTTGTACCCTGAAGGAAGCATTGTCTCTGATTGTCTATCAAGGCTAATCCTTTTTCAGCATCATGCTTGTTAGCATAATTGCAGAGAAGAAACCACAAGGTGCATGATGATGTGTATATGTGGGGGTTCTTTTCTTAACGGCCATTGTGATGAAAGGACCACTGTATTAATGGCACTAATAAAGCATTTACAGTTTCCTTCCAGAGTAGGAAAAAAAAGAGTAACATTCTCCTCCCACCTTTCAGTTTGTTAAAGGCAGAAATCCTGTTTGCAGAGTCAAAGTCCCTTGGTTAACAGAAAGTCATTCTCAGATTAACATTGGGAGAATACAAAAGCAATTGGCTTGAAAACATACAAATTGACATTTTGCAAAAACAAAAATGAGCGTGAGAGTGGCACCTCCAGTCTTTAAAGGCAAAGTTGTGTCACATAGAGAAGAGGCATTGACTTCATCAGCTGTTTATGAAAGAAGATAAAAGCCTTGCGAGAATTTGGGCCTTCAGTCAATAAATACACATGTTGATTAATCATCTTTGGGAAAGTATTGCAAACGCTGATCAATTGTTTAGTATTAACATTGCACAAACACTGGCATGGTCACCAAGAGATCCTGCCCTAGCTATTCTGCCAGTTTCTCCTCCTCTAAATATACAGATGGTCAGGTCCCTTTCCCTGCCATAGCAGAAATAGTAGTTTATGCTGGAGCAGCTGAAGCAGCATTTGCTACTTGGCAGTTTGGAAGGTGACATATTGCTTAGTAGCCTGATTGCCCTAATATTCTCTTAGTGGAGGAGATGAGTGGTGCACTGTTTTGCTGTACATTTCAGCAGCTGGGCCAAAACAGGAGTTGAAAGATGCCATTAACTCAACTGCTATTTGCATGGACTGCCCTGACTGATCCAGGCGGGAGTGATGGCACAGTACGAATAATCAGTAGCTCTTGGACTGGACATGGTCTATGCGTAAATAGTACAAAACAAGGTGTGTGTTTTTGCTTTTGGGACCCACATGCAGAAACCTATGAACCACTGACTTGACAGAATAGTACCTAGAGCCCAGCTGTTCAATGTCTATACTGACAGTAGGCTCAGGATTTACAAAAGAAAGCACCGGTATGTACAGTGTAATTCATAAACCACAAGAGGAGGTGATGGCCTCCTTAGGGCCTGGCCAGACCTGCCTCTAAGCATGCAACATGACCCGAGGTTTACTTTTTTAAATAACAGCGGGGTGTTTGTGTGTGGCTACGAAACAGAGCAGAACTGTGGTATGGGGGTTGAGGGGGCTTTAGGATTTTGCCCTCATCATGGTTTTGTTCCTGATTGTGATTGCACTCCCTTGTGCTATTTTTAGCAGAAATACATATTCTTACAAGATACAGGATATATGGGTAAAGATGCCATGTGTTGAAAGCCAAGAATACAGTTAAAAATATTTAAAAACACTGGATCACAGATCTTTAAAACAAGTTTAAAAAACAAGTTAAAAAGCTGCAAACAAGGAATAAAATACATTTAAAATCCGAGGCTTGAGACTGTGCAAAAAAACGACGTTTCGGTCCAGACTAGGAACCTTCTCTAGGTGCAATCACAAAGACTGTATGATGACAAGCAGCGCAAACACACAGTTTAAAAGCTGAGAGCAAAGCACAGGAATAGCCAGGAGCTAATTAACAACAGAACTCGAAGCAGCTGACGGCTTTGACCTAAAGTAACCTCCCATGATGGCAGTCTGATGTTCCTTGCTTTCTTTCTTTCCTGAGTCTGCAGGAGGATCTTTGTGGATGATAGGAAACCAAATTTTATTGATAAAAGATAAATCCTGTTGTCTGTTGATCAGGTCTCCTGTATGTTTTTTACTTATTTCCACTGCTTCCAAATTCCGGAGTGTTCTGATGTTGCATACTGTCTTTGCCTCCCAATCTCCTGTCACATTTCCACTCTGTTTTACTTTTACACACACACACACACACACACACACACACACACACACACACACACACACACACACACACACACACACACACACACACACACACACACACAAATTTAAAAATTGGGCCACATTGCGTGTTTAGAGCCACATCTGACCAGGAATTCAAAAATAATTCAAATCCTTAAAAGAATTCAAAAATACATGCAGAATATGCTTCTCAATATGAAATTGCAACCTCCATATTGCTATGCAGTAGTTCTCTGATTTCCAGGTGCTGGGGACAAACAACTGGGGATGGCCATTCATCTTCCTCTTGTTCTGCTTTTGAGCTTCCCTAGACTATCTGGTTAACCACTGCAGGAGACCAGCTGCTGCATGAAATAAATAAATAAATAAATAAATATACCACCAGTATTTATATACTGTACTGCCTTTCTTGGTCATTGGATGTGACTTTAATTCAAGGCGGTGCAGATAGGCAGGAAATTTTAACCCCTTGAAGAAGTTTTTACAATACAAAATTCTACTCTTCATAGAATGCCTTCATTTCAGATGGTTTCCTTTGCAGTCTGGCTTATCTCTGGCATTCGCCTCCCACATTCGGCAGACGGCAACTCTGACTTTCACTCAGAATGCAGCTGACAGCTTTTCCTCGCTCTCACCGAGGAAGTCATCTCACCGAGAAGTCATCTGACTTCTGCAGATCGTCAGAGACATGTTGACAGCTCTCGGATACTGTCTCGAGCTGGCGTCCTCAGATCTCTTCAGGCATTACAAGGCGGCAGCTCTACTACTGAGCCTGACCTCCTGCCAAATAGACTTTTGACCTAATCAAGTCCAGGACCTTCTTACATTCTTACTAATGCAAAATGTCATGCAGCCCGTCTGCTATGAACACCTCTTCTACAGGCACCCATTAAAAAGACTGCTCTAAACACGCTGTTCTGTATCCTTATTTCCCTTGCCTTTTTATTGTGTCTATTTATTCTGCATAAGTATACTCATTTATTTATTTAATTCTCTACCCCACCCTTCCTTCAAGGAGTTCAGGGAGCCTATGCCCTTCCATCATCCTCACAACAATCCTGAATGATAGGCTAGATTCAGAGATAGTGACTGATATAAGGTCACTCACAGCCCAATCCTGCGCACAAAGCGCGCTGAGGTGGATCCTAAGCAGGATCAGGGCCACGTCGGCAGAACTGGGACACACCTCCAGGAAAAGAGACATTCGTCTCTTTCCCCTGATGTCATTCCCAGTGACCCCAATGGACCTCCTTGGATGTGTGACAGCAATTTTGCTGGCGCACGTTCGGGGAGGCCGTGTAAGGCCAGCCAGGCCAGGGAAGGGGGTTAGGATATGGTGGAGCGCACCATATTCCTGCCCCCCTCCCTGGCCTGGCTGGCCAATTGCCCCCTCTCCTGCCACCCCGACCCTCCCTCCCCATGCCCGGCACAGGGCTTACCTGGGTCTAGCAGCACAGGTGTCCAGCGGGAGCGGAGTGAGCGGCGCCGGCCCTGGCCCTGGCGCCGCTTACTCCCCAGGTGCTGCAAAAGTGCTTTATAGCACTTTTGCAACACCCTAGGCTGACAGAGCAGAAACTTGCGCAATCCTGCACAACTTTCCACCGGTCAAAACTTGTGCAGGATTGCGCAGTTAACCTGTTCCATATTTGAGCAAGGATTTGAACCTGGATTTTCCTGGTTCCAGGTCAATGGGCTGCCCACTGCAATGTGCTGGCTTGCTAGCCTTTGTTTCTCATGGAGTATGGGAAGTTATTTTTTCTGTCTTTACCTGACATTTTGACTCTTATGTCAGTGTTTTAGGGCTGTGCTAAGTACCTTCCTAGGGATCTTTGTTTTCTTTACAAAAATCCACTTGTCACCTGCAGGAACAATAAAAATAAAATAATAAAAAAAGAATATGATATCTTCTTGCCCACTCTATGCACTTGTTCTCTGTCGGCATAATCCTTAGTTCCGTGCTGTGGCTGAAACTTTATTGCTCAGATAATACAGCTAGGCACCTACCCACAAACTCCCCCCGCGCTGTTAGTCAAATAGCGGTGCTCAAAAACTTTTAGTACCTTTACGCCTGCTGTTTGATGGAGTGTAATTTACCACACATATCTGCATGCATATTAATTTTGAATGTCAGTAACTTTAGAATTTGTTTTAAAGTTCCTGATATACATGCTCAATTATTTTTCTTCCTGTTACTATAACCATTTATAATTTAGATCAGAGGACTGGAAAGACATGATCTGTGTCATTGAACAATTTATACTGAATTATGTGAGAAATTTTCTGTCTTGTTCCTAAGGCACCTTACATTTTTGTTCTTAAGATAAAGGTAAAGGTTCCCCTCTCTCGAAAGCTAGTCATTATCAATTCCAGTGGCGGTGCTCATCTCCGTTTCAAAGCTGAAGAGCCAGTGCTGTCCAAAGTCGCTTCCATGATCATGTGGCATGACTCAACGCACATGGAACACTGTTACTTTGCCGCCGAGGCGGTACCTATTAATCTACTTGCAATTTCTTGCTTTGGAACTGCTAGGTTGGCAAGAGGTTCTTAAGGTACACATGACCAAATGGAGTTCCAACCTATAAAAGTCACAATAAATAGTTAGTCTTTGTTGTTGTTCAGTCGTTAAGTCGTGTCCGACCCTTCCTGATCCCATGAACCATATCCCGCCAGGCCTTCCTGTCCTCCACTATCTTCCTGAGTTCGCTCATTTTCATGTTTGTTGCATCGGTGATGCTGTCTAACCATCTCATCCTTGGCCTTCCCCTTCTCCTTTTGCCTTCAATCTTTCCCAGCATCAGAGTCTTCTCCAGAGAGTCCTCTCTTCGCATTAGGTGGCCAAAATATTTGAGTTTCAGCCTTAGTACCTGTCCTTCCAGGGAACAGTCAGGGTTGATTTAATTTAGGATTGACTGATTTGATCTCCTAGCAGTCCAAGGGACTCTCAGGAGTCTTCTCCAGCCAGTGGCGTTTTAAGCCCTCCTGCCGCCTGGGGCTAGGAGGGCGGGGGCTGGCCAAGCGCCCCCCGGACGTCACGTGACGTGTGACGTCACGTGACGTCCAAGGACGCTGTCGCTCGAAAGCTGGAGCGCAGCGCCCGCCCGTAGCCATAACGGGCGGGCGGTGCTCCAGCCTATGACTCCGAGAGCGTCCTCGTCGTCTAGGCAACGCGCACAGCGCGCGCCCGCAGACACAGGGTCTGAGAGCGCGCTGCGCGTTGCCTAGACGACGATGCTGTTGCTCACCTCGGACTCGAGCTTTCGAGTCCGAGGTGAGCAACAGTGTCGTCGTCTAGGCAACGCGCAGCGCGCTCTCAGACCCTGTGTCTGCGGGCGCGCGCTGTGCGCGTTGCCTAGACGACAAGGACGCTCTCCTCGAGCGCCCCCCAGTCAGCTAGGCGCCTGGGGCCCTGTATATCAGGGCCCCAAGCGTTTATGACACCAGTGCAAGGAGAAAAGAAAAGGTCTTTTTCTTATTATGAGAGGCCGGTGTGATGCAGTGGTTTGACTGTAGGAGAAGGGCTATACCCCAGTGGTAGAACAGACCATATATGCTTTGCATGCAAAAGGTCCCAAGTTCAATCTCTTGGAGGGCATGTTCAGGTAGGTAGGGCACATACAAATTCCTGCTGAACCCCTGAAGAGCTGCTGCCAATCACTGTCAACAATACTAATCTAAGTGGACCAATGGTCTGACTCAGTATAAAGGAGCTTCCTGTGCTCTTCTATATTCTAGTGTAAGATTAGGAGCAATCTAATCTTGCCATGAAAGGGTTCATGGCAAGATTAATGTAAGATTAGGGAGATCTGGGTTCAAATCCCCACTCAGCCATGAATGTCACTGGGTGACCCAGTTATTGTTGCTCAGCCTCAATGATCTTACCACAGTGCTGGGGGCACCAGGGAAAAAGCTCTGAAATAGGCCCTCTCTGCCCATCTTCTGATATCATTGGATGATAGCACCATTACTGAAGATTCAGTGGTCTGTCCAGCCAGGTCAGCTCTCAGTGACTTCTGACACTACTGTGTTGTTGTTGGCCTTACTGTGTTGTTGTGAGGATAAAAAGGGGGGCCTCATATGCCACCCTGAGCTACTTTGCGGGAGGGCAGGATATAAGAAGTGTATCCAATAATAATAAAAGGAATCATGTTTGTCAAAGAGCATTGGGGTGGTAATTGCCTTTGTACAGTTCTAAATCTGTTTTGTACAGTTCTGAGCTTTCCTTCTCAGCATTGTTTCAACCATTAGGTGAGCTTTCAGTAGTTTTGAAAGCCAAACAACTTTGTAAATACAAATGTCAGATCACTCAGTATGAGAATGCTTCTCATGGTGCCGGTTGGTTTGATTGATTTCCACAGTGGAGGTAGACTCTCATGTTGTACTTTGAGACATTTGTTACCAAAAAGTTTGCAAGAATTTATAGATGTATAGAAGTGTTCTTTGGGGTCACCTGTTTTTTTTTTCTCTAAAGGGGGAATGACTGCACAATCTTGTGCAACTATAAACTGGTGGAGTGAGCACTCTGCCGGCCTAGGGTGTCGTAAACGTGCTGTAAAGCACATTTACGACACCTGGAGAGTAAGCTGCGCTGGTGTGAAGGCTGGCACCGCTTACTCCCCTGGTGGCCTGGACCTGCGCCGGACGACCCAGGTAAGACCTAGGCTGTGCAGTGCAGGAGCGGTGACGGGTGATTACTATTATGTCTATATGTTAATAGTTATACTATTACAAAGTTAAATATTTATTCTGATTGGAATTGTACAGTATATGATTTTGTATATTGACAAAGATTTATGAAAAACGGGCATCATAGCCATGTATTTTTAAAAAATAAAGACTTGAATAAAACAAATTAAAAAGACTGCTTGTATTCTGTTTTAACAAGGCAGGCAAAAAAATCCATTAAAATCCAAAGTCCGATATTGTTAACACTCCAACGTTTCGTTTCCAAATCCCGGAAACATCATCCAGGGAACAATCTAAAAGATTGAAGGATGTTACAATCAAAAGGCAGCCCTGACTGCTATATACCCAAAAGCACAGTGCAACAGCAGCAGCAGCTTCCGTGCAAGGATTTTGTATATGTATATTATTTGTATATGATACATTATATGATTTAAGAATGTATTTAAGAATTGATTGATTTAATATTTGGATATTTATACTTGTTTTTTTCAATTTTTTCTTTCTCTTATAATATATGTTAACAAATAGATAAAATACAGAAAAATAATAAAGAAAAAATTAGCTCATTGCAATGTAGAACCAAAGGCTTTATGCATGCAGTTTTTGAGGCACTTTAATGTGGCCCATGGGAATAACAATCTCAGATTTAATATATACTGTACACTGTATATAATAATCTAGCTCATAGTGCTGCTGAGTGAAGCTGGCATATATGAGCATGATATGCTTGAAAGGCAACCATGGCTGTTGTCAGACTGGGTGTGTCCATAATTTCCTTTACTGACAGACTTGGCAATTGTTGAGTTTAGATCAGAGCATGGCAAAATGCAGTCCATAGCCAGAAAAGAGCAGTGAGAGCAATATCAAACGGCCCAATCCTATCCGGCCGGCCATTGTCACAGCGCCTCTTCCGCTGACTGCCATAAAGCAGCCAGTGCTGGTCATAAAAGGTGCTCCAGCAGCGTGCTGAGTAGCACACTGCCGGGGACGCTGGTGGGAAGGCTGGAGCCTTTCCACGCGCGTCATCGACTATCCTGCTGCCTGCCGGAGCAGGTAAATCTGCCAGAGAGGCAGGGAGTGGATGGGGGAAAGGTGGAATGGGGGCAAAACTGGGAGGGATGGGGGCATAATGGGGGTGGGGAGACTGCAGGGGGTGGATATGGCGACACTCGTGTGGACCAGATCTTTTTCCCCTTTTCTGCAGCCTTCCCACCGCTTTCTCTCCTCGGACTGGCAAAATGGATAGCGCACATCTGATGAGAGCCATTGTGGAGTGATGTACAGAGGTGTACATTGCAGAGGTGTACAGAGATTTAAATCCCCTTTTGCCTCTGAAGCCTCCAGACCTTCCCCCCCCCCCGGCTGGAAACAGCACACCCATTTTGGGTGCAGCTGCACTAGCAGGGGGGGGAGGATAGGATTAGGGTCTTAATTGCTTACATTAAAGGCAGGCCTGACTCAGGAGCATTTATGAAATCAAGGACTATGAGCTGACCTGCTCTGGCACATTGATATAAAGAGGCTTCCTTTCTAGTGTGGCTGATCTCCCTGAAGGTGTCTCTGAAGCACTGGCTGAATCACTGCTTGACATCCCTTTGGTCACCACCAGTTCAAGACCCCCTTTAGGCTTATCCTGACCTGCGTATGATTTTATAGGTATATGAGTCCAGTTTTTGAATATTTTCTTCTGGCAATATGAATCAATTATTCATCTCATCTGCAATCACAGCAAAAGCTGTGCCTTTGAATTACCAGCAGTCTTGTAATTTTTTTGCTAATTTTGTTCAAATGCATGCATGAAAACAGAATACATACATTGACGGCAGCTTTCTACTTTGTTGAAACCATCATTCCATTTTATTTACTAATGTAGCATGTGGTCAAAAAAATAAAAAAGGTTATGTGTATTTAACCTGACTTTTCTTCCCCAGCCTTCCTTCACTGTGGTCATGTTCTCACAACAGTCTAACTCTCCTGTTACCTCTCTACCTGTTCTGATGAGCTCCCACAGTCAAGTGTTTAAGTCTTACTCTGCTTTGGAAAGGGTTCTTGGCAAGACAAAGTGTCTGGGAACATGGGCGTCGACAGGGGGAAGCACGGGGGGCGGGCCGCCGGGGGGCGTCGCGCTTATAGGGGTGACGCGCGACCCCCCACTTACAGTTTGGTGGCGGAGCTGGGCCCGCCCGCCCTCCCCTGCGTCCGTTTGACTCCAAAATGAGCCGAAAACGGAGCGGGGAGGGTGCTCTGCTCCTGCGCGTGACGTCACACGTGGGGGCAGAGCCTGTCCCTTAAGGGCGACGCGCGCCCCCGCTCTGGGGTGTTGCGCGTCGTACCAACGCGACTGTCTGGGAGTGTCACTTCTGGACCCATTGCCACCCTGTTTGTGGCCACCGGACCCACCACCACCAAAAATACAACCACCAGACCTGCCACCATCATGCCTGTTGCCACGAAGTGTTGGCCGCCAAACCTGCCACTGGCAGGAAGACAACCATTAAACTTATGGCTGTGCTATCTGTCCCCAAGGGGCTAGATGGAAGGAGAAGGATGCAAGGCTCTGACTGAGTAATTGGGAAGTCAGAGGCTGGAGGAGGAAGAAGACGAGGAGGAGGAAGTAGCAAGTGCTGTGTAAGTCCCTCTGCTCTCTCTTAGCCTTGAAGGCATCCTGGACAGGTTCTGGACCCAAGGAATATCTGAAAGAGGGGGTAACCAGCAATGTTCTCTTTAATATTTGAGGGTACCGCGTGGAACTATATGGTGCCTGGTGTGCTCACTGTTGGACATCACCATCATCAACAAGCTCCTGAGCAACAAGAGGGAAGCTATGCAGGGCTTGAATTCCAGCTGCACAACCATATGGCTGCAGTTTACAGGGAAGGCTAGTAACCAGTCTTTCCCTTTCCCCACATTTTTCCAGTGAAGGAAAAGGGCTTTGTCCAAGCATCAGCAGTTCCTCCAGAGCACCAAGAAAGAGTAACCTGTGGGTGAACTATGGAGGATGACATAAAACAAGGGTGTCCCCTTCCTTGTGATCCCCCCCCACACACAAAGGAGCCCATGTGACCAGTTTATTGAAGAGCTGGTACAAGTTGATTGGTAAGAAATATCAAGCAACGTATCGCAGAAAACCTTTTTGCCATTATGCATATCTTCATATACTGTTGTACATGCAACAGACTCACTCAGTGCTACTGAGCTAAGCTTGGACTCTGGGCCTGCACAACCTGTGACCCACCAAGCTGCTTGTAACCCTCAGCAATCTATAGCAGGGCATCAGGAGCTCAATGAACTGATGAGAATGAAATGCTGCTGGGCATTTCACAAGATGTGCAGGTCTGTCTTACACTGAAATCATTTCCTACCCTTTGGCCCCTTTCTTAGTACCACCAAAATCTGCTGGTATGCGTGAGTAGATCAATGAACATGGAGGAGATCCTTCTGTTCCTTCTCCCTGATTCTACCCCCAAAAAAGTTGATGGAATTGTTGACACATGACACAGTTCATGAAGAATGAATGTCATCTGGATCGTCTACTCTTTCGTCTTTCAAAAGACTTGAAGCAGGGTACACAGTTCTCATGATGTTCATAGTATCTGTTCAAGCAAAAGGTTGATCATACTTTTGGACCATTGCCTTCCCAGTCTCTAGGAGTACAACAAATAGTTGGGAGTTATTGCTGCCTGATTACTTGATGTAGCTTGATACAAATTTACAGTGCAATCCTATCCAACTTATGCCACCGGTGTAACCAGCGGTGCAGTGAGAATGGGAGGTCCCAGAACGGAAAGGGGATTCAAATCCCCTCCAAAAGGGGATTCAAAGGGGATTTGAATCCCCTTTCCATTCTGGGGTCTCCCATTCTCACTGCACCGCTGGTTACACCAGTGGCATAAGTTGGATAGGATTGAGCAGAGCTCAGCCGGTGGCATAAGTTGGATAGGATTGCGCCCCAAGATGCAGGTGTCACTTGTACACACCAGTAAGGACTCTGGAGTTTTACACATTTCTCTCCCACTATCCAAAAGTTAAAATATGTCCATTGATGAAGGATATATTAATACAGCTGCATAAATAGGATACTAGAGACCTGATAACCAGAAAACATACATTCCCACAACCTTTTCATGTTGACATCTATCTGAGAAATTGTATACGAACTGAGAAAAGTGTATACTATTTTAAGAATTTTAACATACCAGATTTTGCTCTTACTTGGGAAGAAGAAAAAAGGAAAATCCATCTTCCCGTAATGAATGGTGGACAGAGAAACTAGATATTAAACACTTCCTGCTTTTGAGAGGGGATGTAATATTCTATGAATGGCTGACCTGAGTCTGACCTTGATCATGGGAAAGAGGTTATTTTGGTAGTCTGCTGAAGCTAGCTACCTGCTGTGAAGCTTGGGATTCCTATCAGAGGGAATTCTTAAAAGTGTGCTTAAAAGCTCATTTGCTTGGGTGGAGTTGTTATTGCAGAGAGATTGCTTTACAGGTAGAGTGATTGATTGTTACTTTGCTTCTTCATATTTTGATTTGTTTTATCCTATCTTTTCACACATGTTCAGAGTGGCTGATCACATTTTATGACCAAACACGCTAGAATACATTTTCAGTGGGGACAGGATGAAGCTACCATCACTCGACCCCTGAAAAAGCTGAGACAACTAGATGGAGTAGGCAGAAAGCTGTCTCTTGCTTTCTGAAAGTCTGGTACAGTGACGAATTCAGGAGCATTTCAAGGCTACAAACCCTCAGGATGAAGGAATACTGAAAGGTATAATAAGACAAGAGTATACAGTACTTACCGACTTCATACTCTAGATGAGACCTGTCAACCATAATTACCTGTTGTTTAAATGTAGTTTTGCCATAAGGAATGGTGGACAAAATGGTAAACATTTTGGCTCAGCGACATTCAGTTCTCTGTCATGGCCAGTCACCATGGCTTTAGGACCTGATAATAGGAAGAGGAAAATGAAGAATGAATGCCATCTGGATCGTCTACTACTGATCACATGACCCTTCAGACTGCACACAATTCATGCAGCACTTCATATGCATGTGAACATATTGGGGGTGGGGGTGGCAAAGCAGAAATAAACACTCCATGACCCAAAAAGAAAGATAATTTTGGATTAAAAATAAAACCATCTACTCTTATCTCTGATTTTAGTCCTACCTTGAATGGATGGAACTATTGAAGCAAGAAATGGCTACTCTGAATGAATATCCACTAGGTTCTGAAGCCACAATATCTGATGCGTGATGATCAGTGGTTTCAAACACCATGTTAAATTCTAGAACAGAGGTTCCCAACCTTTGTAGCCAGGTGTACCTCCTGGCACGGTCAAATTTTCTTAAGTACCCCCTACAATAAAATGTAATTAGCTAATTAATTGAATTATATTATTAATTAGCAATTAATTAATAAGTTAATTAATTAATACGTTACTTAGCTAATTATCAATTACTTAATATGTAATTAACTAATAAGAACCTCTGACATAGACATAGTGCCCAGCGCCAGGGGAGCATGTGTCTTTCCTACTGTACCAACAGGTTATGTGGGAGCAGCACAGATCATGACTCCTTCCTTCCCATGCCCGCCCCTGGAGTCACATCTTGCCTGCACATGAGTCAGCTTCTCTCTCCTTCAACACGAATGTCTTCCTTCAACGTGACGATCCCCTCCGGTTGCTTATTTTGTAGTAAGGAGAGAGAGACCAAGAAAAAGTCCTAGATGGGCTCTGAGAGCCAGCTCTCTGAGAATCTGCTCTCATAAGAACATAAGAAGAGCCCTGCTGGATCAGGCCAAAGGCCCATCTAGTCCAGCTTCCTGTATCACACAGTGGCCCCACCAGATGCCTCAGGGAGTACACAGCCAACAAGATAACCTGTTTCCTGTTGTCACTCCCTTGCACCTGGCAAAGAGAAAACCTACGTCTAATACCAGGAGGTTGCTTATGGCTTGTAACCTGTGATGGTCTTTTCCTCCATGAATCTATCCAAACCCCTTTTAAAGGCAAAGTTTAGTGTCATCCGCAAACTTGGCCACCTCGCTGCTTATCCCCAACTCCAGGTCATTTATGAATAAGTTGAAAAGCACTGGTCCCAAGACCGATCCTTGGGGCACACTGCTTTTCACCTCTCGCCATTGTGAAAATTGCCCATTGACTCCCACTCGCAGTTTCCTGGTCTTCAACCAGTTCCTAATCCATAAGAGAACCTGCCCTCTTATTCCCTGACTGTGAAGTTTTCTCAGGAGCCTTTCATGAGGGACCATGTACACCTTCTGAAAATCCAGATATATAATATCCACGGGTTCGCTCGCATCCACATGCCAGTTGACCTTTTCAAAAAATTCTAAAAGATTTTAGAGCCCATCTAGGACTTCGTCTCTTTCGCCTTACTACAAAATAAGCAGTTGAAGGGTATCGTCGCATTGAAGGAAGACATTCGCATTGAAGGAGAGGGAAGCTGACTCATGTGCAGGCAAGATGACTCTCCAGGGATGGGCAGGAGACGTAGCACTTTTAAAGCGGAGCGCTCACTTTTCAAAACATCCGCCGCAAAAAGGCCCAGCCTGTTGCATACCCCCGGCGGTCAGTACGCATACCCCAGGGGGTACGCATACCACAGGTTGGGAACGTCTGTTCTGAAAAAATCAGTTAGGCGTAGTATGCCTATACATCACAAGGTATCAATTAATGCCAGAAGTATTGTCTGAATGCTACATGTGAGTTGAAAGCTAGGCTGGCAGAGATCCAGAAAATTAGTATTATTCAGCTGAATTTGCAGAGGAGCCACTTCTTCTATAGCATTTCCACAAGGCGGGATGAAAAACGAGGCCAAGCCCCTGTGGCATTCAGGTCCAAGGGTGAGTTGCTGCGTTCAACTTTCCCCCTCTTGTTTTGCCTCTAAACCAGGGGTTTTCAACCCCTTCCCGGCTGAGCACCACCTCTGGTGCCACTCTCCTGCTGCGTACGCCCGGAAGTGACTGGCAATGACATCATTGTCAGTTACTTCCAGGTTTTCAGGTTTTGGAGGCCAAAAAATGCAGGTAGGAGGCTCTGGGCAGGTGGAAGGGCCCTCCTCAGCATTCCTGAGAGTTTCGGCCAAAGACAGGCGCCTCTCGGGAGTGAAAACATGCTGCCGAAAGCGCCGTATCGGAACAGGGTTCCAGTGGTCCAAGTACAATCAGCAGTCCACCGAAGTACCACTGGTGGTACTAGTACCACTGCTTGAGAACCCCTGCTCTAAGCACACCAAACCTCTCAAACCCCATCAATCTCAGTATTGTCTACATTGACTGACAGTGGGTCTAAGAATTCTGACAGTGGAATAACATCCTTGTTCATTGCAGAAATGCAAACATTTCTTGGGATTCTGATGAAAATGTAATCTTCCATCTTGGACAAAACTAGCACAGAAATCCAGCACCATTTTAGTTCATCTGACAGAATTTTAAGGATTTTATTATACTTCTCAGTTGTAATCACTTGCAGGATGTATCCACAGTGAATTGGGTCAGTGAGTAGCATATTGCTTTGTTGATAATCATTTTAATGTATTCTAGCTAAACGAAGACAAAGCCCTGCATGTAAGAACACTTTATATAAAAAGGAAAGGTTGTCTTATAGGGGAAAAAAGATACTAACATACTCCATTTCTTCTAGGAGTAAGAAAAATAACTTCGCAAGCAGGCTAGGAGAAAAAAAGGAATATATAGAAAAAACCTTTGTGGTTTCACAAAAAAGGTGGCAACCTTACCTCAGCATGATAGTAATTATGTATAAGGTAAAATGTATTCTTAACTCCAGTGTGATAGTGTTTATATATCAGGTGTAGTGCAATTTTTAACTTTAGTGGGTTAGTAATTAAATTTAAGGTATATATGAATAATACATAGAGAATGAAAAGGAGCATTATTATAAAAAGGGAAGCGAAATAACCAGTTGGAGATGTTGTTACAGAATTTGGAAAGTGCAAGCTTGCATATGTTTATGTTACCCATCTTAAAAGATTCATAAGAACACCAAGGATTTATTATATCCAACCCTAAAGCAGAATAAGAAAAGAGCACTTTAGATGTGGATATGGTCGTTTCTTGAAACAGGTTGTTTTCAAGTATCATTGTGATTGGAACTAATTGGCCTAGAAGTTAATTCTCTGGACCAAAAGCCATTTAAATTCAAACCCTGCCGAACCTCCTGGGAAAAACTTTGCAGAAACAAGGACAATTCTGGTAACCTCTGCAGTAGTTCTACAATGTAAACAATATTATTCTGGCTTTTGGAAGCCTTTAGGCTGAGAATGCTGTAACAGAAAGACTGTGCAACTTTTGGAATGTCATCTCCCCAGAAAAGAGTATCTGAATTCAGAGTTAATCATGGCGCTACCACTATCAATAGCAGAGGGGAGCAGTGGTGTTCCTGGAGGGGGTGCAGCACCGTAAGTGGTGCAAGGCGCAGCACCGTGCCTTGCAAACCGGTGTAATGCAACCCCCTCCCACTTGCCCCAAGAGCCATTCTGCCAGCGAAGGCAAAATGCAGTGTATTCAGAGGTGTCGCAAAGGGGGGGGCTGGGGCCCCTGGGCCCCAGGGTGCAGGGCGCTGAGGCTGGGGGTGGGGCGCATGCCTCCACTAGTTTCGTTTTTGTTTGGGGTTTTTTCCCGGTTTGTTTACTTTTTTTGTTTTTGAGGGCAGCTGCCGCCCCCCGCTGCATCCCCAGGGCGGCAGCTGCCTCTTCTTCGCCCCCCAGGTGTGTGTGTGTGTGTGTGTGTGTGCTTTGCGGGTACTTAACTGGCTTTTTTGGGGCGCAGGCAGGCAGCAGTTTTCGTTCCGGTGTCCATTTTGAATTTGCGGGACTCTCTAGGACTTTCTCCCCTAGTATCGTTGATTGCATGCCCTCTCTAAGGTGAACGTCTCATTGGTCACACTGGTCGGTCCTCCAGAGCTCTAGAGAGGCCTGAGGACCGACGGACCAGCAAGACTGGAGGAGAGTCCTAGAGAGTCCCGCCCATTCAAGATGGACGCAGGAACGAAAAATGCTGCCTGCCTGCGCTCCGAAAAAGCCAGTTAAGTACCCGCAAAGCACACACACAGAACACATGCCTCCATGCCCTTCAGAGCATTCCCCCAGCTGCCTTAAAAGTAAAAAAAAAAAACCAAAACGTTAAAAAAACATTGGAAATTCCCCCCCCCAAATGCCCAAGGTTCCATATTCACTGCCCAAGGTTCCATATTCACTGCGGAACAGTGCCAGTAGGGGTGTATTAACCCATGGCCGGGCCCCTAGGCTACCGGTATTTTGGGCCCCCTCCAGCACTTCACACTTCACTCTTGCTATAGAGTGAGTTCTTCTCACTCTGAGTCTTGTCCCTATCCCTTCGGGGGCCCTTGGCTGAAACCTAGTCAGCCTAATGGATAATACACCCCCCGAGTGCCAGCCCAGGATATGTTGCGTCCCAGAGAAGAGCCCCAAACAGTACCACCCCCTTCCCCTTTTCTTTTGTCCAATTAAAATAGTACCCCAATTGGTTCTTTCAAATCTCTTCCCCGCATTCTCTTAGAAGAAGAAGAAGAAGAAGAAGAAGAAGAAGAAGAAGAAGAAGAAGAAGAAGAGGAGGAGGAGGAGGAGGAGGAGGAGGAGGAGAGTGTAATGGTGGCCTTTCCTGCTATGTTCTTGGGGGGTGGGGGAACTTACAGGGCTTTTAAGGCTCTGCCAAAATTGTGGTGCCATTTTGCCTTTTCTAAGATGCCTTTTCTGATTCCTCTTGGAGCAAGTCATCTTGGGAACACTAAAATGGCCATGCAGCAACAACAGAGCAAATGCTCATGCAGGCAAAAATGGTGAGGATTGTTTTGGGGCGGGGGTATTTTCTCAAACTTCTCTCCCCAAAAGGACTTTCCCCCTCAAAACATTTTCTCTTCCCTTCCCTCAGAAAATCAGCAATAATGCAAGAAAAAGAAGTTTTCGTCCCACACTTCCATGTCTGAAGAAACCACACCAGGAGCAAGATAAGGAGGCAGATGATCCGCTTTCCACTTGCTCTTAGTGGGCAGAAAGCGGATCGATGCGTGCTGCATCTGCAGCAGTCTGAAGGGATGCGGTGGTGGCAGCAGCAAACTCAGGGTGAAGGGCACCCCAAATCTGCCACCCTCTCCCTTCCCCTCTGCAGTCCGCTGCTGATGCACCCTGCATCACCTCGCCTCATGGATGGGTCGCCCCTGCTGCTTGAGCTAAACAAGCTTGTGCAAAAGCAAGATTTCGAGACCTGGATTTCTGTCTCAAGCTACAGCAGTTTTAATCAACCAAAGTGACACTTCACTTCCCTCATAAGGACCCACAGGCTATTATTACATGGTGGGGAAGCATAAAAAAAATAACAATATATTCAAAAAGACACTTAAAATGTCTACCAGGTGTAAGCCATCATGATCTCAGGTTTTAATCATGGCTGCTCATGTGTGCAATATCTACCGGTACTTGCATTTCGGGCTGAACTACACATTATAGTGGATGTGTTCTGTGGCCCTTCTTTTGTCTTGCTCTTTGTTTTGTAAATATCCCGCAAGGAGCCAAATTGGGGGGAGGTGTTAAGGGGTCTTTAGGACTTGCCTCTGTCATGGTTTTGATCCTGATTGCAGCCCCCCTTTTTCTTTTAAAAGTAGCTCACAGAGGTGCACGTTTGGGATCCAAACTGCAATTATAAAGCCCCCACTCCACTGCCAAACTGCAGTTTTGCCCC
The DNA here is from genome assembly GCA_026170595.1 of Plestiodon gilberti rubricaudatus. Classification (NCBI taxonomy): domain Eukaryota; kingdom Metazoa; phylum Chordata; class Lepidosauria; order Squamata; family Scincidae; genus Plestiodon; species Plestiodon gilberti. Next base: position 27,109,950 of record JANXHW010000003.1, on the reverse strand, counting down.
ATTTTATGGCTTCCTCAGCAGTAGTTTACAAACAAAAAAGGGTCACATTACACATGTGCCATAACATGTAGCTTGGCCCAGAGATGATCAAATTTCATATCTGTTGGGAGTTGTGGCAAAAATCCTTGTATTCAAACGTGGACTGCAGAAAGATTTGGGAAATTAGATATGATTTCAGACCTTTGATATGATCAAGAATCCTGCAGTTGCTGGATATGGCTGGGAACCCTTAACTGTTGTTGTAGCAGAGTGAATAGTACAGCGTAATGGTATCAGAACAATAGAAACAGAAAGAAAATCTTTATCTTACAGATAAGAGATCTTGTTCTCAAAAGAACTAGTAAAATGCCTGCTATAATTGCAGTGCACATTTAGTGACAATATTTCTGTGCTGAAGCATTGGGCTAAGCAAACAATATAATAACTTAGTAGTCAAGAAAAATAAGATGGGTTTTCATAGCTGCAAGAAGTGAAAACAATTCACTGATCTTATGTTCTAATTCCACTCTGCCTTTTATTAATGCATTTTTCATCCTGTGGCCCACACACAAACTTCATACCATGTATAAATGCAACGTTTATGTCTTTATTGTCTTGCTATCTAGTGAAAGAGAGCTACTGTATGTTAAAAGTAGCAATTTAGATCTAGGCATAGTTAATGAAAGGAAAAGAACCTATCAGTGGCAGTCTAGGCATTAGAGAGGTGCCTAATACTTTAGCTTCTCCTAACAGAAGCACAACTGGTGCAGTTTGGGACAGACTGCATCACCCTCTGGTCGGTTGCATGTCTGTCCTGAGTTATGGAGGCTGGTGGCCCATTCAGAAACTCAGCGTAGCTTATTGCAACTATGGCACAGCTGAGCACTTTCAGTACTCTTGGCACTAGAGAAGCTGAAAATGTGCTAATTCACATCATCCATGAGGGAAAAAACCAATGATTGTCAGAGATCTTTCAACAACACTCTTGTCAGAGACCTATCCTGAATCTTGCTACTTAAGGCCAGATTCTCCTCCTTTTTCACCTGCTAGGAAATCACCATTACTTCCTTTCCTCTTTCATCTCATCCACCAATACTGAACATCTCAGTATTCCCCATTATCTTCCCATTGCATCATGAGATAAACAATGTTCCTCCTACTTTCGGAACAGAATGAAATCCTCCGAATCCTACAACATTATGGACAGTTCTGTTTCCACCATAAAAAGGGGTTGATGTTATATGATTGATTGCACCAATGTGGGATGCATTATTTTAATGTAATTAAATCATTGACCATCTCTGAAGAGATAAATCTTAATTTCTGGAGTATACTTAAAGAGCCTGTTTATGTTACAAACTTTTGTTGTTGTTCAGTCATTAAGTCGTGTCCGACCCTTCGTGATCCCATGAACCATATCCCGCCAGGCCTTCCTGTCGTCCGCTCCACTATCTTCCTGAGTTCGCTCATTTTCATGTTTGTTGCATCGATGATGCTGTCTAACCATCTCATCCTTTGCCTTCCCCTTCTCCTTTTGCCTTCAGTCTTTCCCAGCATCAGAGTCTTCTCCAGAGAGTCCTCTCTTCGCATTAGGTGGCCAAAATATTTGAGCTTCAGCCTCAGTACCTGTCCTTCCAGGGAACAGTCAGGGTTGATATCCTTTAGGATTGACTGGTTTGATCTCCTAGCAGTCCAAGGGACTCTCAGGAGTCTTCTCCAGCACCACAGTTCAAAAGCATCTATTCTTCGGCGCTCAGCCTTCCTTATGGTCCAACTCTCGCAACCATACATTGCTACTGGGAACACCATCATCCTGACTATACACAAGTTAAGGTCACCTTGTTTTTTCCCCAGGGAATGTCATTTTCCTACAAGGAGTTGCCCCACAGGACACTGCAGAGGTCAGGTGATGGAGTAATCCCACTCCCCTCAAAATCTCTGAGGCTTGTGCGGCTAGGTATAAGGTACCTATATGCCATACGAGCATAAGGACAACCACCCACGGCTGGGATCTCACCTTCCGTACTGCTCCCACTGTCACCGGCTGCGTGGGGCCCCTCATACCTGATGGCTGAATTGAGTTTTTAGAATGAATTTTTGAAATGTGTTTTGATTTTGGCAAGTGCTGCTTCTGAAACACTCTTGGCAGTGTATGAGGTTCGCTCAGCTGTTTCAAAAGACTTCTGTGAAAATGTATTTAGGGAAATAGTGTTAAATCCCTTTGAAATTCAACACAGTGGCAATTTATTTTCAGAACTCAAATGCCAACATTTGTGCAGTGCTGTGTGTATATTTACAACCATAATTAGGATCTAATAAGGAATTTTTAAAGTCAGGGAATTCCTTTCTTTGAATTCAGTGGAAAGTGAATTACAGCCCAATCCTATCCACTACACCCCTGTCAACACAATGGTGCCAAAATGGCGACTGCTTCATCCTGTAGTGAGTGTGTGTGTGGGGGAGGGGGAGTCAGGAGGCTTCAGCAGGGAAAGAGAAAATAAATTCCCTTACCCCTGCGTAAGTCTCCCAAACCACAATGGGTCTCCTTCGACCTGTGCTAGCAATTTTGCTAGCACAAGTCCGAGGAGAGAAAGCAGGTGGGGAGGCTACTGCTGGAGGGGATAGGATCCGGTGTGTGCCTTTGGTGCCAGATCTACCCCCTTCTGAAGCCTTCCCGCCCCATCACATCCCTTCCACCCTTTTGCCCCCTCCCCATTCTGCCACCCCCAAACCCTCCTGCCTCCCCTGACATCTTACCTCCTCCAGCGAGCAGGAGAGCCAGCGACAGCACAGGTGGGAGGGCTCAGGCTGCTTGGAAGATCTTTTTTTTTAAATCAGACTCCGGGTGCAGAAGAAGGTCCTCCAGTGAAGACTGTAGAATTGGGACATGCTCTTGTGACAGGAGGAAGTTCTTATTTAAAGTATTTATGAAATAACAATAACAGATTGAAAAAGCAAACCAAGCTGGTGTGGATCTGATGAGGAGACCAGACTGCCTACAGAGATGTAGGTAAAACAGATTTTTACTTATCAGTCAGGCATTGATTGGCAGGGCTTATGGTGGTGGATCTTGTGATCTGCCACCATAAGACCTGGACTGGCAGCATGAAACCTATGCCACCTCCATGTGCTTTGGGGTCGCCAGCTCAGAGGCCTTGAGCAACAGTGGATCCCAGATGCCCCACTGAAGCAGGTAGGTTGGCAGTGGGAGTGGTTTGGGGAAGGATCATGGGTGGTTCGGGGCAGGGAGCAGGCTGGACAGGGACCAGTTCAGGGGTGGGAGGGGAGATCTTGGTGGCAGCTGAGATCTCGCTGAGATCCTTTTCCCCTTTTCCTGGGCTGAGACACCCCCTGACTCTCCTTGGACTTATGCCAGCTAAATAGCTGCCATGGCTCTCTGAGGAGACCCAATGGAGGCCAGGAGGCCTACAGCTATTTAGCTGGCATAAGTCCAAGGAGTGGTAAGTAACAAATATTTTTACTTACCTCTCCCAGGCTGTCTGCTCACCTTCCCCATCATAGCATGCAGTGTGCTCCATCAGCGGCACTGCATGCTATGGGCTAATGATGGGGGATAGGACCAGGCTATAATGCTGCATAACACGCCTCCTCTATTCTGTTTATTACAAACTACAGGATTGGGCTTTCCATCAGCCCCAGCAACACCTGTTTCTTCCTCCTCTCCCATTTTGGAGTGGGTTTTTTTCTTCCCTTTTCTTAACTTCTAACCTTAATATTGCACCAATATGGTTGCCAGAAATATTTATTTATTTACTGGTTGTTGTTATTAATTATATAATAATAATAATAATAATAATAATAATAATAATAATAATAATAATAATAATAATTTCGGTTTCTTTTCTGCCCTCCCCCTGTAGCTCAGACCTGGCATCATGTTGTTGGAGACTCTGAAGCAAAGCCCTGCACTGGGACCCCCATAGTGCCCCCATCAGCCTCCTGATGGTATGCTGCTACTGAGAGAGGTCATGGGTCAGCCTGGCCAGGTGGGCCCTCTGATGGGTGTGGAACCTCAGCCAGTGCCTCGCCTGGCTCACCTCTGTTGCCAGCCCTGCAGTTGCCCAAAGGCTAGCAAGTTATCTGCTTTTCCTTTATGTCTTCCCACCAACTCACATGGTTGGTTGGTTAGGCAAGCCGAGAGTTTGTAACTTGGTCTCTTGGCTACTCACAACCATTTGTAATATGAATCACTGTTAAGAAACAGAGAGAACAGGAAATGCAAGCCAGTTGTTCAAGCTAGCATATTACCTTTCACCAATGGCTCTCAGTGAGCTAGCAAGGATATCATCCCATGCAAGAAGTTGTCTGTATGCTCCATCACACCTAGGGTTGCATGATCTTAGCTTTTTGGCCGGAGAGTCATGTTTTGAATGATTGTCTCATTGCAGCCAGCTGGTGTCCCTCATCATCCACAGGTCTATGCACATTTGATAGGACAGCCTGCTTGGCATCATCAACTCCTGTGAATGCAGGTCACTACAACTGAAGCAGGAGTTAGGTTGAAAATAAGACCGGAAGAGGAGGAGGAGGCGGCCCTGGATCATCTTACGCAAAGTGCAAGATGGCACCTGCAGGGGAAAAGTGTCTGACTGCACTGCAGCTTCTTGGTGAGCGGTGCAGGGAGGGGACGGGAGGGCTTTGCTCAATTCCTCCAAGGAGCAACAATGCAATCCACTATCCAAGAGCACTCACATATTGGGGAAACAGACAGGCTTGTGTCCTTGGTCTTCAGTGCAGTGTGGAAACTAATATATCTCCAATGGCTTCCTACTGTCAGGAATAAACAAGTAAGATCTGAGAACAGCTTTTAATAAAAGGGATTTTGCTTATTAGGAAATATTAATTGATTAAAAGTACACTTTAAACTAATATGACAAGGCACATGTGTGAATTATGTGCTAAGGTTCTCTTTAGTAAGTGGCCTGGGTTGATTTATTCATGTAGGTAATTACGTACAGCGTTATTAGTGTAATTCACAGTTAGATTAAATTAGGAAAACACACAATAAATTGAAACTGTAGTCATATTTCTTCTTGCTGTGTAAGGAATGGAGATATATTGATGTAAGTTCTAAGCATACTACATGAGTTGAATTCCCTAGGCTGCAATGGGATCAAAAAGCATTAGACTTTCACTTAGGCTATATTAGGTCCCTACCATTGGATGGCAGTAAAATTCTATATCAATCACTTTAAGCAAAGGGCAGCTTGGAACATAAGATGACTTTCTTGTATTATGTAATAGCAGGAAGCTTAGTGGCTTTGTGTATCATACAGCCAATGATAAACACTAATGCTAAAATATGTTTTAGTTTCCACATTAAATGGTATAAAACTGCATATGAATCTCTTGCTCCAAAGCTATTATAATGTTACCGAGGATTGAAAGCTTCATGTCATGTGCCTTGGAAAAATGTTATTACACAAGTGTTAACGTTTCTGAATTACCGTATTTCTTCGAGTCTAAGGCGCCATCGATTCTAAGGCGCACCTTTACTTTCAGTACCACCAGCAGGGAAAAAAAAATCCATCGATTGTAAGACTCAACTCCCTTCGTTGAATCTACTCGCTCAGCACCAACTCTCCCCAGCATGTCCTGCACTGCAGCTGACAATGACTGAGTGCCTTTGCTTAGCATTTCTGGCCCTGCCAGAAAGTGCCATTTCCTTCATTACCTGGGTTTGGGGGAGCTTCAGGGAGGCCTGCGCAACCCTTCACAAAAATCGGAAATGGCCGAAAATCACAATTTTTCGCCAAAATGAAGATCAGGGAGGCCTGCAGAGGGTCGTGCAGGCCTCCCTGAAGCTCCCCCAAGCCCCGATAAGTAAGAAGATAGCATTTTGGGGTGCTTTTTGGAGACCTTCGATTCCAAGATGCACCCCATTTTTTGAAATGCTTAACTGGGAAAAAACATGCGTCATAGAATTTAAAAAATACAGTATGTTTATTTAGCCCTGCTCCTTCATGGATCATTGCCTTGTCGTGGCGAAGGGGCTTGTGTAACTCAATGAAGCCATGAGCTATGCCGTGCAGGGACACCCAAGACGGACAGGTCGTAGCAGAGAGTTCTGACTAAAAGTGATCCACTGGAGAAGGAAATGGCAACCCACTCCAGTAACCTTGCCAAGAAAATCCCATGAACAGTACCAAAAGGCTAAAAGATATGACGCCGGAAGATGAGCCCCTCAGGTCGGAAGGTGTCCAATATGCTACTGAGGAAGAGCGGAGGACTATTCCAAGTAGACCCAGAAAGAGTGAAGCGGTTGGGCCAAAGCCAATAGGACGTCCAGCTGTGGATGTGTCTGAGGTTGAAAGGAAAATCCAATGCTGCAAGGAGCAATACTGCTTAGGAACATGGAATGTGAGGTCTATGAATCAAGGCAAGCTGAATCAGCGAACTAAAATGGACGGGCATGGGCGAATTTAAGTCAGGTGACCATCATATCTACTACTGTGGGCATGAATCCCTTAGAAGAAATGGAGTAGCCCTCATAGTCAATAAAAGAGTGGGAAAGGCAGTACTGGGGTGCAACCTCAAAAACGACAGAATGATTTCAGTTCGAATCCAAGGCAAACCATTCAACATTACAGTAATCCAAGTGTATGCCCCAACCACTGATGCTGAAGAAGATGAAGTTGACCGGTTCTATGAAGACCTACAACACCTTCTAGAACTAGCACCCAAAAAAGATGTCCTTTACATCATAGGAGACTGGAATGCTAAAGTCGGAAATCAAGAAATAAACGGAACAACAGGCAAGTTTGGCCTTGGAGCGCAAAATGAAGCAGGGCAAAGGCTAACGGAGTTCTGTCAAGAGAACACGCTGGTCATAGCAAACACTCTTTTCCAACAACACAAGAGGCGACTCTACACATGGACATCACCAGATGGTCAATACCGAAACCAGATAGATTATGTGCTTTGCAGCCAAAGATGGAGAAGCTCTATACAGTCAGTAAAAACAAGACCTGGAGCTGACTGTGGCTCAGATCATGAGCTTCTTATTGCAAAATTCAGACTTAAACTGAAGAATGTAGGGAACACCACTAGACCAGTCAGATATGACCTAAACCATATCCCTTATGAGTATACAGTGGAGGTGAAGAATAGATTTAGGGCATTAGACATGGTAGACAGAGTGCCTGAAGAACTATGGATGGAAGTTCGTAACATTGTACAGGAGGCAGCAACGAAAACCATCCCAAAGAAAAAGAAATGCAAGAAAGCAAAGTGGCTGTCAGATGAAGCTTTACAAATAGCTGTGGAAAGAAGGAATGCGAAAAGCAAAGGTGAAAGGGAAAGATATAAACAACTGAATGCAGATTTCCAGAGAATAGCAAGGAGAGATAAGAAGGCCTTCTTAAATGAACAATGCAAGGAAATCGAGGAAAACAACAGAATGGGGAGGACTAGAGATCTCTTCAAGAAAATTGGAGATATCAAGGGAACGTTTTGTGCAAAGATGGGCATGATAAAGGACAAAAAAGGCAGAGACCTAACAGAAGCAGAAGAGATTAAGAAGAGATGGCAAGAATACACAGAAGAACTATACAAGAAAGATCTTAATGTTCCTGATGACCACGCTGGTGTGGTCACTGACCCAGAGCCGGACATCCTAGAGAGTGAAGTCAAGTGGGCCTTAGGTAGCATCACTAACAACAAAGCTAGTGGAGATGATAATATCCCAGCTGAGCTACTTAAAATCCTAAATGATGATGCTGTGAAAGTGCTGCACTCAATATGCCAACAAATTTGGAAAACTCAGCAGTGGCCAAAGGATTGGAAAAGGTCAGTTTAAGTTCCAATTCCAAAGAAGGGCATTGCCAAAGAGTGTTCATACTATCGCACAATTGCACTCATTTCACATGCTAGCAAGGTTATGCTCAAAATCCTACAAGCTAGGCTTCAGCAGTACGTGGACCGAGAACTACCGGACGTACAAGCTGGGTTTCGAAGAGGCAGAGGAACTAGAGATCAAATTGCCAACATGCGCTGGATCATGGAGAAAGCCCGAGAGTTCCAAAAAACCACCTACTTCTGCTTCATTGACTACGCAAAAGCCTTTGATTGTGTGGATCACAACAAACTGTGGCAAATTCTTAAAGAGAATGGGGTACCAGACCACCTTACCTGTCTCCTGAGAAACCTGTATGCGGGTCAAGAAGCAACAGTTCGGACCGGCCATGGAACAACCGACTGGTTCCAAATTGGGAAGGGAGTACGGCAAGGCTGTATATTGTCACCCTGCCTATTTAACTTATATGCAGAGTACATTATGAGAAATGCAGGGCTGAATGAATCGCAAGCCGGAATCAAGATGGCCGGGAGAAATATCAACAACCTCAGATATGCAGACGATACCACCCTAATGGCAGAAAGTGAAGAAGAACTACAAAGCCTCTTGATGAGGGTGAAAGAGGAGAGTGCAAAAGTTGGCTTGAAACTCAACATTAATAAAACTAAGATCATGGCATCTGGTCCCATCAATTCCTGGCAAATAGAAGGGGCAGAAATGGAAGCAGTAACAGATTTTACTTTTCTGGGCTCCAAGATCACTGCAGACGGAGACAGCAGCCATGAAATTAAAAGACGCTTACTCCTTGGAAGGAAAGCTATGGCAAACTTAGACAGCATAATAAAAAGCAGAGATATCACCATGCCAACAAAAGTTCGCATAGTCAGGGCGATAGTGTTCCCAGTAGCAATGTATGGTTGCGAGAGTTGGACCATAAGGAAAGCTGAGCGCCGAAGAATAGATGCTTTTGAACTGTGGTGCTGAAGAAGACTCCTGAGAGTCCCTTGGACTGCTAGGAGATCAAATCAGTCAATCCTAAATTAAATCAACCCTGACTGTTCCCTGGAAGGACAGATACTAAGGCTGAAAAACAAATATTTTGGCCACCTAATGCGAAGAGAGGACTCTCTGGAGAAGACTCTGATGCTGGGAAAAATTGAAGGCAAAAGGAGAAGGGGAAGGCCAAGGATGAGATGGTTAGACAGCATCACCGATGCAACGAACATGAAAATGAGCGAACTCAGGAAGATAGTGGAGGACAGGAAGGCCTGGCGGGATATGGTTCATGGGATCACGAAGGGTCGGACACGACTTAACGACTGAACAACAACAATTTAGCCCTGGATGGTTATATAGTAATTTACAAGTACCGCTTTCTGCAATAGTGGTGGCAAACCGCTTTTTGGTTCATGCACTTAATTATGATACTATCTTTTACATTTAAGAGAGGCTGTTTTTTAAAAAACAAAAACCTGGGCGATTTCGTATGGCAGTTTGGGCGAAAAGTCCTGCCCAAGATGATCTTGGAAGACAGACAGTTTCGTCCTGTGAAATACTGAGGATCATTATTTTCATTCAACTCAGTAGGACATGAACAGCTCTCAGCACTTCACATTATTTAGCCCAGCATAACAATAGAAGAATTTAGGCCTCTATCACAGTTAGCACTACTACGTTCTTTCTAATTATACTGCAATTAGAAGAGACAACCGATTTCAAAGTCTAAGCACGCATTCCTGGCTCTTAAAATACCCCATACGATGCTGTCCCAATTGTAAGAAATGGGAATTTTACAGATCATTCAACTTAAAAAAAAAATCCCACAAAATGTAACTTCCTCTTTAACAAATGTGAATACTGTACACTCACTGCATTTTCAATGCCCTAAATATCGAAGCAAAATAATCGTAAAAATACTATCTTTAAAATAAATACGCAAATGCCTTAAATACATTTGAGTGCCTCAAATGTATATAAAATCATTTCACTTTAAGTCTTTTCTTCTTCTTCTTCTTCTTCTTCTTCTTCTTCTTCTTCTTCTTCTTCTTCTTCTTCTTCTTCTTCTTCTTCTTCTTCTTCTTCCAGGAATGCATTAGAATCAACTGAAATAATTCAATCCCTGTTAATGGGCTTAGAACTGGGATATATCCTGCCATACGTAATTATATGCATATATAATATGTGGAGTAATTTAGTAGATGAAGCTTGTTGACTCAGCATCTGTTTATATCAAGGAATATGAATTTTGTGTCCCTATAGTGGTATTCTTTGATTAAAAATATAGGAAGCTGAATGTGATTTGAATGGCTAAGAAATGAACCCATCCCCCCCCCCCTAAAGACATGCAGGGTGGTCCATCTCAACTGACAGCTATTAATCAGGATTTCCTGGGATCATTCCATTGACTCCTTGGCAGTTGAGTCACACTGACTTTATAGCAAATGTGTGTTAAAAGTTTACCGCTTGTTGAAACTCAAATTAGACATTCAAATATGAAAGCAGCATTTCAGCAACAAGTATAGCAACAAGAAGAATAGGAAGGCTCATGAACTTGATTCACCAGTAAAGAGGGTTGCAAACAGCACACACACACAGCATGGAAAACATGCTGGCCAATACAGAGTTGATTTTAAGTGTGCTTAGCTATGTATTAGGCTGCCACTTCTCTTTTAAAGTTTCAATAAGTTTATTTTTAAGTTACAATACGCAAGTTTCCCATCAAAGTGGGACGAAATTATTTAAAATTAAAATAATTATCTTCCTCCATTATTACAATGTAGTGCTTCTATAAGGCACATCCCTTCACCTGGCTGCTCCTCACTTTCTTTCCCTGTTATTTTTTTTTCTTTATTCTCCTACCTATTTTGTCCTGTCTTATCTGGTAAGCCAACAAGCAGGACTTATTTATTTATTTATTTATTTATTTTGGGTCAATGCCTAGTGATTAGGCAATAGCTATTGTTATACCATACCAATACTAATTATTAGATCCAATCCCTTTGTGTGTGATTGGAAAGTGTTTGGGGGCATGAGGGAGTGGGGAAAAAATCATCCAAGCCCCCACCCACCAACTTTGAGAATGGGCTAAACAGAAAGCACAGGATTGTGCACACAGACTAGCTGCCCATTCCAGATACTGCCCAATAACGATAATTGTTGTAATTAAGTATAGGTAGAAAGCGAATAGGTTTCTGATTCCTACTGAACTCCCTAGGTTTGCAGAAGTTAGAAACTTTCAAAAACAAAATTCCCAAAGGGGGCAAAAAAGTTCCCAAATGTTTTGCCTTCTGGGTAGGCTCACAGTTAAAGAGGGCGACCTCTTCTGGGTAGGCTCACAGTTAAAGTGGGAGACCCTCGGTTTCTAGAGGGACTTCTTTGGAATATGCATTCTTCTGCAAGAAATAGGGTGGGATAAGATTCCAAGGACTTTTATTTTCAACATGAGTAGTACAATGCATTTGAAGTGCACTGGAAAGCAAAGCTGTGTGGTGGAAGAGATTGGAGGGAGGGAGGGAGGGAGGGAGAGAGAGAGGGGGAGGGAGAGGCACTGGCAGGGAGTCTCCTGCGCATTGTTTTCACTGCTTTGACTGGTTCGGAAGGCGCGGGGATGGGGCGCTTCGTTCCTCTGTGTAACGGGAGGCTCCGATCACGGAGGAACTTACAGCTCCGCCCCCCTGCAGTGGGGAGAGGGAGGGAGGGAGGAAAAAGTGAGTGAGCGCTGCAATCTAGCAGTGTCAGCCAGGGTATGTTTACTCTGAAGTAAACCCCATGGAGTCTGGCAGGACTTAGTTTCAGAAGGACATGGGGGAAAAAAGCTGGGAAGATTGGAGTGTGTGTATATTAGAGATATAAAACTCCAACCCTGCCCGTGCAGTTTTACTCAGTTACTCCAGAGTAAGCCCCATACTGACTGAAACTGACCCCAAGGGAGACATAGTGTCCCTCTCAAAAAAGAAAAACCAGACTCCTACAGCTTGCTTAGTGGTCCCCAGAAGTCACAGAATGTTGAAGGTGGTGGTTGGAAAAAGCACAACAGCAGAACATAACTTCTGGATTCTTTAATAGTTGGTAGTAAACAATTACAGTTGGGGACATGCATCACTTTGTTGTGAGACTCATCTTTTTTAATTTTTCTTTATCATGTATCCTTCTTCCAAGAAGTAGATATGGTATTTTTCCATTTGTTATCCTCATAACAACTTTGTGAAGTGGGTATGTCTACCAATAGTAACTGATCCAAACCAATATCACCCAATGAGCTTTATGGATGAGTAAAGATTGAAGCCCAGGTTCAAGGCCAGCACTCACTCCACTACACATACTGGCTCTTATGGCGGAATTACTGCACAAGTTTGCATGGCTGGCCTAAATGGTCAGCTACTGCATCCTGCATGGATTGCGGCTCATGTTGATGCAGGATGGGCTCACCTCAGGGGAAGGGGACGTTCGTTGTAAGCGATGTAAGTGGCACGGGCCCCAGTGTGCCTATTCAGATGTGTGCCAGCTCTTTAGCTGGTGCACAACCAGGGAGGCTGTGTAAGGCCGGCCCGAGCTGGGAAGGGGCATAGGATATTGGTGCAACTCAGCACCGATATCCCCACCCCCTCCCAGCCCGGGCCAGCCAATGGCCCCCTCCCTCACCTCTCCTGCCCGCCTTCCCCCCCGCCCCTGCGCTGACCAGCACAGGACCTACCTGCGGTGGCCAGTGCTGATCTGAGTCGGTGGCTGAGTGGCGCCGCGGCCAGCCTCCGCACTGGCGCCACTTACTTGCAAGGAGCCGCAAACGTTCTTTATGGCACATTTGCAACTCCTTAGGCCGGCAGAACGCTCACTCCAGCCTAAAGATAGGCAGGATCTGGCTGTTAGTTTGTTACATTGTGCCTTTGTATCATCTTCTTCTGTTGTTTTCAAATTATTTTTATTTATTTTATTTATTTTCTGTATTTATATACCGCCTTTCTCACCATCAGATTTCTCATCAGATTTCTTCAAGGCGGTTTACACAGGCAGGCTATTCTCTTTACAATATTGTTCTATTCATATATAGAACCTTTCCATACCCCAGATATTTCCCTTCCGAGTGTAGCCCTCCTTCTGGTTTGTGCTCTGCACTTCCAAGCTTCACAGTTCACCGCAGTTTGCACTCAGACGGTTGTCTAAATGTTCTCTCTCTAGCTGACTCCTCCGCATTCCACCCTCTCATGGTGTCTTCTCAGTGTCTCCGCGAGGTCCATCAGCAGCTTCTGCCTCCCATCCAAGCGAGAACCAAGGTTGACCCTGCTTAGCTTCTTCAGGCAGGGCACTGGCTCAACCTCCAGGCCACACCTCCTGCCAGAAAGTGATTCTCTGTCCACACACTTGTATTAAGGTTTCATGTGCCATCAGCCTGAAGATATGCATTCACCTTCCAAAGTGTTCTCGCATTCTGAAATGGGCATAATGACATAGTCATGTGTCGCAATCATGCTTACATCTTTTGCATGTTGTATTTTCTACTAGGGAGACTGCCTTCTTAAGGAATTCTAATTAAGGCTAATACACAGTAATGCAAACGAATGCAAATCATATGCAAGGAGGGAAAGCCCCCTGCATTGCAAACTTTACTTTTTGAACCAAGGAAGACTAAACAAGGATGAAAAAGGCTGGGCCCGGCAAGCAGAACACAATAAGGTAACCGTATAAGTCACTCGCTGTGGGGCAGATTAGACTGGGATACAAGCCTGATGGCCCAATCTCACTAGCGCCGTACTCTGCCAGAACGAACATTTTGGCAGTATACGGTGCTTTCTGGCTGTGGCAAAAGGAGCCATGCCAGAGCACACAGGCTGGCCACTGCCGTAAGTGGTGAGCTGAGCAGCTGGCTCCATGCGCCAGCGGTCTCTGGATGCTCACTGGCCCTGGTAAGTACACATAGGGGGTGGCAGGGCAGTTGGAGGTGGACGGAACAGGGCAACAATGGGGGCAGGGAGGAGGGTGGACCGGGAAAGGGGTGGGTTCAGCCAAACCCTCTTCCCAGGCTCGATCCGCCTTCTGAGTTGATCACTGGGTCAGCAGGGGCTTACCCCGGGGCAAGGGAACAAATGTTCTCTTACCCTGAGGAGGCTGCTAGAGACTGAAACTCCCCTGTGGGATACAGTGGACTGCATCGCTGTGCTGGCAGTTAATTAGGACTGGACTACCCCTCAGTTATTCAAAAACTGCATGTCCTTTATCCGGGTAGAGGGAGAATAGAAGGGTGCAGGCTAGTCCTGTCTCTCTGTGCTTATGCACTCCTGAGCCATGCCACTGCTCTTCCCAGGTTCATTGCTTACCTGAGAAGGGCAGCACATTTCCTCTGTGCAATTCCCTCGCAACACAGAGGGGCATAGCCAAAGAGCTCATGGATTGGGGATGCCAATCCAGCATGCTTCCATTTCCCCTCTACCTGGATACACCATACCCAGTGTTAGAATGACTGAATAGGCTACTGACTTGACCAAAAGATACCCTGTGAGTATCATGGGTGAGTGAGAGTTCGAAAGTTCAGCCTCCCTTACCAAGTCCAACATTCTATCAACTGCCTCTGCAGATAGCTTGGAGGACAGAAAGAGTAAAGCAGAAGCATCTAAGATGATGTGGAGACTGCGGCTGCTTAGAAATGGAGGAGGTTTTTTCCCCATAAGTGAGGTGTGCTGATTCAGCATACTTGATACCCATAAGCAGGTAGCACAAATCAAAGTAATGAATATTGCAGGACGTGTCTGTGCTGAATGGTGCCTCTATCCGTCACTCATTTTCAACCTGCTTCCCATGTAATGCTGTAGTGCTAAAGTCATTGTAAGAGCAGCTGCTACCTGGGCATGCTCTAGGATTCTGCATCAAGGCTACCTAACCTTCTTATTGAGTGCGATATTGTTAAACAAAAATGCAACGATGCTACTTGCCTTGTACATTCTTGTCGAGCCTGCCTTGCATGCGTCGTGTGGCTGTACACATGCACTGTATGACTGGCAGGTCTCAAGTGTGTATGTACAAAATGGCAAAAAATATTATATCTCGAATTGCTGATAAATGAAGGTCTCTAGGAATGCAGGTGGCAATGGACTGCCAAGCGAAGAGGCATCAATCCTGAGCGCTGCAGCGTTACAATGGTGGCAGAAGCTTGGCCAGAGCGAGCTGAATTGTGGCTGGCTTTGGAAATTAACTGAGCAATAAGGGAATTGGCGAGAAGAACAAGGCAGAAAACCAATTATGTGCAGATTACCAAGCAAAAGAGCAAAAAACGCATCAAGTAAGAGAGGCAATAAGGTGGACGGAGCAGATTGCAGAAATGTCAATGAGTTAGAGCAGCAGGGGAGCAGTTGGGCTGCAGGTGCTGAACTGCGAGAACTGTAACAACACCAGCCGAGAAGTTTACAAAGTGTCAGTGTCTGGTGCCATCATCAGAGGGCAGGCCTGGAGCGATGAAGATGCCAAGCACCTCTCTCAGCACTTTCTGCCCTCTGGTGCTCAGAGCACTGTCTTTGTAGATACACGCTCTTCCCTTTCATGAACAACTAGAGGTGACAATAGGGAGGGATTTTTTTTTCCATGACTCATTGCATGATTTGATGGCTTGGCAGTTTCTTGGCTAATAGGATTTATTAAAAATAAAAGCCCTTTTGCTTATCGTTTCCTAAAGCGAGCATGAGGAGGAGGAGGGAGGAGGTGCAACGAGATTGTTCCTGGTTATTAAGAAGAGGGATGGACTCATAACACAGACTTAGGTCTGCTTAACAGCAACTTGCACGTAACTGCCTGCTAGGTGTACAAGTTGCTGGTATATCGTGAATGTGGACCTAATACTAGAGCAGCTGTATATATCTAACTGCCATATATAGGTATGTACTGTCTGGCTCACTTTGGAACTTGCAGCCCACTCCTACTCAGAGGCCACCCCAATGGCACACTGACCCAGTGCAACAACTGCCATATCCTAAGTCTGCCCAGGAAACGCCCTGCCAGCATAGCCCTAGTAACATTGACACAGTGCTTCCCAGTGCCAGCGACAGCATCCATGGAAACCATGACACAGCCCATCGTCCATGGCATCAGAACAATGTTGCTGGTGTAGCCCATCGTCCATGGCATCAGAACAATGTTGCTGGTGTAGCGTTGTTTGGTGTCAGGGGCATGTTTGTCATCTGAAGGGAGGTTATAATATGGCATATGTCGACTCCTCCTCATCCGCCCCTCCCATATTATATTCCATCTCCTTCTCATTTTTGGTTGTCCACTGGTGGAGTTGCGCCAGCAGTTTACCAAGAATTATAACTTCACTTCATGTACAACTATTCAGAGTGTGACTCCTGGGTCTGATTGGACCTCTCTGTTGAGCATTATAAGGTCCACCTAGATGCAACACCTTACACAGGACTGTCCCCAAAATGGTAGCCCTGTGTTGAGCTATCCTCCTTGTCCCTCTGTAATATTTCATAAGACATCCTTGTTGTGATGCCATTACATTGTTTATTTTTTCCATCCACACTCTGCTGCCAATGATGGGGTTGTGGGAACCTCAGGAATGATGTGGAATGTGACACAAAGGACTGCAGAAGCGGCCTCTGCACACCCAGTTTCCTGCCAATTCCACTTCCCTCTCCCAGTCTACCATGTCACATCCCATGTCTTTCTTGAGTGTTATCCCAAGTCCAATCCAAGTCAGAGTAGCACCTGAGGCCACATTTGAATTCCTCCCAGGGCTGGCCCAAGACCTCCTGATGCCTGAAGTGGCATGGCAAATATTGTCCTCCCTTCTCAATGATGCGCCGGCCTCTGCTCCTCCCATTCTCCAGTGTTCTAATTTAGCACTCCCCTCCTCTCTACATTTCCTCTTCCTCTCTGTCCCTCCCTTCCTTAACCAATTGAGGGAGTGGAACAAGAAGGAGGAGCAGTGGAGGCAAGACAGAGATAGCCCCCCCCCACCAATCTACTGCCACTTGATGCAACCATTTCAGTTGGCCTCATGGATGGGCCGGCCTTTTATTTATTAGTCAGTCATTACCACCTCCTCTGAACTGGCTAGATTCCACACCCACCCCATCCTAGGCAGTTTAGAGGAACTGGTGGAGAAGGAGACGAGGCGACAGCAGGATGTAACAGGGTAATCATGGCAGAAAACACCCAGTGACAGCAACAATGACTTCCTCACTCCTCCTTTTGCTCCTCTGCCACAATCTTTGCCCTGCAGCTCACCCACCGACTGTCCATTCTCACCTCTTTCTTCCTCTGTCTTCTTCACTCTGCCACTCTGTTTTGGAACACGGTGTCCAAGCTGGCTGGAACAAGGAAGCCAGAAGCAGCACTGTAGGGTAACACTTGCCTCAGACAGCCCACAGAATGGCCAGCCCGGGGGCCCTCAACTCCCAGGAGTGACCTTTGGTGAGCTTAGGGGACTGCTGCAGCCTGTGTAGGAGATCTTTTGCACAAGCTTCATTGCATGATTGTCTTTATGCTAGCAAAAGTTTGGATGCAACTCCTTGTCACTGAACAGAGCTCTACATTTTGTGCTACAGAAATTTGGACTGTCACCTGAGCTGGTTGATCTTTGTCTTGGGCACACTGTTCTGACTGCCTTGCCCTTTCACTTGAAAATTTCTAGGTTGTGATCTGTAAAGAGAAAAAAAAGGTGTTCAGGAAAAAAAAAACATGGCCTGAGATTTGCATAAAATGCCTGAATGTCTATAGATGACCAACTGTATTTGCATCTCTCTTTGTCTGACATCAACCCCACCCCATTCATAAACAATTAACAAACACCCTCTGTGAGGTTAAATTCTTCAAATAAAGCATTTACTATTCACACTTGGCCCAGCTCTGCCATTAACCGTATTTGTTTCAAGTCATTATTAGTTTTCAGCAACATTTAAGATGTCTGAATTGGTATTTATATTCATGCTCTTGATATGCAAATTACTTATGCTAAATTCTGCAGCTTTGACTCACTTTGGATTATCAGCATTTACCTGCAAATATTTGAATAAACACAAGTGAGACCATCCTTTTACAACCCTTTTAAGATCAAAGAGCTGGTATTCTGCCTTTGAGGCTTGTCTTTTAAAGCCCTGCACAAACAATTAAAACGATCTCCCCCCTCCATCTATTCGTAACAGCCAAACAATTAAAAGATTTTATTCCTCCAAATGCTCTTGTTTTTGTTTTGATTTTTTAAATACCAGTGCACCTAATAAAAGCTCCACGTATTTTGGGATAAATCTCATGTCATATCTATTGTTTAAACCTGTACCTGCGATAGTCGGGTGCCACACAGCATGAAGTATTTTTTTTAAAAAAAAAGATTAAAAATGGAGCTGGAGATCTGAGCTTTATATCAAAAGGATATTTGTTTAGTGCCTCTATAATTGGACTGTCTAAGGAATTAAGCAGTTTACCTAGGGCATCTGATGTATCAGAATGGCATGGAGAACAGTCTGGGAGAATGACTTACTACTTTGGGTGATAACATTTGGGATTCAAATATATTATGAGATAACTCCTTTCGTAAAGGAAGAGCTAGATGTTCATTTTTGCATAATGTTAAACATCTTCAGGGATGCTGTAGGTGTTACCATGGTCCTTAACATCTCCCACATGTGTACAACCTCATTCTTTCCATACTATACATAAGAAGCCACTTAATCAAAACTGAAAGAATTTGTAGCTCATACTAATTCTGATTCTTCTACTCAAAGATTCAGAGATGGATCACCAGAACTTTCATAGCCTAGTTGGCTGCTCAACAAGTGTTCTTGTGCTGAGAACACTTGCTGAGCACCCAACTAGGCTATGAAAGTTCTGGTGATCCACGAGAAATGACACAGATTCCAACGCTTTTCTATTCCCTACCAGAAACTGTTCTTTAAATGGCAGATAATGTCACATTTATGGGCCTCCACATTGAACACCGACCTCACATGTGACCTTCAATAAGGGAGCACCTTGGGCCTCATGACAACAGTCATTCTAATAGGCAAGTGACTGGTGTGTCCCTTTGCTCTGCAGGAAGGTGCTCAGCACCAGGTACACACGTTTACATGCATGTCTCCCTGCATGCCCTGCATTAAACAGAACTGAACAGAAAGAACATATTGACCATATAACAGATTGGCAAGTTCAAACATTGAACTTGTCCATATGAGCAAACACTTAGGAATGGTTGAGACTGCTGACATGGCCAAGAATACACTATATATGAACCTATCTTTAGTCCTTTGGTCCCAGTTGGAGTCAAACAGAAAGGCAGACATGTAGCCACTATCATCATTTATTCTTTGATGACTTCTAGACTAGACTAATGTACTGCACCATACAGGGGCTGCCTTTGAAGATGATTTGGAGACTTCACCTGGTGCAGAGTGCCATGATCTACCTCTTCGTAGGGATGGACCTATGTTCTCCTATGTCACCAGCTCTAAAGCCACTCTGCACTGGCTCCCAATTTGTTTCCAGCCTCAATTCAAAGTGCTGACTTTTGCCTTTAAAGCCCTAACTGGCTTCAGCCTTGATTATCTCATGGCCCGATCCTGTGTAGAAATGCCGTAAGGCACTTTTGCGACACCCAGAGAGCAAGAAGCTCCGGCCGGCGCTGCTTGCCCTGCCGTTTCCCCGGCCCAGTGCCAGTCACCGCAGGTAAGCCCTATGCCGGTCGGGGTCGGGGCAGGGGGAGGCTGGACTGGGCGGTGAGGGAGGGTGCCTTTGGCCGCCTGGGGCCTGGAGGGGCGGGGATACTAGGGGCCGAGATCCCCAGTATCCAACGCTCCCTCCAGGCCCCAGATACGCCGACACGGTTAACGTTACTGTGGGTCTCCTGTGGCTTACGCGGGGGGAAGGGGACAAATCCCCTTCTCCTGAGTTATTCCCGGGGTGCCCCGGGGCAGCCCAGGAACTCAATAGGATACGGCGACTGGCCCTTTGGGCCTACACAGAATTGGGCTGCCCAGGAATATCTCCTCCTGTATAATCATTATTGGTATTTCAGATCTTCTGATGGGCTTCATCTCTGATTTCCATTGTATGTGGAAGCCAGCCAGACCTAGGAGATGGGACTTTGGGGTCATAGCCCCAATACTGTGAAATTCTTCCTATAGAGATCCAGATAGCACTTTCCCCGCTGCTTTTCTGGAGTCATGTAAACACTTTTTTTTCTTTTATTCTAGAAGTCTTTTCAAAATTGTTAACGATACTGCGCAGATTAACATCTGATTCATCCTTTTGCATTGCTGCTGTTTTGGATCCTGCTGTGGTTGTGTGTTAATTTTGGGTTTTAGTCTTGTGTTTTTATTATGCTTAGGCGGTTTCATTACTTGTTAGTTTTGAATTGTAAACTGCTGTAGTATTGCTGAGAAATATAACAGTCTATGAGTGTTTTTAAATTTAAAAAATCTGTGTAAATCCAAGTACTCCGTTTCAGCTGGTTTATGAATGAGTCTGTTTATTTCCTTTAAGTCCCAAGAATATAGATACAGTAGCAGATTGACTGTAAAATGGAATAAAGCTCCCTTTTTTGGCTGACGACTTGAATTAAACAAATAATTTCAAAGATTCTGGCAGGAATATGTACACTGTAGATGAACAACTGTTTCAGCAAATGTTCAGTGCAAGACCCTAGAATCCATAAAGGAAATCACTAGCTACTGATGTCTAGTTCCATTAAAATCAGTATCGTTGCACTGGCAAATTACTGCAATGTATTTTAACTGTAGTAGGTGATTTTGTGACAAGCGAAGACGTATAGCTTACAAGCTACCACCTTTAATATAAGGCCAAATGTGAGCCTTAGGATATTTTTTCCTTGAAAATATAACAATTATTATAGCACAGATGTCAGCCTTGTTCCTATGATTCATTGTTCTTTAGTTAATAAGAAAGCTGTCAGAGGGTTCAGGTATATATAAAAAATATTCTCTTAAATATTTACCTTGGGCTTAGGATTCAGAGATTGCTTATCCATTTAAATGGAACAGAGGCAATTAAATGCACTGTCCCTTCCAGATATGTCACTGTCAAATCAGTTTCAGTTCAGGAGTCCACAAAAGTCTCATAAGGAAACCAAGAGATCCATGCTATTCCTTCACAGAGGCTTTCCTGGGCAGCATCCACTTGGTAGCTTCATGAGCCCTTAACTTAAGAAAAGGGGGCCTTCTCCTTTGCTTGCATAGCAGAAAAATGGTCGTCCACTGTACAGCCAGTGAAGATGCACAGCAATGCACAAGGAGGGGCTGTGGCTCAATCCTACGGCAGATGCTTTGCATGCAGAAGGCTCAGGTATAGTCACTGGCATAACAACTATACTTACAGCCCAATCCTATTACTCCCCCCCCCCAGCCCAGACCATGCAGCGCCACTGACAGAGCACATGCTGCATACTCTGTATGGGGTGTGCGTGTGACCAGACATCCCAGGAGAGGTAAGCAGACATCTTTTCTACTTACCTCCCCGAAGGTCACCTGGTCTCCAATGGGTCTCCTTAGACCTATGCCAGCTGGCATAAGTCCAAGGAGACTCAAGTTGTGGTTCAGGGTGGGGAAAGGAGGATAGGATCTCAGCGTGCATGGCTGCTGCCAAGATGCTCCCCTCCCACCCCTGTCCTGGCCCGATCCCCACCCTGATCATCTGCCCCAATCCATCCTCACAGCCACCTTTCCTGCTCCAGTAGATTATCTACAGTCCGCCACTGGCAGCACAGGGCTTCCTGGCAGACACGCCATCACTTGTGGGCCACTGGAAGGCGGCAAGGCTGGGGCAATGGTGTATCACTGATCATGCGATCCATCAGTGTATTGCATCCATAGGATTGGGCTGTTAGTATTTGAATCAGGTTTTGAATGTGCAGGGTGATTCACATGCATTATCTTGATGCAATCCATAGGACAACCCTGTAAGTTAAATAAGTATTCGTAATGAGTTTTCCAGCCATGTATTTATTGTGAGGAAATACAGATAGAAAATTTCCTGAGGATTGCCAGTGGAAAATCCTTTGATGTCCGTGATCGCTTTAAAGAGACAAGCAGCTGAACTGCGTTCTCCCAGACTATCTGATGCTGGCAGGCAATATTACTAACACTTGCTGACGTTTCGTTACACACTTGTAACTTTATCAAAGCAAACACACGAACCAATGAGGCTTCAAGCCGGTAGATGTTACTGTCTGTTGAGGAGCATAGTTACTTTTTGTAGTTGAGAAGCACTAACTGCTGATTCAAAAATCAGTTTATTATTATTATTATTAAAGAATTTGTAGCCCGCCTTTCTCCCGAAGGCACTCAAGGCGGCTTACAACATATTAAAATACATATAAACAACTTTAACAATTAAACACTTTAAAATAATTAAAAACACTGGAGATTAAAAACAACCCCAATGAGTCACCAGCATTTACATATATAACCATTTGTTAAAAAGTTAAAAAGTCAGACCACCATGTCAGACATTAAAAGCAGTCCTGAATAAAAATGTCTTAAGGCCCCGCCGAAAAGCCTCTAAAGAGGGAGTCGTTCTTAATTCCAAGGGGAGGGAATTCCACAATTGGGGCGCCACCGCCGAGAAGGCCCTACTCCGCACCGCCATCCCCCTCACTTCCGCCAATGGCGGCACGGTCAACAGGGCCCCCCCTGATGACCTCAGAGTATGGGTCGGATTAAAAGGAAGGAGGCGGTCCCTCAAATACCCTGGACCCGAGCCGTTAAGGGCTTTAAAAGTCAAAACTAGCACTTTGAATTGTGCCCGGAAACGAACCGGTAGCCAGTGTAGCCGCCGAAGCAACGGTCCGACTGAGTCGAACCGACAAGCCCCGGCAACCACCTGGGCCGCCGCATTCTGCACTAGTTGCAGTTTCCGAACAGTCTTCAAAGGCAGCCCCACGTAGAGCGCATTACAGTAATCTAGTCTAGATGTCACTAGGGCATGGGTCACTGTGGCCAGGTCTGCACGATCCAAGTACGGTCGCAGCTGGCGCACCAGCCGAAGCTGGGCAAAAGCCCCCCTGGCCACAGCCGCCACCTGGGAATCCATGAGCAGCTGCGCATCCAGGAGAACCCCCAAGCTGCGGACCTGCTCCTTCAGAGGGAGTACAACCCCATTCAGAGCAGGACGATGATCCAGTACCTGAGTCGTAGACTTCTGGACCAGAAGAACCTCTGTCTTATCAGGATTTAATTTCAGCTTGTTCGCCCCCATCCAGCTCCCAACTGCCTCCAGACAACGATTCAGGACATTGACCGCCCCCTTGGAGTCAGGTGGAAAGGAGAGAAAGAGCTGGGTGTCATCCGCATACTGATGACACCCTACCCCAAACCCCCGGATGACCTCTCCCAGCGGCTTCATATAGATGTTAAACAGCATGGGGGATAGAATTGACCCTTGTGGCACCCCACACCTCAAGGGCAAGGGTGCCGAACAAGCATCCCCCAGCACCACCTTCTGGGATCTATCAGCCAGGAAGGAGCGGAACCACCTCAGAACAGTGCCTCCAAGCCCCAACCCAGCCAACCGACCCAGGAGGACACCATGGTCAATGGTGTCAAAAGCCGCCGAGAGGTCCAGCAGGACCAACAGGGACGCACTCCCCCTGTCCAGTCCCTGGCGCAGGTCATCCATCAAGGCGACCAAGGCCGTCTCTGTCCCGAACCCCCGCCTGAAGCCAGACTGGAATGGATCCAGATAATCAGCTTCCTCCAAGACTCTCTGGAGCTGAGACGCCACTACCCGCTCGATCACCTTGCCCAGAAACGGGATATTTGAGACTGGCCGGAAGTTGTTCAGAATAGTGGGATCCAGGGAGGGTTTCTTCAGGAGGGGACGCACCACCGCCTGCTTCAGAGACAGCGGCAGCACCCCCTCCCTCAGAGATGAATTTACCACCCTCCCCGTCCACTCAGCCAGCCCCGCCCGGGCAGCTCTAATCAGCCATGCTGGACAAGGGTCAAGCGGGCAAGCGGACGGTCTCACACTCCAAAGAATCCTGTCCACATCCTCAGGTTCTACAAGCTGAAAAGAATCCCAGGAAGGAGAACAGACAGGTGCCTCAGGGACATCATTAGATACTGCTAACGCGGCGTCCAAGTCATGCCGAATCCGATCGACTTTGTCCACGAAGTGCTTTGCGAACTCATCACAGCGAGCCACCATGTGTTCCACCCCATCTACTGGGGGGGCCAGATGGAGCAGGCCCCGAACCACACGGAAAAGCTCAGCTGGACGGTTCTCCGCAGACGCGATGCCAGCAGAAAAGAAAGCCTTCTTAGCTGCCGCCACCGCCACGGAATAGGCTCTGAAGTGAGCTCTAGCCCGTGCCCGGTCGGAGTCAGCACAAGTTTTCCGCCACTGTCGCTCTAGACATCTACCTTGCCGCTTCATCGTCCGCAGCTCCTCAGTAAACCAAGGGGCCGCTCTGACTCTGCGGCTTGGTCGAGGACGCTCAGGAGCGATCAGATCCAGAGCCCTGGTCATTTCCCCATTCCAGAGGTCAACCAGGGCGCTGGGTGAGTCGCCGACTCTGGCAACAGGAAAGTCCCCCAGAGCCCTCAGGAATCCATCCGGATCCATCATCCTCCGGGGGCGGACCATAGAATGAGGTCCCCCACCACTGCGGAGGCGACAAGCTGCAACAAGCCTAAATCCCACCAGGAAGTGATCTGTCCATGACAAAGGAGTGATGTTAATTTCCTCCACATCCAGATCACCATCCACCTGCCCCGCAGTAAACACCAGGTCCAACGTGTGTCCCGCATCGTGCGTCAGGGCAGATATTCTCTGAGACAGACCCATGGTTGCCATGGCGGCCATGAAGTCCTGAGCCGCAACTGTCCTCGGGGCCTCAGCGTGGACATTAAAGTCCCCCAACACCAATAGGCGAGGGCACTCCAACGCCACCGCCGAGATCACCCCGGTCAGCTCAGGCAGGGAGACTGTTGGGCAGCATGGTGGGCGGTACACCAACAGAATCCCTATTCTGTCTCGCCCTTCCAGCACGACATGGAGGCACTCAAACCCAGTGGACCGCGGGACAGGATACCCAGTGAGATGGATGGTATCACGATAGACTATCGCAACTCCACCTCCCCGCCCCTGTAGTCGTGGCTGCTGCAATACCCGGAAACCCGGCGGGCACATCTGGGAGAGACTTACCCCTCCCGACTCATCCAGCCAGGTCTCCGTAATACACACCAGGTCAGCGCCTTCATCCAGGATTAAATCCTGGACTAGGCAGATTTTATTGTTGACTGACCTGGCATTCAAGAGCAGCAGTTTCAGACTCAGGGGACTGTTGCCCAGACCGCCAAGGGTCAGAGGGATGACCCTCGTTCTCCTGAAACGGCCTGCCCAGCCCCCACCGCCATATCTTCCGTGACCCGTCACTCTGCTAATGGTGGCTGCCCGCCCCTCCCCTAGACTCCCTCGAGGTGACAAACACATAGCCTTTCAGCGGAGCCTACTTCAAGACCACGCAACCTAACAAAACTCACACACTCCACCCCACTCTCAGTCACTACCACCCTCCCCAGTCAGTCCACAACCCACTATCTAACACTTCATCCAAACCCAACCACTCCTGTTCAGAAAACCCCTGCCTCCCTCTCACTGAGGCTTGGATCACTGCACCCCACACCCTTTGCCCCCCTCTCACTGGGGCAGAGGTCCCACTCGTCCCCCCTAGGCCTCCCTCTCACCGAGACCCAGGTTAAACACTCTCCTAACCCATTCACAGAAATCCCAAACACTAACAACCACACACTCAACCTACACACTGACCCTCACCCACATAAAAAATCAATCACTCAACCGTTCTCTTGATGCCGACATGGTAACTCCAATCTCCGTAAGGTGTCCTGTGCACAAACAAACAGTGTGCATGGAGAAGGGAGAAGGCTGACAGTTGGTAGCAATTGGTGACCCACTGGATAAAAGCAGCTTGGATGGGCTCAGTCGCGAGAAGCAGTGTTCTGGCCTGCCTGGTCTTCTATCCACTGGCGAAGAGCCACGGGCAAAGAGCCCTTCGGCTCGAGCCTCTGGCAAGCCAGTGGCTCTTTCTAGCAGCAGCTCACCTGAGGGGAGGAGAGAGAGAGATTGCTGAGCAATAGCTCCACAGGCCCAGGTGTTTCAGTTAAGGGGCCAGTCCTCAGCTCCACCACTTCCAACCCCAGAGAGCCCAACAAACAAACTGGCAAGCCAGTGGCTCTTTCTAGCAGCAGCTCACCTGAGGGGAGGAGAGAGAGAGAGATTGCTGAGCAATAGCTCCACAGGCCCAGGTGTTCCAGTTAAGGGGCCAGTCCTCAGCTCCAACACTTCCAACCCCAGAGAGCCCAACAAACAAACTGGCAAGCCAGTGGCTCTTTCTAGCAGCAGCTCACCTGAGGGGAGGAGAGAGAGAGAGATTGCTGAGCAATAGCTCCACAGGCCCAGGTGTTCCAGTTAAGGGGCCAGTCCTCAGCTCCAACACTTCCAACCCCAGAGAGCCCAACAGTTTTCATTGCTGTTTCACCATTTTATCGGTTTTATTGTATTTTTGTTGCCTTATTGTGCTTAACTATTGCCGGCTGCTTAGGGAGCTCCCTTTTCTGGCTGAAGAGTGGAATATAAATATAAATAATGTTAAGAGGTAAAAGTCATATCATTATTTACCAGAGCAAGGACAAACATAGAAGAATTCAATGAGTTCATCTATAAGGTTCTTTGTTAGTAGATTCTCCAGTCTTGCCGCAAGACTGGAGAATCTATTAACACTTGCCTTTTTCTTTGCTAGAGCTAGGAAAAAGACTGGAGAATAATTCCCTCTGCCCATTTGTTGGAATTATTGTCCATTATTTGGGTAGCACTGTCAATGTATATGGAATTTTAGCTAAAAGAACAGACAGGAATGGGCACGTTTTCACAACATGGTATAAAAAGAAGCTACATGAATGGATGGCATATGTGGAGCAAAGGAGAGGGAGGAATTAAATAATATGCCACAGCATTATACCTGGTCAACAGGTAGATAGGTGTTGTCAATGGATGTAGATGGGGGGAGGTCACCAAGATGTTAGCTTGGAAGGAGGAATTTGGTTTTGGACTCAATGAGTTTGAGGTGAAGTTGAGACATCCCAAGCATAAATATCAGTGAGGTGGTTGAGATGTGAACCTAGATAGAGAGAAAACTGTCTGGGGTGAAGAAGTATACAATAGCTGGTTGTTGTCAGGATATAGGTAGTTCTTATACCTTCATACAAGTTCTTCTTTCTAGGAAAAACAGCCGCAATACGATATAGACCACTTTTCTTTCTAGTATCAGGTAAATGAAGTTATATGTTTCATATATAAGACCATCAATCTTAAAGGGTAAGTGAAGACAGGAACAAATGTGTGGCATATTTTTCCTTAATGTTTTGCCTCTGGGTGATTTGCCGAACTCTCCACACAGATGTTTTAAATATGATATGCCCTTTCTGCCAGGCTGTTTGATTCAAATTTCCTTCAGAAATGTACTAATTTAGGAAAGGCAATGTTTTCACTTGATGAAGGCACTCCGTTTCCACTAATGTTGTAAGGATATTTTTTATTTATTTTTTGCTAAATGCATAATGACTGGAGGAAGGACATTTTCTCTAAGGATGGCTAAATAACCATATCTTTACTATACATACATATATATGTATGTGTATATACATACCAAATATGCTCTTGATGTAGATGTCCTCCAGATGTGAATAGACTGGAAACTTAGAGGTTCTTTTTTCTCTGGGTATTCATTTGCCATATAAATCTCCCAACACATTCTTAACTCTTATGTAAATAAGATGTGGAATTCCAATAGTGTATCAGTGTTCTACAGCAGATGGTGTAGTGAGATTTACCACACCATTACATTTAATGGGATTGAATTCATTTGGATTTCTTGAGGCTTGTACAGTCCTTCCCCATGCAGCAGTCTTGCCAATGTTCCTGATTATATATGATTTGAGAGAGTGCTTAAAGAAAAAAAAACCTTTTATCTTAGAAATATGTGTGTTTTCTGTCAAAGTTTAAAATGTATCTGTATTGCATTTCTCAGGATTTATATGCCCTTTGAGAAAAAGATATTTAATGAATATTCAACCAAGAAGTTGAGGACATTCTAAGATATTCCAATAGCCAGTTAACTGTTTTCATACAAGTATCTCTGAGAAAAACACGTTTCTCTTCCTGAATCAGTCTGAAATGGAAGATAGCCAGACCATTGACCTCAAATGAATGTGGAGTGTAATCAGAATTAAAAATCAAATTCATTTAAGTGGTTTTATTAAAAAAAAAAAGGTAATAGGGTTCAATATTCGCTGATGAGGGAAATATTATTTGTAGTTGCAAATAACATATATCAAAGTATGTGATTTAATATAATAATGATTGAAGATACTTCAGTTTCCTTTCTTGGCAAAATGATGTCTCCCTCTATCAGGAGCTCCAGGGACTAGCATTGGGAACTCTAGGTTCAATGTTTGACTGCCCCTTGCAGTCTGAAATGTCTTCAAGGGCAATTTCCAGTTCAGGGCCGGCTTCACCCACCAGGGTTGGCTATTGGGTCCATCTAAACAGGAAGACTTATTCTGAATCATGCCAGAATAGAAATGACACATGTTGTACTCTCTCACAGGGGAAAGTGTCCAGTGGCGTTCCTGTGGTAGGGGCTCGACAGTAAGTCGTGCCCCACCAACTACCGCGTTCACGAACCAGAGCGAGGAAGCCCCGACCCCTCGCCGACGGAGCCATTCCATGCAGCGAAGCCGAACGGACAGGAGGCCGTTGGTGGGGCGCGACTTACTGTCGAGCCCTACCGCAGGAACGCCACTGAAAGTCTCAATGGTGTAGTGGTTTGGGAGTCGGACTTAGACCTGGAAGATCCAGGTTCAAATCCCCGCTCAGCCACAAAGCTTCCTGGGTGACCTTGGGCCAGTCACTATCTCTCGGCCCCACCTACCTCACACGGTTGTTGTAAGGACAAAAAGGAGGGGAGGAAATATGTACACCACTCTGAGCTCCTTGGAGGAAGGGCGGTATAAAAATGTGAAAAATAAAATAAAATAAAATACTTCCTAGACTCAACGGAGCTTAGTTACCAGCTAGGAGACCCTTCCCTCACACAGCCCAATCCTAACTTACCCCACTGCCTCTGCAGGCATGTCCCACCTGCATCCTAAGTTGGGGGGGACAGTTGCAGAGATCTCAGGGTAATGGAACTTTTGCTCCCACCCACCCCTCCCAGTTCCACCTCCCACTCCATCCTGTTCATCCCACCACCCACTCCCACCACCACTCACTTTGGACTGGCAAATGGAGTTTTCTCTACCGGTCAGCGCACCTGGCCACCGGAAATTACACTGGTGGCCTTGCTGAGCTTGCCAGTGGAAGTGTTGTTCCGCCAGCATCCTCCTCCTTCCACCTGCGAAACACATGTTCCGCAGGCGGTGTGTGTGTGGGGGGGGGGGATAGGATTAGGCTCTGAGTGTGGCACTTCCACAGCTATTAATTATCAAAAACTATATCCTGCTTTTTCCCCCAAAATATTTTAAAAGTGGTTTTTAACAATTAGAACAACAATGGATAAAAACAATTAAAATGGTCAATAAAACTTCAAAAAATAACACAGCAGCCGTAAAACAGTATCAGAAAAACACCAATGCCTCAAAGATCAGAATATGGCTACATTCCTAAACTCATTTTCTGGAGAGTAAACCCTATTCAATATTGAGTGGGATTACTTTTGAGTAAACATGCAGGACTATACTGTTAATCAGTGAATCATTCAATGTCTGGGCAACCCCACCAAAATCTTTGGCACCTAATGCATACTAAACTAGAGAAGCAGCAGAGGACAGAGGATTCTAAAGTCAGAGACGCCTAAAGTCACTGCCACATAAAAGGCTCCCCTCCCCAGTCACCACTTGCCTAAATTCTGACATCAGAGAATCCTGAATAAAAACCTCAAATGATGATGTTAAATGAATAGGTTAATGTGATTGTGGGCATTGCCCATGTCCCGTCCCCCCTCCCCATGCAAGACAGGTTGCTTGGAATATAACATTATTAATATTACTAATAATAATAATTAGATTATTTTGCTTTTCTCCCCCATAGGGGGACCACTAACTTGGGCCACTTTTACTGAAAACCAATCACACAACTGAGCAACCCTGCAGCTGGCCAAGCCTCACGTCTCCACCCCCTTTTAATGCGGGCATCTAACCTACAGGAGATAGAAAACTACTGTACTGTCTATTCCTCTTTTGGGATTTTCCAACCTGACACAAAATTGGTGGCCCGAGCTTCTCTACATCAAGGCCCAAAGGGTCGAGAAAGCTGGACTGCACCACCTCCCCCAAACCAGAAAGACTTTGAGGTCAACTTTGCAATCCAAGGGCTCACCAGCCAGCTTCCCTGAGCCTCTAGGTATTGGTACTGGCTCTGCCAGTGACTTCGGTTTATCTCAGGGTGCACACCAAATCCCTGTGGCCCACACAAAACCTGCCCAAAGTGACCACCCTGGCTACAAAAACACACACACCAACCCCCAGGAAAATAGTCTCAGGCAGGCAAAACAAAAAACAAAAACACCTGCCAACCTAGGGCAAGCAGGGCAGCAAAAATATCCTGCCAACCTGGCTCCATAGGCAACCAGCTAATCTCAGACTGGACAATGGCAGTGTGGGTGGGGGTCAGCAAGCTGAAGCGAACTGAAGGTGCTGAGCAAAAAATGTCAACTAGCAGCCAATGAAACTCTGCCCCCAAAGCCCCGAGCACCAATAGGGTGCCTGGATCTTCGATCTTCCCGTCCTTGCCAAGTATGATGGAGGAGCTGGGCAAAGAATACCACCTGCATGTAAGAATGGTGGTGGGCCGGCAGTGCCTTCCAGCACAATCCTATGCATGTCTACTCAGAACTAAGGCTGCAATCCTGAGTACTTTCTTGTGCTTGCTGAAGATTGGCTGTCAGACCATTGCCTAGCATGGATCCTTTCTGGGCGCCATCAAAACTTTGTGAGCTGCTCATCCTACTACATCCTGTCATAACAGAAACGGGGACTTTGATCAGAATTAATATTTCACTCTGTTGGGTTTTTTTCCCCTCTCCTGTCATTTTCATGATGAATTGCATTAAAAAAAATCAAGCATCAGCTATTACGTCTGTTACTTGTTACCCATGCTAACTTGTTCCTACTGGCTTTCCGGTTTTGTTACATGGCTCATGCCGTTATGAACAAAGTAAATTTTATCCAGGAGCCCAACCTGGAAGCTTATAAAACGAAAGGCACCGCAGGTACTCTGTGTTCTGTTCGCTTGCCCATAGGATTTCAACAGAGGGAAAAATTTTAAAACATGAAAATAATATATTGTTAAAGTTGATTAGCTGGCTGTAGTTTCTTAGATACAGTAGATTTTCTCCTTTTACCCAGCAGGGGAGTGCATGACTTATGTAGGCAAAGCCTACTTTACCAGAGGTTAAATTTGATCAAATTGATTAAACACAGGGTGGGTTTTTTTTTCCCCTTTTTCCCCTATTCTGTCAAGACCATTTACAGGTTTCAGGCATGTTCTCAGTTTTCACCTGGGTCTGAAGTTTGCCAGTTTGACATTAGCAACAGTCCTTACTCCTGCACCTTCTAAATTGTGTTCATTGTGTGTGTGGTATGTATGGTTTGAAATTGCAATTTTTGGAAATCATCCTGGGCTTGGGAAAGATGTGCTATAAATGTTTTAAATAAGAATATAAATGCACACACACTTGAGCTCAGTAGCTGCCCAGTCTCATTGGTTTATTTGATGCTGAAGAGAAAGGACCGACACTTTTAATGAACGCTCATTATGATGCACATGCTTTATTTCAGTGGATGTGACCATTCAAATATTTAGCTGGCAACCATATGCAACACAAATGTAACTAGTAGGAAAAGGGGGGGGGACTTGCAAACCTACTGGGCCCTCCTGAGCATCAAAGCACTGTTCAGTGACTAGATTGCGTTAAGGCTGTTTCTAAGACGGAACTTTTAAAACTTGCTGACAACCTTGCTTGCATCCACTGAAACCTCGTGGGTGCTAGTGATGTCTGAAATGTCTCTGCCTCCAAATGGATTCTCAACGTCCGTGCCCTTCCACAGACCGAGTCTTGAAAATCTTTGCAACAGCACACTTAAAAACAACAACACATCAGGCCACATTGAAAACTTACGATGTTGATTATGGCAAAGCAGCCCCATGACTGTCTCACCACACCCTTAAGGACCAAACTAAACAGGATGTGGGAGATGCATGAATAGGCTCTTCCAATGTTTTTAAAAATGCTAAGTACAGCCACAGGAGATTCCGATTTGAACTGGAAATATGATGCTGGGGGGAGGAGTGGGGTTTAGCCCTTCTTCTTGTGCTGTTTTCTTGATTGAAATCCCCCCCCCTCAAGTTCTTATTTGTCCTATCAAATGAAACATAAATATATAATTGCCGGTATATTTTGTCCTACAGAGCAAACTGCAGGGTTTTTTTGGGGGGAGAGGGGGATTTTAATTTGGATAATGACATGGGTGTTGCCAGTGAACACACACATACCGTTGTTTGTGAAGCAGCAATTTTAGGCAAGGGACACTGTTACATAAGACAGAGGTTTGTGCTTTGTCATTGGGAGCCTGGCAAGCGATGACGCCACATGAAGCTCTTTCCATGTTGAGAAAATGAGAAGAAGAGCTGCCTAGTCAGGGAACTGAAAGGCTGAGACAATGACAGGCGAAATGGGCCATTTGAACCCCACCAAAATGCAATCAGAACAGCTCCTAGGCCCGTGCTTATGTGGCACTTGGGCAGCCCAATCCAAACAGGGGCTTATGGTGGTGAATCTCATGATCCACCGCTGTAAGTCCCAGTCTGGAGTCACAAAGGGTGTACTACTGTCATGCACTGTGGGACCACCTGTGCAAACAGCCAGAGGCCCCACACATGTACCAATGGTTCACACAGGCCACGCCAGAGTAGGTAAGGAGGTGGGGCAGGGGTGGTTTGTGGGCAGTTTGGGGAGGATTGGGGCAGGGAGCAGAGCAGGCTGAACCAGGGATAGTTCAGGGGTGGGAGGGGGAGCATCTCAGCAACAGCAGTGCATGATCCTATCCTATCCTCCCCCCTTTTCCCGGCCCAACACACCCTCTATGACTCCTCAGACTTATGACAGCTAAATAGCTGGCATAGTTGTAAGGATACCCATTGGCAGCCAAGCAGCTTAAACTTAGGGACATTAGTAAAAACATATTTTTACTTACCGGTACCTCTCCCAGACTGCCTGGTCACCCCACCTCCACCATAGGATGCAGCACATACTTCATGAATCATTGGTGCCACTGCATCGTGAGGTGGGTGGATAAGATTGGGGCACAAGAATCTCATTTCTTGGTGTTTTCTCAAAAACAGTGTCTCCCATATGCCATCTCAGTGCCATCCATTAGCTTCCTCGCTCGCAGTCAACTTAGAAGCTGCCCTGGGAGAGTTCTGCCCCCTGATTCTGGGGAGGAAATGACCTCCTTAGAGCACTCTGATGCTCTAAGATAGGGGAGAGAGTCCCACGGAGTTATTGGGCATGTACGTGACTTCTGCAATGACTATGGGGCTAGCCCAAGTCTCTGTATCAGCCAATCTCTTGCAAGATTGGCCAGGACTGTCCTGAGCATGAGTGGGATATCAGGAGATTTTTGGCCTGTTAGGGCCAAAGTGCAGGTAAGTCAGTGCAGGGGGTGGGAGGGAGGTGGGGAGGGAGAGGAACAGGGACAAGATGGGGCAGAACAGGGGGGGCAGCACACAGAAGGGGTTGGTATCTGTGTCAGCCTCGGCGCCAATATCTTATCCCCCTACTAGGCCTTGATCCGCTTTCTTGGGTCCACTTGAACTTCCTCCAGCGTCATGGCTTGCGCAGGTCCGAGTAGACCCATTCTAGTGCCAGAGGCGTACTGGCTGCATCAGCAAGGGAGGGGAGGGATAGGATTGAGCCCAGAGCCATTCTAGATGCCAGTTGCTGGGCCAAAGTTTTAGACACCTGTGGCTAACGGACCCCTGGCCTTTTGCAAGCCAGGTAATGTTCATGATGGAACAATACTTTTCCCATGGGAAGAACTCATCCGACATTTTTGCAAGCTGAATAAATCTATTCCCATGCCCTGTGTAAAATGGATTTTTGAAAAAGAAAAAAAATCTGATGACCAATAATTTCCAGTTATCTTACAAATCACTGAAGCCTTCCACACATCTAGCACATCCTTCTGCCTCACCATCCATATTTGAATGCCAATTGCCAAATATGCTTAGTAAAGCATAAAGCAAAGAACATCACTGATCCGTGGCTGCAGAAATGCATTTGAACATTATTTTAAAGGTGCCATAGACCTTATATTTATTGTTCTGAATAAACATTAGTCTTGTTAAGAGTGAAGCGCTTTAAGCTGAATAGTGGCAATTACCACCCGTATAGGTACACTGCCATTAGGTATGATGAGTGCTTCCCGATATTTCCATGTCAGTGAAATTTTCTGTTTTTAAACAAACAAACAAATTCCCATTTCAGAGATAACAATTTCTCCAGTACACCGAGTCCCCAGCCTGTAAGGACTGTGTCTAAATTATACACTTTTATCATTCCTTTACTTTACATAAGAAGTGCCTTGCTGGATCAGGCCAAAGGCCCATCTTGTCCAGCTTCCTGTATCACACAGTGGCCCCACCAGATGCCTCAGGGAGCACACAGCCATCAAGATAACCTGTTTCCTGTTGTCACTCCCTTGCACCTGGCACAGAGAAAACCTACTTCTAAAGCCAGGAGGTTGCTTATGGCTTGTAACCTGTGATGGTCTTTTCCTCCATGAATCTATCCAAACCCCTTTTAAAGGCATCAAGGCAGTGGCGTCGCTGGAGGTGGGGCGGAATGCTAAGTTCCACACCGTGCTGACTCTCCATTACTCACTGGCACAAGGCAGCCCCGCCCCCTCGCCTTCGGAGCCATTCAGTGCAGCGAAGGCAATGCGCAGGAGACTCCCTGCGTGTTGCCTTTGTCCCACTGAATGACTCTGAAAGCGAGGGGGCGGGGCCACCTCATACCAGTGAGTAACGGAGGGTCAGCGCAGTGCGGAACATAGCATTCCGCCCCACCTCCAGTGACGCCAATGCATCTAGGCCAGGTGCCATCATCACATCCTGTGGCAAGGAGTTCCACAGATGAATTACACACTGGATGAAGAAATATTTTCTTTTGTCCATTCTAACTCTCCCTCCACCAGTGGCAATCCTCGGGGCGGGGTGCCGACGCCACACCCCCACGTGACCCAGGCGTGATGTCAGCTTGACGCGCGCACCCAGCGCGGCTCCAATCACGCCCCCCCACCATTTTACTATCTATTTTGGAGCCGAACGAGCTCCAATGTGCAATTTCTTGCCCCAATGTGCATCACTTTACACTTACTTACATTGAAGTGCATCTGCCATTATGCTGCCCATTCTCCCAGTTTGGAGGGATCCTTCTGGAGCTCTTCAGAATCTCTGCTGGTCTTTACCACTCGGAAAAGTATAGTGTAATCCGCAAACTTGGCCACCTCGCTGCTTATCCCCAACTCCAGGTCATTTCTGAACAATTTGAAAAGCACCGGTCCCAAGATCGATCCTTGGGGCACACCGCTTTTCACCTCTCGTCATTGTGAAAATTGCCCATTGACTCCCACTCGCTGTTTCCTGGTCTTCAACCAGTTCCTAATCCACAAGAGGACCTGCCCTCTTATTCCCTGACTGTGGAGTTTTCTCAGGAGCCTTTCATGAGGGACCATGTCAAATGCCTTCTGAAAATCCAGATATATAATATCCATGGGTTCACTCGCATCTACATGCCTGTTGACCTTTTCAAAAATTTCTAAAAGGTTTGTGAGGCAAGACTTCCCCTTGCAGAAGCCACTCTCCCTCAGCAAAGCCTGTTCTTCTATGTGTTTTAAGATTGTATCCTTAAAGAGACTTTCCATCATCTTCCCTGGAGCAGATGTTAGTCTGACCGGCCTGTAGTTTCCCAGGTCCCCCCTCCTTCCTTTTAAAAGATTGGCGTGACATTAGCTATTCTCCAATCCTCTGGCACAGTGGCTGTTTTAAGGGACAAGTTGCATATTTTGGTCAAGAGGTCAGCAACTTCATTCTTGATGAGGCACTTTATGAGGTACTGACAGGTACTGGAGTGAGTTTACTGCAAACTCTGCTTGTGTCTTGACTCTTATAGCCCAATCCTACCTAAATCCCCGCATGGCATTGCAGCGGTGCCGGCACGACTTCTCCTGCATCCTGTGGGGGATTTTTGGCTGCTGGAGGTCTCCTCGGGGTAAGGGGATATTTCTCCCCTTGCCCCAGGGTAAGTCCAGCGGCTTCTATGTGGCAACATGGACCTACACCAGCTCAATCACTGGGGCAAGTCCGCATTGCTCCGTGCAGGCAGATTAGGCCCAGGATTTGGTGTGCACTGCTGCTGCCGATTCCACCCCTCTCCTGGGCCCGATCTGCAATTCCCACCTCATCTCCTCCCTGTTCTGCCAAAGTTACACTGGATTGCACTGTAAGTTTTGCTTCTGGCCTCTCTCTTTTTAATCTTTTATTGATTGCAATCCTTGTTTCATGCAATTTTAAACTGATTTTCGTTCACCGCTTTGAGATTATTTGTAAAATGCAGTATGAGCCTATTAAATTAAATTCATCATAAATATTCACAACAGGAAAGTGGAATATATTAAATGAATATGCAAAGGATCAGGCTGTAAGGCTGCAAAGGCACATTTACTTAGGCGCAAACCTCACTGACAACTCAATCCTAACCGACTTTCCAGCAGAGGTGTTACTACGGTGGGCCGGTACCGTACGTTTCGCACCGTGCTAATCCCCGTTTACTCCCCGGTATGAGGTGGCCCCGCCCCCTTGCCATCGGAGCCATTCTGTGCAGTGAAGGCAATGGGCAGGGAGTTTCCTGCCCGTTGTCTTCGCCGCACTGAATAGCTCTGACGGCGAGGGGGCGGGGCCACCTCATACCGGGGAGTAAACGGGGATTAGCACGGTGCGAAACTTACGGTATCGCCCCCACCGTAGCGACGCCTCTGCTTTCCAGCACCAATGAAGCCATGCCAACCGAGCATGCACTGCATTCTGTGGCGATATTGGGGCAGTCATGGAGGCCTCCTCGAGGCAAGGGAACATTTGTTCCCTTTCTTCAGGGCTACATTGTGGTTGCATCGGTGCTGGAGAGTTGGTTAGGATTGGGCTGTGAGCACAGTAAGAGGAGTAAACACACACAGGAGTCTCTGTTTATAAAAATTGGGTTCAGAAAAGGGACACCCAATGGATACAATCCCATTTCCTTTGACAAGAAAAGTCACCTTTTGATGAAGGGCTGCTCTGCCTCCTCAGCCAGCTTGCTGGCATGGTGGTGGAGTGAGGAAGGCCCGCCCACGGAACCTTCCCCAGGGCTCCTCCGGCTTGGTGGTGTGGCAGCAGGGTCTGTCTGGAAGTCACTGAAGCTGGAAGCTGCTACAGGAGGTGCCTGCGGAGTTGTGCAGCAGGCTAAGCGTCAC
Organism: Plestiodon gilberti rubricaudatus; assembly: GCA_026170595.1. Taxonomy (NCBI): domain Eukaryota; kingdom Metazoa; phylum Chordata; class Lepidosauria; order Squamata; family Scincidae; genus Plestiodon; species Plestiodon gilberti. The sequence continues at coordinate 27,072,573 of JANXHW010000003.1, read as the reverse complement.
CCAAGCTGACAGAAGGCAAGTGGAAGATGCTGAGGGGTGGCCATGCAGCATGGGGATAAGAGTGGTGATAGTTCATGAAAAGATGGACATTTTGCATTTTTAACTTTAAATCGCTCTGTTTTGTTTTATTGTAAAAAAAAACATGTTATATTGCTTTATTTCACAAATAACAAAAACGAACACCTCTACCCATTATGTTTTACCAGCATAGATGTATATTCTTTTTAAAACAAAATGGGTCCAAGTGAAGCAGGAACAAGCATCAATGTGGTCTTTGTCTGCCTCTCTTTTCCAGGACTCCTTCCCATAGTTTAGTTCAGTGTTTCCCAAACTGTGGGTTGTGACCCACCAGTGGGTTGCGAGTTGATGTTTGGAGGGTCGCAAAAAGATTGCAGAGCTGGCTCCTGCCTCGCCAGCATGGTGCCAAGGCAGCCAGGTGTGTTGCACATGGCCAATAGGAGAGGGTGGGGTGTGGGAGCGGGGAGATGGTGAGGCGGGAGGAGGAGGTGGGGCTCCTTTGGGGCCAGATGGGCGACTGGAAGTACAGCTATGTGGGTCACAATAAATTGTCATTTTAAAATTTGGGCCACGGTGCTAAAAGGTTTGGTAAGCACTGGTTTAGTTGGTCATAGAAGCCGCTGTGATGGTGAAGGGGATAATTCCGCCAAAGCAGGAGCTGTTATCTGATGTCATCTTCAAGTGCCTCACTCTCCTTTTCCATGGCATGCACAGTTTTTACAGCAAACTGTTTGTATTCTTATTACAGTATATACTTATTTTTTGTTTCAATTTGGGTACCATGATCCTTTCTTGTCTCCTCATCTTCTTTTGAAAACCATGATGCAATGTGAGCACAAGTGACACTTGCAATCTTGAGAAGGTCTGTTAATGGATCCTTAAAAGTCTACATCTCATAACGCTGTGTATATACACCGAAAACCATTTGCAGCCTTGACATAAAAGGGAGGAATTGGTGATATTGAATTAATTAACGGGCAAACGAGTTCAGCAAGATTCAAATTGCTGGATGTGCTGCAAACGAGATCAGGAAGTCGAGATCAGGAAGTGTCACGAGAAAGCACATTCCTTCAGCAGGCTTCACATGTGCCTACCAAGAAGTATTCTGTGAAGGATCGAAAATGGTACTGTGACCCCCAGCTGAAAGAATTGAAATGAATTCATCTGGAAAAGGTCTGCTGGATTGGGACACCAATCATACTCATAACGATCCTTTGAGGTTTTTACTAATGGGGGATATAAGGCTCAGGAGCATTGACTTGCTCAGGGCCCCCTAGAATTGAGCTGAGATTTGGAATACTTTCCCCCTGTCTCATTCTCTCCACTATAAATGGTCAAACAGTAAATACCAAATCCAGAATAGCAAATGCTAGTTTTTAGAAATTAAAAAAGTAGTACAATGTTTTGGGATGTCACTAGCAACATGCTAGGGGTGAAAACACTGAATATTCTCTACCTCAGTATTTCTCGAACTGTGAGTCGGGACCACTTGGTGGGTCGCGACCTGATTTCTGGTGGGTCCCACAGAGTCTCCAATGAAAACACGGGTGATGGAAAGATCAGATAACTAATTGCCTCAAGCCCTGAGGCTATTCAAAAATCAGATGGCTGCTAATTGCTCTGCAAAGAGCGGAGCTCTTGCAGTTTGCAACATAGCTCCAAATTGCCCTGCAAACAGCTGAGCTTTTGCAGTTTGCAAGGAGCTGAACTCCTGCAGTTTGCAAGCTTGTGTAAATATAGGGAGAACTTTTTTTCTGGTGTGCATTCTTCCAAGTCTATCAATGACAGGTAGTGGGGACAAGTGAAGGCTGGGCCCCTCAAGCTTTGAAGCTATTAATTAGGGCTGCCTCATTACGAGAAATGGATTGAGTTTTTGCAAATAAATTACTTGTAAATGAATCAATATATTATTTCTTTCTAGATCACCTTTTTTTTTTAAGTCTCATAAAGCTAGGTGGGTCCCGATGGAGTGTCATTGTAAAAAGTGGGTCCCGGTGCTAAAACGTTAGGGAACCACTGCTCTACCTTTCTCACTGATATTCTGCCCACATAGACACCTGGAAGTGCACCACACACCACACACCCCTGGCTCTATCTTTGCGCTACAATTTTAGCAAGAAAGGCTGGAGTGGAAGACAGATGGGGCCATGCTAAAATATAGAAGCAGCATGAAACAGCTGTGGTCTGTTAGCAACAACAGCTTCAAAAACACGTTTTCTTTTTATTATTATTTAAATAAAAAAGCTGAAACAATGCTGTGTGACTGGATCTAGCAGTGCCAAGAGTGTACCCAGATGGGCAGTAATACCAGAATTCTCCGGAGTGCTGGCTAAGATATGGCACGGCTGACTCTTCCATTGGTTTGGCAGTGTTTAGAAAGCACTAAAGAGCATCCCAATTCAAAGCGAAGATATTCATCTCATACATTTAGGATCTTTCCAATGCGCTTCTCATTTCAACCTAAACTAGCACCAAGTATTTTGCCGCAAGTTCTTTCTTTCCCTCAAAAAATGAACTTCACAAATTAAGAGGCATTAATGTGGCACCCTTGAATTGCATTATCATACGAAGGCAGCTCAGTGTGTTGCTAGATTTATCCAAGCCATCGAATGAGTAATAGTTAAGGCAGTGAAACAGCTATGCGGGGTGGGGGGTGGGGCTTTTCAAAGCATTTCCAACTGTAAAATATATTTTATGTCTTTTGCTTTTAGTGCATCTTTTTATTTTATATTTTTATAGTGACTGAATACTAGGAGAGAAATATCACACCCCATTGTTGGTATAAAATGTGATTATATTCATACTATACATTTTGCTGTCGCTCTCAAGGACAGATTTCCTTTGGAGAGAGGAAGGAGCATGCCATTTCTGCCCAAATCTGAAGTAATGGCATTCCCTCAGAGTAATGAGCAGCTGGTGCTATTGTCCTGGTGTTTATGAGAGGGAATAGGCACAGTAGCACATCTGAAACTGGTTGAAAGGGGAGACACCAAATGCTGCTGTTTTACTTTTTACAACTTCCCCTTTGAAGCAAGGATTTTGACATGAATTCTCCCACTAATTTTGGAAAATGCAGGGAAAGAAATCCAATGGCAGCATGTTTTGCCACAAGGTGCTATGGCAATATAAAGTACCTGTTATGGTGATGGACTGTTCCATCAACTGGAACAATGAAACAATGAAAAAGTGTTAAAACGTCTTCAGTTTTCAGATGAATCAGAAGGTTGATGTTGTCCATTTAGAAACTCAACATATAGGAGAAGTTTAATAAGATGAGTTCCCAAAATTATTGATCAGTCCTTTCAAGATACCCTTGAAGATATTCTGTCCATGGTCCCAACTGCCTTCTAAAAAGCCATGCTGGTGCACATCTGAGTAGACATGCCAGGCTGGCAAGGGCTTACCCCAGGGCAAGGGAACAAATATTCACCCCGAGGAGGCCTCTGGAGGCTGAAATTCCCCTGTGGGGTGCAAAGGATGCCACATAGGTGCCGCTGCATTGCCGTGCAGGTAGGATTGGGCTGTTCGAGACTACAGTCTCAAGCGATATGAGTGAACAAGCAGCCACAGATAGAACTTTAATTTTCTTCAAACTTTTCAGGGAAGTCATTTTAACATATTCGTTTGTCAGTCACATATCCTGTGTACTTGCTGCACCGGGGCAGGGTGTCACGCAAGTGCCGTAAAGCACTTGCACAACACCTGGAGAGTCAGCAGTGCTGGCGCTGCGACCAGTGCTGCTCACCCCTCTGTGTCCCTGGCACTGCGCCCGCCGGACCGGGTAGGTTCTATGCCGGTCGGGGCAGGGGCGGAGGGAGGGCGGACTGGGCGGCGAGGGAGCATGGCCATAGGCCGGTCGGGGTCTGGATGGGGCGGGGATACTGGGGGCCAAGATCCTCGGTATCCAAAGCTCCCTCCAGGCCCCAGGTATGCCTACACGGCCGGCCTCCCACCGCTTACACGGGGGGAAGGGGACAATCGTCCCCTTCTCCCGAGTTGTTCCCAAGCTGCCCCAGGGCAGCCCAGGAACTCGATAGGATGTGGCAGTTGGCCCTTTAGGCCGGCCGCCGCAGCCTACACAGGATTGGGCTGCCCGAGTTGTGTAAAGAAGTGGTGATATATCTACTGATATCCTGGCCAAACGTGAAATTTCTTCAACAAATAATTATTTTTGAGTTGACATTGGATTGGATGATACAGAGTTCTAGCAGTGATGATAATGCTGCAGTCAGTGAATGGAGAATATGCATGTTTGAACCAGATCTTAGGCTCAATGGTAGCAAATATTTTTTTATCACATAGGATCTAGTCAAAATGTCACAATCTAGCAAATATGTGGAAACATTGATTTTATTTATGGGATATTAGAATTCTAGATTTCAGTACAACTTACACCCATTTTTTTTGTTCACTCTTCTTTATTTGCCATGTATTCTGAATTGCATTTCTCTAATCATTTCCCAGTATTATAAAGCTGTTTTTTATTTGTAGATCTGATAAATTAACAAGTGAAAAGAAAATTAAATATGTATTTATTAAGAACTCGTTGGTTGATGTAAATTGCACACTATCAGAAAAAATTATGTGTCTGGCCGGGGAATCCTTCTATTTTGCAGAGAGCAAGAGAATTCAGTGATTTTTTCACTTCCTGTAAATTGTTCTTAAATCAAGGAGGCTCTAGTCCCAGGAGCACAATAAAGAACATATTTTGTTCATAAAAACAGCATTGTAAGGTCTTTGAGACCTTTTGGAATGGTAAATCTGGAGAGGAGGAGTCTGGCTAGAACATCTGCAGCGAAGGTTTTGCCACACAGAGAACGAGAAGTTGAGCTTTGGGCCAGTTCAGATAATACTTTGTCACCAAAACTGGTACCACACAATAAATGATGTGTGCATTCTTGAAGAGGAAGACTGGTCTCTCCAGTCACTGTTGGAAGCATTTGGGGCTTGTCTTGTAATTGTGTGGGGGAAATGCTTCATCTCTGAATTGCTCCTCAATATGTGCTAGTAGACCTACTTTAAAGGCCTGAACCAGCCCTGAATCCATGCTTTGTCCTCACAACAAGCATGTGACTCACTACTATTCCACTTGTTCTCTACATGCAGAACTAAGACCAGACAATGTCCTTTGATGACCAGTGATGTCCTTTGAACTCAACATTCCCAGGTTCATGTCCCAAATACTATCGAATGTATCACAAAGACTGACCCTTATCTTCAATGTGTCGCATTCCACCAACTTCAGTCTAAACTATGCCAGTCAACGTAAACAACCTGTACGTTTGTCAGGCCAACTCTGCATGAATTGGAAGTACCACCAATATAGTAGAACTCTGAACTGCGCATAAAATGGAGATAAACGATTGATTGTTTCTTTATTTACCTCTATTAGAAAATGTCTTGGCAGACTTGCCCATTATCGTTTTCTGCTTTCTCAAGGAAAAGATAATTTACCCTCTTAAAGATATTAGACTCCTGTGTATTGTTGTTCTCCATTTGGTACCCTCGATTCTTACTTCTGAACACTTGAGTGCTTGCAATCAGCACACAATGACATTCACTAATAACAAGTGAAGTACAACACCCCACCATAATGTCGCACTAATACCAGATATAGCACCACATAATACCAGCAATGTGGAACGGCTTTGCTCTGCAGAGATTTGTTTCTCTCCATATCTACATCTGTTTTTCTTTTCCCTCCGGTACATCTGTTATGGAGCGTATCCCCTGCTGAGCACAATGAGACCTCTTTCCTCCCCCCCCCAAAAAAAAGGAGTGTTTTTTTTTTTTGCTGTAATTCTGAGCCCCAATTCAAATTCTGGTGCTTGACTTGACATTCCTAGAAAATGACAGATGTTGGACTAACACTGTGGCATACAGAAAATATTATGTTGCGCTACTTTCTTTGTTATGCTTATCACTACCGCTTGTAGTGATGGTTGAGATTAGATAACACAGCACACCTTCTTGTTAGATTTCATGCAGTATTGCCGGAAAAGAAAGGTAAAAGAAACATCTTTCAGTTTCTTAGAAATAAGAGGAAAATGGGGAAAAATATAAACTGTGTTAAAAGAAATAAACACCCTGATGAAATATCAGCCAACTATTGCATGCTCCAAAATAAGCAATGTAGAAAACATGTTAACAGTTTTTAAGGCTCAGTCCTATTCAGATACTGTACCAATGGTGCACTGATGGCAGTTATATCCTAAGCCTGTCTAGGCAACTTTATACCAGTGCATCCCTCCCTCTAATATTAGCTCAACCCTTCCCAGTAATGCCAACAGCATCCATGGAAACTCCAACAGAGCCTGTCACCTATGGAGTGGCATCCTGACACCATCCTGGTGTGTCATTGGTGCATCATCAGTGTGCCATTGGCGCATTGGTGGTGTGATATCAGCACGTTATTGACATGACATCCAAAGAGCCAATCACTGCATCCATCCAGCCTTAATGCTGTGGCAACCAGAGAAGCACTGTCAGTGTGAACCGAGCAGGGGCAGGGCCAATGAGCCCCCATTGTTGAGGGGACGTCCCCCACCAGCCACTATGAATGAGCAACACATCAAGACATAGCACTGCCAACCATGGGGAGATGCCACAAGGACACCACATACACACATGACATGGCATGAAATAACTCAGTTATGAGAGCAGCTTCATGGAATAGCTGGTGTGGGTTCTAGACCCGTCATCCCCTCTTCTTTTGTCCCTACCATGGGTGTTCCTGGTCAGTCATGCAAAAGGTGAGTCCCTTACTGGTTTGACAAGTCCCTTGGCTGGCTTTAAACCCATCCTGCCCGACTCCCAGCCTGCATCTTTGTGCAGTGGAATCACTAGTAAATCACTAGCACTCTGATTAACCTGAGTGCTATTGAGACTCCCCTTGTGACTTGTACCAGTCAGAGGCGGAACTAGGGCGGAGCAAGCCGGGCGCCATCGCCCGAAGGGCGCCCCGCCGCTCCGCCCGCGAGTCGGACTCGGACCTTAGAAGGCCCCGGGCAGCCGGCCGGGGAAGACGTCCCCAGCCAGCTCTCCCGATTGGGGGGGGTCCCACCGGGTCGCCCCCTCCCGGAGCACGCCCCTCCCTCCCTCCCGGAACGCGCCCCTCCCTCCCGGAGCGCGCCCCCCCTCCGGAGCGTGACGCGGCCTGTCGGCCGCGGCACACTATTTATCTATAGGGGCGCCTACCCCCCGTGCTCCGGGCGCCAAGTGAGGCGGTTATGCCTCTGGTCCCAGTCCCTCTCCTGGCAAAGCAATGGTCAGCATACCACTCCCTGCCCCTCAAACAGGACCAATAATTCCTCTCTAAAAGTTCCATAAGGTGAGCACACAACAAGCAAATATCTCAATAGCTCTTAAATGATATGGGCAAAACTTGGCTTCATAAAGATTCTTAGGGCGCAATCCTGCTGTAATTTTGGGTGGCGGAACACTAGTTCCGCCACCCGGAGTAGTCGCAAACATGCCATAAAGCACGTTTTCGACTATTTTAGAGCCAGGACGGCTGAAGCAAGGCCGGCCTTCCCAGCTCCGCTGCTGGAGCCCTTGATCCGCCACCGGACCCAGGTAGGTCTGGATTCAGCGGGCAGGGGGGAAGGTCGGCGGAGCCGGGAGGGTGACCATAGGCCCAGCTGCCCCGGGCGAGGGCGGGGACATGGTGTACACCATATCCCAGTCCCCACCGGGTGGCTGGGCCGTTACACGGCCTCCTCCGACTTTTGCCAGCAAAATAGCTGATAGGAATCCAAGGAGGCCTATCGGCCCCAGCTGCGGTTACACTCGGGGAAGGGGATGAGCGTCCCCCTTCCCCGAGTAGGCTGCCACAGTGGAGATCAGGAGATCAGGATCCTCGGCCACCCGGCAGATCCTTACGCAGGATTGGGCTGCCCCTATAGTACCCTAACACATGTGAAGTTCCAATCATTGGAAGGTTAATAGTTTCTATTTCTTAGCAATGATTCAAGTAAATATGACAGCACATTTTTCCACTTCCCCACTTCAGCCTCCTTTGGGATACAGCAGGAAAGAAAAACAAATTATTCCCAAATCAACACACAGAATTTAATTGCAGAGCACCCCCCCCCCATGTCACCATTGCTAGAAGTAATATAAAAGTAGGGGTGTGCAGAAATCCCCAGAGAATTTTACTTGTTTTAAAGAAACTTGTTTAACTTTTTTTGAAATTTCTCAGATGTTTCTCCTTGAGAGGAATCCTGAAATTCACTTTGAATTTGATTTTTACAACATTTCAGTGTCGCTCCTATATCAAAGTTTCAAACAATAAAGAGTAAAGCTTAGTAACAACACTGCCATCATCACCTACACTTGATGTGAGCGAAGCAGGGTGTTAAGCATCCTCTCATAAAAAGCCAATGTAACATTGCAGCGGGGGGGAGGGGATTCAAAGCTTGCAGCGGGGGGGGGATTCAAAGCTTCCAGGGGCCCTTCAGGCCCAATCCTATCCAATTTTCCAGTGCTGATGCAGCCATGCCAATGAGGTATGCATGATAGTATCCTGCAGAGTGTGTGTGTTCGTGTGTGCGCGTGTGTGTGTGTGTGATTACGGAGGCCTCCTCAAGGCAAGGGAACATTCCCTTACCTCGGGGCTGCATTGCAGCTGTAAGTGCTGGAAAGTTGGATGGAATTGGGCCCTTTTTCTTTGGGACCCCTCTTCCTTGGATAGATCATGAGAAAGTTGCTCTGTGACCACCAGAAGCAGGAGAAGAGTGGGTTGTTGTAGGGACGGCTCATCCATAAGGCTGACTGGAGCAGTTGCCTCAGGCAGCAGATGATCAGAGGGCGCCCTTCTCTCTCTCCCCCACTTCCCTCCACCGGGAGGAGCAGAGGCTGACATATCACCTGGTAAGGGTGGAGGAAGTCTCAGGTGCCTGGAGGTTTCAAGTCAGCCCTGGACTGTTGGCTGCCTAAGTGGGAGATTCAAAATGGCCTCCATTGAGAAGAACAGGTCAGCAAAGACATTTAGCATTGCTTTTTATAAGAGGGTTCCAGGATTTGCTCAGGATTCAGGAGATTTGTCCCTATAGAGATCCAACTCTAATTCTGAGCCATTTAGCTCTTCCAACCTTGAAAGAAACTTGGGTGAAGAAATGACATAATCACACACCACTAAAGTATCCTGGGTTTACCAGCTGTGCTTACTGTAGAATGGAAGAGAGGGCTATATCTGGTACCCAAGATATAACTCCAGGCAGCAGGGCCAGTGTTGATATTCCTTGTTTTTATGATGTAGTTCTTTCCCCTCAGTTGAGTATTGCGGCAGTTAAACACAACCTGTTCATCTTTCATGAGCAAGATTTCTTGTTACTGTGTTCTTGAAAGGACATTCTGTCCTCAAGTCAAATTTGTTAAACTTATACAGCATTTCATTAGTCCCTGCCATTTCCCATTTCAAACTCTTTGAATTGCAGAATGCTGTTCAATTGAATTTATATTTGGATTTCTTCCAGAATTGAGTGCAGCATGTGAAATAACGAAATTATTTCCCCCCCTCCATGGCTCCTTTGTTGTTTTCCAGTGATGATATATGCATGACGCAAGAACTGGAAATGTAATCTACTCCTACAATGTCATCCTTTTTTATTCTTACTTTTGTTATTTGCATTCACATAGATTATATTCTGTTCTGGCAATTTTAATCTTCAATTTCTGGTATCTCTCAATCCATCAGATGTTGCTGTGAACAAAGGACCAAATTCTGTTTGTTTGTTTTTTGTTTTTTTGTTACATCAACGCAGATTTGGAGTTATATCACCAATATCTATAAGGAAATGGACGATAAAGTTTAGTTCAGGTTTCTCCCCCCGTCTGAATGCTTTGGAACTGTTTGAAAATAATGTGAGAAGGAAGTAAAAAGGGGGAACAAATGCTCCTGAATTACATTTTTTCCTATCCATTTGTATCTCCCCCCCCCAGAAAAAGATGTGTTAATGTTTGAAATTCTCTTTATGTTCTTATGACACTGTATCTAGAGGCCTAGCATCTGTGGTTACCATAATTTGACATTTCAGATTAAAGCAAACCATTACAATAATTCTTTATTCCTGCAGTTTTTGTGCAGCTTTATCAGTAGAAAACCATGCCTGATATTTTGTCAGGTTTTTGAGAGACTATAAGGGATGGTTCAGACATGCCAGACATGCATATACATCACTGGAACTCTTCACACCCAAGGAGGAACAACTTGAAAGGATGCTTTCAGCTGAAACGATTTTCAGTGGCACCTTCCTTCTAAAATTCATCTTTGAACTATCCAGACATTGTGCACTGTGTATGTTTAAAAAAGATGTAAATGATTAATTGAATGTGATGATAAATGGATCAACATGTGAACTATAATATTTTCATGTGTAGTCAAATGGCTGATGTGACTTTTGAAGAAACAGTAGTGATGTAGAATGCTTTTTTCTGACTAGGTGTGGTCAAGAAAGAAAAAGCATTGTGAATTCTAATACAGAATAATGTTCTAAAGTATGAAGTATTGGAAGGGAAGAGAGAGTTTGTCCCCAATGGCAAACTCTCCCTCAGCCTTCAAGCTTTCAAACACATTAAAAATGGAAATCCAAATTGTAGTTTTGATCTGCTACAGACATGAGTTAGAAGAATGGGCCAAGTACCACATAGTTAGGCCTTGCCATGTTGCATTTTGCATAATAAGCACCAGCAGTTTGTGCATGGTAGCCCAATCTTCTGTATCAACAACCATGTTACATTGATATAATTGCAAGTTGAAGGCATGTCTTGGGGCCAAAGATACTAATATACCTTCATTCCAAACGTATGGTGAAAGAATGCCAGTGGTGCGGCTAGAGCGCTGCCATTTTTGACCCCACACCGCTGCCGTACGGAGGTGTGCTCCCTTGGCCTTGATTGGCAGATTTGGGGTGGGGGGGTGGGGCGAGCACAGCATTTATCAGCATGCTCGTTGCTCCTCTCCAGTCCAGGATCTGAAGGTGATACCCACCCGCTCGGCATCTAGTCCGAGACTACCTGGTCGCCTGTTGGGGCCGGGTAGGAATTTTTCATCTGTCAGTAGATTGGCCATAACTGGCAGTCGTTTTTGCCTACCCCTGGATTGGGTGTTCATGGGTTGGGTGCATTATGGTTAGGTTGGTCACGTTGGCAGGTTACGTGCGGGTTTGGGAAGGCAAAGTTGTTAGTTTGGCGTCCATTCCCGGGCAGCAGAGTTGAAGGGCAAGTCAATACCGCTCAGACGAGGCAGGCCCGGCTCGGTGAGGCTGGTTGGCAAACCCTTTAACTGGAATTGGCAAGGACCAGCACATGGCCTGGCCAGTGGGGTCCAAACCATCCAGCTGCCTCGGCCTCTGCAAGGCCGGCTATGACCGGATCGCCGGGAGGGCCCTCCTCACGATGCCTTGAGTCAGGTGGCATGACTGTGTGATCATCCATATCAACCTGGGGGAGGCAGACGGCTAGGGCCGTTTTCCCCGCCTTAGCAACCCACACGTGTGGGGGCAGGTGAATGTTTCCCTTGCTGCCTTTCCCTTGTAATTAAATAAAGTGGCCCAGTTTTAAATCCAGCCTCTGTCTCGTGTGGTTATTGGGGGAGTGCGGGGGTAATAAATCCTTACTGAAATCCATGGACCTTCCTTTCATTCAGAATGTCTGGTATTAAGTTTAATAATGGCTTAAAATGACTTAAAATGGTTAGGATTGAACCTTAAAGTAATTACATAAATTGAGGAAGGAGGAGTTGGGAACAGCTGCAGTTTCCAAACTTCTCCCAGCTGTTTTTGTAATACTGGCGAAGAAAATCCAAACATTCTCCTTCTAGCCTTTTGTCTTTCCTCTCTGTGATGACACAATGTATGATCGAAGAAAAAAGATTATACCTTGATATGGAATTTAAATGGATATTCTTTGAAGTTAGCCCTAGCTCTGTAATTAAGGCATCGGAAAAGTAGTACTGTACTGTACTTTATTCTAGCAACGCCAAAAATGGAAGAAAATGTTCCTTGGCCTCTACTTCTTGGCACTAGTGAAAACAAAATGTGCCAGTTTTGCTAACTGATGGATGATACCTTAAGGGGTTCGAATGATGTGGTGGGCCTGGCTGTGCAATGCATGTCTTCATATTTCCATTGGAACTCGGACAATGAAATGTCGATGTGCATAACAACTGGTTTCAGTACTGAAATCTAAAGAGATTCCAGAGTCAGGTATGGATAGCCGGATACATAAAGCATATGTCAGTTCTAGATAGACAGGGGAGAACACAGTGTCTTTTCCAGAAGCTCATTTCTAGTCGTAATTGATTTTCTTTCCTGGTTTGTAGAGTCCCGCTTCTGGCATTTCATCGCTTTCAGAGCAGCTAGCAATTGAATTAGAAGCATTGCTTAACAACAAGAAAATCTGTCACTGAGGCCATGTTGATAGACAGCTCTATTCTGTTCACATTTCTATTTACTCCTTTTATTTTCAACTGAAAGCACCCATGTGGAAGCATTGTCTGTGGTTGTTGGTATCTTCGTTTTTGTTGTTTTGTCATCTATCATTAAAAGAAAACTTCTTGCATTCAGCATTTTCCATCAGAAAAATAAACAGTGGCCCACAAAGTCTTTCAAACCCGCAAAGCCCATCAGTTTGACAATTGCCAACTTTTCACCCAAATAGTCGTGAATTTTTTTCACGTTTGTGATCTTGAACTGTGCTAACAAAGGCGCAATTGCAGTTTCAAAAGAGAATCATTAGTCTGATGGAAGGAAACCTCATTGATGACACAATTACCAAGGTGAGCATTCAGTTACTCTCCCTCAATGATGTAAGCAGGTGTTGCTTGGAGCTAGGGAGGGGGAATTGTCACCAGGGAGTTTGTACATTACTGTCTGTTTTGAAATGTTATTTCCGGCATCAAACTCTCACGCACATAATAAAAAGTGAGAAAACGGTGTGTTACTAAAAACAAAAAGCAAGTGAACTATGTGAGATATATCTGTAATGATTATGGTTTCCCTTGTTCCTTACAACCGTACATTTCCATCCTGGGTAATTCTGTCACCAAATATGCATTTCTCTTTGCATGATTAGCTATAACAACATTGTTTGTAACAGTCAGCCCAGGCTGCCCCAGGGCAGCCCGAGTGCACCTTGAGGGCAGGGGATGATCATCCTATTCCCCGAGTGCAAAATGGCCCAGTTACTATGGGCCTACTCAGATGTGAGAAGTATGCCAGCTTTGGAGCTGGCATACATCCGAGGCCCAGGTGTCAGCGCAACCTGAGCCGGGAGATAGCTTTGGATATCAGCAGATCTCGCAGCTGATATCCCCGCCCACTCCTGGCCTGGGTGGCCAATGGTCGCCCCCCTTCACTCTCACCGCCCGGTCCACCCGCCCCTGCACCGGCCGGTGTTAGACATACCCCCATTTGCCCCAGCGGCCCTTACTTACCAGGTGTCACGCAAGTGATTTATGGCACTTTCGCAACATCCAGCGCCGGGGGAGAGCGCACTCCCCTGGCGCCGAAGATACACAGGATTTTGCCACTAAACAGTTAATTAGAGCCTTCAGAAATGATATCTCTCATATATTCTGCCGTGCACAGGTGACGCAGGGACACACTGAGCTCCTCCAGGTGCTAGACTCAGGGTATTTTTACCCCATCTGTTTCTGCATGTGGACCACTCCTTGGTAGACTTGGCCAAATAAATGTTGTCTTACCACAAATTATTGCCATTACAGTAGAAGAGGTACAGTTTGATCAATATGAATTATTTAAAAATATATGAAAAAATCCTTAATCAGATTCTAAAACACACGTATTTCCCAATACTAAATTACAAGTTTTAGAGCTGACAGAGGATAAGAAAGGAAGCCAAGTCCACAATTATGTTTTTCATATTTCTTTGTTTAGCACATGCAGTTTTTCAGGGAAGCAGGGAAACTACCACAGAGGAACTGATGGCTCAAGGGATTGGTAACAGGATCTGAAGCCTTGCTTCTTTGGGTCACTAGTTTGCATCCGGCTTAGGTCTTTAGGTCGACAGTGAATTTAAGTTATTACTGGTTAACAGGTGTGTGGTGGCCTGTGTAAAATGAGTTGGGGCTTGCAGACTTGCTCCTAAGAGGCAGATGTCCAAATCACTGGGGAAAATAGCATAACATTTAACAGTCTTTGCAGAGACGTCAGAAAGCACTCAGATAGGAAACTGAACTACACTCTCACACTTACAGGTGGTCCCTGCCATTCAAGTAGACAGGAAGGTAATACAACATGAGAGAAGCTCAGCCATCGCTATCTGTGTCACTGCCTTTCCAGGTTTGTTCTTGAGCTCTCTACTCAGCCCTGGTTTGTGATTGTGAAAATTTCTTCCCAGATGTAAAATATGAGACAAATAGACATAAAACTATTTCATAAGTTAACACATGGCACTGACAGGATCTAGTCAAAGGGAAGCAGTTCAATAGAGGTACAGAAATTATAGAACTGGTACAGAACTGGTATAGGAAATTATAGAGGTACAGAAATTATAGAAATTGTAGAAAGATGAAAAGATTACATGGAAGCATACACATGGAAGCTTGCCCTATCAAGCTATAATTCAGCTGAGAGTCTGCTCACACTATTATTTTACAGCAAAAGTAAAGCATGAGCATTTAATCCAGACTTTTCTTAAGAGCTGTTAAGTAAGAAATGTGCTTACTCAGAAGTAAGTCCCACTGTGTTCATTGGGATTTACTCTCTGGTAAATGTGTATTGGATTGCAGCCTAAGGCCACCTGTCAGGAGCCATCCACTCCTGGAGCAATAGAATTTAAAACATAGCACAACCTTCTCATTTTGATTTCTTCATATGGTCCTACCACTGGCACACATTGCTGTTCTGGGTAGCTACAAAAGGTATCTTACAACCCAATCCCATTCCACGTCAGTCCATAGCATGCAGCCGCACCAACGTAAAAATAACTTTTACTTACCTCCCGGTATGCCACCAGATCACCAAGTCCAATGGGTCTCCGTGGACCCACACCAGGTATTTTGCTGGCATAAGTCCAAGGAGAGGAAGGGGGCTGGGAAAGGGGGATAGAATCCAGTGTGCATGACTGTTGATGAGCTCTCCCTGATGATGCTCACATCATATTAGATACACTAACAATTTCCATTAGATTTACATAGCCACCTAACAGAATTAGTAATGGCTGCATTAACAGCCCAATCCTAACTAAACTCCCGCACAGCGATGTAGCTATGCTGCATCCCATGTGGGAGTTTTGCATGCTGGAGGTATCTTTGGGGTAAGGGGACATTTGTCCCCTTGCCCCGGAATAAGCCCGAGCATGAGCAACGTGTCAACCCGGACCTGCACCAGCCCCACCACGTTGATCCGTGTCAGTGGATCAGGGCCAAGAAGGGGGATAGGATATTGTGTCCGCCGGTGCCACCAATCCTGCCCCCTCTCAGGCCCAATCCATCCACCTCGCCCCATTGCCCCATATCACATGTTCTAGTGACAAAACATTATGCTTTGGAAAATATACTTTCTGAAACCAGCATGGTTTACCTCATGGTAAATCAACCCCCTGAGTACCTATGTGAGAGGTCCATTATTCTTTAGAATCTCTGTCAAATTGGTTCCCAAATGAAAAGTTTTTCAACTAACAAAAATATTTTTAAAATCTGTTTTTCCAAGTGAGTGTATATTAGCATGAATAAAAATGGGTGATTTTCAATGTCCACAGTTCAATTTCATTTTAAATTGTCACCAAAAATTACATAGTAACTTCTCAAATACATTTCTAGGGACTCTACGAAGTAACTTCAGGGAGTACACAATGAACTACCGAATCTATTGACAGACATAATTTCATTGTATTTGTAACCTAAGAGTGCAAAATGTCTTAAATACATTATGTTTGCTTGCCTTCCGATAAGAAAATGTTCTGAAGTACATTTTACCTTTTCACATAAAATGTACACTTTACCTTTTCACATAGTTATGCCAATGAAGGTTTACATAACACAAATCTTTTTACACAGAAAGACCAAGATATTTTGTTCTCCCATTTTCTTCTTATATAAAATGCTAGAAAATTCAACACAGTGAAAAATGTTTTACCTTTCTGCATTGTGCCTTTGATATCCAATATAAACATCCAATTAGATTCTCTTTAATAATTAAAAACAATGGAAAATATCTCTACAAACAAAACCATAAAGCAGAAAGGATGCATGTACAACTCATTCACACTCTTTGTACAATAGATTACAAGGACTGCTTTGATCAGCTTTTCATAAAAGGTAAACAAATGAAAATTTTATATTTGGGTTTTCACTTGAAAAGAGAGACATAGTACCCAAACACATAGTACATAAATATATTCTCTCTCAATTTTTTGTGATCATGGTGAGATAACGCTTTTGTTTGAGCAGAGCATCTTGGTTCAGAAGCTGTTTATTTATATGATTTCAGTGTTCATATATATGGGGTGGGGTGGGGTGGAGCCTTTTGTTACAAACCTAAGCATCACTTTGAAGGTGGCCCCTAACAAAATACCACAATCCATTGTGGTAATGCTTTTGTCTCTGTCCACTTCATGTACATTCAGCAAAGGTTAGAACTCATTGTTTGAAGGTGGAACTAGACATTGTGAGGTTGCAAAGAGCAGCTCACATTGAGTTTTTCTCTACGATTTATGTCTTAGTGCAGGGGTTCTCAACCAGTGGTACTAGTACCACCAGTGGTACTTCGGCCAACTGCTGGTGGTACTCAGACCGCTGGACCACCAGAACCCAGTGAACCACCAGAACTCTGATGTGGTGCTTTCGAGAGGCTCCTGCCTTGGGCCTAGCCTCTCAGGAATGCTGAGAAGGGCCCTCCCATCCACCCAGAGTCTCCTACCTGCATTTTCTGGCCTCCGAAAACCTGAAAAACTGGAAGTAACTGGCGATGATGTCATCGTCAGTCACTTCTGTTGGTACACAGCAGGAGAGCGGTGCCGGAGGTAGTACTCGGCCGGGAAGGGGTTGAGAACCCCTGTCTTAGAGAAAGACATAATAAACACACAGGGCTGCCACCAAAAATGCCAACCCTATGTTATGGTCTCTTTTCCTTCCCCATCTCTCCTGAAACATTCAGGGCAGCTTGCCCTATTGTGCTGCCATGACATTGCATATTTCTCTGCCCCCCACATACAGTAATTGAGCTGCAGCTGGTAAATGCATGACATGATGGCATCACGCCTAAATGTGATGGAAGAGATAGAGGAGAATTCCACAAGGGTTTTGACAATAGATCTGTGTGGAGTTTAATTTCTAATTCTGAGAATCTAATCCTATACTTACTAGCCGTCATTGGTA
Source organism: Plestiodon gilberti rubricaudatus (assembly GCA_026170595.1). Lineage (NCBI taxonomy): Eukaryota > Metazoa > Chordata > Lepidosauria > Squamata > Scincidae > Plestiodon > Plestiodon gilberti. Next base: position 27,055,214 of record JANXHW010000003.1, on the reverse strand, counting down.
AGGTTCCTCCTCTGGTGCTGACTGCTATAAAGCTTTTCCCACCGCTCACCAGAGCAAATAAGATGGCAAGGGTGCGGGGAGGGCAAAATGGAGTGGTGAGGGGGACAGGGAAGGGTTATTGGGCCCAGGAAGGGGGCAGGTTCAGCAGTAGTGGCAGCCACTGAATCCTAGCCCCCTTCCTGGACCGAATCCCGCAACGCGGGTGCACATGGACCTGCGCCAGCTATTTAGTCCATGCCATGGAGGCTTACCCCCAAGTAAGGGAACAATTATTCCCATATCCAGAGGAGACCTCTGCAACTGCCCCTCCCCACCATAGGATGCAGTGGTAGTCATTTTGGTGCTGCTGCGTCATCGGGTGGGATGGACAGGATTGGGCTGTAAATGTCTACAACTCTAATTGTAGAGTTACAATGTCCAGGTGAGGAGAAAGCTGCATTTGAAGATATTATGTACACAAATAGCAAACTCAGGTGATGGAGTGCCTATGACATTGCAAGCAAACAGGGGGCAACCCAAAAGTAAGGATGTGGTATTCATGAGACTCGCTGGGTGCATATCCTACCATGTCTAGATTGTTAGACTTTGACTGAGGAGGCATGTTGAATTGCCATTCATCATCCAAGCACACTTAGACCAATCAACCTCTCTCAGCCTAATCTACCTCACAATTCAAAACCCATATAAACTACCCTGAACAAATTGGAGCAAGTCTGGGATAAAAATAAATAATATAATGCTCTCTCAAGTTATAGTCAAGGTTGAAATGAATTTAAAATGTACAGGTAGTACATTTACGGGATACCACTACAGAAATTATGCGAAGAGGTTTAAGAAAAGGTCTGAAGGAGCAGCATATGCTTAGCCCATTTTACTGCCTGCTCTGTGCTGACACCAGGTTGCCAGGCTCTGGGTCAAAGTCTGCACTGCCCCCCCCCGTGGTGCCCCTATGCACTCCTGATGGTACATTGGACACTACCACTGAGGGTTCAGGGGTGGCCCAGCCATGTTGGTCATCTGAAAGACGTTGGCCATCAGCCAGTTCCCTATGTGGTCAACCCAGAACTCCGCCACTGTGCCTAGTGTTAGAACACTGGGCTTGCATTGACTCTGAGCATGCTCAGTTTGGAAATTTGGAAAACTCAGCAGTGGCCAAAGGATTAGAAAAGGTCAGTTTACGTTCCAATTCCAAAGAAGGGCAGTGCCAAAGAGTGTTCAAACTACCGCACAATTGCACTCATTTCACATGCTAGCAAGGTTATGCTCAAAATCCTACAAGCTAGGCTTCAGCAGTACGTGGACCGAGAACTACCGGACGTACAAGCTGGGTTTCGAAGAGGCAGAGGAACTAGAGATCAAATTGCCAACATGCGCTGGATCATGGAGAAAGCCCGAGAGTTCCAAAAAACCACCTACTTCTGCTTCATTGACTACGCACAAGCCTTTGATTGTGTGGATCACAACAAACTGTGGCAAATTCTTAAAGAGATGGGGGTACCAGACCACCTTACCTGTCTCCTGAGAAACCTGTATGCGGGTCAAGAAGCAACAGTTCGGACCGGCCATGGAACAACCGACTGGTTCAAAATTGGGAAGGGAGTACGGCAAGGCTGTATATTGTCACCCTGCCTATTTAACTTATATGCAGAGTACATTATGAGAAATGCAGGGCTGAATGAATCGCAAGCCGGAATCAAGATTGCCGGGAGAAATATCAACAACCTCAGATATGCAGACGATACCACCCTAATGGCAGAAAGTGAAGAAGAACTAAAGAGCCTCTTGATGAGGGTGAAAGAGGAGAGTGCAAAAGTTGGCTTGAAACTCAACATTAATAAAACTAAGATCATGGCATCTGGTCCCATCAATTCCTGGCAAATAGAAGGGGCAGAAATGGAAGCAGTAACAGATTTTACTTTTCTGGGCTCCAAGATCACTGCAGACGGAGACAGCAGCCATGAAATTAAAAGACGCTTACTCCTTGGAAGGAAAGCTATGGCAAACTTAGACAGCATAATAAAAAGCAGAGATATCACCATGCCAACAAAAGTTCGCATAGTCAGGGCGATGGTGTTCCCAGTAGCAATGTATGGTTGCGAGAGTTGGACCATAAGGAAGGCTGAGCGCCGAAGAATAGATGCTTTTGAACTGTGGTGCTGGAGAAGACTCCTGAGAGTCCCTTGGACTGCTAGGAGATCAAATCAGTCAATCCTAAATGAAATCAACCCTGACTGTTCCCTGGAAGGACAGATACTAAGGCTGAAACTCATATATTTTGGCCACCTAATGCGAAGAGAGGACTCTCTGGAGAAGACTCTGATGCTGGGAAAAATTGAAGGCAAAAGGAGAAGGGGAAGGCAAAGGATGATATGGTTAGACAGCATCACCGATGCAACGAACATGAAAATGAGCGAACTCAGGAAGATAGTGGAGGACAGGAAGGCCTGGCGGGATATGGTTCATGGGATCACGAAGGGTTGGACACGACTTAACGACTGAACAACAAATGCTCAGTTTGGTCTAGAAGCTAAGCCTGATGTCTTACTGCTAGCAAATCACATGTTTTCCAGATTTTCTCTGGAGAGGATTTTTTTAAAACCCAGAATTTTTCCCCCTTAAAATGCAGTTGAGGCATCATTAAAGGTGGGTACCTAGGGGATCTCCAAAAACTGATGTTGACATTGAATTCAATTATGGGAGATTTGCTGGAATGACCTGCTTCAACATGCAGAAGTACCTAACTCCTTGTCTACATGATTTTGATAAATTTGCTGATAGTATATTTTTAATTGTATGTATGGTATAAGCATTTATTCAAATTTAAGACAGTAAAATTTACCACCATAAAAGCTCTGCAACCTTCTTCATAAGGTTCAATGTACTACTTATTTTACATCACATGTTTTTCCATACTAATACCATGCATCTTGTCAATTCAAAGGTATCTATATTTCCTCTTTCTATAAATAATTTTATCCCTGTACTATGGAACATCAAAGAGAATAATATTACTGAAAAGTTTATTCTTTAATACAAGCAGTAGCTTCCAGATTTTGCAGAAGTCTCCTCCATAATTAAATGACTTCCACACTTCCGGCAGAAAAAGCCTTGGATTCCCAGAGTCATCAAAATTTAGATCTTGATGCAATGGAATGCCACAAAGTTCTTCTGCAATTTAAGCAGTGTTTAAAATGTGTCATGGCCGCTGGATTCCAGCATGTACGTTTCTCAGACAATAAGATCACAGAGTTTCCCCACCACCAATGTGCCAAAACTGTGTCACAATGTGTCAAGCCTGGAATCACAAGCCAAGGATTCCTATCCAATTGACAGCACAATCCTGACTAAGGATACTGCGCCCGGGCTGCCCGTTCGATGGTGGGCCAGAGGTCTACTCGGGGAAGGGGATGCTCATCCCCTTCCCCAGGTGTAAACCGGGGCTGGCATGATAGGTCTCCTCGAATTTCCACCAGCTAAATAGCTGGCGGAAGTAGAGGAGGTCGTGTAATGACCAAGTCAGCTCGGCAGGGACGGGGATATGGCTGACGCCATCCCCCGCACACTCCCGGGCCGGCTAGGCCAATGCCCCCCCCTCCCTCGCCCACCGAACCATCCACGTGGCTGCTGGTGGGAGCTCTTACCTTCCGCCGGCAGCCGCATCCTGGTCCAGCATCGGAGTGAGGGAGGCCAGCCTTGCGCCGGCCTCCCTTACTCCAGCGTTGTCGCGAACGTGCTTTATGGCACGTTTGCAGTGGCTCCCGGCAATAGAATACTCATTCCGTCCCCGGGGACTTCCGGAGGATTGCACACACAGGCTTCCACCAGCTCGGAATGCCTCAGCTTGCTGATCTTTGTACACTGTGAGGGATCAGAACAAAGGCCTGCTGGGAGGAAGGTAAGCTCTTGCAAGGCTCTTGCTTTGGTAATATTTCAAGGAGTGTGGACATATCAGCTCTAAGCAGGGTCCTGCAACTTACCTGTATCTCAGAGGTAGTAGGGAGGAGAATAATATAATAATATAATAATGTACAGTATTTATATACCACCTTTCTCGGTCATTGGATTTCTCCTCCGACTTTAATCCAAGGCGGTGTACATGGGCAGGCTATCCTAACCCCCCCTTTTTTTTACAATATATAAATGTTCAATCTTTCATGAACGGCTACTTTCCAGGTGGTATCCTTTTTACAGTCTGACAATTCTTCTGGCTGGCGCCTCCCACACTCGATCGACGCAGCTGGGAGCTCTTATCTCTCCTCCTGGAGGCTTTCACAGCTTTTTGTCGGTGGCGTGTCTCGAACTTAAGTTCACCGGTCTTCGGGTGCAAATAACACCAACTTATTTGCACATGGATTTCTAGACCCAAAGTGGAGATGGCATGGCATTATGGTCTATCTTGACCATTCATACTCCTTTACAGGCTTGCAAGTCTAACAGCCCGGTCCAGCCTAACTCAGGCACAGTTGAGGCCCAAGTGTGGCCCAATTGGGGCCCAAACTAGGACCGAGTTAGGCTGCAACTGTGCCTGAGTTAGGCTGGAGGCTACAGCAGTGGGCCAGGATCGAGGCAACACTTACCACAGAGGCAGGCAGGCCCCTGTGGGGAGCTGTCAGTCGTCTGGAAGCGAAGAGCCCCCTCCTCAGCTCGTCTGTGTGCACCTACCACAGCTGCTGCAGCGGTCGCAGCAGAGGGGCAGCCACAGGCGGGCCTGCAGGCACTGGGCGTGCGACAGGCAGCGGAAGGGCAGAGGTTGTGCCAGTGCCACCTGCCCCAGGGCACCCTGTGCATTAGCCACCTGCCGCAGGGGGGAGTGCCACTGCCCTCCGACCCACAACAGGTGTTGCCACCCCCATGCCACGTTGAGGCTGCACATGGGATTCATGGGGGGGGAGCGGGGGAGGGGAGGGAGGGGGGAGGGGAGGGAGGGAGGGAGGGGGGAGGGAAAGACACACACACACGGGGGGGGACTCACCGTTTCCGCTTGGAGGAGGCCGTGCCGCCCCGAGGAGCTGCTCCAGTGCGTTGCGCCCTCACGGTGCTGCGCCCCCGGCTGGCAGCTGGGCCTGCGGGTGCTGGCCCAGCCGGTTCCGCAGCAGGGGCATCATGTGCAGCCATGGCAGCACGGACCGGGGATCTGCGGGCCTGCTCAGCAGCATGCCGCTCCCGGTCAAAGGCGAGGCGGTCCCGTTGGACAGCGACCAGCTCCCTCACCACACCAGTGAGGGCCCTGATCTCTGCCGTCTGCGCCGCCTGCCCCGCCACCAGGCCCTCCAGCTGTCCGGAGACATGCTGGAGCCCTGCCATCAGCTCCCGGTGATCGTCCCGGCGATCGTCCCGCTGCTCAGCAAGGGCATCGAGAAGCTGGGCGCGCCCCTCGTCGCCAGCTTCCACGCATGCCTGCCACATCCGGCCTGCCTCGAGCCGCTCCCGCTCCATGGCCCGGTGTAAATCAGCCACGGTCCGGGGCAGCTGACGAGCGGGGCGTGGCCCACGGGCACGGGGCATGATGTTGGGGCCCCCCAGCGCCGCATCTGCCGCTGCATCCCCTGCCAATGCAGCGGCTGCTGGGAGGGCCTGCCCCTGATGTGGTGGGGAGGCCTCCGCGGCCCCCCCCCTCGCTGGCAGACCCCTCCCCCGGCGGGGACTCTGCGCGGGGTGCCTCCTCAGCCGAGTCACCGGCCCCTGGGAGGACGTCTTCCTCCTCGTCAGCTGAAGATGGAGGGTGGCTCCCCGCCGGCTCCACCTCAGCAGTCTCGAGGCTGTCCCCCGCGGCCCCCGTTGGAGAAGGGAGTGAGGCTGTGCTGCGGTGGGTGGGCTCCGTGTCGCCACGCACGGAGCCCCGCCGGGGGCTTGACTCGTCGGAGCTGCTGGCATCGTCTGGACGGGCTGTGGGCGGGAAAGGCACAGGGCTCAGCCAGGTGGCAGCCACCCCCGCCCCAACCCAGGGTGGTCGGATACATACCGGCAGGCTGGCGGCCTGCGGCCTCTCTGCTGGGCCCCGGCTGGGGCGACCGGGCCCGTCCAGCGGCGGCGCGGGTGCCTGGAGGGAGAAGAAGCACAGGTGAGGCCGGGCATGGGCTGCGGTGACGTCCAGCAGTGGGTCCCTCCCCGCAGCACTCACCACTGAAGACCTCCACGCCAACACCACCGACGACCTCCTCGCGGACAAGTGGCCCCAGAATGGCGGTGGCGCTGCCCCGTGTCGCATGGGCAATGGCGGCATCCACGGACATGGAGTGAGTGCGCACCAAGGTCCTGACCTCATGGTTCAGGGCCCAGTACGACCTCCTGAACCGCTTCATGCAAGACAAGCCCGTGCGCTCCCGGAAGCCCTGGGCACGGAGGGAGCTGGCTATGCCCGCAAAGAAGGCCTTTCGGCGTGCACTCTGCTCTGTGGCCTTGCCTTCTCCGAGAGCCACCTCGGCATTGGCTACTGAGAGGGTGAAGAGAGCCCGCATCTCATCATCCCCCCAGTTGGGCCCACGAGGAGCTGCCCTGGGGGGGCGTCCTCGTCGGGGGGGGCGGCCCCCGTTGCCACCATCCATCGCCAGGGAGTGCACAGGGAGACAGACAGGCAGACGGGCAGACAGGGAGGGGGGCAGGGGGGCAGTGGGTGCTGGGGAGGGGCTGGGGAGGGGCACGACTGGAGAGACAAACGACAAGGAAGCGGGCGACAGATACAGAAGAGGGGTCTGCAGAGAGGACAAGGCACATGGGGGGAGCTCCGCAGATGGCGAACGCCACGTATGCAGACGGACCGGACGGGCGTCACCGACGGGCGGACCGGACGGGGGGACGTGGCAGGCGCGGCGTCGGACGGGGCGGAGTCGAAGGGCGGAAGCGGCATCGGCCAGTGCCCTTCCGACTCCGGACGCCACGCTTGGGCGGAGCGATCGGGCGGAGGGGACGGGCTGCCTGCCTGCCAGGGCTCTGGCTGGAGGGGGTGGGGGGGTGGCAGACACCACTGCGGGCAGACGCTCAGGGACGGCATGGAAGGAGGTGGGCAGCAGGTGGCTGTGCAGCGAGGAGCAGAGCAGAGGGAGGCACCAGCAGTGCACGGGAGCTGCTGTTCAACCTTGCCAGCGCCTGACCAACATGGAGCAGGGCCAGCCGCAGCCTCGGGCACAGAGGCGGCAACTGCCGTGGCCGCGTTTGCCATGGCTCCAGCAGTGGCAGCAGGAGCGCCTGCGGCAGTGGCGCATTCGGAGGGAGCGGGTGAGGGAGAGAGAGAGGGCCCAGGCCCAGGAGCAGCCGGCGCTGCACGCACAGGAGCAACAGCGTCGGCGGCAGGAGAGGCAGCTCCGCATGCAGCGCTGGGACCAGCAACGCGCAGAGCGCCGACAGCGGCGCGAGCAGTGGATGCGGGTGCAGCAGCAGCCACGCCACCGGGGGCAGGCGCTGCAGCTGCCACCCCTGCCCCAGCTGCTTGGAGCCGAGGGCCAGGGTGAGTGTGCGTGGACACGGGAGGCCCTGGGTGGGAGGGGTTGGGGAGGGTGACGCCATTGACCCTCTGGACGGGGGCTCGGACCCAGCCGCCCTGGCACATCCAGCAGCTGCTTCCCTGCGTGGGGGCAGGCATGCCCAGCCAGCCGCCAGGCCCAGCTGGAGGGAGCTGGCCGCCCTGGCCAAGGGGACCGCCCACAGGTGGTGACCGAGGCCACTGGCCCAGCTTGCACCGGCTGGGCTGTAACCGCTCCGCGTCCTGTCCACAGGACCCCAGGAGCCCCGACGGCCCAGAGGAGCCATCCTGCCCTGGACCGCGTTCCCACCGTGCCTTCTGAACCATTACGCCGGTCTGCCTCTGATGGTGGCATATGTGTTAGCCCAGCGCCGGAGACGGGTCCAGAGACGGCGGCCGGTGGTGAGGGAGCGTCTGCGCCGGCTGCTGGGCCCCGACATCGACTGCATCCAGGCCTTTCGCCTGGACAGGGGCGCCGTGGCGGAGCTCTGCCACCTCCTGGGCCCGGCTCTCGAGGCCCAGATCCGCTTGCACCATGCCATACCTGTCCTGCAACGGGTCCTCATCGCCCTGCAGTACCTGGCGACAGGGAGCTTCCTGGGAGGTGTGGCGAGGCAGCTGGGTGTCTCCCGCTCCTCCGCCTGCCGGTGCCTGGATGCATTCGTGGATGCCATGGTCCCCCACGCAGCCGAGTTCATCGTGTTCCCAACCAGTGAGGCAGAGCTGCAGCGGGTCAGGGCCGAGTTCCATGCCATCGCGGGCTTCCCGAATGTGATCTCGGCTGTGGATGCCACGCACATCACCATCCAGGCCCCCCACCGGAATCCAGCCGTGTACCGCAACCGGCATCGCCAGTATTCCATCAATGTCCAGGCCACCTGCGATGCCAGGGCGTTGTTCACCAGTGTCACGGCGCTGTTTCCAGGGAGCGTCCATGATGCCGCCATCTTCGATGCCTCTGCCGTCCGACAACACCTGGCAGAGCTGCCCGAGGGAACCGGCTGGCTTCTAGGTGAGTCGGGGGGGGCCTGGCAGGGGGAGAGGGGTGGGGGGGCCTGGCAGGGGGGAGGGGAGTCGGGGGGGCTGGCAGGGGGGAGGGATGGGGGGAACGAGGCTATGGCAGGGACTGATGCTGCCCCACCGCCCACAGGTGACCGTGGCTACCCCTTGCGCCCGTACCTGATGACACCCTACGCTGCGGACGTCCCAGGGCCCATTGCGCGGTACAATGCCTGCACCTGACCGGGGGGCGCCTGATGCGCACACCCAACAAGGCCGCCAAGCTGTTTGTCGTGTGCGCCATGCTGCACAACCTGTGTATCCGGCGGAACACCCCACTCCTCGATGCTGAGGAGGGGGGGCAGCCCGCCATGGACGTCGAGCCTGCAGAGGCTGAGCCTGCCAGGGGGGCCGGCCAGGACCCACGGGGCGTCGCATTCCGGCAGCAGGTCACAGCCGAGTACTTTGGCCCGTAACATCCAGGTACGGTTGCAGCCACCATGGGGCCCGTGCCAGCCGCTGACCTGCGCTGCAAGGAACCCCCCCTCACTGTGCCCTACCCGCTCCGTCCCCAGGGACCTCCCACCTCGGCATCTGGACGGTCACGGGCCCCACCCACCACCCAGGCTGCCACCGACGCCACCAGCAGCAGTGCAGGCCCCCCACCCGATGATCCGCGCCCACGGAGGAAGACAACAGAGACAGTGGTGAAAAGTTAAAAGCATGTTTATGGTCACTTTTTTAAAATTGCATTAAAATCAGGTTTAAAAAAAACAGATAAAACGGTTTTGTGGCCTCAACAGTTGGCCTGAACAGGCCCAGGCCCCAACAGGGGGCACAGGGCACCAACAAAGGGATGGGTGGCAGGGGGGGGTCATGACCAGCACTCCACATGCTACCCCTCATGGAGGGGGCCGGAGCGGCTCGATGCCCAGCCGGGCCAGAAGAGCGGTCAGCCCCGCCAGGATGGTGTCCTGCCTGGCCTCCACCTGGAGCAGGTGGTGCAGGACGGGTGGCACATGGCCAGCACCATCGCCATGGGCCAGGGCCGTCACATGGCGAATGGCCTGCTGCATCTGGCCATGGGTGGCCCAGGCAGCGCCCTCCAGGTTGCGCAGCTGTTGGCGCACCGCTGCCTGTTGGCCCGCTGCCTCCTGCCTCCCACGGTCCACCCGGCGGCCGACGTCCCGGATGGTGGCCATCACCCTGGGTGCCAACGCCGAGCCTGTGGAATGAAACAGATAGGGTGCGTATGAGGCCTGTGTCCTTGCGGCGCCCTGTTTGAAGGCCACCCACCCACCCGCACACCCCTGGCCCCCGTGGTCTGCTGGGCCCATTATCTGCTGGAGGCGGCCCCTGTCACAGGCACCATGGCAGGCCAGGACGCAGGCCCCAGTCGGGCCCTCTCCATGACTGCCCTGACCCCCATCCCATGGCCTGGCCTGGGTCCCGGCACATCCCCCTTGGTCCCGCAACGCACCTGCCCAACCGGTCACCACTGTGTGTCTGGCCACAGGGACATGGCTGCTGACCCGGCCCAGGTGCACTATCAAGGCCACAGCACACAGGGCCCCGGGGGGCACCCCCCGCCATCACCTGGCTGGCCGGCAGCCGCCGGGCACCCACCAACTGACAGGCAGGCAGTCCATGGGGCACTGGCCTCTGGTTGCAGCACACCATGCCATCCGAACCCATTGCACTACCAGGGGGTGGGGGGTGGGAACACTCACAGTGGCACCGGGCCTGGCGCGGATGGGCCCCACGCCGCCTCGTCTGCGTGGCCCGGTCTTGCGTGGCTGGTGGGCCAGGTGGTGGTGGTCCTGCCGCTACCGCCAACAACGCCTCTTGCGCAGCTGCGGAGGTGGATGGCCTGTCCTCCTCCTCCTCCTCCTCCTCCACCAGCTGCACATCCTCCTCCGCAGGCAGGTCCTCCTCCTCTGCCTCCACAGCCTCCTCCACCACCACCACGTCACCCGCTGCAGGCAGGTCCTCCTCCTCCCCCACCTCCTCCTCCACTGCCACCCCTGCGGGGGCCTGTGGGACAGCAGGGGAGGGGGGCCCAGATGGTGGGGCCACCACACCTCCCTCTGCCCCTTCCCTGGAGGAGGCGGTCGAGGAGGAGGAGGACGCCGCCCACCGTGCACGGCGCCGTGGTGGCCGAGTGGCTGGCGCTGCTGCTGCTGTTGCTGCTGCTGCTGCTCGTCGCCGTGGTGGCTGGGTGGCTGGCGCCGCTGTTGCTGCTGCTGCTGCTGCTGCTGCTGCTCGCCGCCCCTCCATCCGGCGTATGGCCACTGCAGAGGAGAACACACATGGGATCAGCGCCTCCTAACTCAGCACGCACCGGTACCCCCCCCCCTCCGCCCCAGCCCACCCCGTCACCTGCCTCATCTGCATCACCACCACCACCCTTCCCCACGGCTGGGCAGGCCCGTGTACATGTCCTGAGGCTGGGAATCACCCCCCTCAGTCCACCGACCACCCTTGGACCCCCAGGTGCCTGCGCCATAGCCTGCCATGCCCCCAGCGGCCAGCCACAAGGGGTCTCCGCAGCGGCAGCATCCCACTGCCCTTCCAGCTGTCCGGTGCTGCAGGGGGGCCCGGACAGACCAGCTGGCTGCTAGAGATGCCACCGCGCCGTTCCAGCCAGCGCCGTGCCCTCATGGCTAGACCCAGACCCAGGCCTCCCACATGCAGCCGGAGCAGGCAGTGCAGTAGGCCTGGCATCTGGGCAGAGGGCTGCCTGCACAGGCCTGCAGACCTCCCTGCCAGAGGTCATGTGAGCGGCAGGCTCCAGGGACAGGGCCTTATGGCGTGCCCACCACTGTGTGTGCTGGTGTCCCTCCCACCCTCCCAGTGTGAGGGGCGGGCCCGTCTCCCAGCCTGGGCAACAGGGCTGTGAGGGGGGGGCGCTGCCAGTCCTCCCTGCGCACAGTGGCAGGAGCTCGGTAGCGTTTGGGCTGGAACTGTGAGGCTGCCCTGGGGGAGATCAGCAGGGTAGCTGGCATGGGCAGCTCTATGGAGAGAGTAGCCCCTGGGTATGGTGGGCAGGCATGGGCCTGGCTGGCCCATGGCCTGTGGGCTGCGACTGTCCAGGGAGCCGGATGGCTGCAGCTGGACCCATGGGTACTCCCCCCCCCGGCCTGTGCCCAGTCCTGGAGGGCTCTGAACCATGCCAGGATCACCCTCCACAACAGGGTGCCCGGCACCGCTGGAATCATGGACCCTGGCTGCAGAGGGCCCAGGTGTTCCTGGAGGGCACACCCTGGCATGCTGCCCCTGATGGGCCTGTCACCTTCCCCCCCCCCGGGCTCCATGTGGTCTGTGCTGGGAGATCCCCCCCAGGGGTGCCCATGGTCCGCAGGTCCTCACAGGGCACCTGCGTGCCTGGGGGGACCCATTCACACCCTCCCTGCCATGAGCCCATCCCCAGTACACAGCCTTACCTGAATGATGGCGGCACCGGTAGCGAGGCCGTCCAGCACGCCGCCACAGCCGCAGCATGGTGTCATACAGCGGGGGGGGGTCCCTGCTGGGGCGGCCCTCGTGGCAGTCCCTGTACCCCAGCTCTGCAAAGAAGGCCACCTTGAGGGCCTTCCACCGTCCACGGCACTGGCCCACGGACCTGTGGAAGCCCCGGCGAGCCAAGGCTGCCGTGACCTCCCCCCAGGCCTCCAGGTTGGGGGCGGTGCTGCTCGACATCAGGGTGGGCAGGTGGGGGCTGTGGGAGATGGCTGCCAGCATGGCTGCCCTCTCCTCTGCAGACCACCTTCGTCGAACGCCTGCTGCGGCAGCCATTTTGCGTCGGAATGACGACCGTTGGCCGCTCGTGACGTCACACGGCCTGCGCCTGTCAGGACCCGTACGGGCACCCGTCGCGGCGGGCGTTCTGCAGCTGCCATTGGCGGGCGCGACGGCTTCCGTAGCGGTCGCCATGGCGCCCGTCAGTGTTTGCCTGCCTGAGAGTCACCCCAACTCCCCCCCTGCCCTCTGGGCCTGGAGGGTCCAGCGGCCCCCCTGCTGTGTTCTCCCAGGGAAGGCAGTGGCAGGCCCTGGCTGGGCGTCCTGCAGGGTCTTGTGTGCTGGGGCCTGCCTGTGGGGGGGCAGTGCTTGTGCAACATTGGGGACTTGTGTGGCCAGGGGCATCTTTATTGTTCTGGAACTGGGGCCTGCCTGTGTGTGTGTGTGTGTGGGGTAGTGCTTGTGCAACATTGGGGACATGTGTTGCCAGGGGCATCTGTAGTGTTCTGGAACGGTGGCAGAGATGGCCGGGCAAGGCTGCCAGGGGTTGGCACAGCAGCCTCTCAGACCACAGCAGCAGCAGGCGTGGCCCATGGACCTGGAGATGCGGGCTCTTCCCCTGTGGAACCACAGCCTGATCCATAGCAAGGGGAGGGACAGCAAGTAGGCAGCCAGGGAGGTAGAGCAGCAGCTGCGGAGGGTTGCAGGGCAGGCTCCCAGACCTCTGGAAGCATCGAGGCAGATGACCGTGGGGCAACCAGACTGCAGGCCCAGGGGTGCTCCCCAGACGGTCAGTGGTAGTGGGCATTCCTGGGGGGATGACCACCTTGGGGGGTGTTCCATGGCAGCTGGTGTGTGGTAGCACTCCCCATTGAAGGAATGCCAGTGTGCCGGTTGCAAAGGCCTGCAGGGAGAGAAATCAAACACAGCCGAGTGGTGTGAGACACATAGCCTGGTCTGCGCTCCTTCCCTGGGTGTAAGGTGAGCATGATCCTGTAAGGGAAAGGGGTCACAGAGAGAGACAACAACACAACTTGGGGGTCACACCCATGGCAATCCTAGCAATACTGACCTGTCAGTAGACCCTGTGGAGAAAAGAGGGGGGGGGACAGCTGGTGTCTACATAAGGGTTACAGTTCCACACTCATGGCATTGTGTGCTCACATTAATACAGGCAGCTATGAGACAAGGCATTGGTACAGAGGCATATCATGGCACGCATTGCAGGCAGCTATGAGACATGACATTGGTATAGAGGCATAGCATGGCAGGCATTGCAGGCAGCTATGAGACAACACATTGGTAAAGAGGCATATCATGGCAGGCATTGCAGGCAGCTATGAGACAAGACATTGGTATAGAGGCATATCATGGCAGGCATTGCAGGCAGACATGAGACAAGACATTGGTAAAGAGGCATATCATGGCAGGCTATGCAGGCAGCTATGAGACAACACATTGGTAAAGAGGCATGTATCCTACCTATATTTCTCTATGCAAAGAGGCAGACGTCAGACCACATGTCAGCACAACCCCTGCACTTACCTGCACTTACCTGCTGGTGTTGTTGCCTGTATGGGGGGGGAGAGAGGGGCTGGGAGAAAGACATGGGTTAGCAAACACTTGCATGGAGAGAGCTGCCCAGGCACAGGAGTAAACAGTTTGGCCACAGGCAGAACAGCCCTCTCTGCCCTAGAGGAGGGCAGAGAGGAGAGAGGTGAAGAGAAGAGAGAAGAGGGGTGTTAGAAAAGTTTTCAAAGTCCCACTTTGTGGCTGCTAGGGGACAGAACCCCACGCCACGTGCTCAGAGAGAGAGAGAGAGAGAGTGAGTGGAGGGCTGGGGCTGGGCTTTTGTGGGAGAGAGGCTGGGTGGGGCTGGGTGCTGATAGGGTAACTATTTGGGTCCATGTCCAGAGTTTGGCCACACCTGTTCGGTCCCAACTCAGTCCCAACTCGGGCCCAGGGTGTTAGAACTTTTCAGGAGAGGGCTGGTGTAGGTAAGGTAAAATGGCTCCTATGGGTCTCCTCACATTTGGGTCCACCCTTTTTGCTGGCCCAAATTTTGGGCCTGAGTTGGGCTCGAGGGGGCGTGTCAGGGGGTTGCGAATGTCTGGAACCGGACCAAATTTCGTTCCCGCCCCCGTGACGCCCACGGAACGCCCACTTTTAGTCCGCAGTTGTACCGCAACTGTACCGCGCCCGTCCTGCGCATGCGCACGGCGTCCGTCGTAGGTCCGTCCCAAGTTCGGCACAGTTGCAGCACAATTCGGGTACAATTCAGGCACAACTCGGGCCTAACGCACTTGGGCTGCAATTGTGCCTGAATTGTACCGCAGTTGCCTTAGGCTGGACCGGGCTGTTAGATCCCCAGTTAGATCTCACCTACCCTCATGACCTGGCAGATCCTCATGCTTTTCAAACTTTTCACAATTTCGATCTAAGGCTGTTATGACCGGCAGTTAAACTTATTGAAAATGGTAAAACGGGTAACAAGGTCATATTCACAGTTATATTCTCTATCAATACTGACTTTTAACAATCTCTGTTTTGTTTGGGACAGGCTGCCTAGATCAAATCGTCATTGTTTTAGTCAGCTGGATCGTGGTTTTAACCGTGAATATGCCCTTGTTACCCGTTTTACCCTTTTCAATAAGTTTTCACAATTTGCTTTTCAAACTGCCGAAGCACCTCTTTGGATCTAAGGCCCTGTGTGTACAACTGAGTGTGTGGAGAGCTCTCTACCTGCAGTCTCTCCATATGCAATCAGGAAATCTGCTTTTCCAGGGCTAGACTTTCTAGGAGCATGCAGAAGTCAGTATATAATGCCACTACCTCTCAGATTCATTTTACCATCATTGAAACACTGGAAACTAAGCTACAGTACAGTATACAGTTTCCAACAATCAAGTCTGCCTGGGGTTTGCTGGAGGACAGCTGCCTGTGAGGAAAAGAAAAGATGATCATCGATTGCAATCTTATTCATACTTGTGATTAAGCACTACTGAACTCAGCATGACTTACTACTGGGTAACCATGCATAGGATTGGACTGTACATCTGCTTGATGTATACTGTCATTGCTGTTATGTTCATTTTCATGTAAGAAATACAGCGACATGTCTCCATGTAGCACCAGTCATTCAGATCTAAATATTTGATGGAATATTTCACAGGTTTCATTTTAACATTAGTTTTGAATTCCCCAAACCAATGACTGAATCTTTAAAACCGACAGAGCAAAATAATCCAAGTGAGAAAAATCCTAAAAGCCCTTTGTAGTTGGGTGTAGAGCTGTATAAACTACCACTGTTCTAACAAGATGAAAGCACTTACCTAATACCTGTGGGCTTGTGGTATTATTGTTTTTTTCAGCAATGCCCTATGTGAAAATAGATAATTTATTACATCCAAATACTAGTCTCACAAGTTTCAAAGTACATTTACATTAATAGTACATATTCAGCTCCAATTAAGTCTTAAACAGGGACAAAAAGCATTGTGTGCATATGGAAAGAACTAAAATATAATTAAGAATATATACATATTTAAGTTTAAACAGGTACTGGGAGAGAAAATCTACTCATGCATTCTGCAGAGTTTGGAAACAGACTAACAGCGCAATCCTGAGGATCTTTCGAATGGCGGAGCATGCACTCGGCCGTTCGAAACTGTCACAAACATGCCATAAAGCTCACTTATGACTACTTGGGAGTAAGGGAGGCCGGCGCAAGGCCAGCCTCCCTCACTCCGTCACTGGACCAGGCAAGCAGCCACCAGAGGAAGGTAAATGCTCCCCCGGCGGCCACGTGGATGGTCTGGCGGGTGAGGGAGGGGGGCCATTGGTCTAGCCAGCCCAGGAGTGGGCGGGGGATGGTGCCTGCCATATCCCCATCCCCACCAGGTGGCTAGGCCGTTATACGGCCTTCTCTGACATCCGCCAGCTATTTAGGGCCAGATCATTACACAGGATTGCGCCCTAAAGTTCTGAATAGGAGGTACCTTTGTTTCCTCCCACATGACCCCTCCTCCAACATTCAAGAGCTAAGGTGCTGTCTTAAAGTTCCATCTCATGTAGAGGTTGACTTCCAGAAGGACCAGAAACCTTTCTATACCAGTTGCAAAATGTTCTTTCACAGAAGGCTACATGACTGCTTGTTTTAGCTGTCGTTAGTTTTGTAGTTTTAATTTTGTTTGCATATACCACTTTCAGTTACTTTTGATGTATTGTGATTGGGTTTAAAATATATTTAAAACATAAGAGCATTACATAAAAAACATAACATAAGGTAAAGGTGACCCCTGACAATTAAGTCCAGTCGTGTCCGACTCTAGGGTGTGGTGCTCATCCCCATTTCAAAGCCGAAGAGCCAGCATTGTCCGAAGACGCCTCCGTGGTCATGTGGCCGGCATAAGAACATAAGAACATAAGAAGAGCCCTGCTGCATCAGGCCAAAGGCCCATCTAGTCCAGCTTCCTGTATCACACAGTGGCCCAACCAGATGCCTCAGGGAGCACAAGACAACAAGATACTTGTATCCTGTTGCCACTCCCTTGCACCTGGCACAAAGAAAACCTACTCCTACAACCAGGAGGTTGCTTATCCCCATCATGGCTTGTAAGCTGTGATGGAATTTTCCTCCATAAATCTGTCCAATCCCCTTTTAAAGGCATCCAGGCCAGGTGCCATCACCACCTCCTGTGGCAGGGAGTTCCACAAACCAATTACACGCTGGGTAAAGAAATATTTTCTTTTGTCTGTTTTAATCCTCCCTCCCTCCTGTTTTAATCCTCCTCCAAAGGCATGACTCTCCTTGCTGCAGTGCGTAGCATGCGGCTGGAACACGGAGTGCAGTTTACCTTCCCGCAAGCGGTACCTATTTAGCTACTCACATTAACATGCTTTGGAACTGCTAGGTTGGCAGGAGCTGGCCAAGCAACGAGAGCTCACCCTGTCGCGGATTCGAACTGCCGACCTTTCGATCATCAGCTCATGGTTCAGCGGTTTAACCCACTGCGCCACATAAAACATAGCATAACGTAAAAGCAATATAAACAGAAAAGAAGAAACTCTCAGAATAAACAATGCCTGGCTTCCAGTGCTTAAACAAACCAGAATACAAAACTTTGGAAGTGAAAATTGCATAAAGAACTGTGGAAATAATGGACAGGCAAAGAAAAGTGAGAGTGTGTCTTTACAAATTCGAAGCAAAGCTGACAGTTGGGCCCGAGATGCTGCCTAGAACACCAAGCAAAGGATGCAAACTTCTTGCAACCCCTGAAGATGCTGAAAGCGAAACGTTGGGACCAAATCCTACATCTAGTCCAGTGGTTCCCTAACTGGGGCGTCACGACGCCCCAGCCAGGAACAAAGGGTTGCTATGCCCTTAAGGGGCATGGCAAACCACGGTGATGTCGACGGTGGCAACTGCGCGATCCCTGGGAAGGCCCCGCTGCCACTTAGAGCAGCGTAGGACCTTCCCAGGAGTTAGGGAACCTCTGATCTAGTCTCTGGATCAAGAACTCAAGCAATGTTTTAAAATACCGTATTGGTCTGAGTATAAGACTCACTTTTTTCTCCTAATTTAAGTTTTTAAACTAGGGGTGCGTCTTATAATCAGGCTGTTGCAATTTAATGCCAGTGATTTAATTAAAAAAATTTAATAGCACCAAACTTTAAGGGTGCGTCTTATAATCAGGTGTGTCTTATACTTGGGACAATACGGTATATTTTAGATTCACCCAGCCACAAAAGCCTTAGTGTGTTTGTGATTGGATAGTTTTGTGCACTACCTTGGAAAAAACGTATTGAAAAGCAGTATAAAAATAAAAGTCTTTGTGAGATGGAAGTTAGAAGTCTTCTGGAAGGTAGATGGGGTGGTGATTAGGTTCCAGCTGTGTTTGCACATGCAGGCAAATATGTTTCGATTTATGGGATGACAGATGTTATGTGAATAATTCTAAATGTTACTGAGGCAAGACTCCCCTTTGCAGAAGTCATGCAGATTTTCCACCGCAACAACCTAGCATGGTTATGCAAAGGATCCAAAATACACATAAAGATGAAGTGGTCCATTTTTCAAAAGGATATTGGATTCTTCACATTATTCCCCATGGATCTCATCCATTTGACATCATTTTATGATGGGGTCAAGAAGATCTATGAAACCACCTTCAGTCAAGTCAGACAAGGCATCTGGACTTTAGCTGTGGGTCTATCCTTCCAAGTTTGCAGTCAAAACGTGATAAACTAACTATCGTGGCGATTTCCTTTTAATATAATGTATGAAATCAATATACAGTACAAGCAAATTCAGAAGGCAACATTGCACTCTCAGAATCAAAAAAATTCAAGAACTCTAATGACTGCTTGGCAGTGATGTAGACTATTGACTCTAGTCTAGACTCTAGTCGGACTCTAGTCGGACTCTAGTCGCGTCAATGATTTGACTTGGACTTGACTTGGCGATTGTAAAAGTCTTGAAAGGCTCGACTCGAGACTTGGAGCCTTTTATGACAAGTTGAATTTTATTCAGGTTTAAACCCGTTTTCCCCATTAAATAGATAGGGACTCGTAACTCACAACCAAAGACTAGGGACTTGGGGGCTAAGACTTGGGACTTGAAATCAGAGACTTGAGCCACATCCCTGCTGCTTGGTGGAAAAGATAATAAATATTCTCCCCACTTTGCAGAATTTTCAATTCGATGGAAGAGATTTTTGATCACAAAAGGCTCCTTTCCCGTAAATTGCAAGATGTTGATTGGCAGATAGAAACCTAGTGGGGGAGAACTGAGCCTTTTCTGTTTGTCGGCACTCTAAGAGGAGAAGTGACAGGGTGATCACGTTTAAACAGAAATTGTGTGGTGTGGGCCACTATTTTCAAGTCTTACTTTTCCCGTTCCTAACCCAGCTCTTTTGTATAGTAAATTGATGCAGATCTGGGAAGAAGACATAGTCTAGTTCCCACACGTCCATTGCCCATCAGTGAAGGCTGGATCTAATTCGGTTTTCTGGGTTTGATTTAGAGATGGTTTCACTGGACTGGAACTCCATGAAAAGTGTCAAAGAGGTGGCTGTCACTCTCACCTTTGATATGCCAGTCACCTGTCATGCTGAATGCAGGTGCCTTGTATGATCTTTGGAGATGGTGTTCTCTACATGCCATGTTGCATGCTAAGGCACTAGTCAACAAGGCAGAGGTTTTTATGCAGAAGTACTCTAAATCTTCATGTTATCTGAGATAGCAGCTAAATAATAGAGCCTTTGCTGCAAATGTTTTAAAGATGTGTTTGGCTTCTCTCACAACAGGTGGCTATCGAATGTGTTTGTCTTGCTTGAGCAACTCCACTTTCAACTCAGAAACCCCAGAAAAATGATCCTCTACAAGCTTTAACAAGGCTAATATCCTCTGATGTTTGCCAAGAATGAACTGAGGTATAGCAGGTGAGTAGTGCTGTTTCTGCAGCTTCCTTGTTGCCATAACTCAGCCATGAGTTTTGATTTATAGCTGCTGAGGTAATGCTCTTCAATTTAGCATGAAGCTCTCTGTTTGGATATGAATACACTGGATTAGGTGACGATTGGAGTTTGGGTTACGATATCGTTCAAACAATTTTTTAATATATTTATTTTAACCCCAACGAATTTATTTTGCTACTGGAAGAATTGAAGACAAATGACCTCTTGATACCCATCCTGTCATCAGTTCTGCATTCCATTCTCTGCACGTAGCATTGCAAGAAAAAAAATATTATTGTTATTATTATTATGCATTTTATTTAAGAGCTCAGAGTAGCACACGTGGTCTTTCCCCCTTTTGTCTACACAACAACCGTGGCTATGAGATAGGTTAGGTTGAGAGTGTGACACATAGGTGTGGGTGGTTCAAAACCAACTCAAAAGGAGATGTAACTACTCAAGGCAAAGTATCACCAATAGCATTCTCCTCTCCCTTACATCCCAAACATCAACACCATTCCCCTCACCCAAAGGTCAACACCAACAGCATTCCTGACTCTTAAGCCTGAACTTGTCCAGTCTCACAAATTGTCTGTGGGTGAAGGAGCTGACAATTTGGGTTTGGCCACAAAGTTGGAATTGGTTGACTCAACAGCCACACAGGCAGCTACTGTCCTGTCTTCAGGGTTTCAGAACCTATAATTACCAAGATTGTGGTGGAGAATAAAAAACTAATTCTCTGCTGTTTTTTCCCCATCCTTTGCAGAGATTGTTTGTCATGAACAGAATTCATCCATGAAGCAATATGTGACTCTCCAGGTCAGAGTAGGCTTACCAGATCTCCAACCGGGACAGAGTGCTAGACCTTTAAGAGAAGGAATGTGGGCAGGTGTAGCTTGTTAAACCTTAGAGCACAATCCTAGGCATGTCTACTCAGAAGTAAGCCCCATTGTGTTCAGTCTGTCCCAGTTGGAGACACTCTAGCACTCTGTCCCGGTTGGAGATCTGGTAAACCTAGGTCAGAGAAGACTCTTTCCTTATCAGGAGATGAATTCATCATATCTAGAAGTGACGTTACTGCTCCCTGTGGTCCAAGATACAATTATAATGGAATGATCAATCAACCAATCAATTGTTATTTGTCCAGTTCAAAGGCTATAACAAACAAACGAAAAATCAAATAGATCACTTACCTAGATTTGACATTCATAGCATTGTTCTATTTAACACGCACAAGTGCTATGAAAGCTCCACTTATACTGTCTTCTCCCTTCTAGGCTGACAGCTAGTAGAGCTACGGTGGAAGGAAAGCAGAAGCAGAGAATTCTGATTTTAGTCTTCTCTGCACTTAGCAAAGGGCTTCACTACAAAACATTTTACAAGCTACTTCATTTATTTATTTCAATCTTGTCTAGCAGGATGCAGCAGCGCGCATAAGAACCCCACCGCATCCTATGCAGGATTGGGCCTGCTCCAGCACAGCCGGCAGCCTCCTTTTACCCCCAAGTAATTTTGCTGGTAATTTTGCTGAACCATAAGCTGTCGATCGAAAGGTCGGCAGTTCGATTCCCGCGACGGGGTGAGCGCTCGTTGCTTGACTAGCTCCTGCCAACCTAGCAGTTCCAAAGCATGTCAATGCGAGTAGATAAATAGGTACCGCTTGCGGGAAGGTAAACAGCGCTCCGTGTTCCAGCTGCATGCTACGCGCTGCGGCAAGGAGAGTCATGCTGGCCACATGACCAAGGAGGCGTCTTCGGACAACGCTGGCTCTTCGGCTTTGAAATGGAGATGAACACCATACCCTAGAGTCGGACATGACTGGACTTAATTGTCAGGGGATACCTTTACTTTTTTAATTTCGCTGGTGCACATTTGAGAGGCCCATGTAAGACCCAACAGGTCCAGGAAGGGGGATAGGATAAAGCGAAGGAGACCTCCGCTGATCCCTCCCCCTTCCAGGGCCTGATTCTCCAATCCCACCTCCTGAAATGCTCCATTCCGCCCATCCCCCACCACCTGGTGGGGCCGTACCTCTCCGCCGCACACTACTCTGTTCTGCGGTGCTAGAGGAGCAGAGCAAGCCTATCTGCCAGTGCTGCTTATTCTCTGGGTGCCACAAACATGCCTTATGGCAGTGGTTCCCTAACTGGGGCATCGCGACGCCCCAGCCGGGAACAAAGGGTTGCTATGGCCTTAAGGGGCATGGCAACCCGCAGTGATGTCGACGGCGCGCCCGGGATCACGCCGCCGCCGCCGCCGTGCCCGGGATCATCCTTGTTACCTTCATTGGTGGGCAGTGGGTGTCCGGCGGGGGTTGTGGGGAGCCTGCGGACCCCTCCGCAGGCCTCCCCAAGCGTCGGAGCAGCGCTCCGACGCGATTGCAACCCACTTCCGGTATTACGCGAAAAAAAACGGGGGCAGTGGGTGTCCGCAGGCTCCCCACAACCCCCGCCGGACACCCACTGCCCACGAATGAAGGTAACAAGGGCAATCCCGGGCGCGGCGGTGGCGGCGGTGGCGCGATCCCGGGTGCGCCATTGCGACCCCTGGGAAGGCCCCGCTGCTACTTAGAGCAGCGGAGGGCCTTCCCAGGAGTTAGGGAACCTCTGCCTTATGGCAAGTTTGCAACACCCTAGGCTGGCAGAGCGGTCGCTCCATCGGTCTATTTGTAGACAGGATTACGCCATAAAACAATACAGTTAATCAAATAACATACAATACAAAATAGCACAAAAATAGACAAAGCGAAAAAGCTAAACGACAAGAACTCAAGGGATAAGGCCTTCAATCCTGTTATTGTTTCTGGTTGTGGGCAGAGGCGTCGCTGTGGCGTGGCGAGGTGTGCGGTGGGGCCCAGGCGCACGCGTCGCCTGGGGCCTCCCGCCCGCCTCGCCAGGCCAGCTCCGGGAGCCCCCTCAATCAGGAGAGCTGGCTCGGGGATGTCATCCCCAGCTGGCTGCCCGGGGCCTTCTGAGGAAGGCCCGCTGCGAGAACGATATTTATACCGTTCTTTTTGCGCATGCTCAGACTGTTACTGAGGGGAAACGGCTGCCCTTCAGAAGGCCCCGGGCAACCGGCCGGGGATGATGTCCCCGAGCCGGCTCTCCCGATTGAGGGGTCGCCTGGAGCAGGCGCCTGTCGGGCACCCGAAGTGGCGACCCATCGGGCGCCCCCCCAAAGGGGGGTGTTGGGGGGAGGAGTCACTAGGTGACGCGCACGCCCCGCTCTGGGGCAGCGTGCACCCTAGTGACGCCACTGGTTGTGGGTAGGCATACTGAATAGCCTGAAAGAAGAAGATAACCAGGAGTAGTGACAGCATAAGATGTAGGGGGGGTGTTAGGGGTTATTAGGAATTGTGGCTGCCGTCTGACTTGCAGTACGTCTTGCTAAAGAAATGAGATGGGCTGCAACTTTGATGGGCCACAATGAAAAAGTTATGATTTAATTTCTAAAAAAGGTAATTCAAAAGGGCGCTCTGCAAGATTTCTCCCACCATAAAGGGCACTACATACAAATGTCTCACAGTTACGGGTCTTGACGCCATGTAGAAAAGGCTCAAACAGTTTAAAATCACTTTCCAACACGCCGCGGGTTTCCCGATGGGGCAGCCGCTTGCGCGGTAAAAGCAAATCAAATTGTCCGAGGCAAAAAAGATGGTCCCAACGTTTCGTTCTATTCGTAGAACATCTTCCAAGGGAAACAAATCTGTCAGAGATTATTGGTGGCATTGACGAACATAGCTGGAAGTCCGTATAAATTCAAATGAGAAGGAAAAAAGGCGGGAAACCGTACCTGTTGAAACACGGAAAAAAAAAAAAAAGGGCACTGTTTTCCTACAGTGCGAAAAGAAAGAAAAATCAAAGGAAAACATCACGACAGATTCCAATTGAATTACCAAAGAGTGAACTTAAAAACAAAACCCAGAGCTTTAAACCAGTTATAAAAAGGGGCGGAAATTTTGTAATAACTTTTAGTAGCAGTTGAGTAGCAACGTCGTGTCAACTATCATTTCATACCATAATGCCCTACAATGCCTTCATTTACCTTGAAGCTGGCTACTGTGCAACTGAAGCCAATCCCATTTCCTATTCTAAATTTTATTTTTTTTAAAATTCTCATCGGCCTTTCATGTTCTTAGGCTGCCACCCTATACAGACTTACCTGGGAGCAAGTCCCATGGAATAAAGTGGTACTTACTTCTGAGCAGAAACACATGGGATTGCACTGGGATTGCATCTTCCCATGGGATTGCATCTTCAACATCCTACGATTCTCATGTCTGTACTGAATCCTTGTTACACACACTCTTTGACCCTTATGAGCCATGTGTCTTTGCTGCTCTCAAGCCCCTTCTCAGCCCTTCTCAGTGTCATACATGCTTTCTCTCTTTTTTCATCAGCAGAGAGAAGACACCGTCTTCAAAATGGGCATCTTTTTCATTCATCTTTACTATTATTCATCTCTTTTTTCTTTTTAAGTTACGGCTTTTGTCTTCAAAACTCAACTAAAAACCACCCAGTCAGAATGGATATTGAGTTAATCTCAAAGATGCTATGGACACTTAACAGTTTAACCCAAAATTTCAGCACAACTACTGGTAACTAGGATATTTAGCCCTTATAAAGGAAGGGATATGTGACAACACAGTACCAACACTGCATGTTTAGCTGCAAATTAACCATCAATATGTTGGGACAGAGAGAGTATAATATGGATATTTTGATTTGGCTTTACATGGACACATTCAAAACTGTCATACAGAGAGAGAGAGAGAGAGAGAGAGAGAGAGAGAGAGAGAGAGAGAGAGAGAGAGAGAGAGAGAGAGAGAGAGAGAGAGATGTTACATGCAGCCAGAAGGGACTTGCCCATTATATTTTTGCCATAACTAATTAATGGCAAGTTTAAGAAGTTTTGGTGTACTCCTTCAAAAAATTGTTAAAGGGCTTTTAAAACAAAGTTGTCCTTATAACACAACAGACATCCAACTGTGCTAAATGAATTTGAAATGGAAGTTTTATACGTATGTTTTGGCTTTTGAATTTTAACAGATATCCTTGAGGACTGAAACATAACTTTGTTGTTTAAAAAGTCTAAAAACTGCACATCAGTGATGCACTTTTTTATTAAAAAGAAAAACAACCCACCAACCTCTGAAAACAAAGTTCTATGCACCATTTTCACAGGGTCAAGTGTGGGAATATTTGGGACAAGAAAGTTTGATTAATGGCATTCATCAGTTTTCCAGGAAGGCGAGGATCATGTTTTGACGTCTTGGAATTCTTTGAGGATATGAATAGCTTGATGCGATGGAGACGCTCATTGATCATTGGAAAGCCAGATTAGCAGAGAAGATTTAACAAAACTGAAAAAAGTCAGTTAAATTAGAATAGTAATGCCATTACAAAATGTATGGCACAGTATCTTTAAGGCAGGGGCACAGCATGCGATAAAAGTTAAATCTCCCTATTAATTTTTACGGGTTCAAAAACAAATGTCTTCTATTACATTCCAGACGCTTAAACCAACCTCAAAACTCAAATATATATGTTTCCCATTGAGACTGCTGTGCTACACGAATGCTGTGTTACACAAAACAGGTTGCAGCTGCAGTACAGTTAATGACCACCCACCATCAATTGTTTGAAATAGCTGTCTTGTTCTGCAATCCGGAGCTAATAGAATCAATAGGAGTCTTGCCACCAACATCACAACTGCAGCCCAACTTTGGGCAATAGTCGGAAGGAAGGAAGGGGGAGAAAGCAAAGGCTGTTCTAGCCTCAGAAGTAGCTGTAGCTGAACTTCTTAGGGTCCATTCCTTTGGATGCTTAATTCCACAAAATGATAGTCATGGGAGTGATCCCGGGCATCACCTAGAGGATGCCGTAACAAGAGATGCTGTGAAATTTTGTGGCTATTCAAAGCTACTTTATACTGAGTCAGACAATAGGTCCATCAAGCCCACTAAGGTCTACTCTGACTGGTCACCATTTTCCAAAGACTCAGAAAGGGCCCTAATGCCATACATTCTTTGACCTGAGATGCAGAAGATGGAAACTGAGATCTTATACACAGAAAATATGTGCAACATCACTGAGCTATGGGCCCTTTCTGTTCAAAGTAAGGTCCAGTGATGTTTGGGTCTGCAAGATGGCAACATTGACTGCAATACCTGGGATTCTAAATTAAAGGGTTTGGAACTATTAAGGCCGATTCCTATTTAGATGCCACAATGGTGTTGCACAGATCCTGGTGCGATGTCCATCATATCCTAAGCCTGTTCAGACAATGCCACAGCAGTGCAGCCCTCCCAGCAATACCATTGCAGCTCTCCCAGCAATGCTGTGTCCATGCAAACCCCAACTCAGCCCATCACCCACAGAGCAACATCCCAACATTGGAGTATCATTGGCACGATGTTGGTGCGACATCCATGTATCATTGGTGTGATGTCCAAGGAGCCAGTCACCACATCCACTGAGCCCCAATGCTGGCAGTCCAAGAAACACCACCAGGATGTACAGACCAGTAGGCAGTGGCAGGTGCAGGGCCAATGAGAGTGCTGGGGGGGGGGACACATTCCCAGTAGCTGTGTCAGCTACTGGGAATGAGCACCTCAGCAACAGGCACCTCTGCTAAAAATAGAGAGGTGCCCCAAGGACACCACACAATCCCATGACACAAGGATGCCAGTCATGCCACCCCACCACCACCCCACCTCCTACATGTGTTACAGTGGTGTCAACGAAGAAAGGACATGACTGGCCAGAAACTCCTATGACAGGAACAAATGAAAAGAGGGAAGCTGGTCTAGAGCTCACATTGACCACTTCGCAAAGCTGCATGCTAGCCACCTAGCCACAGCAGGAGTCCAGCAAAGAGCACCCTGTCCTGCATTGAACACCTTGCATTGTCATAAACAGGCACAACTGACTGGAAGGCTGCATCACATAGACCTATCAGAAGGAGCGCTGCATGTGCCAACCATTGTGCTGGCATATGATACGGGACACCTACTGCAGTGGCCCACCCAGCTAGCCACACCTACACACACCCCATGCCCTTTGCTGCATTGCTGGCACCCGTTGACATAGCTGTCAGTATGCTGCCCCCTTGTTGCCTTTTGGAACAAGGACCCATCTTCTCATGTTGTATGAAGAACCATGTCATCGTCATCGTCATCAGTGCCTTCAAGTGCTACTCATGAATTATCTTGTAATCCTTACAACTACCCGGTAAGGTAAGGTATTCGTATCCCACATTGCAGATGAAAAGCTGAGGATGAGAGGGAATGGCATGCTACTGAGTGTATTGCAGAAGTGAGACTGGAACCCTGGACATCCTGATTCTTGTCTCAGACTCTTAATCACGGTGCTGTGGTGTTATATAATAACAGCCCAAACCTATGCAGGGCCGACGGCAATGGATCTTGTGATTTAGTGCCATAAGTTCTGTTATGGTGGTGTGAAAGGCATGTCACCATCTTGCACTCTGGAGCCATTGGCACAAACTACCAGAGGCTCTGTACGCCCGCCAGTGGATCCCAGATGCCACTCTGGAGCAGGTACAGTGGTGGTGGGAGTCGTTCTTGGGCAGTTCAGGGCAGAAGCAGGGCAGAGAGTTGGGTGGGCATGGGGCCGCTCAGGGGTGGGAGGTGGTGGATCTTGGCACTAGTGCACACAAGGATCCTATATCCACTTTCTCATCCTGCCATGCCCCCCTGAGGCTCCTCAGACTTATGCCAGCTAAATCATTGGCATTGGTTTGAGAAGACCTATTCGGGAAGCAGAGACTTACTCCTGGGTAAGGGAAAAATTTTCCCTTACCTGATGACAACCTTCAGATCTGCCCCACTGCAGGTGACATTCTGGTGGCACAGCTGAATTGGTGTGTGTGTGTGTGGGGGGGTAGGATTGGGCTGTTAGAAACATGGATTGATACGGACAAGAATTTACTAAGATACAGCTCAAAGTGGTGGAGTTTCCATCATATCATCATATCAACTTTAGACCTCACTCTTGTATTGGGGATTATATCACATCCTATTCCCTGCATTTTTAATCTCCATCTGGTTTTATCACCCCTATAGAAGTTAGTACTTCACGTATGGTTTTCTAAATACAAAAGAATTACCTTGAGCACCGCAGATTATTAGGTACCTCCATTTTGTATTTCTGTTGCAAATGCAAAGAAATGTGAAACCAGTGTTCCTTGTGTCCTTAATGTACGATTGAGCAATTTAGGGGCGCTAAAGTGAATTAAACATCCAAAGAAGTTAACTCATGTTCATGAGTAAAAATCATCTGTGGGTAACACCAACAACAAAAAAATAAGACACAGGAAATGAGAAACAATTATACAGTATTTGAATAATTGTATTTCACCCAAGGGGAAAATAGAAATATGGGATAAATTACCAGGATTGGCCACTGGTGCACACGATATTGCATTTAAGGCAGGAAGGAAAAGGTTTCAAGGAGAGCTCCCAAAAACCTGCCTAGAGAGTAAAGAAAGGGACTTCCTTTTAACATTATAATCACATCTTTTTTGAGCTTAGGGAGAGGTTAATTAAGGCCAATGAAAACAAAAGTCAAGTGAGAAGAATTAGGACGATCACAATCCCTTCCCTTACTTTTCTGGAAATTGGAGAAGAAATTGTGAAAAAAGGAGCAGCAGTAGGTGGGCGAGCAGTGAGGGTGGAAGAGGCAGAAACCCATGGAGTCATCACAATCCGGACGCTGCTTGCTCTTGCTAATACACTTCTCCATGAAATTAAAGTGAAATTGGGTTCGGCCTTCCCTTCAAACACACCAACATACATAGGATGGAGTAGTAGGAGCTGTTTTTATTATTATTATTATTATTATTATTATTATTATTATTATTATTATTATTATTATAGCGCAATCCACCCTAAGTATAGGCCAGCAAAGCGTGTGCTCCACCAGTCTAAGGTGTTGTGAAAGTGCCATAAGGCACTTTTACAACACCTCTGGAGTAAGCAGCGCCGGCGCAGAGGCTGGCATCGCTCACTTCGCCGTCCCCTGGACTTAGCGCCGCCCAACCCAGGTAAGCCTTGCGCTGGGTAGCCGCGCGCTACCCCGGGGCTCTACTTACACTGGATTGTGCGGTAAGTGTGCTGTTGTAGTCTCTGCAGTGCATATGTCTGCGTGCACTGCCCCAGGGCAGGGTGTCGCGCAACTGCCGTAAAGCACTTGCGAGACACCTGGAGAGGAAGTAGCTCAGGCGCTGTGGCTGGTGCTGCTTGCCCTGCCATCTCCCCAGCCCTGCGGCCACCGGACCGAGTAAGGGGCAGGGCAGGGCAGGGGTGGGGGGGAGGGCGGACCTGGCAGCAAGGGAGGGCGGCCATTGGCCACCCGGGGCCTGGAGGGGGTGGGGATACTGGGGGGGGCAAGTTCCCCGGTATCCTGAGCTCCCTCCAGGCCCCAGGTATGCCGGCACGGGCGGCGCGAATGTACGCGATCGTCCTCTTCTTCTCCCGTGTTGTTCCTGGGCTGCCCTGGGGCAGCCCGGGAACCCGATAGGATGCAGCAGTCGGCCCTTTAGACTGACTGCCACAGCCTACACAGGATTGGGCTGCTTTTTTCATCTGCTCCAAGCATGACAATACTGTACTGCCAAAGCATGGGAGGCGTTTAGGGATCAGTGTGCCATTCATCAGAATGGAATCAAAGACTGAAACAATTAGTCCTGATTACTTCCCTTGTTCCCTGGAAAAAGGTCTTCTGGTATTCACTTTCCCAGTCCTGAGCAAGAGAGCAGATGTTTGGCTGGTTGTAGCTGGACAACTGCTTGCTCCTCTTCAATTTGGAGAACCTTGTCTTAGCTCCACCTTATCTAGCATGCTGCTATACTCTGAGCTAGTTTGTTTCTATGACTCATTTGGATAAAGAGTATGCTTTGATACTTGGTACTCACTAAGTATTCAGCGTATGTACTGAATCTCTTCCTATAGGCACTATTATTTTTTTCTGCAGGAACATGTGCAATTTTCAGACATGTCTAACTAAACATAAAGGGAAAAAATACCATATGTATCTTCCCACTGTTCTCACTTATTTATTAAGTGCATGTTATGTTACGATTTCAGATCAATAGAGACTGAACAATTCTCATGGACACTCCTCAGGTTTTGTGACCCTTCACCTGGCTGGTTTAGAGATTGGTCTGAAGGTCCAATCTGCTGCTGAAATCAAGAAGATCAAACGTTATATGCTGCCTGGATGGAGGAGACCGCTCAGAACCATATGTTAGCTGCTCTGAAGAGTTGTAGTGAGTGTAATAATTAAATTAGTGATACCTTCTGAATGATTAGAATAGATAAGTATTTTCTAGGTTTTTAAAGAAGCCAAACATTCTTGTGCTATGAAGAACTCTTTGTGACATTGTAGAAGCTTCTTGAAATCAAGGTACTGGTTGCTTTGGGCTAATCTAGCAAAGAGAAGGCTTTCTTTCACTTAATAGATCCTGACACTACAATCATAATTAACAGCACAATCCTATCCTTTCCCCCACCATAGCATGCAGCAGTGTCAAAGCAGGTTGAACTACATGCTATGGGGGGGGCACAGGACAATCAAGAGCCTTGGGAAGGGAAAGGGAAAATAATTTTCCTTACCCCTCTGTAAATCCATCAATCGCCAATGGGTATCCTTAGACTTACGTGTGTTCTTTAGCTGGCGTAAGTCCGAGGAGACAAAGGGGACATGTTGGTTTGCTCTGGATGGATAGTATCCGGTCCAAGTTACCCGTGCCAGGTGCCCCCTCCCACCTCTGACATGCCCCGACCCTTCCCCTTCCACCCTATTACACCCCCCCACACCTACCACCCCTTACTTCTCCTAGCCACTGCGTGCATCCCCAACAGTAGTCCGGAAGTGCATGGAGCCACGCGTTTCCAGAACATGTTTTACGATGCCGTAAAGCAGCGGTGGGGAACCTCCGGCCCCAGAGCCGGATCAGGACCCGAGGCCATCCGGTCTAGCCCCCGGAGAGATTGCCGGGAGGCCGCCCAACCGGCCCCTGGAGGCTCCGCCGGGTCCGCGCGTCACCTCCGGAGGCTGGGAGAGGGCCTTTGCATGTCCTCCCCGGCCGCCGCCTCGATCCCTTCTCACCAGGCCATTGGCCATTTCGCACATGCGTACCACGTCGGAGGTGACGCGCGGACGCGGTGGCTTCGGACGGTGAGCGCGGAGCCTCCGGAGGCCGATGGGGGGCGGGGCAAAAAATAATTAAATAAATAATAATGCTGCACGGCCTTACGGCCGGCCCTCAAGCAAATTTCTAATATTTAAAATGGCCCTCGCCAGGGAAAAGGTTCCCCGCCCCTGCCGTAAAGTATGTTCCATGACTGTAATGCTAGTTCTAGTGGTGGACCACAGGATTAGGATTGGGCCCTAAGAGTATACAGTATATTTTATTTTCAGTTAGTGCAATATATTTTACCTTTCCCCACAGCATACTGACACCACTTGCTTATCATCAAATGTATTGATTAAAGGCATCCATTTCAGTGGGACAATCAAGCAACCAGCCAAATCAACGATGACCACAAAGATGAAGAATATGGTGTTGAGCCAAAATGCAATCTCTTTTTTTTTTCTTCAAAAAAAGAAAATGAATAGGCTGTCATATGCAGGACAGCCAAACATAAAACAAATTCTTTCCCATCAATTAATTAAAACAATCCCTTGGGGAACATTACCACACCTTATCCCATGTATCAAAAGAAGCTTCTCTTCAGCATTCATTAGCTAAAGTTGCTCCTTTCTATGGAAATAATAGTCATTGCATTAAAGTGTTGATGGATTAGTCATTTAGATATACATAAACTTGCATGTGATCAAAGCAAAAGTTCTGAAGGGCGGAGAAGCACATTTTCATTTCTCCACACACATTACAGCAGATATCATCTTAGATGCCATGCATTTCCTCCTGTGTAACAGAGGAGAAGGAATACCTTTCTTATGATGTCACTTGCTAAGTACATTTTTTGTCAGTACATCTATTGAAAAAAATTTTTTTTTGTAAAAAAAAAATGTTGCCCAGGTTTGCATTGAAAGTTTTACACTGATGTCCCTAATTGGGAACCATACTTATGGTTAATATTTCTGACAAACATTTTACAAACATAAAAAGTGTTTTGTTGGACACATCAAAGATCCATGTCGTCTAGCCCGGTTTCCAGCTGTATCCAGCTAGATTGGGAAGTTTACGTGGAGGGCATGTAGGCAAAGATCTCCCCCTATTTTTGTCCCCAACGTCTGGTATTAGAGCTCTGCAGTCTCTGAGCATGGAGGTTTTATCAAGCTTTCGTGACGAATTGCCATTGATACACACCTCCTTCGTTCTTTTTGCTACAAGGCGAATTCTGCATGGGCTGAGAAATCAAAACAAAAAGGTGATAGGAAAATAACCCACTGAGTAGTGGATTGGCATTGGCCTTATGAAAAACTCAGAGAGAACTTCTCAGAGTTGCGGACAATTCCGATATCGTGTTCATTGTTTCTTGCAATTGCTCAACTACTTTGCTGGTCACAAATTAAATTGCCGCATACTTGGAAAGCCTAGTCAGCTTAAATTATACAATTCTCAGAAAGAGATAATGAAGCGCAGGCTTTCTTCTCCTGTTGTCTGCTATAGGCAACAACCACAGAAGAAAACGGCAGACATCCTTAATTATAACACAAGACCACTGTTAATCCGTAAGCCAACTACCTGGCATTCATTTCCTATAAAAGCTGCCTCACTGCTTCAAAGTTTCTCCATCACCCTGATGCTATTAAACATTTCCAGGGCCAGCTGCCAATAGCAATGGAATGGGACTAATTGTATCTTTATCTCATGCATAATTAATTTAAAAATATTGAGCTTCTAATTCTGCTCCCAGTGGAGCCCGTTGGTGCGTGTTGCCATTCAAGAGAAACTGACTCAGGCTCAAAAGTTGGAATTATAGTCATAAAACTCTTGCTTAAGCAGGAATTCTGAATGCAAAGCTTCAATGGCCAAGGGAAGCGGTGCTAAACGTTCAGATATGCAAGCAATGCTGCTCTCATCACCTCTCTCCATATCTATCGGAAAATTCCATTTGGCACAGTAAGGCTAACCTATTCTATAGAATGACTACTAACTTATACAGACTCTTGATAAACGTTCACCAAGGCCAGGCACATTGGCAAACCTGGAAAGTTGAGGATTCCTGCTAAACAAGAAGCTGAATCTATCTTCAAACTCTGTGTGTGTGTGTGTGTGTGTGTGCGTGCGCACACACACATGCGCACGTGCATACATGCACGCATGCACATTTGTCAGAAGGATCCCCAATGGCAATTATCACAATAGCAGTAACTGCTGGGCTGTGGCAATACCAGGATACCACTTCGTTTAGGAATGATTGAGGCTGCGGCACCAGAATAGCAGGCTGCTACTGGACAAAGAAGGCTTAGAATAAGTGATAGTTAATTCTCACACACTTGTGGAGTTTGTGTATTATAGTGCAACTGTTAGCTGACAGTTTCTTCATGACCTAACAATTGTAGCTTTGTAAGACTGTTCACAGGTGTATGCAAGACATGCTTCAATTGCCATATGTTAGAAATTACACTACTATGAAAAGCCTGACTGATAAGAGATCAACCAATCATTAGGGATCTGCAGGCTAGCAGCCAGTTCAAGCCAAAAGGATCCTTGCCAAAGGATCAGGATAGTGCCATGATCACCCAGACATAAACAGCAGTTGATGCCCAGGGATGGGAGAATGGCAAGCCTATGAACTCAAGAAGAAGAGTTCTTGAGTTCAATTGTATCTTCAAGAAGAAGAGTTAATGGAAGCTAAGGGTTTATGAGTAAGCAGCTCAGAGATAGAATTACCTGTTACAGACAGAAAGTCCAAGCTTGGGCCTGAATTAGAAAGTTTTATATAGTCTTCCAAGGGAATTGGAAGGCTATACTGGGTGGGTTCCAACTCAAATTCCACAGAGATTGTCAAGAACGTTCAACAATTCCCAGGATTTCCAGCGTGGATGAATAATTGCTGCCCAGATTCTCAGACCCCTGGTGTCCGACAGCCTTCTAGCACAATTATTGAAAGTCAAAACAAAAATAGACCAGCAGTCGTTTTCCTTTTCAACTGTGGATGAAACTGATGTGTCATTAGACGCATCCATCATTTGGTCAGTGTGTATGTGTTACTTCTGTGAATAGCAGTAGCAGGAGCCCCCAGTAAAACCAGGACTGCAACAAGACTAAAGTTTTTATTTCTCTTCCCCCCCCCCCCGCCATGTCACAGTCCTGGTCTGGATCAGGCCCTCCAAGATTCCTTTTTACAAAAATTAACACTCACACACACACATAGACTGACAGTGTGTTTAAAGTGATATCAAATCTGGATCGAGGAGCCTTCAAAAGAAACTGAAGAATACTGTTTGCTTTCAGCACCTTCCAGGGAACAGAGTAGGAGGACAAGCAGAAGCAAGCTACCGTTCTTAATCAAAATATTTCATTGCCATACTGTGCTGTGAAAGTGTAGAAAAGCATAAACCTTGGGTATCTGTCAATGCTCCATAATATATACTAAGCATCTGCCCAGGATAACATTTCACAGTGTGTTTGGGGTTTTATCCCTTGTGTCCATTTGTCATTATTGTCCATTTCAGAGCTGGTGGCAGGTTGTTACATAGCATGATGCTATTCCTGCAGTCTCTTGCCTTATTCCTAGGGTTAGGCACGGTCTTTCCTCATTGCTTTTTAATGGAAAGTCTTTTATCATTTCTGGTAATGTAAGCAGTTATCTTTCAAGAGTTCCTTTGTATTTTGGATACTATGACAGTTTCTCTTTGGTCAGATTCTCTTCATAATGTTTCCATGTTTTAGAAATGCTTTCAAGTAATCAAAACATAACTCCTATGCTTAACACTTTAGTAGTTGAAAGAGTGGGTTTTTTCTGATTTAGCATATATTTTATCACTTGTGTTTTAATATCTGGATATTCCGCATGTGACATATAATTATTTTTGATACCATCCTCCAAGTCACTCATCAACTGTATTCATGGAGCTGGTTCACATATATCAAAAGGGCTTCTACATTATAGTGTAAAAATCATCCAGATACCAGAACAGTGTTCATGAAACAGCTACCACACAGGGCTGGTGGCCTGAAACTTAAAGGCGGGCATGCCACTTGAAGACCTATGTTGCATTGAGACATAGATGCGAACTTTAAGAGAGAGAGAGAGAGAGAGAGAGAGAGAGAGAGAGAGAGAGAGAGAGAGAGAGAGAGCGCAATCATGTTAATCAGTACTCCATACATAGAGACCATGAGGACTGCCCCCTTCACACCTGATCTTAGGAGTATGGTGGGGGGTGATGTCCCTTCATCATGAGATAACGTTTGGCAGCTAGCTACGTGTGTGAAAGAGCCCATGGAGTAATGGCCCTAGTACTGAGGACATATTTTGAAAGTACATTTGTATATACTCCTGTATAAAGCTATGTGTATGCTGTAACCCAGGGAGGGCCATAACAATGTATATTTTGTACTCAATAGATGTGCTGGCTGTGCGCCATGTCAGTTTTGTTATATCCAAACCAAAATATATACTTGTAGCTGTCCATTCCTATCTCACAATGTGTAATATATATCTTCCTAAATGAGCGCAGACTTTCACAAACAAAATTGTAGTATGGGACCCAACCCAGGGGCAGATTCAGGTTTCAGGGGGCCCTTGAAACAGCCCACGTAGCTGGCAAACAGCCCACGTAGCTGGGTGGGCTTCAAGAAGGTTGCTCTGCCAGCATCACAGGAAGGTGAAAGCACAGAGGTGGTCTTTGAAATCAGCAGTGGGCCCTCCTGAGGACCCAGGACCCTTGGCAGCTGCTCAACTATGCTGACCCCTGATGCAAGACCAAACCAAGGCATCTAAAATACCCTGAAACTGTAAAGTAGGGAATTTTGTTTATGGAATTTAAGAAAGATCAGAGAAGCCTGTATACATCCTACCAGTGTGAAATATATTATTAAAAGGAGTCCTGAGCCATGATTTTACAAGACCCCCATATGCATCGGCGACTCTTATTGTGTGTTACTTGGTAGGTACTTTATTTCTTACATAGGCAAGTCACAAGATGCAGCCAAGAAATTCATTTGAAGCTCAAATGCTAAAAGGGGGAAAGGAAGCCAACAATTGTAGTTATGTAGTGTCAAATTCTTGCATCTGACTACATAACATATTTCCTTTCCACAGGAGGTAGCTATGACAAATTAGAAGTCTGAAAATTTTCTGATGGTGTAAAGGCTCCAGCTGTCACTGGGGAGATAGTGATCAGATTTCATAGCTGCATGGTCCCACGACGCCTCTAAGAGTTCCATATGGTCATCCAAATGTTACAACTCAGCTCGCTAAAAAAATTCTGGTAGGAGTTTTGCTTAGAGAAAATAAGACTCATCTTCGATGAATTTAATAACCAAAGTGCTCTGGAATGGTTCGCTGAAAACCAGTATCACAGAACCCTCCTTACAGCGGTTCTCTCTTTGAATACCAAACGGAGACGACAAGGACCCAACATGTCCTTTTGCGCAACTTACATAATGGAGTGTGGGCTTTTTAAGTGGATGTGCCATGAATAATTAAGGTGTGTATATGTATGTGGCAATAAACAGCAATTTCTCAAGCCACTTCCCTTTCTGTTTTTAAAAAAATAACACACCCCTCTTAAATTGTTAATGCCATTGCTGTGGACGAAGACACTCTCGCTCATGTCAGAAATGTCAGCACAAACCTCGCGCAATAAGAAATGACAGATGAATAATTTATCGATCCTTAAATGGCCGTGTCCTTGGATGTATTTCTTATAACTAATTTGCTTAGAGACACATCTGGCTTGTAGCGCTAGCATCTGTTTTAAAGAAGGTCAG
Source organism: Plestiodon gilberti rubricaudatus (assembly GCA_026170595.1). Lineage (NCBI taxonomy): Eukaryota > Metazoa > Chordata > Lepidosauria > Squamata > Scincidae > Plestiodon > Plestiodon gilberti. The sequence continues at coordinate 27,018,629 of JANXHW010000003.1, read as the reverse complement.
TATTATATTTTAAAATTAAAGCAGAAGAACATAATCTTTTATTTGTTATGCTTCTCTGCTCCTGCTGCCCTAGGAACTCAGTTAATTCTCATTCAGTTCTGTCTACTTTATTTTTTATACTACCAAATCAAAAGATGTACAAGCTGTTCAATTTTGAAACCATAATAAAGGAGCCCATTAAAGATGTGCTTGCAATGAATGAATACTGGTTAGGTAAAAAAAAAATGTCCACGAGCTTGAGGTAGATACATTTGAAATCTATTGTCAAATATTAACTCTGCAGTACAGGTGCTTTATTACAAATGTTAAACGTGTGGTTTTATTTAATATGTTTTAATATGTTTTTTAAAAAATATTCGACAATAGCCAGGAGCTTAGCTTGGGTCTCTCTCTCTCTCTCTCTCTCTCTCTCTCTCTCTCTCTCTCTCTCTCTGTGTGTGTGTGTGTGTGTGTGTGTGTGTGTGTGTGTTTTAAAGGATTAGAAAAATTCAGAGAAGGCAGACTTACCAAATGCTACTTATTAACCATAGTATTACTCTACATGTTCAGAGATCGTGTGCCTCAGAATACCAAAAGCTGAAGAAAAAAAAACAGGGAGACTTGTAGCCTTCATACCTTGTTTGTGAGCCACCCAGAAGATGTGGTTGGTCCCTCTTGGAAACAGAATGTTGGGCTGTACCAGATGGACACTATCAATACAACACTATATTTTATAAACATTATTTGAGTTTATAGTCTTCCCTATCCTAAGCAGTGGGTGGCGCAGTGAGTTAAACTGCTGAACCATGAGCTGTCGATCGAAAGGTCAGCAGTTTGAGTCCGCGACAGGGTGAGCTCTCGTTGCTTGGCCAGCTCCTGCCAACCTAGCAGTTCCAAAGCATGTTAATGCGAGTAGATAAATAGGTACCGCTTGCGGGAAGGTAAACAGCGCTCTGTGTTCCAGCTGCATGCTCCGCGCTGCGGCAAGGAGAATCATGCCGGCCACATGACCACGGAGGCGTCTTCGGACAACGCTGGCTCTTTGGCTTTGAAATGGGGATGAGCACCACACTCTAGAGTCGGACACGACTGGACTTAACTGTCGGGGGTCACCTTTACCTTTACCTATCCTGCTAGCCGAGAATGCATCAAAACTTTTTAAAATCAATAATTGTATATATTATAAGTGTATATAGCTGGAACTAGGACAGGTTATATTTTGTTTGTAATTGGAGGTTCAGTTTGTCTGAACCCAATTACATTGCAGTTTTGCAACAACTCATTTATAAGTTGTTTTTCGTGTATAGACATCTTGGCAGTATATTTGTGTAGGAGTTAGTTCTACTAGCATCACCAGGGCAGAGTGAAGAAGGTCACCTCTGGTGGTGTGGATTGGAGGATAGCTAATGTCACGCCAATCTTTAAAAAAGGAAGGAGGGGGGACCCGGGAAACTACAGGCCGGTCAACCTAACATCTGTTCCAGGGAAGATGGTAGAAAGTCTCATTAAGGATAAAATCTTAAAATACATAGATGAACAAGCTCTGCTGAGGGAGAGTAAACATGGCTTCTGCAAAGGGAAGTCTTGCCTCACAAACCTGTTAGAATTTTTTGAAAAGGTCAACAGGCATGTGGATGCGAGCGAACCCGTGGATATTATATATCTGGATTTTCAGAAGGCGTTTGACACAGTCCCTCATGAAAGGCTCCTGAGAAAACTCCACAGTCAGGGAATAAGAGGGCAGGTCCTCTTGTGGATTAGGAACTGGTTGAAGACTAGGAAACAGCGAGTGGGAGTCAATGGGCAATTTTCACAATGGCGAGAGGTGAAAAGCGGTGTGCCCCAAGGATCGGTTTTGGGACCGGTGCTTTTCAACTTACTCATAAATGACCTGGAGTCGGGGATAGGCAGTGAGGTGGCCAAGTTTGCAGATGACACTAAACTTTTCCGGGTGGTAAAGACCAGCAGGGATTGTGAAGAGCTCCAGAAGGATCTCTCCAAACTGGGAGAATGGGCAGCTAAATGGCAGATGCGCTTCAATGTAAGTAAGTGCAAAGTGATGCACATTGGGGCAAGAAACCAAAATTTCACATATACGCTAATGGGTTCTGAGTTGTCTGTAACGGATCAAGAGAGAGATCTTGGGGTGCTGGTGGACCGGTCGATGAAAGTGTCGACCCAGTGTGCGGCGGCTGTGAAGAAGGCTAATTCCATGCTCGGGATCATTAAAAAAGGGATTGAGAATAAAACGGCCAATATCATTATGCCTTTGTACAAATCAATGGTAAGGCCACATCTGGAGTATTGTGTCCAGTTCTGGTCACCACACCTCAAAAAGGATATAGTTGAATTGGAAAAAGTTCAGAAAAGAGCGACCAGATTGATTCGTGGGCTGGAGCACCTCCCTTATGAGGAAAGGCTACAGCGTCTGGGGCTTTTCAGTCTAGAAAAAAGGCGCCTGAGCGGGGACATGATTGAGACGTATAAAATTATGCATGGGATGGAGAGAGTGGATAGAGGGAAATTCTTCTCCCTCTCGCACAACACCAGAACCAGGGGACACGCACTAAAATTGAGTGGAGGGAGAGTTAGAACAGACAAAAGAAAATATTTCTTTACCCAGCATGTAATTCATCTGTGGAACTCCTTGCCACAGGATGTGGTGATGGCATCTGGCCTAGATGCCTTTAAAAGGGGTTTGGACAGATTCATGGAGGAAAAGACCATCACAGGTTACAAGCCATAAGCAACCTCCTGGTTTTAGAAGTGGGTTTTCTCTGTGCCAGGTGCAAGGGAGTGACAACGGGAAACACGTTATCTTGTTGTCTTGTGCTCCCTGGGGCATCTGGTGGGGCCACTGTGTGATACAGGAAGCTGGACTAGATGGGCTTTTGGCCTGATCCAGCAGGGCTGTTCTTATCTTCTTATGTTCTTATGTGTGACTATGAAACTACAAGGTATCTACAGGTTACTGCAGTTCATTACGGCGTGGCTGCCTATGTCCCTGTTAATTGCTTCAGCTGGTGCTAAGTTGTACTCTGCTATAAAGATGAGTTAGCAAGTTACATTTGTACCATCATTTGTTTTGCTGGTACGACTGTTTAGCATTGAAAATATTCATGGCAAATGACTGAAACTTCTGCTTCAGATCTTGTTTTAATTGTTGTTTTAAACAGTAAACTATATTTTGATATGCCCTTCAATCCTGGTGAGATTGTTCAATAATTGTATTCTTTTCCTATCAGGGCTCACAATGTAACTTACAGAGAAGGAGGAATATGAGCCATTGCAGAAAAGGACTAAGAGCAAGATATGCTGTATTTAACGTTTCCAAACATTCTTCCACTTCAGTTCAGGGATTTCTTAATGGTGCACAAGTTCTGAGGTGAGCAGGAAATTTTCCTGCCCGTGAAAACATTTGGGTTCATGTAAGTGGAGAACTCTGACTCTCTATTCATTTGCTTGTGTGCATTGGGTTCCTCTCCAGCCCCCCCCCCCAATTGCAATAAATGGGAAATTTCTGCATGTGATACATTGTTCACATTATGAAATATCTCAATGTACAGTATCTTTAAAAATATACAAACACATTCTGATTTGCTTATATTGCTGCATTAAAATAGTGCACCAGCCTTTTCCTGGTTTTTCATCATTCCCATCTATAAATGGACAAACTGGGCTTTTGCTTCCCAAACCTTGTTCGTAATCTTTAGCTCCCACTGTTCTGACTCATACCAGGACATCCACTGACTTCATTAGTTTGACACAGAAAGGAAACGTCAATTGAATCTCAATTATATACACATTTTTGAGGTGTCCACTGCAATACAAGTAAGTACTATTTACCATCCGTTTGAAGTTTGCATTTGGATAGGAAGGCAATGTAATATTTAACCCTGTATGGAGGAAGGAAGCACCTTTCTCATTTATGGTTCACCTTGCAGTATTCATAAAAATGTTTAATTATTTGAGGATTAATGGAGGTGGTTCACAATTAAGCTGAAGTATGATCTGATGTCATCATCTCAGTATGATGATATACATTTTTATGCCAAAGCACCTGTTGTTTTGGAAGGAGGCAGCTGATATCATTATCTACTCAGCCAGATAGTCCTGTTTCCTGCTGCTTAAAAAATTATCCTTAGGGTTACCTAAGTTGGGATAATACAGCATTAAGTTTTTCATACACAGGACAGGAAAATATGCATGTAGACATTACCAGGAATCTAAGAAAGGAGAAAAAAAATTCTCTAGCACCTCCTGATTTGGTCAGATGTTCCATTCTTTTTCTCCTACAAATGTATTTTCTACAACACATAAATCATGCAGCTTAGTTGTAAGTGACCTACACCTCATTTATCTTACACACAGTACATGGACAACCCTAATCTTCATACCACATTCTTTACAATGCTCCTATTGATGGCATTGAAATTACTCTGGAGTAAGCAGCTTGAATAATTCAGTGTAATTCTACCTCGATAAGTTCTCCTGCAAATATGTTCACAATGACAATGGCAGCCAGAACCACCTAATCAAGCAGTGGGAAGAAGTGCTATCAAGAGTAATTTTGATGCATTCCAAAAGTATAACAAAACAACATATCGCACTGTGTTGGACAGAAGGCAAGTTCTGCTTTTAGATAAAATTAACCAATAAAATGTCATTGGGTTCCTTCATGGTAAAAAAAAAAATGTGATTAATAACACTCATTAATAACTCTCAAATAATGACAAAGAGAAGACCCATTTTGAGATTTGTTCTTACCAAATTACTATAGTAATGTGTGTGTATAAACAATTTGTAATTGTTTTATACAATATACTGTGTGTGTATTGTTTTATACAATATTCTGTGTGTGTGTGTGTGTGTGTAGCAATTTATAATTGTTTTACAATACTAAACAATTATATTTAATATACTAAAACAATTACTATGGTAATAGTATAAATGGATATCTTTTCTTTGCTAAGTTTGCAGAGACTATCACTCAGTAGTAGATATGCTTTACAATGTGTACGGTCCTAGGTCTAATCCTTGGCACTTCTAGTCAACAAGCCTCTCCCTGAGGCTTTCAAAAGCTATTGCCTGCCAAAGCAGAAAATACTGAATAACATCCCAATCCTTGCTGGCGGGACAGACTCCTACTGCCATAAGTGCTTTTCAGCATTTCCAAGCTACCGCCACAAAGCAGCAGCAGCAACAGCATCTGCAGTCAGTTACCTTTCCAGGTTTCCAAAGCTGCTGTAGCCAGTTACCTGCAACAGAGCAGGTAAGCTGGTGCGGGGGTGGTGGTTTGTGGATGAGAAGTAATGGGGTGTGTTGGGGGAGGAAATAGGAGTATATCAAGGTGGGAGGGGGTGGATCCAGTGGCAGTCAGGCACACCAGATCTTATCCCCCATTTTCATGCCCGCCCTAGATGCAAGAAAAAAAAAAAACATAGAAAAACAGTAGCTGTCCAAACCTATCACCCACCATTACTGACAATGCAGCTACACTGACAGAGCACAAGCTACATCCAATGATGCGGGGGGGGGGGGGGATCAGGAGGTCTGCCAGAGGTAAGTAAAAATATTTTCTACTTAGAAATATTACTTAATATTCTACTTAATATTTTCTGTGTAGACCACCTGGTGGCCTACTGTATAAATATAGCTGGTGTAAGTCCAAGGAAAGAAAAGGGGCGGGGTGAGTTTGAAGAGGGAATAGGATGCTGGTGCACTCTAGTGCCTCCAAGATGCACCCCTTCCCTCCCCCTCCACCCACGAAATGCCCCTGCTGCCAACTTACCTAGAATGCTGGAGCCTCCAGGAGCTGCTCTCACATGAGCCATGCCTCTTGCCATTTGTGGTAGACTCCCGGAAGCACACGGCAGCAGCCTAGCTTTCCCGCTGCTGGAAAGGGCCTTGCATTGCCGGAATGGGAGTTCAAGCAGTGCAAAGCCCAGATCGGATCGGGCCCTAAGTCATTTGCAGGATTAAGACATTGATTTCTATTTTTCAATATATTTTTATTTCAGAAGTCATGAAGTGCTCTTCAGGTAGTTGTCCCACATCCAACCGAACTGTATTGTGATTTTTTATTTCAGCACAATTTCTACGGATCAACGTAGGCAAAAGTCTCTGCTTGTGTAAATCACAAGAGCATGACTTAAAACCAATAATTTATAAGAATGTGGTTCAGTTGGTTTATTGGGTAAATTTAATGAATGATATGTTATGCTTTTAACTGTGTGCCTGTTCAGAGTGAGTATAAAACATCGGGATTTCATTGTATAATTTGCATGGATATGTTCTGGTGATCCCAAAATGGCCTGTGTCTTTACGGTAATGGGAAGGATGTTAGAAGATGCATGAAGATCATTAGAAATGATATATTTTCAAGATGTACATATTCCTGTCTTGCAAACAAAATGTTTTGCATCCAATAAATTAGATGCAATTTGGGCCTTGCTGTAATTTCATCTGCCTTGCATAAGATTTCCATTTTCTGGTCTCTGCTGAAATATTCAAGAGAGCTTTCCTTAGAAAATAGATAAATATGAAACTTTAACAATTTGTCATGGGGTGGGGGTGGGGGTTGCATCTTCCCATTTGAATACTCCAGGCCGTCAGACTTGTGCTTCTTTCTCTTCCAAAGTTGGAAATTGAGTACTGTGAAGAGAAAAAGAAAAAGAAAACAGAATTAAGAGAGTCAGTAGTGAAAGTCTCTGGGGAAATAAAATGTTTCAGAAATGCTGATGCTCCCACTGCAGTTTGTTGTATCCTGGTCATTTGGGAGAGCAACAAGAAAATATTGAAGTTAGTATTTACAGAGTATGATGATGATTCAGTCGTTTCCAGTGGGTCTGCATTTTCTTGATCTTTGCAGCAGCCGACCAAGCTGTATCTGTATAATGTTCCAAAGTAATTTCATTTCCCCAGAGAACCCTGGGAATTGTAGTTCTATGAGGTGAGGGTTTAGGAAGAGGGAGATGCTAAGCATTCCCACCAAACTAAGATTATCAGGGAAAGTAATTGTAGTAGTCTGACAGCCCAATCCTATGGTTTTCCCCGCCATAGTATGCAACCACGCCAAAATGGACTGCGCTACATGCTAAGTTGGGTGTGTCTTTGTGCGTGTGTGTGTGTGGTAGATCAGGAGCAGAGGCGTCGCTGCGGTAGGGGTGGGACCGTAAGTTTTGCCCCATCCTAGTCCCGTTTACCAAGCCGACAGGAGGAGGCCCCGCCCCCTCACGTTCGGAGCCATTCCCATGCGGAGAAAGCAATGGGCAGGGAGTCTCTTGCCTGCTGCTTTCTCCGCACAGAATGGCTCCGACGGCGAGGGGGCGGGGCTGCTTCCTGCCAGCTTGGTAAACGGGACTAGGACGGGGCGAAACTTACGGTCCCACCCCTACCGGAGCGACGCCTCTGATCAGGAGGCTGGGGGGGGGAGGGAAATTATTTTCTCTTACCCATAAGCCTCCCACTTGCCAATGGGTCTCCTCGGACCTGGACCAACTTTTTAGCTGGCACAAGTCCAAAGAGACAAATGGGGCATGGCAGAGGGGATAGCATTTGGTGCAAGTTGCATGCACTGGGTGCCACCCCATCCCATCTCCATCATACCCCAAGCCCTTCCCCTGTTTCACCCCATTACTCCGTCACCACCCCATTATGCCCACTCTGCCAACTTATTGGAGTCGGTGGGCCGTCTTCGCTGCGCATGGGGCTGCTCTGGCTTCTTCTATGACGGTCTGGAAGAGTACAGCCCCATGCGCTTCTGAAATGCATTTTAAAGCGTGTACCGCTGCTGGAACACTAGTGAGTGTTTGAGTGAGTCCCCTTTGGCTGCCAAAACAGTCATGAGGATTTGAGGACATGTATCCTTAGAGCTCAATGTCCAATCACCTTGGAAATCTTTCAGTGGCCCAAAGGGGGAATTATGCTCCGAAGACATACACCAGAGGACTTGGATACTCAAACCCAACGACATCCTTTTGCTGAAAAGGAGGGCTGTGTGTGTCAACGTTTAGTGCTTAGTTTTCTTTTGCCTTGGAATCTTTCTGTAAGTGAAGTGTAGCTCCCAAGAATCCATTTCCCAGTGGCTCTAAAGAACTGGGTCACTAGATAGGAAGGCTTTGGATCTGCATCCTCAACGCTTTGTTCCTCCTCCCCCAGGATTCTTTTGGTGATGAAGTGACAATATCTCTCATTTCCTGTTGAAAGGGACTTTGGTGCTGAATGTGTCCAGATAGGACGTCAAAGAAGGCTTTGCTGCATCTTGAGATCTTTTAAAATGTGAGAGCAGTGTCAGAGTTGTCCCACTTGCTGACTCCTTCTGTCGACTGAAGCCACTGCAATTATGCCTCCTCTCTACACACAGACATGTGCAGTGCTGATGTCTTCACAGTGCTTTGGGCACTGGAGACACTCATTGGGGCATTTTGACGCCATTTTGATTTTCTAGAGGCTGGGAACTCCCATCACAGGTCCTTTCTGTGCAGCTTATTGCATGCACTATTGCAACATCTTCAAGCACTTCTAGTTTGCCAAACACACACACACACACACACACACACACACACACACACACACACACACACACACACACACACACACACACACAGAAATTCACCCTTTATCTAGTAGCTTTTACTCTGTGAGAACAGAAATACAGAAGAGGCAAAAGCATTTATTATTGTGTTTTGATTTGAAAAAATGCTAAAGCCTAACCTTGGCTATAGCAACTTGGAAAAGGGAATTGACAGAATATTCCAGCTATTGCAATACTCTACAGTCCTGCACTGGCATAAAAGTGGCCCAGTACAATTAATCGCTACAATATGGAATAATACTATTATGATCCAAGAGACAACAGTTCTGCAATCCATTCCCTCCAACTCCCGCTAAAAAAGCACTACAGTGAGAAAATTCAGAGTCATTTTTCTCTAATCACAACTCCAAAGATTCAATATTACAATTCCATGAAAACATTTCAGATCAGCGAGTGATGGCATTGTTCTGTGTTTTATCAAGAAGCAAGTGCTTTCATCCATCAGAAGAACAAGAAAGAAACCAACAAAGTGAGAAGGCTCCATTGGAGAACTTCTGTGACATCTAAAAAGTGTCGCCTATATTCTTGTTTTCCGTGGAATGTGCCGTGCTGATGTCCACCCATTGAGCACTGATTGACATCAACTCTCTATGGCTGCTAGAGATAATCATGTGGAAAATGAGTACAACTGATGTGCGTTTAATTGAAGTAGCTGCCGAAATTCTGCATAGCTGCAGTTTAGAGTGTAAATCAGACCTGCATGCAAATGCATGCTTTTGATCTTTTACTTATTGACTATGTAAACAAATAGTGTGGGGATGGGGGGGGCATTAGTACTTTGCCCCCACAGTGGTTTGTAGCCTGATCCCACCTTCTCTCAAGTGTTATTTATTGGGAAATAAGCTTCTAGCTCCCCCCCTCCAAAAATAGCATGTGGGGGGCATGCAATCAGATTGCCCCACCAGATGCCTCAGGGAGCACACAGCCAACGAGATAACCTTTTTCCTGCTGCCACTCCCCTGCACCTGGCACAGAGAAAACCCACTTCTAAAACCAGGAGGTTGCTTATGGCTTGTAACCTGTGATGGTCTTTTCCTCCATGAATCTGTCCAAACCCCTTTTAAAGGCATCTAGGCCAGGTGCCATCACCACATCCTATGGCAAGGAGTTCCACAGATGAACTGCACACTTGGTAAAGAAATATTTTCTTTTATCCGTTCTAACTCTCCCTCCACTCAATTTTAGTGCATGTCCCCTGGTTCTGGTGTTGTGCGAGAGGGAGAAGAATTTCCCTTATCCACTCTCTCCATCCCATGCATAATTTTATACATCTCTCAATCATGTCCCCCCTCAGGCGCCTTTTTTCTAGACTGAAAAGCCCCAAACGCTGTAGCCTTTTTGAGGTGTGGTGACCAGAACTGGACACAATACTCCAGATGTGGCCTTACCATTGATTTGTACAAAGGCATAATGATATTGGCCGTTTTATTCTCAACCCATTTTTAATGATCCCAAGCATGGAATTGGCCTTCTTTACAGCCGCTGCACACTGGGTCGACACTTTCATCGACCTGTCCACCAGCACCCCAAGATCTCTCTCTTGATCAACTCAGACAACTCAGAACCCATTAGTGTATATGTGAAATTTTGGTTTCTTGCCCCAATGTGCATCACTTTGCACTTTCTTACATTGAAACGCATCTGCCATTTTGCTGCCATTCTCCCAGTTTGGAGAGATCCTTCTGGAGCTCTTCACAATCCCTGCTGGTCTTTACCACCCGGAAAAGTTTAGTGTCATCCGCAAACTTGGCCACCTCGCTGCTTATCCCCGACTCCAGGTCATTTATGAATAAGTTGAAAAGCACCGGTCCCAAGACCGATCCTTGGGGCACACCGCTTTTCACCTCGCCATTGTGAAAATTGCCCATTGACTCCCACTCGCTGTTTCCTGGTCTTCAGCCAGTTCCTAATCCACAAGAGGACCTGCCCTCTTATTCCCTGACTGTGGAGTTTTCTCAGGAGCCTTTCATGAGGGACCGTGTCAAACGCCTTCTGAAAATCCAGATATATAATATCCATGGGTTCGCTCGCATCCACATGCCTGTTGACCTTTTCAAAAAATTCTAACAGGTTTGTGAGGCAAGACTTCCCCTTGCAGAAGCCATGCTGACTCTCCCTCAGCAGAGCTTGTTGTTCTATGTATTTTAAGATTTTATCCTTAATGAGACTGTCCACCATCTTCCCTGGAACAGATGTTAGGCTGACCGGCCTGTAGTTTCCCGGGTCCCCCCTCCTTCCTTTTTTAAAGATTGGCGTGACATTAGCTATCCTCCAATCCTTTGGCACAGTGGCCGTTTTAAGGGACAAGTTGCATATTTTGATCAAGAGGTCAGCAACTTCATTCTTGAGTTCCTTCAGAACTCTTGGGTGGATGCCATCCAGGCCTGTTGATTTATTGATCTTTATTTTGTCAATTAAGTCTGAGACGTCTTCTCTTTTATCCTCTATTTGACTTAATTCTTTAGTCAGGGGAGGCAGTTTGGGCAGCGTTATTTGCCCGAGGTCTTCTGCCGTGAAGACAGATGCAAAGAACTCGTTTAATTTCTCTGCAGTCTCCAAGTCCCCTTTTATCACCCCTTTCTCTCCCTCACCATCCAGTGGACCAACCGTATTCCTGGCAGGTTTCCTGCTTCTAACATATTTGAAGAAGCTTTTGTTATTCCCTTTTATGTTGCCTGCCATACGTTCCTCAAAGTCTTGCGCGCACTAACACACACACACACACACACACACACACACACACACACACACACACACACAGAGAGAGGGGGGGCATTATGTGCACATCTGATTAGATCCTCACTCCAGAAAAAGCCTGAGTTCAAACCGATATGGGGGCAGAGATGTTGGGGATAGACAGACTTAGTAGATTCTGGCAAAGCTTCATATGACACAATAAGCCATTTCCTGGAGGATAACAAAAATATGACCCATTCAAATTAGCACATCCATGAACTACAGGTAAAGGCAGCTGGTTATATTAACATGCTTGCTTGAAAGTAAAATTCATTAAAATGCATGGGACTAAAATCCATTTGTAATATTAGAAGAAAATTACTATATGTATAAGAACTGCTAAATAAGAGTGACTGCAATTGGTGTGTGTGTGTGTGTGTGTGTGTGTGTGTGTGTGTGTGTGTGTGAGTGTGCGTGTGCGTGCGTGCGTGCGCACACACACACACTTGCTCAATTGCCTGGGAAATCTTTCCTCATTCAACAGCACCAGTCCCTGACAACCAGTAACATCCAGCCACATGGGAAATGTGGGGAAGCATGACCATGCTTCACTATGCTTTAGAGAACTTGGCAGGGGAAAAAAAAATCACATTGCATTAATACAATCAAAGCACATGGCAGAAAACCTTACCACATAGGTACGTTGACTGTCTGAATTCATATCATATGTTACAGCCCAATCCAGCATAAAGTAAGACACATTTTCGACACACAGAGAGTAAGCAGTGCTGGTGGAGCGGCCGGCGCTGCTCACTCAGCCCAGGGCCAGAGACTGCGCCACTGGACGCAGGTAAGTCCTGGCAGGAGGGTGGGCCGGGGTAGCAGGGAGGGGGTGATTTCCACCGAATCCTATCCCCCATCCCGGGTCTTACACCAGCCCCTCTCGGATGTGCACCAGCAAAATAGTGCTGTTATTTATTACTATACAGGATTGTGCTGTTAATTAATACTATCAATATATATGCCATTTTACTTTGGCTTCAGCAGTTGTATACCTTGGTTCACACAGTCATTTTAGCTGATGTTGACATAGTACTTCAGTCTTTCTATTAATTCTCCCCCCTTCCCCATGTCAAAAGTCAAAGTGGTAACTTGCAGCTATAAATTTCACCTAACCTTGGTTGTGTCTAATAGTATTGGCATTGTCTGCTGTGTGTGCAGCATTACAGTTGTTTAACTACTTCTGTTTCAAGTTCTCTGTTTTAGTGCTTGCATCGTGTTGGGCTAGGCATTTGAAGTAGAAAAAACAGGTCAGTTGATACCCTTTAATTGTCTTAAGTCTCACAAGTGCGTGTGTAGGAACTATTTTCAGAAAAGGAAGCCTGTGAAGCTCAAATGAACCAAAGTTTCAGCTAATAAAAGGCCTAAGTTATATCAAATTCTTGCAATGAATTTTATTCTTTCCAGCATGCAGATTTGACTGCACAAGTCTGCTTTGGGTTGTAATGGAATTGATCTCACGGCAACCACTAGATTCCATAATCTTTTATTCTCCTTTCTAGCTATGCATGAAAATTGCAATAAGTACAATAAAAACCTTAGTTTTCATAGACCACCAATAATCCGCACCCCAATCCAAGACTTCAGTGCATATCTAATTACAATGCAGCATGTAACATTTCCGTACACAATACAGATGTTTTCTGTTATACGGAGAGGAGGTAATGATGGTTAAGTACGTGTTTGCACTATAGTCTCGGCATGAAATCATTATGTTCAACTTTCTTGATTGTTTCTGCACTGAAAGTAAGGATGTTGCTCAACCATGATTCCTTTCAATAGTCCATAGAGATCAAGAGGGTTTCAAACACTCTCTCCTGAAGACATAAGAATTCACCTGACTTGGACAACCAGCAATAGAAGAACAACCAGGTCCATCATGCATTACTGGTGGTTGGAGGTGGGGAGAGAACGAGAGAGAGGTTCAAAGCAGGAAGGAAATTTCAAGTGACCGAACTTAATTCAAAATTAAAATCTGTCCTTACTAATTCAGAGATTCCCACAAAGTAGTCAGGTAAAGGTTTACTCTTCAGATTGGTAAATGGCTACTAGTTATCGTGGCTCTATGGACTCTACATAATGGACTCTACTCTATGGACTCTATTATGATGAAGCATATGCCAATAAATGCCAGTTGCTGGGAAGCAACAGGAGGGGCAGGCTTCTGCCTTCATGCCCTGCTTCTAGACTTCCTAGTGGCATCTGGTTGGCCACTGTAGGACCAGAAGCTGGACTAGTCAGACCATTGGTCTGATCCAACAGCATTCTCCATTTGTTCTTATTGACTGAAGGGCTGAAAGCCTGAAGCCCTAATCATGTCATATTCTTCACTTTTGCTGAAAATGTGGCCACAAAAGGTTATTTTAGAGCAGGAGTAGAAAAGCTATAGTGGAATAAGTTATCCCCACCTGCCCTGTTTTGCCCCTCCCTGTACCCGCTTCTGCCCTACCTGCTCCAGTAGCCAAGGCGGGGTCCGGCAATGAACAGGGAGCACTGACGCCTCTTGTGGCAGCACTCCCAAAATGGCCGCTGATGGAGCGCTTTGCACGCTGTCTCCGGCCATTTTGTGGCAGTGGAACTCTGTTCCACTGTTGAAAAGTGCTCCGGCCAGCAGCCCAATCTTGCATAGGAGTGGGCTGTGAGTTGCTGATCTTTGGATCCTGGCCATATCTTCTTGGCTTTGTTGACTGGACCTGGAAGAGAATGGACCTCATGGAGTGCAACTCAGTATTTATATATAATATTAGCATTATTCTTGTACTTCTAGCTTAGCTTTAAGTTGCTTAACTGACAGAGCCAAAAACCTCCCACATGTACCTGAAACTACATTTGAGCAATTAAAAAATACTGCAAGTTCCACATCTAACGAGTTGCACTGACTGATATACTGTTATAAGCAGGGCCAAAGGAATGATAAACAGGAAGAAGAATGATCAAAACAAAATGTTATGAACATGAAGCTGCCCTATTCTGAGTCAGCTCATCTAGCCCACTTTTGCCTGCTCGGACGGGCAGAGGTCCTTTGCATCACTTGTGACCGGATCCATTTGACTGACAATGTGAGGCATCGAGGCTTGGACCGTCTGCATGCACAGCATGTGCTCTACCACTGAGCTATGGCCCTCTTCCCCAAATCAAACCTCTTGAAATTAATAGGTGTTTGAAGTCAAAGATGAAAGGCTACTTTGATCCCTCGAGTGAACTGTGTTGAATTAGAAAAAAAAGTCATTGAAATTCTAGCAACCAATTGTCCCCTTCTTGTCTGTTGGTATTTATCAGGAGGTGTAAACAAAGTACTTGGAATCTAAGGGAACAGAAACATGTTCTGAGTGAAAAGCATGTGGTTTTTATAAACTTTAGAAAAGGCTGGTCATTAGAACTGTGGGACATACAGAAAGCATCTGTATACCGGTACATTATTGTGACATAACATTCAGCACAACCTGATTTTATGATGTCCATTTCACTTGGTCAACATTTCAATTGAATGCAACCTTGTATGATGAAGCCTGTTATTTATCATTTGAGAGCATCTCAATGAAACTAAGGGCACAATCTTGTGTAACTCTTGCACCGGTGTAACAGTAGATCCCCCGGTGTAAGAGCACTTCTGCTAGTGTAACTTGCCATATGCCGACGGGCGCAGGTCGGACACCGGATTAACCCCCCTCGGACACCTCACATGCACAGTTCGGATGCGGAATGGACACCGGAGCAACTCCACTGGCGCAGGGGGCATTCTGGGGGCATTCTGACACCCCCAGAATTCCCCCTACGCCGGCAGAGTTGTGCCGGCATCTGTTCTGCATCCGAACTGCACATGTGAGGTGTCCAAGGGGGGGGGTTTACACATCTGTCCTGCGTCCGTCGGTGTACAGCACGTTACACTGGTATAAGTGCTCTTACGCCAAGGGATCTACTGTTACACCGGTGCAAGAGTTACACAGGATTGGGCTGCCAGACCTGTCCTGATGTGGTACAAACACTAGAAAAATTCAGAGATCCATAGCAGCTGGGAGGAGGAGAGAATCTTGAGTGGAAAAATGGCACCGAGGTAAGCACTCTCAAACTGCACATCATGGTCTGGATCCATATTTGGCCCCCAAACAGCTTACATTTTTTTTAAAAGAAAAAGCTCCTAAATAGACAATGACATGTTAAACATCTCTTCTAGTTTGACCCTCAAACACTTACAGCCCAGTCCTATTGGCAAGAGTGTTCCGCCAGCACTACCTGCTGCAAAAGCGCTTCTGGCAGCATGCTCAGTAGTACATGCTCAGTAGTACTATGCTGCTGGGATGCTGGCGGGAAGGCCAGAGCCTTCCTGTTTGTGTCATCGGTTCTCCCGCTGCCAGCCGGAGCAGGTAAATCAGCGGAAGAGATGGAAGGGGTGGGGGGAGAGCAGATCAGGGCGGGGTTGAAACTGGGCGGGGAGGGCATAGCAGAGGAGTAACAAAGTCCCTTAGAGCAGGGTCAGCATCAGGTTTTGCCAAACTCTGGAGCACAATCCACAAACGTCTCCCCACACATGCAGACTCACACCTCTCTCTCTTCCAAATTTTCCTACAGCCCAGTCCAGCCTAAGGCCTCAGTGGCACAATTCAGGCACAACTGCAGCCTAAGCGCCTTAGGCTCGAGTTGTGCCTGAATTGTGCCGCAGAGGCCGAATTTGTGCTGCAATTGTGACTGACATAGGACGGGTTAAGGAAAGTTGACCAATTCAGTCCTAAGTTCGGCATAAGAGCTATTCCGTCCTAAGTTTGGCCTAAAAGTGGGCGTGTTGGGGGCGTGTCGGGGGAGTGACGGGGGCGGTTACGAAATTTGTTCCGGTTCCAGACACTGGCGACCCCCTGACACGCCTCCTCGAGCACAACTCAGGCACAAAATTTGGGTCAACAAAAAGGGTGTACTCAAATGTGAGGAGACCCATAGGAGCCATTTTACCTTACCCACACCAGCCCTCTCCTGAAAAGTTCTAACACCCTGGTCCCGAGTTGTGCCTGAGTTAGGACGGAACAGTTATGGCCTAACTCTGGAAACGGACCCAAATAGTTACCCTATCAGCACCCAGCCCCACCCAGCCTCTTTCCCACAAAAGCCCAGCCCCAGCCCTCCACTCTCTCTCTCTCTCTCTCTGAGCACGTGGCGTGGGGTCCTGTCCCCCAGCAGCCACAAAGTGGGACTTTGGTCCCGAGTTGTGCCTGAGTTAGGACGGAACAGTTGTGGCCTAACTCTGGACACGGACCCAAATAGTTACCCTATCAGCACCCAGCCCCACCCAGCCTCTTTCCCACAAAAGCCCAGCCCCAGCCCTCCACTCTCTCTCTCTCTCTCTCTGAACACGTGGCGTGGGGTCCTGTCCCCCAGCAGCCACAAAGTGGGACTTTGGTCCCGAGTTGTGCCTGAGTTATGACGGAACAGTTGTGGCCTAACTCTGGACACTGACCCAAATAGTTACCCTATCAGCACCCAGCCCCACCCAGCCTCTTTCCCACAAAAGCTCAGCCCCAGCCCTCCACTCTCTCTCTCTCTCTCTCTCTCTCTCTCTGAGCACGTGGCGTGGGGTCCTGTCCCCCAGCAGCCACAAAGTGGGACTTTGGTCCCGAGTTGTGCCTGAGTTATGACGGAACAGTTGTGGCCTAACTCTGGACACGGACCCAAATAGTTACCCTATCAGCACCCAGCCCCACCCAGCCTCTTTCCCACAAAAGCTCAGCCCCAGCCCTCCTCTCTCTCTCTCTCTCTCTCTCTCTCTCTCTCTCTCTGAGCACGTGGCGTGGGGTCCTGTCCCCCAGCAGCCACAAAGTGGGACTTTGGTCCCGAGTTGTGCCTGAGTTATGACGGAACAGTTGTGGCCTAACTCTGGACACGGACCCAAATAGTTACCCTATCAGCACCCAGCCCCACCCAGCCTCTTTCCCACAAAAGCTCAGCCCCAGCCCTCCACTCTCTCTCTCTCTCTCTCTCTCTCTCTCTGAGCACGTGGCGTGGGGTCCTGTCCCCCAGCAGC
The DNA here is from genome assembly GCA_026170595.1 of Plestiodon gilberti rubricaudatus. Classification (NCBI taxonomy): domain Eukaryota; kingdom Metazoa; phylum Chordata; class Lepidosauria; order Squamata; family Scincidae; genus Plestiodon; species Plestiodon gilberti. Next base: position 27,001,308 of record JANXHW010000003.1, on the reverse strand, counting down.
CACAAAGTGGGACTTTGAAAAATTTCAAACACCCCACTTCTCTCTTCCCTTCTCCTCTCTCCTCTCTGCCCCCCTCTAGGGCAGAGAGGGCTGTGCCGCCTGTGGCCAAACTGTTTACTGCTGTGCCTGGGCAGCTGTCTCCATGCAAGTGTTTTCTAACCCATGTCTTTCTCCCAGCCCCTCTCCCCCCCCCCACAAGCAACAACACCAGCAGGTAAGAGCAGGGTTCGTGCTGACATGTGGTCTGACTTCTGCCTCTTTGCATATAGAAATATAGGTAGGATTTGTTGTTGTTGTTCAGTCGTTAAGTCGTGTCCGACCCTTCGTGATCCCATGAACCATATCCCGCCAGGCCTTCCTATCCTCCACTATCTTCTTGTCTCATAGCTGCCTGGAATGCCTGCCATGATATGCCTCTTTACCAATGTTGTGTCTCATAGCTGCCTGCAATGCCTGCCACGATATGCCTCTTTACCAATGTTGTGTCTCATAGCTGCCTGCAATGCCTGCCACGATATGCCTCTTTACCAATGTTGTGTCTCATAGCTGCCTGCAATGCCTGCCACGATATGCCTCTTTACCAATGTCGTGTCTCATAGCTGCCTGCAATGCCTGCCATGATATGCCTCTTTACCAATGTCGTGTCTCATAGCTGCCTGCAATGCCTGCCATGATATGCCTCTTTACCAATGTCTTGTCTCATAGCTGCCTGCAATGCCTGCCATGATATGCCTCTTTACCAATGTTGTGTCTCCTAGCTGCCTGCAATGCCTGCCATGATATGCCTCTTTACCAATGTCTTGTCTCATACCTGCCTGCAATGCCTGCCATGATATGACTCTTTACCAATGTTGTGTCTGATTGCTGCCTGTAGTAATGTGAGCACACAATGCCACAAGTGTGGAACTGTTAGCCTTATGTAGACACCAGCTGTTCCCCCCACCCCTTTTCTCCACAGGGTCTACTCACAGGTCAGTATTGGTAGGTTTGCCATGGTTGTGACCCACACGTTGTGTTGTTGTCTTCTCTCTCTTTGACCCTTTTCCCTTACAGGATCATGTTCTCCTGACTCCCAGGGAAGGAGCGCAGACCATGCTATGTGTCTCACACCTCTCAGCTGTGTTTAATTTCTCTCCCTGCAGGCCTTTGCAACCGGCACACTGGCATTTCTTCAATGGCGATTGCTACCACACAGCAGCTGCCATGGAACACCCCCGCGTTTTTTGCCTCCCCAGGAACGTCCACTACCACCTACCTTCCTGGGAGCACCCCTGGGCCTGCAGTCTGGTTGCCCCATGGTTGTCTGCCTCGATGCTGCCAGAGGTCCTGGAGCCTGCCCTGCAACCCTCCTCAGCTGCTGGCGCTGCTGCTGCTCCACCTCCAAGGCTGCCTACTTGCTGTCCCTCCCCTTTCCATGGTGCAGGCTGTGGTTCCACAGGGGAAGGGCCTGCATCCCCTGGTCCATGGGGCACGCCTGCTGCTGCTGCTGCTGATGTGGTCCGAGTGGCCGCTGTGACTACCCCAGGCAGCCTCACCTGGCCATCTCTGCCACTGTTCCAGAACAATAAAGATGCCCCTGGAAACACATGTCCCCAATGTTACACAAGCACTGACCCCCACACACAGAGACAGTCCCCAGCACACAAGCCCCTGCATGAATCCCAGCCAGGGCCTGCCACAGCCAGCCCAGGGAGACCACAGCAGGGGGGCTGCCAGACCCACAGGGCTCAGAGGGGAGTGGGGAGTTGGGGGGCCTCTCAGGCAGGCAAACACTGACAGGCGACATGGCGCACGTCCGCCACGTCCGTGAAGAGCCCTTTCGGCAACCGGGGCTCTCACCCGCCCTCGGTCCGCCCGTCAACGGCGTCCGTTTCCGCCCTCGGTCCGCCCGTCAACGGCATCCGTTTCCGCCCGTCACCGGCGTCCGTTCTGCCCAAGGTCCGTCTGCATAAGAGGTGCCCGTTCCTGCATTGCCTCCATCTGCGAAGTGACCCCTGTGTCCCTATTGGTCTCTGCAGACCCCTCTCCCTGTATCCCTCTCCCACCAGCCTTGTTGTCTGTCTGTTTCTGACCCACCCGTGCCCCTCCCCAGCACCCACTGTCTGCCTGTCTGTCTGCCTCCCCTCCCACTCCCTGATGATGGAAGCTGGCCACCCCGCCAGAGCGCCTGCCGCGACGTGCTGACGTTGCCCCATCTGGGGGCGTGATGAGCTGCGTGAGCCCTTCCCGCTCGCAGCAGACAAGCCCAAGGCATCTCTCGGTCTTGGCCGGGGCACGGAGCAGAAGGCATGCCGGGATACCTTCTTTGTGGGCATTGCCACAGCCCTGGAGGCCCAGGGCTTCAGGCAGCGCACGGGCATGTCATGGCAGAGGCGGTTCCAGACTTCATGAGACCCCCCTTGTGCGTGCCGTTCCCACCCCCTCCTTCCCTTCTCTCCCCCGCTCACCCACCCATGACTCCCACGTGCAGCCTCACCGTGGCTTGGGGGTGGCATCGCCTTCTGCAGGAGGGAGGGCAGTGGCACTCCCCCCTGCGGCAGGTGGCTAATGCCCAGGGTGCCCTGGGGCAGCTGGCACTGGCACAACCTCTGCCCTTCAGCTGACTGTCGCACGCCCAGTGCCTGCAGGCCCACCTGTGGCTGCCCATCTGCTGCGAACGCTGCAGCAGCTGTGGTAGGTACACACAGACGAGCTCAGGAGGGGGCTCTTCGCTTCCACAAGACTGACACCTCCCCACAGGGGCCTGCCTGCCTCTGTGGTAAGTGTTGCCTCGATCCTGGCCCACTGCTCTTGCCTCCTGCCTAACTCAGGCACAGTTGCAGCCTAACTCAGCCCTATTTTGGGCCTCAACTGTGCCTCAACTGTGCCTCAATTGTGCCTGTGTTGGGCTGGACTGAGGCCCTAGTGTTTTATATTTTTAAATACTGTATCTCTGCATGGTTACATGCTCTGTGTTTTCTCACTCTCTGTTTCCAATCCCTGTCTTTTATACACTTACAGTGCAATTCTATACATGTCTAATCAGAAGTCCCATCCTGTCGAACGGGGCTTACTTCCAGGAAAAGCATATAGGATTGCAGCCTTAGCCTTCCATTTTTCTTTGAATGCATTTTTTACTCACTTTGAAAGTGCAAGGTTTTTTTTTTCCTGACTGGGAGGAGCAGTGTGACCTTTGTAATGTTTAGTGAAGCTTTCTAGGAATTCAATTGAATTGTATAATTGAATCCTTATACAGCAAGTATTCACTTAAAGTTTTTCGTTATAAGTCATTTCGTTTTAAAGTTGTTGAGAAAAAAAATCTATTCCCAACCGGGGCCACTGTCTGTGTGAAGTTTGAACGTTCTCCCCATATTCTGCGTGGGCTTTCTCTGGCCCAGAAAGCTCACATTTATTTCAATGTTTTATATTAGAAATGTTTTGAGTTTTTATTTAGAAGTTTGGTGATGTCTTGTGACCAGAAATATGCCATATTCTCTTGTTTATGTATATCAATTAGCTGTCAGTAACATTTTGTTTCGCTTAAAGTTGCAGTTTCCAAGAACTTATCAACAACTTGAGCAGCCCAATCCTACCCCGCCCCCCCCCCCCCGCATAGGCTCATCAGCAGGGGCCACGCAGCCCACACTGAATCCTACCTGGAGGAGGCCCTGGCTCTAGATCTACCCGGGGTAAGCGGGCATTTGCCCACTTAAACTGGGTAAACCCTCAGCCGCCACAATGGAACTACTCAGTTCGATCCCAATTTTGAAAGAAGTTCAACAGTAAATAGAGGCATACAAAACCAAATAGCCTGTTATGGAGAACTTCTTAGAGAAAGGCAGAATATGTCAATGTGGTAAACTTCATTGCTCTCCTATTTCAAGACACCACCCCCACAACAAATGCCAGTCACCCCTAACCCTTCAGATTCATAGCTGTCAACATCCATAACATCAGCCCCTGTAAGGTCTCCATCAAATTCCCCTTCTGCAAAAAGAATGAGAGAGTTGAGCCTAATCACTGGATACTTCAAACTATCTCCTTCCAACTTCAATAAAATCACCATCATTCAAATATATGTTCATTGTCCACATTGGCAAGAATAGAAACATTTAAAGGTTGCCTTTTGTTCATTTAAAGGTTGCCTTTTGCTCCCTGAGGCATCTGGTGGGGCCACTGTGTGATACAGGAAGCTGGACTAGATGGGCCTTTGGCCTGATCCAGCAGGGCTCTTCTTATGTTCTTATGTTCTCTGCCAGCTCTTTAGCTGGTGGAGAATCAAGCAGCCCCATGTTGGCTGCAAGAGCCTGGGAGGGAGGATAGGATACAGTGTTCGATATGGATGCTGGTCCCACCCCCTCCCAAGCAGAGGCGTCGCTCCGGTAGGGGCGGGGCTGTAAGTTTTGCTCGGTCAGAGTCCCGTTTACCGAACGAGCAGGAGGCGGCACCGCCCCCTCACTGTCAGAGCCATTCCCCTGCGGAGAAAGCAGCAGGCAGGGTCTCTGATATGCCCACCCCCTGACCTGTTACGCCCCTCCCCAGCCCCTGCGCCACTCAGAGCGGCCTTACCTGCACTGGCGCATGCGTTACGACACGTTTGCAACACCCAGCACCGGCACTAAGGCCTCAGCCCATGGGCCATGAGGACTTGCTGTATTCCCCCAAAAATCAATACAACACACACAGAGAAGGAACTCAATGAGCTGCAGATGCTCATTCTGCACCATTTTTTTTGGGTGGTGGTGGGGGGGCTAATTTCCCCCCTTTTTGTATCATTTTTTTTTAAATCTTTCCAATCTCTGCAGTGAGTAGCCGAAAACTTTCCCCTTCTTTGTGGGTTGGGTCTGTTTTAAGTACAGCCTTATCGGCCCAGGGCTGGGAATTTAGAAAAAAAGATATAGAGTTACTAGAGATACTAGAAATTAAAGCCATTGCTAGAAAAAGTAATGTCTGAACTGAAGCAGCTTTTACAGCCATAGTAAAAAATCTGTGAGGACTGAGGTTTATAACATACCTCTTGCGTATTCCACATGTGTCATTGGGTACAGTCCTTACTACACCATACTTAGTTGGAGGACAGAGATTCCCCCTGACTTCAGCTGAGTTAGGATTGAACTCATTGTCTGTCTAGATCATTTAAAATGAGATTGGACAAAGCAATTGAGAATATATACTCTAGGGTATAATTTCACATTAATGAGAAGAGGAGAAAAGATTGCCCTCCCAGCCATTTTATCACTAATTTCTCCGATTCTATGGACAAAGAATGCCTTTTGTTGGAAGCGGATAATATAGTAATAGAATTTGTTCTGCATTTCAAAGAAGGCTAATGTGCCATTTCTTTAGTTTTTATTTTATTTTAGAACAATACGTTTCAACTCAACATATTAATGGCCAGCTTTCAAATTCCCTTATTTATAATGGGAAAGGTCTTAAAAGGCTATAATGCAAAATAATTGTTAGGCTTTGGCCTTAAGCACATATTGCAGAACGTGAATTCCTCACAATCAAAGATGATTTTTTTTTTTTGAAAGGCAGCCCTGGAGAAAAAGAAGCGTAACCATCTGAGAAAGCCAAAGGCATGTGTGTAGCCACATCGCTGAAAATAACTGCGTAGCTTACCAAACAAGCCAGCTGCTGCTCCCGGAAGGATTTCATCTATAATATCTGAACCGTGTGACAACCTATCACAACTCACGTTTGGCCTTAAGGTGCCTGGCGCTGGCAGAATGGACAGCCAGTAAGGAGGCAGAACAGAGAATGTGAATTTCTTAGACTGTGTAGCAACCACATTTATTCTTTGTCTTTCATTTAAAAATGGTGTTTATTTCACCTGCAGTCAGTGGGCACAGATAGAGGATTCTGCTGTAATGCACGGATTAATCTTCTGTGCACATAACGACCCAAGTGCATTTTCTCCTGTTGAGTCCTTGGTGCCATTTATGTCTGCATCTTGACATGGATTTGAAAATTGGGACTGTAATGGACGTCTTCACTGCAAATACGAAGGATGCATGTTTTACATGGAAATCATGTGAACAGAAGGAAAGCCCTGCTGAACCAGCCTAAAGATCCATCTAGTCCAGCATCCTGTTTTCTACAGTGGCCCCACCAGCTGCCTCTGGGAAGCCCACAAGGAGGAAAGAAGGTGTGCTTCTCTCCTGCCATTGCTTCCCTGACATTTGTTTACAGTAGAGGCATATTGATGCTGAATCCAGAGGCAGTGCATAGACACCATGATGAGTGATGTCTTGGGCATTGTGGGAAAAAATAGCCACATCCAGAAGTGGGCATCTGAAAGAGTTCTGCTTTTGATGAACAGTTGAACAGGAGCAAAGCTACTCTGACATACTGCACAGTCACCCCACTTCCAGCCCACCTATAAGAATGAAGGAGGTTTCAAATGAACCAGATGGTATATATGCTATTTGGCTCATTTGGGAACTTTGTCTATTTGTCTGATAAGGATCCGAATGGGCTCAATTTTCCCCCTATTATTTCCAAAATGAATGCATATCCCAATAAAGAGTAAATAATAGTTTCAGACTTGGGCAGCCCAATCCTGCATAACGATCTGTGGCCGGCCCTCTATGCTCTTCTTGGTCCACTCTGGCGTGGAGCGGGGTCTCCTAGGGGGAAGGGGTCGTTCGTCCCCTTCCCCCGGTGTAGGGCTGAAAGGCCCCAATGAGCCTCCTCAAATGCGGCATTATAACAGCAGGTACGGCGTTGTAACCCTCACCGCCCAGACCATTCCTCAGATGTGGCGGTGTAACCCTTGCTGCTCGGACCGCCCTCCCCCGCCCCTGCTCCTACCAGAGCAACCCTACCTTGCTCCAGTGGGAGCAGGTCCGGTTCGCGGCGGAGTGAGGCGTGCCGACATGCACGCCAGTGGGCCTTACTTGCCGGATGCCAGAAATGCGCTTTACAGTGCATTTACAGCACCCTCCACCTGCGGAGCGCACGCTCCACAGGCAGAACGTTACGAAGGATCACACCGTAAATTTGAGAGGCTGAAATCCTGCTCTTCCAAGTCTACCTCTTCGGTTTAGCTGTTGACACTGGACTGCCCATGATGAACCCATGATGTCCATATTTTACCTGTGTTTCGGCCATATCATACTAGTTGGCAAAGTTTTCTTGATTTAGATTAACTAATTGTTAGACTGATGGAAAAGATAAGAGACCTTTAGAAAAAGCATTTGTGTTTACGTAACAAATACAAGTAAAGCTGTGTGTTCTAATAACGCACAGAACGACACAATCCTATCCTCCCACCCCCTGCTGGTGCAGCCATGTTAAAAACAGGTGTGATGTATCCAGCAGGGGGCGGGAGGATCGGAAGGCTTCAGCAGGGAAAAGGGTATTTAAATCCCCTTACCCCTGTGTAGACTCCTGGTCTCCAATGGGTCTCCTTGGACCTGTGCTAGCAATTTTGCTAGCGCAAGTCCAAGGAGAGGAAAGGGGCAGGGAGGTGGCTGCCAGAGGGGATACCACACCCAGAGTCGTAGTAATGTTCCCCCCATGACAGCTGACGTCACTCGCCCCAACCCCAGGTGACGTCAGCCAGAACCAAACGTCCCGCGGGGGCCAGGAAGGAGGGTGAGCCCAAAGCAAACCGCGGTGCGGAGGCGGCGGAAGTCTTCTCCTGGCTCCTCTGAGCTGTTCCATCACCGCTGCCACCTCGATTGCCGCGTTCTTCGCCACTACCGCCATTTTGCCACCCCCAGCCACACATAAGCTGCCCCCCGCTTGCTGCCTAGGGGCCCTCTGCCCTCCCATCCCAGACGTTTCTACAACACTGACCACACCATCTCCTCCGGGTCCTCCCCTCCCGCTGCCTCCCCCCCTCCCTGCACAGTTTCACCCCCACCCCATCCCCGTTCTGCCCTCCCCCACCCCCTTCTGCCTCTCACACTGGCTTATCTGCTCTGGCAGGCAGTGAGAGGACCAACAACCTTCCTGTCGGCGTCCCAGCAGCATGCTACAAGGCACGCTGCCAGAAAATGCTTTACCATGGTTTGCAGCAGTTGCCACCAGTGGAAAGCTCGTTCTGCTGGTGATGAGGCTCAATAGGAGTGGGCCGAAATTGATCAACTAAAATAATAATTAAAAATTAAAACAAAACAAAAAGAGCACATTCTGGAAGTTCAGTTGAATCATCTGAAGTTAGTGTGGCATGCTTCTAGAGATCTATAACCTTTGGGGCCTGTCACACCACAGCCAAGCCCGCCATGCAATTGGCTGCGTGGGCAGAGGCGACGGGAGAGCCGGCAGCCAGCTGGGAGACTCCTGGCAGGCAGCTGCCAGGCCAGGCAAAGGAGGCGGGGGCGGGGCTTATATGGAAGTCTCACGAGACTTGCAAACTCTGGGAGGCCCTCCCCAGGAAGGGGTGGGGCTCGCCGAGCCAGCCCAGGAGCTCATAAGGAGCCAGGCGGCTGAGAAGGGAGTAGGTTGGAGTGGGAGTCTCCCTGACTGGGAAGGGAAGACCCAACTCAGTGACTTCAATGGAGAAGGAACTTGCTGGCTGAGCGACAGACGGAAGGGAAAAGGAGAGGCAACACAGGGAAGGCCCACTCCCGACAGGCAGCTATTCTCCAGGCGAAGGGTGTCCTCGATTTACCTGCAGACCGCAACCCCCCAGCTCGACCTGGGGTCAGTTGTGGGAGTGGGGGAAGAGCCGCTTCTGGTCTACCCCGGCCTCAACGTCTACCCCGAACTACAACCCGCCTCTAAGACCACACCCTGGGGTTCAGAGCAGCCACTTACCTGCTGACCTACCTCGACTTCACGTGCATGATCTGGACCGACCGACCGACCAACGCCTCAAACAAGACCTCTCCGGTGAAAAGAACATGGAGAAGGTCTTATTAGCAGAGACTCTGATTAAGCAAGGGCCTGTGACTACAACAGGGCCCCATGAATGTAAAGCAGTTGACCCGAGTAAAATTTGCGAACATCGCAAAACATAAGTCCGTCTCTTTATTATCTGGGAGTGGTTCTGGGTCTGCGTCACATCGGCCCAAGGAGAGATTTGGGAAAGGGTGGCCCCAATCCATTGAGGCCGCAAGCATGGACGTCACAGGGCCATATATGGAAAAGTTCCCTTCTCTTTACTCTTTTGTTAGTAAGCCTTCTGGACCTAAAATGCATTTTCAAAATGTTTTAAAAAATGATTATAGAACTTATCATGTACAAAATAAAATTCAAAGAGATGGAGACAGCGAGAGAAGAGGATGAGGGGTCTTTATAAATCACTCCTTCCACTGAAGGCTTGGCCACATGATATATCCACGGGCACAATCATAGCGGCACAAGGTGTTTGTTATTCGCTATTTCTATGTAGCAGCTGATGCCCTTTTTTTGTCATCATTCATTATCCCTAAAAGCTATATCAAGTGTTGCAATTGCTATGCAATACAAATGTAAGCCTATAATATACCTAGTTTGGAAAGAGAAAAATAATACATTAGGCACTTGTGATATCTTTATGTATAAGTTTGAGAATCATTAAATAGCTGTCATTCTTCCTTCCTCCTCAGCATCAATTACTCCACTCTGGTTTTACTTACTCTACTCTGTATAATGAGTCCCTAGAGCATGTTTCATTGCGGGAGAATGAACACATTCTTCACTTGCGGTCAGTGGGATGTGGTTAATTTGAAATCACTTAAACTATTATATCTGTCAAGCGTGGTTATTTTATTTTCAATTCACATCAGTGTTTTAGTATGCATGTCGGTTACTGGGTCAAACTGCCAGATTAATTTCCAGGTATTTGATGGGAACGCTCTTTATCACTGTCTTTAGACTCCTGTTGAAACTTAATACAAACCTATTACAATAGACTTCCAAAGAAATGTACCTTGGACTATTTTATTTGTGGACAATTTGTGGACAAAAGTGCTACATAAATAAAACCTAATTTTCTCATGCAAAGCAGGTATACGTTAAAAAGAGTGTATCTAAATCCTTTCTTTGGGAAAGTATGCAATGAAATACAACAATTAAAAAGGGCAATACTAATTAACGAGAAGTAGGACTAATGGCTGCTCATATAATATTGAAATACTGACCAATAGTCTAAGTTTGCATTTCAGCCATCTTGGATATTTTCCTATACCTTGAAATTGCCCTGAATTAACCCAATGTGGGGCGTCTCAGGACCAGTTTTGCACCTTATGATAAACGTATTTCCAGACAACAATTAGGTGGCAGCCTGATCCTTGTTTTCCAGTTTATTCTGTAAAAACCTAGAGCAAACTAATCACCTATCCACATCTGATTGCTACCTTGTTGCATGATTAGTGAATTCACACAGCATGAAATTGTCCTTTGATAGTCCAAAGCAGTGAAAAGACACATCATCACAAAATCAACCCTCAATAATCACAGACCTGCTGGTGTCCAAAAGCACTTACTCTTTGAAGAAGAAAAAAATAGCAGCGTTTCCTTTATTATATACTAGTGAATAAAGTGCTAGACTAACAGCGCAATCCTGTGTAACCTTGCACCGGTGTAACAGCAGATGCACCGGTGTAACAGCAGATGCACCGGTATAAGTGCAATTACACTGGCATAAGTGCACTTATACCGGTGCATCTACTGTTACACCGGTGCAAGGTTACACAGGATTGCGCTGTTAGAACACTGCAGGATTTGGGACTCTATCCAGAGTTCTAAGTATCTGTATCTATCCACTTACCCAACAAACGGTACATGGTTCCTCAGCCTCTGCAAACAGGTGAGCAGCATGGTCAAAAGAGGACAATGTTGAACATCTGTTTAGTGGGGCACAGGCATCTCAGTCCAGCAACCAGAATCAGGCATGGGCCCTCCTTCCTGAGGCTGAGAAAGAGCAGCTTTTTTAGGCCACCGAGCCAAGTTATTGGCTAAGGAGAGACTTGAACCAATCATTTCCTAGCTGCAAAAAACTTGTGAATTTGGTAAAAGTAGCACAGAGCAGAGGAAATTTCCCAGACATGTGGATATCAACCTGAAGGATCTTGTTTCTATTTTTTTAAAAGTGCACTCAATACTGAGACATCGGGGGGGAGGGGTAGGATTAGGCTGTAAGAATACAAAAATGTTAACATATATGAAGTCGGTGTGACATCACCACACACACGTGAGAAATTAAGGAACCAATATTGTTGTAAAAGTAGGCTAAGAACAGATTTTCATTCTTATTTAACCTGGCTAGTTTTGCCACGTTCAAATTATTTTTAGTATGAAACATATTTAAAAATAACAGGTGCTAAACTCAATATCTCTAAGAGCAAACCAGACTTGGTTCTGCATAAAATAGGCCTCTAAATTGTCAGAACTTCCAACAGCTAGAAGTTGATAATGCTGACATACGAGCTTAGCTACTAACAACAAGGCACATCTATGAAGAATTACAGGGACCACCAATAGCCCTTTCATTATAAGAGACATGTACACATTACATTAATAAATTAGACTGCAGCATTATGCAGCTGCTGCATCGTCAGATTATAATATGCTGTGCTGCAAGCCCATTAACTCAAAATCCGCTTGGACTAGAGCGAAAGTATGATCTCAAGGTAAACTGCCTTCACATTATACTCTATAAGCCTATAATAATCAGTGACATGCCGGCTAGGTGGGATGATGTGTTTAGATGCCTAATCAAATTTACAGAAAGGCTCCATTTCTGCAAATCACTTAGAACATTTCATCTAGCAGAGGTTATTAAAACAAAACAAAACAAAATACAGTATTAGCCATAAAATACAAAATGTTTTTGCAGAACAGTTTGGATGTGTATGATTGCAGTCTAAGATGTTTCTTCAATTTAAAAAAAAAAACAGCTTTCCTTACCATAAAAGAGAACGAAATTGGGGCAAGGAGAAAGCTGTAATGATAATTATGTCTACTAATTGGAAATAACTAGAGGTGGGCTTTTTTGGTGTCCAACACAGGACACGAAATAAAGCTGATGTTGACTCAAAATGCAATATAAAACTATATCATGTTTTAGGCCTAAAACATGATATAGTTTTAACTCTAAATGGGAAAAATGCAAAAAAAATCCCTTCAATTCACAAAATATCACCACTTTTTCTTAGTTTTGAGTAATCCACCAGTACTTTTAAGAAAGGGATCTTGCTTGGAACAGTTGCAGAGCCTTTCCAACAGCTCCCAAGGCCGTCCTGTTGCTTCCTTCTGCTCCTTATTTCTGATTTGTATGGTTTGCTGCTTATACAGCATTCCACCACTAGGTGGCACAGGCAAGAACGAGCACAGGCAAGAAGTAGCAGGCAAGCCGCTTATTTCCTGTTTCTTTTACAGTATTTCTATTTTACTGTTGTATTTTGATCAAGCTGCTCAAATTGCTGTATTTGAGCAAGCTGCTGCTCATATTTGTAAAGATTCAAATTGATAGGCGTGAATGGGGGGGGCACAATGAAACATAACTGTCTTGGGGAAAGATAGGCCAAAAAACAGAGAGACTGAAAACTGAGGATGCATGATATTCTACTTCTGAAGTGAAGCCTTTTGGATAAGCTTCCAAAGCAGGAAGTGGATCTATGAATACTACTGTTTGAAAGAAAAAAAAAACACAAGTGGCGTAATTGCTGCATTTGCTGACACTGTAATCACCTATCTAGTGCACATATCGTCTATCTCTATCTGAACACTTTAAAAGCAAATGATTTTTTTAAAAACAATAAAAATTAATTAAAATGAACAATTGGAATAACTCATCCCACTATTTGCGTTGAATAAAAATACATAACACCACTAACACCAAAAACCCCACCTCTAGAAACAACTCTTCCTTAAAGTAAAACAATTCCAGTTGTTTCAAGTTATTATGGTAACACAGTCAAAACAGACTCTCAACTTAACACAAACGTTGCCCTTTATTAAAGTAATGGCATACAGAACTAATGCAGGCCCTGCTGTTTTCTGGGCACCTTCTTCCCACACACCAAAAATCTTCACTCTGTCTCCTCATTTCCTGTTCCTCTTTCAAGATCTGCCTACCTGCTATTTCTGCTTCTTCCTCCCAATGATATACATATTGTTACTCCAGTCAATGTTCTTTATTCTCAAAAGGACAAGTCCTGTCCCTACTTTCCATCTTCCCGGAGGGCATTTTGAAGATCTGTGTGCCCTGAAGGGAAGATAGATTACCCTTTCCAAGAATGCTCATAGCATCAGCTTCTACAGAGACCAGCACTAGCCTTCCCCTGCTCACTAGAGTCACTAGCGTCACTAGCCCCCCTCCCCCACGCTGGACCTAGGTTGCGAGTGAGCGGGGCCGGCCTACTCCCAAGGTGTCGAAATTGTGCCTTATGGCACGTTTACGATACCCTTGACCAGTAGAGCCCTTGCTCCGCCTGCAGAATTTTGCACTGGATTGTGGGTGTTAATTACTGCAGGTGGAAGCAACTATATCAAGTCTGAACTTTCTTTCAGTTTGCTCTGTGTGTTTTGGCTAGATGGGTGCTGGGAAAGACCAAAATATAATGCTACAGACCGCTCAGAGATGTTCAAGGGTTAATAGGCAACACTGCCCATTGTGGCATTCGAAGTTAGAACAGTATTCTATGCAGTTGTAGCATGACACCGTGTTTACTGTGGAGCAGACAATGGTGTGTGACAAAAGGCCTAGTAGAGCCCTCATAAATCTTGGCATGTTTTGTTTATTAGAGGGGAAAAATCCCTCTGATATGATATTGCACTGGTGAGAACACTTGCGTTTCAATTGCATTCATGGAATTGAAGAAACTGCTCACTGTAGGAATAGAAGCTCTCATGGCCCGCAATTATCTTACATGTAAAGGGTAATACGGGTGAAGATGCCATGTCAGGAAAAGAAGCCCAGAAAAAATAATATCTTGCACCGAATGCGAATCTCCAAAAAGCAGCTGGCAGTCGCGATCGGGATGATAAAATTAAAATCCAAGGTTTATTGCTATACACTCTTTTTTTGTATAGCAGTGTATAGCTTTGTGTATAGCAGTGTATTTCTGCCATGCTATGCTATGGAGTGTATAGCAGTGTATAGCTTTTTTGTATAGCAGTGTATAGCTTTTTTGTATAGTAGTGTATAGCAGTGTACGGAGTGTATAGCAATAAACCTTGGATTTTAATTTTATCATCCCGATCGCGACTGCCAGCTGCTTTTTGGAGATTCGCATTTGGTGCAAGATATTATTTTTTCCGGGCTTCTTTTCCTGACATAGCATCTTCACCCATATTACCCTTTACATGTAAGAAAACTGCTCACTGTCTTTTCAAGTTCTACAGGAATAAAAACCTTTCCCACCAGACCAACAATACAATATTTTTGAAAGTTATATGGGAAAAGTAGATAAAATGACCAAAGGGAAATCAAATCAAAAGAAAGAAATGTAGACATGATTAGAGCAAGAAAGAAGAGCAAGGGGTTGTACTCTGGCCATATGTACGAATTCCGAAGAACCTCAAAGAAAAACTGGCTTCTGTCCTACAGGGTATTTTCCCTCTAGATCTAAAAAGCAGCAGCAGGTTGTTTGGACAGAAAGAAAAGTTATCAGTAGAAGGAAGGGACACACACACATGGAAACATTTTTTTTCCTAAGGAGCAGCTTGAAAAAACACCCAAAGGTTTGAGAGGAAGAAACATCTGTGCAACATGCCGCGGGACCACCAGTGGTATGACAGGGAAGAGGTGGGAACAGAGAGGATACACAAGCAGGACTGGACTTTGTACTTTTGTCCTCGAGACAGAAACGCTAAATTGTTCTTGCTACACTGATAAGAATCCCATAGCTGTGATCCAAAGAAGAAACTGTCTGCAGGGAAAAGGGAAAGCTGGGGGAGAAATTATAAGGTACAAGGGACAGGCAGAATTCTCTTCCTTTGACCAAAGTCAGTCTGCAAATGTGGTGAAGAGTCCCCAATGATGAAGGGAAAGATGATATGACTTTTGTGTAGGGTTGTCAAGTCAGATACATTGAAAAATGTAAGATTTCTTCTGAAGACGTCGCAAGCAGCCTCCCCTCTTGAAAACTGGGAGGGGAAAAAGACCTGCAGAGCCCAGCAGTAAAGGGGAAATTTTGGGGAGAAATTTTTAATGATTTGTTTAGAGTCAATAACATGCTGCAAAACAAAATCCAAGATTCAAAGGCACAGTAGTAAGATTAGTGAACACAGCATTGCAATTCTGTTTGTCTGGATTCTTAAACTATACTCTTCAGCATTTCTCACAACACGAAGCTGTAGTCAACTTCTAGCCCACCCGATTACTCAGCAATAATTTGTCCAGTCCAGATTTAAAACCCAAGAGAATGGTTGTCCTGTTAGCCAGTGGCGTCGCGACGACGCGCGACACCCCTGAGCGGGGGCGCGCGTCACCCTTAAGGGGGAGGCTCCGCCCCCGCGCGTGACGTCACGCGCAGGAGCGGAGCGCCCTCCCCGCTCCGTTTTCGGCTCATTTTGGAGCCAAACGGAGGTGAGGGAGGGAGGGAGGGCCCACCTGCACCGCAAAATTGTAAGTAAGGGGCATCGCGCGTCACCCCTGTACGCGCGACACCCCCCGGCGGCCCGCCCCCCCGCTTCCCCCCGTCGACGCCAGTGCTGTTAGCCAAGAGAGAGGTGAGCCCCGGCCGTGCTACAACTTGTGCAGGATTGGGCTGCCCTTCATTTCATTTTAAAAAATTATGCCCCACAACTTTTCTGAAGTATAAGCCATGAGAAACAGTCCAATCAATAAAAACAAGTGTAAAATCAACAGCACAAACCAAAACCAATCAACATTACAACAGAATCAGAACAAGGAAAGTGCTGGAGCCAATCACCAGTAATGCAAAGGCATGCCAAAAAGGGTGGGTCTTCAGCCAGTTGCAAAAGAGCTGTAGTGAGGAGGCTGCTGAACCTCGCAGGGCAGGGAGTTCCACAAGAAGGGGGCAACCACCAAAAAGGCTCTCTTGCCACCAATCACACCAGGAAGAGCTGGTGCCCACAAGAGAGCCTCCCTGAAAGACTGACAGTGCAATCCTGTGTAACCTTGCACTGGTGTAACAGTAGATGCAAGTGTAAGTTGCACTTACACCGGTGTATCTGCTGTTACACCAGTACATCTACTGTTACACCAGTGCAAGGTTACACAAGATTGAGCTGACAACCACATAAGGAAATTCACATGGGGGAGGGGGAAGGTGCTCTTAGAGATATTTTGGTCCTAAGCCATGTTGGGCTTTAAAGATAATAACCAGCACCCTGAATTGCACACGGAAAGAAACTGGTAGCCAGTGTAGCTGCATCAACAAAGCAATGACATGATGATATAGCTGGGCACCCATCAGTGCCCAGGCAGCCACCTTTTATACCACCAGTTTCCACTAGCCAAGTCGGACTGATACAGAACTAAGCACAACTGATACACCATCCAAATAGTGGGTGATATGGCATCACAACTGAAACATGGGCCCCCAGAAGCCACAACAACTGGTACTTTTAGTGTTCTGTATGTATCATAGGGTTACAGAGACTAGAAGGCATTCTTTTGTTAGAAATGGGAAATATCATCTAGACACGGCGGCACAATTCTCCAGTCTGTGCCGGTGGAACACATGCTCTGCCGGTGCAGACTGTGGCAAAACCATTGTAAAGCAGGTTGCGAAGGTGTGACAGAAAGCAGTGCCAGCGGAAAGTGCAAGGAGAAACGCATGCTGGGGCATGTAAGAGCTGTGCTGAGCAGCAAAGGGGCAGGGGGAGGGTGGAACGGGTGGTGACAAAGGTGGGGTGGGCAGATCAGTCCCAGAAGGGAAGCCAGATCGGTGGCGCTGGCTAACCCCCTTCCAGGGACCGATCCGCTGACATGGGTGCAAGCAGACTTGCGCTAGTCGTATGGCAGGCGCAGGTCTGAGTAGACCCATTGCGGAGGTTGGGGCTTTCCTCAGAGTAAGGAGACGAATCTCTCCTTATCTCGAGGAGACCTCCTACTTCCTAAATTCCCCCGCAGGATGCAGTATAGCCCGTGCTGGCACCACTGCATCGGTGTGGGGAACGTTAGGTAGGATTGGGCTCTTAGAAGTTTTGTTCACATTTTGTTCTGCTCCCAGGGAAGAGCACAAGCTCAAAACACAGATGGCATCTCGTTCTCCCACAAATAGCTGAAGATATGGATAAAACGTTGGAAGTTCAGGGCCCAATTCAAGATGGGGCCCTGCATGCCGCAGAAGCGTCTTCTTCCATTTACTCTTTCCCATGTGCTGAAGTCAAAAGTAGCAGGTTCTGCTGTTACAGATTCTCTTGCTTGAGCAGTGAGGCCAGTGAGGGTCCTGAGCAGGGTGCTCTCAATTCTTGCACCAATATGGTGGAATTCCCTGCCCAGGCAAAACTTCTTTTCTGTTCTTTCCACTGCTAGTGAAGACCTGGAGCTTTTACCCCTGCCTTAGGTTTAGATTAAGCTTTCACGTACATTGAGTGCTTGTTTCTTTTTAGGGTTTTCACAATTATATCAGAGATTATAACTTGTTGGGTTTTTTTTTCGCTTTAGATCAAGGGTGGCCAACCTTCCACCATTAGGGCCTCTGTGTCAGTGGCATCCCTAGTCCTAAACCTATAGGGGGGCCATCCTGGAATTGGCGCTCCCTCCTAACTCCCTGGGGCCGCCAAAGGTGGCGCCATGATTTGGGGGGCACCAATCCCGCTATTTATTTAATTATTTCCCCCCCTGGGCGCAGAAATCCCCCCCCCAGGCGCCCGCCACTTTTACTTACCTTGAGTCCGGCAGACCGGCGCCTCTGCTCTCGCCCGAGTCCGAGTCGGGCGACTCGGAAGAGGAAGTCGGTGCTTCTCTAGGAGGTGCTTCAGTCTCGCTGGTGAGTCACCAGCGAGACTGAAGCACCTACTAGAGAGGCACTGACTTCCTCTTCCGAGTCGCTGTCAGGCGGGGGCCTGGGCCTCAGGGCCCCGGGTCAAACGACGCCACTGCTCTGTGTTCTTAAGAGCCGTGTAGAAGACAGAATATTGGCAGCTGCAAGTGCTGATGGTGCTGTCGAAGGAGTTGCACCTGCTGAAATGCCCTCACCTATACAAGCATGAAAGGGCCAGGAGCATTAATGTTGAAAGGTTGGCCACCCCTGCTTTAGATGGTTGCACAATGCAGAAAGTATCTTATAAATACATTTAATAGTGATGTTTTTTCTCCCGATGATTTCCTGCTGCTGCAGGAACAGTCCATTCTTTTTCTCCATGCATGTTATGATGTATGTTTATTTTCAATCATACAATGAGGGGTGATCTACATGCATAAACACATTTCAGCATATGGATTTCTCACATCTCATATTTAAGCAGAGGAAAAGGAACCCCCAGAGTTTGTACACACAGTACTGTCAACAATCCAATGATTGTGATATAAGTTATCTGCAGGACTCCTGTAGCTAAGCCCCACCACTTAGTTCAGTACCTTCATTTTCCCCCACAGGTGATTCACCTGTGACTTTGTGAGCACAGGTGTACTTGCGGTACTGTGGATTGGGAGAAACTGAGCATGTAGTCCCTTCTCTTTAATAGGTAGAGGAAATGTGATTAAGGAGTTAAAAAAAATGAACTAACTTTATCACCACAAAATCATTGCTATAATAGTTCAGTCTTCCTGGAATTACTTACTAATTAAGCTTAATTATACCATCAAACAATTACTCAAAATTTGACCTTTTCTAATAAAAGTCAGGCAACAAATCTGTGGGTGAGGCAGAGAAACTGTGCTATAAACATCCAGGAGAACAATAATCACATTTTCCTTGGTGATTTTTTTTAGCTTCGTGATTAACATTCAGCTGAGCTAATCCACTCTTTTCCGAATTACTTTTAATCAAGTTCTACTGTAGATATCACCATGCTCCCCCCTGAACTTGAAATTAAATTTGACAATTAATAACATGGAGTATATAAAGTGTGAAGATCTGATGTACAGACCTGAGCCAATTCATGACTAATGAATTCACTGGGTCTTGAATAATACTAAGTACTAGGGTCCATGTCAAAAAGTCAATGAATGAGTGGTCAAGGTCATGTATGGGCTTTGTGCTCATGCATTCCATCTTCCCCCTTGTCCTCCTGAAATTCCCCAATTCATTTCATCACATTCTCATTTCCTCCAAGTAGACCTGTTCCTCCAAGTAGACCTGTACTCATTTCCTCCAAGTAGACCTGTACTCTGGATGCTTACCCCGGGTAAGAAAACAAATGTTCTCATTTCCCCCGAGTAGACCTGTTCTGGTGCTGAAGGCTTACCCCCAGGTAAGAAAAATGTTCTCTTACCCAGAGGAGAACTCCAGGACTGCCCCCCTTCAGGACTGCCCCCCAGGATGCAGCAGGGGTAGAGGATAGTGGCAGCATGGCTGCATCGGCGGGGATAGAGGATAGGATTGGGCCCTAACAGCCCAATCCTGTCTAGATGTTAGACCAGCAGAGAGCCGCTCCATTGGTTTAGGGTGTCGCAATCATGCTTAAGGCACGTTTGCATCGCCCAGCGAGGAGGCAGAGCCGGTGCAGAGGCTGGCGCCGCTCTCCCCAAGCCATATATGGAGCTGTGTGTGCCCACTGGAGCAGGTACGGTCTCCGCTGTGTGGCAGGTGTGTGTGTGTGTGTGTGTGGAACGGGATATTTTGGAGGGGTGGGATTGGTTGGCCGGGTCTGGACTGGGGGAGGGATCAGCGGTGGTGCGCTCCACTGAATCCTATCCCCCTTCCTGGGCCTGACTGCCGTTACATGGACCTTCTGGATTTGCGCCAGCAAAATAGCTGGCACACATCCGAGGAGACCCATTGAAGCGGCTGGGACTTATACTGGAGGATGTTCCCTTCCCCCGAGGTGACCTCCCAGCCGCCTGCTCTGTACTCTGGATGTAGCGGAGTCTGCACAGGCCCTGCTGCATCGCAGGGCGCAGAGGTAGACAGAGTTGCGCTGTAAGAGTGTTGGCACTACGAAAGGAGAGACACAGAATCAAATACCTTCTCAGCGACAAAGCTTACCGTGTGACTTTCTCTCCGCCTAACCTATCGTACGGATTTTTGAGAATAAAGAGGTGGGACTCATGTTTGTGTGTCACCCTGAAATCCTTGGATGAAAAATGGGATTTAAAAAATGTAATAAATAAATGCCTTTTTCACACACAGTTAAACCTTTGCTGTTTATTAACTCACTCTTGATGAGTAATATCAACATGACTTCCGGATAGCTCCATGAACCTTTCCTGGAGGCTTTGAGGTAAGCATATCTTCTCCACTGGCTCAGCAGGATCTGGTTGAAAGGCAAAAGGCTATTATAACAGACATGATTATTCTGTACAGTTCATTGCTTGCTATTAGTAGAAAAAAAAACCCTGGAATAAAAGTAAAAAAAAAATTGAGGCAAAGTTAAAATTGAGGGATGTGTGTGTGGTTTCAGCTTGTTCCAGTGGTTCTTCTTACACTCAGGAAGTTCAACAACACAGAGATTATTAGTCTTTTGGGACTCTGTACTTCATTATTCCTAACACATGACACAATGATTCACTCAGGTTGACCTATGTAGTGCTTAAAAATGGCATTGATGTGAGATTCTGACATACTAAATGGCAAGATTTTGAATTGGGAACTGGGAAATTAAGAAATTGAAAATCATTCCTTACCAACAGGCTAGTCCTCTGTGTGCACTACACGTAAGTGTAGCAAAGGAACACGAGAAAGAGCCTTCTCTGTTGTGGTACCCAGGATGTGGAACTCCCTACCCAGGAGATCCATCTTGCCTCCTCTCTGTTGTCTTCCTGTCACCTTTGAAGCTTTGTTTTGTTTTGTTTTGGCAGGCCTCTGGCTTGACCTTTGTGTGATTTTTCTTGCCTCTTTCTGGAAACTGCTTTTGTAGTGTTTGTGATTTGCAGCCTTTTTTTTTTTTTTGGTTATGGCGTTTTACGTGGGTGGCCAGGAGTGCAACAAGAGTGAAGACAGGCAGACATGATGAGTGTGGAAAAAGCAGTTTGAACACACGGTCTTGAAAACAAATGCCGGAGAATGTGGAGAGCATGTTTTCAACCACACCCACCACATTTGAGAATGTCTGTCTGTCTGCATCCTTGTGGTCCTGTTGAACTGCTGACCACCCACAGAAACTGGTTTAGTCTTGGCATTCACAGACCCGAGTAACACTTGCAAAATAACTTCTCTATGGACCTTTGCACTGGGGTGTGTGTGGGGGTGGGGTGGGGTGGCAAAATATATTCTTTATAAAGCAATGGTGTTAAAACGTTCCAGAAACTGATTTTTCAGCATACAATGCTAATCACCTTGACAGGAACCTTCCGATTCAAATCCAAGTATTTCCAGACAGAAATAAATGTTGGAATCTGATCTGCAATTTAGGATCAAACTAGACGTGCACTTAATTGCACAATGTGGTGCTTTGGGGGGTTATTTTTGTTTCGGAATAGCAAGAGGGGCACAAAACCACAGCTAAAGGGTAGAGGCCATTAGTACTTTTCCCCACAATGGTTTTGATCCTAATCTCAGCCCTCCACATGTTATTTTTGATTGGAAAAAAACCCCTTCCAGTGGCTTTCAATGGAAGTTTAGTTCAACAAAAAATAATGTTTGGGGGTCCATGGTTGGGATTAAAACTGCAGCAGGGACAATGAACTAAAGCCCCTCAACCCACTGTGTTTCATGCACATCCTTGCCTTTTATAAACAAAGTACAGTAATTATCCCATAGGGCCATATTGTGCAATTGTCTAGCGCTGCAGAGGCTTACCCTTGGGTAAGGGAATGATTGTTTCCTTACCCAGAGGAGACCTCCACAACTCCCCCCTCCAACCTTAGGATGCAGCGGTAGCCATTTTGACACTGCTAATTGGCAGGGGGAGAAACAATAAGCTTGGGCTGTTAATTTTTTTAAGCATTGTTCATTATATGGAAGAGAATTATGGAATTGGGAGCTTGTATGGTGCAAGAGGATAACATGTTCAGTCCAGAGTTGGAGAAGGTCTGTGTTGTATTTGCACCCACATTTTGATTAGAAGCATGAATGTCACATTGGACAGGGTGTCACAACTGAAAAAGATGCTCACCTGTGCTAAACATTTATCATTGTCCTTATGTATGCCATGTTATAATCATTGTGCTGTTTGCATGAGTGGTTTTTTGCTTCAGATTTTATTTAGCTTCACAGGGTAAGGCTGAAAAGAAAGAACTATAGAAAATGGCTACGTTAAGAAAGACGGAAAGGTTTGCAGAAGACTTTGTACTGAATTTGTACCATATCTGACATGTCCTGAAAAGCCATGTTTAAACAGCATTGTTTAAAGAGCTTAATCAAATACATTTGGGGTCCTTGATGGAGAAGGACCTCCCAAGCAGGGAGGATGCCACGTCATGTCACATTAGGTGGGGGTAGATCTGCATGGTGCCATTGTCAGATAGGACTTTCCAGTAACGTAAACCTCTATGCCAGAGTTTCCCACTTGATGGGTCATGGCCTTAAGTCCAGTGGGTCCTTGAGTTGGGCCCTCCTACCCACCCTTGCTTCAGGTTGGCTCTAAATTGGAGCCTTCTAGACACAATTGGAGGCTGCTCCCAGGTTGCACTGGGCCTCCACAGACCTCAGAAGTCCTCCAAAAGCAACCAGAAGTCACTTCCGGTTTCGTGAGAGTGACTTTCGGTTGCTTCTGGAGGCCTTTTGGGGCCTGCAGAGGCCCACCACAGCACAACAAGGTAGGTTGCAGCAGCCTCCACCAGAGAACAGGTGGGCCACAGTGGGGGGACGTTTGGGGACCACTGCTCTATGCCCAATCACCCCTCCCTATGTTGCTACTAGGCTGAGGTAGAAATCAGGAGCTCTAGGGTTATGGTAAAAAGACGGCATAAGTTAGAAGCAAACTTCTTACATTGGAGAAGAAGATCAACATGACACACCAGAAAGCTGCAGATCGTGACTACCATTCTCTTCCTTTCTCTCCAACTCCTAAACTACCATCTGCCTTGGCCAGGTAGTTGTGCATGCTTGTGTGAGTATGAACTCTTAGATGTAAGAACTTTTCTTTT
The DNA here is from genome assembly GCA_026170595.1 of Plestiodon gilberti rubricaudatus. NCBI lineage: Eukaryota > Metazoa > Chordata > Lepidosauria > Squamata > Scincidae > Plestiodon > Plestiodon gilberti. The sequence continues at coordinate 26,978,288 of JANXHW010000003.1, read as the reverse complement.
AATTATATAACATTTAATGTAATATCTAGAATTATCCTGTTATTTAGAAATAAAACACTTATATGCATTTGACAGCCCGAACCTACCTAAGATCATCCCCCCACGCCATGGGGGGCCGGGGGGATGTAATGCCCCTGGGTAACAACCGCAGTCTCCTCGCGAGGAGGAGCTGCTGTGGGATTTTCATGTTCCATGGCTGCTTTTGTGCAGCTGGACAGCTGCGTTTGCAGCCGTGGAGCAAAAATGCACCAATTTTGGCATGCTTCATGGGCCCTCCCATCCACCCTGTGTCCTGGAGGCTTGAAATGAAGCCTTCTGGGAGTGCGGGGGTGGGGCGATGACGCAAAATACATCATCACCCCCCCCGGGCAATGCTAGCAATGCAACTGGCTGGGGCTCACCTTGGGGGAAGGGGACATTTGTCCCCTTTCCCCAGTGTAAGCCCCAGAAGCCCCAATGTGCCTCCTCGGATACTCGTCAGCTCTTTTGCTGGCGCACAACAGGGGAGGCCATGTAAGGCTGGCCCGGCCCAGGGCTTGGGATATTGGTGCAGCCCAGCCCCTTTCCAGGCCTGCCTGACCAATGGCCCCCTCCCCTGCCACCACGGACCTCTCTCCCAACGCCCTTCCGCTGCCTGGCACACGGCTTACCTGTGTCCAGCAGTGCGGAGTCCAGGAGACAATGTAGTAAGTGGTACCAGCCTCATCACCGGTGCCACTTATTCTCTTGGTGCTGCGAAAGTACTTTACAGCATTTTTGCGACACCTTAGGCCGGCGGAGCGCTCGCTCTGCCGGCCTAAAGGGCTGGATTGAGGCTTGAGTCTGGTCTTTGTACTCCACTGGTAGGATTTGTGGTCTGATCAGCCGCAGGTCTATAGAGGTGATTTTTTAATTCTTGGGATTGGGAGGTGGACACTAAGAAGTTTTAAACAGCACAATGGAAATTGGTCATAACTAATATACAATTCATTAGACATCAGGACAGGACGTCTGGCTCAGTTGGTAGAGCAACCATCTCATGTATACCTGAAGATCTGAAGGACGGCAGTTCGAGACGGCCGGAAGTGTCTGTGTCTGTTGGAGAGCTGCCAGCACGCCGAGCTGGTAAGTTGCAGAGCCTCTGTGGGGGAGTGGAACTGCAGCTGCAGCACTTGAGTGGCAGTCAAGGTTGCCTGTCAGCTGAAGTGTGGTGAGGCAAATGCCAGAGAGAGAGAGAGAGAGAGAGAGAGAGAGAGAGAGAGAGAGAGAGAGAGAGAGAGAGAGCTGGTCTGTGAAAGAAACATCTAGAATGAAGGGTTCTACGAAAGATTAGAACATATTATTGTAAACCCTTGGGGTTTAGAATGCCTGTCCATGTAAACCGCCTTTGAATTAAAGTCGGAGAAATCCGATGACCAAAGAAAAGGTGGTATATAAATGCTGGTTTATTATTATTATTATTATTATTATTATTATTATTATTATTATTATTATTATTATTATTATTATTATTATTATTATACCAGAGTTGACAACTGGGTCCTGTAACTTGTCCATAAGTTCCGTATGATAAAGGGTCAAATTGTCACTAGGAGAATTCCCAATAGGGCTTCCTAAAGAGTCACCCCCTTTAACTTACATCTTATTATAAAAGCCTACTTAGCCATCTCCTCTGGCCACCTTTATTATTATTATTGACAACAACAACAACAAATAAATAAATAATAGGAACACAATACGCCAGATATAACTGTGGTTGAGAAGAAACAAGTGATGCTTATTGATGTGAACAATCTAGGTGATAATTGAATCGAGGAGAAACAATTGGAAAAGATCACAAAATATAAGCACCTTAAAATTGAAATACAGCACCTTTGGGGAAAGAAATCAACAACCACCCTACTGTCATTGGTGCACTAGATGCAATCTCAAAGGCCCTTAAAGAAATATCTGGCCAATATAAGTATAGACAAGGTAACAGTTGAACAGTTGAGTCTTTGGAAGGAAAAGGGGATTTAAATCCTCTTTTCCCTCTGTAAACCTTCTGCCCTGCAATGGGTCTCCTCAGAACTGTTCCAGCAATTTCGCTAGCATAAGTCCAATGAGAGAAAGGAAGTGGGGAGGCTGCGGATAAGGACAGGATCCGGCATGTGCCATTGCCACCAGATCTACCCCCTCCTACAGCCTCCACACCCCTTGTTCCTCCCCCTTCCCAGCTCAGTTTGCCCCCTCCCCACCCCATTCCTTCCCCCGCCCCTCCCGTCTCCCACGCTGGCTTACCTGCTCCGGCGGGCAGCCAGCGGGGTGATGTCGCACTCGGAATAGCTCTGGCCTTCCTGCTGGCGCAGTAGCGCGTGCTGCCAGAGAGTGCTTATGGCTGCCTTATGGCAGCCAGCGCTGGTGGAACATTAGTTCCACCAGCGGGACAGCCCAATAGGATTGGGCTGTTGTATTCTAAATCATCCTGTGTAGTAGTAAGAAGGATTTCACAACACTCTGGTGCTTGTGTGGGGTCATGTGAAGGTACTTTGAGGCACTAGTTGACCCAAATGGTGCTTCCACACAAGCCCAGCCTGACCGCATGTCCAGCACTGGTCTTGAGTGACAACTGGTTCATCACAAGTGAACTAGATCTGCCTCCCATGCTAATATTCCATACACAGTCCAGAAAGAACTGAATGGATGTCATGTTGGTCACCAACCGCCTTCGTTTTTCTGATGTCGGTCGTCATTCACTGCACATCAAACAGTCAAATTCAAAGAGACTTTTCCATTTATTTTCTTTCCGAAAGCCTTCTTCTCCCATGTGAATATGAAAGCGGCTACCACAACATATCACCCTCCGCAAGACAAAGTCTTCAGTGTTAAATGTATGGGGCTGCTCAAATAAGATTTAGAGGCAAAAACAAATGGATAAAATTATGCAAGTTCTGTTTTGTGAATTGGGGAAGGAGCCGATGTACGAATGCAACAACAAGGGCTCTAAGCTGACATCAAAGCAAAAATGGGGAAGGGGGGGAGACGCCTGAAATGACAGCAGCAGCTGCAGCATCTGCCTCTAAATTAGGCTGTGTTTCAAAGTCTGCACTCAACTGCTAAGCAGTATAAAGACCCAGGAGGAAGGCTGCCCAAGAAAGAGAGTTAGCTTTCCAGCCTAACACATCAAAGTAACACATGCTAAGAAGAGCAATAAATGCATATGGCATACAGTCACTCGCTGCCTAATTGCATTGGGCTCAGGAAGCCCAGGCAAACCTTCCACTGATTCCTCGTTTTAGAGAGGATTTGAGATCTTTTTTTCCAATGCAGAAAGCTGACACAAACCGGGAGAAGATTAGATTATGCTATTGCAAGGCAGCATCCCATCATTTCAAAAGACGGAGGCTTTTTTATTTTATTTTTTACATAGACAGTGGGACACCTGTGAAATACCAAGTTCTTAATTATAGGCCGCATAAACCTAGCAGATCATGCAGCTGAAAAATATTATTATAATTTATGAAAACCTTGATCGCCCAAATTCAGAGCTAACTCCTTTTATGGAAAGCTTTGGCTTTATCCACTGGAATACGAATCTCCCAAACATTCAGCCATCGTTTCTTTAATTAAAACGCCTGCCTAATGATACTTGTCACCAGAAAAGAAGAAATGTATTAATAAATGCTGTGAGTTTTCAAGGCTGCAATATTTCGAGCCTTATGATACTTCCTCATTATTGTCCTTGTAACACATCTAATACGGTGCACAAAGAAAATGGCATCACTACATTAAAAAAGAGTATTAATAGGAAGGTTATAAGTTTATATACATACATTTTATTCATTACGCTGTACACACATTTTTGGCTGTACATTTCCCTTCAAGTATTTATACTCATACACTGGCTATATTAAGATACAGTGACTTGAGAAGATGTTAATTGTAATTCCTGCAAGATTATTAATTGCACTGTTAAGCATTTTATCAGACTACCAAATGGAAAATATAACTAAGATCTGGATTGGAATCCTAACAGAAGTCTCTTCTCTACCAGCCTGTTTGTTTCGATGTCAATGAATACACCTACGAGCAGAGGGTTAAAGTTGCAAACAACAAATATTCATCTATAATGCACTCTGGTAACTTGTGCATTAGGAGAAACAATTCCAGCAGAAATGATGCACTATGCCTGCCACAATGACAATATTACACATGAAATAATATTGGTTTTTATGCTTATGGATTTCTATCAGTTTAAATGAATCCGTTCAAGGGCATCAAATATAGAGTGTGTTCCAGCATAGTTCTCATCATGAAAATGACCAGAAATAGTCAAGAGCAAAAAAACAAAACAAAACCAAGATGTATAATGCTCAAAAGAAAAAGAAAAAGGCAAACAAAAATGGTTAATAGATTGCTTTTAGTGATGTGACTTGTACACATCCATCTGATGGTGAAGGGTCCTCTGTAGTCACCCTGACAACAGATACAGGTTTTAAGAATACAGGATTTGTATAATTGTACATAGGTTTAGGCTTCTAGGTCTCGCACCTTTAGGCCTTGGGGCAGTTTAGAATACAAACAGCATTTCTAAATAAAAATCAGACTGAACATTTACCATAATCTCATTCCCAATTAAAAGTTTATCCATGAGAACCAAACATAATCGCAATGTCCTACAAGACTTCTTTAACAAGACTCACAGCCCAATCCTATTCTTTTCCTGCCCACCGATCCAGCAATGCCAAAATGGCTACCACTGCATCCTGAGGAAAGGGCAGTTTCGGAGGTTTCCTCTGGGTATGGGAATATTTGTTCCCTTACCCGGGGGTAAGTCTCTGCAGCATTTACCTCATTAATAAACCATTCCTTGGTCTTGTACATTCCTTTATTACATATCTATATTAGAATACACCACCCACAAACTCTAAATGCACTGGCATTTCCACAATCAGTTTACACAATGTTCCAAGCCACCATTTTAGGGGCAAACACTTCCGTAAAAAAAAAATCTGTACACCTTGATTTTTAATGGGTTTTGGAACTCTGACATTGGAATATAAAAAGGGTTTTCATGATTGCTTCGAATGATGATGTTGTACTGCCAGATGGGTATATCCCCTTCTTTATGGAGAATGGATAAGATGGTGGATACATAGGTGACTGTTAATTGATCAGTAATTGATGCCCATTGCATCATTCACATCGACTGCCTTGTCCAAGTCCACCTCTTTAATTTGGAGACAAGGAACTGGTTGCCTAGATCAGTGGTTCCCAAACTGGGAGGGGCAGAAAATAGCCAGGGGAGCCGCGGAGTGCCACGGAATCCTCTCAGAAAACAGTGCAATGCCAATTGGCAGGCATCAACAATGTAATGGAGAGCCACAGCCAATGGTCACCAATAGTCAAGGGAGCCACAGGTCAAAAAGGTTTGGGAAACACTGGCCTAGATCAATGGTCGTTGACTGGTTGAGCTCTGGGACACAGCTCAAAGTCCCACCTGAAACATAGGACCTATCTTTAACAGCCCAGAGGATTAGGGCATGGGTGAATGAGTGGCCACAATTCCTCTACTTTTCCAAACCCATGACAACCAATCAGCATGTGCTGTTTCTTTGTTTTTCTGGCCCTTATTTCCTTCTAGGCCAATTGGATAAGAGGAGGGGCAGATAATGGCATGGCAATAATATGCACTGGAGGGAGAGAAAGAGGGATGGAGGTGAGGCAAGGCAAAACACAGAGGGAGTTCCATGGCAGGGGCAAGAGGGGGATGCACTGGCGTCGCTGGAGGTGGGGCGGAAAGCTAAGTTCTGCAGCTTTCTGCTCCACCGTTACTCTCCAGTACGAGGCGCCCTGCCCCCTCGTCATAGGAGCCCGTCAGCGGAGAGAAAGCAACGTGCAGGGACTCTCCTTCGCATTGCTTTCTCTTCGCTGACAGGCTCCTATGACGAGGGGGCGGGGCGCCTCGTACCGGAGAGTAACGGTGGGGCGGAAAGCTGCAGAACTTAGCTTTCAGCCCCACCTCCAGCAACACCAGTGGGGAGATGGCTGGGAGTTTGAGGGGGTCCACTGAAGACGTGATCAAATGCAAAGTCTCTGGTGGCATGTCCTTGTCTTTTTCCAACGCCAGCAGGCAAAATGACTTTTGGAAGCTTATAAGTAGGACATAAGTAGGATATGAGGACAATAGAGCTGCCTTGCTCTTTTGGTCTAGGCATGTGGAGGTCTCCTCATGGAAAGGGAACTTTTATTCCCTTACACTGGGGCAAGCATCTGCTGCTTCAATGGGTCTCCTCGGATCTGCACCAGCCATTTAACTGGCACAGAACTGAATAGAATAAGGGAGAGGGAATGGGGATAGGGTCCTGGTGCAGGCAGATGCCACCGGGATCTTCCTCCTCCCTCCCCCATTCCACTTCCCACCCACCCTCTTCCCTGCCCAGAAACTCCCCCATTCCTCCCTCTCCCTGCCCCATTCCTTCCACCTGCCGCTCCTCGCACTGGCTTACCTGCACTCCCAGCGGCAGCCAGTAGCAACAGTGGGCTGCCAACATACCGCTGTTGATCATTTGCGACAGCTGTAAACGTAAACAGCTTTGTTCCACTATCCTAACTGCTAGTTAAGATTGGGCTGTCAGTGTGATTTATGCATATATGTTTCCCTGTGCTTTTCACTGTAGTCATAGTTGCAATCTCTCATAAACATTTGTATATGTTTCAGTTTTATTTGTATAAACGGATAAGGGTTAGTTAGTTTCAAACAATAATGGCCAACAAGGAGTCAAACGAAAGAGCAAAAGAAAGGAATGAATCAAGTAGATGAAGTAAAAGAACAAGAGCCCCTTCAATCTAGCCTCAGGTTTTCAGTTTCCGGTCAGTAAGGTGAAAGCTTTAAGGACTCCAGATAAAGACTATTGGACCAATGGCTGATGAATGGCCTGGCCCCCCTGACTATCCTTCTGTCCAACCAATTCCTCTTTATACTGAATAAACCCTTCCTCAGAATCCTTATCTTCCTGCATCAAATCCTTTCCTTGGTCTTTACTTTTGTGTTGTCAATATTATCTACCTCCTTTCTATATTTACTTGGAAGTCCTGTGGATACATTGGAATTAACATCCAAACAGGAGCGCATTAGATCTCAGCTTTCATTCATGAGCATATTGGGCAGGACCATGTTAATTTTGTGTCCCATACAGTGCCTAGCACACTGCTGGTTCTAAATAAATGTTTAATGAGAAAAGGGAGGAGGAGGAAGCTTCATAGGAAAGATGTATAAAATACTGCCGAGGTCAGAGTTTTACTTGGTACGACTCAGCATAATCCCAACAGCTTCTGTACAGTTAGAATGATTTAAACTAAATCATCTAGCCCACACACAGTACTGGAGCTGGCGTTACCTAAATGCCTACAGCTCCATAAAATTAAAATCGTATTATTATACTAATGTAATAACATGAATAAAAAATGAATCTGATCTAATGAATACATGATAAAAATTAATCTATTTGTTGCTTGCGCTGACGTCTTTTCAAATTTTCAAGTTTGGAAAATAAAACAATTTGGGTTCCATGCTGTTTAATAGGAAGTTTCAGCCCTATGAGAATTTCTCTAACAACTTATAAATGTCCTGAATCCAAAAAATTTGCAACAGGAGCTCTCGTGCTTCCCCAACTATTCTAAGGCCTAACACCACCAGTGTAATTAAGTTTGATTTTCTTCATTTTTCCCCTGCTGTTCGAAATAAAATGTGTTGTTCAGCTTTCCAATATACAACGAAAACTATATGAATACTAATCTATTTTAACCTCAGAGGATTTGCAAGAAAAAGATTGACTTTGATTTTATTAATTGTTTTCTCAAATAAAACTGTTAATGAAGGAACTGAAGATGCTGCCGCTCACATTTGTACCAAGAATTTCAAATAAAAATCCTGTTTTCATTACCGAAGAAAAGAATAGCAATTGATTCTGCCAGCGTTTAATTGAAGCACCCACTGTGTGTCAAAATATTAATTTTTTTTAATCTTATCATTAAAAATAAGAGAAAGTAAGTAAAATAAAAAGAAAATTCATCCGGAGCACCTTCAGAATGCACTGAAGATCTCTGGCATACCACTCACTGCTGTCATCAGCATTATGCAATGTGAAATGATGAAGAATATCTTGACATCTTCAGTTGCCGTCAACAGAAGAACGTTTGAAGGCAAAATTCAACCCAAAAGCTGATTTCAAAACAGTATGGCGTCTCTTTCAGACCCGCCTACATGAAGTAAGAAGGAAGTCAATTTCAGAGACATTCAGAAACTTTCAGAGACGTTTAGGATCCAACATATGGCCTTCCTGTGCAGTATATGTAGAAGGATGTAAACCCTTTTTAAAAAATGGTATCCATTTTTTGCACAAGCATTAATATGTACCAGTGATGTAGATTTGAGTCTATTGACTCGGACTCGAATCGGACTCAAGTTGCATCAATGACTTGTCTTGGACTTGACTTGGCAATTGTGAAAGACTCGAAAGACCCAACTCGAAAGACTCGACTCGAGACTTGGAGCTTTTTACAAGTCAAATTTTATTCAGGTTTAAACTCGTTTACCCCATTAAAGAGATAGGGACTCGCAACCAAAGACTCGGGACTTGGAGTCAGAGACTTGATCCACATCTCTGATATGTACAGCATGAAGTATATGCCATGCCAATAAGGGTAACTTACTCCAAACTACTTATACTTAACAATTGACCCTTGAGAGTCACCAACTTAGAAAAGCACAAAACTGATATAAAGTCTCCCTCACCCAGCATAGATGTCTTGGGTGAACAATTCAACCATCACAGAGTAAATAAGGGCTAGTTTGCACATGCATATTCATTGTTCTATGACTGTGGCATAAAGCAATGGCTTGCAATGACAATTAATAAGCACTGATAAAAGGGTTCAATCAAATTATTCAGAGTCAAGTCGAGCACAATACGTTTCACATACGGTATTTGACAAAAAGTGCTGAGTAGTCAAGTAATGAAAGATCACGTAATGAGGGATGCAAACACATGTGTGAACCAGTCCTAAGTCAACCGTCTTACTATAACCACTAGCCTAATATCGTGATTACGGTAACTGCTGACATTGACTCCGCATTTTTAGTGTATTTATGCTGTTTCTCACCCCCACTCTCACCATGCATTATTTTAAAATGTTGAACTTGGGTAGCAAAATTTTTGCTCAGTTACTTAATAAGTTCCTAAAAATGCTTAATAATCTTATATTTTAAATTCACATCTCAAGATGGCTGTGTTCCTGCCCTGTCTCCTCCCCACCACGAACATTCAGCTTGGACCAGACTCTCAGTCTGTTGAAATATCCTTAAATGAAAGAAGCACCACCATGAGCTTTACAGCAATTGAGCCCTATTGATAGATACAGAAACAGGGAACGCAGAAGTCAAGCGAAGGCAGGGAAAGGGACTCTAGTTCCTTATGGTATGTTTTAGAGAGTGTGTCTCTTATTTTAACAGAAGGAAGCTCTCAGATGAAATATGAGGACTAGAAGGCAGTTAGAAGCTAAGAGATAACTGGTCCTAGGGGTGGAGCCATAGCTCAGTGGTAGAATGCAGAAGGTTCCAGTTTCAAGTGCTGACATCTACAAGTAAGGCTTGGAAAGACCCACAGCAAAAACTAGGGGAGCCATTGCCAATCAGTACTGACAATACAGTACTGAACTAGGTGCTCTCACCCAGTATAATAAAGTGGTTTCATATGTACTGTACAATTTTGTTGAAAAAATTTAAGCTAGCGTTTGGATCAACTAAAAGCATCTGAGCAACAGAATAGATGACAGAATAGGTACCAGGATCTGGGATCAATGCACAGAGTCTCATCTGCAGTACCGTACATAAAAAGGGTGCAGGGAAGAAGAATGCATTACAAGTAAATTAAGGCTGCAGTCCTACGCACACGTTTCTGGGAGTCAGCTCCATTGAGTACAATGGGAGCACTAATAGAGAAGAGTGTGGTATTCCAGTGTCAAAACAAAAGACATGGTGAACTCCAACAAAACTGTATATGGAGAGAGTGATATAAAAGAACAGACACACAAATACATCTGCAGCAGGTCTGTAGACCTCAGCTCACACCTTTCTTCTGTAGTAGTAGTAGTAGTAGTAGTAGTAGTAGTAGTAGTAGTAGTAGTAGTAGTACCTTAAGCATGTGGAGAATTTGGCTCACTGCTGAGTTCAGATCTCTCTTCCTGCTTCTGGTAGGCCACAAGCAACTGATTTGGAGAAGTCGGGGCAGATGGCTACAAGCTTTCCTTCCGGAAGGCTGAGACTAGTGCTCTCTTGTCTTGTCTTGCCTTCTTGGATAGCAGGGCCTCTCTGGCAGTGGCACCTTTCAGTGTGTCTATCAGTGTGTCTGTTACCTGAGTGAGTGATCCTGTTGCTCTGAGGGCTGTACAGATGGAGAGGAGAAGAGCATGCATGTGAGAGCACAGCACAACTTAGCTGGGCTTGGAAATTTAAGAAAGTCTGTACTACCCATGGGGCAGTCATGGAGGTCTTCTCTAGGTAAGGGAGCATTCATTAGCATTCCGGTTTGTGATGTAATATTTGTGACTGCTCACTCCCTTTCTTAAACAGGTTCCAATCAGAGCCATAGTTCCAAGCCATCCAAACTTGGCTGTAGATGATAGACTGCAGGTGACGGCTAGTTGCAAGGAAATAGGTAGCACAGCCTGCAAAAAGATAGTCTGCAAGCAGCCTTGGCGCAATATAACTGGGCTTATAAAGAAAGGAAATGGATTACGGGGAAATAGGAGAGGCAAAAACTGATTGCAGAATAGAAGGTGATGAAATGAGGGTGAAATTTCTTGACAGATTTCTCACCACGGCTTCAAATTATAACTACAGTATATAATCAATGCTATTCAGAAAAAAAAACTGTTCACAATTAGCCTTGAAGACTATTGTCATGTTATCCTACTGCTTTGCCATACACCACAATACCACAAATTTATATAAGTCTAAGATGCCTCTAAATGTGAAACATTTGTGTGTCAGGACCAAGTATAAAAGTTCTGAGTTGGTGATGGCTGTATCTGCCAGAAATGTAAAGTCAGGTTGTCCTAGTGATGCTGACAACATATGGATTCTGTCAACATGCCCAGATGTACTTTCTGTGAGATGTTAATACCAGATATAATTGAGTGTCTAGAGATGCCTGCTTTGTGAGTTTCAAATGTATTTTTATTCTCTATGGCATGGGTGGGGAACCTACAGCCTGCAGGCCGGATCCGGCCCCAGAGGCCATCCGGTCCGGCCCGCCGAGGCGCACCCCCGGGCTCATTCTATCTGGCCCACCGAGACCCACCCCACCGAGAGGAAAACCTTTTCCTCTCGGTGGGCCTCGAGGGCCGGACGGAATGAGCTCAAGCACTTACCAGGTATCAGCGCGCAACCATGAGAGCAATCAGGAAGAGGAAGCGGCGCGCCCCTCTAGGAATCACCTAACCTCGCTGGTGACTCACCAGTGAGATTAGGGAGGCAATGCCTAGAGAGGCGCTTTCCTCTTCCTGATCGACGATAACCCTCATGGTTGCTGCACGCCGATACAAGATAAGTGTCCCCCGCGCCCGGCCGATAATCTCACTGGCCTCCGCGCTCACTCTCTCGGGCTCCAGGAGAATGAGCGCGGAGAGGCCGATGCGGCGGCAGCCCCAGCCACGGCGGCCCACGAAGAAACTGGGGCTGCTGCCGCATCGACCTCCGTAGGCGCCGCGCTCACTCTCCCAGGCTCCGGGAGGGTGAGCGTGGAGAGGCCGATGCGGCGGCAGCCCCAGTTTCTTCCATTTCCCTGGCGAGGATTTATTTATTTATTTAATAAACTTTATTAAATAAATAAATAAATAAATAAATAAATAATTCCGGACGGCCTTACGGCCGGCCCGCAACCACATTTAGAATGTCTTAAACGGCCCTCGCCAGGGAAAAGGTTCCCCGCCCCTGCTCTATGGGTTGGTTCAGATGTAACACGGAGCCAGGGGTTATCTCAACTGTGGTTTGTTTAATAAGCCACGATGGACACTGCAGTTGATCACCAAAACCTGGCTGGCTCCATCTCATCCTGGCTTGTTTTGGACTCTACCCTATCTTCCCATGAAACATCTGGATGAAATCCCAAGTGACAACTGGTTTCTTTCCTGCTGCTGGCAAAGCATCGCCTCATCAGTGTGACCCTTGCCATTGGCTGGAAGAAGAAAAAGGCCATTGCAACCTGATTACGAGCTTCTTTGGACATTATGTCTGCTATTGGTACAGCCAAGCAAGAAGTGCAAATCCCAGTTCTAATTCCCTCTTTCTTCCAAGAAAAGTTAACAATTCCTTGCTTATTACCTGCAATGAATGTATTAAAAATGCTCTGCTGATAATGTTAAAAGGAAAACTTGCTGAAGTTCAGTAAATAACTTAATTTTCAAGTTGTGCCCTCATCACTTTTGCATTTTTTGGTTTGAAAGAATAAGACTTGGGACAAGATGCCCTTGATCCCTTTGCGTTTGTTTGTTTGTTTGTTTGTTTGTTTGTTTGTTTGTTTGTTTGTCAAGGGGACAAGTATCTGATTATGCATTCCAATGTGAGGGGGAGATGTGTGAGCAAAGATGTCGCTAGGCAAAGACGGCTGGGACTATTCAGCTAGCTCCCCAGCAAAAGCCGCTTTCAGCCTAGACTCTAGAGTATCTCTTGAGTAGCTGATCTAGGCTACCGTCTTTGTCCACTTCAGCCTGTGGTGGAAGAGTGAACAAAACCAGGTTTAATCCACCTGAAACTATTTGAGAAAATGTACACCCCACGTTTTACTAACTAAAGCATCTGGTGCTAGGTCTGATATTAGAGAACATGTACTACTAAACTGACTTGCTGTGGCTGTTTTTATTTATGACTATACTTCAGCTAGTGACTTGCAAGTGAGCAGATTCAGATACTGGCAAAAGTAGCACAGGTGGTGACAGGATGTGGCTAAGTACCAATAGCATGTACAGACACAACAGGTACATGGTCACAAGATTAACTAATGGGTAATGGTTGGTGAAGATAGCCAGCATATGTCATGAACAATCTAGATCCAAGCAGAGGCATAGCTAGCCTCTCCGGTGCCCCCCCCCATGCGTGAACCGGCACGAGCCCCGCCCCTGTTGGTGGTGTCCCTGCCGCATTGTAGCGAGAAATCCCCCCCCCCCGACTTTTTTTCAGTTGAATACAACTCATAGGAACGCAGGCAGGCGGGCCAATCAGGTAAGCCACGAGCCCGTTTGTCTTACACCGCGGCTGTGCGCATTTTGCCCCCCCGCCTGCTGCCCGGGGGGCTACCACCCCATCGCTGACTCCGCTACTGGATCTAAGCCAAGGCCAACCAGGAATATGTGTCCCAAAGTAAGACATGGATAGCAGGCACGGAATATAAGTGACAAATTATACTCAGTCCTAATTATTAAGTTCAATGCTTCTAAGCTGTACACTGAGGGGGGGGGGGAGAAAACATACAACTTGCAGCAATCAGACAGCAAAATGTTTGCAGTGTACTATGATTGGTTCTGTCAGAATTCATATTCATTGCCTTTATCTGAAGTTGAGTTTAATCATTTATGTTCATCGCTCAGTGACCTCAATCTCAGTGATGACTTGCTTGTATTGAAGTCCTCCTACCAAAAACAAAAAACCTCAAAGCTTACATATCCTTGCACATTATCTCAAACCAACCACTCTTGTGAGAACTTATGGGGAGCAACAGCCAGAGTAGTTATTGCCTTCATGCCCTGTAGATGGGTTTCCCAAAGGCATCTGGTTGGCCATCTGGTTGGCTATACAGGATATAGAACATGATGGACCTTGGCTCTTCTTTTATTCTTATGCTTCTTTTGAAGCAATTCACATATTCACCATTCAGTAAGAGTTGTTAAGTAATGAGTGATAGAGCCACACTAGAAATGACATGACAGTAGTAGTCATGATTGTATTTCCACAAGTCTTCCCTATTTATATAAAAAAAAGCAGGAGTGAAGGTTCTAATTTTAACATCAAAAGCTGCAGATAGATTAGAGGAATGGAAGCTCTTCTGCTGTAGCTCCCCACAATCCATGGCCCCAACCCAAGCATTTTTCTTCCAGTTTGGCTTTCTTCGGGTATAATAAGTGGCGTGGGAATGGACTGCAGGAAAGTAAGGTGGGGGAAGGTTCAGCTCCCCTCACTCGTGTACCCCCCTTGTGATATTAAAGTTAGCCCTTCCCTTCTTTATACATTAATGTGTGTCATATTCATCTTACAGCACAATCCTGTCTGCAGGAGTGCCGGCAGAGCAGCACCTGCTGGTGCCAGGTGTTGTAAACATGCCATAAGGCACGTTTTCAACACCCAGCCAGCAGCACCAGCGGAGCGGCCGGCACAGCTCACTCTGCCCCAAACCAGGAGCTGTGCATGCCGGGGAAGGTAAGTTTCCTGCTGGTTGGGACAGAGGTGGGAAGGGCAGAACAGGGTATTCCGGGGGGGGGGGGAGAGGATTGGCCCATTGGGCCCAGGAGGGGGGAGGGATCATAGACAGTGTGCTCCGGCAAATCCTATCCCCCTTCCCAGGCTTGTTGTCCCTTACATGGGCCTTCTGGATTTGTGCCGGCCATTTTGCTGGTGCACATCCAAGGAGGCCCATTGGGCCTTTCCCCCGAGGAGCATTCCTTTCCCCCGAGGAGCACTCTGGCTCCACCGGCATGGACCCGATCCTGGCTAGGATGCAGCGGCCACCTTAGGTCCAACGCCACTGCATTCTAGACTGCGCTGCCCATGTATTCTTGGGATGAAGCAAATTATTCAACAATAATGAGAATATACTGTGCAGGGTTATCTTTCGGCTGGTTTTCTACACCTTTACTGAATGCACAGAAGTTAAAATACTGTAATTCAAGAGTGTGTCTTGAGGGATACATAATTTGGAAAACCGTACTGGAACTCCATCCTTGACCGTTGACATGATGCCACATTGCTTTTCCTCCTCAAATTCTCCTGGTCTAGAAAGGCTTTGGATTAATCCCTTAATTGCCGTTGCCAGCTAAATAATACACATGACTTCATTTACTCACATTCACTCCTTGTCCCCACTGCTTCTCCTTTCTACACAGACTGATGGTGTTAAGTAAATAATAAACATTATGCATGAAGATAAATAATAAAGAAGGGCTGTTTTTATAAACATGCTTAACTTGCAGCGCAGCAGTGAATGAAATGTACTTGGTTAAAACATGGATCCATACGAAATGCTACTTTAGTTTGTTCCACCCATTTTGCATGAAAAGATTACTTGGCATTTCATGCATAATTTAGTATGAGTTGCATTATGCTGCCATTAGAGGGCAGAAAAGAGTAAGTGTGTAGCTGGAAAATGCATAGCCAAACCTATAATCTGCAAAGAAAAGAGCCAAGATTTAGATAACAGAAAAAGGCATTGTTTTAAATGAGTCATCTGAGATAATGTGCATCTTGCAAAGTAAAATATTTTACCTGCCATTTTTCTGAAGGAAGCTGAAATGTTTGGGCTTGGCAGACTAAAACTAGGTCAATCGCGTCTCTATTCCTGTCTAACCAAACAATGTAACATTTCTTGGGACTTTCTCAAGTGTGCATTGTGACAATGCTCACAATTTATGTTCTTAATTGTATTAGAAGCACATCATCAAACCTGAAATTAAAAATATCCATTGTAGTCCTGGAATGTTGCTGCTTCATTTCTCAGTGAGAGACTTACAGCTCAATCCTATGCATGCCTACCCATAAGTAAGTCCCATTATGTTCAACATGTTAAATAAATATGGCACAGAAAACTACAGAGATCGCATTTCGGCATGTGATATGATGTACTCAGTCTCTCTCAATCTGAATAGGCAAGGAAAACAGAGACTGGGGTGCTATTTCAGGTTTTGGAGGGGGACAGTGAAATGGCAGAGGTCAAGATTCACAGCAAGTCTCAAAGGTCTGGCCTTAAATATAGTCATTGCAAAACCTAATTTATCGTAAGAGCTGGTTTTTGTTAACTCACAATATCCAAAGGTAAAATGCTTCTGGATAATAATTGGGAGGTTGTGCCCCTCCCTAAAAGGCACCCCTGTACGTAATTTCCAGTTACAAATAACTCAATAAAATGCTGTGCTCTTCAAAGTCCCTTTCCATTCCCAATGTGAAAATATTTCAACAGGAATGCTCCAAATATGGCTACAGACATATTACTCGTAATGTGCAAAGAGCAGTATTTCCCAATGAGCTTTTTTTCCATTTGCAAAGCTCAGACTTCCATATGTGCACTTGACAACGATTGGTTGCTTGCCAGCCACTTTACAACACAGTTTTTAAGAGAAAAGTAACAAAGGAAGTGGCTCCGAGGCCAAAATGTGGCCTGAGCATCTTTATTGCAACCATATTGAATTGCAGGTGTATTGTTTCGTACATGTTTGTGTTTCTCACACAGCAATGCATCAATGTGCACCTTATCAGGTTTTATGCAGCTGTCCTGTATTCAAGTACTGTGTGAAAAGGGGGAAGTAAAACATAACGTGCATATTTGAATACCCAGGAAGGGCTAATATAATTCAGTCTTCATTGTAGTCAGAACAGAAGACATAATACATGAAAAAGATGAATGTGGTCATTTAACAGTATCATCCTACTCAAGTTCACATCAATGGACAAACCAGGGGCACACATAATTTTGATTATAACAAGGAGCTGTAGCATAATACATGGTGTCTACAAATGATTGGAGCGGTTTCACGATTTTATTGTAGGTATATTATTTGACATAAGATCATAAAACTTTACAATAACGTACAACGCCGCACAAAGTTTTTGGGGGGCATATTACAGGTGCTCCATATGCGCCACTTGAGGGATTCTGCAAACATCAACTCTGTAACCAAGTTCCTCCCACACGCGAGTTAGCATGTCTCTATCAATGTGAGCAAAGGCATTGATGATGCGAGCTCGCAGTTCTGGTAGATCGGCTGGTAAAGGCGACACAAACTCCAAGTCTTTCACATAACCCCACACGAAAAAATCATGTCGTTGCACTGTTGTCACAGATTGACTAGCATGAAATTTGAGGACAGCAAACGCTTTCTCGCTGTTTGAAGCCATCTTGCCAACTAAAAAAAAAAACTGCCCTCTTGCGGCCGCTAGCAGCGCCCAAAGCAAACTTTGAGCAATGTGTGTCCCGTAACATCCAACTCGCGCAGCATATCGCTAATATTACAGCCATTAAAAAATCACAAAACCGCTCCAATCATTTGTAGATACCCTATATAACAAAATCAACGATGGTATCCATTTCTTTATTTTCTTTTGGATACTTTTACTATTATACTTTTTATGGCCCAATTCTATCCTGGATCGGCCTGCACGGTGCAGCACTGTTGACGTAGCTTCCATTGTATTCTGTGGGCCTGCTGAGGACCCTCCAATGACAGCCCCACCCTGTGGGCTCATAGTGCTGGAGGAACAAGCTTTCCGCCAGCTCTGCCTGCTTTCTGGCTGTTGTAAAAGTTGTAAAAGTTTATTCAGTTTTAAAAAGGAGGAGGCTTGCACCAGCCTGGAACAGTCCGGGACAGATCCGGGTCCCGAGCTCGGATTCCGGGACTGTCCCAGAAATTCCGGTACGGATGGCAAACCTAGACTTACTCCTGTGTAAGGGAATGAATGCTCCCTTACCCAGGGGAAACCTCTGAATCTCCCCCCCCCCCCAGGATGCAGCGATAGCCATTTTGGTGTTGCTGCATCAGTGGGGGGGGAGATAGGATTGGGCTCAAATGCTTTTACATACCTCCTCCACTGCTCCATGGTCCCCTATGGGCCTATTCAAATCTACACCAGCTCTTCTGCTGGCATAGATCTGTTATGCCAAAGGAGTCATGTCAGGCCTGGGATGGGGGCATAGGATCCTGCAGATATTTGTGGTGGTGGTTCGAAATGGCCGCCAGCAGCAAACAGCATATGGCCATATACTACATCAGAACTACTGTTTCGCTGTTATAAAGTCTAGTTAAGATTGGGCCATTAGGATAGTTATCTAAGGTTGCAATCCTATACAGTTTTCTGAGAGTAGTCCTTATTGAATGAAGTAGGACTTATTTCTGAGTAGACATGCATAGGATTGCACTGTTAGGAGTTTTGCAGCAATACACCTGGCACCTCAATTTTTTTGTAGTGAAATTCTGTTGAGTCTTGCAAAGAGCCATTTAGGATATTAGGACATCATTAATACCTTTGTGCGAGCTGGAAATTAAATGCATTAAGCAGTTTTATTGGATTTCATTCCCTTTCATAAAACTTCCACTTTTATGTGCAATTATATGACTCAGAGAAAGGTTTTCTTTTCTTTTTAAAAAATCTCAACTTATAATGAACACTCTCTAGCATTATTTTTTCTGTTCCAGGGGGTTGGTTCAGAGGTAGCAGCATTACAGATATCTGCCATTGGCCAGCTTGCTCCCTTCTCCTCTTGCATGCTTAAAGTCCATTAGTTACTTCCTGTGCAGCACAAATCATACCGGTTTGTTGTTACATCTGAACAGGCAAATGATGGCTTCTGCTTGCCTCTCAAACCAGAATTGCAAACCATCATGAAACAGTGGTTCACCATTCTTGATTGGAGGCAAGTGCAACCCAATCCATGCTCAGTGGTAACCCTGGTTTTCTTTCTTTCACATTTTATACTCCATCTTTTTAAGCTATCCAAAGCAGCTAACAAGAATTGTCCCTCTGCCCTCAACTAGAGCATGCACCATGGGAAACTTTATTCCCTTTCCCTTAAAAAGTAAAGGGAATATATTTCCCTTTCTCATAAAACCTCATGTTAGTTACTGTTGCTGCTGCTGCTCTGTGGAAGAAAGTGGAGCTCCCCCCCCCCCCCAGTGGTATGTGTGGACCAGCTGGAGTGCGAAAGTGCACACTATGTATTTTCATTATTAAAAAAAGAAGAATTTAGGAGGCAAGTGGAGTGGCACCAAAAGAGTAATATGTAGCTCATCCTAAGTGATTAATGGTAGACTAGTAATTGCAGAGGGGTGGACTTTGCAGAGGGGTGGATAATGAAGAGAGGTGGGATTACACACAGTTGCCAACCACATCACAACCACACCTTCAAACCAGCTGAGCTAATAAAAGCTATGTAGGGGAAGCTCCAAAAATTGGTAAAATTAAGCAATTAATAACGAGGATGACACCTGCCTCATCAGCAGGAGCAGCATGCCTCATCTCCCACACAGATGACATAACGTATGAGCCAGCACTTTAGTGTGAACACCCAGTTACACATTCTGGCAACCCCCCTCTTTTTTTTGAATGGAGTTTTCCAAGGAATACATGTTCACATGAAAGTCCTTGGGAGGGTGGACTGTTTACCATCCAAAAGCCCCAGGTACCATAGGAACAGGGTAGAGAAAGAATGATTCTCAAATTCCTTTATAAATGTGAGATTGTTTATGGATGATGTCATAATAGCTGTGTAAATATAACGCAAAGGTTTCTGCAAGATATAGGATTCATGCCCTTGAAACCTTGATTTCTGGCAACCCTACTGATGTATTAACATTCTGCTTTATACTATCACCAGTAAAATTATTACAGATGGGAAAAAAATAAAGCATTAGCTTGGGTTGTATCAGAACAGTAGTTCTCCTGGACTAGTGTCTAGTGACCTATAATGGCCACTACCAGATGCTCAGTCGCGTCGCTAGGACGCGCGTCACCCCAGAGCGGGGGCGCACGCCACCTTTAAGGGAGAGGCTCCGCCCCCACGCGTGATGTCACGCGCAGGAGCAGAGCACCCTCCCCGCTCCGTTTTCGGCTCATTTTGGAGCCAAACGGACGCGAGGGCGGGCGGGCAGGCCCAACTGCAACATCAAAAATGTGAGTACCGGGGGGGCACGCGTCACCCTTGTGCACGCGCTGCCCCAGGGCGGCCCGCCCCGCGCGCTTCCCTCCGTCGACGCCCATGCAGATGCTCAAGAAAGAATAAAGAGTCAACCTATGGAATCACTGCGCCGTTTGTTCATTGTTATCAGCTCCAAAGGTTGGTTTCCAAATAGTTTGGGGCAGTCTAAACAAAGTTTTCTCTGTGCCAGGTGCAGGGGAGTCAGTGGCAGCAGGAAACAGGTTATCTTGTTGTCTCGTGTGCTCCCTGAGGCATCTGGTGGGGCCACTGTGTGATACAGGAAGCTGGACTAGATGGGCCTTTGGCCTGATCCAGCAGGGCTCTTCTTATGTTCTTATGTTCTTAAAAAGTGTTACTCCTCACTATACTAGGCACAATGATAATGCAACAATAATGGTGCAATTGTATGCTTCAGAAATGTCATTTGAGCAGTATAAGATATGGAATATGCCCTTGGACGCCAGTGCAATGGCATGACCCTGGCAAAATTTGGACATAGGAGTGCACCATAAAAGTTTTTGCTGTTACAGACTAACATGGCTACACCTCTAAAAATAGTAACCTTGAGAAGAATAAAGTTCGAGACAGCCCATCACTTTCTGAACCGAGTTACTGAGTCAGCCTCCTCCCACATCCCATGGCAATAATAGGTTCAACAAGTTTGTCATATTCATTCTGAAATGACTGCTCTTTTATTTTGAGTCTCATTCAATCATGTCGGAAAATTCAAGTTGATGTGTCCATTTCAGATTTATAAATGAATGCTTCCCACTAATGTTAAATATAGTCTACCAATTTCCATTTGATTGTGTGCTGGGTTCTTTTCCGACAGAAGTCATCACATGACATGTCTACCTCATCCCCAACTTTTCTTTCTCATGTCATGAAGTCAGCCTCATGAGCTTTTGGGTCTAAACAATCATATGTACTAGTGGAAACTTACAACAACAACAACCAACAACAACAACAACCAACAATAAAAATATTTGTGTACAGTAATCATGAACATCAGAAAAAGGGGATTATGTTAATTGAATTTGTTAATTGATTATGTTAATTGCTTTGCAGGCAGTTGTCTGCAAATAAAAGATGGTTTCCAGTGACAAATTTTTGCATTCCATGTTTGTTACACATCATAGCATCTTGCACAGATTTGCCTTCAAAGAAAGTAAAAATTCATTATTTTAACGGTAAAAGTATGTATTCATGATTGTGCACAAGATGTGTACAAGATGCCTTGATATGTACAAGAAGTCTTCTTGATGGTGCGGGATATTGTGCAAGTTTCAAGTACCCAAATTAAATGCACTGTGTGGCATAGTTAAAACAAGGAATTTAGATTTCTTGCCACAGAAGTTTGAGTCCTCAAAGAGATAAGCAGGCATTTGCCCGCTTACCTCAGGTAACCCCCCAGCTGCAATGGGGCTACTCGGTTCTCTGCCAGCTCTTTAGCCCTCTCCCATGCTGATCCCCCCCCATCCTCCCCAAGGCCCAGTGCCGCTCAGAGTGGGACTTACTTGCTCCACGGCACTGGGTCCAGCATTATCCAGTGGCCTTGGTGCCGTCTATTCGCTGGGTGTCACAACGTTTGCGACATGTGGCTCCAGCAGTGAGGCTTCAGTGCCGGCACCTGGAAATTTTGAATAGTGCTCCTGCTCAAAACGTCATTTTGGTCCCATGGGGGGCAGAGTGAGCACAAATGGCTACAAAACCTGCAACCTCATCCTATTGAAGGAGTACGCTGGTGGAACATGCATTCCGTTGGTGGAACCTCCTTTAAGGTTGTCCCAAATGCAACTAGGCAAGTGCACGTGGGCTAGCTGCAACCGCAAGCCACAAGTGGCCAGCTCCATGTGCAGATGGACACCTGACACCCACCGGTGCAGGGGTTGGGGGGCTGGTGAAAGGCACGGAGGGGGTGAACAAGGTGGGGTGGGTGAAACAGGGGAGTAGGTGGGCAAAACGGGCTGGTGATGGGGGCAGGGAGGAGAGCGGACCAGGCCTGGGAGGGGGGTGGGATCGGCAGCATTGCACAACAAATCCTGACCCTTTTCCTGGACCTGATACGCCTTCACGGATCAACTCAGACTTGTGTCAGCGTTTGAGCTGGAGCTGGTCCAAGTTGACCCATAGCGGGTGCTGGGCCTTACCCTGGGACAAGGGAAAAAAATGTCCCCTTACCCCGAGGAGACTTCCAGCAGCCAAAACTCCCCTGTGGAATGCAGAAGAAGCAGCGCCGGCACTGCTACATTGCCACACAGGGAGCTTGGTAGGATTAGTTTGCTGGTTTACTATTAATTGATAAACAAATGAAGTATACTGTAAATACAATAGTCATTGAGTTATTTGAATTTCTCTGTTAATTGCTTGCTGAACTTTTTTTTTTTTTTTTTTGGAAACACAATACCTAATTATTCATCATCGTGATAATATGTTAAAAATTGATATTTATACCATAAGTAAAGAACCTTCTTGGTTAGATAGTACTTGAAGACACACACTCAAGAGAAGAACCTTGACCAAACAGCCAACTAAAAGAGCTATGTACAAAAGATTGTGGCAGTTTCTCAGAACTTCTGCCCTTGAGACAGATCACTTAAAATATCACACCCAGACCTTGGCAGCATGTCATACTGTACTTGTAGAGCCTTAAATTAATTTCTAATAATAATACCCCATTACCGTTAAAGAAATGTATAATTTCTTTTCAGTGGTTTTAGGAAAGTGCTAACATTTAACAAGAAAAGATTAATGTTAATTTCCAGCTTTATATATATATAAAAAAAAACCCATAGGAAAGTCTCAGAAAAAATAGCCCCAAAGTTCTCAAAGGCTAGACCTTAAGTGACATTTGGAGGGGGGGGGGAATAAATATCCTTCAGAAACTTCTGTGAAGTTAGTTGTTTGGTACTGAGCCTGTTGGGGCAATATTGTCTGAAATGCCTCCTGCTACATGCATGAACATGTTTTGTCCTCTCCCTCATGCACTTTCCCTCTTCTAATTATGAGGGAGTGTCATCAAAAACACCCCCTTATGCCTGATCTAAACACTATTTTACAGTAGTATTTGAACCATGCATATCAGGACAGTTTGGATAAACCATCCCCCCCCCCCCAATTCAATTAGACAACAAACCAGCATGCTTGGAAGGAAACATGTGCACTCACAGCCCATCTTATGCGTGCCACCCAATGGCTGCACGCCTCCCTCGCTGGTGCAGACTGCCGTTAAGCAGTACTCGCCAGTTGTAAATGCCTCCCCGACAGTGCGCCGACCAGCATGCATCCAGGAATGCCGGCAGGAAGGCTTCCGTCTTCCCAGGCGCTACGAAGGATGCCCAAACGCGCCAAGAACAGTGAGCCAGTGGGGAGGTGGGGGTGGGGGGAGATAGATAGATAGATAGATAGATAGATAGATAGATAGATAGATAGATAGATAGATAGATAGATAGATAGATAGATAGATAGATAGATAGATAGATAGATAGATAGATAGAACAAAAGTTTACATTCTTTGGTTTACAGATTTTGAATACTGTATGGTTGAGAAACTGAAACTGAGCTGGCACAACTTCAACAAAAACATGACTGGATTTTCCTTTTTCTTTCCATCTAGAACAGTACCGGAGAAGATGAGCACTCTGATCTAAACTAGGTTTACTTACGTGTTAAATTGCATTGCTTTCAGGGAATCTTACTTCCAAGTTAATGTAGTTGGAACTGAGACATAATATTTTAAAGCATTTCATCATGAAACACATATCATATACAAAAATGTTTATCTCCATGGACTTTCTGGATATGAAGTCTAATATCAGTACATAAATTGATTAGACATTCCTCTCTATTTAAAAGATATAGTGGTACATAAAGTCACAGTCTGAGTTCATTTAGGCTTTTCATTTGTAGTGCTCTATATTATATGAGTGCAGATCCATTTGAATCTCTTTAATATTCATGATCCTCTCACCAGTCTGGGTGAAAGAGAAAAAGCTTTTGATGGCAATCTGAAGAACTTGATTAACAATGTACTAATCATCAGTACCATTGACCTGATTCAAAAAAATGTTTTCCATTCATCCATCATTCTATTACCAAAGATGATTGCATTACCTTACTATTTTTTACCTAAATAAAACCACATGAGCTGTAAATATCATGTTCTTTTTTAACCAAATACACCTTGCAACCAAATTAATTTAAACTAAAATATGAAAACGTCCTATAATAACCAATTAGTGCAGGAACAGGGGAAAAAACAACAACTTACAAGTGGCCTGCTATAAACCAATTCACTTTGACTTCATGTTAATAAATGTTAAATTGTGCCAAGGAATTAATTTTGCAATAAATTGTTATTGTTGTTGTAATATCCAACTAAAGCATATTACCAGGAGTAATTATCCATATATCAGAATGCATTGAATGTAGAGTGTGCACTATAATTACTCCCCAAATTGCTTATCATTCAAATGGTAATTTTAGGGATAATGTTGCAGTAACTATAACTTACCTTTCATCTGAAAAGTAGTTTTTAATCGTTACACAATACTGCACATGTAGTACATCTACTGCACATCTATTAGATACTGCACATCTATTACATGTGATACTGCACATGTAATAGAAATGACTGCTTATGAAAATAAAGTAAGGCAGATTTATTGGTTTCTTAAATTCATTATCCTTGCTAATAAGATGTGTATATGTATTAATTGCCATTGCAGGAGAAGAATGGGAATTATCATAAATATCCACATTTATGAGAACTTGGACCTAGCCTGTGATTCTTTTACCTGTAATCTACCAGTCCAAGATTATTCTTTTGGGGTGGTATCCACAGTTTCCTTGTTCCAGAAGAAGTAAAACTGTGGATGCTGACCTAGGAGATTAATTTTGCTGCTTGCCTCTAAGCAGTTCACACGTGCATGGTTATCACTCATGGTGTGTAGCATCCAACGAAGGCTTGCATGTGTAAATGAATAAATGAAGATTAAACACTACATGTAAAACTTGCATATCACTGATGGCACTTCAAATGATATTTTTTAAAGGAGACAAGTCAGAGAGTCAAGCTGAGAGACCTCAAAGCCCAGTTGAAATGAATGCAAGGGCACAGCCACTGAACTCATCCCTGACCTCCAAGAGTTCAAATGTCTCATTGTCCCTGAGCATAGGCACTTACATCTGGAAACATGTAGTCGCCTATATAACGTGATTCATACTCTCCATATTTCTAGGCTAGGTATGGCATTTCGGTTGCAATCCTATATACGCATCCCTGGGAGTTGGCCTTAGTCTAAGTAAACATGCATAGAATGGCAGCTTGTGTCATACCTACCCTAGAAATATGGAGAGTATGAATCACCTTGAGCCAGCGGGTGGCGCAGTGGGTTAAACCACTGAACCATGAGCTGTCGATCAAAAGGTCAGCAGTTCGAATCCGTGCGACGGCTCCTGCCAACCTAGCAGTTCGAAAGCAAGAAATTGCAAGTAGATTAATAGGTACCGCGTCAGCGGGATGGTAACAGCGTTCCATGCGCCTCGGTGTTGAGCCATGCTGACCACATGAGCATGGAAACATCTTCGGACAGCGCTGGCTCTTCAGCTTTGAAACGGAGATGAGCACCGCTCCCTAGAGTCGGACACGACTGGACTTAATTGTCAAGGGATACCTTTACCTTTACCTATGAATCACCTTATATAGGAGGCGACACATGTCTAGGTGTAAGTATGTAGGCTCTGTGCCAACAGGATGCTTAGATGCATGGAGGTTGGGGGTGGGGCCAGCAGCAGATTTGATCTTCCCTTCACATGTTCATTTCTACATAAACGAATGCCTGGACACAGAGTTCAACTTGGTAATTGTGGAGTGAAAAATCAATCACAAGTGTACAAGTGAACCAGCCTAGAAGAACGAAACTATAGGCGCAAGACTTCTATGGAGTCAACATACAGAATGTCGACTTGAAATAAATGTGATCCAAACTACTTTCTCCTTTTTAAAGAATGCTTCTGCTATCTCTCAACACTGGAATACATGTGAATACATTAAGAAGGAACCTCTTGTTTTCTGTTTTCAGAGTTCAAAAGGGCCATTTGTGGTCGTAAATACTATAGACCGTGTCTATATGGTTGGCCCAAAATTAAAATGATATTTAATGCCTTCAATTTAGAAATTGTTATTTTCTTATCCTATCAGAGGTGCAGTAAAGATATTAAATAAAAGGCCCTGACATGTCCGCTGGGGAAGTCTTGCTGTTTTGAGAGGTTGTAAAGACAATTCTGACAAGTGGTTTTTCTCCAGGGAAGAAAACCGAAGGAAGTGTTCATGTTAAAATGTTACATCCAAATTTACATTTCACAATGACATTTTAGGGGGTTTTCTCCACAGGTATTATTTTTATTTTAAAAAAGAAGTCAGAAATAGTCTACAGTTTGATCCTAGATGCATATATTTTAAAAGATCTTTCAAACTAGAAGATTATTTGAATTGAAATTCTTGTCATGAAATCTGAAGATGCCTTAATGATGCTCCTTTTCAGACCCATACAACGTAATATCTATGTGAGGAGACATGAAGTGGAATTTAAATTTAAGTTTCCCATCTTCTAGAAGAGAGAATGAGAATTTCTCATAATGCAAGTGAAGATACACATTAGCAGTCGAATCCTATGCATGTTTACTTAGAAGCAAGTCCTGTTGTTTTCAGTAGGGCTTACTTTCAGGTAATTGTGAGCCAATTTCATCAAGTTGTTCATCATGTTCTCCTTAAAGAAAAGCATGATTTTTATTTTCTAAGGACAAACTAATAATTTAGGACCTCGGTATTTGCCTAGCTGGAAAACATAGATAGATTGGAAATGCCAGCATTTAATATTGGATATTGTGAACATATAAGCACAAAAATGAATATTTGTTAGAATGAATATTGCTACATTAGGAGTGCAATCCTATGTAAGTATCCGGCGGGCAGCCCAGGGCTGCCCGCCGGATCCTATCCCCGCTCTGCAGCAGCCTGGAGGTCTACTCAGGGGAAGGGGATGTTCATCCCCTTCCCCCGATGTAAACCGGGAAGGTTCTATGGGCCTCCTCGGATTTCTGCCAGCTATTTAGCTGGCGGAAGTCGGAGGAGGCCATGTAACAGCTGCGCCGACCGGGGACAGGGAGATGGCAGATGCCATACCCGCCCCCTCCTGGGCCGGCACAGCCAATGGCCCCCCTCCCTTGCCACCCATATCATTTGACCAATGGCGTCGTTGGAGTGTGGCGGGGGGGCGGACCGCCAGGGGTGACACGCGCCAAAGGGTGACGCGCGCACCCCCGCGCGTCACCTCTGTGACGTGCATCACCCGCACGTCACTGTCCCCCGAGTCCGGAGGCTCCGAGGCCAGGGAGCCAGCCTCGGAGCGTCCGGCCCCGCCGGCGCTCCAGGGCCTTCTGAAGGCCCGATGGTTCAAAACGGAAAGTTTTCCATTTTTCGCGCATGCGCAGTACTTTTCTGAGGGCAAATGGGCAGCCCTTTGCCCTCAGAAAATGGAAAACGGAAAACTTTCCGTTCTGAACCAGCGGACCTTCAGAAGGCCCTGGAGTGCCGATGGAGCTGGACGCTCCGAGGCCGGCTCCCCGGCCGGCTCCCCAGCCTTGAGTGTGGGTGGGGGGGTGTTGGGGGGGTCACCCTAGGGCGGGGGGGTGACGCGCACCCCCCTGCTCTAGGGTGTCGCGCGTCTAGTGACACTAATGTTTTTGACATTGGAAGGGCATACTGTAACATGACATTTTCTAAGTCCATTAGAATTGTGAAGATACTTAAGCCCCCTCCACTTTCATTGGTCAGCATTACTGTTCAAGGAACTGTTGCAGTCCTGCCAGCAGTGATTCAAAAGCCCCTTTCAGTGTTTTCCAAGCTGAGCCAAGCTTTGAGTTGTGTTCCAAGTACAGTTGTCCTTCGGTATCCACAGGTGATTGGTTCTAGACCCTCCGCACGGATACTGAAAACCGCAGGTGCTGAAATGCAGCACCTGATGCTCAGTTACTCACCGAAGCCTCCAGAGGCCTCTACTGTGTCGTGCTGGGCCCACAACCACCGCTATAGGCCTCAGAACGCTTTTCTGATGCGACCAGAAGTCACTTCTGGTTGCATTGGAAAAGCATTCTGACTGAGGCTTATTGCAGGCCCGGCGTGGGGGTGGTGAAGAGACCTCAGAGGCCTCTGGGCTCAGCATCCGCGAATAGTGAAATCTGCGGGTGCTGAGACCACAGTTGCTGAGGAACACCGACCTGAGAGGTCCCAGGCAATGCTGCCACAGCATATAGAAAATGAATCTTTCAGAAGCCGTTTCATTCATTCTCACCAAGGCTACCTTTCCTGAAGGAGACACCACACTTATCATCTCAAGCAAGCAGGAAGAGTAGGAAGATACTCCATCTGTCTTCTCAGAAAAGAACAGTTAGCACTGGAGTCATACACATTACATACTGTAGAGCCCCATTAGACATACGCCATTTTCAGTTTGTCCACAGTGTGAGCGTGTAGGTATTTTTAAGTGTCATTGTACTATGAAACCTTGTTCACATGAACAGGGCCATCTAAAGTCTTGAGTTTTTATGCCAAATCAACAACTACACTTTGGACACTTTTACATGAATGGGAAATTCCAATATCTCTTTTAACCACTTGACCTTGTTTACTTCTCTATGTCACTTTTAGGTCAACATAGGTTGTATTCTAACCTTGATGAGTGTGAATAGAAGTTACTTCTATCTGTACAAGAGGAGGGATGATTTTCACCAATTCTCCCATCCCTCAGCAGCTTTTTGTACTCAGGGCTGACTCCGCAGTGGCTGAGGCAACATGCCCCCATGTTACTTCAAATCCACCCCCAATGCCATCTCTGCACAAGTGTGTGCATGCACCCCATCTCTATACTTGCCTGGAACATGATCTACAGCCTGCCTGGTCCATTCCGCGCAGGGATTTAAGTAGGATTGGGTTGCCCATCTTCCAGCAGAAATCTATTTGTTGTGTTGAGGAAGATCAACTTTGGAAATTAGTTTATCTTGGGGAATTGTAGCCAGATCTACCTGAGGTACTAACTCTGGAAACATTTATACTGATATACATCCTTTGCTGAAAAGAAGAAGAGAGTGCCCAATTATACTGGAGCTTTTTTCCCTCAATTTTCAGTTGCTTAACAGCCCGATCCTATGCTAACTTCTGCCAGCAGTACTGGGCTCTGTGCTGTTGCAAACATGCTGTAAAGCACTTTGCAAAAGTGTGGAGGCCAGTCCCGATGGCGTGGAGGCCAGCACCGGCCAGAAGCGTCGTAAGTGGGGGTGCGGTGCCCAGAGCCCCCAGGTGCGGACCCCTGAAGGGGCGGAATCGCAGGCTGAGGAGGGCGAAAACTTACCTTCTTCGCAGCTGGGACGGCCGCGTTTCGGCCCTCCCGCCTGCCCTCGTGTCCGAACAGCCCCAAATACAAGTGAAAATAGCAGAGGGGGGGTGTTCGGAGGTGGGGCGTGACATCACATGGGGGCAGCGTTGCGTTGGCGGCCCCCCACGTGGGGGTGGAGCAACACCACTGGCACCAGCAGGCCTCCGCTGGTGGAGTAGCACCCGTTGGGGCAGGTGAGCTCTGCGCCGGGCAGCGGGAGATGAGGGCAGGGAGGGGATATTTCGGGGCAGGGAGAGAGCAGGGAGGAGGGCAAATCAGGCCTCCACCAAATCCTAACCCCCATCCTGGACTTGAAAGCCTGACACGGCGCTGCTTGGAGTTGCACCGGCCATTTAGCTGGCGCAGGTCTGAGTAGCCCCATAGCGGCTGATGGGGCTTTACATGGGGGAAGGGAATGATCATCCCCTTCCCTCAATGAGTCATCCAGCCCCAGGCTGGATACAGCGGAGCCTGCCCCGGCACTGCTGTGTCTCAGCGCAGGGCTTTAGATAGGATTGGGCTGTGCTTGGATTAACCCCACAAGCATAAGATTATAGCAATAAAGTGAATTACAGCGCAATCTGACTTTTTTAAATTTTTATTTATTTCATTTTATAAACGAAAACCAAAAAAAATACATGTGCTTTGATATATGTAAATATTTTGAATATTTTGAATAGAATATACAGTTTAAGTAGTTGACAGGTGAAAAAGGGGAAAATATAAATAAATTAATATGTATTAGGGGAAAAAAACCCAAAACATTCATGCTCATGAAGTGTAAAAAAAAAAGGATATTAAAACAATCTAAACAATGATTATTTCTACATACTTCCCGCAGTGGCTTATACATCAAACACATACTTTAAGAAATGGCTTCCAAATATTCTCAAAAATATCCAGTCTCAATTGTCTTCGGTATGCCATTCGCTCAAAGTTCGACAGGTATAAGAGGCCTTCAATCCATTGGGTACTACTTGGAGGGCACTTGTCTTTCCAATTATTTAAAATCAGTTTGTTAGCCATTGTGAGGGCACAAAGAGTTCATTTTCGCTGATCCACAGTTAGCCTCCAAGTGACAGGTAGATAATTAAGGAGAACATATATTTCTGTAAATATCAATGATTGTTGTAACACCACATTTATTTATTTATTTATTTATTTATTTATTTATTTATTTAAAGAATTTATACCCCGCCTTTCTCCCAGAAAGGGCACTCAAGGCGGCTTACAATAACATTAAAATACATATATACATTAAAATAATTAAAAACAAATAGTTAAAACAATTAAAACAAACAACCCCAGTGGGTCACCTAAATTTACATTTGTTAAAAGCCATTTGTTAAAAAAAACAGCCCACCATGTCAGACATCGAATGCTAACCTAAATAAAAACTTCTTAAGGCCCCGCCGAAAGGTCTCTAAAGAGGGAGCCGTTCTTAATTCCAGGGGGAGGGAATTCCATAATTGGAGTGCCACAGCCGAGAAGGCCCTATTCCGTGCCGCCATCCCCCTCACCTCTGTCAATGGCGGCATGGTTAACAGGGCCCCCCCCCGATGACCTCAGAGTACGGGTCGGATTATAAGGAAGGAGGCGGTCCCTCAAATACCCTGGATCCGAGCCGTATAGGGCTTTAAAAGTCAAAACTAGCACTTTGTATTGTGCCTGGTAACGAACCGGCAGCCAGTGTAACCACCGAAGCAACGGTCCGACTGAGTCGCACTGACAGGCCCCGGCAACCACCCGGGCCGCCGCATTCTGCACTAGTTGCAGTTTCCGAACAGTCTTCAAAAGCAGCCCCACGTAGAGCGCATTGCAGTAATCTAGTCTAGATGTCACTAGGGCATGGGTCACTGTGGCCAGGTCTGGACGATCCAAGTACGGTTGCAGCTGGTGCACCAGCCGAAGCTGGGCAAAAGCCCCCTGGCCACAGCCACCACCTGGGAATCCAGGAGCAGCTGCGCATCCAGGAGAACACCCAAGCTGCAGACCTGCTCCTTCAGAGGGAGTACAACCCCATTCAGAGCAGGACGATGGTATTAATAATTTCTTCCCAAAAACCTACAAGTATAAGACAAGGCCAGCGGGTGGCGCAGTGGGTTAAACCGCTGAACCATGAACTGTCGATCGAAAGGTCGGCAGTTTGAATCCGCGACGGGGTGAGCTCTCGTTGCTTGGCCAGCTCCTGCCAACCTAGCAGTTCCAAAGCATGTTAATGTGTGTTGATAAATACGTACCGCTTGCGGGAAGGTAAACAGCGCTCCGTGTTCCAGCTGCATGCTACGCGCTGTGACAAGGAGAGTCATGCCGGCCACAATACCACGGAGGTGTCTTCAGACAACGCTGGCTCTTCGGCTTTGAAATGGGGATGAGCACCACACCGTAGATTGGACATGACTGGACTTAATTGTCAGGGGTCACCTTTACCTTTTTATAGGACATGACCAAAACATATGTATTAAACAGGCATCTGGATTATTACAACGCCAACATCTGGAATTGGTGGTTAATCCTTTATCATATCACCTCTGACCTTATAACCTTATAATCCCGTAAAAGGGAATTCAAAGGGGATTTGAATCCCTTTTCCGTTCTGGGGCCTCCCATTCTCGCTGCGCCGCTGGTTAAACCGGCACAAAAGTTAAGTCGGATTGCGCTGTTAAGGAGTTATTATTGTCAGTAATGGGTAACCCTTAGCTTTGCCAGTAATGTAAAATCTTGGCTATTGAGGGCAACAGTGTTTTGTTTTTTCCTCTTGATTTCGGTAAGCCAAGTTTTTCACCTCTGTCTACATCTATATTCAATTTGAGTCTCCCTTTGGAAAAACCCTTGATGCTAATAAAGCACATGAAGGATTTCAGTTTCATACATCTGAGTTTTTTGTGAACAACCTGCTTCTACAGCCTACACAAACAGTCAAGATGCAACATGCTACCTAAACATTATTATATCAATAGAACTTCGACCTATTGAGATAAAAATGGGGGGAAAGTGTGGCAACTCCTCTGTGCAGTACGATATTGAAAATAAAACTCTCCTGTATGTGAATTAGTTGCAACATTTTAAAAACCTCTTAAAGTAATGTTTTTAAGGTGGTAACGTATAGCTTTCTTTTCCTTGATTACTTTTGACACCCCTGTTAAAGGGTTTTGCTCAATACATTATTTGGGGAGAGAGGAGAGGGGGTACCTGAATGTTATTTTGGGAAAGAAAAATTGTGTCGCCATTTAGCTCTGAAATACATGGCCTTGAGAAATGTTATTTTAAAGCTGTTTGCCTTTTAAATGGCAACAGTCTGTATATCTATTTGTCTAGACTCTATCAAGGGGACTATTGTAGCTGGAGGCTTTATCCTGAAGAAGACTAAAGGGCTACATCATGTCAAAAACCTGAAGGAGGAATTATTGCCTTTCTTGCTTCAGTTCACAGCTGTATTATGTCACCAAATCACATCACAGTGTAATCAAAGATGAATAAAATATTTTTTCCCCTTTACCTTAAATGCTTTTCCTGTCAATTACAATCAAAGGACATGATTTCAGGTCTGTCAGTTGGCTGGGTTCCTTCTGACTGATGACTCTAAAACTGTAATCTACTAAATATAAAATGAATCAGAGAAGTCTCAGAATGATTCCGCCATTAAGAAAGAAGATTTTTTTTTCCTCCCACAGGGGACAGAAAAATAATTGGTCTTTAAAGAATGAAATCAAAGATGTTAAAAATGACTCTTGTGGTTCTTTTCCCCTCCTCTATATTATTGGCATTTTCATCTGTACTAAAATGTCAGTAATTTTCCTTTGGGAAAAGCTCATATCAGTATTCTAATCAACCCGATCTCATCTCATGTGCCATTAAAGTAAACATTAACTAATATCTTATTTTTATAAGTCCATACTTTTTTGTTCATACTATTAGGTGCTCTGTAATGGCAAACTGTAATCCCACAACAACTACAACTTCTAGGCAGTTTACTAGCTTGATTACATCATTAACCATAATCAAAAACAGTTCCCCAGAATGATTTCAGCTTGGTGGCAGGAATTGTTTCCTTTGATCTCAGTAGCATCATTTTACGATAGGTTGCTCCTCATTTACACTACAAATGCTGGCAAAAATGAAAGTGGTATCTTTGTGAGCAATATTGGATAAAATAAAATAAAATAACCAGTTCAGCAGTCTATGGCAGTTGCTTTCATTGATGAACAATCAGAATTCCTTTTTCTAAATCCTGAAAGAAAAGTCTTAGATTGGGGCTCCTCTCTGTATGATATTGCTTTGTGTGTTCTGTTTGGTGCCATTTTTATCCCCCTCTTTTGAAAACAAAACAAAAAACATTTTTAAAAAATCCCTTTTAGTGAGTGTGTTAAAAAGCAATTCCAGTGCATTGTGCTCTGGAAAAATGAGCTTGAACCTTCACTCAGTACATAGGATGCTTATATATAGCGTAACATTTTATTTTAATGTACTAATATACTTAATAAAAAGAGCTCATTGCTAGAGAGGACTCTTTTTTTACTGTTTCATTTGTAATGTTGTCACCACAGATGAGCAAATACGAACCTCCAATATCTGTGAATAATGCATGTCATTATTGGGGAAGTGGTATTTCTGTGCCAAATGTATGTTCTGTAGTGCTTATTTGGGTGAGCACAATCTATGACACTACAGAGAATTGTACGCAATGGAGTTCAGGCGCAAAAAGATGCATACATTGTCGGAATGAGCAAGTCCTCTATTGTATGCAGTAAGACCATTGTGCCTACACAATACTTGCAAAAAACTGCACGGTTTTTGCTGGAGGTGGAGACGCAGATTCACTTCCTGGACATAACCCAGTGTGGAATACTGTTGTATGTGGACAACTGGACTATCCTGCATAGGTGGAGGTATGGTATGCAAAGGTGAAAGACAGCAGTGGGCTATCCACTTCTGAAGCTCAGGAATGAAGGAGCATTTGCCATTCAGATGTAAATTATTCTTTGCTTTTGAACACAGATATGAATGGCTATCTACTTCTGCTCTGTATGGATTTATCCAGCAGCTTTAATGATGGGATCTATAGAGGCTTGTGCTAATGCATATAGCATGGGTGACCAATTTTTCACTTCTAGTAGCAGCCCATTGGACCTCGGAGGCTGTTACTCTGGGGAGGGGGTTGACCATCACCAGACAGGCTTCTTCAAGGAAGACTACCACTAGGAGGAGGAACAGGCTGAAAAGCCCATATACACATGAACAGCACTTTGGATCCAGGCCAATGTGCAGAACTGCCTCGTTGAAAGTCCTGATAATGAAAAGAGTTTGGGCAAGAACATTGATTTGTGCCTGTTGCACAAAGCAACTGATGCTTTTGCTGTGGACATGGCTAGCTATTCACTGTGAACATGCTACTCCTATTACAACAGAATACAACTGGAACTAAATTAAGAACTGTAAATTCATAAATCAAATATGAATCTTTTCTATATAGGGGGCATTGGTATTACTCTCTACTTCACAATTACACCAGAAATTAACATTCTGCTCAAGAATTCAAATTATATTTATTATACTTCAAACATTAAACCAAACAGGAGAAAACCTGATATGTGAGTGACTCTCATGCCCCCTCCATGTGTTCATCCTACTTACATGGTGTCAGGCATCTGCTTTTTCATACTTCAGTGATATTGCTGGCGCAGGTCTGAGTTGACCCACCGGGCCCACTGGCACTTTCTCCGGGGTAAGGGAACAAATGTTCCTTTACCCCAAGGAGGCCTCTCAAGGCCAAAACTCCCCTGCAGAATTCTGCAGACGCGGCGTTGGCACCACTGAATCACCGCGCAGGGAGTTGCAGTGGATTGGGCTGTCGGTGCACTTTCAGTTTAACTTTCAAAGTC
This sequence comes from Plestiodon gilberti rubricaudatus, assembly GCA_026170595.1. Lineage (NCBI taxonomy): Eukaryota > Metazoa > Chordata > Lepidosauria > Squamata > Scincidae > Plestiodon > Plestiodon gilberti. The sequence goes on along the minus strand of JANXHW010000003.1, from coordinate 26,943,059 downwards.
TGAATTTGCACATATCTCCTGTAAAGAGATGTACAAACTCACACATCTCTCAGTTTAATTTCCCCTTTGGATGTGTGGAACAGGGAATTGGAATAGGGATTCAGTAGACCCTTAGGTAAGCAAGAGTCAGAGGGAGTCCCAAGAGGATATCTGGCTTAGGGATGCAGGGTGGTGATCCCTCAGACTTGAATTGCAAGGTCTACTGCAAAGGCTGTCTGGCTTGGGGTAGGTGGAGATATTATGTTTCATTGACCTCCCCTTTCCAGGGGTTGGTGTTGAAAAGCTGGGGTCTCTGAGAGGCAACCTCAGGTTGTAGCCAGAGTGGTTGTGCCTAAGGGAGTCTGAACAGATTAGCTGTCTCCGCCAGGGTAGGTGCCCGTACTTAAGGGGGGAGGAGTTTCGCAGATAGGACCCGGTAATGTTGTAACCTCATTAGTTGTTACATTCAAGAAATGTGGTCCAATTTTACACCGTCACCTGGTCTCGTGTGATTTGTGGTGGGTACCTGGGCAAACTTCTGTCTACAGAGCAAAGGGTTAGAATTCAACCCAGTGTTATGATTGGCATTGTAAGTTATTTATTTATTTAAATGATGTATAACCCACCCTCCCCCCCCATGAGTCAGCATCTAATTATATGTATGAAGAAAGAACTCATAACTAGGTTGAACAATCTGATGCTTGCAAAATTATTGTAGCATAGTGATTACAGTAGCATGAAAAGACATCCATTTCAAATCTCAGCTCAGCCAAATACTCATTAGATGCCCATAGACAAGCCACTTTTCCAAATGGTAAGTTGGAGATAATGATAGTGGACATAATGCCACAGCATTGCTATAAGAGTGGTCAAAAAAAAAATATGTGCACTTTGAGGTTTTACAAAAGAGTACTGTACCACTGTTAAGGACAAATGCAGCCAGTGGCATTTTTACCTTTTTTACCTTTGAAAAATAGTCTACCACATTACACCAGAAACTATTTTTGGAACTCCCTGCAGTTTCAAAAATACTTTACCATAAATGATAGAAAACCGGTTTTCAAGTAGCATGGTGAGATGAAGTAGTGTCATCATTCTTTGAACCCTGGCTTAAGGTTGATTATTAGTATTATTTAGAAGATGCTCCCCTGGGATGAATTGGAGACTTTCCCCTTGCATGTGCCCAATTGTTTTCATAAGAAGAAACAGGTGCACTTCTTCAAAGGCAAATTGTTTATTCATTACTGGATAATCATCAAGGGTCAGTTTCACTGGCGTCACTACAGGGGGGGCGGAGGTGTAAGTTCTTCCGTGATCGGAGCCTCCGTTAAACGGAAGAACGAAGCGCACCGCCCCCGCGCCTTCCGACCCAGTCAAAGCGGTGAAAACAACGCGCATTCTCCACTTTGACTGGGTCAGAAGGCGCGGGGGCGGGGCGCTTCGTTCTTCCATGTAACGGAGGCTCCAATCACGGAAGAACTTACAGCTCCACCACCACCACCCCCGTAGTGATGCCAGTGGGTCAGTTGAGCAGCCCAATCCTGCATAGGATGCAGCCCATGCTGGCGGAGTTGGGGCACACTTCAGGGGAAAGGGACAATAATCTCTTTCCCCTGGTGTAAGTTCTGGTGACCCCAATAGGCCTCCTCAGATGCATGCCAGCTATTTTGCTTGTGCACATCCGGGGAGGCCTAGTAAGGCTGGCCAGGCCCGGGAAGGGGGTTAGGATATCGGAGGAGTGCACTGCTGATATCCTCGCCCCCTCCCGGGCCTGGCCAACCAACCACCCCCTCCCCCGTCACCCAGGCCCACCCTCCCCATGACCTCCCACCGCCCGGCCCAGGACTTACCTGTGTGGGTGTCCTGAAGCAGCGGAGTGAGCACCACTGGCCGCGGCACCAGTGCTGCAGCCGCTTACTCCCACAGTGTCGTGAAAGTGCTTTACGGCACTTTCACAACACCCTAGGCCAGCATTGTGCTCGCTCCGCCGGCCTTAACTTGTGTAGGATTAGGCAGTAAGGCAGGTAAGGCAAATAAATGAGAGACACCGATCGAAGTAATAAACATATCACTACAATCTGTACATAATTTACACAGGTATTTGCATATAATCTTTGCACAATTATACTTGTACAAATCCAAAGTGAAAGAGAAGAATGACAACAGTGCCTGGAACACCGTCCCTATGAAACGTGTGTGTGTGTGTGTGTGTGTGTGTGTGTGTGTGTGTGTTTCAGCTAGAAAATGATGACCAAGTTGGGCTGGGGGTAGAAAAGGCATGATAGATGTTTATAAAATGATGCATGGTGTGGAGAAAGTGGGGAGTGCAAAGTTTAACTGTTTTGCTCCCTCCGTATCCAGCATCATCCAATGAAACTGGCAGGAGATTCAGGTCAGATAAAGTACTTCACACAGTGCTTAGTTAATTATTGAAATTCACTGCCAAAAGTTGTGGTGATGGGCACTAGCTTAGATGACATTAAAAGGACATTAGAACAATTCATGGAGGATAAGTCTGCTGACTACTAGAAATGAGGGCATGTTGATGCCTCTGACTACCAGTTGCAGTGGAGCACAGTGAGACAGAGTTCCTTGCCTACTACATGCCCTGGTCTTGGGCTTCCCAGAGACATTTGGCTGGCTGATGTGAGAAATAGGATGCTAGTCTTCTGCATCAGGGCTCTTAAGTTCTTTTATGACATGTTATCCAGGAGTGCCACTGATGGACCAATTGCTACCTGCATCACAGCCATCAATTCTGCTGACGCCATGCCTGCTGCTGCCAAGAGTTTGGTTGCCAGTTTACGTGCAGAAAAGCAACCCTTACCTTATTACTGTTATACGCTTTAAGGGGCCGGCCCTATCGGCCTCCTCGGATTTCCATTAGCTAAATAGCTGGCGGAAGTAGAGGAGTCCGTGTAATTGTGTAGCCAGCCCGGCAGAGATGGAGATATGGCTGATGCATCCCCCTCCCTCTCCCAGGCCGGCTAGGCCAATGGGCCCCCTCCGTTGCCCTGCCAGACCGCCCATGCAGCCGGCAATGGAGCTCTTACCTTCTGCCGCTATCCACATGGAGATCCAGCGCCGGAGTGAGGGAGGCCGGCCTTGTGCCGGCTTTCCTTACTCCCAAGTCGTCACGAACATGGTTTACAGCACATTCACAATGGCTTCCGGCGACAGAACACTCGTTCTGTCATCAGATGCATTTCCAGGATTGCGCTCTGAGTAATGTATAAATCAGGCCTAAGAAGCCAAACATGCGAGTCCCATTTGGCATGATAAATTGTTTGTATGGAGCAGCACCCACATACTTTGGGCAATTTTCAACGACATCGGGGAAAATCCTTCAAAATGTAGGGTTTCCAGGGCAGCTGAAAATCACATGGGCGGCTGGGCCAATTGGGTGCTTCTTCATAGACTGCTTACAACCTGAATCATGATTTGGGGGGGGGGGATGCCCTGCCTAAGTAAGATATGATATTCAGCTACACTGTGTACTAAATTCATGGTTGGAAACATTTCTCTAAATAAGAACAGTCTTGCAATACTAAGACATTAGCCTGGAAATTGCCAGGATTCTCTTTTATTTTTCTGTAAATGTGAACAAGCCTTTGATGACAACGCTTTGCTATTGACTTCAAAAACTGAAAGGCAATGATAATGAATACCTTCACAATATGCAGGTTGCTGGTTCCCTCCTCAGCATTATCTGATACCCTCAACCACCCTCAGGTTCTTCCCCCTTCAGGAAATTATTCTGTGGTTGCCCATGACAACCCCAGAGCACTGCGCTCTATTACTCCACATCTTCACTTATTAAGGGGAGGGGGGGGAACTAGAAAAATACAAATTGGGAGTTTTCTTGCCAGGTGGCAAGTAATATTCATCCAAGTATTTCCACCTACATTTGTGCATCCTTTGCTCCCTCCCCCCCCAAAAAAAAACCTACAAAAAAAATTGTATAAAGTCTACCATAATCTCATGTCAATTAACCGCTGTTTTCAGTATGGCAGTTCCCTGTATAGCCTAAAAGCACAATAGATACAAAGAATGAAGCTGATGCCTAAATCCTTCGACTTAGGAAATGCTTCTAGCGTAACAAAAATATTTTAAAATTGCCAATAATTATAAAAATGTTGCATGCCATGGCATAATTATTTTATAAACCACATAGCATACAACTGTTACTCGTCACAGAGGCCATCTCCACACTGTACCATATGGCTAATGGCTTCTATTGTGCAACACGCCATACTGTGTATTCCTTTCTCATCATACTGTATTGGCTACTGAATCAGTTTGCTGTTAATGTGTGTGTTACCCTTTCACTGCATGTTTATTTTATGAGATTGTGGCATCTGTTTTTGGTGTTTATTCTAAAAGCGACAGAGCTCTGTTTCCAGCTCTAGCTTGGATATTGCCTCAATATTAATTTCCCAAGACAGGCTTAATTTTTTGGGTTGTTGTTGACGTTCTGCCTAAGTTTACGATCAACATTTTCTCTCTCTCTCTCTCTTTTTTGTTTTACTTTTAGATTTTTTGAAAGAAAAAAACCTATCCTTCCTAATAAAACCCATCAGACTAAACTAAGTACCCACAGACCAGTGCTTTTCGAAACCATTCATTGGAATGAAAACTGCTTTTCCCTCAGGCATATTAATTCTTCAGGTTCCCAAAAAATTAACATGAATGTGTTTCACTTTTTACACCCGTGCCTCAAAAAATGCATCCTACTATAATCTTTCAGAACAAATTACATTTGCAATATCTAAGCAGTTTCATAACCACCATGTACCAGGACCAAACACAGCACATTTTCAACATTTTTGCAGTGTCATAAAATCGTATACATTATTTACTTTTTTATCACAAGACTCAGGAAGAAGAAAATCCAAAAAGATAAATGTCTCATCGCTGTGCAAAATTTGGGGCAATTAGAATGGGGGGGGGAGCCCGTCTTGATTTCAAACACTTGATACGAACCGAGGGTTAAGAGGAACACAGCACAGCAAAACTGGAAGACAGCACAGCAAAACATGCATCCTGCTTGCATGTTATGGTTATGGATCCATTTCCCAGCAGAATGATATTCAGTAGTTACAAAGTTACTGTAATATGTTCTGCTGTGGAAATGAATCATCTCAGAAGTCAGGCAGAAGTGGGGCTAACTGAATGCCATGAAAAGCATTCAGAAACGGCAATTGGTGCAAAACAAAATGCAACAGCACATTGTCGCCCCAATTCTTTGTGAATTGTGTTGGCTGCCAATTTGTTTTCAGGCTCGATTCCAGGAACTGATTACAGCCTTTAGAACCTTAAATGGTTTGGAACCTGGATAGCTTAAAAACCACCTCCTCCCATACATGCCTTCTCATACATTTTGATTGGCAGGCTCTGGGTTCCCTTGCCTTGACAGTTACATCAGGCTTCTACCAGAAGCAGGGCCTTTTCAGTGGTGGAACCCCACAAATGGAATGCCCTTCCTGGTGGTTCTCTGTACTCCTTCAGCAGATTGGTCAAAACCTAGCTGAAATCAGTACATTCAGATCAGCAAATGTCAATTCAAGTCCAAATTGATCCCACTCAATGCTTTCAAGGCAAATAGAGGCCGGGGTGTGTGGCGGGGGCTGTTTAAATCCCCCCAGCCCGTTCCCCTTACTGTGCCCAATTAGGGCTAGGGTCTCTGTCTCGTGAGGTCTGGGGAGCCCAGGCAAATTGGCGATCCCTTGCAATGGCTAGGGATCGGAAACATTCAGCCATACATCATCAAGTCGTACGGTAAGACAATGATGGCCTGGATCCAAAGTTGCCTTTCTTCTGGAAAAAAGTATTCTTTGGATCTAACCACATGTATAAACGAGAACAAGCTTTTAACTTGAAATATCTCAAACAAGTGACTATCAAAACAAACTACAATGCCCTTCACACACTGCCACAACTACAATGAGAACCACTCATGCAGAATGTGGCCCCACACAGCTGAGGGTGGCATATAAATGAAGCGCCAATGGGAGTGAAGTAAATTCCCCACAAAATGAGCACACCAGGCCCAAGTGGTTCCATTATTCATATACAGTCCTCAGCCATAAAAGTAGCTCCGATACAGCTCTGGCTGCAATATGAAGGGCATTTACATTACATGAGCCTTTGGCCTGATATAGACGAGAAAGTCCTGGGTTATGTTTTTTATGAGGGTAGATGACATTATCATTAACACAATATAAACTGACCAATGCATATTTCTATCCTATGAAAACAAGGTTTTGACCTCAAATGCTATATTTTTGGTTTCTGTTTGTCTAGCCCTACTCCTCATAGCCATTCAAACTTAGCGTGTGTACTGTATAGTCAAGTATAATCCAAAGGATGGATTTAGTATTTATACACTGTGTCTCCATTTATTTGTTTTGGAAATAGTGTAATGTCTCAAGAAGACATGTAAAGGACTGCATCCAGACTGAGAATCCTTGATGCAAGAGAAGGAAAGCCATCGTCTGAAGTCTCTGAAGCTGCCGTGTTTATGAATCAAAATCTGGTGGGCGCATTGACGGTGCTGCTTGAATTCTATGCATTATTTTGATACGTAAGCACTGTGACCGAATGACTTTTACATCCCAAGTTTTATCAATAAGGCACCAATCAAGATGAAAGAAAATGGTTTCAACTGTGACAGCATAAGATGAGTCATGTTGACCTCATTTATCACCTTTTTTTTTAAAAAAAGTGGAGTTTTTCAAATAGAGGCAGATGACCCTCTTGTCTGTGTGGAATCCCATCTGGTAAAGGTATGAGTTCCTTACTATTAACAAGTCATTGTTAATACCTCTTTGCCAAGTATCAGAACATGGTGCTTGGGCAAACAGAAAAGCTTTTGAACACTGTTATGGGAATTCAGTTACTCTTTAGCTGTGTAAATGCACAATTTGTTTCTACTATATAGAGCCTGAAATGAGTGATATCCCAACGGCGATACCCAAACATCTGCAAGACACTGTCTGGGTCAGATATTCTCATGATGTGATTTTCCCTTTGAAAGTTTGCCTACAGATGGTTAACAAGGTGTTCACAGTCTTGGATTTTATTACAGCAGCACTGAGATATTTGTGTAGTGTTCAGAGGATTCCTTTGGGAATTCAGTGCAATAATTATTGTCAAGACAAAGCATACTAATACTACTGCTTGGGGGAAAATTAAGTAATGCCAGTGTTTCTCTTCCTTAATTTTAATTAGATTTTCTTCATCTGTAAATAATCAATTTTTAGAATGGAGAACACTAGATTTTTAGAACATCATAAAAAGTATCTGGTTGGGTAAACCATTATTTCCACATGGGTTTTGTTAAAATGCAGTTTTCTTTATCATGCCATTAGAAGTGGGAAAGCCTTTCTAAGAAGATGGGCCTTTCTTCTATATCAACAGACCTTAAAACTGATACTAATATAACCAGTACTGTACATGGGAAATAACAAAATGGATCAATGGTTCAATCTGGTGCAGAAGCTGACAGTTATTCTTTGGTGTCTCAATTTAATACCTATGTCATTGTAATAAAAACATTATCATTGTCATCTCACCATAAAAGACTACAAACTCGACCAAAAACTCACAGTTCTGGGCTTTACACACATTATTCATGACAGACAGTATAAAAAAGAATGAATGATTCCGAATTATATGAAATAAAGCTCCACTGATAGTTTATTACAGTACTCCAAAATGGTATTGTTTTCCAGTCTGGATTGACAAGGTCCCTTTGCAAAAGTAAAGCATGAAACCACTTCCCTCCATGTTTTGCCTTCACACTTGGGCAATAGCAGTACAAGAAGCTTAGCTAAAAGAATTTATTTTGCCCTAGAAATAATAGAAATATAAGTTTGCGGTATTTTTTATGAGCACTTATGAGGCATACAGCCATATCCTATCCTCCCCCCCCCCCACTTGCTGGTGCAGCCACGCCAAAAACAGGCTTTCCGCCCCCTCCCTCCAGTTTTACCCCCTCCCTGCCCCATTCCACCCTCCCCTTTCCTCCTGCTTCCCCTGCCATCTTACCTGCTCTGACAGATGGCTAGCGATCCCCCAACACTCGCGGGAATGCTCCAGCCTTCACACTGGTGCTTGAGCGGCGCACTACACTGCACGCTGCCGGAGCGCCCTTTACAGCTGCTTTGCAGCCATTGCTGCCAACGGGATACACGTTCTGCTGGCAGCTGGGCCCAATAGAGTTGGGCCGATAGAGACACAGTATACATCATCCATTGTAGGAGCTGCTGAAAGAGGCAGAGACTGGGACTTTGGACATCTCTCATCTATTCGGTGTCTTGAATGTCTGCACAAGTGAAACTAGAAGCTATGGCTCTGATTTAAATTAAAAAAAAAACTCAAGTCCACATACCCAAGGGGGCTTTGGGCTTGTGGCTGTCAAAAAGCAGCTGCTCATGCTACACAGCAAACCACTTTTGAAACTTTCAAGAGCAAAATGCCATGCATTAAAGAAAACCACAGTCTCACTTCCCATAGGTTATGCCCAAACCCTTAGATACAATGTTAATGGCTCTTTGGATTGTAGCTCTTGTGGAGGAAGAATTATTGTATTCCTTTCTAAGCATCTGCTGTTGACCTGATCTTACAAAAGTCATCCCAAAATCTCACACGACTCTGAAGTGTCCCACCTCTTGTTAAGTAACTCTAGGATCCTGGATATTCTCATACTGAGTCACACAGTTTAGAGTCATAGACCTGGAAATTATATCCCTGTCTGAGTCTGCAGTATCTGGTACTTTGCTGGTCTGGCTTAGGCTTCCTTCGGGCATGGACAACAGCAATGCAAGGACCACCCCTCAGGCAGCTAAAGAAACACTGTGAGAACTACGGCAAGACCCAATGGACAATCCAGGCCTATTCGTGAGGAACAATCCTGGCTACTTATAAGGATAGAGATTTCTTGTTCCTGCCCCTTCCTTGATGCCCAGGCAACTAGGAAGCAGAAGGAGAATCATCAAGACAGGAAGTGTGGTGGACTGGCAGAGCTGAGAGTGGAGGAAGTATGAAGGACAAGCAATTAATGTGCCAATGAAAAGGAGGACAGGTGAGTTGAGAGCTCTGTTGTGCATCAAGGGCAGTGTTTCCCAAACTTTTTCGACCTGCAGCTCCCTTGACCATTGGTGACCATTGGCTGTGGCTCCCCATTACATTATGTTGATGCTTGCCAATTGGCATTGCACTGTTTTCCAAGAGGACTCTGTGGCACTCTGAGGCTCCCCTTACTGGTTTCCCCAGCTCTCCTTGGAGCCACGCCTCCCAGTTTGGGAACCACTAACCTAGGGAAACAGAGACTCTGTGAAGCTATCCTACAGAGAGGTGAAGTAGGGTGATTTAACCCACTTCCCTCTCAGGGAATCTGATACATGTGAGAGAGACAGGGTCAGAGACAGAGAGTTCTTCTGGAGCTGGAAATCCCACAGTTCATCTTTTGTCCTTTAGTGTTCCCTGCCCCTCAAATGTGAGAACAAATAAGTGAACCAAGGTGTCCTGACAAGGCTACCCCACCACAACCTTCTCATTTTCATTTTGTTCCTCTTATTATTTTTTCCTCTAACTCAACCTCTTCCCTCTCATCGCATGTCTTCACTATGTTCACAGTTCCTGTAGGCTATAATCCACAAGCATCTTCGTTATAGAACACTATGACCTTGAGATTGCTTTGGATGTAACAGCTATAGAACTTTTTTTTTTTTACTTTTTTTCATTACATACAAAATGAGCCAGAGTCTGAAAGAAGTGGTGAGCGTGTAGGCCTTGGATGTGGTCTCTGGCAGAGTTCTTTCCTAGTTCAAATTTCTGTTCTTGGCTATGAAGCTCACTGGATGGCCTCAGGCAAATGAATAGCTGACATACCTCACTGGTCTGTTGTGAAGATAAACTGCTGCTCTGGACTCCATGCAGGATGGGAGGTGTACAAATGTTGTAGCACAGAGGTTCCCAACCTTTGGAGGCCTGCGTACCACTGGAAGAAGGTGTCAATGACATCATTGGCACATTCTTGAGAGGGCAGTCTGCCGGCGGCATTTTTTTCCTGGGCTGCAGAGCGGGTGGGAGGATCCTCCCCTGCACGCCACATCCCAGAGAGAAAGGCTCCAACCCAGCCAATCCGGCAGGGCTGGAGCATTTTTCCCCAGGATGCAGAGCGGGAAATCCTCCCACGGGATCCCCCCCCCCGAGCGCCACAACCCAGAAAAACAGGCTCCAGCCCTGCCAGATAAGGAGGGCTGGAACCGCTTTGAAGTTTAGTGCTGTGTCCCAGCGCTAAACTTCAAAGCTCTTATCTGTCTGCAAGATCAGAAAGGCAGATAAGGACCAGCCTGCCATGTACCACTGGAGGTCGCTCAAAGTACCACCGGTGGTACGCGTACCACACGTTGGGAAACTCTGTAGTAGCAGATAAGCTTGTCATGGAGTTGCTACAGAACTGCTATGATTTGGAAATCTGGTGCTGAATGTGGACTGCCTCTTCTCAGGCTTCCTTGAACACTTATCAAATCACCTTGCTGATGGAATTGAACAGATGAAAAGAGAGAACACTTTTTATGTCCACATGCAACTGAAGGGTTTTGGTAATGGTGGCCCACACAGGTGCATGATTAGTTGTCTAGAGATGGAACTCTAAAAAGAAAATTATCATAAAGAAGCCTTTAAACACAATCCTGCATGTGGTTAGCTCAGTGGGGAGTCACTTGAAGGAGGCGGATAACTGAAGAAGTGCCTTCAAAGTGGAATGAAAAGGGACCTTCCATGTCTGTAAATAAAATATTCAGACTAGCTGACAAGGATTCCATAATCACTTATGATGACACTGGTCATGTACAGATCTGAAGAGGAAACGAAACCTTAAAAACATACCATGCACTTCTCCTGAGTAGTCGGTGTGCAAAATTGCCCAGATCAGGAGTTACTTCACAATGACCTCACTACAGCAGCTTTTTTTTTTTTTTGGCCTTTCCCAACATTTGTTCTAACATTAGCAACTTGGTAATGAGCCTGCCATTGTCCTATTGCTCTTCATATTGAAATATATTATGTATAATGTGATGCAATGCATGTTGCAGAATGGCCATAACACCATGCACTTCCCTAAAGCAATAAACTCTAGTCCTAGGGGAACCATTGTTTTCTGATAAATACAGTCATAGAAGCCTGTATCAATATTAGCAATTAAACTATTCACTTGTTGGCTTGGATCTTCGCATTTTTATTGTGGGGCAGGGGAAAATGTGTAGTGAAGGCAGCTGTCAGTAACAAATATTCTTGTCAAACACCAGTTTAAAGAATTACACTATTGTGTAGGCACACAAGCAGAAATACAGTTTCTCAGAGCACAGTCCTATGCTTGTCTACTCAGAAGTAGGTTGCGTTGACTTCAATGGGGCTTACACATAGGAAAGTGTGCATAGGACTCACAGCCCAATCTTATCCCCTGCCAGAATATAGCACGAAGTCATGCTAAAAGGTCACACTCACCGATGTCGCTGTAGCGTGGTGGGGGGGGCGGACCGCTGGAGGGTGACGCGCGCAGAAGGGTGACGCGCGCACCCACGCGCGTCACCTCCGCTGCGCGCGTCGCCCTCCGGAGGCTCCGAGGCCGGGAGAAGGCCTCGGAGCGTCCGCCCCAGTCGGCGGTCCAGGGCCTTCTGATGAAGGCCCAATATGTCAATCTGTGACCTTTTACCTTTTCGCGCATGCGCAGAACGTTTCTGAGGGGGAAAAGGCAGCCCTTTTGCCCTCAGAAAACGTTGTGCGCATGCGCGAAAAAGATAAAAGGTCACGTATTGACGTATTGGGCCTTCGTTAGAAGGCCCTGGACCGCTGGCCAGGACGGACGCTCCAAGGTCTTCTCCTGGCCTCGGAGCCTCCGGAAGCAGCAGGGGTAAGACTTCCACGCCGCCAAAATTTTGGGGTTTGTGCAGGGGGTCATTAGGGGACGCGCGCGCCCTCACTTCAGGGCGGCGCGCGCCCTAGTTATGCCACTAGTCACACTCTGCATGCTATGGTGAGGGGGCGACTTGATGGGAAAATGGAGGTAAGTGAAAAACCTTTTTACTTACCTCCACATAAGTCAAGGCTGCCTATGGGTCTCCTTGGACCCACACCAGCCATTTTGCTGGCGTATGTCTGAGGAGAACTAGGTGGTGTTCCGAGGCAGGGTTTTGGAAATAGGATCTCGGCAAAGGTTGCTGCTGCTAAAATCCACCCCCTCCCCTGAAATGCCCCCTGCCCTCCCTGATCCTCCCCAAAACTCCCTCTGCCTCTTCTTCCTTGATCATGACACGCCCCTGCCACCAACTTACCAAGGCTGATGCCACTTGGGATTCATAGCAGCCGGGCTCTGATGCTGCCACCACTTTGTAGCAGTGGCTCGGACTGACCTGGCAGGGGCACACTTTGCACAAAGTCGCTGGGATATTGAGCTGGCGTAAGTCTGGGAGGCCCATGTCAGGAGAAACGGGCCTGGAAGGAGGATAGGATATGGCTGCTGCCAATGCCACCCTCCTCCCAGGCCCAATCTGGGGGCTTCTGCTTCAAAGATTTGAAAGCTCCATGTCATGATTCACTGTCTCCCAAAACTCCAGCAATCTAAGATAGACTGAGCTCATAGAGTCTGCATTCAGAAATGCTTGAATCTGCTTATGCATTCTACAAAGGCAGAGACTTTCATAACTCTTTTGCCTGGTGGGATTTTTGCCCCCACAGTCAAATGGAAAAAAAAATGCATGGCTAATTAATACCATAGGTTCAATCTACTGCAGTTCATCACAATCTTGAGTGAAATGAATGGGGTTAGAAATTGTACAGTTCTTGGTGAATGTAACCCTATTTTTCCCCTCAGGGAGTTTATATGCAAGTAATTTCCTTTTAAAAATATGAAATGCCAAACTGGAACATTGAAAATCAAAACATTTCAATTCTGGGGAATGAGTTGATATCAACGACCAGAATTTTGCAAAAAAAAAAAAAAAAAATCAGGGGCCTGGAGCTCATGTACTGTTTGGACTTGACACTTTCTTCATGTTTACATTTTATGAAAAACTGCCTATCCAAAAAGCCTTCCCATGTGAGTTCCCCTTTAGAAAATACATAGTAGAAACAAAAACCAAAAATCCTGGAAATGTGAGGTATTCACATACAATATTTCGCTAGTGTGTCTGGTAATTTCTAAAGCTACTGGCAGAAGAATGGATGTGAAGCTTTTTTGCAGCCTTTTTATACAGTATTTTTGCACAATCAAATATCCACCCCATTTGATGGATTTCACCATACTAAGAAGAATCTTGGGCAGTCTGAAAGTTGGGATATGAATATGCGGTACATAATAAATCCACACAGGCTCAATGTTTGAGAAACCTCCCAATTGATCAGGAAAAGTACATTTCTATTCTGTAGACTCCACAAGGACAGTCAACCTGTTGTTGTTCACATTTATATCCTGCCCGCAAAAACCTTTAAAATGGCACTTGCAAGTAGCCCGTAGTCCTTTAAATGGCCGTGGGAAGTTTCAAAATGCACGGGCAGCTACTCTGATGGCATTTGGAAGCTTTCTACGGCCATTTTAAAGGGATATGCGCTACTTGCAGGCACTATTTTGAAGGTTGTTGCTGCATTCTGAAGGTATCTGAATGCAGCAGAGACCTTCAAAATGGCACGGAGCCCTTTAAAATGGTGCCCACGAGTGCTGGGGAGCTCGTCAAACCTCAGGTTTTGAAGATCTCCGATGGATCCTGCTGGGAAGTAGGCTGCCCCTTCACCTAACCCCTATCTGTGAAATTCACTATCTGTGAAATTAGTATCCATGGGGGTTTGCAGGAACCGAGCCCCCACAGATACCACAAACAGACTGTACTCTGCAGCAGGTCCTCATTCTCCTCACACTCCTCCCCCAATTAGCATGGCCTCATGCCTTTGAGGAGACAGCTTCCCCCTTTTGGAAATTCCTACACTAACTCAAAACTGTAGGTTGCCAGTTTAGAATTCCATTTCATCCATTCCAACCCCTCTATGGAACTGAGGCAGCTCTGAATTGAAGTGCCCCCCCCCTTGCCAGGCAAGCTGAGAAAATGTTGAGGTTGACTTTGCAATTATTGCTCGAGGGGATCCCAACCAGCACCCCCAAACTAAGGAGCCTCTGGAGATTGGGTTCCCCTTTGACCAATCCACATGCCTATGGGTGCACACTTGCCAATTTCTTTTCTTAATCCCTATTTCACAGTATACCTTCCAGATATAACTGACCTGACTAAAGCGCCACACACTCACACGTAGTCCGGAATAGGCACCTTCCAGTATGAGCAAATCAGGTGAAGAGCCAAAACTTCTGATCCAGCTCCCAAAAGGTGACCAGCTAATCTCAGGCTGTTCTCCTAAGCAGGTTGGCGGGGATGCTTTTTAGGAAAACAAACACTGAGCAGCAAATTATATGGCAGCCCTAATGACTGCCTCAACTCCTCCACTGCTAGCCCCATCAGTCAATGACATGTCCCAAATTTCTTGTCTTGCCTCGTGAGAGGAGAAAGAGGCAAGGTTTCTGCACTGATGCCTTGGGGTTGGCCATATTCTATCAATGGCAAACCTTCAATAAAATCTTCAATAACAACAGTTGTCAAAACACCTAGCATAATATCACTTTTTCCCCTACTGACAGATCCAAATCATTGAAATTTTGAAAGAACTCTATTTACAGTTTACCTGGTCATTAAATACATGCTTTGTAATGCTTTGTGTAAGTGAGAATCCCATGACTCCTTTTCACATCAGTGGGCAAAACACAGCTAAATGATTCTTCGTGGTTCTTTGAAAGTCAGTTGTTTTGTTCACAAATATCATGTTTGGAGTCTGGCTTCTGTGCCTCACATCTTGAGCTCACACTGTCTGGGTTGCATTAAGTTTAAGTGCAATAGCAGTGGCGTCCTCTGACGTGGTGCCCTGGGGCGGTGGGCCCCAGGGCGCAAGGGCGGGAGGTGGTGCGGGGGGGCGGGAGGCTCCGGAGGAGAGCGGGAAAAATCCCGCTTTTTCCGGCGATTTTTAAGGTTTTTTTAAAGTATGTCTGCTTTGCGGCACTTAACTGTGTTATAGGAGCCTCCAGCGAAGCGATCGGCTCTCTCCAGCGACATTCTCTTCCAGGGGCGCAGATCGGCGATCTGAGATCGCTCTTCTGCAGCCCCTGACCAGAACTGCTCATCGTAAGCTCTTCCTTTGAGTTCCCGCATGCGCATAGCAAACAGCCATTCACGCATGCGCGAACTCAAAGGAAGAGCTTACGATGAGCAGTTCTGGTCAGGGGCTGCAGAGGAGCGATCTCAGATCGCCGATCTGCGCCCCTGGAAGAGAACGTCGCTGGAGAGAGCCGATCGCTTCGCTGGAGGCTCCTATAACAAAGTTAAGTGCCGCAAAGCAGACATACTTTAAAAATACCCCTTAAAAATCGCTGGAGGCTCCTATACAAAAGTTAAGTGCCGCAAAGCATACACACTTTAAAAATACCCCTTTTGTAGGGTTAAAATGTAGGTTTAAATCGCCCGAAAAAAATTAGCATAATTTATGCTAATTAGTTTTAGGGGTGGGGCCGAGGACCGGGCCCCACACGCAAAATCGGCTGGGGACGGCACTGTGCAATAGGCTGCAGCGTATTTGAAGGTGGCCTTCAATCATCAGTATCCATTCCCAGGGCCTCTGAGATGCATGCTATCAGAGGGTACAAAGTTTCTTTTGGGCTCCTTCTCAAAGGGGGAAGGGCAAAAGGGGCATGGAGCAACAGCCAGAAAAGTCTCCAGAGCCCAGGTCTACCAGGCTTCCCAATGTGGTGCCCAGGTAGACCTGCCCGGTAGACCTGGCCTCCTGGTTAGCTCAGTCTCCATCTTTCATTCTCCATGAGGCCAACTGAGATCCCAAGAAATTTGGGGGGGCCCTTTTTGACCCTGGGTCCGGGTACAATTTACCCCCTTTACCCGCCCCCCCATGGGCCCTGTCCATTCCAGTTTGATGACTGGCCTGGACGAAGCTGCAATCTGGTTAGAAGAAAGCTGTACCAACATGATTGTTCAGGGGGTTGTGTTGGCATCTTTGTTCATAGCCAGCTGACTTTCCTGTTGCTCATTCATACAGATTTATTCTATTTCACAGTCTGGTGAAAAATTGCAAAGGGGGGAAAAAGTATCCAAGTGGTAGTTTCACAGCAGGTGCTGGATCAAACGGGTCTTGTTCTTTTCCCCTCGGGAGGCCTACATGGATCACAGGATTCCTGATATTGCCCTTCGGATGACCTGCAGTTAAACTGCGGAAGATATGCTCCGTTTCTTTCCATGGATAAACAAAGGATCTATGAGATATTTGTATAAGTATGAATAGAGAGTGATTTGGTTGTTGTTTTTATCTACATGTGCAGCTTTGTCTATGGAGTTGATTGAAAATGGCATGAAGTAAATTTTTGCCTAGCAGATACTTAAACAAGAATTTTTATTTAAACATTAAATGTCAACATTTTCCCTTTGATCTTCACCCGAACATGCTGGTTTCAGCTGGCGAAGGCAGGCAAAAATAGGGTGAGAAACTGAATAAGTTTTACAAGCTGAAAAAGTCACAGTTCTAATAAAATACAGTTTGAGAAAAATCTTCAGTGAGCTTCAAAGACCCAGAGCCAAAAAATAAAATAAAAAAATCTACCCTGTAGACTTTGGATTTCTTCCACTAGCTTCAAGGTGTAAGTTGGAATCTTAAATAGAGGAGCATGGCCAGATCATACTAATGAAATGATGATAATATAGCCAGTGTAGCCCAGCAGAAGTAACTTATGTGCAAATTCCATTTCAATCATAAACACACCTGTGAGGCCTTGGGCAAGTCACTAGATCTCAATCTCAATTCGCCACATATACAATGAGAAAGGAATGTTATATAGGGTGGGAGAACTATCCCAAAGTTCTCTGCAAACTGGAAGTACATTCTAAATTATTATGTCGCATTCTTCCATTGGTCCTGAGATTTGTTTGATGGGTAAATTACAGTCTTTTTATGCCTAACGAGAAGTGCCCGTGACTTTTTAGTTCTGTAAGGCAGAAATGTCTGAAATTCAAAGGTGGAATAGAAAATAAAGGATATGATCCAGTTGAAGTTCCTATCGGAGCCAATAGAAAAACTCCCATTAATATCAGTGGAGGAATACTGCCCAAAAAGTGGTCTCTCAAATCATTAAAATGCAGCAAGTTGAAAAGATCCAACTAGAATATACTGAAGAACAAGGTAAATTAATATTCAAAGAACAGTTCCTCATTCCTGTAACAAATATTGTAACAAGATGGGAGAAAAGGAACATTAATCCATTTTCATGATAAAAAATTTGTATGAGGAATTAGAAATAAGACCATAGTGAGCCATCATTATAAAAATGATAAGGACTCAATTTTAACTGCTCATTTCAAACATGTATTTTGGATTTTTGCCCAGTTACAAATTAAAAGTGGTGTTAGATGTCATTTTCATTCCAAACATTATATAAAATATTTAGTTCCTCCTATATTCTTTTAATACAAGTATATAGACTATTTAGTGGAAGAGAAGAGACATGTTTGGTTGTGCCAAATTCTATTCTAATTTAGCCAACTTCTGAAGTGGAGTGAAGAGGAAAGAACTAGTTCTTTATCACTTTATGCATCTTTGCTTCTGTTTTGCACTCATAAGCCATCAATAAGTACCCATATCTTTCTGGCTCTCCCATTAAAGATGGGAAATGCTAACTGCTGGCTGAACATTTTCATGCAAAGAGTTCAGAGCTTGCAGTATCCTCCTACTGCAGAAGATGTAGATCTTTCAGTGGGAACTATTTGGTAGCACAAGCTCAGCAAGGGAAATATCACTGTCCACGGAGCTGGATTTAATAACAAAAAAGGATGCTGAAACAAGCCATGTCTATGCTGCAGACAAATTGATTTAACAGTTGTTCCCTCTCCCCAAGAAATCTTGGAAATTGATTCCTTTCCCAAGGAATCTTCTTTGATAGACGTAGAGATATCTAGCAGGAATTGTCAGCACTCTCACCACAACAAAATTCCCAGGATTCTTTTTAGGAAACTATCAGTTTTAAATTGATATGGGGCAAATATGTTGGTATTATAGATATATTCCTTACCAGTACAGATTTTAGACACCCAGGACCTTCAGTTTGCAAAGCATATGGTCTACCACTGACTTATGGCTTCCCCTTCAACTGTAATGTAGTTGAACATATGAAAGTTCTGTATATCAAATCAGATCATTTGTCCATCTAGCCAGGTATTGCTTACTGGCACTAATTCTCCAAGCAACTTTTCCAGCCCTACCACCTGAGATTTATTTGGCAGAGATTCCAGAAATGGACTCTGTTCAAAGCTTATGCTTTATAATTGAACTATGGCCCTCCCCCTACACCCTAATAGTTCAGACCTACAATTTACATCTGCTGTTTAGTCACCTCTCTTTTAGACTGGATATGCAATGACTAACTATGTCTGAACGCATGAGGTCCATAAACACAATGCCTTCACAGCTAGTAGGCACCAACTTTGTGATGAAACCTGGACATTCAAAGCAAAGTATGTTTGTATAGCAAAACACACTTCAGCATATTGAATCATTGTCAGAACAATAGCGTGGTTCCTTGAAAATTCAGAACTTTGCCATTCTGATATTAAACATACTGAGGTAATAACAACATTTCTACCATTCCATTGTGATTTTCATATCCTACGGTTTTCATGGCTCAGTAATTTATTTTGTTGTCTTTAAAAGTTTGCATTTTTTGGCCAGGTTACATATAGGAAATTGCTTAGAAATCAGCTATTCTGGGCAAGTAGGAAGAATTGAAGGACCAATCACTTTGTATTAGATCGTGTGGGGGATCAACTGCTCAGGTATGGAGTCTAATAATAGCAAGTCTTTTAGTTACTTCTAGGGTATCATTATTAAAATGTCAACAATTTTAATCATGGTTGTCTTTAGCAAATACCATAAATATTAAATTACGTGATTAATATATCAGAGTTTATTACCTTATGTCAGATAGAGTGGGTGTGTAATAAATCAGTTCTTAGCATTGGAAATAGTTGGAAGTAAATGTCATTCCAAGCCACTGTGGTTCTGCTCTACACAGTCTCCAACTGCAATATGATCTTCAGAGTTTCCTCATACTGTTGCATTGTGCTCTAATAAAAAGGCATCTCACCTACAATTTAGCCATTGTGCTAAGAATACAATGAATAGCGGATGGTTACATATTTCATCCGAGATCCTTAAGGCTGCATATATACCACGTACTTGATGTTTATTGCCTGTGTACTTCCCAATGAACATGCGAGACAAACAGATATGGGAGAATGGACCACTTTATTAAGAATTAAATACAGAGAGAGAATATGATGACCTACAGCAGTTAAGGCATATGAACAGAAGTGCAAGAGGCTGCACCACTCAAGGGGCGCCAGACTGTTGTCTGACCCCAGGCTGGGCGATACCACCCGACTCCAAGCTGCGCCCCTACCGAGGGCCACGCAAGCTTGGCACGGTCCACCCCACAGAGGGGAGGAGGGAGCTGGGACTGCGCAGAGAGCAGTTGAGGCAGCCCCTGCAATCCAGGCCAGGGAGAACCTGGCCAGCTCCTTGCGCCAGTGAGCAACTGAGGAGTGGTAAGTGGGTTCTGCCCTGCCTTTTCTGTCCCAGGGTGCACACCAATAGCTGCTCTTGTGCCTTTGAGCCCGCACTAACTTGCAAAGACAAAGTAACCGAGGAGGTTAGTAAAAGACAGAAAAGAGATCCCAATCCTGCACGCAGTCTGGGATAGGCAAAAAACTGAACACCAACAGCCAATCAGGTAGCCAGAAGAAAATTCCTACCCGGCCCCAAACGGTGACTAG
Organism: Plestiodon gilberti rubricaudatus; assembly: GCA_026170595.1. Lineage (NCBI taxonomy): Eukaryota > Metazoa > Chordata > Lepidosauria > Squamata > Scincidae > Plestiodon > Plestiodon gilberti. The sequence continues at coordinate 26,923,152 of JANXHW010000003.1, read as the reverse complement.
CGAAGCCCAGACTGTTCACATAGGGTGGGCAGGTGGGTATATAATAATAATAATAATAATAATAATAATAATAATAATAATAATAATATACAGTATTTATATACCACCTTTCTTGGTCATTGGATTTCTCCTCCGACTTTAATCCAAGGCGGTGTACATGGGCAGGCTGTCCTAACCCCACTTGGGTTTTTTTTACAATATATATAAATGTCCAATCTTTCATGAACGGCTACATTCCAGGTGGTATCCTTTTGCAGCCTGGCTTTTTTCTGCTGGCTGGCATCTCTCACACTCGACCAACGCAGCTGGGAGGTCTTATCTCTCCTCCCGGAGGCTTTTACAGCTTTTTGTCGGCGGCGTGTCTCGAACTTGTCAAGTTCACCGGTCTTCGGGCTTACAAGACGGCAGCTCTCCTGACTGAGCCAGACTTCATGCAGCAAGTCACATGTGAGAGAGACTGTAGTGTGAGGCTGGGGGTGGATAAATACCCACCGGGCCCTGCCCACACACCTTCCTACGGGGGGATAGGCATTACGTAGCTGGGAAATAATCCAATGGAATTTTGTTTTCTGAAACTTCATGCATCAATATCTATATCTATATAAAAATGCAAAAAAAAAATGTTACAGTTACATGTAACAGGTAAATGCAAAAAAAAAAAAAACCCAAAAAGTTACAGATCGCTCCGCTGGTCTAAGGTGTTACAAACATGCCAGAAAGTACATTTGCGGCACCCGATGAGTAAGCAGCACCACAGAATGGTAGAACGTCACAGCAGAGAGGTAAGTCCCTGTGGTGCAGCGGAAGTGCAGGGGGAGGAGACATCTCTGGGGGCCAGATTGGTCCACCAGGCCCGGGATGGGGAGGGATTGGTGGCGACGCACTCTGCTGAATCCTATCCCCCTTCCCAGGCCTGGCCAGAGTTACATGGCCGGCTCAAATGTGCACCAGTAAAATAGGTGGCACACATTAGAGTAGACTCATTGGAGCAGCTTGGACTCTACTCAGGGTAAGGGGACCAACATCTCTTTAATCCAAGAGGCTTCCAGCTGCGCTGGCGCAGGCCCAATCCTGCGTAGGATGCAGCTGGCACCTTATTTGCACCGCTGCATCCTGCTAGACAGGATAGGGATGTGAGTTACAATGTGGTAATAAAATGTAAAACTTAACCCATGTTGTTGTTGCTTTTAACCAACTATCAGTGTCTAGTAACTGCTTCCTTTATGACTAAAACCCTGGTGCCACTCATAATACGTGCATCTTCACACAAGGCACACAAGCTTCCAACATTCATTACCACAATATGCTATCATGGTCACTAGCTTAGAGGGCTTTTAAAAGGATTTGACCAATTCATGGAAGATAAGTCAATCCATGATATGAACCATGATAGCTAAATGAACCCTCCATGTGTACAGAGACAGTAAACATCTCTGAACAGCTGATGCTAGGTATAAAATATAGGGAGGGTTGCTGCCTTCAGGCCCTGCCTATGGACTCCATCAACTGGCCATTGTGAGAAACAAGATTCTGGTCTAATTGGATCTTTGGTCAACATTCAGCAGAGCTCTTCTGATATTCTGTAGGCTTTGAACAAGTCTTTATGGAAAACTGCTTGCTCAATAATGTAAAGAATTCCATTAACCCGATCATGGGAAGATTGTAGATGCTCCTTATTAGGCTCCCCTTTTATTCATTTAACAAAAACATTCTATGCTTTCATCTCATATGAAGCTTTGATGATTTTATAAATAAATTATGAAACTAAAATGGAGACTGAGGAATGCAAACTCGCCCACTAGTCTCTAAGGTTTATTAGGAGAACAAATGGGAATACCAACAACCATCATTCTAAGAGGAGGGTTTTTATTTTTGTTTGAAACCATCCACAGAACTGGTTGATTTGAAGTGGCATTGATCAGGGAGGGAGAGTCCAACTCATGATCGATTCCATCAACTCACGAGATGACCTCTGACAAACTAGTCTTGCAGACTCAGTCCTCCACCCACAATGCAGAGTTGTCCGTAAGGATTACTGAATTAATATATTTGAAGTGTTTTGGATTTTCTAAAACAGCAGTTCTCAAACTGGTGGGTCGTGGCCCACCAGGAGAACCGGATGCTTCCCCTGCCACCTTATGTGGTGGGAAAAATATGTGAAAAGGGGGTTTCATGCTTACTGGGGCCTCCAGGGGGTGCGGGAAGGCCTGAAGACCCCGCCACAGACCTCCCCGAGCTTTAGAACTGCAGCAATTATGACCATTTCCGTTTTTTTTGTCAGAAAACTGGAAGCGGTCGTAATCACTGCTCTGCGGTGATCTAAAGCTCGGGGAGGCCTGTGGTGGGGTCTGGTAAGTATGAAAACCCCTTTTTCGCACATTTTTCTCCTACGGATGGTCATCCCTGGGATTACCGCTGCCGTTGTCCCCGCCCCTGCAAGTACTCAATGTTCTCCCCACTTCACAGGGAGAACTTTGAGAAACACTGTTCTTAAGTGCTATATAAATGAAGTGTCATTATCATTGCAGCATAGTAGCCACTAAAAATTCAACCACGTAGGGGCAGCTCAGCATGAAAAGCCACTCACTATGCAATATTGTGGTGACAATTTCCAGAACCGTGTTGGAACAGCTTATCACATGGACTTGCCTCCACAGAGTTTCATTTCTCATAACTCTCATTTTTTCAGTTTGCATGTGTGAATTAAGCTTCAGTCGAAATATCAATAATTGCAACACATGTATTAACTTAAGTTTCCCTAATGGTTTAGATTGGATCATCTTGATGTAATATACACATCCTCTCAGGATGTGAGAATATTTTCTCCAATGAGTACCCAGTGCTGTGGCATTCACAGTTTTGATGTCACCTGAAGATTGCATCTCACAGATCTTCATTAGGTACTATAAAAGCACTAACAGGAATAGATAGGTACAGACAGCACACAAAAACCTTTAATTAAGAGGCTTCATGAGGGCAACACATTTCTCTAATATTTGTTACATTTCTTTGGTTGTGAAACTCACTGAGACAACTATATAGTATATAATAAACCAGTCAAACAAAGAAGTTGCAACAGATTTGATAAATCTCAAAGGCACAAGTATAATAGCATAATTTGCAAAATCAGCCTTGGATTTGCTCCAATGGCTGTCCCAAGCCACTGTTACAGGCAAGCTAATTGAGTTAATCCATGTCATTAGAAAGGAAAACCTGTAGGATCATAGAATAAAAAGCATTGGATAAAATATTTCTTTTCCTTCTTATTCTTACTTTTCTGAATATAGATGAACAATGGACCAATGCATTTTTTTTTTTACTAATTTTACCAGTGTAGCACCTTTTTTTCCTAGTGGCATATTTGCCATTCATTATATAGTTTAATTTCTAAGCAGGGGATTAAGCAGAAGATTCAAGCAATTCCATACAAATGTAACTGATTTTCTACCTACAGTCATCTAAATAGTATTTAGTCCTAAAATGTTAACAAGCACATTTACGCCCTAAATTATTTAACCAAGGGTAATGGCTCCAGATTGCATTTTTTGCAAGACGTCTCTCAGAACCCTCACTATTTATCATACATGGACGGTCTGTCTTTTTTCTACTCAGAAGCACAGCGTGAAAAAACTTCATTTCACATTGAAACATCACTATGTGAAACAGTGTGATGAAATGAGTCACAGAAGGAGAGTTTGTGTTATACTCCGGTAAACAGTTGGTCTACGGGAATGATAGTATTTTATGCTGTGACTGATATATCAATTGTGAATCCTAAGATATGAATGATCTGACAGCAGAGCTTCACTTATGTTGGGCTGTATGCATGTGAAAGATTACAGGTAATGGAACAAACCCTGCTGAGATATTACGGCACAGGTCAGATCTAATAGTTAATACAGCAGTGCAATGGATTCTTGAAAAATTATATCCAAAAATATTGTTGCTGATCAAGAAACCTGATTAAGCTTTTTTATGAGCATCATCTGTATATATAAACGCTAGTTTCCCAATATTGTGTCACATTCTAGTGTGTCCTGGGTCGCACAAGGCCTGGGCTATATATATAGCAGTATATGATGGTAGAATCTGAGATGGTACAGAGAAGTGTATCACTTCTGACTACATTTTAGAGACATATCCCGGTATTTCTTTCCCACCATTGCTTCCCTGCAACTGATATTCAGAGGTATACTTATGCAAAGGTAGTGCTTAGCCAGCATGACTACTAGTAGCCATTGATAGACCTGTCCTCCCTAAATTTGTCCAATCCCTTTTTAAAACCATCCAATCCAGTGGCCATCAGCACATCTTGTGGCAATACATTTGACAGCCTAATTATGAGCTGTGTGTAGTACCCATTCCTTTTACTCAGTGGCAGCCATTTCGGAACCACTGCCACAAGTCAGAGGTCAACTGTTTCAGCCAGCTACCCAAGGGAGCACAGGTAAGCCCACACAAGGGGTGGGTGGTGCGAGAAACGGGATAGGGAGGGAGAGGAATGGGGGAGTGTATAGGGGGATGGGCAGGAGGTGGAACGGGGGAGGAAGTGGATCCAGGTGGCATTGGCAAGCATCAGGATCCTAGTCCCATTTTCTCTCCTCTTCCCTCTCCCTTACTCTCTTCAGTTCTGTGTTGGCTGGCACAGATCCATTTTAGTTCAAGTGGAGCCTGTCTCTTTTGCACAGGCTTGGCTTGTTCTAAAGCAGGGGTGGGGAACCGGCGGCCCGCGGGCCGGATCTGGCCCCAGGAGAGATCCGGTCCGGCCCGCGCGAGACCGGACCCAAATCAATAAGGTCCGGCCCGCGTGAGCAGACCGGAGGCTCCGCCAGCCCCCCCCCCGTGCGCTCACCTCGGCGCGACTCCTTTCGAATCCAGCTGCTTCTTCGTGCAGAAGCAGCCGGATTCGAAAGGAGTCGCGCCGAGGGGAGAGCGCGCGCTCACCTCGCGCGACTCCTTTGGAGCCCGGCTGTTTCTGCGCATGAGCAGAAACAGCCGGGTTCAAAAGGAGTCGCGCGAGCAGCACGCGCGGGGCCGGCGGTGGCGGCGGCCGCCTGAAAAAGGTAAGGAGAGGGGGGGAGGTAAGAGGGGGTAAGGTAGCATAATTTTTCAGGCAGCCGCCTGAAAAAGGTAAGGAGAGAGGGGGAGGTAAAAGCAGGAGGTAAGGAGAGCATGGGGGCGGTGGGTGGGTGTGCGCTCCCCCCAGCCGGGGGAACCATTTGCGATGGAGGGGCACACGGTCCGCGGGACATTTTCCCTATGGGAAAATGGCCCTCCATCGCAAATAGGTTCCCCACCCCTGTTCTAAAGTGTTTCCCAGTGCCTAACCAATCCAAACTCTTCCTCCTGACACCACCATCTCATCCATGGATTGACTTCCTGTCAGTTCCATCTGCCTAGTTGGCTCTGTGCGTGGAAAAAGCAGCATTTCTGAAAATGCTACAATGGAGATCCTGACCTTCAGCATCCTACCTAGCATCCAGGCAGCCCAATCCAACCTAAGTCTTATTCCAGCCTAAACGGTGCTATTCCGTCCTAAAATCAGCCTAGGGCAATTTAGGACGGAATAGCGCCGTTTAGGCCGAATTTACGCCGAGTTTGTGATGGACACAGGACGAGTTTAGGACGGGTGGACCAAAAAACGCCGTGCATGCACACAACGGGCGCCGCAAGCTATTCTGTCCTAAGTTCGGCCTAAGAGTGGGCGTGTCGGGGGCGTAACGGGGGCGTTCCTGATTTTAGGTCCGTATCCAGATGTTGGTGAGCTCCGAGACATTCCCTTGAGCTCCGAAATGGACCTAAAATTTAGGTCGACCAAAAAGGTGGTCCTAAATTTGAGGAGACCCATAGGTGCCATTTTACCTTACATACTCCAGCCCTCTCCTGAAAATTTCGAACACCCCACTCCCGAGTTGGGCCACAGTTAGGCTGGAATAGCAGCAGCAATGTCTGGATACGGCCGAAGATAGGCACCCAATCAGCACCCAGCCTCTTTTCCACAAAAGCCCAGCCCCAGACCTCCATTCTCCCTCTCTCTCAGAGCATGTAGCGTGGGGCTCTGTCCCCCACAGTCACGAAGTGGGACTTTGTGAATTTTGGAGCCAAGTGCTCCCATCCACCACCAAACACCTCACTTCTCTTCTCTGTTTTCTCTGGACTTCTCTTCTCTGCTCCCCTCAAGGGCAGAGAGAGCTTCTCTGGCTGCGGCCAAACTGATAACAGCTGTGCCTGGACAGCTGTCTCCATGCAAGCTCTTGCTAACCAATGTCTCTCTCCCAGCTTCTTCCCCCCCCCCCGGCAACCCCTGGCTATGGCCACAACACCAGCAGGTAAGAGCAGGGGTGTCTGTGCTGAAATGTTATCTTCCTGTAAGCAACTGCGTGATAGGATATCTGCCTGTTAGCAACTGCGTGATAGGATATCTGGCTGTAGCCACTGTGCCATGGTAACAGAACCCTCCATGTTTGTGGAAATGTTACTTGCCTGTAGACAACAGCTGTCTCACTCTCTCCCCCCCCTTGCCCCCACAGGGTCTACTGACAGGTGAGTGTGTGTATTGCCGTGCCATGTTCAATGCTCCACAGTTGTGTTGTGTTCTCTCTCTCTGACCTTTGTTCCTTATAGGATTATGCTCTCCTTATGTCCAGGTAAGCACCTCAAACCAGGCCATGAGTGTAACCCTTAGCAGCTGTGTTTTTTTTCTCTCCCTGCAGGCTTTTGCCCAGCCACCTACACTACACGCTGGTGTGATCTCAAAGGCTATTGCAACCAGAACCAAGTGGACTTTAAACTCCCCCTTGCTTTTTGTCTTCCCAGGAACATCCTGTGCCACCTACCTTACTGGGAGCACCCCAGGGGCTGCAGTGAGGGAGCCCCATGTTTGACTGCCTCGATGCAGCCACATGCCAAGGAGCCAGCCCTGCAATGTTTCTCAACAGCAGCTGCTGCTGCACCACCCCTGGCTGTCGTACTTGTTTCCCCTCCCCTTTTGTTCTGCAGGCTGCAGTTCCACAGGGGAAGAGCCCATGCCTCCAGGTCCCTGGACTGCTGCTGCTTTGAGATTGGCTGCTGGGCCTGTGACCACCCATGCCAGCCTCGCCTGGCCAACTCTGCTCTGGTTTCAGAACAATAAAGACACCCCTCGGGCAGAGCCCCCTTGAAACACATGTGCCAAACGTTACACAAGCATTGCCCCACACACAGAGACAGCCCCCACCAGTCAAGCCCCTGCACAAATCCCAGCCAGGCGCTGCCAATACCTTCCCAGGGAGATTGCAGCAGGAGGGCAGCTAGACCCCCAAACCACAGAGGGGGGAGTCGGGGCGGCCCGGGCAGGCAAACAGTGAAAGCTACTATGGCTCCTGTAGCGGAACCACTCGCGGCAGCTGCACCCGGGTCGCACCTGTTCAGCAACCGGGGTTCACCCGTGCGCCACACGAATGGCACCCGTTGCGCATGCGCTGTGGTGACCGCCATTAGGTTCCCCACTCCCCCCATATGACACCCATGTGCAACCCCCCCATGGCATGGGGTTGGCAAGGCCTGCTGCAGGTGGGGGGGGTGAACTCTCCCCTCCAGCAGGTGGCTGAGGCACAGGGTGCCCTGTGGCGGTTGGCACAGTCTTCGCGACCCTCCGGAGACTGTCCTGCGACCGTCCAGTGATGGGTGCGAACAGAGTGCCGGCGCCTGCACCCAGGCCCCTAGCAACCGGGTTGCTACGGACGCAGGGCAGCTGCCGGCGCCTGCGACCAGGCCTTGCCGACCGGGCTGCCAAGGACGCTGCAGCAGCTGCAGTCGATCAGCACTGTCAAGCGCGGGAAGGGCCTGGCCCATGCGCGAGACGAACGCCGAGCCACGGGAGCCTGCCTGCTTCAGAGGTAAGTTTTGCCTTTATCCTGGGCTGGTGCTGGGCCACAGATATTCCGGACTACCTAACTCAGGAATAGCAGCAGCCTAAGTATGGCCTAGCTTAGGCCAGAATAGCCAGGGAAGTTGGGTTGGATTGAGCCCTAAGTGTTGCTTCCACGACCACCTGGCTGTATTTCTCAGTGTCATTGGTGCTGACAGACACAATGACCACTGGCATCACTGCAGGGGAGGCAGAGCTCTAAGTTCCGCCGCGGTCAGACCCTCCATTACACAGGAGCATGAAGCACCCCCACCCCCTCGCCTTTGGAGCCATTCAAGTCGGTGAAAGCACTGACTTGAATGGCTCCAAAGGCGAGGGGGCGGGGGCGCTTCGTGCTCCCGTGCAACTCTGGGACTGACCACAGCAGAACTTAGAGCTTTGCCCCCCCTGCAGTGACACCAGTGACAATGACTGCTGCCTCCTCCCCAACACTATCGGCCAGCCTATCTAGATGCACCAGGCAGGCAAGTCACCATGCAATCTACACCTCCATCACAAACCCATCTCTCTATGTTCCTAATGACTGACAGCCAATTCCAACCCAACTCCTCTCCAAGTCAGGCATAAGTGTGGCCTAAGTGCAGCCTAAGTTAGGCAGAAGTTATGTCTGAGTTAGGTCAGAGGTATGCCTGAGTTAGGCAGGCTGCAGTTTCTGTGGCCCAGCACCACCCCAGGATCCAGGCAACACTTACGTCCCAGGCAGGCAGGCTCTCCAGGCTCGGTGTCTGGCTCGGGCATGTGCAGGCCTGTTTGTCTGCACGTGTCAGCGTCCATCCATGGCAACTGCTGCAGTGTCTGTCTCAGCCCGGTCGCAAAGGGGCTGACCGCAGGCAGGGGGGTTGCGCCAGTCATGTGGTGGACGCAGGGCAGGTGACAGGTGAGCGAGGTGCCCGAGCCAGCTGCCACAGGGCACCCTGTGCATCAGCCACCTGCTGCAGGGGAGAGTGGCCGTCCCCCCTCCTGCAGAAGGCGATGCCACCCCCATGCCACGTTGAGGCTGCACGTGGGAGTCATGGGGGGGAGCGGGGGCGGGAAGGAGGGGGTGGGAACGTCACACACAAGGGGGGGCTCATGATGTCTGGAACTGCCTCTGACATGACTTGCCCGTGCGCTGCCTGAAGCCCTGGACCTCCAGGGCCGGGGCAATGCCCACAAAGAAGGCATCCCAGTGTGCGTTCTGCTCTGTGCCTCGGCCAAGACCGAGAGATGCCTTGGGCTTGTCTGCTGCGAGCGTGAAGGGCTCACGCAGCTCATCACGCCCCCAGATGGGGCGATGACGGCGCCTCTCAGCAGGCGCTCTGGCAGAGTGGGGGGTGGCCAGCAGCCATCATCAGGGAGTGGGAGGGGAGGCAGACACACAGGCTGGCAGACAGTGGGTGCTGGGGAGGGGCACGGGTGGGTCAGAGACAGACAGACAGACAACAAGGCTGGTGGGAGAGAGATTCCGAGAGAGGGGTCTGCAGAGACGAATAGGGACACAGGGGTTGCTCCGCAGATGAAGGCAATGCAGAAACAGGCGCCTCTTATGCAGACAGACTGTGGGCGGAAGCGGCTGCATTACGGGCAGACGCCCTGGCTGGCGAGATCCCCGGTTGCTGAGCGACCACTACACAGATGTAGCGGCCACAAGCGGCCCCGCTATGGGCTCCGTGGCGCCTGTCACTGTTTGCCTGCCTGAGAGGGCCCCCCAACTCCCCCTCCCCTCTGTCCCATGGGGGTCTGGCAGCCTCCCTGCTGTGTTCTCCCTGGGAAGGAAGTGGCAGTCCCTGGAAGGGATTCATGCAGGGGCTTCAGTGCTGGGGGCTGTCTGTGTGTGGAGGGCAATGCTTGTGTAACACTGGGCACAGATGTTTCAAGGAGGCTCTGCCCAAGGGGCATCTTTATTGTTCTGGAACGTTAGCAGAGATGGCCAGGCGAGGCTGCCAGGGGTAGTCACAGCAGCCAATCTGAAAGCAGCAGCAGCAGCAGCACACATGCCCCATGGACCTGGAGACACAGGCTCTGCCCCTGTGGAACCACAGCCTGCTCCATAGAAAGGGGAGAGACAGCAAGTACGACAGCCAGGGAGGTGGAGCAGCAGCAGCGCCGGCAGCTGAGGAGGGTTGCAGTGCTGGCTCCCTGACCTCTGGCAGCATCGAGGCAGAGGACCGTGGGGCAACCAGACTGCGGGCCCAGGGGTGCTCCCAGGAAGGTAGGTGGTAGTGGACATTCCTGGGGAGACAAAAAAACAAGGGGGTGTTACATGGCAGCTGGTGTGTGGTAGCAATCGCCAGTGAAGACAAGCCAGTGTGTCGGTTGCAAAAGGCTGCAGGGAGAGAAATAACACAGCTCATAGGTGTGACACACATAGCATGGTCTGAGCTGCTTACCCAGGTGTAAGGCGAGCATGATCCTGTAAGGGAAAAGGGTCAAAGAGAGAGAAGACAGCACATATATTGGGTCACAACCATGGCAATCCTAGCAATACTGACCTGTCAGTTGACCCTGTGGAGAAAAAGGGGGGGGGGAACAGCTGGTGTCTACAGACTGTTAACAGCACCACCACACTCGTGGTGTTGTATGCTCACATGACAACAGGCAGCAATCCAACACAATAGTGGTAAAGCGGCATGTATCCTATATATCATAGCAGGCATTGCAGGCAGGCATCTGACTACTCATTGGTAAAGAGGCATTTCAGAGAAGGCATTGCAGGCAGACATGAGAAGGCACATTGGTAAAGAGACATTTCAGAGAAGGCACTGCAGGCAGCTATGGGACTACTCATTGGTAAAGAGGCATTTCAGAGAAGGCATTGCAGGCAGACATGAGAGGGCACATTGGTGAAGAGGCATATCATGGCAGGCTATGCAGGCAGACATGAGAGGGCACATTGGTAAAGAGGCATATCATGGCGGGCTATGCAGGCAGCTATGAGACAAGACATTGGTAAAGAGGCATATCATGGCAGGCTATGCAGGCAGCTATGAGACAAGACATTGGTAAAGAGGCATGTATCCTACCTATATTTCTATATGCAAAGAGGCAGATGTCAGAACACATGTCAGCACAACCCCTGCTCTTACCTGCACTTACCTGCTGGTGTTGTTGCCTGTGTGTGTGGGGGGGGAGAGGCTGGGAGAAAGACATGGGTTAGCAAATGGTAGCATGGAGACAGCTGCCCAGGCACAGCTGTAAACAGTTTGGCCAATGCCAGAACAGCCCTCTCTGCCCTTGAGGGGGGCAGAGAGGAGAAGAGAAGAGAGAAGTGGGGTGTTTGTGAATTTTGCCCTCCACTGACAAAGTCCCACTTTGTGGCTGTGGGGGACAGAACCCCACGCCACGTGCTCAGAGAGAGAGAGAGGGAGAGACTGGGGGCCTGGGGCTGGTTTTTTGTGGGAAAGAGGCTGGGTGGGGCTGGGTGCTGATAGGCTCCCTATCTTAGGCATAACTCTGTCGGTTTCCAGACCTAGCAGGCCCAACTCCGTCCTAACTCTGACCTAACTCAGGAGTAGGGTGTTAGACATTTTCAGGAGAGGGCTGGCTTGGGTAAGGTAAAATGGCTCCTATGGGTCTCCTCGAATTTGGGTCCACCTTTTTGGTCGACCTAAAATTTGTGTCAGCATTTGTGTTGGAGGGGGCGTGTCTGTGCTTGCCAGGGTCTGGAATCCAACGTTAATTGGTTGCCGCCCCCGTTACACCCACGGTCCACCCATGGTCCGCCCACTTTTAGGTCAACTTTAGGTCTGACTTGTGCTGCTTAGCCCTTGGGTTGGAATGGGCTGTTCTTAGTCCGTTGGTCGTAACTTCGACCTAACTTTGACCTAACTTCGCCCTAAATGGTTGCGTTCCAGACCTAAAGTCTCCCTAAATGACTTAGGCTGACTTTAGGTCTGACTTGGGCTGCTTGGCCCTTGGGTTGGAATGGGCTGTGACTCACCCACTATTAGGAGCACAGAGTAATATCTTCAGCATGAGAGAATACCATATAATCATAGAGTTGGAAGGGACCCACAATGTCATCTAGTCCAACCCCCTGCCTCTAGCAGGAAATCCTCCTACAGCATCTCCAGCAGGTGCCTGTTGAGTCTGTGCTTGAAGATCTCCAGTGAGGGAGAATCCACCACCTCTCTCGGCAATCTGTTCCTCTGCTGAGCATCCCTTACTGTCAAGAATGTCTTCCTTACGTCCATCCAGAATCTCTTCTCTTGCAGTTTATACCCACTTGATCTAGTTCTACTCTCAGAGGCAGTCGAGAACAAATTTGTTCCTTCTTCCATATGACAGCACTTCTGGTATTTGAAGAGCACTATCATATCCACTCTCAGCCTTCTCTTCGGCTAAGTATACCACATTCTCTCAACCTTTCCTTGTAGGAATTGTTCTCCAGTCCTGTGATCATCCTTGTTGCTCTTCTCTGAACCCGCTCCAGTTTGGCCGCACCTTTCCTAAGATGCATGAATGTGCAATCATCTTTCAAAGAATGGGTCCTTGCTAAAGGATCATTTCCCTCTTCTTCAATCAGTGTGCTTCAGGAGCTCTGAAATCTTCCAGGAGCTCTGGAAGATGATACTGCTCTATATTGCGGCTTTGTGAGTATTTACAGTCATATGGATAATAAGGTATATGCTTTGCCAACATTCACTGTGTGTAAGAACTCTATAATGTCGATAATGTAATGAGCTGAACAAAAGAAGAGCCCTAGATCCACGCAGAACCTAAAAGCAATGCTATTTATTTGAAAATAATGAATAAGATGGACGTTTCTCATGTTTCTTAGCAGCTCCAATTCTATGACCACACAATATTCCCCAAGTTCACACAGTGAGAAACATTTCTTGCCGAGCCTCAACTGTGAAGCATTTAAGAACAAAATAATGTTGAATAAAATGGGCATTTTCTGAACCACCTGCTGCCAGCTGTGGCCACCTTGCTAAAAGCTCACACCAGCAATAAGATCCTGATTTTATGAGAACTCAGTCTGAAAAGTTTCAGTGTTCTGCTCCATTATGATTTCTGGGAAGAGGGAGAACTTCTCTCTTAACAGAATATTTTTACCCTACATGGTCATATCTGCATGATCTTACTTTGATGAAAATCTAGTATCCTTTTAATCATCCTTCTCATGATACAAAATTATTTTAATTTCCTGGATTTAAGGAGAGGAGATAAAGTGAGCCAAAAGCTTCAATCAGCTTATGCCAGGCACACATTTGACCTAACGTTAAATGTTTAAATGCCTACATTTTCTGCTGATTATTTTA